>CM051261.1:66024614-67332114 GCA_027921565.1 Artemia sinica | reverse complement strand
ATTCTAAATGACTACCGGCTGTCGCTTCCACAGCGCTTACAACCCATCGAAGTAGAGGAATCATTAGTCTGTGCTGAGGTCAATCAAGTATCCTCATCTTTTCAAAATTTGATGCAGAGAGCCACTAAACTTCAAGATAAAGTGGCGAATGTGGCACTTAAACAGAAAGAGTACCACGAGGCTGTACAGAAAGCGAAAACGTGGGCTGAAGGATGTTGAGAATAAAACTTCGAAGGTGCTGAATGAGCCACTTGGTGCTGATCCAAGAGTTGTTGAAGACCAACTTGCCAAAGCCAAAGTGCTGAATTCAGAGTTCTTGAATAACGAAAAATTGATTGAGAATGCTAAACAGGTAAACTCTTCAGATAAATGTCCCTTTTTTTTATTTGTCACGTTGGTATGTTGAATTATAAGCCACCTCTTCCTGAATTCAGAGTTCTTGAATAACGAAAAATTGATTGAGAATGCTAAACAAGTAACCTCTTCAGATAAATGTCCCTTTTTTTGATACGTTGGTTTTTTAAATTATAAGCCAACTTGCTTAATTCAGAGTTCTTGAATAACGAAAAATTGATTGAGAATGCTAAACAGGTAACCTCTTCAGATAAATGTCCCTTTTTTGGTTTATTTGGTACGTTGGTTTTTTAAATTATAAGCCAACTTGCTGTATTCAGAGTTCTTGAATAACGAAAAATTGGTTGAGAATGTTAAACAGGTAAACTCTTCAGATAAATGTCCCTTTTTGGTTTATTTTGCACGTTGGTATGTTGAATTATAAGCCAACTTACTGAATTCAGAGTTCTTGAATAACGAAAAATTTATTGAGAATGCTAAACAGGTAACCTCTTCAGATACATGTCCCTTTTCTGGTTTAGTTGGTACGTTGGTTTTTTAAATTATAAGCCAACTTGCTGAATTTAGAGTTCTTGAATAACGAAAATTAGTTGAGAATGTAAAACAGGTAAACTCTTCAGATACATGTCCCTTTTTTGGTTTAGTTGGTACGTTGGTTTTTTAAATTATAAGCCAACTTGCTGAATTTAGAGTTCTTGAATAACGAAAAATTAGTTGAGAATGTAAAACAGGTAGACTCTTCAGATAAATGTCCCTTTTTTGGTTTATTTGGTACGTTGGTTTTTTTAAATTATAAGCCAACTTGCTGAATTCAGAGTTCTTGAATAACGAAAAATTCATTGAGAATGTTAAACAGGTGAACTTTTCAGATAAATGTCCCTTTTTGGTTTATTTTTCATGTTGGTATGTTGAATTATAAGCCAACTTGCTGAATTCAGAGTTATTAAATAACGACAAATTGATTGAGAATGCTAAACAGGTAACCTCTTCAGATAAATGTCCCTTTTTGGTTTATTTGGCACGTTGGTTTGTTGAATTATAAGCCAACTTGCTGAATTCAGAGTTCTTGAGTAACGAAAATTTTATTTGAGAATGCTGAACGATATACTCTTCAGGTAAATGTCCCTTTTTCGGTTTACTTGGTACGTTGGTCTGTTAACTTATAAGCGAAATGGGAGCCATTTTTTTATAATCTTATAAGCCAAATTGGGAAATTCAGAGTTTGTTAATAACGAAGAAAAAATTGAGAATGCTACCCAGGTAAACTCTTCAGATAAACTTTTCTTTTTTTTCTTTATTTTGCTTGTTTATTTATAAACTTATAAACCAAATTGCTGAATTCAGAGTATTTAAGTTAAAAAAAAGAGAATGCTACACAGGTAACCTCTTCAGATAAATGTTACTTTTTTGGTTTATTTGGTTTGCATGTTTATAAGCTTACAAGTCAAATGGCACCGTAATTTATAAGCCAAAGTGTTGAATTCGAAGTTTTAAAATGATGAAGAAAAAAAAAAATGAGATTGCTAGGAAGAAAAGTTCGTTAGATAAATTTTTCTTATTGGTTTGTTCATTTATAAACTTAGAAGCCAAATGGGAACCATGATTTATAAACTTATAAGCCAAAGATTTGAATTCAGAGCTTTTGAATGATGAAAAAATTAATTGTATATGTTTAACTGTCTAACTATATAATAAAACAAGTGAAAAGTTAACAGATCAAAACTCTTTACTTCTCTATAGTAAAAATTAAATAGTTTTAGACAAAAGAGCCTTTCCAATCATAAATAAAATTAAGAAAATACAGGAATTTATAGCAACTCATAAAATTCATAGGAATCAAAAAAAAGAAGCTCAAAAACAGTTAAAACCTGCATGAAAACGATCGAAAAAAAAGATATCAGAACATTTTTTCTTAACTTTTCTTATTACACCATAAATAATTTCCTAGACCATTCGACCTTTCCATTTGCAAATAAGTTTTAGAAAATTTTGAAAATGTTTTATAACTTCTAAAAATTGTTGATAATAAAAAAACAATACGCCTAAAAAAAAAAACACTAAACATGCACGAAACAGCCGAAAAAAACTGATGTTTGAAGAATTATACAGTTTCTTGGCATAAGTGCGAAATGGTTCTTTTTCATTATTTTTTCAAAATAATGGTTCTTTTTCAGCATCTGCTTATATATATATATATATATATATATATATATATCATGTTAAATAATTCATTTATTTCCCCGTAATTAAAAAGTTCACCAATTATTGTTTATTTGTGTTTTTATTTATTTATGTATTAGTGGACGAAGAAGTTATCTATAAATGTTTAGTAGCAGTTCGAATTAGCGCTACTGAAATGAAGTACAGGATATTGCAGTGTAAGAATTGAGTCGATTTCCTGTCAAAAAGAGTATTGAAAGTGTATCCAACTGGAAACTACTTACAAACTTGACTTTTTGTTCTAAGTCGAAACTAAGTTTGCTTACCTCATAAATGTTTAGATGGTGCTGTCGTACTCATAGAAAAATGTTAGAATATCTCCTATTTTCTATTAGTCCCAAGAAAACCAGTTGCAGTGCCAAGGTCGCGTCAAGGTTGCAGTGCCAAGGTCGCGTCAAGGTTGCAGTGCCAAGGTCACCTCCCAAACTGCACAGAAAAGGGCTTTGATTTTAGATGGCTTCGCTATATCTCACCTCTAGAAGAAAAGGAGATACATTTAATGATAAAAGTCAAAAATAAAACCGATTTGCTTTTATCGATTTATTTGTTCTTACAACCTATATTGCTATTCTAAAAATATATTTGTTCTCTGACATAATAGATCACACACCAAAGGAGGTATAAATTCCCAGGCAAAATGATAGTAAATGCTGAACATTTGATAATAGGGGAAAAAAAAAAAAAACCAGAAACCACAACTATACTGCCGTAAGTAATTTATTAATTACTTACTATTACTTACAAGATAACTCACTATTCACTATTGCTTACTATTACTTACTAATTACTTACTATTAATTACTTATCAATTATTTACAAGAAATTTTTTTTTTTTTGAAAAGTAGAATTTTCGGTTGTTTCCTTATACTAAATATATATGTTTACTAAAATTTTTGCTTAAGCCATTCAATCAGACTTCATTTCCATTGTTCTTGATTCTTTAAATCGAAGCTATGTAGTGCTCTTTAGAGAGGCTCTTTGTGATTACATCTGGAAATACATGTCGACTCTTACGGCGAAGAATATTTTTGATAGTTTAACATGATGCAAGAAATACTGGCACAAAGGCCGTACCCTGGGGAGAGGGGTAGGATATTTGCCGCCCCCCCCCCGAAATGTTTGTCCGACTCATAAAACCATAACAAAAATAAACAAATTTTATGCGTTTTTGAATTTTCTTGTACCCCACCCGAACCCCAAAGAGGTCCACCCCCTATAGGAACAAATTTAGAAACTCTTGTCAGCCCCCCCCCCCCGAAATCAAAAAGACGCCCCCCCCCCCACCAAAAAAAACCCCACCCGACCCCCACCCCCGCCCCGAAAAACACCCCCCCCCGACCGACACCAGGAACCCCACCACCCCACCCTTTTACCCACCCCAAAACCGACCCCCCCCCCCCCCCACCCAACCAACCCCCCACCCCAGAAGAGACCACCCCACCCCAACCCGCCCCCCCCCCCCCCCGACCCGGACCCCCGCCGCCACCCACCACCCGGCGAAAAATTTTTGCGTTTTTGAAATAGTTGGTTACCCCCCACCACCCCCAAACACCCCCCCCCCCCACACCCCCCACCCCCCCCCCCCACCCGCCACCCACCGACCAACCCCCCCTTTTCTTGTACCCCCCCCCCCCTCCCCCCGAAAAAAATCCTTTTGCAACCCTTGTCCTTGATTCTTTAAATCGAAGCTATGTTCTTTGAACCACATGCATGTTTAGATAGCGTTTTCTTATTCTAAAAAAAAAAAATGTTAGAATACCTATTTTTCTTCTAGTATATTCTGTCTTCAAAAAAGCTAATTGCAGTAAAAATGTAGTTGATACGATCTTCTTTGGTTCATAGATAAAGTGTATTTTTGATTTTTGGAGGCTGTATGTCAACGTCTACAACAGAGGTAGATGCGAAATTTAATTGTAAAAGCAAGTTGAAAGTGCTTTATTTCACCGATTTAACGATTTACTTATTTGATTTATTCTTTTCTTTCATGCCGCAAACCCCCATAACCACAACTATACTAGTGTGAATAATTTAAATGATTTATTTTCACAGGCAACTTCAAATCTGATTGATATTGTTGAGGGTGACGTTACAGAAAACGAGAGAAATTCCCTTGAAAGTACTCCTCGTGACCTTGAGAGTAAATATATGAAATTGGCCGGCGGACTACAAGAAAAATGCAAGATGCTTGAAACGGCTCTTGTTCAATCTCAGGGGGTCCAAGAAGCCCTGGACACTCTGGCTGGATGGCTAACCAACGCTGAAAACCAAATGAAGTAGGTTTTCTTTTATACTCATCTATACTATACTCATCTATAAGGGATATACTCGTATATACTATACTCAACTATACTCATCTTCATTTTTTTGTCGGTTCTTCTTCATCGTCAAGTTTCTTCTGTCTTATCAAATCTTTCTTGTTTTCCTCCATTTTTTTATGATTGTTTCTCTTTTTTACAACTTATTTTCGTATTTGTAAAAAAAAAGTCCTTTTAAGTTTTTCTGTTATTCATTTCGTTACTTCTAGCTTTTCTTAATGCATTCTATGCAATTTTTTCATTATATGTCTTTCTTTAAAAAAAAAGCCCCCCCCTCTCTCTCTCTCCCTCTTTCTTTCTCTCCTCTCTCTGACTCTCTTTCTTTCTCCTTCTCTCCCCCTTTCTCTTATGATTATGAATTTTATTATCCCATGATTTAAAATAATCTCAAAGAAGAAGCCCTTGCATCAATAAGGATAAGTTGCACGACGGATAAGTATCCCTTATTGCATCAATTAGGGATAAGTAATCACGTATAACAGTACTTGTTGACATGCTGCATTTATTCAGTATTACTTACCTATAATTATCGCAATTATGAGTGTTGATGCACTTCATATTCTGTTTTTTATATTATAAATTGTCAAAATCAGAAGATATATGTAAAAATGCACTCTTGGAAAGGAACAATAGGTTTTTTTAGAGTATTTATCTTTTATAGAGATTCTAGAGTATCTAGCTGTTAATTTGGGGTGGTGATGTGTCACTTCGAGTTGTCTCATCCGCTTCACCCCATGTCAAAGCAATAGTTGATTGAAAAATCTTAACAAAAAATTGGTGAACTATTTTTTAACCTTTTTTTATGTTCGTTCTTCTAGTAGCACATCATGATAATATGCAGAGGTGCAGTTGTGCTGGTTTTGATTATGAGGGTCAGTTTGTTATTAAAAAAAAAAAAAAAAAAACTGACGTCAAAAGTTTATGTATTTATGAATTCCTTGCATTTGACAAAGAAATAGAACCGAGCTGAACTGATGTATTTACACACTAAACTAAACTTGGCTTACAATTAAAACTAACCTTACAATATAACTTCACTTACAGCAACTACCAATGGAAGGCAATAAAGTGCTGCAATAAAGAGCCTGCAATAAAGCGCCGCAATTTCATGAATTTTATATATTTTGAATAGGCATCAAAATTCGATTCTTTTGATGTATCTATTGTTATCAAGACTCCGTTTCCTAGAGTTTTGGATACTACTGAGCCGCATTGCTCCTTGCACTTCGTTGCCACGAACTGTTTAAAAATACTTAAAAATAAGTTACTGAACTATTTTTCAACCTTTTATGTTCGTGCATGTAGTAGCACATTATGATAATATGCAGAGGTGCAGATGTGCTGGTTTTGATTATGAAGGTCAATTTCTTCTTAAAAAAAACATGACGTCTGTAGTTTATGTATTTCTGAATTTTTTACATGTGACAAAGAAATAGAACTGAGCTGAACTGATGTATTTACAAATACATCATATATAAGACGGCTGCAATCCTTTGACTCAACTGAAAATATTACTTTAATAACATATTTTTGTTATATTGTAGGAATCTAACTAAGCCAGCCAGTTTAAGCTCAGAAAGACTGTCTGAACAGCTTCGGGAACAGCGTCTCCTTTCAGCTGACATATCCTCTCGTCTACCTTCTTTTGAAAGCGTGAACAGTTCAGCCTCTGAACTTATTTCAAATCCAGAAAACGCTCGAATAGCCAGAAAAAATTGATACAAGAATGAAAGAGCTAAATTCAAGATTTGAGAAGCTTCAAGATAAAGCAGGAAGAGGTCGGTTTTCTTGGAAGAGGTTTCGGTTTCCCTTGAAATGTATGTGAAGGCTGAAACCAAATATGAGGAGTGGTATGCAAAGGTAAGTCCTTTTGCAGAGGTCACGTATGCTAACAAAATACTGTAGTAACTATGACCTCACTATTGACTGTCAGTAACTATTTATAGTAGCTATTGACTGTAGTAATAATGAAAGAGCTAAATTCAAGGTTTGAGAAGCTTCAAGATAAAGCAGGGAAGAGGACGGTTTTTCTTGGAAGAGGTTTCGGTTTCCCTTGAAATTTATGTGAAGGCTCAAACCGAATATGAGGAGTGGTATCACGTATGCTAACAAAATACTGTAGTAACTATGACCTTGATTGTGCTGAACTAGAATAAGGTCAATAAAAAGATATAATCATCAGACATTTATGAACGGAAAACACAGAATGGCTGGCTCTCGTATCTTCTCTTACACAAGAGTCACTCTTCCAACATGTGTAACAACCATGGTCATCTTATTTGCTTTATTATTGCATATATCTGCTTTATCTTACATATTATCTGCTTATATTTAATCTGCCTCTAAGTACACACAATAAAAAAAAAAAAAAAAAAAAAAAAAAAAAATCATTTTCCAAAACAGTAATAAGAGATTGTATAAATATGAAGAGTAAAATCACGAATGTCTTGAATTTAGAAATTCAGTCCTGGTGTCAGGTGTCAATTTATTGTTTCGCGAATTTTGTTCGAAAGTAAATAAAAAAAAAAAAAAATCGCTTCTTTTTATTTTAATCACAAAAAGGCTTGTTTTTTGTTAATTTTTGATAACATCTTTTAATTTTGTTATTTGAGTTGTAAAAAATAAACTAAGGATAAATTGTCGTTCTGTTTTTTGTTTAGTTCGTTTTGTTTTGTTAATTATTGGTTCGTCAAAACAGTAATCAGAGATTATGCAAATATGAACAGTTAAACGAAAATCTCGAATTTATAAATCCAGTCCCGGTGTTAATTCACTTTTGGATGAGTTGTTTGAAGGCTATTTTCTTCTAGATTTTTTTTTTCGCTTCTTTTTATTTTAATTACATAAAGGTTTTTTTTAATTTTCGTTATATCTTAATTTGGTTATTTACATTTTAAAAATAAACTAATTGATTGCATAGAGAGATAAGTTGTCGTTTTGTGTTTTTTCTTGATTATTAATTTTTTGTTAATTATTTTAATTATTGACTCACCAAGACAATAATAAGCAAATGTATGAATATGAACAGATAAATCACGAAAATCTTCAATTTAAAAACCAAGTCCTGGTTGTAATTTTTTCGCGAGTTGTTCGAGACTATTTCTATTTGTTTCAAGTTTTTATATGTATGTATATCCTGGTAGTAATTTCCTTGTCCAACTCGTGTAATGAGACCAAAATGGTCAATGCAGGTTTTCTAAAAATGTAGCTTTTGTGATTCATAGGGACACAATAGAAAATTCATGTTCCATATCGACTTAACATTTTTCAACTTAGAATTCATGTTGGGATCACGTATATATTCCATTTAGAATTTATCAACTATTTCCTGAGAAAAATAAACTAATGGATTCCATAGAGATCTAAAACATTGTTTACCAATTGAGCTACAGCTAGCCTTGATCAGATTAATTTCGCCAAAAAAAAAAAATCGTGTCTTGAAGATATTATCCTCTTAATTCTTGTCAAAAAAATATCTGGTTTAAAAAACACACAGACCTTCACAGTGCAATCTCACGTTTAACTCACCTTGATTGTCATAAGTACCTGTTCGATTTGCTTTCTGTCTTTTATTAACTTTATGACTGTCAATATTTATCTTGCAGATAATAGAAACTGTGGAATCGAGCAGCGACCCTGAAGTGCTTGCAACCAAGGTCAATGAAATGTCCCAAGAAAGAGACGAAAAACAAGAAGAAGTAGATGAACTTTTAAAAGTTGGTAAAAGTTTAGTGGCAAAAAAAGATGTTACGGATACCCAACCAATTAAAGACAAACTAAAGGTAAGGAAATGAATTTTTAGAGAGTCGTTAATGTAACTGCACCATGTCTGTCCACCTGGAATGTACTACCGCTCTAAGCCAGTTTTCTCCGTTTTATTTTTTTTTTTTTTGGGGGGGGGGGGTAGGGGGTATTTTCTGTCTTAGAAATCTGAACTAGTCAATCGACCTTTTCCCTCATTCGTTCCGAACAAAAGGCAGGTCGTTCCCGAATGAGGTGAGAAGAGGTGGTAAGGTAGGTGGTAAAAAGGGAACTTCTTGGGAGGAGATAAAGATTGAAGCTTTGAATGGGTGGCTTTGGACCAAGAGCTTGTGTAGCTGTATTGATCTTAGGAGACTTGGTGCTGTAGTGTGTGTTGTTAGTAGTAGTAGTAGATAATATGATATTTGAGACCTTTTGACAGATATGATCCACTTGAGACCTTTTGACAGAGTTTGACAGGGTTATTTGTGTGTACAGATACAGATATTTTATTTATGAAATATAGATAATACACCTGCCCACATGCCTGGTGGCATAATTGAGCGCATTAAAAATTACAACAAATTATTAAACCCCGTTAACAAATTAAAAAAAAAAAAAAAAAAAAAAAAAAAAAAAAAAAAAGGCAACAACCAAGCCTCTTGGACAACTGCCCAAATACAAACAAGGTAAATAAAACCAAATCAACCATCAGAGACAAACTTCCCCACCATTCTGCGAAACTGCGAAACTGCTAGTAATCAGCGCACTGATTACCAAAGAAAGATTTCCTGTCAGATATAGTAGAATATCATATTTTTTTTCTTTTTATTACATATTATTATTATTATTATTTATTGGAAAACCCGTCATACAAAAAAGGAAAAGACGGAGCAATAAACAAAAAAGAAGAAGAAATACACATAAATTTAGCAGCTATACATGTGGTTTTTAGTGACGAAGGCTGGAGTTAAGATGTAAAAACGCTGGAGCTAAGATCTAATATATATATATATATATATATATATATATATATATATATATATATAGATATATATATATATATATATATATATATATATATATATATATATATATATATATATGTATATATATATATTTATTTCTGTGATCTGCTGTGGAACATACCCTCTCGGAAGGAACTTTTGTCGTTGGTATTTATAGAAATGCCAATAGTTGCTTTCCCTTGTTGCCAAAAAAAAACCATAAAAATTTGCAAAAAATTTATATCTAGTTATGAGTGGCATAAAAAAGAAGCCGTGAAAAAGAAGAGATCATTTCAAGATTATTTTTGGGGAAAAACTGTGTTTTCTTCGTAAATATTTTTCATTCTCTAGGGAGGGGGGGGGGGGGCTTCGAATAAGTAGAAAATCTATAGAACAGTTTTACTACTGATGACGGTCACTGCATATGTGACTGAAATATCTGGTAGTTTTTATGAATTTCTATAAGTATTTGTGAAACACTGTCTATTAAAGGGATTTTATCCCTATTTGAACTTTTATTTATCTTCCCTCCTTTGTGTGGAAGTATGTCTTGAGTTAGAGCCTATGTTAAGTTGACATAGGCCCGACATAAAATTACATGAAACATCAAAATATACAAAGACTTTTGTTTAATAGGTAATAAAACCAGTATTTGAATATTCTAAACAAGCTTAATAAGCTTAAATAGACTAAATAAGCTTTATCGGGCAGTTTTATTTGATTCAACATGGTATTCGAATAATTGTATGTAATAAATCGTAATAAAATCATTTTTCTAGCAATTTTGAAATTGATGCGAATTAGTAAGTAAGGTTTTTCGTTTCAAGTAAAATATATGCTTCTGATTTTAAAACATAGACTCTTTTTCGTTTTTCGCGTGACGAATATTGCATAACAATATGTGATATTTTATTATTACTGTATTCCGAATATAATTAAATTAAAATCATTGTAAAATAGCCATTACATTTATATAAAATAAAGCTATTATTCTAGTACCTTCTAAGTAGATATGGCCCACTACTACTATATACTACTACTACTACTTACTTATCTACTACTTAAGTAGATAAGTAAGGATTGTTGTTTTAATTAAGCTAAATGCTGCTGATTTTAGTATTTACTATCATTTTCTTTCTTGGTGACGAATATTGCATAACAGGATGTATCATATTGTTATTATTCTAAATAAAATACCATAATTATAAAATAAAAGTTAAATCTATATAAAATAGAGCTAGCATTCTAGTAATTTGAAATAGACAAGAATTAGTCAGTAAGTAAGGGTTGTCGTTTTAAGCAAGCTATCTGCTGCTGTTTTTAGCACGTAAATTTGTAATTATTTATCTATTTTTTCGATGAACTATATTACATAACTGTGCCTGATGTTTCACCTATTGACCAGATGTTTGATCCATAGAAAATTTATTTTTATAGACCATTGACGCCCAATGGAAGGATTTGAACGACCTCATTGATGAGAATCAGAGAGATGGTAAGGCTCGCTCAGAGCAGCTTTTAGCCTATGAGCGTTTGAAAACACAAGTTTGCGAGTGGCTTACCATCATTGAAACAAAGGTTGAGAAGCTGGAACCTGTTTGCCCTCGATGCAGATACCGTACGCAAACAGATAGAGGAGATCAAGGTACTTTGCTAATTTTTAATTGTAAGATTAATTTATTATATTTTACCTACCTACCCCGCGACTTTGTTCCCTTCTGCTTCGTGTGCGACTATCTTGGGCGTCACCTTTAGTGTGGACTGTTCGTTCTCTATTCATGTACAAGAGCTGGTTAAGAAGGAACATTATGCTATGCGGACACTGGTGGCGATGCGCCGCCCTAGGTTTTTCAGTGTATCAGCTGAAAACAGCGTACCTCACTTTTATTCGATCCATCCTTGAATATGCGTGTCCCGTCTGGGGCCCACAAGTTCATCACATAGATTACTTAAGTGATGATTTGGAGGGGGATCCAGAAACGAGCTGAAAAGATCATTCTTTGCGACAAATATGTAGATTACAGCTTCGCTCTGAAGTCACTTGAAATACCAAGCCTTCGCGATCGCCGTTTTCAGCTGATGATTCGTTTTGGCCAGTTTTTATTGTCTAGTCCTGTACATAGGACAATAATACCACCTAAAATGCCTGTCCGCGCAAATACCAGAAGCAAAAGCAAACTTATGCCCGTCTCGTGCCGCACAAACAGACTTAGTAATTCCTTTGTTCCTTTTTTACAAGTGCTTTTAATAAAATGTAGAGAAGTGTTTTCATGTAAAAAGCAGCGCCTTTTAGTGCATTTTTTTTAATGTGTCTATGACAGCTGTTTTCATTAAAATGATTCTGATTCTGATATTTTATTTATTATAATTGTAAGACATCGATTGTAAGATTATTTTGGTTTTTCAGCCATTATCCACTGTTTTTATTATCCATTAGTTATTATCCATTAGTCCACTGTTTTGCTCATTTTTTAGGTGTGATTATCACAGATCTTGATTGAGTACTTTGCAGGTTCCAAGAGAACATTACTAAAAAAAACGTGAGATTAAAAAGAAGTGAATATTTTGCACTTCAAAGTTGCGCTTCAAATAAGAACTAAACATATTAACACCTCTAACGGCACAGCAAAACCTGAAATATCCAAAGCTTGCTTCAAGTACCAAGGACATCAAAATCTTTTTTTTGTACACTGGACCCAACATTTTAGGTCTATCCATACGTAAACCGCGTTTTTTTTTATAAAGAAAAGTTTTTTGATTGCTTTAATGTTATGAAGTTTTTAGGGCAGTTTCGCATTTTCGACAGTGTTGCAATGTTTAGGTGTGAGAATATGTGAGCAAAACTTAGCAACGCTTAAGTCAAATCAAAATAAGTCAATTAATTAAGTCGATTTTTTAGTCATTAAGTAAATTAATTGGTGAAATTTCTCTATTCTTTTCGTTCATAAAACTTAAACATTAACAGTCTTTAACTTAAACAACTTAAAAAACTTAACCATTAAACAGACAATTATACATTCAAAAAGCATCTACTCTTTGTAAAGCTGTTTGGTGCCACGTGTTATCTTTGCTTGTTTTTTTTTTATTATTTTTTGACTTTTTGTATATTTTTTTTTTCTTAATTTGACACCTGTTACTACCAAAAATTGCATAACTGCATACGGGAGTAAAGCCAGCTCTCATTTGAATCCAGCCAGTAAAGCCAGCTTCTCATTTGTAAAGCCAGCTCTTACAGCCAGCTCTCATTTGAATCTCATTTTTGTTTGTCAGTTACTGATTGCTGGTCAACAGTGACCACTGAGTCGAAAATTACAAAAAAAAAAGTAAAAAACTAGCTAGTAGTTGGTTGAGAGAAACAAGACTTGAAAATACGATTTTCAAGTTCCTTAAGGTAAGCCTTTTTACGTTCCGGCGTTTGTTAATGCTTAATGTTACATTATACGCGGAGGACATGTTGCTATGACTCTTGCCGCGTTGATTGATTGCTAAATCTTTTATTATGAGAGCCAAATCGATATTATATCGTCTGATAGCCGAATCAGACACAATTTAGTTCTGAATATTATGGATAGATTCTGAATAGAATCTATCTGAATAGAATCTATATTATGAATAGATTCTGAATAGAATCTGAATAGAATCAGTTTAGATTCTGAATAGATTCTGAATATTATGGTAGTTTAAATTCCCCATTACCAATTCAAACAATCTTATTTCATTTTCAATATCCCTGGCAATTAAATGGCCAGCAGTAACCGGAAAAATGGTTTTAATTCGCCACTGTAGCATGAATTGTTACCTGTGAAATTAAAAACACAAAATAAGTAAGTGACAACTGTCAAGTGATGACATGACACTGCTAAGAAATCAACCACTCAAGGGTCTGTTGAAGAGGCTGGCAATCAAAAACGGGGCTATTATTGTTTAACTAACTCAAAATTGTATAAACTAATTGCTGATAATTATTTATTTATTAATACAAATTATCGAACATTAAACCCATACTTCTTCTATTCCTCGTTTATTAAAACTAAAAAAAAGTTTCTGTTTTAGCCAATCATTAAAGAGCATCGCGACAGTGGACCTCTTGTGGACAAACTAGTTGAAGCTGGCAATGCTTACGATGCCATGGTCCGGGCTGAAAGAAGTGATGCCCTTCGCCGTCGGTCAAGTGTCACTCCACTTAAGAGATCCTCTTTAACTGGAAGCTGTAAGTAAATTAATTGCTTACTAATTTTAAGGTATTTATACGTCAAATTTTGAAATGTAAAGGTTGTATCTGACAATTTCAAACTTATGAGGTAAAAGTCATAAACCATTTCCTAGGCTGCTATAAAAAGGCTGCTTCCATACTAATTTAATTTATAAGCTCTTGTGACCGAGAAGATACCAGGTAATTTTTTGTTCTTCAATGGGGGTTTAAGTGTCCACTGTTGATCAGAATAAATATTAATTCAAAATAAACCGAATATTCGAATGTATTTGTCGGTTGGGTCATGTCAGGTTTAGACATGACGTCGAATATTTTGCTCCTTTGACAACAATTCTATAGTAAAATAAAATTTCAGCAGAACTGAAATATTGGTTCAGCTTAATGCGTTTCAATTTAAGAGTTTAGAGTTTCAGTTCTTAACGTATTGTTATTAACAAATTTTAAACACTTTATTATGTTTTTGCCTCTCAATGTATGTGTTGTCTGTCAATGTATGGGTTGTTGTAAATGTTTGTCAATACTGATCTGTTAACAAATAAAGTCCTTACAAATTCAAGATCTGGGTTGAAGTGGTTTAAGGATGAGTTTGGCTTTAACGCACTGTCTTACCTGTATTAAATGGTTAAACGTACTTTCAACAATTGAAATTTCAAATTTATGATATTAGTAACTCTAATTTTGCCGAACCCCAGCCTATACTTCATAAGACGGGAAAGCTTGATATAGCGCTTTTATTTCCAGAGAACGATTAGAACTGGTCTCAAAAACCCTTGAAGGATGCTGGAGTCGATTTTATGTCAGCAAAAGGTCCTCAACTAGTTTCGTAGCTTTTATCGAACGTCAGACTACTTCAAAAAAAACGGAAAGCTTGATATAGCGCTTTCATTTCCACAGAACGATCAGAACTGGTCTCAAAACCTTCGAAGGGTGCTGGAGTCGATTTTATGTCAGCAAAAGGTCCACAACCTGTTTTGTAGCTTTTGTCGAACGTCAGACTCGACTTCATAAGACGGGAAAGCTTGATACAGTGCTTTTTATTTCCATAGAGCGATCAGAACTGGTCTCAAAAGCCTTGAAGGGTGCTGGAATCGATTTTATGTTAGCAAAAGTTCCACGACCGGTTTTGGTGCTTTTGCCAAACGCTAGACTCGTTTTCAGAAGGGGAACTTGATAGACGGTCTAAATTATCCTCTGAAAATCAAAAAGTATTTTCTATCTTCTGCTGCGGCATACTCAGCACTATATGCATAATTAAAAATACGTTATTTATGGTACATCATACATTCATACTTCTCTTCGGATCTGTCATGGACTGAGCATCTCAGTAAAATTAGATCCTCTTGCTCCAAGAAGCTAGGAGTTATCCTAAGATGCAAAAATCTCCTCCCTGATGAGTCTATTCTGTCGCTATTCATTTCGTGCATCAGACCTGTCATGGAGTATGCAAGTCCTTTCTTCGCTGGTGCACCAAAAAGCCGCATAACTCCACTCCAACGGATTCAAAATTTGGATTCGAGCAGTTCGTGCAGCAGCCTCTGGCAACACGAGAGTTAAAACCCTACAATTGATCCAGGAACGCTTCGACGTGACGTCTATGTCTGTTTTCTACAAGTGCATATATAACTCTTCGTCAGAGGAGCTATCGAAGCTCGTTCCTGGCAGAGCAAAGCCCCTGCAATCAACTCGCCGAAGTACAGCTCGTCAGGTCTACCTCGACAGGGTACTCCCCGCCAAGAATATCTGAAAACGAGTTTCGCCTGGGGATCCGTCGCCACGTAGAATAAATTTCCGGCAGAGGTAATCTCGGAAAATCCTTCCCTTGACGCGTTTAGGAGAAGGTATAACAAATACCTCAGTGCTGGAAAACGAGGTAATTACCAGGACGAGCAGCATATCATCGCCTGTGATGGAGCTGCAAAGCCTGTAATAAAAAAGATCCATAAAAACTATTGGCTTTTGATTTAAGCTTTAAGCTGTTTTAAGCTTTAAACTGATTTTAAGCTTTGATTTTAAGCTGATTTTAAGCTATCATAGAGCACACATTCCTTGTGATGATCAAAGAAAAATTTGAATTATATGGCATATGCCAAGTCTTATTAGTGTTATTTTTGTGATACCTTGGATGTGAAGGAAGATTTGTGTTTGTGAGGAAAAATTAGCGACGTGTCGTCGACCAAATTTTTTCTCTTAGGTTAATATGTCGACCAAATTTTCTCTCTTAGGTTAATAATTGAGAAGTGCCTGAGTTGTCAAAAGTGATTAGTGCTATGTACGAGAATAACACTGCTGTGGCTAAGGTAAGAAATGAGGTTAACAGCTGGTTTTGTATTAAATCAGGAGTTAAGCAGGGTTGTGTTCTATCCGAAATGAGGTTAACAGCTGGTTTTGTATTAAATCAGGAGTTAAGCAGGGTTGTGTTCTATCCCCCTTTATATGGATCAGTTTGATGGAATTTGTCTTAAGGAGCACAGGGAAGCCAATGGGAGATCACAGAATCAAATGGAGAAGAAAACTTTCCTGGACTAAAAAATTATGCTGATGATTTAAGCATCCTATATAAAAAAAAAATTCCAAAAATTGGAGCATGCATTTCTTCCACTTTTTGCTCAACTTTATGATGATACTATTGGCATAATAGCTAGAGAAACAAAAGTTGAAAGGAGGATCAAAGTTACTCTTCTAACAAGAATAAGAGAGAAAATGAAGTTGAACTTGGTTATGGCTGCTACTAAGAAGTTGGCTTTTGCCATTAGGCCTGAATTGGACTGGTTGTCAGCAAAGATCTCCAGTACTCCAATGACAGCAGGGAAAAGCTCCAGGGTGGACCGACGTCAAGCTTGTACCGGCCGACGACACGAACGGAGCCGTTCCACTTCCACGAGGTTCGAAGTAATATAAAAGAGGAAATTAAACCCTTCGTTTCAATGGCTGATCGAAAAAGTATCTTCAAAACGTTTCAAATCGACTAAAAAAGAAAAGAAAAGGAACTAAACTAAAAGTGTGAGCAAAATGAATGAACTTTTGGGGGATTTTGCGAGCTCAGGGTGCTAGAATAGGTTTGAAAATTAATTTTAAGAAGACTAAGTCACTAATGCTAGGAATAAGTGAAGATGAAATGGTGACGCTGGGTAACGAAAAGATTGATCAAGTGGGTAGCTTCTTTTACCTTGGTAGTATTATTAGTAAAGACGGTGGGAGCAGTGAAGATGTTAAAAGTAGAATAGCGAAGGCTCAGGGTTTTATTTTCACAGTTGAAAAAAGTTTGGAAGAATAAGAAGATAAGTCTGCGAACCAAGATTAGGTTATTAGAAGCTACAGTAATGACAGTGGTCAAATATGGCTCTGAAGCATGGGCGCTCCAAAAACCTGAGGCTGAAGATTTGCTAGATGTTTTCACAGAAATTGCCTACGGATTGTTCTGGGTACCCGACTGACTGACCGTATTTCAAACTAGACTGTACGAAAGATGTGGTTCAATCCCGCAGTCTAGGGCTATGATGAAAGAAAGGTTGAGATGGCTAGGGCATGTTGTGCGGATGAAGGAAGACAGATTGCCGAACATTGTCCTTTTCGGCCAACCGTCTAGGGCTAAACGGAAAGCAGGTCGTCCTCGTCTGAAGTGGGGAGGACGTCATAAAGAAAGGTTTAAAGGAAAGGGGAACTTCGTGGGCGGGTGTAAAAAGGGAGGCTTTGAATAGATTGGGGTGGAGGAGGAGCGTGCGTAGCTGTGTTGGCCTTAGGTGGCTTGGTGCTGCGATGAGTTGTTAGTAGTAGTGGTGGTGATAGTAGTAGTAATATGTTAATTCATTGCGCGAGCACGTTTGCAAAGGCTGTGGCACTATCAGTACTATGTGTAACTATTTAAGGCTGCATTTATAGGAAAGGCTTGGTGTAATGTCAATGACCATCTTACATAAGTTCATTTATTTACCTGCTCTCTAAAGGGGCTTTTAAACTATGTATGTAATTTTCTGTTCTAAGTGGTTAAGTTGCGTTACGTTCAGTATAACCTTTCACACTTAGCAAGTTTTTTCACACTAGGTTAATGTGAAAATCCATAAGACCATTAAAATTATCATCAAAAATCATCATAAGCGAATTAAGCCAAAAAAAATTTAAGATGGGGATTCAAGGTCTGATCAAGTGTGAATGCCCTTCCAGGGAAAATTGTAGAGCTCGGAGTAAAGTCTTAACCTTATGCTTGTACGAAAGGTCCTACTGTGTAATGTGAAGGGACCATATGAAGTTTGACTTCTTGTGCCACTGTTTGTCACGATAATAAAACACAGACGCATAGGCACACAGTTCGCTCTGAGTACGCGAAGAAGGAAATGCCTTGAGAAAAATATGTGAAGTAGAATGAGATTAATGATACACTGAAACAATCTTCTGAAACGAAGATAAATTTTCTATTTTCTGCCGCAATATACTTCATGCAGCTCAAGGTCATGAAAAAGAAAAAAAAAAGGATAGCAAAAAGGACAAAGCTTACAATTCGTACCATATGCTTCTGCAAGTTTAATTAGATAAGAGGTCCCACCTGATGCTGGGCATAAAAAGGGCATAAAAGGAATTGTTAAGTTGTCCCAACATCATGGAATTACTCCGTCTTTCTTAAGTTCCTCTTTCCTGGAAGATCAACTAAAGAATAGTCACTGGGAAGATCTTCAATTTATTTTTGAAGTTAGTTTATTATCTGATGCCCTATCTTGAACAGTGTAACTGACTTTGACCCTTTTTTTTACTTTTCACTTAAACGTTTTTAAATTTCTTTTTTTTACTTTGTTGTTTCTCGGCTTTCTGTTTTCTGACTTGACAATCGTTATTCTGACTGTTTTCTGACTAACTTGACAATGGGCAATCGTAATAACTTCTATTTAATTTGTTCTATATTATTTCCTTTAGTGCGTCGTCAGTCACAAGACTTGAGGAGTCCTAAACTAGGTCAGTCGTTTTTTAATGGCGGATCTAATGCTAGGCGAACATCAGATCTTTACAATACAAGTACTATGCAGGAAGGTAGGATGTATATTCAGGATGGGAGAAGCCTCAATTTTTTCAACTAATGCAATCGCTAACATATTTGAAGTACCCAAGGACAGTGAAAATCAAATCTGAATGTTTTAATTAGTTAAGTTGTAACTTAAATATATATGTATGTATATATGATACATGACATATATTAAAAAATAGGAAAAAAAATCAGTAATTGAATTTTTGATACAAAAAAAAGAAAACGTTCGTATACAGTTTTTTCTAGTAGCGGTTGCCAAATTAAAATAATCATGGGTTAAAAATGAGCTAAAACATAGAGCACCTAATAGCTTAAGATTATGTAACTTTCCTTTGAAGTTTTTCCTTTGAAGGAAGGGTGAAAGTGTTTTCATGCTTAACGAATTAATTTTTGCTTTTAATTAATGTGGCAACGCTGACAGAAATGTGGTTCTGCTCTAAAATTTTAATAATTTTGAAACAACCATAAGAAAATTTTTAAAAAATGCGGTTTTCAGGATCGAATACACCTAAGACTGGTCGGATTTGCCAAAAAATGCGTTTTCTTTTGAATGTCCTTGGTGCTTCAATTTCTGTCAAAACTCAGCCTGGATGAGACAGATGTTCTTGCTATTCTAATCCTTAGCTTATTTCATCCCTTTCATATCATCGCGATCAGTTTTGAAGAATATTAATAATTTGATCCATGTATATAAAGAGTCAATCTAAGAAAGCCAATTAATTTGCAATTAATTAGCTTGTATCGTTTCAGATTCATAGGGATGGTCTCTGAAATTAAGTTTTAATACCCAAAAAGTAGAAACTTTTGTTATTAAACGCTGAATATAATTTTTTTAGACTTCAATTCTGAAATGTACTTGACAACATTCTACATACTTAAGAACATCAATTGACACCAAAAATTTGTGGGCGTCATTTCATTTAAATAATTTGAATAAAATTACAACGATAAATAAGCATTTTAAATATTGAATTAAATCCAATTTACCTGCTGATTAATTACATAAATTACTGATCGTTTAGTTAATTAATCATTGCTAATTATATATTTTTAATTAATTATAATTATATTCTAATTAATTAATGATAATATTTAACTAATTACTGAGTAATTATATTTGTTGTAGCTGTTTGTTTCTTGGACTCGCTCCAGTTGACTTCTGAGAGGTTCATATTAACTTCAGATGGGTAAAAGAGTTTTTGAAGGGATGCAGTTCATGCTCGTATATATGCTCGGCTTTTTTTCTTTCTTTTTTTTTTAGTTTATGTTTTTTTTCTCATATTTTGTTTCTGACGGCGATGATAAAAAGGAAAAGTTTAGCCTCGCATAGCACGCAAATATCTACTTATTAAATATGTTTGTGACAAAGGGGCGGTTATGTTATTTCAGTGTGATTAACACGGTATCTGTTGCTTTTGACTTCCCTTTTAACAAATTTTAAGTGTTAATTGCTCATTAATAATGTGATTAATTAAAATGTTGCTTTGGGGTGAGCACAAAGAGAAAAAGAGAGATTACTTTCCAGTAATCTCATGGTTAATGGTGAGTTTTATTTTCATTGCTCTACATATGTGACGTATTTCCAAGAGCTGATATTTTTATTGTTATTTTTGGAGAAAAAATACCCTCCTCCCAGAAAAAAAAAGATTGGCCAAAATTAAAAAACCTGATCGGCCCTGTGTGTAAAGCTAGCCAAATAATTTAAGGTTTTTAAGTTGGAAGACTTTTTTACAATGAAAAAAAAAAATGAAATAAATTTGTTACTTTAATTCCTGTTTCCTTCTTTTCTCTGTTTGTCAATAGGTGCAGTAAGAAGCAGTGGCGTTAATTCACGGTAATTAGAGGAGGGGCGAAATTTATTTTTCAAAATCTAGGAGGTTTTTTTTTTTTTTTTTTTGAATGAACGTACCAACAAAATTCAATGAAATTGCTTTAAAAGGGCAAAAGGAAAGAATTGGCTACCTAATTTAAGATGTTACGTCGAAAATAAGGTTTTACTGCTCTAGGGAAGGAGTACTTAATTTAAGGTATTACGTCGTATATATGAGGAAATGAGACCAACCAAGTGAATAACAATAAACTCAACATTTCGTTTGCAATTAGAAGACACTGAAAGCTTTGCCACTTTCATCGGAAATTTGTTTTAGGGCAACATTAAAGAAGGAAATTTACATCAAGACTTTGAATGAACTTTGTCATTGAACTATCTCTGACAATAATCTAGTGAATAATCCGGAAGTTCATTATTTTGTGAATGACCCGAAAAGTTATGTATTTTGTTGTGTATAAATATGCTAGTTTCAAATATATTATTTTAGGAATTCTAGTGATGACGGTCGCTGTATATGTGATCGAAATATCTGGAATTTTGTACTTTTTTTTTTCGCTGTCTAAATAAATGGATTTATCCCCATTTGAAAATTTATTTGTCCGAGAAATGGAATTTTTCAAAATATAGAGGAGGGGGGAGAAAGTCTTAGAGGCCAATGATTAAGTAATACTTCTGTCTCTCTCTGGTTAACATGGAATAAAGTCAATCCCTCTTTTATTGATTTTATTTTGTTACTTTTTTCAAAACTGATTTCTTCCTGTAAAAGCTATTCATCATCCTTATAATAATGTAACATTTGAATTTTTCAAACTCTTGCCACCTTAAATTTCAATTGCTTTTCTAGTAAAAAGTTTTTGTTTCTAGTAGAGGTTTTGTTTCTAGTTTTTGTTTGAAGTTTTCTAGTAGAAAGTTTTTGGAGATATATTGTTTGCTATCTTAAATAGTTGTACTTATTGATTTTTAATTAGCATTATATAAGTTTAGTTTAACTTCTTTGGCGAACGCCTTAAGTACGAAGGACAGTATAAATGAAATCTGATTTCTTCAATTGGTTCAGAGGAAACTTTCACAAATATGTTTCACAATTTTGATGCACATAGCACAACTATGTGTATCTAAAAAAAAATATTAAAAAACGGGGATTAAATTTTTAATGAAAAATACCTTCAGATGCAGTTGCAGCTATGACTCTTTGGTAATAGTAACCGCCAAATTTGAAAAAAAGGAACATGGGTAGGGTAAAAATTAGCAAAAAATAAGCTAAAAAACACATGGTTCCAAACAGTTTAAGAAAATGTTGCTTTCCTTTGAAAGGATAGCTGTCTTTGAGAGTCATTATTTTGTTAGTGTTTGGCGGAAAGCGTTATCAAATTAGCCAATTCGTTTTGCTTATCTCTTCGCGGTTCAGCGTGGCAACACTGACGAAAATATGAAACTGGTATAAAAACTTAATAATTTTAAAACAGCTAAAAGAAAAATCTTAGAAAATTGTGTCTTTCGGGTATAGACTTAGGATTTGTTCAACGGATAACTTTATTTTTTTTTTTATGTCCTGAGGGCTTAAGAATAGGCGCTGCGAAATAGCGGTTTTTATTTTAAGGTTTGTGGTAATATTGTGCTGTAAAAATAACGCTCAAAAATATGCTTCTTTCTTCTCTTTGCCAAACTCGAGTATGGTATGACGTTTTGTCCCTTCGTGGTATATATCAATATGTTTTCCTGAATTACAGATAGTCCAATTCAATCTCAACTCAACGACACTGTCAATCGTTATACTGCCGTCGGAACGAAGTTGTCTGATCGCCAAGCAGAATTAGACCTAATGAAGGACGAAGCAAAGAAACATTCAGAAGCCTTGAAGTCTCTAGTCAGCACCCTAGATAGGCTGGAAAAGCAAATGCCCAAAAGATATGCACCTGCCACAAAGTAAAGATGAAGCCGATAAACTTATTAAAAACATAAAGGTACTTTTTTAGATCTTCGAATATTTCTTATTAAACGCATATAAAACATATTAAAAACATAAAGGTACTTTTTTAGATCTTCGAATATTTCTTATTAAACACATATAAAACATATTAAAAACATAAAGGTACTTTTTTAGATCTTCGAATATTTCTTATTAAACACATATAAAAACATATTAAAAACATAAAGGTACTTTTTTAGATCTTCGAATATTTCTTATTAAACACATATAAAACATATTAAAAACATAAAGGTACTTTTTTAGATCTTCGAATATTTCTTATTAAACACATATAAAAACATATTAAAAACATAAAGGTACTTTTTTAGATCTTCGAATATTTCTTTTTAACACATATAAAACATAAAGGTACTTTTTTAGATCTTCGAATATTTCTTATTAAAAACATATTAAAAACATAAAGGTACTTTTTTAGATCTTCGAATATTTCTTTTTAAACACATATAAAAACATATTAAAAACATAAAGGTACTTTTTAGATCTTCGAATATTTCTCCCAAAGATATGCACCTGCCACAAAGTAAAGATGAAGCCGATAAACTTATTAAAAACATAAAGGTACTTTGTTAGATCTTCGAATATTTCTTATTAAACCATATAAAACATATTAAAAAACATAAAGGTACTTTTTTAGATCTTCGAATATTTCTTATTAAACACATAAAACATATTAAAAACATAAAGGTACTTTTTTAGATCTTCGAATATTTCTTTTTAAACACATATAAAACATAAAGGTACTTTTTTAGATCTTCGAATATTTCTCTTATTAAACACATATAAAAACATATTAAAAACATAAAGGTACTTTTTTAGATCTTCGAATATTTCTTTTTAAACACATATAAAAACATATTAAAAACATAAAGGTACTCTTTTTGATCTTCGAATATTTCTCCCAAAGATATGCACCTGCCACAGAGTAAAGATGAAGCCGATAAAGTTAATAAAAACATAAAGGTACTTTTTTAGATCTTCAAATATTTCTTTTCACGAGAGTAGTTTTTTAGGCCGTAATAGCGAATAAAAAAAAAAAAAAAATCAAAATTTTGATCACGCAAAGAAATTTGTTCTATTTTCACGATCTATCTTAAACCGAAAAAGGAAACAGAGAAAAACATGAAGCAATAGCGCAGGGATGTATGCAGGGGAGGGGTCGTGGGGCCCCTCTACGAAATCCTGGTTTTTCTGATTTCATAATTTTTTTTTTTCATTTGATTCAAGAAACTTGTTTATATCATTACCCCCTCCTCCCCCCCCCCCCCAAAAAAAAAAATTGTTAGAGCAAAAAAAATAGAAGCTTCATCCAAAAAAAGGAAACTGAATGACTACACAGTTTTTCTTAGTTTTTTGTCTTAAGTTTTTTCTTTCTTCTTTCTTCTCTGATTTGAATGACTGCACAGTAATTTTCTTTAAGTGTTTTCTTTCTTCTTTGATATGAAAGTCTGCACAGTCATTTGAATAACTGCACAGTAATTGCCTTCGGATTTTCTTTCTTCTCTGATCTGAATGGCTACAAAATAATTACCTAAACATTTTACTGTCTTGTTTAATTGGAATGACTGCACAATATTTGTCGTAAGTTTTTTCTTTCTACTTTGATTTGAATGACTGTACAGTAGTTTGAATGACTGCACTGTAATCGCCTTAAATTTTCTTCCCTAAAGGCAATTTCTGCATAGTAATTGCCTTTAATTTTTTCTTGATCTGAATAACTGCACAATAAATGCCATAAATTTTCTCTTTCTTCTTTAATTTAAATGACTGCAGAGTTATTTGAATGACTGCACAGTTATTTGAATGGCTGTACAGTAATTGCTTTAAATTTTTCTTTCTTCTTTGATTTGAGGGACTGAGCAGTCATTTGAATGATTGCAGAGTAACTGCCTTAAGTTTTTTCTTACTACCTTTACGTTCCTTCTTTACTTTACTTCCATTCTTTAGGCAGCAGCAGCTGAAACCCCGTAAAGAGTGAACCATGGCTCATATTAGCACAAATCTAAAAGATGGGCTTTTAAAGAAACCGTTAAGTGATAAATATTTCCTTGTAGAACTATTTTAGAAAACGTAATTTTCATTCAAATTCAACTGAAGCTTTATCTGAAGCAAAGTATAATCACCTACGGAACAAGTACTGACAAAACTCTCCAAAAGTGACCCCGCGTACCTCAGCGCCTCTAGACGCAAAATGTTGTACTACTTAATCGCTCCGAGCCAAAGTACTTTGCTCCGGCCAATAATTATGCTAGAGCGTGATTCAGGCGACGAGTGACCGGGATGAATTGTGTAACTACGGTTTTTAGTTGCCAGGTTTGCATAGGTATACAAAGGTTCACTTTTTTTGTGTGGAGAGGTTTCGTTTTGTCAGTGGGATACTAACTTGAGGGATACTAAGGTTCCATCAAAGTATAATCACCTACGGAACAAGTACTGACAAAACTCTCCAAAAGTGACCCCGCGTACCTCAGCGCCTCTAGACGCAAAGTGCTGTACTACTTAATCGCTCCGAGCCAATAAGCCAATCTATTCTCATAAGTTGTATTGAATTGTGTAACTACGGTTACGGAACAAGTATGATCACCTACGGAACTTGTGATTTACTCGCCAGGTTCGCATTGGTGTGGAATCGTCTCCGGAGACGCTGACAAAGGGTCACTTTTTTTTTGTGTGGAGAGGATAGGTTTTGTCAGTACTTTTTCCGTAGGTGATTATACTTTGATCTGAAGCAATGTATGAAAAGATTAGGGTGTGTTGCAATCGGATATTACTGAGGAAGAAAATTGTCAGGATATGGCTAAACTCCTTCCTGAGGAATAAAAAAACATTATTCTACTAATCTACATTTACTAAAAATAATAATATACAAAAAGATTAATAACTATCAGTAATAAAATTAACAATATTACTCTATTTGCCTCTCTTTTGACCCTCTTGATGATAAGAAAGTGCATTGTTAAGGGGTCTTTTTTTCTATGTAGACAATAAATTGACTAATTAAGGAATATTAAGATAACAGTCTATTTCTCCACCTTTACAATGTACATGATATAAAGCCATTTTTTTTAAGTAAGTAAATAATATTAAAATAAAGTAGTAAACAAAGTAAACAGATACAGATGATATAATTATATATTTTTTTTTTTAGAATTTGTAATATTATGTAATTTTTCTATTTAATTTTTTATTTAATTTTTAAATAGATATAATTTTTTCCCTTTTTTTAGAATTTGTTGGAAGACATGTATGACAAACAACCTCAGCTGGACTCACTAAAGAGTCAGGTTGCTGAATTGGTTCGAAGAAAGCCCGACACTTCTGGTGTGTCTGAATTGAAAGAGAATATAGATGGCATTAGTAGTCGATGGAAGGACCTGATGGACAAGATGAAGATTCACGCTGGCCTACTAGAAAAATCAAAAGAGTTCCAAGAACTGTGTGATCACCTGAACAGTTGGCTTCTAGCCAAAGACAAGATGATGGGTGTTCTCGGTCCGGTTGCGTCAGACCCCCGTCTTGTCCATAATCAGCTTCAGCAAGTTCAAGTTCTCTATGATGAATTTAAAGAACAGGAGAGAAATATCCAAAACCTTGATAACCTAGTTGATACACTTATGGAATCTACCAATCCAAACAGTTCTGAAGCTAGAAAAATTCAAGATAGAGTTAATGGAATCAATTCGAAATGGACGGACCTGATTGGTCGACTAGAGGATCGGCGTAAGCAACTTGACGCTGCTAGTGGTATGAGTAAGCAGTTTTCAGCAAATTTGAATCAACTGCTTGAAGCTGTACAGAAAATTGGTGATGATGCGATGAACCTGTCCATTGTGAAGGGGGATGTTGAGGAAGACTTTAAAAGGGGTGGGGGGGGTGGGTGTCGGGGCTGTCCATTGTGAAGGGGGATGTTGAGGAAGCACTTAAAAATGTCGATGCTTTGGAAGATCGATTAGAAGCTCTTCGGCCTTTATTAGCTGAAGTAGACGCTGTTGGTAAGTTCGTTTGTGTTTTCAGTTTAATTTCAAGGCTTGTATTAACAATTGTTATCAATATATTGTATCTCAAAAATGGGAGTACATTCTGAGTCCACACTGGTTATACATGGACGTAAGACAAGAAATGAAAAAAAAAAATAAAGAAAAAAAAAAACATACGCGGGCGGTTTTTAGCCAAGCATTGTTTCCATATGGAGAAATGAGACCAACCCAGTAAACAGCTATATAAACTCAACATTTGGTTTGAAATTAGAAGAAATGGGCTTTGCCACCTTCATTGTAAATTTGTTTTACATTTGGGCAAGATTAAAGAAGGAAACTTAAATCAAGACTTTGAATGAACTTTGTCAGTGAACTCTCTCTGAAAATAATTTAGTGAATAATCCGGAAGTTCATTACTTTGTGAATGATGCGAAAAGTTATTTATTTGTAGTGTATAAACATGCTAGTTTAAAGTTTATTATTTTAGTACCCGTTTTTTTCACTTCCTAAATAAATAGATTTATCCCCATTTGAAAGTTTTTTTGTTCGCCCTGAACAACTCGAGAGAAAAACGCTTCTGTTTACCATGGTTTAGTTTAGCCATCTAATCGTCCTGTAATTTAAAGAATTTGCAGGATTATATTTATATTTTATATTTATATAGATTATATTATATATCGCTGGTTTTAGCCAGCGAATAAAACAAAAAGACAAAAACATATTTTTTGGGATATATATACTGCTGAATCAGAGAATTATGTCGCTCGAGTAAAGATCTCGAAAGACGGTCGGGCCCAGAATGATCCATATTTTTGCCCAATATGTGGCAAATTTGAAGATCTTGAGTATAGAATGAAATAACACTGCTTGTCTCTTGTCGTATTTTTTGGGGCCTGTTCCCTTATTCTAATTTTGTTTTTTTGGTTGCTTTACGTTTAAGGCTTATTTGAGCAAATACTTTTAATGTGTATTATTAATTAACAATGATTATTTAAGATAAAGCTTCAAGCTAATCAATTCAAAGCTATAAAAATATTCTGATGATTAATTTATAATATGCTAAATTAAGATGATAACTGAAGATGATTAAGATGATATATTAAAGTTGATGATTAATTTATCACTAAGTTATAAACTTTACAATAAAATACTCGTTGTCCAATCTGATGAGAGCATTTTTTTATTCAGGAAAGGTGGAAAAACAGGGGGAAGAGCTAAATTTTTCTTTGGGGGGCGGCTTCCAACTCATGTTCAAATAATTTCTTAGACCACCGCTGGTTTTCCATTTACAAAAATTAAGCAAGAAAAACGGGTTTTAATTTTTATAAAGCAGTGAATAAATACAATAAAATAAACACTTAATTAAACAAATACACTCCAAATATTTCGGCCCCACCTCCGGGAGCCTTTCTCAACGGAAAAAAAGGGAGAAAATGAAACAAAAAATGTTTTTTTTTTAAACTTAACTTACATCAAAATAAAAACATACTAAACACACGAAGAGAAAGAAAAAACAAAAGAAAAGAAATATAAATAAATAAGTAGGAATCAAAACTCACATATTAAATAACACTTCCTTGCACTGGCGTATAAACAAAATCGAATGTCTATAATGATACACTCGTCTCCTCACAGTATATAAATGGAAATCTATCAAAAAATGAAGAATATGTTTATACTTAAACCAAAAACAATAAAGGTCAGCTAACCCCCGGCCCATAACCCCTAATTAAATCCCACAAGTTCATCAACCAATTTATGAATTATAAATTGAACGGATTCGTTTGGTTGCAAGCTTAGCTGCAGTTCGTTTACTTTCTACCAAACGCTAACCAAAAGCTAAAGGTAAAGACCAAACGAATCCGTTCAATTTATAATTTATAAATTGGTTGATGAACTTGTGTGATTTAGTTAGGGGTTATGGGCCGGGGGTTAGCTGACCTTTATTGTTTTGGTTTAAGTATAAGTATAAATATATTCTTAATTTTTTGATAGATTTCCATTTATATACTGTGAGGAGACGAGTGTATCATTATAGACATTCGATTTTGTTTATTCGCCAGTGCAAGGAAGTGTTACTTAATATGTGAGTTTTGATTCCTACTTATTTATTTATATTTCTTTACTTTTGTTTTTTTCTTTCCCTTCGTGTGTTTAGTATGTTTTATTTTGATGTAAGTTAAGTTTTAAAAAAGAACATTTTTTGTTTAATTTTCTCCTATTTTTCCGTTGAGGAAGGCTCCCGGAGGTGGGGCCGAAATATTTGGAGTGTATTTGTTTAATTAAGTGTTTATTTTATTGTATTTATTCACTGCTTTATAAAAATTAAAACCCGTTTTTCTTGCTTATTTTTTCGTATTCACAGTTCAAATTAACTTATGAAATTATTTTTCAGGGGGATTTTGTATTAGGGGGAAATAACTTTTTGGTAAATTCCTTCATTTTGTGCGGGGGGGGGGTCCTCAATCCTGAAGACCCCTACCCCAATATGATTTTGAAAATTAATGTATTTACATGTGGAATTTGGAAAAAAACATGTTGTTTTATTTATATATAATACTGTTCAATGAATGGTACAGCATTACCATTGATAATATTATAAGAATATAAAATATAAATTTAAAGTGCCAGTGAAAATTAAATCTGATTATTTTGATTGGTTAAGTGGTATCTTGCACTCTATATATCTTAAAAACTTAGAAAAATCGTGAATTCAATTTCCAATAGAGTGCACATCTCCATTTTCTCTTCAGCAGTTTTTGGATAGTAGCTGGCCGCCAAATTTAAAAAGGGGGGGAGAGAGAAAAAAAAAAATCAGCAAAAAGTTAGCTAAAATAAAATATGGCACCAAACAGCTCAAGAAGGTATAGGTTTCCTTTGAAAGTTTGGCTGTCTTTGGGAACCACCAGATTATTAATGTTTTTGTTTGACAAAGAAAAATGTTGTCAAATTTGAGTAATTAGCTTTCCTCATTTATTTTCACCGTTCAACGTGGCAATACTAACCAAAATATGGCACTGCTTTGATATTTCATAATTTTGACGCAGCCGAAATAAAATTCTTAGAAAATTGCGGTATTCAACTCTGAATAGACCTGAAATAGGTCTAGGGCGCAATGAATGTTCTTATTTTGGTGCCTCTGTTACATTAATATAAGTTATGGACGCCATACCTAATGTTCTTCTAATATGTTTCTCTGACTCTCAATCCTAATGAAATATACCAAAATAAGATAAGAATATTATACTTTAGAAATAACATCGGACTATATATTTGCACATTGGGGAGGGGGGGTTAAAGTATAGAGGGTCTGCATGCCTAATGTGTTAGGTATGGTTATTCTGCGTATCATGTAGGAAGAATTGCTTTCTAACTTCTCACTGTCCAGATACTTTACCTCCACCCCCACTCGTTAAAGTGCAAATATATAGCCCTAAATATATTTTTTCCATCTATTTTGTGACTTCTCTTGTCTCACGCTAAGCTGAAAGAAACTAACGAAAAAAAAAAAAAACTGCTTCTATAATGGGTCAATGAATGAACAACATTAGTTAGGGCGTTCATCATACAAGTACTTACGTTTTTTATTTGTAATATATAACTATATTTTATATATATTTTTGTTTGTATTCTTTTCTTTTTTATATAGGTAATGAGCTTTGTCATATAATAAGCGATACTGGCAGTGTTGCAGATGTTACAGCCAAAATCCAACAGGTTGATAAGTCATACAACAGGGTTCAGAAGAAACTTGACAACAAAAAAGCGGAAATTGAATCACAGATCAAGGATACTCGTGAATTTGTCGACGCCTGTCAAAACATCCAGGACTGGATACATGATTATGATTCAGTTATTAAAGAGAAGCTAGAGGTATCAGCAGATCGAGACACGCTGAAACAGCAGGTGACTGACTTTGAAACCGATTTATAAGGAGGTTATGAGCAAGGAGCATGAGGTTGTGATGATGCTTGACAAAGGTCAGGATTTGCTGCAGAACTCGAAAAGAAGTGACGCCAAGCAGCAATTGAAGCTGCTCGAGAAGATCAGAGCAGAGTGGGAGAAAGTCAAGAGCACCACAATTGAAAAGAAGATGCGATTAGAAAAAGCTTATGAAATGTGCAAGAAATATTATACGACGCTAGAGAGCTTCTTCCCTTGGCTAGAAGAAGTGGAGGTTAAAATTCTGCAATTAGAGCCGCTATATTGAAGAAACAGAAGCTAGAAAAACAAATTCGAGAGTTGGTCTCATCCAGAAATGATATTTCTAGACACAGCGCTGGCTATGACGGAACTAAAAGTCTAGGCGAATCCTTCCTAGCAATATGCGATGTCCACAAAGAAGGTGTCAAAGAGGACCTGGGAGTGGTTAAACAAAATGGGAAGGGCTTAATGCAGCTGTTCAGGAGCGGGTCTCAGATCCTTGACGATCTTCTGTCAAGACTTGGTAAGTTTTCCTTCTACTGTTATGCTCTAAATGTTAGGGAACTTTGTTGTGAAAGCGGTATACGATATCTTTATTGTGCATTTATTGTGCGCTTTGTTGTGCACTTATTTTGCAAATACGCCATTGATTTTGCCAATGATTTGCTTCAATAATTTCGCAAGCACCATTAGGTAAATAATAAAGATCTTGTAATGCTTTAGTCTATTGAAGCTTGCTTAAATATGTCATTACACGTTTATATTATTACATTATTCATCTATCATAATAGACGTGTTCCGCCTACCGTCCAAAGAAATATGGATGTTTCTCTTTGTAATTGCAAAATCAGCATAATTTAGTGTTCATTTTTGAGTATTTTTAACATATGGCAAGAAAAGGTGCATGAAGATGTATGCACGGCAACCAAATTTTATTTGATATTTTTAATAAAAATTTCCTTTGTCCGTGAGGGCAAGGGTTCGAGTCCTGGTGTCGCTGGTTATTTTATTTTTTGCTATTGCTAACAGCTCAAAGTTAACTTTAAATCTTCCAGTTCACTAAGGAAGTTGTCCTAGCTTTCTTGCCGTCCTAGCCGAGTGGATTGGTGCGCTGGATTTAGGATCCTTTGTCCGAGAGGATGAGGGTTCGAATCTTAAGTGTACCCAATTATTTGGTTTGGAAGGAGGGTTAGTGGCGTGAATCTGTGTGGCATGGCTCTGTAAGCTCAGGTAGAGTCAACCCAGTTCTAAATAGATACCTGGAGGAATCTGGGGAAAGTAAACAGGAAGGGTGAGCGGAGTCACAGGATGACGGGCCCCCAACCCCCCATTGCACTTCCTGGTGAAAGCGCCAAGAAACAGAGATCAGCACCGCCGGTAGGGACTGTAAATTCGACTCCCGTCTTCTTTTACCTTTACATTAATAAGAAGTGTATAGAAACTTAGGAATATTTAGAATGGGGGGGGGGGTATCCTATGTCCTGAGTCCCCTCCCCTTTCCTGCATACGTCCCCGGTTTGCACATCATTGTTTTGTGTCATGTAAAACGAGGTCTGTAATAGTTTTTTCAAAAGAACTTGAAGTAAGATAATGTTTATGGGTCAAAATAAATAATATTTATCTGTAGTCTCTGCTTTAGCTGAGCCAAATTTGCATCTTATAGCAAAAAAAAAAAAAAAAAAAAAAAAAAAAAAAAAAAAAAAAAAAAAAAACAGCTAACAAAAAGCAAACTTTAATAACCAATTAAAACGAAATTTGTTCATGTATAAAACGATCAAAATTAAAATTAAATTTAGCAAAAAAAGAGAAGTTACTGCATAGGAACGGTCTCAGGCCCTTGGCGACCTCTTATCTTGAGAATTTACTAATTATATTCTCTTCGACCTAACAAATGGTTGTTATTTTATTTTTCCATCGGCTGATTTGACAAGTAGTGCCAAAACTGATAATAATAGTACTAAGAAAAAGTCTGCAAATAAGAAGAATACATAATGCTTCGGTAATTATCGGGTTTATTCCGTACATACGATTATTACGCACGCAATTACGCATACGATTTAGCGGTTATTGCTAAAGAGTGATGATGGTAAAACGGGCTAAAGCATAAAAGATACGTAATGTGTAAGTAATTACCTGCTCGCCATATTTACCGAATCTATTACGTGCGTGATTCAATTACGTACGTAATAGATATTACGCATGTAATTCTATTACGTACGTTATAGGCGGGCGATTAAATTGCCCGCCAGAGCTGTTCTCTGTCGTAACAGGCGTTTTGAGTTGATTTGCTACCTACACTAAATACTTGAATTTGCTGACTTCTTCGATTTCTATTTCCCTGAGTTTAAGATCTGCATGTAGCGAAATGATAACGCCGCTTGACATCACCCTGGATTTGCTCACATTGATCTGCAGGCCTGTTTGGGAGGCTGTTGAAGCTAGCTCCTCAATGTTCTTTTGCATATCTTTAACTCATCCTTTAGTTCATTTCTGCTATACGTGGCTGAGATACGGCCCCTCGAACCTATCATCTTGATTAGGAAAGACGGTTGTCAGAAGAAACAACTCTGTCGAATCGAGGAGCTTCGAAGATTCGATTTTATTAGTAACAAAAGTCATCGCCCTTGATCATCAAGCACCATTCTCAACTGAGATTGCTGAGCGAGCCCTCGGATGATTTTAGCAGCTCTAGATGCTACTGGCAGCTTCTGCTCGAATTACATGATACTTCAACCCCGTATCGCATGGTTTGTCGCGTCCAAAGGCAGATCTTGGACCAGGTGGTCTAAAGAAGTTCCTCAAAATGACAGACATTGCCTTTAACGAGCCCCCTACCCCCCAGCTCATAGTAGTAGATCGGTCCAATTGAAGGAGTTAAGTTGCGACGCTTTTTTATGCTAAGTGAAAGTACACGAAAAGTCATTCTATCTAACTTAAAAATCAAATCTCTTGAAAATGACTCCCGAATATAGGGAAGTATGAGGCGACTAGTAGAAAAACCATGACATATATAGGTTTTAAAGCCACACTGGCTACACGTTTCGCATGAAAGAACGAAGTATTCTCTATAATTTTATTCTTTTTTAACCAGTGACAGAAAATTATTCTTGTTTTGCTTGTCCTTTAATTTTCTTCATTTTTTTTTTTTTTTTTTTTTTTTTTTTTTTTTTTTTTTTTTTTTTTTTTTTTTTTTTTTTTTTTTTTTTTTTTTTTTTTTTGTGTGTGTGTACAAAAAAATAGCCAGCGTTTTTTTTGCTCTGCCGGCTGATTAATCAGATGATCTGGTGTAAATATTTTACGTACATGCACCATTGATTCAGAACAAAACGTCGCATAAGGAAGTTTTCCTGTATTTCGGATTAACGTAAATTTTTGCGTAAAACTATATGAATTTTGGATCAGTCTTAACAAAATATTTTGATGACGATCTTTTAGATGTGAATCCACTTATTTAAATGGCGCAAAATTTTTACTGTCAAACTTTTTTCTGTTTTTTTTTTTTTTTTTTTTTTTTTTTTTTTTTTTTTTTTTTTTTTTTTTTTTTTTTTTTTTTTTTTTTTTTTTTTTTTTTTTTTTATCGCACTCCTATTTCTTGTTGAGTGACAATTTTAACGCTAAATTTTACAGGCGACTTTAATGACCAACTTCGCGACGTGGATCACTCCCTTCAAAGATGTGAGGATCGTCTTGCCTCTCACGATGCATTGGGCGATACTGGACGAGACCCTAAAATGCTTGAGCGCATGAAAGCGATTTTAGAGGAAACAAAAGCTCTCGATCAGAAGCTTGTCGCACTAGATGGAACAGCACAAGCTCTGGTAGATGGTGCACATCAGCATGGATCAAACGCCAGTCATGTTGCAGACCAAGCTGAAGCTATTAGGGGACGATATGCAGACCTGCGCCAGCAGCTTGAAGAGAGATGTGCACTTTGGAAGTGGCATTTGAAGCTGCAGCTGAATTTGCGGTTAGTTTCTATTTTGGTAAAATAATTGAAAGTATATTCTTCCTAAGTAGAGGTGGCACCTGAGGTTTGTCGGGCTGAGACTATAGCTCAGTTTTTAAAAAAAAAAAAAAAAAAAAAAAAAAAAAAAGGTTTCTCTTCATATTATAGTAAATGATTTGCTGCAACTCAGGGGGCGTTAATTCACGATAATATAAAGGGGGGGGATATATTATTTGAAAATCGGTGGGGGGGATTATTTTTTTAATTAGCAAACCAAAAAAGATATTTTTCTATATACCCAAATATATATGCAAGTATGGAACGTATCCTTGAAGAACTGTGCTTGGACGCAGTTAAATTGGAAGAGACTTTGAAAATCCCATGATATAAATTTTTGAACTTAAAGAAAGAGGAATTTTTTTTATCAATGTTTTAGTTCAAAGAGGGAATTGTTATTATCATTGAATTAGCTAAAACAATTGAGTTGAAGCTCAGGCCACAAAGACACATTGCGTCCACTCCCAAACACAGGGGGTTATTTGGGCCCTTTCGAGCTTGATAATTTGAAATAGGGATTGCCATATTTGCCCTATTTTATTTTCCTTGGTATAGCAGCCTTCCTTGGTAGTGCCTAGGTATCCACCACCGTTTCCTTCAACTTGAGAACCCCACTCGCCCGCTTGGGCGGGAAATATTGAAGGGGGGATTCACCTACCCCTTGCCAGCGATCAGCGGCAGCGGTGCTTGATCCTCAGAACCAGTTCCAATAAAAGAACCTCTTCCCCCACCTTGGATTGTTCTTCAAGGGATATTTTCTTATGTCATAGTCAGCCCTTCAGATGTCGAGGAGGATTGACCGCTTGGGCAGCCATTACTGACCTCAATCCGTCCAATCTCGGCAGAGTATCCCAAAGATTACTCCGCCTCACGGTCAGGCGATGCCCAAGACGACCAGGGGCTACACGTTCACTGACATTGGCAGCAGTAGGTCTTTATTTGTGCCTACTACTTTCAGGGCCGCACGAGAAGGATGTCTACGCCCGTCCTGCCAAGGGATTGATAAATTGATCCCTCCCACAAATGTTGATAAATTGAACTGTTTTTTCGCTTTTTTTTTTTTTCGCTAGTTGAGAAAGGAATGTTGTAATAAGATTACCATTTTTGTATTCGCTTTCAGTTTAGTTCATTCCTGCCCTTCCCCCCTCCTAGTACCTGGGCATAGTCCTCAATCAAATGTTATGTTAGTTGGGTTTTTATTTTATTTTTTATTTTTGTTTATGAGTTTAAGTAAAGATTTTGCTGTTACATCGTTTTCTTCAGAAGACATCGTTTAAACTAGACTGTAACCTAAAAAAAATGGATGAAAAGATAAGATATCCCTCGTAACCTAGGTTATGAATATTTATTCTAATTCAAAGATAATATATCCCTCGTAACCTAGGGTATAAATATTTATTCTTAAAAAAAAAAATCATCATCTATATATGTTGTTTCTATTTTTTTCGACTATGTTTGTTGTTCTCAGAGACAACCCTCAAAGCATCCCTGGGGAGAGGAGTCTCAGCCCTCACTAAAATATCTTGAAAGAATACCACACCAGCTTATCCTTAAGAGTGATATGCAGTGGCGAGGTTTTAATAGCACCGCTTTTCATTAGGGTTTGCGTGTAACTGTACCACCGTGTAACTGAACCGCAAGCAACTGAACCTTTGTAACTGAACCACCGTGCAACTGAACGACCTCGCAACTGAACCACTGAACTTGTTTTTCAGTATTCTATAAATATGAGGCAATATCATTGGGTAAAACACAAGTTGGAGTTTTTACATGTTCAACCTTATTGGAATTGTTTTTTCTCAAATTCGTGATATAAGCACCTTGTCAAGATCATTCATAAAAAAGCTTTGTTTATTCTTGCAAAAAAAAAAAGAAGATCCGATGTCACAAGCCATTAAAAACTGATATATTTCTATTTTTTTTCAGATGAAGCAGACCGTTCTGGACGTTAAGTAATAAACATAAGTGTTTAAAATATTTGACCTTTGTGAATCTAGAATAACGAATTTTGATCAGATGTCTTTGAGGAGATTGTAGCTAAAATCGATATGGGAGGGGGACTGGTTGCAATCCAGCCTTTTTTTCAATATCCCTTCAACATACACAGAAGTTTAAACTTCATACCCTTAGGTTTATACCCTCAGCTGTTCTCGACACATAGCAGATACGTCGTCTTGTAAAACTGGATGCACAAAGTACCTCTTGATTTAGTTGAAGGTGCTCCTAAACTTTTTCCGAACGATGCCATCAATCATTGTAGATAATGCTGGTATTTCCTTATCGCAACCAATAAAGGAAAAAGTATCTTTTGATTGTGTTTGGCATTCTTCTTGACATTTCCCTAAGGTTTGATCTTAATGATCCATGTTTTTTTTTTTTTTTTTTAGGATAAAACATGCTTTCTTTTCTTGAAAAAAAAAAAACCTTGTATGTTAACAATAGGCAATGGTCATCTCAAAATTTTCGATCGGATGTATTTGGGCAAAAAAAAAAGGGGGGGGGTTAAAGCCCTTCGATCACTTTTAACTCACAAAAAATGCACCGGAACTTTTTATTTCCAATCGAATGAGCACCCCCTCCCCCCAAAGTTCATAAACAATCTTTTTCATAAAAATCTTATGTGTTAACATTAAGTAACTAGCTTAACTTACAACCCTTGCTCCAGGTGCTGCTGATGGGATTAACACCAGAGGCATGGTTATTTGACCTTCAATCTATTAAAAAAAAAACTTTTTTTTTTATTTCGATAGGATGCATTAGGGGGAAGGGATGGCGGTTAAGAGCGAGAGGCTGATTGTGCTCTGATTACCTGTGATTCTTCAAAATTGAACTTGAAATTTCAATTTCCAATCGAATGAGCCTTCTCTTAAGTTTGTACGACCATCCCTTCTATAAATCCTTAAATTTTAACAATGGGTAGCTTGCAGAAAGTAACCTACAGCCCTTGCCCGAGGACTGTGGGGGATTTTGCTAATCACGTTTATTAATCACGTTTTGTTCTTTGATTAGAAATTGAAAGTTTTAGTGCCGTTTTTAAAAGTCAAAAGTGATTGGAGGGCAACCAGCTCCCCCCCCCCAGGAAAAAACACTTCCTGTGGAAAATTCCTCCGGGAAATACCACCTCGCAGAAAATCCCCCCCCCCCTCCGGAAAATACCTCTATGAAAAACCTCTCCCCTGAAAAATACCCCTTGTGGTTGGTATCCAATCACTTTCGACTTACAAAAAAAGACTAGAACTGTCTGGGGATTATAACTAATTTACCTCCATCCTCCTCTTGTCTCTCCCCTAGAGCTAATTCTGTATTTATCCAAAGGCTCAATGAGAGTTGGGACGTTTTGGCATTAAAATGCACCCTTTGAGGTATCTCCCTCCCTCCCTAGCTAAAAAAAACAATCAGAGAAGCTCATTGCAGAAGTTTAAGTACCTTTTTAAGTTTTGTAATTTGTCCATTGCTTATAGATAGTGTTTGTTATTGGGAAACATACGGACATTTTTCGCATGGGAGTTTTCTGAAGGGGGGGGGAGTTTCTGGAGGATTTTCCATGAGAAGAATATTTTTGCAGGGAGGGGGGGACTTACACATAAATTCCTCTTTTCCTCTATACATTAGCACTTCTCAGCTAAATAAAAAAATAACAGAACCCAAATAAAATATTCCAATTTGGAAAACCATATTTTCCGCGAGGGGGTATTTTCCAGGGGAGGGTTTTCCATGGGAGAGGGGTGGGGGGGTAAGCGTCTACACCCGTAGACAGTGACGAGCTGAAGGGAACCCCCATTAACAGACATAAAAAGGAGAAATAAATCTGGCTATAAGAGTTTGTGACGTCCGATTTTCTTTGTTTTTTGTGACAACAAAACACAGAATTACTGCGCGGCTTCAACAATAATTCATAAAACTTCTCACGATATCACATACATAAAAATAAATATCGGAGAAAAAAAATGACAAAACTACTGGTCGGAAACAACCTCCTCAACCTCCTCATCTTCAATCATTTCCTTCTCTTCAGCAGAAAAATCAAAGAACTAAATGATAATAATAATTAAACATTCAATAATCAAAGTACTTCATAATTTAATAATGAAAGAACTTAAAATTTAGTTAAATTTTCAAGTGGAATACAAAATTAAAAAGAATACAAATTGTAATCATAAAGGAACTTAATAATAACGATGAAAGAGCTAAAAAATAAGTTGAGATCAATCATGCAACTATTGATAACCTGCACTTGACTATTGGTGTCCATGATGTTTAGTTTTGAAAATCTCGTGCAAAGGGCATTATTTTTGTACCACTATCGTTTTCCCCACTGAGCTGGTGAATTCTGTTCCTGAAAAAAGCTACGTGTATCGGATCCTTAAGGAAAGTTTAAAAGAATCCTGAAAAGAGAGGGTTGAACATCGTGTTTCCACGGATTCAAAACGAAAGCAACTTTAGAAAGTTTCGGCAATCTTCAGAATCTTCTTTTGCGGTTTGCGAAAGCCAATTTTATCACTGAAGACAGCCTCGTTTGTGTTCTGGTTGTATGTCTGTGTTGCACAACTTTGCCAAAATGGTGTAAACGGCCCAGTGCTTTTTTTTTTTGCTTTGACAGCAGGGCGCTGGGCTCCATGAATGATACCGCCAGTATCTGTTACTGGGAACCTCTTTGTGAGTCTTCAAATGAGCTGTCTTTTGTTTATGGAAAAATGTGATACAAATTAAATGTTTTATAGGAGTTGCTCAAATCTGTCACAGTTGACCTGTCTTCATTGGAACAAGAATTTGACAGTATGGAAGCACCGGCTAGATTGTTGCCAGTTGTTCAAACACAGCTGGATCAGGTGGCTGATTTTTTTCGCTCGACTGCAGCAGTACCAAAACCATCTTGAGGAGACTCGCCGCGCAAGTGAGAAACTCACCAAACAGGGGAGAGATATTCAATCAAGTACAGATCAGATTGCGAATATGGAGAAGCAAATACTCAAGCTAGAAGAGAGATCGAAAGCTCGTAATGATGAATTGAATAGAGTTTTTGGGAAATTAGAAAGTTTCTATGGACTGTTAGATCAGGTTTTGATCAATATTGAAGACGCATCCAATGAAGAGGTGAAGTTTAAAGCTGTTTCGGCGGATGTGAATGTGATCAGGCAGCAACAAGCTGAGTTCAAGGTATGAACTCATTTTTTTTTTTTTTTTATTTAATAATTTTCCATTGTTTTTTTCTCCTTTTTCTTTTTTGATGTACCGCAATGAAAAGATAAAAAAAAGTGAGGAATTGCAAATGGAAAAGTGGAAAAGATAGCAAAAGTGGGATTTAGGGCGTTGACTGGGTTTTCGGGCGTTGACATTCTGGATTTTGTCGTCGTTTCTTGGCCTCCAAAGAGAATAGAGGGGGGGGGGCATAAAATCATTACTTGTAAGGGATAATATCCGATTTTGACGGACTGGTGGTGACTTTGAAGTCCCAGATCGCAAACCGTATAAATTTTTCAAACGTTCAGTTTTTCTGCTCATTGAAGCATCTATGGGATCCTCTTGAGGAAGAAATGTTGATAAACTTAGGAACCGAATGACAAATCATTCAACCAGGATATTTGACAAGGATTGCTAGATACTATTTATGTATTGGGAATATATCGAGGGGTAATGAACTGATTTTTTTCTATTTTATGCTTTTTTCCCTGTTTTTTTATTCTTATTCCTCTTTCCTTTCGTGTATCGCAATGAATAGATAACATAACGTCTGAAATTTTCAGCTTGTAAATAAATCAGAAAAAAAAAAATACAGTTCCTCTAAAATTTCCCCAATTTAAGTTAATCTACTGGAAACGCCCGTAGAAGAATACAAAGTACATTTTCCATACTTATATCTTATAACTATAAAAACATAGTTTAAAATTTACTACAGTTCCCTCTTCCTCTTTTCTCCGTCATGAAGTAAGTTATTTCAATCTCCTCCAGGATCAACTTTCTCCTATAATGGAAAGGTTGGCCAAAAATGGGAAGAAAATCAAGGACGTCGATAAAAATAAGATAATAGAGAAATCAGACAAACAAATCAAAACTGTAAAAATAATTAAAAATTAAAAACTATATAAAGATAATTTAAAAATTTACTTTTTCCTATATAAAAATGTTACTGTTCTTTTATTCTTCTTCTTCTTTCCTATCATGTATCGCAATGGATAACAAAACGTCGGAAATTTTCAGCTAGTAATAATTAATAAATAGTAATAGTAATAACAATAAATAGTAATAATAGTAATAATAAATAGTAATAGTAATAATAATAATAAATAGTAATAAGTAATAAGCTTGTAATAAATCAGAAAAAAAAAGCAATTCCTCTAAGATTTTGCCCAATTTCAGTTATACGATGGGTAACGGCCGTAAAAGAATATAAAATACGTAATGCATATGTGTATGTATGTTATATGTGATGTAATGTACGATATATGTGATATAATGATCACATATATTTTGCTTTCTTGCATTGATGATGAATTGAGAAAGGTTGAAAAAAGATTTTTTTTTTTTTCAAATTTTGAATTGCTAATGAATTCGTTCCATGGGTTTTATTAACGTAAAAAAATAATAACTTGTGGATGGTCTATTGATAGCCAACGATTCGTATCTTGAAAATACAGCTGATTTTTGGTATGAATTCTCCTCTTTTTTCATATATTATTTACAATCTTTTTTCATATATTATTTCATATCTTTTTTCATATTTTTTTCATATATAGGTCCTCTTTTTTACATTAAAATTGTCTCAGCAAAATACGATTGGAAAAGGAGGCTGGAGAAGGAGGCAATCGATTTGACCGACCAATATCTCAGGTGAAATCAAAACAGCCCTACCTTATAAATACGGTAAAATTTATAGTGATCGTGAAGCATAGTTTACTATTTAAAAAAATAGTAAGTTAAAAATAAAAAAAAAATTATAATAAAAAAACTTAAAAATTGGTGAAACTACGGTAAAAATAAAGGTCTCGGAAATTATTTGATTTTTAATTTCCTGTGAAACACGTGATTTTGCGACTAGTCTAGAGATCGTGGGTAATATTAGTTTCAGGTTAGTTTCATGGGTAACATCTATTCACCCAGCCAGAAACTATGGCATTACTTAGAATTTTCCCTAGAGTATAATCTAGACTTGCTTAAATATAGTAAAACTTCGTTATTTTCATGAAACCCTTTTAACATTTTTTTTTTTTCAGTAATACCATGTTTGTCAGTTTACCGGTTTTTTGTTGTTATAGTAATAAGAAATAAAAACTGCAAATTAAATACGATTCCTGTCTCGTTGCAGTTTATTGCAAAAGATTGCCTTTTTTTTTTTTTTTTTTTTTTAGCACAGAGGAGGGCTTGCTGGAATATTTGTTTTCTCTTTTCATTGCGCTTCTTTTCCACTGAAGGACACCCATAGACAGTCAATCATTTTGATCAAAAGCTTTCGTCAATCAATTGATTAAAGCATGATTGACCGTCTAGGAACTGATTGATTCATTCACACTTTCTATTAATCACCATCAACGCTTGACTCAAGCGTCAAACAAGGTCCTAGACGGTCAATCATGCTTTAATCAATTGATTGACGGAACCTTTTGATCAAAATGACTGACCGGTGTCCTTAACTGAAAATTTGCCCTTGGTTTTTGGTTTCTTGATTTTTTTTTTTCGGTTTTTATCAAAAAGTATGAAGCAAAGTCCAAAATATAATCCTATCGATAGATAAGTCTATAACTCTTAATGATGGCTAACTTCTTACGTTGAAACATTCAAGCCGCTTGACTGCCGAAATTAAAATATCAAAAACTTATACAGAAAATATTAATCTTAAATTGGTTGAAAACCTTTATTTACCTGATTTTATTAATGATTTTCTCTTTTATAATTTTAAATAAAATTTTAGGAATTCTGTGACAAGCAGAGAAACTCATTGGAAGAAACTGTCTTGGAAGCCAACAAAACTGGCCAGGGACTAGTTCAATCTGCAGCACCAGGCGTAACCACAACTAAGCTGGAAGGCGATCTAGAGAATATGAACGACAAATGGAACACACTAAAGGCCAAGGTAAAAACATGTTTCTTCAGTGGTGTCAATTAAAGGTGGCATTCATTTTCTAGATTTTTATGCCCCCCTCCCCTAGATTTCGAAAAAACGCCTTTTTTTGGATTATTTTCATTGAAAAATGCCCTTTTGGTAAAATTGAAAAGAAAACTACAAAATTTCCCTTTCCAGCCAGGTTTTCAAAGATTCATTTTATCCCCCTTCCCCCACATGTTTCTGTGATTTGACGGCATTATGTTTCGAAACATTAAAATGTTTCGGTTTTACTATAAATGAAAACCTGGTCAATTTCAATAAAGACCCGGATAAGGGATTAAATTGATTAAACATTAATTAAGAAGGAAAAATCATTTGGCACACTCCAAAAACGATACCTCTCTTACAAAGTATTTGATACTGCATGAGTTAGTGTCTCAATTTTCTTTTGTATCTTATCCTTTCACTCTCCTTCTTTGACTCCACCTCTTCTCAATTCTTTCCTTTCTAATTCTTTATCCCTCTCTTATGTTATCAGCTTTTCATTTCATAGTGGGATATAAATTTGTTTACCAATATCAGGTGTGACTCGCACAAGCAATGCTTTGAGTCGAAACGTTCATGTTAATTGTTTCGTTTGTTCATTTATTGAAAAATAAAAGGATGATTGATTGATTGCTTGATGCGTTATTGGACTTTGTCCATTATAATGCAGGACTTTCTGATTTTTTAAGCAATTTTCGTTTCCAGTTGTTCGAACGAGAGAGAAAATTGGACGTGGGTCTCCTCCAATCTGGTAAGTTCAGGGAAGCCTTAGACAGTCTTGCCAAATGGCTATCTGACACTGAAGAAATGGTCACGAATCAAAAACCCCCATCAGCCGATTACAAGGTTGTCAAAGCACAGCTTCAAGAGCAGAAATTCTTAAAGAAACTTTTATTCGATCGGCAACACAGCATGTCAACTCTTTTGGATATGGGTCACGACCTAGCCTCGAAACTTGAGCCAAAAGAGAAAAAAGATTTGGAAGAAATGATGCAAGAACTAGTTGCCAGGTTTGACGTTTTGAGCCAGATGGCTGATGAAAGAATGCAGGCCCTAAACACTGCTATGAGTGTGGCTAAGCAATTCTTGGTAAGTTTTTTCGTTTTGTTTTTTTCAGGTTTTTTATATTTAGTGGACACTATACTATGTCAGGTCTTTTGGATGTGGATCAGAACTTGGCATCGACAGAACTAAAAAGAAAAAAAAATGGAAGAAAAGTGGCAAGAGTTTGTAGCTAGGTTTAATCTTTTAGTCAGTTGATAGTAGGATCCAGATGAGTAACTCCAAATCGAATGAAGAGGGCGCCCTCTCCATGCAACGATGAAAGGGCAACTGAATGAAAACACCAGACATTGAATGGCTATTCAATTGCCCCTTTTTATAGGATTGGTTTTGTTTTTATTTGTCTTAAGGACTTTTATCTATATTTTTTTATTCATTAAAATAACTCCCTAGTGTTGCCCTGTAATGCCTTTTGAACATCCCTCTAACCATGCCCTAAGTATGAACCTAATACGCTTAGTATTGCTAAGTATTGCTAATACGCCCTTCTGTTTGGCTGCACTGAAGGCGGTTGAGCGGAGGTCTCGACAGTACATAAAAGCCTGACCCCCCCCCCCCCCCCCCCGACTTCGTGATAAATTTTTTTATTCAAAATTTCACGTGTATTCACATGAAGGAAGCTTAAAATGCCAATAACTTAGTATCTTTTTTCGAGTCTTCCTCTTGGCGTATTTTATACTAATCAAAATATTATCTGAATGCGACGCCGTATGGCGTATGGCGTCATACGTATTTTACAACGTATGGCGTCATTACAATACTCTCATGTATCTTTTTGTTCTTTAAATACATACGAATGTGACGTCAATCACATGAAAATGTTATTTTAAAATTAAGGCTGTAAAGTATAGCCAGCCTCAGGGTTCACCTCCTGCCCCTGACCTACCATAATATTGCCAAGCCCCATCGGTTGGGCCTGTGCCCTACGTTGGGAATCCCGGAGCTAGGGCATGCGACACATTTAGTGAATACTGAAATGTTCGTTGACATGCCACCAACTACATTGTATTAGAGTAACCATATTAAGTCCTCTATAGGCTAGCATTTTTTGTAGTTAATTTCTTAGTTGGAATTTCTTATTGTAGATTTCTTACCATAAAAAAAATATCGAAAAAAAAAAATACTTAAACCCTCTAGTGGCAATTTTTTCCCTTAGATTTTGAAAAATATCTTTTTTGTGTCTCATTTGAAAAAAAATATGAAAAAGTTCCTCCCCTAGATTAAAAAAAGCTTTTTTGTCTCTATTTTAAAAAAAAAATAAAAATCCCTCCCCCTCCCCTCCTCCTCCTATAGTTTGAAAGTAGACATCTAACTATAAATCGGGGGAGAGGGTGGAGCTAAATCAAAAGACTCTATGTGCATCCAGGCTACCCAAAAAATATATCTGCAATATTTAGGAGGATTGCGCTGAAACTTTCAGCTAGAGCAAGAGATGGAGAGGAAGGAGTAGAAGGCTTCAAATTATGTGCTACGGGAGGGGGTTAAATGGTTAACTGAAACTTTTTGTTTGGAAAAAGTGGCAAGTGTCACAAAATTCACTATTGAGAAACAAGAAACATATTCCTTTTGAAGCTTATCTGACTAACTCCAAACTTTCGTATTAGATTCACCATTTTAAGTCGTTCGTCGACTTCTAACATTTTCATAGCTTCAGTGTTTTGTTATAGGTGTCTTACTATAAGATAAAAACGACTTAAAAAATTACTTCACCCCCCTCTCCCCCTCTTCCCTTTTTCATGTCTTGAACTAGACTATTTAATATCTCTTCCAGGATCAACTATCTCCTATAATGGAACTGTTGGACAAAAATGGAAGAAAATCATGGATATCGATAAAAATAATATAATAAAAAAAATGTAAAAAATCAAAACTGTAAAAATGATTAAAACTAAAAAAGATAATTTAAAAAACTTACTTTATCCCCCTCTGTCCCTTTTCTGCGTCATGAAGTATGTTTTTTCAATCTCTTCCAGGATCAACTATCTCCTATAATGGAATGGTTGGACAAAAATGAGAAGAAAATCAGGGATATGGAAGTAGTGCCTACTGATGAGGACAAAATTCAAACACGGATTGAGGAACATGATCTATTGCATGAAGAGATCGTGGCCAAAAGACTGGGCTTCGAGACCCTTTCAGATACTGCTTCCGCTCTTATGATTCTTGTTGGTGACAAAGAGGCCTCTGGTTTGGCGGATAAAGTGGCGGATATCACTGACCGCTATGCGGGTTAGTATGTTTTAGTATTAAAAACGCGAGAGTATAGAAAAAAAATTGCACATCTGGTGTCAATATATGTCTAAACAATGTAGTAGATTCTTATACTAAAATATTCGTATACCCTTACACCCTTACACTCGTATATTCTTATACCCTGAAAGGGTTACATACTTTATAATACTGGTTTTTTAATTACCTTCTCAATTTATACGCATGGCTTTTCTTATGTGTGATTATTAAGTTTCCTATGCATAATTTTTTTTGGACAGATTTAATTTTTGTACGGTAGTTGATAAGCGTATGGTAGCTGAACGTGTTTTCGTAAGTAGAGGAAAAAAAATCATTCGTAAGGTTAATCATAAGAAAAAAAAATCATTTCTTTGCTTTTTTATTATGAAAAGAATCGATGACTTGTCTTTTGTATTCCGTTTCTTATAACTGTTTTAAGAGTTAATAGCCCAGGTTCGTTGTTTAGATTTCTTTATTTTTTGTCATTTTTGAGTTTACATGTGGTAATGGTTTTCTTGTAGTATATTATATATATTCAAGGGTTTACACATCATCTCTTAACCTTAAACAAGCCAGCTTAAAAGAAACATAAGAAAGGATTCTTAATTCGAAGAAAGCCGGTGTAAAATAAAATACAACCGTTTTTAGCTTGAAAAACGCTACTGATGCCCAAAACCCGGGCCGGATTTATAGCTTTGACGCTCCTAGGCCGAAGCGTTTTCGCGGCTTCGTTTTTTGCGATATTGTGGGGAAATCCCCGAAAATTCAGGGATAGTGAAAGCACTGAACAGAATTTAACTGATGAGCCAAAAGTAATGAAACAGAGAGGTGATACCGAACTCTCAGTTGTCATTCTTGGGAGACATCTGACAGTTTATAATTGGCCACGGAATTCCTGTGTTGTTTTAAAATCACTTTTCTGTGAATAGGCAGTGTCACGGCGGAGTGCGCGGTGGAGTACTTCAAGCCCTTTGACGATAAATCACATCAGTCCAGTTTTTTTCTAAGAAAAAAATCACTGAGTGATAATTTATTTCGCCCCTTGGCCCGGGCCTAGTGGGTCTATTGGTAAATCCAGGCCTGCCCAAACCTGTACATTTGGTTCTGCTTTTCGTGTAAACTACAACATATTTTCAAAATAATTAATCAATTGTTGTACAACCCCACTAACGCATGTTTAATTCTGTCTAAAAATGTGTCTTTAGCTTCTACTGATCACAAATAAATGTTTTCCATCCATCAAATTTTGCTTAATCTTTTTCAGGTCTTGTTGACGCATCTGACAACATTGGACAACTTTTAGCTGATGCCAAGCAGGGATTGCGTCATTTAGTCCTTTCTTACGAAGATCTTGTCTCATGGATGGAGGATATTGAAAACCGACTCTCTAGATATAAAGTCTTGTCTGTCTATACAGAGAAACTTGTTGAGCAAATGGAAGAAATCACTGTAAGTTTCATTACGGTATATTTCCATTATTTCTTTGGAAATTCTCAAAAACTTCGTTAAAAATTAAAAACGCAAAAAAAAAGTTAGAGAAGAAACGGATATAAGACCAGCGATAAAGGCAATAAACCAAGGAAATATGTGTAGATGTTTTGCCTGTACAAAAAGTAAGGTGTCTTTAGTGCTCTTTAGTGCTTTTAAGGTGTCTTTAGTGCTCTTTAGTGCTTTTAAGGTGTCTTTAGTGCTCATGTAACACCAAGAAAGGGAAACAGAAAGGTGGCATTAAATAAGTCCAGCTAAAAACCATGGTTCATTTTCAAAAAATTGAAAATGACTAAAATTAAAAAATAAAACTAGATAAATATAAAAATATTACCCACGAAATACGTATGTAGTGACAAAATATAGAATCTGAGTTACTTTGGTCGCATCCAAGCATCCAAAACGTCAATCGAAAACCGCCAGCAGCACATCAGAGCAATCTTCACTTGCGAGGGCGCGCCGCTAAACAAAGAAAATATAGATATGTATATATATATACATAAAAAATTAATAAACATAGATGAATAGCTATGAATAATTCACCATAAAAAAAATTATTAGAGCAAAAAATAAGCAATTCATGGATCTGTAGCCACTAACTAAAAAAAAAAAAAAAAAAAAAAAAAAAAAAACGCGAATCAGCATAAAAACAACTTACCGTGATTCTGTTTGGTGAACGTGTCTCTCAGTCTAATAAAACGGTCATGGAAAAATGAAATGCTATTCTTTCATGGAAATTGATCAAACATTTATTTGCATTGAAAAGATAGCTTGGTTCCTATTTCTTGGACTGGTTTGAAAGAAAAGTTATGATGGCTAAGCCACATCATACGGATGAAGGATGGCAGATTGCGAAAGATTGTGTTATTTGGCCATCCGTCTGGGACCGAACGAAAAGCAGATCGCCCCTAATTAAGTTTGAAAGAAGTCATATAAGGAAAAAATTTAAAGGAAATTAGAAGTTAGTGGCAGAGGGTAAAGAGTTAATCTCTGAAGGGATTGAGGTGGATAAGCATGGGCGACTATGTTGGCCTCATGTGATTTGGTGCTCCAGTGGTTGTTAGTAGTAGTTGTAGCATGACTTATCGTTTGGTTTAATGGTTAGTTGGTGTTTAATTCGTTTCCTGGCTCGTCTTTCTTTGTAACTTGCTCTTCTGAGAAGTGCGAGGAGTCTTCCGAGGAAACATGTTAAAAATAATAATCCTGCTATTAAAACTGGAATTTAGTGGTAAAAAAAACGACGTTAAAAAAGTAAAATTAAATTGTCTTTTTTACGGAAGAAGTGGCGTTTCAACAGCAGAACGTTTATTTGAGGATCTTTTTTTTTGAAAAACGTTTATTGAGAAAAAATATTTAAGAAATTTATAAAAGCAATGGAATTTACAAAAAGATGTATGTAAAAAATAACAATTCTCTTAGTAAAACCGGGATTTAGTGGTAAAAAAAGAACCAACAAAAACAATATAAAATAAGAAAAAAACCTAAAATAAAAATCGTCTAACTTTTACAGGAACACAGACGAAGTGGCTTCCATCAGCAGAACGTTTATCTGAGGATTTTCTTTTTCTGAAAAACCTTTTTTGAGAAATATCTAAGGAATTTAGGGAAATAATGGAATGTATAAAAAAAAAATGTTGGTATTAAAATCAGAATTTAGTGTTTTTGAAAAAGAAAGGAGGTGATAACAATCGTCTGTCTTTTGTAGGAGCTCACAGAAGAAGTGGCATCTCACCAGCAGAACGTTGACAACGTCATCGATACTGGATTAGAGTTAATGCGTCACATCTCTAACGAAGAAGCAATGCAGTTGAAAGACAAGCTTGATTCGATTCAGAGACGATATAATGAGCTTACCTCTCGTGCGTCCGATTTGCTGAAAAATACACAAGAAACCTTACCTTTAGTCCAGCAGTTCCATGAATCCCATGGAAGACTTAATGAATGGCTTATTGATGCTGAGTCTAGACTTCAAGGCCTGGAGTCTGCCGTTACCGGTGGAAACCTTGCTGTTCAGGTAAATTAGCCATAAAAAATCATTTCTGTTTGAATCTCGCTCTTCTAGTCTTAATTCTTTTTTAGTTTACTTTAAACAAACTTGCACAGACAAGATGATTATGGGTTTACACAACTTATAGCTTTATGAAGCTTTATGTTATGAAGCTTCGTATAGCTTTACGAAGCTTTACACAACTTATAGCTTTATAATTCTTTTGTCTAAATTATAGAATGATCATAAATTTGCATATATTAATTATCTAGCCCTTTTTGCTGTTCAGGTAAACTCCTCGAAATCAAATCTGTCAATTAGTAAGTAAAAGTAAGTAAGTATAACGGGACTAGACCCTTAAGGTCCAAACCGGCGGTGCTGATCTCTGTTTCGTTGCCCTTCAGCCAGGAAGTGCAATGGGGGGCTGGGGTCCAGCCATCCTGTGCTTTTGCACAGCCTTCCTGCTTACCTTCCCCAGATTTCTCCAGGTACCCATTTAGAGCTGGGTTGACTCTGGCTGAGCTTACAGAGTCAAAACACTGACCCGCGTCCCAAACCAAATAACTGGCCACGGCAGGAATCGAACCCGTGCCCCTTGGATAAAGAATTCTCGACCCAGTGCACGTTCACTTAGACAGGACGGCTGAATTTGTCAATTCAGAACTTATGACGTTTTTTAATGTCCCTTACAAATCAGATACGAGAGAGTTTCTATTTCCGAGAACTGACAGTGTAGTGATGTTTGGGATTTGGTTAAATACCAAAATTGACAAATAAAGAAAGAATTTTCAAGCTGTTTTGACATCTTGAGGTTAATATTTTGGATCGAGTTCATGCGTCGTTCGCACTTTATTGTTCAAGTACGAAGAACATCAAAAATCTTAAACAATTGAGCCAAGGACATTAAAGTTAAAATATTTTTCGCCCCTTTTACTCATCTTAGGTCCTTCCTGAAAACCACAATTTTTAAAGACTTTTCTCTTGTATGCCTCAAAGTTATGAAATTCTTCGCTTTTGGGGCGAAAGAGTACCACAATTTTGCCTTTGTTCTCAGGTTGAGCCATGAAAATAAATATCTGTTGATTCCCAAGACAACCTACCTTCAGAGAAAAGCGAGAAAACCTTCTTAAGCTTTTTGGTGCCACATTTTTTTAGCTCATTTTTTGGTGATTTTTTCTCCACGTTTCTTTTTTTTAGATTTGACGGCCGCTATAACCAAAAATCGCACAACTGCATATGGGGGTGGGGTTTTTTGCATTAAAATTGAGTGATTTTTCTCTGTAGACACTCTTGATTAAATAAATAATGAGTAGACACGAAGAAGAAACTTTTATTTTTTTGTGTTGTAACAAAAAATTACTGGCAATTTAAACTTGAATCCTTTCTTTTTATGTATTTAGTTCTAATACATATTTTAGGAAGATGAGATTCTCTCATTGGAGACGGACCTGAGTGATGTTCGGCCATATTTGGAAAGCGTCAATATCACTGGACCGCAGTTGTGTCAAAGAGCACGAGGAGAAGGAGCCGCCACAATAGAAGGCCTAGTGCAAAGAGACAATCGTCGATTTGATGCCATTTGTGAACAGATCCAGAGACGTGGGGAGCGGCTCCAACTTGCTAAAACAGGTTGGTCCCGTCTAATACTTTTATCTTGACACGATTTATATAATTTTTATCCATTCCTCCGTACAATGCGGATACAAAAAATCCCCCAAGATGAGGATACGGATTTTTTTTAAAGAAACGTAGAGGAGTATATGAATAATCCCTCTAAACCTTATTGTTGATCCTTCCCTCCCCCTTCGTGACTTTCTGGGGCTAATTGAGTGAAGTGCCAAAAAATGCAGGTGTTTGGTGCTTTAAATATCTCTTTTTGAAGTGTTAGATCCCCTCTTGTCTTGAGGGGATAATTCATACCTATGTCTAAATCTATTCAATAGCCGCTTTTGACAAATATGACTTAGCCACTGCTGCTAATGTATTTGATCGCTACAATTGGTGCTATTCAATTCGACGTTGAAGCTTAGTTTTTGCAAATAATTTCAAGCTTAATAAATATCTAAATAAAATTCGAAAGTGTTAGTATCCCTAGAAGGCTTGTGGGATGGGGGAGGGGGGTAAGTCTAAAGGGCTGATTTTTAGATGGAAGATGTGGACCTTGATTATTTAGATAAAACTGGATTTTTTCACTTTCTTTTTCATATGTTAAGTTTGAAATATGCATCATATAAAAAAAGAAATGAGTATACAACTATTTAATTCCTAGGGCTGAAACCTCTTTTTTATCATAAGGTTTCACCTCCTTCTTTTCCCCCCAGCCTCTCCTCCTTTTCTCTTTGAAATGTGAAACCCATCTGCAATTCGTTAAACGACATAAACAGCAGCTGAAGTTAGGTTTATGGTTTATTTTTTCACCCATGCTGCCAAAACAGGAGTAATATATACTAGCTACTTATCTTTTGGTATTAAATATTATATATATATATATATATATATATATATATATATATATATATATATATATATATATATATATATATATATATATATATATATATATATATATATATATATGTATATTATCTACCTTAATTCTGCCCTAGTAATGACGTATGGATGGATGATAGATAGACTTATCTATCAACAAATGAAATGACATCATTTTTATACAATCCTAAAAAGGGCTTATGCTAGGTTTGCCTTCTCACTCAGTCGGACTATCTGTCTTTGCTTTTTTCTACAATTAGCGTATGGCTTGAAGTCCGCAACTACCTGATTTTAATTCAAAATCAACGGATTGACTATATATATATATATATATATATATATATATATATATATATATATATATCTATATATATATATATATATATATATATATATATATATATATATATATATATATATATATATATATATATATATATAAATATAAAATATATATATATATATATATGTTCTTTTACCGTGGAAATGCTTAGAAGTCAATAACCTTAGTCATAAACATAGCAGTTCAGGAAGAAAGAGCAAATTAAATAAAAACTTGGAAAAGAGGAGAGTGAGTTTTAGTAAATAATAAAGAAATCGTGATCCGAAATTTGAGAAATGGATCTATTATCCTAAATATTTGTCTCTTTTAGCGATCGATGGAAGTTGTTGGTGATCTTGACGACCTACTCGAATGGTGTCGAGAGACTGAGTCTCAGCTCAAGGAAGCCGATCGTCCATCAACTGATCCAGATGTTATCCGAGTTCAGCTCAAAGAACACAAAGCAGTAAATGAAGACATCGCCAGTCAGAAAAGCCGTGTACGTGATGTCCTAAGCGCGGCCAAGAAGGTTATTCGAGAGCAGAACGACGACTCAGGAATGATACGGGAGAAGATGGACGACTTGAAAGAAACAATGGACGCTGTCGTGACGCTGAGTTTTGATAGGCTGTCAATCTTAGAGCAAGCACTGCCATTGGCTGAGCATTTTTATGAAGCGCATAATGAGCTTAATCATTGGCTAGACGAAGTTGAGCAAGATATTGCGATGCTGGAAGCCCCTGCATTAAGAGCCGATCAGATTATGAAGCAACAAGAAGTTAATAAGGTATTTAAATTTAGGCTGTCTATCTTCATCCATAAGAAAAAAAGCACGCAGGCAATGTCACTCATACTTCGAACAAAAAACTATGATCGGAGCAGGACAAAAATATATATATATATATATATATATATATATATATATATATATATATATATATATATATATATATATATATATATATATATATATATATATAATATATATATATATATATATATATATATATATATATATATATATATATATATATATATATATATATATATATATATATATATATATATAGATAAACTGTTGGGGTTGACATGGGAGAAGGGTGGCAGTAAGATCAGTGTTTTCTAGAAGGGATAGGGAACTAGAATGTTGTGGAAATGGCTAAACAAGTGCCTTTCTTTAAGTTTAGCCATCCTATTTTAAAGTGGTGAAGTATTTAAAATATTTCATGATTCTACTATTTTTTAACTTTGTTAACTTCCTTCAAAACCCCTTTTCAGTTTGAATTCATATAAATTTTGAGATTTAGAAGGGCACTATGGGCCCTCATAATGCCGTGACTCCTTCCTTTTTTTGGCTATTGGCCTGTAAAAATATTAATATCCACTTTTTTAATTAGCACTGTTAAAGACTACAACTTAAAAAGCAGGGGTGGGGAATAGGTTATAAGTTAAAACCGACTCAGACTCCAGACATTTTCAGTGGTTCAACTCTGATCCCTTTCAGCAAAAAATTTACTGTAACTCCGTCTTCGACTCCACAGTCCTGTTTTAAAGCTTTGATTAACTAGATTTTATACGTTATAACAGGCTCCGACTATAGACATTATCATACCGACTCCGAATCTATGACTCTAACTCCACAGCCCTGCTTATAAGGTACCAAGGATATAAAAATAAACACATTTTTTTTTGCCCCCTGGACTCATCTTAGGTCTATTCATACTGTAAATCGTCATTTTCTATGATTCCTCTTACATTTGTCTCAAACCTGTGAAGTTTTTAGAGCAGTATTCATTTTTTGTCGTTGTTTCCCTGTTGAGCCGTAGAAATAAATAAGTAAAATTAATTTGTTTAGATTTACAATGCTGTTCGTCCATAGAAATTCAAACATTAAAATTTTTTTGATATCCAAAGATAGCTGCAACTTCAAAGGAAAGCTACATTTTCTTATGCTATTTGGTTTTTTTTTTTTTTTTTTTTTTTTTTTTTTTTTTTTTTTTTTTTTTTTTTGCTGGTTTGTCACCAACTTTCTGTTTTCTTCTGCTATTTGACACTCATTAGAAGTGAAAAGTGCATTTTTGCGCATGGAGTTCTTTCACTAAAATTTGAAGTCCCAATTTTTCAATTTTTTTTTAACATACGTATATGTTTTTTTTACTTAAAGAATGAAAAAAACGGATTTCATTTTTCACTATGTTTGGTACGTTGAAAAAAAATTTTATTTATTCCAGCAAATGACCGCTGCAATTTCTGAACACAAACCTTTGGTTGACAAACTCAACAAATCTGGCGTGGCTCTTGTGAAACTCTGTGTAGAAGAAGAAGCAATAAAAGTTCAAGACCTGATGGAAACGGATAATGCTCGGTATTCCTCCCTTCGTGCCACTTTAAGAGAACGACAACAAGCTTTAGAGGAAGCACTCCAAGAGACATCTCAATTTGCTGATAAATTAGATGGCATGCTTGCTGCCCTTGCTTCTACTGCCGATCAGGTAATTTGATCTGCATACTATAGCCATCCTCGAGGGAATAATTTTCACATGATTAAATTTCTTTTCGTCTAATATTTGTTTACTATTGAAAACTAAGGTTAAAGAGACTAAGTTGCTAAGGCCAGGTATAAGTGAAGTTGAAGCGGTGATGTTGGGCAACGAGAAGATCGATCAAGTGGACAGTTTCACTTGCCGAGTTAGTATTATTAGTAAAGACTGTGGGTGCAGTGAAGACGTTAAAAGTAGAATAGCCAAGCCCCAGGGTGTCTCACAGTTGATTTTTTTTTTTTTTTTTCGAAAAATAGGAAGATAAGCGTGCAAACTAAGATTGGAATATTGGAAGCTACAGTGACGACAGTGGTCAAATATGGTTCTGAAGCATGGGTGCTCTGAAAACCGGAGGAGGATTTGCTAAATGTTATCCAGGGGAAACTACCTACGGCTTGTTTTGGGTAACCGACTGACTGAACGTTTCTCAAACGGTAAGCTGTACGAAAATGGGGGTCAATGCTGCTTTCTAGGGCTATAATGAGAGAAAGGTTGAGGTGGCTAGAACGCGTTTTGCGGATGAAGGATAGCAGATTGCCCAAAATAGTCCTTGTCGAGCAACCGTTTACGGCCAAACGAAAACCAGGTCTTTCCCGAATGGAGTGGGAGGATGTCATAAAAAAAAGGTTTAATGGAAATGGGAACTTCTTTTGAGGGTGCAAAGAGGGAGACTTTGACTAGATTGGGATGGAGGAGGAGCCTGCGTAACTTTGTTGGCCTCAGACGGCTGGGTACTGCAGTAAGTTGTTAGTAGTAGTAGTAGTATTGGAAAAGGATGAAAAATATCAAAACCATTTTTATACCGAGGTTTCTGGTAGATGCGAAGGTCTGCTAGGAAGTGCACTCATTTTTAATTGAGTATTGTCGGAACCGTAGTATTTTTTATCGAATTTATTACTAGACAATATTTGGTTTTACCTACAAGATTTACAAGCATTGTTGACAAAAGAAAAACAAATAAATGCTATTATGTACTTGAGCATTTATAAGAAGTTATTTATTACCAATTTTCTAATGGAGCACACTATAAAAATTGAAAATACCTTCGTAATTGTGGAGGTAATGAACTCCAGTTTTTTTCTGTTCTTGAGTCTTAAAGCGTCTAATCGTTTTAATTTTTTTTAATTAATTTTCCATGCATCTCTCTGTCTCTCTTTCTCTCTCTCTCCCTCCCTTCTCTCTCTCTCCTCCTCTCTCTCTCTCTGACGTTTTCTTTCTTTCTGTTCGTTCCCATTCCTACAGTATTTCGGTGTTGGTGTTCATTTATATGACCTTCACAAGCTAATCGTTCAAAGGCTGCTCTTTGTCTTCTAATAGCTAGTTTGCAATTTTTTATATATATAATTGATTTATAATGTAATTAAGACGAAATAAATAAAGATTTAAGCGGAATATAATTAAGAAAAATAGTAGTATGAACTGTGTAAAATTGGCTCGAAGAAAACCTATTTTGATATTTTGTGAATCTCTAAAATTTAAAGACAGTCCAGTTTCCCACGTACGCAGATGGGGGGGGGGCCTCCGGACTAGCCCCCCTCGAAATATCACGATTTTTTTCCCCATAATTTTCTGATACTTCTCAGAGAATAAGGGATTTGGAGGATTCCCTCCCTACCCCCCCATACCCGAAACAAATTCTTGCTTACGTGCCTGAGTCCAGTACTACTTACGTCCATCTGGAGAGCTAATTGTTAAACAAATTCCCACGAAACATCTGTAATGCCAGGTGAGGCAGAAAACGCCTTGTCCTGCTTTTCCGGAAAACACCGGAAAACGTTGCAGGCAAGTACTATAGCTCCTAAGTATAATCAAAAAGTAGCAATAAAATCGAAGTAAAAGAGGAAAAATATTTTATAAAATCAAATAGTGCAAAGGAAAAAAAGCGGACTTAATCAGTTTTACGTTTGAAAGAATCATTTGTATATTGCTTTTGATGTGCGATATTTACTTATTAAACAACATTTTTCTCCCATGGGAGTGGCTCGGAACTCCGTAAGGACACCTTCTCCTTAAAATCTGCCTAGAACCTGTTTGAACCTCGCTTCTCTTTCTACAGATCAAGCTGGCTGAGCCTGTTTCTGCTCATCCTGATAAGCTTCAAGAGCAAATAGCCGAAAATGCAGCCATCGTTGAAGACCTTGAGAAGAGAGAAACTGCATTTGAAGCTGTGAAGCAAGCTGCTGATGACGTTTTTAATAAAGCTACTACCAAAAATGATCCTGCGGTTAAAGGTAAGGCTTAAATTATTCGTGTTCATTTTCTTAGTAAAGCTCTTGCTAAGAAATTATCCTACCGTTCAAGTTGAAAGCTGAAATTATTCTGGTTCCAATTCTTTTTGCTATATATATATATATATTAAGTTCTTGTCATAAAAAATGACCCTGCTCTTAAAGGTATAGTTTAAATTTATCCCTGTTTTTATTGAATTTTAGCATCATCCTGGCGCTGGGAGTACATTGTATTTGTCCATTGTTTTATTAAGATACCCTACAAAATATGATCCGTTAAAAAAAAAAAAAAAAAAAAAAGAAAAGGACTTTTAAACCTGGTTAAGCCCTTAAAGGTATACAAAAATAAAAAAGAAACTCACAGAGGAAACTGTATTTTCTTAAAGATCGCAACTTTTAGATGTAACATGAAAGAATTTAGAGAATCAATATCTAATTATTATTTTTAGATTTTTTTTTTAGAGAATCACATTTTTTTTTTAGAGAATCACGAGTCGTTGCAGAAATTCGACTTTAAATCTCACTTTATGTTTTCGAAATAAACTTAAAAAATTTTAAGTAAAAAAATTTACGAGACTTGTTTTTGTAAAAAAAAAAACGTTGATGCCATTTCTGTGCTAAGATCGAATTGGAATATCAATATTTTTTTTCTCTTTTTGCCTTGAAATATCAAAGACAGAGACAAATTGACGAAACCACCGATCAGTAATTCAGTTATTAATAAAAAAGACCAGTTGTGGAGTTTTGGTGGTTATGGGCACTAAATTAAAAAAAAGAAACCTGGTTGAAGAATTTAGATAATCACAAGTCGTTGCAGAAATTCGACTTTAAATCTTACTTTATGTTTTCGAAATAAACTTAAAAATTTTAAGTAAAAAATTTACGAGACTTGTTTTTGTAAAAAAAAAAAAAACGTTTGATGCCATTTCTGTGCTAAGATCGAATTGGAATATCAATATTTTTTTCTTTTTTTGCCTTGAAATATCAAAGACAGAGACAAATTGACGAAACCACCGATCAGTAATTCAGTTATTAATAAAAAAGACCAGTTGTGGAGTTTTTGGTGGTTATGGGCACTAAATTAAAAAAAGAGAAACCTGGTTGAAGAATTTAGATAATCACAAGTCGTTGCAGAAATTCGACTTTAAATCTTACTTTATGTTTTCGAAATAAACTTAAAAATTTTAAGTAAAAAATTTACGAGACTTGTTTTTTTGTAAAAAAAAAAACGTTTGATGCCATTTCTGTGCTAAGATCGAATTGGAATATCAATATTTTTCTCTTTTTTGCCTTGAAATATCAAAGACAGAGACAAATTGACGAAACCACCGATCAGTAATTCAGTTATTAATAAAAAAGACCAGTTGTGGAGTTTTTGGTGGTTATGGGCACTAAATTAAAAAAAAGAAACCTGGTTGAAGAATTTAGATAATCACAAGTCGTTGCAGAAATTCGACTTTAAATCTTACTTTATGTTTTCGAAATAAACTTAAAAATTTTAAGTAAAAAATTTACGAGATTTGTTTTTGTAAAAAAAAAAAACGTTTGATGCCATTTCTGTGCTAAGATCGAATTGGAATATCAATATTTTTTCTCTCTTTTTGCCTCGAAATATCAAAGACAGAGACAAATTGACGAAACCACCGATCAGTAATTCAGTTATTAATAAAAAAGACCAGTTGTGGAGTTTTTGGTGGTTATGGGCACTAAATTAAAAAAAAGAAACCTGGTTGAAGAATTTAGATAATTACAAGTCGTTGCAGAAATTCGACTTTAAATCTTACTTTATGTTTTCGAAATAAACTTAAAAATTTTAAGTAAAAAATTTACGAGATTTGTTTTTGTAAAAAAAAAAACGTTTGATGCCATTTCTGTGCTAAGATCGAATTGGAATATCAATATTTTTTCTCTTTTTTTGCCTTGAAATATCAAAGACAGAGACAAATTGACGAAACCACCGATCAGTAATTCAGTTATTAATAAAAAAGACCAGTTGTGGAGTTTTTGGTGGTTATGGGCACTAAGTTAAAAAAAAGAAACCTGGTTGAAGAATTTAGATAATCACAAGTCGTTGCAGAAATTCAACTTTAAATCTTACTATATGTTTTCGAAATGCACTTTAAAATATTAAGTAAAATATTTACGTGATTTTTTTTAGCAAAAAATAACAAGTGTTCGATGCCGGATCGGTGCTAAGATCGAATTGGAATTTAATAATGTCAAATTTAAATAATTGCTTATTTGTTTTGACAGTTCAACGTGGCAATACTGATAAAAATTTGACTTTGTTCTAGAATTTCATAATTTTTCAATAACCACAACAAAAATCTTAGAAAATCATGGTTCTCAAGTATGAATAGATTTAAGACGGATCCAGGAGGCAAAAAATGTTTTATTTTGGTTTAAGTGGTATTTTTACTTCGTATATCTTATTTAGGCCCTGTTTCAATAGGGGAAAAAGTATTAATCTATTTTATCAGAAATATTCTATATTTCAAGGAATGCAATCAGAATATGATATAGTTGTCAAATTACCTTCGGCAATAGTTTTTGATAATTTGATATTGGCTATAAGATTGTTTTTTCAGTGTTTTCCAAACTTACCATGAGTTACGGTTGACTTCTGAATATATTTTAAATCTTGAAGTTGACTAAATATACTGTCGATATATATATATATATATATATATATATATATATATATATATATATATATATATATATATATATATATATATATATATATATATATATATATATATATATATATATATATATATATATATATATATATATATATATATATATATATATATATATATATTAAAAATTCATTCATTCCTCTCTCCCCTCCCCCAACATTTACTGCGTTTTCTAATTTTAGGATTGTATAGGCCTATGAGTGTCCTAAACCAAAACACATAACCTACATATTTTACCATAGCTTTCACCATTAAATCATATGGTGAAAGTATCTTAAATTACCGAAAGTATCATAACAATAAAAAAAATAGAGTGTTTTCTTAGTTTACTCTTACCTTGCCTATAGATTTTTTGCAAAGTTATTTGGCTTATGACATCTTTATATTAACGTAAAGTAACAGTGAGTCATTAACTATAATAGTAATAGCAGGGTATTATACTGGTCAATATTACATGGATATGTGATTTTTGTTAATATGACAGTCACCACATTATATATTTGGTTTTTCTTGAAGATATCAAGGGAAAGATGGATAAACTCTCAAAACTCTGGGACAATGTTGTAAATGCTACATCTGAGCGAGGCAGATCATTGGAAGAAGCCCTTTCCATCGCAGAAAAATTTTGGGACGAACTTCAAAACGTTTTGGCCTCCTTGAAAGATTTGCAGGTACGTGATTCGATATTTCCACAATATCCGGTTTTCCCCTTATTTCCCTGTATGAAAATTCTCCGAAATCACCCCAAAACTCAACGTTGGTGAAAACTTTCGATTTGTATTTCGCGTTAACGTTCCCGTATTTACGAACATTAAAAAATAGCGCAAAAATAGCGCAAATGCCCAACAAAATAGTGCACATGCCCAATAAAATAGTGCATATGCCCAATAAAATAGCACACATGCCCAATAAAGTAGTGCATAATAAAATAGTGCATATACCCAATAAAATAGTGCACATACCCAATAAAATAGCAAACATGCCCAATAAAATATCACACATGCCCAATAAAATAGCACACATGCCCAATAAAATAGCACACATGCCCAATAAAGTAGTGCACAATAAAATAGTGCACATACCCAATAAAATAGCACACATGCCCAATAAAATAGCACACATGCCCAATAAAATAGCACGCATGCCCAATAAAATAGCACGCATGCCCAATACAATAGTGCACATACCCAATAAAATAGTGCACATATCCAATAAAATAGCAAACATGCCCAATAAAATAGCACACATGCCCAATAAAGTAGTGCACAATAAAATAGTGCACATGCCCAGTGCACAGGCACACTTAGCGCTGCAAATTAAACACAAACGGAAACGAAAGCCGCCTTAACTTACTATCAAAGATAAAACAAAATATTAATCAATGATAATTAAATAACGTTTCCGTTAAAATATTTACTTATTAATGGGAAAGCCTGTAGAGAACAAAATCATTAGCTCAACCAGTAATTCATTACGTTGATTAAAGATAAATTACATTTGATCGAAAGCCTTTGCTAGAACCAATCCACCCTTCTTGAAAAAAAAAATACAGTAGATTTTGACAATTCTAATTTTTTTTTTTTTTTTTTCGCTTAAAAGGGTAAAAAAAGCCAGAAAAAACAGGAAACTACAATTTCAACATTCGTATTTTTTGAAAAAAAGAAGCTTTGTTTTGACTATCCCATTGAGCTCCTCCTACCCCGGTAGCACACTCATCTTCTTCTTTATAGGTTAGTTTGATTTCTAAATATTTTTTTTTTTTTTTTTTTTTTTTTTTTTTATTAAAAGACATGTATAAAAGTTTGCATTAGTTATTAATTTTATTAATAACTAATATAGTCACTCGACCATTTATTGTATTTAATAGGAAGCTTCGGCTACTTTACAGCCTACTTTACAGCCTACTTTACAGCCGTAGAATTAAACCAGCTTCCTGTTGAAAATAATACAGGAAAATCTTGGCAATTAAATTTTTCAGATTCCCTTGAAAGGTTGCACAAAAAAGGAAGGTACAGAAAACTACAATTCAAGAATAGCCATTCACTGTTTTCCTGTTTTCCTGTTGAAAAGAATACAGGTGAATCTTGGCAATTAAAATTTTCAAATCCCCTTGAAAGGCTGCTCAAAAAGCAGAAGACATAGAAAGCTACAATTCAAGGGTAGTCATTCACTTTTTTCCTGTTTTCCTGCTGAAAAGAATACAGATGAATCTTGGCTATTAAAATTTTCAAATCCCCTTGAAAGGCTGCACAAAAAGCAGAAGACATAGAAAGCTACAATTCAAGGATAGTCATTCACTTTTTTTCCTGTTTTCCTGTTGAAAAGAATACAGGTGAATCTTGGCAATAAAATTTTCAAATCCCTTGAAAGGCTGCACAAAAAGCAGAAGACTTAGAAAGCTACAATTCAAGGATAGTCATTCACTTTTTTCCTGTTTTCCTGCTGAAAAGAATACAGATGAATCTTGGCTATTAAAATTTTCAAATCCCCTTGAAAGGCTGCACAAAAAGCAGAAGACATAGAAAGCTACAATTCAAGGATAGTCATTCACTTTTTTCCTGTTTTCCTGCTGAAAAGAATACAGATGAATCTTGGCTATTAAAATTTTCAAATCCCCTTGAAAGGCTGCACAAAAAGCAGAAGACATAGAAAGCTACAATTCAAGGATAGTCATTCACTTTTTTCCTGTTTTCCTGTTGAAAAGAATACAGGTGAATCTTGGCAATAAAATTTTCAAATCCCCTTGAAAGGCTGCACAAAAAGCAGAAGACTTAGAAAGCTACAATTCAAGGATAGTCATTCACTTTTTCCTGTTTTCCTGCTGAAAAGAATACAGATGAATCTTGGCTATTAAAATTTTCAAATCCCCTTGAAAGGCTGCACAAAAAGCAGAAGACATAGAAAGCTACAATTCAAGGATAGTCATACACTTTTTTCCTGTTTTCCTGTTGAAAAGAATACAGGTGAATCTTGGCAATAAAATTTTCAAATCCCCTTGAAAGGCTGCACAAAAAGCAGAAGACTTAGAAAGCTACAATTCAAGGATAGTCATTCACTTTTTTCCTGTTTTCCTGCTGAAAAGAATACAGATGAATCTTGGCTATTAAAATTTTCAAATCCCCTTGAAAGGCTGCACAAAAAGCAGAAGACATAGAAAGCTACAATTCATGGATAGTCATTCACTTTTTCCTGTTTTCCTGTTGAAAAGAATACAGGTGAATCTTGGCAATTAAAATTTTCAAATCCCTTGAAAGGCTGCTCAAAAAGCAGAAGACATAGAAAGCTACAATTCAAGGATAGTCATTCACTTTTTTCCTGTTTTTCCTGTTGAAAAGAATACAGGTGATTCTTGGCTATTAAAATTTTCAAAACCCCTTGAAAGGCTGCACAAAAAGCAGAAGACATAGAAATCTACAATTGAAGGATAGTTTAATCATTTTTTTAAGAAGAAATATTATTTGCTCTCCCATTTGAATTTTCCTATCATGGCCACGTAAAAATTTAGTAAGAATTTAGGAATAGGAAGCTTTGGCCACATGCTTTAGAGCCAAGCCACATTTAATTTATCCACAAAAGTTTTTGATATATTTAATTTCTGAAAACATATTGTAGAACCAAACTGCATTTAATTTGCCGGTTAGTTTAGCTTTTAATAGAGAAACCTGCTTCAAAAGGTTGTACAAAAAATAAACTCTTATTAGCAACTGATATATTTAATCCGCAATTTTTTATTTAAGTAGTCAATTAATGATATATCTTAATTTATGCGAACTTTGGTCTCTTGAGGACCACTTGCTGTAGAGCTGAACCCCATTTAAGGTGTAGGTTAGTTTAGCTTTTAATAGAGAAACCTTCAGAAGGCTGCACAAATAGTTAATTATATGCTTAGCTTATGCACTCAAATAACAATCGATTTATTTCATTTAGAAGGAAGCCCTGGCCACAAAAGAGACACATGCTCTAGACCCAAAACACATTTCAGCTATAGGCTATTCTAGTTTTTAATAGGAAAACCTGCTTCAAAAGGCTGCGCAAATAGGCAACTTTATTATTAATTTTTGTAGTCACTTAATAATTTATCTTATTTCACAGCGAACTTTGGCTATATGATAATCACACACTGTTGAGTCAAACCATATTTATTTTGTAGCTTCGTTTTGCTTTTTAATAGGAAAACCTGTTTCATGGGCTTTTAATCAATTAATGATTTATTGTGTTTAATAGGAAGCTTTGGCCACACAAGAGCCACCTGCTGTAGAGCCAAACCACATTCAGCAACAGCAAGATGTCCTCCAAGAAATTAAATCTGAAATTGATCATGCCAAACCAGAAGTTGAAGCCTGTAAATCAACCGGTCTTGACTTGATGAGCATTTGTGGTGAGCAGGATAAACCAGAGGTCAAGAAGCAGATTGAAGATCTAGACGTGGCTTGGGATAACGTGACCGCCCTCTTTGCCAAACGTGAAGAAAATCTTATTGATGCTATGGAGAAAGCTATGGAGTTTCATGATACTCTTCGAGTATGTTGGCATTTTTTTATCATTCTTAACGACCCTCAACCCTCTTCCAAAAATATTTGAAGTATCAAGGACACCGAATAAAAACATCTGCCCCGTGAACCTACCCCAGGTCTATTCTTACCTGAAATCGTAATTTTACAAGATTTTTCTTTCAGTTGTTTCAAAAATGTGAAGTCTATGCTGCACTTTCGCTTATTTGTCAATGTTTCCGGTGATCAATCACGAAAATTAATAACCAAAATTCTTTGCCAAATTTGACAGTCCTCTTCGGTCGTAAAAATCCCAAACGATAACGTTCTGATGATCCCAAACAATAACGTTCTGATGGCTACGCTCTCTAAACCTGTTTGGTGCCGCACGTTTTTACAGTTCGGATTCGCGTTTTGGGTTTTCTGATTCGCACATTTTTATTTCGTTGATTTTTCGCCCGTGTCTTTTTTTCTACTACCAAATACTGCGTGACTGAATGCGAAGGACTTTTTTTTGTCAAAAATTGAATTCTAAATTGTTCCTAATTTTTCAAAATATATATAGTTGTGTAAATTCATGTTTAAGCAATTCCAACAGTCAGATTTAATTTCCGCTGTCCTTTGCTACTTAAAAAAAAAAAATTTGCACTTTTGAAATTGGTTTATTCCCAAAAATTGAATTAACAAGTATTTTTTTAACTTAAGGCAAAGGTCTTGCCTCTGCGAATTTATATTTTTCGTTGATTTTATTTTTCCACATTTCTCGTTTAATATAAAAGTTGTTTCTAGGAACAGTTTAATCCCCTTCTAGCTTCAGCTTAATTTGTATTATATCTCTCTTAGACGCTTCTCGATTTTCTGGAAAAAGCAGAAAATGATTTTGCAAATATGCGCCCTATTGGATCCGATATTGACGCCGTCAAAGAACAGATTGGCGAGTTGAAGGATTTCAAAGCAGATGTGGATCCTGCTATGGTCAAAGTTGAATCTCTTAATAGGTAGGTCTCTTTCTATTAATGGAAAAATATACTAGGCCGGTATGTAAAAATTTCGTATAATTCCAGTTATTCAATTGTTAGAATATGTTTTTCTTTTTCTTTTTTTGCCGAGGACGGCTTATCGGAGGTTTTTTTCGAAATACCCTCGTTTGGTTTTTTAATTATATTTTTCTTCGTTTTTTATAGAATGTTTCGATTATAACATAAAGCATGATTTCCATAAGCTTGCCTCCATAGTACGGGGGTTGTCGTGGGAGGAAGGCCCCCTAAGGACAAGATTTGTCCGACGAACTCTCCTTAAAAATTGTAAAAAAAATTCTGAATGTAGAACAGTCAGTCCAACTTTTATTTATCAAAGTTTATGTGTTTTAAATTTTATTCCACAATTAATATCTGCACCTTTTAGGTTTAATATTGTTCTTTACTTTTAGTCGAAGCAATCTATTTATTTAATGAAAGTAAAAGGGTTGCTGCAACTTAAATGGACGTGAACTCCTCAGTGAGTGGATGTTTCACCCTCCTCCCCCACCTTTAAAGCGAAAAGTTTCACTTGTGTTTACTTGTGTTGAGACCAGACACGAAACCTCGGATCTGCATCTAGGGCCCTGGACATACAAATAAAACTGCAAACACTGAAACATATTTCTATACTGAAATTCTATAGAAAATTACATTACATAGGCCGAAATTATATAGGCTAAAGATCCTGTCGGAAGTCTGATTTATATACAACAAAATTGTTGCGTACAATTTACGCAACATTGTTATATTATTGCCACTTTATAAAACATTGTTAGCCACTTTCCCCCAAAATGTCCCTCTTCCTATCCCCCCCCAAAAAAAAGAAGAAGAGAAACTTCCTGAAATTTCTAACTTGATCTCTGAGCCTTGAGATCAAACTGTCTAAACAAAGACTCTTTAGAGTATCCAAAAACCAAATGACTGATCTGGTCTCCGCGCAGTATCTGTAATCTATACCATCACGTTATAGTTTTCAGATTAGCAGTTCCTGTCGTATTTTCGGCCAAACGCCTTAAGTACTTTTGCGATTAAAATAAACATGCAATTTCCATCGAAAGGAAGCAAGCAGAAGAAAAACAAAATTTGGTGAGAGTACATATACAAAGTAAAGACACATTAATACACATGCTGACAACTTCTGAAATTCTGGTGAGCGACTAATAACTATATATAGCACACCACGTCTATTTTAGATGTTTTTTTATGCGTATGTAGATTTATTGTTTTATTAAGACCGGATAAAAAATTGTTATTCGTTTTTTTTTTTTTCCAAGATGCCCCCCCCCCCTACTACCCTCCAAAAAAGAAAAACTTTCTGAAAGTTCTAGCTTGATCTCCGAGCCGTGAGATTAAACAATGTAAACGCATACCGTTACGAGTATCCAAAAACATATGACTGATCTGGTCTCTGGATAGTATTTATAATCTATAATCCCTGGACATAGATCCTTTCGGGGGGGGGGGGGGGATGCTATTTGTGTATTTTGTAATATTTATTTTTGAATAAACTCTTGACTCTATAGCGTCACGTCATAGTTTTCAGATTATTAGTTACGGCCGTTTTTTCTTTTGCCAAACGTTCTTAGATGGCCTCCTCCGCCACTCCTGTAAATCTTAGAGCTCCCATTTTAAATGAAGAAAATATGCAATATTTTTTCATTTTCATATGTATGCTTGGTAATAAGAGCCACCCTACCCCAGTGGATGGCACACTGGACTTGCAATCCTATGTCCTTCGGGACGTGGGGTCGAGTCCTAGTTTTGCCCATCTAGAATCATAGGATGGGAATCAGTAGCGTAACTAACTCTGCAAACTCAGCTGCCTAGGGTGTGGAGGCAATGTGTCTTTCAGGCCTGAGCCTTATTCCAATTGGGTCCACCTTGTCGCAAATTATATACATGGTAATTTGTCTGCTTGAACTACAGTATCAACAGATTATTAATTTCATTTCTTTATTTTCATGCTTCTCGTTGGAAGGTTGCTAAGAAGGCAAGTTGTTGTTTACCTTTTTTATTCATTCTTCTTCGTTTTTTCGTCTTCTTCTTTCTCCCATGCATCTCCCTTGCTTTGTTATCAGTCTTGTTGCTGATATTCTGTGGCACAAGTTTGGCTTCTTGTGATCAACGCTTAAACAATAAAAATTTCTGATTCTGTATCCCTTATCCATCCCTTTATATGTATCCCTTTATACCATCCCTATTGGTGAGTCCAGACACACTGGTGAATGTCCATTCATGATGAGATATTATCAGATTTTTTATAGAATCTACTGATAGGCTGAAAAATTCTATGACAAGTTCTTAGCCCGTATTACCAAGCAGAAATTAATCCATGGTGCCACCCTAGGATCTAAACAATTTTAATTAATATCCCTTGAAATTTAGATTAAAGATTGTATTTTAATTGAACCAAACCTGCTATTTATAGTAAACAGATCATTTGGTCTTTCAAGTATTTGTTGTTTACTATAAAACAGTTTTGACAAGCTTTTTCTTCAGAATATAGGCTAGGACACAAATATGCATTTGATGGCATTTGAGTTGATATTTTTTCTTGGCCCATTGGAAAGTAAAAGTAGAAAATATAATTTGTTTTCTTACAATTTAAATACGACTGACATTTTTTTATTCGGATTTTTACTATTTATTTTATGATTCTACTGGCTAGCACTAGATGGAGTTAGTTGTTTGTTTTTTTTTTTTTTTACAAAGTTGAGCTTCTCATCAGCTCCCCATACTCTTTAGTCCGCTGTCCTGTAGTCTTTTTGCATGTTTTGAGAATGATGGTAGCTGTCATTACTTTCTCATTATTATCGTCATAATTCTCGCCATCATAGTAGTTTGACAGATTAATCGTCAGTTGAGTTCAATATCAAATAGCAGTACAAATTGATGTCAAAATTAATATCAAATCGATATCGGTATCGATTTTTCTTTGATATTGTAAACAATCAATTGTCAAAGTTTTCATCATTATTCTCTTTGTCATAGTTGTTTGACAAATCAATTATCAGTATCAATTGATGTCGAAATCAATATCAAATTGATATTAGAAAATTACCATTGTCAATATTTTATTATTATTCTCGCCATTAGTTTATCAAAGACGAAATTTTAAAAGCATTTTCAAAATAAGAAAGTAAAATAAAGCGAGTCCCAAAACAAGCAAGGTAGATACTTTAAAAAAATATGTCATTTTGACCAAAATATTTCACTTTGTTTTGACCAGTTCTTGCTTGAACCTACTACTACTAACAACTCGCCGCAGCACCAAGCCGCCTGAGGCCAACACAGCTACGCACGCTCCTCCTCCATCCCAATCTATTTAAAGTCTCCCTTTTCACACCCTCCCAGGAAGCTCCCGTTTCCTTTAAATCTTTCTTTATGACGTCCTCCCATCCCAGACAAGGACCACTTGCTTTTCGTTTTGCCCTAGACGGTTGGCCGAAAAGGAAAATCTTCGGCAATCTGTCATCCTTCTTCCGCACAATGTGCCCTAGCCATCTCAACCTTTCTTTCTTTATAGCCCTAGAAAGCGGGATTGAACCTTCCCTCGGCAAAATCTTTCATGCAATCCAGAGGATTATAATCGGCGAAGGATGACCATTTATTAAAACAGAGAATTGTTTATATTTCTCACCAAAATGTTGTAAATTTTCCAGAAAAAGAACCTGGCGCTGGTGGGAATCGAGGCGCCTGCAAACTGGACTGATAGCTCCCCTTGAGCAACGATGATGCGTATTTTGGACATCCCATCATAGCCAAACCTCCTTGGTCAAAGTTTTTGAAATACTTTTTTTTATCTACTAATTTCGGCTAGTTTTAACATAGCATCAAACTTTAAATTTTGTGAATACGCTTAGTTTTTTTAATAAAATTAATACGTTCAGGTTTTCAGTGAAATGGCGTTTTTCTTATTTTGTTTTTTCTTTGTTCTTTTTTTTTATCAACTAATTTTGGCTCCTTTTAAAGTAGCATCAAACTTTTAATTTTATGATACGCTTAGTTTTCGTTTTCACTAAAACGTTTTTTTTTTTTTTTTTTTTTTTTTTTTTTTTTTTTTTTTTTTTTTTTTTTTTTATCTATTCCTTTTCACGTTCCTCTTTTCATACCTTACTAAATCTCTTAATTTTCTTCAGACAAGCCACTGAGCTTACCGAAAGGACATCACCAGATCAGGCAGCTGCTCTAAAAGAACCCTTAAGCAGAGTTAACAGGCGATGGGAAGAGATTTGGCTAAAGGGATAGTAGACAGGCAGCGCAACCTTGAGCACGCCCTCCTGAGGTTAGGGCAGTTCCAACATGCCCTTGCTGAACTTATGATTTGGATTCAAAGAACTGATGGTAATATTTTAGCCGCTGTTACTTATTTAGATTAATTTTCAGCTAATTCCTTACTTTGGAGCTTTACTCTGCCGTGAGTCTGGAAAGCTTTCGGTTAAACAATTCCCACCTAACAACTGAATTTTAGATGCCAGGTGAGGTGGAAAATACCTTGTCCTGCTGCAAGGTCAAGAAATGAAGGAATAATTTCTGATTAGAGGTGGTAATTTTTTAAAAGTTAAAATAACTAAAGACGTCGCTATTCATATTCCAAATTGTGTATGATTGAATTTGAAATTCTCCAAATTTTTAAAGTTGTCTTGAACAAAAGACTTCTTTGAATGCCTAACTAAAAATGAATAAAAATTTTATAAGCTTAGCCCCTTGCGACTTTGAAGAAGGCACACTGTCTGGCGAAACCAGAGAAAGATGTTTATGGTCGTTATTCTTCTCTTCTTACATTCAGTGGAGAAATGAAGCCAACATATCACAAATACTATATTTGAACTAAAGGATCATCCTATAAAGATGAAAAATTTAGAAAATAAACAAACAATGTAAACAGGAATATTTAAGAGAAAATAAATTCAGATTAGGGATTTCTTAGCCCCCCCCCCATCCCCAAGAAATTAAAATAAAGTTTTAAAATTGTTTTTAAAATAACGATTGCCCCCCTCCTGGATTTTGAATATCCTTTTTTTTTTGTTTTTCATTGAAAAACGCCTTTTTTAAAGTATTTCCATTGAAAAAAAAATAAATCACTCCCTTTCAATTTTAATTAAACTAAATTAAATTAAAATTTCATTTAATTGCCCCCCTACTGGATTTTGAATATCCCCTTTTTTTGTTTTCATTGAAAAACGCCTTTTTTAAAATATTTCCATTGAAAAAAAAAGAAATCACCCCCTTTTAATTTAAATTAAATTAAACTTTCAATTAATTGCCCCCCTCCTGGATTTTGAATATCCCCCTTTTTTTTTTGTTTTCATTGAAAAACGCCTTTTTTAAAGTATTTCCATTGAAAAAAAAGAAATCACTCCCTTTTAATTTTAATTAAACTAAATTAAATTAAAATTTCATTTAATTGCCCCCCTACTGGATTTTGAATATCCCCTTTTTTTGTTTTCATTGAAAAACGCCTTTTTTAAAATATTTCCATTGAAAAAAAAGAAATCACCCCCTTTTAATTTAAATTAAATTAAACTTTCAATTAATTGCCCCCCTCCTGGATTTTGAATATCCCCTTTTTTTGTTTTCATTGAAAAACGCCTTTTTTAAAGTATTTCCATTGAAAAAAAAGAAATCACTCCCTTTTAATTTTAATTAAACTAAATTAAATTAAAATTTCATTTAATTGCCCCCCTACTGGATTTTGAATATCCCCTTTTTTTGTTTTCATTGAAAAACGTCTTTTTTAAAGTATTTCCATTGAGAAAAAAAAGAAATCACCCCCTTTTAAGTTTAATTAAATTAAATTAAAAAAATTTCATTTAATTGCCCCCCTCCTGGATTTTGAATATCCCTTTTTTTTGTTTTCATTGAAAAACGCCTTTTTTAAATATTTCCATTGAAGAAAAAGAAATCACCCCCTTTTAATTTAAATTAAATTAAACTTTCAATTAATTGCCCCCCTCCTGGATTTTGAATATCCCCTTTTTTTTGTTTTCATTGAAAAACGCCTTTTTTAAAGTATTTCCATTGAAAATGGAATTATGTTATGTGATTATGGATGTGATTATGTTATTGTAAACCGAAGACTGGCAGTATCGACACAAGATACTAGGGTATAATTGGAGTGCTGTTATTGATGTTAAAAGTAAAGATCACCCTCTATAATGTCTAGTGTTAATTTAAAGCTCAGAATGAGAATCGGAGAGAAACTTTCCAGGAACAGTTGAATACTATACTTCAGAGTTTAAAATTTGACAATGTGGAAGATGGTTGGAATTATTTTAGAAAAACAATTGGTGAAGTTGCTGATGGTGTCTTAGGGAAGAAAGTTAGGAACGCAGCTAGGAATGTGAGTGAAAAAGCTTTGTTTAATAGAGAGGAGAAGGGGCTTGTACAAGAATTATCTGAGTGATAGGTCATTTGAAAATAAAAGGAATATAAACTAAGTGGAGAAAGCATTTAAATATGAACTAAGGAAGTGTAAAGTGGATGTGGAAGTGTAAAGTGGATAACTAGATAGAATTGCCGAGGATATGGAAGATGCAGCTAGACGGCATTATAGTAAAATATATTGTACTGGTATGTTAATAAATTGAGAGGAAGTAGTCAATCTGGACTTGTCCCAGTTAAAGATAGGAACGGGGCCACAATGAGTGATAAGGACAGAGTTAAAGAGAGATGGGCAGAACATTTTGAGAATGTGCTAAACCAAGATAGAGTTGTAGGAAAGGATATAGAGGAAAATGAATAAGTGGGTAATTGTATTTTTTACACAATTTTTTTATACAAAAAAAAAAACCTCAAAAATGCATAGAGGAAAATGAATAAGTTTATGTGTATTTTTTAACAAATTTTTTTACACCAAAAAAAAACTCAAAAAAACGCATACAAAACTTGTTTATATCCATTTTTGTTACGTTTTTACGAGTCAGACAAACATTTCGCCTGGGGGTGGGGGGGGGGGTCGAAACCCCCTAACCCACCCACCCACCCACCCCCCTCTGGGTACGGCCTTGGTGTACACTACTCTTCAGCAATGAGTTGCTGAAGAGTAATGTACTCTTGGCCTTGGTGTACAAAGGCATGACTCTAGGCAGAAATCCTAGGTAAATGATTGACTAGTGGCAATTCAGGGCCAAGTTTTTAGCAGCCTGGTGGCATGAAGTTTGTCATAATAATAGTACACTATCGGTATTTTACATTCACTATTTTTCATATTTCTAATTTATTTTTTTTTTTTTTTGTTAACACAATTTTATTTTTGTCTGGAAAGCTTAATTTTTTAACTCTGATCTGGTGCAGAATAATCAATTATGTTTACCAACGTAAAAGTTTTGTTTTTCACCTAACGAAAAGAAATTTGGCTGCCGAAGTGAAATTATCCCCCCCCTCCTCCCAAGTTTTAACCCAGCTTTAAGATTTAACGAACGCATAGTTGCAGAATCCGAAACTTTCGATAGCAAATTATTTCCAGTTAGAAGAGGTCATATCCTGTTCAATAATAATTAAATAAGATCGTAGTATAATAGTTATAAAAATAAATAACTACCGTTTATAATTTAGACTATAAAAGAATGTAGGATAAATAAAAAATAGGACTATTAATTCTAGACCATTAAGGGAGTGTTCGAATGAGACCTGGTGTACAGGAAGATACAAAAAAAAAAAAAAAATGGAGTAAAAAACGTAAGATCTGGAGAGCCCTACGTAAGATTATCTTTTAAGCAACTTTCAAACTATGTTCGTAATTTCCCGAGCTAAGTGGTTAAATTACGATACGTTAAGCATAAACTCTCACACTTAAATCAGTCCTTTTCACGCTAGGACTCATTTGTGTAAACATCGATGTTTTATCGATATTTATCGATAAAACATCGTAATTATTGTAGAGGATCATCAGAAGCAGCCCAGTTAAAAAAGATTGTGGATTGGAGAAGTAGATTTAAGCTCTGGTCAATCGTGAAAGACTTCCTACGAAAGCTTTTCATTAACTTATTTTAATTTATTTATTTAATTAATTGCCCATTAATTTATTTTCAAAACTTATTAATCGTTTATACAGATACTCCATTCCTTCGCTACTATTTTGATTTCTCCATAACGCAACATAAATTTATGTAATGTAGAACTTTTATGTAGAGCTCGGGTATATTTAGATCTGTTTACGTAACGGACAGAATTTATTGCGTAAGATTACATAACGTACCGTTAGTCTGAAGTTATTTTGATGTAAAAGGTTCTATGTGCTGTCTGAGAGTACTATTAAGCGTAATCTGGTCCAGAAATATAAAAACTCTTGATATTTTGCTCTTTTAACTGTTTACTTTCTTATCTTTTGCTGACGAGCAACTTTTTGTCAAAACGTCCACCTGTTGAGTGCTTTTTTCCATTGTTTAAGAAAGATCTACTCCAGAAATTTGTATTCTCTTACCCATAGGATGGAAAGGCAGTGTTGTCTTAGTCGGTATTTTATCGGATAAAAACAAAAATTTAATCTTAAGATTTGTTGTAGGGACAAAAATGTAACGCTTTTCAAGTTTTGCTGTTTCTAGCTCCTTTCCTTTTTTCTTCTGCTGAACGGTGACTTTTTGCCAAAACGTCCTATGTTTAAGGCTTTTAGGTTTTTCCACTGTTTGCGAAAGATATATTCCTTAATTTTTATTCTTATTCTCTTGGAGAGAAAGGCAGTGTTTTTTTTTGGTCAGTATTTTGGCTGATAAAAATAACAGTTAATAATGTTAAACCTTTTTTAGGGACACTAGATGAGTTGATGAAACCAGTCCTTCGGCGATCCAGCAGTCATTGAAGTAGAGTTGGCTAAACTGAAAGTGTTAGTAAACGATATTCAAGCTCATCAGAATTCAGTTGATACGCTGAATGATGCAGGAAGGCAACTTGTTGAGGCAGACCGGTATGAAAATCCACTATTTTTCTCAGAAATTAATATTTCTCTGCCTGGTGAGTCATTAACAAGGCAGTAAGGGATGTAACTGTCCATCGAGGTTCATCTCAAGGGAGCCAATGGGGGGATGGGACAATTGTCTCCATTAGATATGGAAAATATCTTTTGGCATTTTTATTGGAAAAAATCGAAAACACACCTAAAAATGTTTATAAATAAATTTTATAAAAATAGATCCCCTCCCCTCTTTGTTTCTTTAAATTAGCGCCCTCTTTCATCTCTTTTTCTGTTAAATTAATATTCTACTGCCTAGTGAGTCATTAATCAGGCAGTAAGGGATCTGATTGTCCATCGAGCTTCATCTCAGGTGCAGCAATTGGGGGAAGGGGCATTTATCTCTCCTAGATTTTGAAAATTTGTTATTGTTTTTGGTATTTTCATCGAAAAAAAAATTGCTCATCCCCTAGATTCTGAAAAATAAGTCTCCTTAAACTTTATGACTTGGCACCCGTGCTTTATCTCCTTTTTATTATTTTTTTATCCATTTTCTCATTACAATTTCAGAGCTAAGTTTCATTAAACACAGGTTTTTCAAGATTTGCAACATAAATCGATTTTCATAATTTTTAATATACAGTGCAAATAAATAATGGCTTATAAATAACTTTTCATATTTAATTTCAGCTTAATGTAAAAAGCTGCATCAATTTTTTTTTCGAAGATTTATGATACGAATCGATTCTGATAAGTAATGTGTGATCATAGGAAAATTTTTGGTTTAATACAAAATTTGAGCTCAAAGAAAAGAGCTCCATTAATTTTACATTATTATTTTACACTATTAATTTGTAAAATTAATACAAAATTTGAGCTCAAAGGAAAATTTGAGCTCAAAGGAAAGAGCTCCTTTGAGCTCAGGAGCTCTTTCCTTTTGTTGAGCTCAAAGGAAAGAGCTCCATTAATTTTACATTATTATTTTACACTATTAATTTGTAAAATTAATACAAAATTTGAGCTCAAAGGAAAATTTGAGCTCAAAGGAAAGAGCTCCTTTGAGCTCAGGAGCTCTTTCCTTTTGTTGAGCTCAAAGGAAAGAGCTCCTTTGAGCTCAGGAGCTCTTTCCTTTTGTTGAGCTCAAAGGAAAGAGCTCCTTTGAGCTCAGGAGCTCTTTCCTTTTGTTGAGCTCAAAGGAAATTGCTCCATTAATTTTACATTATTATTTTACACTATTAATTTTACATAACTTTAGCGTTAATTTTATATCTTTATTTATTATTAAAAGAATAATAAATAAAGAATACAGATTGTTCTTTAAGATTACATGTACGAACATATTCCTGTAATTTAAAATTTAAATTGCGAGAAATTAATAGTAATCACTAGAAAAATATTGTCTTAACTTGAGCTCAACGTTTCTACATTAGAAACAACATTAAATTTCCAGCTGTATTCCAGCTATAAAAAGTATTCCAGCTGTATAAAAAGTATTCCAGCTGTATTCCAGCTGTATTCCAGCATTAAATTTCCAGCTATAAAAAGTATTTTAATGATAAAAAATACCGAATTGTTTTAATAGATAATAATGGAAGATTTACTTGTATTTATTAGTGCTTCTAATTTAGTCGTTCATTTAATGGTTATCCTTGAATTTTGATCTTTTTGGAAACAAAAAAAAATCTACAATCTTCACAAGGAAGTATACGTTACTTTTTTGCCTGTAATCTGAGAAGCTTTGCTCCTAATCTATAACTGAGTTTTGAATATGTTATCTATTTCTATAGCTTTTCAAGAATTAAGTTAGTTAATATTTTTTTAGGTTGGGTGGAGGGGGGGGGGGGGTGGAAATGACATGCATCTTTTACGTATCTTGGCATTATTGATTTTTTTTTTCCCCTCACTTCAAATATCTATATTTTAGGGGTTCCGATGATGCCAATCGAACTCAACAAAAATTAACGGAACTGAATAAAAGTTGGACTGATCTAGTTGAGAAATCCAGCTGCCGACAGAAAGAGCTTGAAGATGCGCTTAAAGAGGCACAAATGTTCCATGCCGATGTCCAAGACCTGCTTCTGTGGCTTAGTGATGTGGATTCAGCGTTGACGACATCTAAACCAGTTGGCGGGTTGCCAGAAACAGCCGCTGAGCAGCTGCAAAGATTTATGGTAGGTAGTTAAATCAGTCTTATTTTTACATAAAATATTATTATTATTATTATTATTAAATAATAAAAAATATTATTATTTTTACATAAAATTATTAACTCACTTAGAGGCTGTATTTTTTAATGCTGAAGTTTATTTTCTTCTCGTAAAAGGAAATAAGAAGTATAAATTTTCAAAGAATTGTTGATTTCTTCTTAAGAGTAGATGATTTCGGCCTACTTCATTGTTTTGACTGTTTCAGGCCTCACCTTCCGAATGCTTGATGGCCAGTTCCTAATTTCCTATACAGCTCAAGTTATAGCAACTTCGAATTTTCTGCCAAACTTTCGTTCGATTTGCAAAAGCCTTGTTAACTTTCTTAGTTTACTTTAAATGCGAAAAAAGTAGATTTGTTAGTTAACTAAGTTTTGTTAAATCGAAGGCAACTCAGAATGATCCCAACAAACTGAAAATAAGTGCATAAAGCCTCGCGATTATATTTACCTCTGTTTACAACAATTCTCGAATAACCAACCTGAATTTTCATCCTGGATTCGGAAATCAGCCGAGAACAGAAAGATTGTGAACTGTTAGTAATATTGCTCAAGGTTAGTAACCTTGCTCAGTAAAATTTAAATGGCTTGGTATGTTGTTTTGCCCGTCAATTTCTGAAACCTGCTCCGAGTTGGTTTCTGGATTATTCGACTTTATATTTAGGCGAAAACAAAAATTGTAAATTATATTGGTTGATATTTTTGTAGCTTCACACTTCCGAAGCCTAATTTATGTAATTTTGAATATCTTCTCAAGAATTAAAAGTTTTCATAGGTGAATATCTTTTCAAACGGTTCAGTCTCAAGAGGCTGGTCCATCCCAAGAATGAATTGGGGTTCATTCTTGTGAGGAGAAGCCCCAATTCATTGAAACCCTATTGACAAAATTCTAGGGAGGATAAACCCCATTCCGAAACATTAAAAGTAAAAAGTCTTCAAATAATAAATTAAAAGTCTTCTAACAAAAAACAAGAGAAAAATGTCTAAAAATCTTCAAGCAACATAGTTACTGTCTTCAATCGAACTGCATCGATCTTCATCGAACTGCCTTCTAGCAGTTCATCGTTAGTAGAGCCCAGATATGAATTGGGGTTCCTGGCAAAAACTGGCAAGGTTTTTTTGTCAGAGTTCACTGTATTATGTGCTTGTGTTTGTATATATAATTGTATATTATGTTGTGTTTTTCTACTTTTATATGTAAGAGTCAAATTTATTGCTTTTGGAAACTAAAAATGATCAATTATGAAAGTAAATAATTACTGGAAAAGTTTCAAAAATAGCTTCAATGAAAGCAAAAAAAAAGACTGATTGAAAACGAAATTAAAAAAAAAATGAAACCAAATAACAAAAAGTAAGGGTTATACCCAGGATGGTCTTTTCCCTAAAGCTATAAACTGTGTTAAAAAAAAAACATCGAGAAGGGATAGTAGCGAGGTAATCCCCCCTCCCCCACAAATTCAGTAGATTGTCAACTAGGTTTAATCTTTTTGTGTATCATTGATGTTTATTTATTTATTTGTCTTTATGTAAATGTGTAGTGAGACAATTTTTCGTTTCGGAAAACTTCATTTTGTAAAATAATTTTCTATTTAATAGAATCAAAACAGAAACGGCTATAAATTGTTGAATAGTTATCTAAATCAGCCGAATTAGGGGGTGGAGGGTTAAAAAAACGACCAAACTTAGAAAAGTGTAGAAGCATGATTTTTGAATTACTTAAGACCCATTCACAATTGGAATTCATTAGTACCGAGATTCAGATTGAGCTAATTTGAGCCAATCAGATATGTATTTTTGATTGGCAGAAATATCCTATGAAAAATTATGATTAGTACTAACTAAATCACTGCATTAATAAAATGTAACAGTGAATGGGCATCTAAGGCTTTAATTTCTAAAATGACTCTCATATTTAATGGTTTTGCTTCTTCTTCTTCTTTTTTTTTCATTTTTCAAATATGTGCAAGAATTGGCAATCGTGGGTTCGCGATTTTTTTTTTTTTTTTTTTTTTTTTTTTTTTTTTTTTTTTTTTTTTTTTTTTTTATTATTATTATTATTATAGAGCAACCATGTTGTTTTTCTTTGGTAATTTCTTTTATATGTTTGGATGTTTGGTAATATCTTTTCGATTTGTAATATATCTTCCACTTTTGGTAATGGATACTGCAAACATTATTTACAATATCTAATTTGATATTTGCAATATCAATATGCAATCTATTGTTTGGTATTTTTCCTATTCTTTCAAATGTTTTGATATGTTGTTTGTTATTATTGCCTTATTTCTAGACTGTTTACGACGAGTTAGAAGAAAACAGGCCGAAGGTAGAAACTATCCTACAGCAAGGGTCTGATTATCTCAAAAGATCTAATGAAGGTGCCGCATCGTCGCTGCAGCACAATTTGAAAACATTAAGACAGCGCTGGGAAATGGTGATGAATAGGGCTAGTGATAAGAAAATCAAGTTGGAAATTGCACTCAAAGAGGCTACAGAATTTCATGAACAACTTCAAGTAAGCTTCGCACAGTGATATATCTATCTGTCTCCTTCTATCATTTGTCTCCTTCTATCTCATTTGTCTCCTTCTATCCTTCTATCTATCTGTCTCCTTCTCATTTAAAAATGTGTTCTCGTTTCAAAATGTAAAGATCTACAAAATATATCTTTTGTTAGATAAATACCATTATTTCCATTGGAAATTTCGTAAATTTGCTCTCATAAATTTTTGCCCTTACAGGGGGAACAGAAAACCTAATTACTTCTCCCCCCCCCCTCTGCTCACGTACTTTTTGTCATCTAAGGCTAAATGATATCAGAAGTAGAAGAAATAATCTATCTCGACAAGATGCCCTTATTTTCGTTGAATATTTCAAAATTTTGCTCTTATAACTTGTTCTGCCTTATAGGGTGAATGAGGAGGGTAACTACCTACTTCCCTGCTTTACGTATTCTCCTCTTACCCTCCTTTTTAACCATTTTAAGATAAAACAATACCAGGAGCAGAAGAAATAATCTCGTTATATTGGTATAAGGTATAAAGTATATCGTTATATATATAAGGTATATATTATATGGTATAAGGGTATACCATACCCTTATTTTCATTGAATATTTTCGAATTTGGCTCTTATAAATTTGTTTTCTTGCCTTACAAGGGGAATTAATAATATAATTCCCTTTTAACCCCCTCTGCTTACACCCTCTACCATATAAAGCTAAAACAATATCAGGAGTAGAAAAAATAGTTATATAGGAAATAGCAGGTGTTTGTCTTATCATTAAAAAAAAAATATTTTATGCACGTGTATATAATTCAATAAAGAGCATATTCCATTTCAGCCTTTCAGATGCCAATTGTAGCAAGTCCTCTTTGCAAATTTTTGAGTTTTCGCGTCGATGTCGTTTATTTTTTTCTAACTTCATATTGTCACTAGGGTATTCCCAGCTTAAAGTCTTTTTTTTTAATATGTGTGCAAAAAATACAGTCGTGAAACGCCTTTTGCTGCGCCAACTGTTCAAAGCTGTGTTGGTCGTTGGCTCAGATTGGCTATTGGTCCAAAAGAAATGTTGAGATTAAGAAAAAATTTAATTGAAAAAAATTTCTAAAAATAATGGTTTCTTAGGTAGTAGGTATTACTACCGATTTAATTTTATACCAAGTTTTTGTCTTATTGGATTGACCCATAATTAAAAAGCAGTGTCATAGCCAGATAACAGAAAATGTGAAAGAACTCGATCTTGGTGTTTACGGACTTCCTACTTTAAGAAGAAAAAGAAGAACTATCATAATTTTTCATTGAGTTCTTGAAGAAGTTAAACTTTTTGGTCGTTGCTTCAAGAACTGTTATATAGTATTAGTTATTTATTGGAAAATATTTTCTAAAAAGGAAGTTATCTAGATCAATTAAACCATGGAAGGATGTGATCGAGTGGAACAACTTTCTTAAAAAAAAAAATTATAAAAAAGAGGAAACGGAAAAAGATAATGTAAAGAAAAATCTTTTTAAAAGGTACTTTGACTGATGGAATAACCTTTCTTGGGAAAAAAGAAGTTTTTCTTTGGATCCGTCAAACTGTGGAAGGACGAGATTAAATGGAATAACTTCTTTTCTTTATTTCATCTTAGTTTTTTTTTTGTATAATTATCTTCTAATTTCCAGCTCATTGCTGATTCATTATTGCCTTTGATTCAATGTATTTTTGATTCATCTATTTTGATTCATAAAATATAGTATATGGTTTAAGTATCTTCTTTCTTTATATCATATTTTAGCTTCTTTTTATTTTAGCTTTTTATTAAAATCTATTATTAAATTTAAAATTTGTTTATACAACTCATAAACCAATTAAATATAATTGTTGAACCTGTCATTTTAAAAATTTAATGACAAAACAATCGGTTTAGATCATGTTTTTATTCGTTGGTTTGTCCCTATTTTATAGACATTTGTAAATTAGCTAACATAACCTGACTAATCTGACATAATCTAATCATGGTACTAAATCTGATTTCTAGAATTTCGGGTTTATTCACCGGGTTTATTCGGGTTTAATCTCTTTTATTTACCGTCATTGTATTTTGTGTTCAGATTCATTATTATCATCATTTTGTGTTCAACATCTTAACAATCTTCACGTGATTATACGTTTTCTAGGATTTTAGATTTATTCACCTCCGTTTTTCTTGTTCACCTCTCATTGTACTCTCTTTCAAAAATTTCTGTATTTATCCCAAGTCAAATTTTGACTTGGGAGAGGGGGAAGAGGTATGTTCGGGAACGGTTTAGGGAATAAAGTTAAACTTCCAGGTGATGTTGGAGAGAGAAGGGGAGGGTGAACAAAATGGACTTCAAATTGGGTCAGGGAGAGGGGGAAGGGTCTAAAAAAAATTGTCTCTAATGCTTTAAAACTATTAATGGGTTAACAGAATCTGAAAAACCCTCACGAGGGCAAAACTGGTTTCTAGAATTTTTGAATTATCCATCCCAATTTTTCTTGTTCATCCATCACTGCATTCTCGTTTCAAAATTTCTCTTTTTTAGGCGTTTGTAAATTGGGTAACAGAATCTGAACAAATCCTCTTCGGACTAAAACCGGTTTCTAGAATTTTAGGTTTATTCATTCCAATTTCTTTTATTTATCTCTCATTACCATCTTTTTTCAAAATTTTATTATTTAGACCTCTTTTTAGACATTTTCAAATCTGAACAAATCCACATGAACAAATAGAATCTGAACAAATCCTCTTCGGACTAAAACCAGTTTCTAGAATTTTAGGTTTATTCATTCCAATTTCTTTTATTTATCTCTCATTACCATCTTTTTCAAAATTTTATTATTTAGACCTCTTTTTAGACATTTTCAAATCTGAACAAATCCACATGAACAAATAGAATCTGAACAAATCCTCTTCGGACTAAAACCGGTTTCTAGAATTTTAGGTTTATTCATTCCAATTTCTTTTATTTATCTCTCATTACCATCTTTTTTTAAAAATTTTATTATTTAGACCTCTTTTTAGACATTTTCAAATCTGAACAAATTCACATGAACAAATAGAATCTGAACAAATCCTCGTCGGACTAAAACCGGTTTCTAGAATTTTAAGTTTATTCACCCCACTTTCTTTTATTTATCTCTCATTACCATCTTTTTTCAAAATTTTATTATTTAGACCTCTTTTTAGACATTTTCAAATCTGAACAAATCCGCATGAACAAACAGAATCTGAACAAGTACTCATGAGGCTAAACCTGGTTTCTAGAATTTTGGGTTTATTCACCCCACTTTCTTTTATTTATCTCTCATTTAATTCTCTTTTTAAAATATTTGTTATTTAGACCTCTTTTTTAAAACATTTGCAAATTGGGTAACAGAATCCGAACAATCCTCACGTTATTAAACTTTTTCTAGAATTTAGGATTTATTCACCCAATTTCATTTCATTTATTCATCCTTCATTGCATTCTCCTTTAAAATATTCTGAAAAACTCGCACGAGAGTAAAACCGGTTTCTAGAATTTTGGATTTATTCACTGCAATTTCTTTTATTTAACCCTCAATGCATTCTCCATTCAAAATTTCTCTTTTTTTAGGCGTTTGTAAATTGGCTAACAGAATCCGAAAAAACCCTCACTGGATTAAAACCGGTTTCCAGAATTTTGGAAACAGTTACTGGCCAGATTGAAGACCATAAAACTTTCCAGAAAGATATAGGTGGACAAAGAGAAACCATGCTCAGCCTGGACAAGAAAGGAACTCATTTGAAGTATTTTAGTCAAAAACAAGACGTCATTCTTATTAAAAATTTGCTAATCAGCGTTCAGCATAGATGGGAACGTGTACTTACCAAGGTAGGATTTAGCTTAAAATAATATTTGAATAAATCCGTTTTTTTTTTTGTTTTTTTTTGCATTTTTAACCTCAAATTTTGTAAATATTAATGTAAGTAACACTTTAAATTTATAATCTGTTTGAAAAAAAAATGTACAAAAAATTAATTGCTGTGTTTTGGCTCTCAAACTAATTTGATGGCTTGATATATTTTATTTTCAGTCATTTTTTATCTATTCTTTGTTTTCATTGCTTATTCCTTTTTCAATCTATCTGGCCCTCTATCTACTCTGATACTACGATGTCTAATCCTTTTTTATTCCTTTTTTCTCTTTCTAATTGCTCTTCCCTTTTCTATCCATTCCATGTAGAATCACCATCTTTTTTTATACCTCAGAAGCTCATTCTTTCTTTCTTTTTTCTTCTTTTGCCCATTCTTTTTTTTCTATCCAATCTCCGTCTCCGGAGAATCCAAAACTCCGTCTACTTTATATCTCGACGCATATCCCCTTTTCCTTTCGAAAGGTTTTATTTTTCCATTCTACTTTCCTTTCTGTCCAATCCTTTTTCCATGCTTCCCCTTTTTCTTTTTATTTATCTCTATTCTAATCTGATGTCTTATTTTTCATTCCTTTGAGCTCCTTTTCCTTGCTTATTCCTCAATCAATCAATTAGGTTCCGTAATTACGTTAACATTTCAATGGTCATTCCTTTACTTTCAAGCTGTTTTTCTCTTATTCCTTTTTCTATTTTTGTCTGTTCATTTTTCTATTCTTTTGGCTTTCGACTTTGATGTTTTGATCCTATTTCTTTTTTATGTTTTTTTTTCAAGTTTTCTGGTCTCTTTCTTAGTATTTTTTATCCATTCCCTTTTCCATGCTTATTACTTATTCTATCCAATCGTTAATCGATTTCTATCCCTTCTTTTTCCATGGGTTTTCTATATTTATCAGGGTTTCTGTCTACTTTGATATCTCAATGTTTTTTTTTACTTTCAAGCAACTGCCTTCTTTGCTATTCCTTTTTCTATTCATATCCTTTCATTTTGCTTTCAACTTCCTTTGATATTCTGGTTCTCGTCCCTTGTTTCTTTCAAGTTGCTGTTTTTTTTTCTTATTATTTTATACTCCTCATCCCTTTTTCTATGCTTATTATGTTTTCTTTTAAGCTGTTACTCCATGTCTATCCCTTCTATATCCATGCATTTTTTATATCTACCTGGCTCTGCATTTACTTTGGTATCTCAATGATCCTTTTTTTTTACTTTCAAGCTGGTGTTCTCTATGTTGCTCTTTTTCGATTGCCGTCTATTCCATTTCTATCTATTTGGCTTTGAACTTATTTTTGCATTTCTATATTGACCCTTTTTTTTATTCAGGATGCTCTCTTTTTTCCTTTTTTTTGGTCCTTTTCTATCAAATCCTTTTTCCACGCTTATTTTTTTTTCAAGTTGTTATTCCTTTTCACTTTATTGTTTTCCTATGTGCATTCTTTTTTATATTCACCAGATTGTCTATCTATTTTGGTATCTCGATCCTCATTACATTTTCTTTCAGGCTGCTGAACGTACTCGAGCTCTCGATCACGGATATAAGGAAGCCAAAGAATTCAGCGACGCTTACACTGATCTAAACAACTGGCTTGAAAACGCTGTCAAAGCTTTTGACGAAACGGCTCACACCCTTGGCAAAGATCCAGATAAAATCAAACAACTCCTACAAAAGCATAAAGAATTCCAGCGCTCTCTGGGTGCAAAACAGCCAACATATGATGCAACAATGCGAACTGGAAAACTCCTTAAAGATAGAGCACCAAAAACGGATGAGCCAGTTATTAAGCAACTAATGACAGATTTAAAAAATAAGTGGCAAGACGTTTGTAATCGCAGTGTGGATAGACAGAGGAAGCTTGAGGAAGGTTTACTGTTTTCTGGACAGTTTAAGGATGCCCTCCAGGCTCTGCTTGATTGGTTGTGCAAAGTTGACCTGCCTCTGATGAAAGACGGACCAGTACATGGGGACTTAGATACTGTCATATTCCTCAAGGAACAACACAAGGTATTTTCTACGTTTATCTTTTTTTAAATTTTCAGTATCTTCTTTTCTCTCTTCCATTATCTTCTTTTCTTTTTTGCGTCCTTCTCTTTTTTTAAATCTATAACAAATTCTAAATTTTATATTGTCACATGATTTATTACTATCTATTTCTTTTCTTCTTTTTTTCTTTTTTTTTATTACTAAAGTCATATTTTTCAACGACCAATACAAGGTATTTTCTGTATTTATGTTTTTAAATTTTCAGTCTCTTTTTTTCTCCCTTCTTTCTTTTAATTTTTTTGCATCCTTCTCTCTTTTAAAAAAAAAAAAAATTATTAGGTATTTTCAATTTTACATCGTCCTATATATTGTTACAATAGTTCTATGTGAACTATTTTTTATGTCTTAAATTTCTTTTTTTCCACTCTTCTTCTTTTCTTTGTTTTGCGTCCTTCTCTTTGTTCAATTTTTTTTTTACATATTTTTAATTCTATATTGTCCTATATTTTATGACTGTAGTTGTAAATGGACTAAATTTTATGTTTATTCATTTTTTATTGATTTTTTTTTTTTTCTTTTTTTTTACTATTTTCACATTCTTGAAAGAGCAGCATAAGATGTTTTCTATGTTTTCTGTATTTTCGGCTCTCCCTATTTATTTTTAGTGTTTTGTCAGTATTTTCTTTTATTTTTCTCAGTACTTGAGTTCCTATTTTTCTTATAATGCATTTTCTTAACTGATGAAGTTTGTGATGAGGTTTTTTAAATTTGAAGTTTTTGGAATAAAAAATGGAGGATGCCCAATGTTATTAAGAAAACCAACTAGATATACAAACAGTAAGCATGATAATCTAGAGGTAATCCCATTGCAAGGCCACTATCATTATAAGAGGCAAAATATTTAACGGTTGAGATAGAATTCGTCCTATCTCTATTAGTTTATCAATGATTATACTCTGTATTTCCACAGTCCTAATTTTCCTCGATTACATTTTATTACTATTTGCAATCAAAATAAAACCATATTGAGTGATTTACACATTGATATTGATTAATGTTAACTAAGTCGATATTAACATTATACGGCAAATATGCTTTTTCTTCAACATACACCCCCTTCCCACCCCCCCCCCCCCCCCCCCCCCCCCCCCCCCCCCCCCCCCCCCCCCCCCCCCCCCCCCCAAAAAAAAAAATTGAAGTCCCCTCCCATTCTATAGAATAATTACTAAAAGTTTCAACTCGATCTCCCAGGTGTGAGACAGAAGAGGTTTAGATTAGTCATATAATTTACTAATATTAATAGGTATCAGTATGATTTGGTAGGATTTGAATATATTGTATAATAAGCACATAAATATAATATATAAGCATATAGTATAATAAGTATAATTTTAATAGAATGTATGCTATAGTGGGACAAATAAAAACTTGCTTGGCAGAGAATTGCTCCCGGCTTATGACGATGCACGATTTTGATAGAGTTAAAGTTAATAGACATAGGGAATTATGATATGAAATATTTATTTATAAATTATAATTTATATAGTTTCTATAGGATCTTTTTTAGCCTCAAATCTGACGTTTTACCTGAACAAAATACTTGATGTTGATTGTTTCCTTTTTCAATTCCTAGAATTTTGAAGACGAATTTAACGGCCGATTATCACAAGCTAACCAAGTTCGCAAAACTGCAACAGAATTGCTAACTAGTGCCACACCAGAAGATGCTGCTTCTGTTCAAAACAAGGTCAAGCAGCTAGATGACTCATGGAATAAAGTATCAGAAGCTGCCCGAGCTCGGTCGGATCGCCTCGAAGACGCCCTCACTCATGCTGAAGAGCTACATAGGCGTGTTAACATGCTTCTGGAGTGGCTAAGTGATGGTGAAATGAAATTGAGGTAAGATATTATACTAATTACATTTGCTGTGCTTGCTACTTATGCAGTCGACTCTCGATAACTCTAACCTCGATAACTCAAAATCCTCAATGTCTCGAATTATTTAGAATCCCCTTGGAAAAATTTGTCTAAGTTGAATAAAAAACCATGCATAACTCGAAGTGGTTTTGCGGTTATATTTTTTCTCTCTAAGTCGAAGTGACCCGAAAATTATCTCCATAACTCGAAATTCGGTAGATAAGTCGTCATTTAGTTTTCACTTTACCTCTACAAGTCAAAGTTTACCTCAGTGTCTCGTAGTTTTTCCAACAGACCTCAGTTAGTCGAACAGAGGTCTGTTAGGTATGCAGGGTGCGGCATGGAAACTTTGATATGTATTAATTTTGTTTAACATAGTTTATATCAGATTCGGTTAATGTGTTCAGGTGTCTATTTCCTAGCAAACTAAATTTATTATTGACATTCGAAAGTAAAGTCTTGATATGTCAAGTCTAATACACTGATAAAGTTATTCTTAACTTTGCAGTGGCTATAGGGAGTAAATTTAGCGATTTTGTACCTCTGTAACTCGAATTTTCATTTGACTTACCACCATAACTCGTTACCTTTATAAGTCGATTTTATGAAAAATGACCTCTCTAACTCGAACGATGCATAAGTCGGACTATACGTGACTTGAAGAAAAATCGTGGTCCTGTCAATTTCGAGTTAGCGAGAGTCGACTGTAAAAGTGAAAATTGTAATATCTCACCGTAATTGGAGGTGATTGATTAGAATAGGCTATTAATCATTTTAGCATAGACTGTAGACATATTGGGGTATTTAGTATTGGATTGGCTGTTTTTGTAGAGGGTGCACTGGACCCTCCTGTAAGTTAATGTGCCATTTGGACGTATCGCAATTTGGACTTACACATGTGCCATTTGGACGTATCGCCATTTGGACGTACACATGTGCCATTTGGACGTATCGTGGCTATTTTGAAGATTTTTTGCCCCTTAATTCTAAAGATAATTCTAATGATTCTTCCTGCTTAAGTTATAGTTTTGAATTATTATATTTCTTTTCAGAGAGGGGTAATAACCTAGTACCGCTTTCACTATGCCTAAATATAACATCAACAAGTTTTTTTTGTCATTAATCATTTAATGTTTTTTGCTCGTTTTTGATTAACTCACCGACTTGTTTGTTTTTTAATTTTGACACATAAATTTGTGAGCCATTTTTTGACCACTTCTGTATTTTCGATCTGTTCCATAATTTATCAGCATAGGCAGTTCCGATGACAGTGCAATAATGCAACACCAAAAATTTCCCCCTCTTGTATGCCCCCCTTTGTATAAAAAAAACTACATAAATAGATGATTGGGCACAGCAAAACTTATTAAACAAACACTGTTTTGCAAGACTTGATAGCACAGCAATAAGAACGCATGCCGATGACCGGTTATATAAGACAACTTAGGTTCAACCTTAGCATAGACATATTGGGGTACTTAGGTTCAAACCTTATATAAGACAGATTTTTGTCTTTGAGGCTAAAAAGTCGAAAATGATAACTATAAAAGATTTTTTAATAACTCAATTCCAATTTCTTTTAAATTGTTCTCCTCAGCAAACCGACTCTTTTAATTCAAGCATTTAAAACTTAGATCAGTTTAATATCTATTTTATGTAAAGCCCAATCGGTTTTGTGCCCATTTTCACCCCTTGTTTGCGCCCCTCGTTTCACTCATACCCAAAGATTCTCGAGAAAAAACTATTTTCCACTTTTTAGTATATTTTGAAAACGAGTTTCTTCTATTTTATAGTTATTACTTTAGAAACGAATTTGGTCAAGTCCATTCTAAAATTGTTCTTGATAAGATTTTCCATCCTAAGCCAAATTAGCTGACATGTTCTACTCTGCTCCTTGTTGGCTAGAGTTGAAATTTGCTATAATTATTTGTATTAATTAAGATATGTCTTACCTTAACTGGAAGATTATTCTCTGCAGAATTTTCAAGATTAATTCCAGCGGATGTTTATTGCCATAAACATAAAAAAAAATTGTGTATCTTTTTTCTTTTCTTTGTTTTCCTCGTCAATTAGTTTCTGGACGGCTTACATATCAAAGGACTAGGACCAAACTTCTAATATATTTTATAATTTTTTAGATTTGCTGGCCAGTTGCCAGATGATCAAGATGAATGCGTTGATCAAATTGGTGACCACAAACGTTTCTTAGAAGAACTAAACGAAAAGGAGGATGAAAAGAATGACACATTAGTGTTGGCCAATGATATTCTTTCAAAGTGTCATCCAGATGCAGTTAGTGTTATACGACACTGGATAACCATCATCCAGTCTAGGTGGGAAGAGGTGTCGAATTGGGCAAGACAGGTGAGCGAAGTGCTTTAAGTATTCAACTGTGTTAGGAATTAAATACGTTATACGTTATTATTTTATACGTTATGCGTTGCCATACTATATTATATACGTTTGTTTTTACTGTCGTTCGCAAGGACTTCTCCCTCAAGGAGGGGAAAAGTATGATTTGTTTTCCACTGATACTGCAGAGCCCAGATAATATAAGTAACTTACGAGAGTGGGAACTGGCGGTAGTGTTGACAAAAACCTCAACGCCATCTAGCGTTTGGCGACTACACGCTAATTAATTTTTTTAATAAATAAGCAAATTTTTATCTAGTATACAAAATGGTTTTTGGAAATTATTAGGAAGTAGAGCTCCCAATAATTTACATTTAAAACTCGGCAAATCGAAAAAAGAAATCAAATTGGTATAATAAGCATTATTTTAAAGCATTGCATACAGAATAAAAAAAAGTTAATTACAATTATTCTAAAGTCCTCGTTATTAAAACCAATTAAATTACTATTTTAGCCAAAGTAAAATACATTTTTGTGCGTGATTTTTTTAAGAAGCGTAATGATATACGCGAACACTTTGGTCCAAGCTTGTACAAACACATAAGTAGTCAATGTTACAAACATCAATGAAGTACTTGGTCCCATTTGGTTAATACTACTTGCCATTGGTTGCCGTTTAGTTACTTACGGAAGTTACTTATGGAGCTCCACTTGGTCGGAGTTACTTAGTAGCTCCACTTGGTCATGGAGCTACTTAACAGACAAAATTCATTGTAAGCTTCATTTCTATATTTCTTCATGTTTTAATCAAAAACCTTATTAAAATAATTTTTAGCAACTTGATGTAAAGAAAGGAACTTGATTTTGTTCTTTATATTAAATGCTTGGTTTGTGGCGTCATTTTGTTTTAATTTAATTTACATCTTACGATTATTGTTTGTTTTCCAGCCTGTTCTGATCTAAGCCTTTTCATTTTATCTCTCTCTTTCTCTTTGTTTTTTCTTCTCCCCCCTCTCTCTTTCTCCCTCCACATTCCGTTTCTCTCTTTATTCTAAGACTGAATAACTTTCAGAGAGATCATAGACTTGAAGAACACATCAAACAGCTTCGTAACTCAGCTGAACTCCTGGAAGAGCTTCTTAGTTGGCTAACAAAACAAGAAGACACGTTAGTTGATAGGGACGCTGAGCCTCTGCCTGATGATGTACCCACAGTTGAACAGCTAATTGAAGAACACAACCAACTGATGGAGGAGACAGCAGCTCGTACACCTGAAGTGGATCGAGTCTGTAAACCGAAGCAACAACCCAAACTGAGTGCGACGAGAAAACCATCTAGAAAGTCAATGTAAGTTGCATCAATTGCTTAATTTAGATCTGTCTTCATTGATTACAATTTAGAATAAATAAGCAAATGATGTTAACATTGCTAACAATTTACTGCAGTCCCAGCCGCCCCGAGGTCAATACAGCACCACACGCTCCTCCTCCATCATAATTTATTCAATACTTACCTCTTTACACCCTCCTGAGAAGTTCTAATTTGCCTTAAATTCTTTTTTAGGACCTTCTCCTACCCAGTTCGGGAACGAACTGCTTTTTGTTTGACCCTAGGTGGATGGCCGAAAACACGATCTTTCGCAATCCGTTACCCTTCATCCGTAAAACCTGTCCCATATATCACTACCTTTTTCTCATTATAGCCCCAGAAAGCAGTTTGGCCGAATATATCCATTCCAGTATATTCAAAACTTACCCCTTTACACCCTTCCAAGAAGTTCTAATTTGCCTTAAATCTTTCTTACGACCTTCTCCTACCCAGTTCGGGAACGACTTGCTTTTGTTTGACCCTAGATGGATGGCCGAAAAGGACGATCTTTCGCAATCCGTCATCCTTCATCCGCAGAACGTGTCCTAGCTATTTTAACCTTTTTCTCATTATAATCGTAGAAAGCGGGATTAAACTCCAGTTTCAGAACCACACTTCACCAGAATCATCACTAATTGTCATCGCCAATATTGTAAATTTTGTTCGCAGACTTATCTTCCTATTCTTCCAAAAATAATTCTTCTTATGCTTCCAAAAAAAATGGAACACAACGAAGATAAAAAAAAAAATTAACAACCAGCACCATCTAGCTGTCCTGAGCTAGGGAATTAAATGCCATTCACAATGAGATTGTACTAATATGGAATTTAGCTAGCTCTAATTTGGGCCAATTAAAACCTTTTTTTTATATAGAATCACCCGAAAATTGAATAAACAGTTTTATTGACTCAAAGTAGTGCAATTTAAATTTTGGTATTAGTAAAATCTAGGCCTTAGTAGAACCTAAATAAAAAGAAGCAGTTATTTCCATTTTCTATTTCTTTATCCTCTTTTATTTTACACTACGCTGAAGATAAAAAAAATTGTCGAAAGGATACAGTAAGAAGGCCTATATTTGTTTACATTTATTGCAACTCGCCCTGCCTAGCTCTGCCTATTGTATAATCAACAAAGAATATATAGAAACAAACTAATATGAAAGCTTTCAGAAATTTATAGTTAAATCTGATTTCTACTGAATCCAAATTTATGCTAAACTAGATTAAGTTGGATTAAGCAGTGAGCTTGTCTAGATTTACTGACTTGTGCTCCATTGTTGTTCAGGCCATTTTCAAGTTATCTTGATTTTCTGTCTCTTTTCAGTTTCTTTTACAAGCTGAAGCTAAAAGCCCTCTTGTGTAAGAGTTTTAAGTGCTTTGTATCAAACTCGATATGAATGCACCCCAAACATATCTGGATATGATATGAATGCACCCCAATTAACCCGAACTCGAAGTTTACGATTTACGAAGTTTACGATTACTCGAAGTTTACGATTCATTTTTTAGTCTTTTTACATCGCTTTTGTATATACCTAAGCACGGGGAAAACACATGGGAGACATATCACTCCTTACTAAATCAAAGAAAAAACTAGTTGCTTCAACTGAAAGTAAAGAGCGACATTAAAACCTAAAAGGAACAAATTTTATCCTAGATTTTAGGAGGTACTGTCAACCCTTTAGTCCCCCTCTCTTCACAATAAAGTATAGCTTATGCTCTACTGAAAGTTTGATTAGTTTAAGAAGTAAAGGTTATTCGGTAATTACAGTAAGGTCTCTTAAACATATTTTATACTTTATATATTCAATTTAAAGAACATTTTATTTGTAGTAATCTTATGTTGATGCACCAAAGAGATCTCTCGTGTTATTCTTTATACGCTTTATATCGAATCGATTGCGGAATACATGATTAAAATGGCCTTTCCTATACTTGTCACGACCATTGGTGTATATAATAAGGCATGGGCGACGCGTCACTGTCGACTGAATCTAGCACGTTAACCTAAAAAAAATGATAGTAAAGAGTAATAGCAAAATTACCCTACATGTAATGTGGTATTGTAGACCCCTAAGCCTCCTGATCTTGACACTAAAGCTTAGCTTATGTTTCGTAAGATTGTGATTGCATTAAAAAAAATATTTTGAAACTTAAGGGGAAATATGGTCGAATTTTTGACGGTTGATGCTTCCAAATAGAATGCACTGGGTTCAATTCATAGATATTCCGGGGGGGGGTGTATTTACATAATCAAAGGGGGAAGGATAATTTCGTTGTTCTTTTCAATCTCTCTGATTAAAATACCAGAAAAGGCCATTTCTCAATGAAAATACTAAAAAAAGTAGTTTTTCAAAATTTAGTGTGGGGACAATGCCCCCCTCCAATTGACGCCACTGAAAGACTACTGTATTGAAGTATATAAAAAATAGACATTTTCAAGTGGGATATCGTAGAAAATGTCTTTTTTTGGGGGGGGGGGGGGCTGGGGGAAATTTCCTGCTGATGAAGGGATTTGCCTTCCACGTCCTTCCTGCACAATTGTTATAGAACACCTCAGACTATATAGGTAATTCATCTGGAGAACATTTAACATATGAATTGAACTTATATGGGAAGTAGGGAAAACTATTTTTTTTTCTAAAAAACTTCTGGCCTGAGATGCAGGGCACTTAGAAGCACCTATTTGCAACCTTGCTCACTATTTCTAGCACCAATCTTGATCGCCGTAGTTTGTCACGAGAAACTTCTCCTGAGTTCGAAATGCAATCTAGAAAATCTAGGTATGTTTGATTTTGGACGGCGTTTTGATCTTTATAAGCTTCTATGGTGGCGGTATTTCTATAGGTTACGGTTGCCATTTAGAAATCTAGGTATACTTGGCTCATGTTGTCAAGGTTGTTTCTGTAAGCTTCCGTGGTGGTTTATCTCTGCATATGATTTAATGCCGTCTATAAAATCTATATTTGACTGATTTTAGGTGGTAAGTTCTTCTATTGGAGCTTTTTAGATGGCGATATTTCTAAGGGTTATGTTTAAGAGGGTTCGATACCATAAAATCATTAATGAGCCTTGTTGTCGCCTAACCGTCTCAAAGACAAAGGGTCCATTAGTGCATTCTCCTATAGGACTAGCCACTATCGGGAGCTATTGAGAATCTGTGGTTTGTCTATGAAGTTTATTGGAAAGACTATGAAATGTTACGTTTCCAGTATCGGCAAGGTTTCAAATCGAAGCGGGTTTCACCAAAGGGAACTCCCAAGAAATTAGGCTGCTACATTACTTAAACGATATTTCCTTTGGGCCGATTTTTGGTGTTTTAATAGTAGGCATGCTAGAGCATTTTTTGGGATTGCCCTCTCCTGAACAAAAAAAAAAAAAAAAATCCGCTTTGTTTAATTGAAAAAAAAAATTCACACTTTCTCAATGATGTGAGTTTCATTAAAACTGAATATCTCAACCTCTCTCACAAACGGGAGGAGTTAAATGGTTTTTCTAAGATTTTTAAAAAAGTAGGTGTCATCTTTTAGTTTTCTGCCGTTTATTCGGATTTCTGGTTCAAGTTCTGCAGGTTATGGCAAGACCATCCAATCAATTGTAAATATTTTGGCCTCACGAACTAAAAAAGTTTGTAATGGATGAGTGAGTTTGGGGTCCTTAAAGGTATCGAATCCCCTTAATGGTATTTAGAAAATTTGGGCTTATTTGGTTCATGATGACAAAGTTTTCTCTATAAGCTTTTATGATGATGGATATCCATGGGTAATCTTTAATGTCATTTAGCAAATCTAGGTCGGCTAAGTTCTATATATTTCCTCTATAGGGCTTCATGATGGGGCTTTATTTATTGTTTTTGCTTAGTTCGAGACTTCTGCTTTTAAAGGCGGAGTGAAATTATGCTGTAACGGTATTAATGCCATATCATTGGTGGAAAGCTCATTAACCCTCAAAAGTACCGTGTGGTAGCCCTGTTCAAGACCGGACCTATTTTTTTCTGTTTTTTGGTCTCCACATGTCTCTTCCTTTTTAACATTTCCTTTGCCTCTTCCTTTCCTATCCTTTCCTTGTCTCTTCCTTTTGTAAAATTTCTATAAAATCTAATAGGAGTAAATTATAACATAAAACTGTCATTAAATGTAATGACATCAACAGTCGTTGTAACAATAACTGTTGCAATAATAATAGTTATAATAATAAATAATTGTCGTAAACAATGAAATAACACTATTCTTACTAACGACGCAGTTGCCACACTTCCTTGTGGATTGCCACTGAGTCACTTAGAAGAGCCGCTTGAGCTGTTTCCTTAATGATTTGAAGCCCTAAGAAAATGGGCTAATATTTTGAAGTACCAAGGACAGTGAAAATTATAGAATTATGTTATATAAAATTATATTATACAATGACTGTTGGAATTGGAAATCCATACTACCATATACATCTTAAAAGATTAGAAAATTGAAAATTAATCTAAATTAAAAAAGCCTTCATATGCAGTTACTTTGTTTCTGGTAATAGTGAGGGGCGCCAAATTAAAAGAATTTGAGACTTGGGTCATCTTGGTAGTTTAATTCTCTTGAAGTTATTTACGCTTTATAAGGTTTGACTTTTTTGAAAAAATACATGGCACCAAGCTTCTAAAATTAGGGCCTGATGTGCCAATACTACTACTACTACTACTAACAACTCGTCGCAGCACCAAGCCGCCTGAGGCCAACACAGCTACGCACGCTCCTCCTCCTCACCCCAATCTATTCAAAGCCTCCCTTTTTACACCCGCCCACGAAGTTCCCATTTCCTTTAAATCTTTCTTTATGACGTCCTCCCAACCCAGACGGGGACGACCTGCTTTCCGTTTAGCCCTAGATGGTTGGCCGAAAAGAACAATCTTCGGCAATCTGTCATCCTTCATCCGAACAACATGCCCTAACCACCTCAACCTTTCTTTCATTATAGAGACCTAGAAAGTGGTATTGAACCACATTTTTCGTATAGCCTATTGTTTGAAATACGGTCAGTCAGCCGGGTACCCAGAACAATCCTTAAGCAATTTCTCTGGAAAACATCTAGCAAATCTTCATCCGCTTTTCGGAGCGTCCATGCTTCAGAGCCATATTTGACCACTGTCATCACTGTAGCTTCTAAGATTCTAATCTTGGTTTGCAGACTTATCTTCCTATTCTTCCAGACTTTTTTTAACTGTGAAAAAACACCCTGAGCCTTGGCTATTCTATTTTTAACATCTTCCAGCCATTTATGCCACAGCCACGACTAGCTTAGCTTTTCTGTGGCGTTGGGTCTGTTGAACTGACTTTTAAAGGAATCAGCAGATATATATTCATGGATAACATCGCTGAATAGGTCATTCCAAGTGAATGTGTAGCGTCTCGCAGCTGTTCTTCAAAAACGCATTCCTGTGTCTCCTTGTAGGTAACCCGATAATACCGTGTTTGCCAAATTTTAAAATAATCGCTTGCGTTACTCTCTCCACAAGACGTGTATTCGTTTCTGTCAGTTTTACATTGAAGTCTTAAGAAATAGTATTTTCTTCCAGAGTTTTAAAGGTATACCCTTGAGAGCGACAAATTGGCTTTTTTAGAGAAAAGACAGTATATTTTTGACTATATTTTTAATTTATAACACGCATACTCTCAAAGAAGAATTTTTTTTTTCTTTGGCATCAAATAGCATATTAAGTGAGATGACGTGAGCTCAAATCCTGTAGAACTCTGAATTAAAATTATAGTTACGGGATAATCCACAGTCTTGAACAAGTGAGCGTAAAAAGCGTTAATCCCAGAGAAAAATCCTAGTTTAAAAAGTTTCAAAGCTTTCAAAAAAATCCTAGTTTGAAAAATTTAACATTTAGTTTTAAATTTGAAACTATTATTTGAAATGTAAAAAAAAAAAAAAATGTTAGCTTGAAAAACGATTCGTCTGTTCAGCTCTTTAGTTCTTAGGCATGAACACCCAAATCCTTTTTGATTGGCAGTCCACATTCTTAAATTGAGAATCTGGTCGTCATATTGGATTTTTATTCACAAGCTGATAGTGGATTTTTATTCCGATTCACAAAAAAAAAAAAAAAAAAAAGATTCTCTTTTCGATTGTTAAAATCGACAAGTATATTCCTATCGAGGGTTTTGTGCCAGATTGTAGGGAAAAATCAAGAGCTTACTGTATGTTTGCGTCACTAGACGAACAAAATTTCCTTTTTTTCTAAGAAATTACAAGGCTAGCTTCTTTATTTCTCAAATTTTTTTTTTTATATGTAATGCTGCTTTCCTTGATAAGCCCCTACAATATATTGGGTTTGTTTTGTGAGTGGGTGGGGTGGTAGGTAGAATCACAAAAATGGATAATATTCCAAATTAATTGCCTGAATTTCCAAAAAATGGGTAATACATTTCTACATTTTCAACTATTCAAATATTGTGCCAAAATTTGATTTCTTTCTGATTGTTGGGATTTTTAAAATTTTGTAAAAACTGCTTTTTTCACATCCCGCGATCCAAAGTGAGAATCCGGATTGTCAATCGAAAAACGCTTCAAATCAAATTTAATTATCTTATCCAATCGCTTGAAAAAAGCGAAATTATTGATAAAAAGTATTATTTTATAACAGATTAAAGACAGGATATGTTAAGGCGAGCTCCATGTGTTGGTTTCCCCACGCCGACAGCAAAGGTATTGAAGCAGGCAAAACTGATTACCTGGACGTGTTTTTTCTAATTATATCATTTTACTGTTCTCAATACAGTTCTCAATTATATCATTTTTATTATTAGTTTATAATGTTAATTATTCTAATATTATTTTCTACATTTAATGTTCAAATTTAAAAATTGTCAGTTCTCAATTATATCATTTTTATTATTAGTTTATAAAGTTAATTATTATAATATTATTTTCTACATTTAATGTTCAAATTTAAAAATTATGTACAAAGCGTTAAATGTTACGATTAAATATACAACTGAATTTGAATTTTTAAATTTGAACATTAAATTTTCTCTAATACCTGGTTGATTGCTACTATTCTTGTTTGCTATTTACTTGCTCGCGTGTTGCTATACTTTTTTTCTTACACTGTAGTATACTTCATTTAATTATATATTTTAACATATTATATACTTTACTATGTTATTTGATGTTACTATACTTTACTATATATACTTTACTTATACTATACATTCTATACTATTGTCTCCTATCTATTCAGATAATAAACCTGTGGTGCTAACCTGACTTTTACCTTTATATCTTTGTTTTCACTGGCTTTTACCTAGATCTAGCTTTTATAGCTGATAAAGTGAACTAGTATCTTCGAAAAATCTCTTTCCTGGTTTTACTTATCTTTACTTTTCATCCTTTTTGCTATTTCTGCATTGACTTTTTTTTAATTATGGCGCTTCCTATCTTTTTTTCCTACTTTCTGTATTAAGTTGTTCTTCTTTATATTTTTATTTACTTGACAAGTTTTATAATAATAAATGACGTGTATCTTCAAGCTTGTGGCTCGTATTGGGTGGCATGGTTACTTTTCTAGTATGTGTGAAGAAAAATTGTTTTTAGACTTCATGTGTAAACTGTGAAAAATAAAACAGAATATCTCTTTACATATTTTAGCTATTGAATTACCATTTGTTTTAGATTAAATGAGTGCTTTTATATAACCCTTCAAAACCAGGAATGGTATTTTTTTTGTGGTTTTTAAATTTATAATAGTATACCTTATCTTCATCAATTTTGTTGGCTACCCAAATTAAAAAATAAAAGAAGTTTTAAATTAGTTTAGGTGACATTAAATTTTGAAATTAAGTGGAAAAGATTATTATGTCACCAAGAGGAGAGAAGGTGGGATTTTAAAAAAAAAAAAAAAAAAAAAAAAAAAAAAAAAAAAAAAAAAAAAAAAAAAAAAATTGCTTTATTTTAAATTTGATGAATTTACTAATATATATTTTTAACTAGTCCTGCACCTCGATTCTACTACACTCGGTAAGTTATTAGAACTGTGGCTGGCATGATCTAGCTTTTTTGTTACTTGTCCAAAAATTCAAATTCAAAGCTTTTTTAGTTTAAAATTAAAAATTCAAATTCTGTTGTATACTTTAATCGTAACATTTAATGCTTTGTACTTCATGAATTTGAATTTAATTTTGTAGTCGCTTAATTCAATGTTTGTGATTCGTGAATGTTTAGCTCGGTTTTCGATCGACTCTTTTTTTTATCTCATTAAGATTTTGTCTTTTTTTTATCCTTTCATTGTATTATTATAAGTAAATTGCTCTGAAGAAATGTAAAAGATGATGAATAAAGATTAATTTTAAAAATAACAAAAACAGAGAAATGATAAATCTATCTAATATTGTTGTCAGTTCTCAATTATATCATTTTTATTATTAGTTTATAAAGTTAATTATCTAATATTATTTTCTTTGGCAAAGACAATGAAATAGAGATTTTTCCCCTGATCCCTGGGTTTTGTTTCCCTGATTACAGAGGCATTCCGATCACTACTCTCATCGTGATAAAAGTTCATCAATTAAATATTTAAAAAACGTATATATGAATTTTTATTTTGTATAGACTATTTATAAAATATTAAAAATTGAATTACGTATTTAAAATGCAATTATATATTTAAAACATATATATATTATGTGAAATCGCACGAAATAAAATGAGAGGAATGAGGTATAAATGAGATGAAAAGAAATATCTTCTTTCTACGTTTAAAGTCGGCCAGATTTGGGGCACATGTACCTTCACCTTTCTGAAATTAAGGATTGCCAGAGCCAATCGGACTATCTAACGATAATTATTATTGACTATCATCAATCCTGCCTTGGGAACCAACGAAAGGACGTACACAGGGGATGGGGTGATAAGCCCTCCCCCCCCCCTTAAAAAAAATCGTAATTTTCCTGAATTCCCTGGTAATTTTTATAAAAATGATCAAAAAAAGTTATTTTTTAATTACTGGCCCCCTGAAAATATAAATCATTGCGTCTGTGCCTAGACCAACGAATATTGTAGTCGCAAAAGCTCCAAATATCTTGATAAATGCTGCGTGTGACCACTTTAAATGCAGGAAATGTAGTTGGAAGCATGTCTAAAAGAAATGCTTTCAATATCCTTCAAATATTTTGTGGGTTGAATTTTATTTATTTCTTGTTGTGGTATGCAAAAATGAATTATATTGAAGCCTATATATTTATTGTTATAATGGATTTTTTTTGCAATTTTAGTTATTATTTAGAATTATTTGAAAATGGTTTAAAAAGTGTTAAATTTCTCGATTGGTGTTATTTTTTAAATAATATTAAAAAAGATATTTAAATTTATGATCAAAGTACCATTTAAAATAGTAAAAATTAAAATTCAGTAATATTTGATGTATTATTACTAAAAAAAAAAGGACAAGGGTAATCAGTAAATCTCTATTGTAATAGGTCTCTGAGGCATCTGAAATATTTTTAAGGCTTCCATTCCCCTTCATTCTAATCTGGAGGGAGGGGTATCTAATCATATGATTAGTTTACGTCTTCCTTAAACTCCTCAAATATGGCCCTGACTTTCACTGTTTCATCTTTCTCTATTTTGTCCTATTTTGTCTCCTATTGCTCCTATTTTGTCTTGTTTCCTTGGACTCTTGCATGTGGTATGTGCTTGATTTTTCTTTTTCCTCACAGCCATAAGCCCAGCTCTCGCGAATCTACCCCTGGACCGGTGTTGCCACGTAAAACTAGGTACTTATTTTGCTTTATTCATTAATATTCTGATTGTTTTAGGGAAGTGTTTTATGCTATGATGATTTGGCCGTCAAAAATTAAAACACATTAAAAGAAAAATTTTTTGAACAATTGGGCTTAGGAGTTATATCAAAGCGAAATATATGAATAATTTTCTTGATAATTATTAATACCGTGTAAGGCAATAAACCACCCCAAAAGAGAATTAAGCAATACCGGTAATTATTGTGTTTTACTTTTGGATGGCTGAATTATGCGCACAATGTGTTAAAATGCTGAAAATTGCTGCTAAATTTGGATGTCCTAGAAAGACAAGATTTAAAAAAAAACCTAAATTTCACGTCATATATATATATATATATATATATATATATATATATATATATATATATATATATATATATATATATATATATATATATATATATATATATATATATATATATATATTACTTTTCTGCAATCTATTGCTACTTCGACTAAGTAAACATTAAATGCATATAACGCATATTAGCTGTTTTTCGACCATTTTAAAGCTCTTGTACGAAGGCATGTCGAAATTTGTTTTACCTGTTTTTTCTAGAAATATGATTTTTTTTTCTATACTTGACCATATTTTTAATCATAGTTTCAAATGGGAAACGAACTAATTCAGTGGAAAAATTTTGAATTTATATGTTAGATATTTTTATTTGTGTTTTAAATGTTAAATTTTTCGAAAAAAAAATTTTTCAGATTAATATTGTATATTTAATTTCTTAGACCACACTGCTTTTCCATTTAAAAAAAAAAAAAATTTTAAACAAGAAAAACGGGTTTTAATTTTCTATAAAGCAGTGAAATACAAAACAATTAATTATACACAAATACTCCGAATATTTCGGCCCCACGTCCGGGAGCCTTTCTCAACGGAAAAAAAAAATATAAAATGAAACAAAAAAAAATTTTTCTTTTTAAAAAAACTTAACTTACATCAAAATAAAACATACTAAACACATAAAGAGAAAGAAAAAAAAAACAAAAGAAAAAAATATAAATAAATAAGAAACAAAACTCACATATTAAATAAACACTTCCATGCACTGAATGTCAATAATGATTCAAACTCGCCTCCTCACAGTATATAAATTGAAATATATTAAATAAACACTTCCATGCACTGAATGTCAATAATGATTCAACTCGCCTCCTCACAGTATATAAATTGAAATATATTAAATAAACACTTCCATGCACTGAATGTCAATAATGATTCAACTCGCCTCCTCACAGTATATAAATTGAAATATATTAAATAAACACTTCCATGCACTGAATGCAATAATGATTCAACTCGCCTCCTCACAGTATATAAATTGAAATATATTAAATAAACACTTCCATGCACTGAATGTCAATAATGTGCAATAATGTCAATAGTGTGCAATAATTATTGACATTCAGTGCATGGAAGTGTTTATTTAATATATTTCAATTTATATACTGTGAGGAGGCGAGTTGAATCATTATTGACATTCAGTGCATGGAAGTGTTTATTTAATATATTTCAATTTATAAGCTGTGAGGAGGCGAGTTGAATCATTATTGACATTCAGTGCATGGAAGTGTTTATTTAATATATTTCAATTTATATACTGTGAGGAGGCGAGTTGAATCATTATTGACATTCAGTGCATGGAAGTGTTTATTTAATATGTGAGTATTGTTTCTTATTTATTTATATTTTTTTTCTTCGTTTTTTTTTCTTTCTCTTTATGTGTTTAGTATGTTTTATTTTGATGTAAGTTAAGTTTTTTTAAAAAGAAAATTTTTTTTTTTGTTTCATTTTATATTTTTTTTTTTTTTTCGTTGAGAAAGGCTCCCGGGCGTGGGGCCGAAATATTCGGAGTATTTGTGTATAATTAATTGTTTTGTATTTCACTGCTTTATAGAAAATTAAAACCCGTTTTATTGTTTAATTTTTTTTTTTTTTTTAAATTGTATATTTTTTAAGTTTAAACACTATACATTGTTTTTACCAATTATCGTTTGCCATCTTATTATTATTCTTATTATCGAGTTTTTATTGTCTTATTATTATATTGTTAAAACCTTTGATTTCATAAATTCTATATAAACTTACCAGAAATCAGGATTCCAGTATAATTGACAAAGACTCATCTTTTTTGCTACTAAAATTCAACTTTTATTTACTAAAATTAACTGCGACCTGAGGTACTATTAAGTTTATTTTCGAACATGGACAAATTGATTTTCCTTGCATAATTATTAAAAAGATGTTTTTTTTTCTTTGTCGGAATAATGTTCCTGCAAAAGAACTTCTTTATTTTTCTCTCTCTTTTTTCAAGACTTCTCTTTGACATTTTCATTTTGGCTGTTTTTTTTCTGCCGAGACCAGCCCTCATACCCTGCTACTTCCTGCCTTTTTTGTGACATTTTCTTGTGACATAACTTGGCATTTATTCATGACATGTGATATGACATTTATTTCTTAGTCAAGCCATTTCTGACCGCTCAAGTCCTGGTCGTGAAACATCCCCACTGAGGGAATACCCCAAACCCTGGATGACTAATGCTGCTAGGTCTGTACTCTGAATTAAAATTGGCTTCACTAAATGCCTAATGCTTGTGTGAAAGGCTAACATCAATGGCTTAGAACAGCGTTTCCTTATATCGGCCTCAAATATTTTAGTATATTTTTGAGAGTTTAGGAAATGGTGAAAATGAGCTAGATTGCAAAGAGCCCCCTAATTGAAATTGTCCAATACCCATCAGAGCGGTTCCTGGGCTTGGTGGTGCCTGGGGAAAAATTAATAACACCGCACCGTTCCCCACTCAAATATAAGGAAAAAAGCCAAATCAAAGTAAAAAAAGAATTGATCAAAGTGGGCAACCCCACGGCTGTGGCGCCAAGATCAGCTGCCCTGATTGCCCCCTCCCCCACCCCCCTTTGAACGGTTTTGATACCTCTAGATTAAAGAAGGTAAATTTCCACTGTTATTTAATTTATGCAAAGATATGTAGTACGTAGTGGGGGGGGGGATATCTTGCGTGGTGATGAATTATCCTATCAGGTAACTGTCATTAAGGCCCTCAAATGTAGTGTAATTTTTTCATCCCGTATTTTTAATTCAGAAAGTTTACAAAGAAAATTAAAAGGGCTGTTGCTTCTGTATGTGATTAATCTGAGGTATAATTTCAAGAAAAGAAGAAGAGAATTTTGGTATAGAGATTTTTTGAACTTAGCAATCAAGACATTTCAATTTTGGCTTGTTGAATTTTTTCCTTTTTAATGAGTGTCTATTTTTTAAATCTGTAATTTTAAGATTTGTTTTTATCTATGGCTTATTTGGCTTATTTTTTCCATTGCGTTTCTCGCGTTGCAAGGCAAATAGTATTGGAGATTCTGTTAACCGTTAGACGTTTTTATGGCACAGTTTTTATGACTAAGGGCATGTGTTAGGAAAATGCGTCCTTAAAAAAACTGTATCAGCGTCGCTGAACACGATACATTTAATAAGTAGAAAAATACCGGGTCTGAGGTGTTGTTCTCGTGACAGCAGGTTAACGATAATTCTTAAACGAAGAATTTCATTTCTAAGGAAACTCACATCTCTGATTTCAATTTCTTGTCTCTAAGTTGTACTTTTTTCTAAGTTGGTTCTTTTTTTCCTTTTTTTGTTCCTAAGGTTTTGAAACGATTCCTGGAGTACCAGAAAACGCTTAAAACATTGTCTACTGTAAATATAAAACGAATTTTGGCATAAATAAAGATTGTTAAAGCTGCTTCTGCTTGATTAAATCCACTAATTTTTCTTTCGTTACATGCTTAAAGGTTAACAGGCTATATAACTTGTTTTTGCTACTGTATACTAATAGAATTCTTATTTCTAATAGTTTTTTCTACTTACTGTTTTTTTTTTTCGAAACTTATTTATATATGTTCTTTTCTTGTTAAATAATCCTACCAGTACTAAGAAAAAGACCACCAAAAATAGCTGAAATGTATAGATAATATATTACAAAATTCTTGTAAAATCGGAAATATTTAGAATAAATATTTATTCTAATTAAGCTCGGCCTTAGCTGTATATCATTTTCAATGTGTTTTACCCGTAAATTTTTAAAACGTATCAAAAATTTGTTTATATACTCATTTTTGTTACGTTTTTACAAGTCAAACAAACATTGGGAGGGGGGAATTAACGCTTAATTGATTGTTTAATTCGGTTTATATCGAAGTAGGGACTACAGTAAAAATTATACCGATAAATAATTGTTTTAGCAGTGTTATGCGAAAAACATTACGTGAGCCAGAGCTCCCGTTTTTTTTTTTTTTTTTTTTTTTTTTTTTTTTTTTTTTTTTTTTTTTTTTTTTTTTTTTTTAAGATTTGGTTGCATATTTTAAAAAACTTGTTATCCGTTTGCTCAAAGAAATGTTGAAATAATATTTTTAATACCGTGTGAATTATGTCCGGACAAGGGCATTTGGGGTCGTTACAAAATATGGGTCTTAAAAAGTGTGATGTGCAGTTTAAAAGTGCAGCAGACTTATTGACTTCTTGCCTGAACTTTGAGCTTGAATGTATTTGCTGCATTAAAAGAGGATCGTTTCTTGTGTATGACTGTGGCATTATTTCAATATTTTTTTTTAAGCGGACTTGTCTACTTTTTTGCATATTTTGTTGGTTTTTTTATATACAAACCATACATGAAGGGGGAATACTTCCCCCTAAAACTATATACCCTAATTAATTACTTTTCTTCAAAATAATCCGTCGCAGTCATGTACTTCCATATTTATTTTTACTTTCTGTGATTGTGTTTTCGTTTTTTTTAGTAAATTACAAAAATACACGCGCTCAGTCATTATGTACATATTTCGTACTTGAGTCTACGTTACGTGTTACATCACTTAACGTGACGGAAAGTACCAAGGACATCAAAATGAAAACATTTTTTTGCGCCCTGGATCTATCTTAGGTCTATTCATACCTGTAAACCACCATTTTTTAAACATTTTTCTTTTTTTAGTTCAAAGTTACAAAAAAAACTTTACGGCATCACCATATTTTTGTCAGTGTTGCCACATTGAGCCGTGAAAATAAGTAAGCAAAACTAATTAGCTAAATTTTGCAACGCTTTCCGTCTGTAGAAATTTAAACTTTAACAATCTGTTGATTTCTAAAGACATCTAGACCTTCCCAAGAAAAACCTCACCTTCTTAAACTGTTTAATGTCATATGTTTTTATTCGGATTGGAATGAACCAGACTCCCTGCTTTTTCCTTGCTTTTCTGTGTTTTCACCCAGCTTTATGTGTTGTGTCTAACCTTGTGTTTTTGTTTGCTTTCAATGTAGACTCAGTCCAAGTCGCGATGGTGAAGAATTGCAACATTACGGCCCCAGATTCCAAAGCATAGCCACTTCTGTTGGCCTCCTTCGAAAAGGAAGGTAAGAAAGATAGGCCATAATTTGCCTTCTTTCTAATTTGGATGATGGATGTACCGCTAGCTTTCTTTTATTGACTTATAGCAGGCTTTTTAAGACATCATATGATTTCTTAGAAAAAAAACATAACTAGCATAAATTTTTTTTTTATTCTCTCCGAAAAATTGAAACTTTTCTATGGGGGAGGTTGTGACTCTTTTTCCTCGAAAAATGTCCCAAAAGTGGCTAAAGTGCCACTCATCTTCTATGAGCTAAATTGATGAAAGATTCTAACCATAGCCATCCCCTCTTTTAAAAACCCTTATTTTACTACGGTATCTTTTTTCTTTTTTTTATCTCTAAAGTCCACTAATTTAGAATCTGGGTATATTTTTCTTCTTCCTTTGAATTATGGCAGCTGCATGCATTTTGTAATGTGTCTCAGGTTATCTCAAAATCGTTTTCTTCTGATGAGACCGGTATTTTTTGGTTCTTGTATTTCTTCCGAGGTGCACGAAATCTTTAAACAGAAACAAATAGTGCCTGCAGGTGGCCTTAAACAAATTCATTTATTTAATTTTTCAGCAAAGGCTATATTAGATATCTAAATGGGTTTTTATCCATTTCCGCCATGCAAAACCGTAAGGCCTATTTCTCGAAAATATTTCCTTTCAAGAGATCTGTTTTCTCAAAGTATATAATCTGTCGTTATTTTCAATTACTTTTTTTTATCTATTTGACAGATTTTTAGGCTTGAATTTGGATTTTTTAATTTTTTTTTTTTTTTTTTTGCTTGATGATGCGTTGGCTATATTTTTTTTCTGATTTGTAAGTACAAAGTGATAAAATTGAATTGTACAGAAGCGATGGAGGGCGAAGAGGGGGGTCTATATATTCGTATAAATGTGAATAAAATCTGCACAAATATTAACTTCACTCTACCCACAGACCCCCCCCCCACTCATTCGTGATCATCCCCCTTTCGATCTAGGTCAGCAAACGGTTTTGTGCAATTATGTCAGAAGTTGGAAAATATCAGATATGATCTTTAATTTTTACTTGACGGTTTGTGGTTTGTTTTTCTTCAGTCATTTGCCTTCTGTACAGTTCATTTTAATAGCTAGTTTTTTTTTTGTGTTGTTTTTTTTTTCTTTCACTAAAGACGGCTTAGCGAAATTCTTTGCCGAAGTATTTACTTCATCTTTTCTTTGAATCACTGGCTAAAATCGCTGTCTTTTTCCTTTCTATTTTTATTAATTGTTTTCTGTAATATTCTGTTTCTTAATATATATTTGGTTTCCCTTTTTGACACAAGCCTAATGAATAACATGATTTGCTGGCTGAAATACGTCGTAGACAAAAACCAATGAAATGAAAGCAAACTTTACAAATATTCCTCTGATGTGGATAAGTTTGATATTGTAACTTTTAACATAAATATATATGGGTTTAAAACTGTGCTATTAATATTAAACGATACAAAGGAGTAAAATCGCAGTTTATTTATATGGAAATTTATCAAATCATGTTGATCCCCAAATTTTATTTTAGGGTCGCGATCGCAAATTCTCGTTAATGTTTTATGTTTGGATGTTTTATTATTATTCCTATTGATATTCCGTCTTCATATTTCAAGAGGGTGGAATTTCCTTAATGTCAAACCCCTCCCCTTCCACATGGCGCCTTCCGGAGAACACTCATGTTGGGAAGAATGATTCAGAGATTGTTGCGGTTTTATTGATTAAAGTTAGAACATAAAAATTCCTATAAAAATAATTTTATTGTAACCAGTTTGCTGAAATTGTGTATTTTGTAGTAAACCTAGCATCACCGAACCAGTGATCAAAAATCCCCGAGCCCGCCAACTCTGGGATAAATGGAGGCATGTTTGGGTCATGGCCTGGGACAGACAGAGACGCCTCAATGATAGGAAGTCATATCTTGATGATGTAGAAAAAGTCAAGCATTTCTCATGGGATGACTGGAGAAGAAGAGTAAGTTGCTTCTAATTTCTAAGAAGTTATGTCCAGGTTTTTTTTTCTTCATGTTTTATCCACTATTTACAAATAAATATTACTATTATTGTTACTCAGTAAAGTATTGGGCAGACTTCCAACTTACAAATGGTTTTTTAACAAACAATTTTGGGTTTTAAAAAACCTTTGGGTAGGAGCCCTGCTAGCAATAATTACCCAGTCTTAAATATTTCTTCTTATATTACTTGGTACAACATGAGTTTTTTTGCCCCTCTCCTTCTTCCTTTGGTTATTTTTTTGTCAGTGCTATGTGACAATTTACCTTTACATTTTCTTGTCTACTAAACTTCGTCTCCATCTATTTTTATTCCAATTTTTATTTACATTGTAAATTCAAGAAATTTAATTTTCTTTTATTTTATTATTTTTATTTCTCTTTTGTAATTAACTTTCACTTATGTCCCGGACACCCTCGTGGGTCGTGTTGGGCCATCTTCTTTGCAAGTTGACGGACCAGCTCTCTGTAGGATGTGCCGTCAGGTGCTTTATTTAAAAGGTGCAGGAGGTCGTTTCCGAAGTTGTCTCGTCATCTTTTCCTTGGTCTGCCGCGGCGGCAGCTGTCGTCTGCTATGCCTTCGAAAATAACTTTTGGCAGTCGCGACTTCTCCTCCCGGTGAACGTGGCCCAGATATCTAAGTTGTTGCAGGCGCACTCTCGGGAATGTTGTTATTTTTCGTTTCAGCTGTTCCCAAAATTCTTGGTTAAAGAGGTATGTTATACCGGCTATACGGCGAAGGCATTTGTTTCGAATGCTAAAATTTTTCGCTCGTCCTCCAGTTTCAGAGTCCACGTCTCGCAGGCGTATAAGGCAACAGGAACGATTAAGGAGTCGAAGAGTCATAAACGAGTCTTCTTTGTATTAAATAAAATAAAATTTTAATTTTATTTTTAATTAAATAAAATCTCCATTATTTTATTACGTTGTCCCTTCATTTATCAACTGTTTTTACTGTGATCTGTTCCCTTATAACAGTAAAGGGTTCATTGAATATATTTTGGTTTGTTTTATTCTTTTCGTTTTCAAATTCTTATTCTTTGATCTGCTCCTTTATAACAGTAAAGGGTTCATTGAATATATTTTGGTTTCTTTTATTCTTTTCGTTTTCAAATTCTCATTCTTTGATCTGCTCCTTTATAACAGTAAAGGGTTCATTGAATATATTTTGGTTTCTTTTATTCTTTTCGTTTTCAAATTCTTATTCTTTGTTCGTTGTTTGCTTTAAATAAAAGTTCAAATAGGGATAAAATCCTTTTAATAGACAATGATAATTTTCACAAAAATACTAAATATTTCGGTCACATATGCAGTGACCGTCATCAGTAGTAAAACTGCGTTGTTTAAAGCAAACATCTACGTTGTTTGCTTTAAGTATAATTAAAGCAAATTTCTCATACTTCTCTTGTATACATCTTCTCTTCATACATCTCTTGTCTTCTCTTGTTTTGCCATACGTGGTTTTCTCTTTGTGGTTTTCAACTTTTTTTACTTTGATCTGTAAGTGAAGGGTTTGTCGTGTATATTTTGGAAATTTATTTTCCTTTTCCAATTCCTATTCTTTGTTCGTTCTTTGCTTTAAATATAATTATCATTATTTGTTGGCTTTTTGTTTAAATTCTCAACATTTATTATTTCAGTTCATGAGATTTATGAATGGGAAGAAGTCCAGAGTAACTGATCTCTTCAGAAAAATGGACAAGAACAATGAAGGTGCCATACCAGAGAAGACTTTATCGAAGGAATCATTAGAACAAGTTAGTTTTTACTTCCGTATTTTTTCCTTTTTCTTCCTCCCTAAATCCATGTATTCAGACTAAGTGTGTTTTCCAAACACAGATGTCAGTGTTTCAGTTAGTCTTTAGTGTTATTTAATGCCGCTTTGGCGTCCTCTTAGTACCACACAATAGGTTTCAGAGAGGCTGATAAAAAAAAAAGGGGGGGGGGGTAAAGCACCATACACAGGGGAGACTTATCGAAGTGATCATTAGAACACGTTGTTTTTTCTTCTTTCATCTTTTTTCTCGTATTTCTTTCTTACATTTGTTTATTCAGACTAAGTGTACTTTTCAAACAGATGTTTGCGTTTCATTTTGTCTTTAGTGTCACACATTTATTTCAGAGAGGGTGATAACGGGGGGGGGGGGGGGTTCATACACAGAGGAAGCTTATCGAAACGATAATTAGAGTATGCTGGTTTTCTTTTTTTCTTTTTCCTTCATCATCTTCTTTCCTGTATTTACTTGTACAGACTATGTGTACTTTCAAAAAGAGATTTTAACGTTTCAGCTACTTTTTATTACCAAGCATTGATTATAGAAGCCAAAAAATAGAAGGGGGTGGGGAGGGGGTGAAACATAGAGAAGAATTCATACAAAGAATTAGAAGAACAACTTGATTTATTTTCTTCTCCTTTTTATTTTTCTTTAATTCTTTTCTTCTGAAAGTTCCCACATTTAATTGGACGGAATGTGTCTAATTTTTAAATTCTAGTTTCAGCTTTTCAGCTTTATTTTAGTGAGAAATGTTGGTTTCAGGGAGAGCAGGAATAAATTGGAAGTAAAAATATCATACATAGAGGAGTCTTTACTAAAAATATAATTAGAAAAATTAGATTTATTATCTTTTTTCTTTTTAATGTCCTTATCTTCTAATACCAACATAGGCTTGTTTATGAGTTTGATTTCACTGTTGCCAGATGCCAACTTAAAAAAATCAGATTCGAGTTTAGGGACGCCCAAAGACTTAAGTAAAAAGCATTTTTATGGGAACAAATTTTGTTTTTGGGTTTTCCATTTTCTTATACACAGTTTTTTTTTATGACAGTACTGAAACTTTGTGTTTGCATATTCCTCATAGTCATTACTTTATGTGACAATTGAAAAAAAAATTTGTTGGTCAATTGTCAATTTTTTTGTCTTTATGTGACAAAAAAAAATAAAATCTGAAAACTGCGACTAGATCGCTATGCTTTTTCTTATTGAAACATGGTTTAAACATTTTACTGATGCATTAAAAAAAAGTAACATTTACTGATGCATTTACTGATGCATTTACTGATGCATTAAACATTTACTGATGCATTAAACTGATGATAACATTTACTGATGCATTAAAAAGAGTAACAAATTACTGATGCATTAAAAAAAGTACTGATGATAAAAATACTGATGATAACATTTACTGATGCATTAAAAAAAGTAACATTTTACTGATGCATTAAAAAAAGTACTGATGATAAAAATACTGATGATATCATTTATTGATGCATTAAAAAAAGTAACATTTTACTGATGCATTAAAAAAAAGTAACATTTTACTGATGCATTAAAAAAAGTACTGATGATAAAAATACTGATGATAACATTTACTGATGCATTAAAAAAAGTAACATTTTACTGATGCATTAAAAAAAAGTACTGATGATAAAAATACTGATGATAACATTTACTGATGCATTAAAAAAAGTAACATTTTACTGATGCATTAAAAAAAGTAACATTTTACTGATGCATTAAAAAAAGTACTGATGATAAAAAATACTGATGATAACATTTACTGATGCATTAAAAAAAGTAACATTTTACTGATGCATTAAAAAAAGTACTGATGATAAAAATACTGATGATAACATTTACTGATGCATTAAAAAAAGTAACATTTTACTGATGCATTAAAAAAAGTAACACTCTTTTTTGAAAAGTCAAATAGTCTACAAAAAGGATAAACCTCTCTCTTACAGGTATATGTGGATGTTGTTACATAATAATAATTAATTTAGAACAATAAATGATTTTTATAGAGTTGCCAACAAGTCGCCTTGAAATGGAAGCAGTGGCAAACATGTTTGATAGAAATGCCGAAGGTTACATAGACTGGAAAGAATTTATGGCTGCGCTGCGACCTGACTGGGAAGAGAAACCTGCCTCCGATGCCGAAAAGATCCATGACGAAGTCAAGCGGCAAGTACAAAAATGCACATGTCGAACAAAATTCCGAGTCCACCAAGTCGGAGAAGGAAAATATAGGGTTAGTGCTTTTTTTTCTTCTGTTTCTTTTTTTAAAAGATATAAAGCCGAACTGGCCTACCATGACAAAACAAAGAAAGAAATCTAGATACAACGATGGACCTATGGCCAGTATGAATGCAAAGAAGGGAAACAATCACACGTATATTGAGTCTGTATAAAACTTACGCCTTAAAAAGGTGTCTTCGGTGTTAAAAGAAAAACGAAAGAAAAATAAATAAATAAAAACAAACTATTTCTTTTTCAACCCATTTATCTTCTAGCGCTGAAGATTCCTAGTTTTGTACTGGCAAAACACTCGCGTGATTGTTTCTCTTGTCTTTCCTCATACTGGCCATAGACCCTTGGTTTTTTTTTTATTTATTTCTTTGTTATTTCTTTTTTGTCTGCAGGATTGTGCTGCAATAAAGTGTTCTTTTCACTTCTTATTAAAAATAATAATAATAATGTGGCTACCAGGGATACTGGCCATAGACTCATACTGGCCATACTGGCCATAGACTCGTGGTTTTCTCTTTGTGGTATTCAACTGTTTTTACTTTGATCTGTTCCTTTATAACAGTAAAGGGTTCGTCGAGTATATTTTGGAAATTTCTTTTCGTTTTCCAATTCCTATTCTTTGTTCGTTCTTTGCTTTAAATATAGTTATCATTACTTGTTTGCTTTTTATTTAAATCCTCAACATTTATTATTTCAGTTCTTGAGATTTATGAATGGGAAGAAGTCCAGAGTAACTGATCTCTTCAGAAAAAATATTTCTTTGTTGATTTATTTCTTTTTGTCTGCAGGATTGTGCTGCAATAGTGTCCTTTCACTGCTTATTAAAAATAATAATAATAATAATAATATGGGGTATTAAAAGGCTACCAGGGACTGAAAACCTTTTTAAGAGTAGTTGTAGGCTTGTTAGACAGACAGACTGAATATATAGTTCATGGCTGTGCTAAATCTAGAAGAAAAGTAGCCAAATGGCAAGCACAAAATTTCCTTGCCGAACAAATTTGTAAGCTCACCAGGTCAGAGGAGAAAATGAGGGTTTAATCTTTTTCTTCTGTTTTTCGCTTGATCTTTTATGCAGCGTGGCTATGCAATAATAGGTATTTTTGTATAATCAACTTTTTAATCATGGTAAAGCAGGAGAAAAAAAGATATCAGGGAATTTAAACCTGATAAAAACCTAGATTAGCTAGGCTGTAAAAACATGGCTTATCTATTACCAGATTTGGAAGAAGTCATCCGACTGGAATAAAAATGCACTTTTCAAACCAAATTCTGAGTTTATCCAGTCGGAGAAGAAAAAATATAGGTCTAGTGCTTTTTTCTCTATTTCTTTTTCTGCAGGATTGTGCAGCAATAAAGAATTTTTATCCACCAAAAAAAGATAATGGGGAGTATTAAAAAGGCTACCGTGAATTTGAACCTTTTTTAAGCCTTCTTTTTGGATTTTTTAGACCAGGTAGACAGGATATATCGTTCATGGCTACACTGAGTCTGGAAGAAAAGTATCAAACTGGCAAGTACGAAATCCCCTCGTTGAGCAAATATCTAGCTTCACGGGGTCAGAGAAAAAATAGGGTTAAATCTTTTTGTTTTTGTTTTTTTGTTTTTTGTGCAGCATGAATGTCCATAAAAAAAATTTCCTTCATAATTTGTTTAAGATATTGGTAAGTAGTAGAAAAAAGGATATCCATATATTAGCCCCTCCCCCCTCCCTAAAAACCAAACTTTTTATTATCTTAGGTTAACTAATGGCTGCACTATGAACAGATTGGGAAGAATTCACATATAAAGAGCAAAAATGTGCTTATTGAACCAAATTCTGAGTTTGTCTAATTGGAGAAGGAAAACATAGGGCTAGGACTTTCTCTTTCTCGATTTTTTTTTCCTGCTGTATCGTGCAGCAACAAAATGTTTCGCAACTGGCTACAATAAATAACAAGGTGTATTAAAAAGACCACCATGAACTTGAGCCCTTTTACATCCAATTGTTTGGATCTTACACCAATTGTTTGGATCATCAAAAAAAGGTACAAAAAAAAAACGGAGTATCAGTAGTCATGAAAACCTTTTTATTGGGGGGGGGGGGGGGGGGCTGAGTTCACTGATTTCATTAATTCTGCTACGTATTATTTGAAATCACCTACGAAAAACTCAGTCATTATTAGTCAGCCATGCTGCACGAAAAAAGATCAAAATTACTTATGGTTGTTGTTGAATCTGGAGAAAAAGTAACCAAATGGCAAGTACAAAAAAATGGACTTGTCAAACGAATTTTTGGCCTCATCAGGCGGGAGGAAATCTTTTTAGGCTTTGTTCTTTATTTTGATCTTTTTTCGTGCAGCATGGCTGACTAATAATGACTGAGTTTTCGTAGGTGATTTCAAATAATACGTAGCAGAATTAATGAAATCAGTGAACTCAGCCCCCCCCCCCCCCCAATAAAAAGGTTTTCATGACTACTGATACTCCGTTTTTTTGTACCTTTTTTTGATGGGTAATAAATAAATAATAATAATAATAATAATAACAAGAATAAAAATGCACTTGTGAAACGTAATTAAAAGCTCATCAAATCGGATGAGGAACAAATAGAATAAGTTTTGTCTTCTCCTATTTCTTCTTTTTTGTGCTGCCATTTCTGCTGTGGTGTGCAGCAATAATGACTAGTGCATCACACTTGATTTAAGGGGATACTGAGTGATCGGATAAAGGTGACAGGAACTTTAGATCTCGTTAATTGCCGTTACTTAGGTTTTAAGGCTCATGGACTGGAATGTGTTAATAACTGCACTCTGACCAGGCTGCACTAGAATCTGACCAGGCTGCACTAGAAAGAGAAATTTACCTCCAATTTATAATTTGTTCTGCATTTCAGTTTGGAGAAAGTCAAAATTGCGTTTGGTTCGCATTCTAAGATCCACTGTAATGGTCCGAGTTGGAGGGGGCTGGGTTTGCTTTGGATGAATTTCTTGGTAAAGAATGACCCTTGTAGAGGTAAGCTTTTATTTTTGCGTTGTTATTTATTATATGAAAGTTTGAAAATTGAATAAAAACAAGAAGTATTTATTTTATTTGTCTGCTATTGTAAACGTTAGTTTTTTTTTTTTGAAACATGAATAATAAAAGAATAAATAAAATTCTTAATAATATATAAATAAATATGATTAGTAATCAAAATAATAATTAAAAATGCTGTAGATATGAACTTAAAATGCACGGTAGTGTAGTCAAAAGCAGAATGTGATATGAAAGTTCGAAAATTAAAATAAAACAAGAAGTATACATTTTTATTTGTCTGCTATTGGAAACGTTAGTTTTTTTTTGAAACATGAATAATAAAAGAATAAATAAAGTTCTTAATAATATGTAAATAAATATGATTAGTAATCAAAATAATAATAAAAATGCTGTAGATATCAGTTTTAAAATGCACGGTAGTGTAGTCAAAAGCAGAATGTTTTTGGTCTAGACTTGGTTTAGCTTAGATAAACGGGAATTGTAAGCAAGACTTGTTTTTTCGCAGAATTAATTGTATCAGTAATGCTAATTTTCTTCAAAATATAATTTCTTTATAATAATATTGAAAAATGATAATATTATATTACTATAAGTCTATATTATTAATTATCATATTATTAATCAGATTACTAATTCAAATATTTTATCAATTTTATAGAATAATATTATTTTATAAAAATTAATAATTTCTTTATAAAACTGAATAATTTTTATAAAAATAATATTTAAAATATTTACATAAAAATATTAATCGAAGTACAAAAAGTATGGGTCTGTGGGGTAGACCGTGGAGAGTACTATTTCTTTTGCTCTACATAATATTACTGTTGTGTTTTTTCTTGGTATTTCATAAGAAAGTATTATTCTTATGACTATTCTATGTTGCTTTTATTCTGTACAGTTCTCTAATATTTTAATATATTCTATGTTCTATGTTTACATTTCTTATGTAGTTTTTTATTCTTTATGTATCTATCTATTCTAATATTCTATGTAATTATTCTATAGTATTATTCTATATAAACCATTATTCAATTACAACCCGAACATTAATATGGACTAAATCGAAGGTTTTAGGCAATGAATACCAAATTTCTTTTTTATTTTTTAGGGTAGTAAAATTAATTATCTTATTATAAAAGCCTTTCAGGAGACAATATGACCAAGTCCACTTTTTTTAAATAGGCTTTTAGTGTTGATGTCGTTGACTCTTGACATTTTAAATTAAAAAGAGTATTTCCTAAAAATAGGGATTAGTACTAAAAGAGAACTCAACTACTCCATATGTTTTTTAGGCCAATTTTACTAAGTTCCTTCTTAGATTCACTTAGACCATTAGATATCTTAAGTGCATTATGTCTATTTTTAAGTGCACTTGTCCATTTGCAAGGACATCAGAAAAGACCTTAATTGTTTTTTTTTTGTTATTTTTTTTCCTGTTGATGGGGGCATTAAAATCAGAACCAAGGACGAATCTCTTTGAATTTTCTCCTCGTTTGGTTGAACTGACCTTATAAAAGTTCGTTTCTCCGAATATTTTCTTATGTTTAAAGCTGCCTCTTCTAAGAACAAAATAAAAGCAGAAAACCGAACTAATAATTACCGAAGTATTGAAATAAAAAAAAAAGGAATATAGTGATTAAAAAACGAGAGAAAATAGAGGCTTAAAATAATTATTCAGTCCAAGCATCAGACTCAACACACTAGTTGTGGCTTAGTAAAGAGAAAAATTACTTCCCCTGTTTTGTTTTGTGTTTATTTATTGGTTTCTTTTAAGAGGCATCTGCAAAATTGGCCAAAAACAAATGTGCACTTTAATATGTAGTTAAATATGCACTTTAATTATAACAGTTTTTTACGTAAATGTTTTTGCGTATGGAGCCGGTTGGACAAAAATGACCACCCCTAACCTAACAGAAATTACACTTGACAGTAAACTTAAGATTTAAGCTGACTTTTTTTTCTTTTCTTTTTTTTCTTTGACTTGCTTTTTTTTACTTCTTTTTTATGGTTGTTTCAGTGGACCTTGATCACGTCTGATCATCTGACATTGTTTATCATCAAGACGGTTAAATTCTAGCTCTTGCATTGTAGTCATCTCTAGTATATTAGTCTAGTTTTTTGTGCCATGCTTCTCTTTTAAATACTATATTACCTTTGCATGCAGAATGATCAGAAATTTATTTGCTTGATTTTTTTTTTTTTTTTTTTTTTTTTTTTTTTTTTTTTTTTTTTTTTTTTTTTTTTTTTTTTTTTTTTTTTTTTTTTTTTTTTTTTTTTTTTTTTTTTTTTTACTGGTACCTTTTCCCGTCTAACACAAGCTAACTTGGCAAAAGTATATATTCCCCCATTCCAGTCTCCTCATGAGAAGACTTCAATGACCTGCAAAGAAGGTTTTATCAGTACATGCCAAAATACAAAAGGTGCGCTTGTTTTGATGTGTGGACCAAGGAGTATGGGTAACTTATATGAGGGGAAACTGGCGCTACTGTCGCTAAAAAAAAAAAAAAGAACCATCAACGCCATCTAGTGTTTGTTGACACTTGCTATTTTTTCGGACACTTACTTATACTTGATTAGACACTTAGTGAGAACTACATTGGTAAAATTAGTGAGATCTATACTAATGTTACCAACTACACAAATTAAATTAAAAATTCTTGTTAATACACCAAAAAAAAAAATACCCAGTGTTGCCAAACGCTAGATGGTCCTCAGTGTTGTTTTGTCAACACTAGGGAGTCATTTATTTGAAAAAAAAAATGTAAAGCAATGGACTACTGTCAGCGTGTAAAAACAGATTTTCGACTTTAAATAAACATATTTTGTCTTACCTTTGACCTTAGTTTCTCCTGAGCTATTGATGGTGCATAGGGGTTGACGAATTCTTTCCACTCCTTCCGGAGCCGTGCCGCAGTGGTTGCGTCTTCCCATTTAGTTACTGGGAAAGTTTAACCCTTCCTTAGATCTGGTTATAAATGTGGCGTAAGGTGTCTTTTGGACGGCCTTGTCTTCTTTGGTCATCTGGTATCCGCGAGGAAAGTGGCTTTATTGCTTACGAAGGGCGTGTCCCAGGTATGTCCACCTCTACTTCCTAAGAACAGCAGTAATAACAGGCTGGCCTGTTCTGCCATGAATTTCAGAATTCCTGACTCTTAAATACAAACAGACTGTTATTTATGATTTCAAATGGAAAGGTAAGATTGACTTTGAGCCCACAGAAATTTATGAAGTATATGGGATTTTCAAGGGGATACATTTTGAGATTCTGAAAATTCACCACTTCCGTATAAACAATATTGCCATCAAAGTTTATTTGCCCCAAACGATCTGTCATCAGTGAACCATCTATTGGTACCCTTCCCCCCCCCCCCCCCCTCCCACAAAGAAACGCTAAATCAATTGCTTATGCGTGCCGATAGCAGGTGCATTACGCTATACTTCCTTGAGAACAAGCAGTGGCGTCAATTCACGGAATATAGGAGGAGGGATGGTATTTTTGTGTGTGTGTGTGTTTGGGTGAAAACACGGAAATGGCCTTTTCTTAAAATAAAAAATACCACGAGAAGTGTATTTTTTTGTATTATAGGAGGTAGGCACCCCCCCCCCCCCCCAACTGAAGTCAATGAGAACATGGGTCCTATTTTTGTCCTGAGGTGGCTCTTACCATACTGCAACATTGTTTTGTTAACCTTGTAGTTTTGGCTACCTTTCAAGACTTTTTGAAACCTTCTTTACTTGATACTTTCTTTGATAGGAAGGCCTACTGTCCCTACTGTCTACCTACTGTCTTTGATACCTCCTACTGTCCCTTTTAATAATACTTTAATGCCTCTTCTGATAGGAACGCTTCTCGAGTGTTTAGTTTTATATGGATTTTTGCTTTTATTTTATATTACTTTTATTAAAAAGTAAATAGATGTTAATAGCATGCTTGTGAATTTGTTTTGCATTTGTTTTTGCTTGTTTAATTTGCATCTTTTATTATTTACTTTACCAGCCAAGGGACGAACAAATATTGAGCTGAGAGAGCAGTTCATCCTCGCTGATGGAGTTTCACAAGGCTTGACCCCATTCAAAACTCGACCAAATGGGTCATTTTCTGGTCCGTCCGGAGCTCAAATGACTCCCGGAAGAGCATCACAATCGTACTCTCTCCCCACTGCTGGTCCTATTATGAAGGTGCTTTTCCTTTTTATGTTCCTAATTTTGCATTTTTTGCTTCTTTTGTTTATATGCTCGTTTTTGGCGCTTTATGTTATTAAATAGCAAAAAATATTTTCTTTTTTAGGGGTGTGGCTAATTTTGTGGGAGGTGGCTTATTTTTTTCGTGCCGAAATTATTTTATGGTCTTATAAGCACATAACTTTAGTGGCTTTCTGGTTGTATTTATCTCAATAAAGCTTTCAAGCAGTTATGTTTGCTTTCTAAACAAGGTCATCAATGGGTAGAACCATTTTTAGCAAGAACCATGATAACCTTATTCAAGCTTCCTTTATCTTCGGTAATATATTATATTTGGCTGAAGAAAAAAGGATTTATTGGTAAAATGATTATTCTTGTAAAAGAAAGAAGCATTTTCATGTAGTAGCTCTCTGGAAAGCAGACATTTGCCCTATTTACGAACCGTCAAAAGCAATTGTTTCTTTGTAATTAATGACTTGCGAACTCAAGTTTTTCCTGCTCATTGTTTCCCCATCTGTTCATTAACCATTACCTACCCATATAGAAAATATTAACCAGTTTGTCCACCATAGCTCACGATATTCTACTTGAGTTGATGCCAATATTTGAGCATATCCGGTTGCAACAGGACACGTTCCGTGTTCGTACTATGGCTGTGTGACGTCAACACTTGGACGACCTTCCTACACAGGAGTAACGGTATGCTTGAGTGGTAGACTCGTGTTGCATGAATTCCTAGTTCCCTTCAATGTGTTTTTGTGTTTGCATTTGACTTTATATTTATGACATGATCTCTTCTTGCAGTTAGGAATTCTTTCCTCTCATTTGTCGTTACTTTCAGGTACTTTGTGATTTTTTTTTTTTTTTGTTAATTATTAAACTATTATTAATTGTTAATTAAATATTAATGATTAATCATTGATTTTTATTAATATATTAAACTTTATGCTTTTATACTTTTTTTTTATTGTTATTGCGAGTATACATTTAAAATAGCTTGTTTGTAACTCCTTAGTTAAACGTACAAAAGACGACAATTCAAAATGATTTGAACCTGGTTTCATGACGTGTTTGTCCTTGGTGGGAAGGGAAAACTTTAGACTTCCTCGTCAATGGGTATAAATTTTCTTTCAAGTAACACATTTGTACAGATATGCGGGAATATTTATGCTCAAGCTATTAATTACGCCCAACATTTACCTTGTTTATTAGATTTATTAATCGGGGGATGAATTTATAGCTAACATTTGGTTCGTCTTTTTTTTGCATTTTTTTTATGCAATACCATTTCTTCCTTAGGCTGGTAGTGTAAACGGGTTTTTCTTGGTCGGCTTAAAAAGGTATTTCAGAATACATGCCAAATCTGGAGTCTTTTTTAGAAGGTGGGGGTGTATTGGTTTAACGGAGGCATTAAAATCTGAACCAGGCACGAATCTCTTTATGAATTTTCTCCGTAATTTATCTCCACATTTTAATCCAAGATCTCTGCCGCCTGGGAATCATAGGGATGACGTAATTCAGTGTCCCCCAAACTGCTAACATATGTTTACCCCTTTCAGTACTTTTGTAAGGCTGGCTACTCCTCCTGAAAAAAAGGCTGAAAAATACATTCAAATGGCTCACAGAACTGATAGGCTATCTGAATTACCCTTACTATATGACTATCTGCCTTAGTTCTGCCCTAGGATGATAGACTATCATCAAGAAATAATCATCCTTATATTACTTTGAAAAATTTATGCCAGCTTTCCCTCTCACAGGCGCTATCTGTCTTGGCTTTACTCTAATTAGGCTCTCAAGACTTTCATCACTTTGACCAAGTCGTCTTTATTTTGTATAAACAGAGCAAAACAAAAAAAAATACAATTAGTTATTATAAAATGTAAATAAAAGTTATGACTAAAAACTATTTGGATCAACGAGAAGGACGTACTGAGATATGAGATCGTCATAATTTGCAAGATATGAGACCGTCATAAACTCTCTCGTACCCATGGGGATACGCGTACTACACCTGGAGGAATACTGGCCTGAATCTTTGAGGGGTGAAATGATGGGTGGCTACAGCAGAATAAGGGGTAAATAAGCGGGTATGACAGGGTGGTGTTTGTCAATCTCGAACGGCCGAACACTTCGATAAGTCTATAGATATTGTAGGATTGCTTGATATCGAAATTGGTTTCCTATTCAAGGACGAAAAAAAGCTTTTCCTAGGAGAATTGGACTTATTCTCAAACCTTTGGTTTGTGAGTTTTTTTTTTTTTTTTTTTTTTTTTTTTTTTTTTTCTTGGTTTTTCTTGTTTTTTCTTGTTTTTTCAAGGAAAGTCTTTTTTCGTAATAAGTAAACCCTTTAGTTTTTTTTTTTTTTTTAATAGTTCAGGAATCATTCTGGAAATTATGTACATTATTTTCACATTCCTAAGTGTCTAGAATCTTAAAAGAAATAGCTGATCTTTGCCCTGCGTAGTGTGGTGAAATTAAGCGAAGGTATTTACAGTGTAGAGACTATGATCATATGTAACTCCAAATGGTGAACAAATGCTGGAATGTTTTTGGATTCTGAAAAATTCCTTGGAACTAATGGCTCTCCCTTTTGTTCCAGGACGCTTTTTGTAAATAATTTAAAAAAATTTCTCATTAATTTAGAAAAATTGAGAATTTTGGCAACATATTTTAAAGTGAATTTTGATGTATTAACTTTTTTATGAGTTAAAGAGTATATAATTTACGATTATATTGCTTTATTTGCGAGCACAAAACTTCATTTGCGAGTTGATTTACGATTAATATGCATATTTTCGGAATAAATAGACTTTTAGATTGTGATTACATTTTATTGAGGTTTTTATTTTTACTTTATTTTTTAATTATTTTTTTATATTGTATTTATTCTTATTAAGTTTTAATTGCGAAAACTTTATAAAAACAAAAGTATTGAGAATCAACTTTCTTCATTCTGGAATTTGTAGCTTTTAGGTTTTTTTCTCTTAATATTAAAATTTGATTTATGAAAACAAAATTTAACAAGAAAAGATCAGTAACTAAAGCCTATTTTAGAATCTTACATGGAAATATTATCCAATCATTTTTCGGGCTGCGATGGAAAAAAAAAATCTTTCTTCTTCGTCGTTCGAATAAACCGGTCGTCTGAACCACTATATTTGGTCATGTATTATTGGATTAAACTACCTAGTAATTAAAGAATAAGTTAAAATATAAGCTAAATACTCGACATGATAATAATTTGGGACAGAAAACCTTTTTTTTTATCTCTTAAATGTGGATTCAGGATTGATAATTTGACGAATTTCATTATTATAAGTATGTAAATACGTGTATAATATGAAATATACTATATATATATATATATATATATATATATATATATATATATATATATATATATATATATATATATATATATATATATATATATATATATTATTATACTAAATTATAACATATAAATATACAATCTCGTTATGTATATAAATGCCTAGCCAGTCTTGACTGGCTAGTGTTTGCAAATTAAAAGTAGTAGTTCATTCTCTTTCTCTCTCCCTCTCTCTCCCTCTCTCTCTCTCTCTCTCTCTCTCTCTCTCTCTCTTTCTCTCTCTTTTTCTGTTTAAAGAATCATTCATTTTTATTTATCTTATAACAGTGGTTAAGTACTACTGGCATTTGGCCAGCGAAAAATAGCCAAACGAATTAGGATTCTAAGAAAAAAAAGATGGTAGAGTTTTTAGGATCTTCCTGCTAAAAAGGAAGTATGAGAAAATGAAATAGAAGTCTAATTAAAAAAAAAAAAAAAAAAAAAACGTTGAATAGATATAGATGTTTTAAAAGAATATATTATGCGATTGGTCTGTTCAAAACTAATAAGTAAATGCTTTTAGATCAAAGAAGTAACTCCCAGATCATTCCCAATGCAACAGAGGACAGGAAGGTCATCATTCTCAGCTGCTAGGACACCAGACAGCAGCACTACTGACGAGGGAGCATTCCGTTTACATTCCTCAGCCAGGAAAGGCTCTGCTCCAGTTCGCTCGCAAGTTAATGGCAGCCAATCGTCAAGTCGACCCGCAAGTAGGAATGAATCACGACAAAATTCGAGGCCACCTAGTCGACAAAATTCGAATCTCTCATTGGATAGTACAGGTATGGTTTTTAATAAACAGTTAGCCTTTCTGAGTGGAAAAAGGACTATATGATAGGACGGCTGCTAGGTGTCCCCTAGCATCTGCTTAGGACGCAAGGAAGCAGATAGCTTCTGGGACACCAGCCAGCAGCATTAGTGACGAGGGAGTATTCTAATTAAATTCCTCGATCCGGAGAATTTCTGCTCCAGTTCGTTTACAAGTTAATGACAGCCAATCATCAAATCAGTTACAAAAATTCGAAGCCGTCCAGTAGACACAATTCGAATCTCTCACTGGGTAGTACAGGTATTTCCTTATTAAAGAGTTAACTTTTCTAATTGAAAATAGGATTGTCTGTTAGGACACCTGCTAAGTACCCCCTAGCAGCGGCTGACAGCAGCATTAATGACGAGAGAGTATTATATTTACATTACCCAGTTTGGAAAAGGTCTTCTCCGGTTCAGTCACTAGTAAATTGCAACCTATCATCAAATCGACCAGCGAGTAGGTATGAATCACGACAAAATTTGAAGCCGCCTAGTGGACGAAATTTGAATCTTTCACTGGATAGTACAGTTGGCCTTTCTAAGTGAAAATAGGGTTACGCCACTTCAAGTTAATACGTAAAAATTTGACTGTTTGTTCCTTATTTAAGGTATTACGGCGAAAATACCTTGTTCTTTACGCTAAAGTTTTACTGGTTTTCAGGGCCGTATCAGTATTTTTTTTTCGGGGGGGGGGGGGGGGCTACAAAAAAAACTAATTTTTTTTAATAACTCTTGTTACGTATTTTATGAGTCGGACAGACTTTTTTTTGGGGGGGGGGGGCAAATCGCATCGGGTTTGAGTGCCCTTGTTTGAGTTCTCATTGGGTAGCGTAGGTATATTTCTGTCGTAAAGCTTGTGATTACGAACTGAATAAACAGTGCTCAAACATTCGGGAGAAGTCGGTGATAAGCGACGCTAAACAGACGTTGTTCTCCGTTAAGTTTTTTTGCGCTGTTTTTTTGTGCTATGTTTTTTTGTCAGCTTGTGCTGAACATTTTTGAAGAAGTTGTATTCGCTTTACATAGTTTTTTTAAACTTTTTTTGTCGTCATTTTAAGTTGGCCTTATTTAAAAATTGGCAGCGAAAGGAAGAGATATGTGCAATCGAGAATTAAATTCAAGGAATAAATTTTGAAAATTCGGGGGATGACGCCAAAAGTGTCATGACTTTTTAACGTATAATAGGGAAAATCGTAAAAATTTTTGACTCTCAGAAGGCCTGAGAGGTTTTCCCTGAGCTTTAAGATTGCTACATAAGCTTTAACTAGGAGCTACAAAACTATTATCTTGGCTCAAAGCTACCTAATAATTTTTATTTGGTAAATTAACTGATGGAAATACATGCCATAAAATCAATGGAAGAAGATCAGCTACTTAGAGATTCTTTCCTAGTGCAATAATATTAGAACTAGGAACTAGGAAACAATAATATTCCTAGTTCAATAATAATAAATTTCCTATTTATAGAATAGACTGAGAAAATATTTGTATCTCATGGAACAAGTAACTGAAGGGTCTTTAGCTCTTAATTTGGGTGTGGTTCCGCTTATTTTAGCGTTCAGATCAAACAAGTGCCCTATGACTTTTAAGTTACTAAAAATGTAAGAAATTTCGTTAAAGGGCGAAAACACAAAATGAACGAAAAAATAATATTGCTTTTTAAACAATATTTTTTATTCTTGCAGATGACTCAGTTTCAAGGGCATCAGGACTGCGTCGTACTCCAAGTTTCAACGGGGTGGCCGCTCTACAAGCTCACAAGCTCGACAGGCCACATCCACCCAATTTCATACAACTCACTGCCAAGAAGAAGCACGACGAATAGAACTAGAAATACGAGTGGATCTAGCTCTGGAACACCTGCTGTAACTCCAGTGGGGACACCAAGCTCAAGGTAAGTGTAGACAAGTTATTTTGATTCGCGATTTTCGTCAAGGGCAGTTTTTGCGATTGAATTGTATCCTGTTGTTAAGAATTGGCAGATGACGGTAATAAAAAGAAAGTGAATCCTTCTGTAAATAAAGGTGGCACTAATATATCTTCTTCCCACTGCCGATGTGGATCTGGATTCTTCTTGAATTGTGAATATATGACGCATAGAATCGTGGTGAGCGCTGAAACCAACGTCTTAGCTTGCTTTTTTCGTAGCCAATCTGGTTCGAGAATTTTACCTACATGACATCAGGACTCCTTATCGCTTTGGGTGAGTTACCTCCTTACTATAATCAGTATTGCAAAATTTATGGAATGAAGTTGTGTTTACGGTGAATAATAATCAGAATTTTTTTTTTTTTTTTTTTTTTTTTTTTTGAAAGAAAAACCACTTTTGAAGTTTTTTGAAGTCACCACTTTACTGTGGCAACTATTAAATCAAATAAAAGAATGAAATATGATGAACGCTTATCGTGGCACGAATTTGCGTAGCCTGATTCTATGGAAGGGCCTCTTATCCTTCAATTGAGGTAGCTGCAGCATTACCACATATCAGTTGAAAACTGCAGTCACCGCAGAAGAGAACCTTCACCACTGTATAGTGGTAAATAACATATAGCAATCCAAAAACAAAGATGTGAAGAAATGCATCTTTTTCAAATCGAAGTGCACCAAGATATTTGAACCACGATTATCTCTCTAGTGAAGAGTAAGGTGCTTTGGTAGTGAAGTACTCTGGTTCTGTGGTAGGGATACCACACTGCCACACTCTGTGGTAGACGTAGTGGTGTACTTTAGTGAAGAGTAACTTTCTAGAATATGTATGAGTTAAAAAAAAAACATTTAATGTTTAAACGACACTCCTCTGTTCTACCATTTTGCTATGATTTCTAAAAAGTGATTGACGTGTGCAATTCGGAGTTATTATCGCAACCTGGTTTTAGTCGCGTATTTTTGATTACTTAAGGAAAGTTTTGTCACCGCTAAGCTGTGGTAACGTTCATGGGCGCGCATAAGCTGAATTTTAGGGGGGGGGGGCTTACCTTGTCTAATCGGCACATTCAATCCTGTATAATAAAAATCTCAAAACAAAAATATGAAAATATAAGGCAGCGTCATTCATCCAGGGGGGCTGGTGCCCCTCCGCCCCTCCCCCTTATGGGTACCCATGGTAATGTTACCACGTGATATCGCTACCTCGTCACCAGAGTTCATAAATCACCATAATCATCATCTAAAATCAGCACAATTTATCATAAACAAACTATTCAAAAATTAAAAATGTGGAATGGAGATTGAGATTCGAGTTCTTGTCAATCGTGAAAGGCTTTCTTGGAAAAAGTTTATTGACTTATTTTAAAATGTAATAATTGATTGTCCAGAAATTCCATTCTGTTGCTACTATGTTTCTCTATAACGCAATATAAACTATAACGTTTCTCTATAACGTAAAAGGTTTCTATATAACGTTTCTCTATAATGTAAAAGGTTTCTGTATAACGTAACATATATTATGTAACGTCAAATTCTATGTAGAAATCTAGAGTCTACTTGCCACTGCGTACACTACGGACAAAATTTTAAGGCTACATAACGTGACGTAAAGTTCACATTTGGAAACGTTACGTCACGTTATTACGTTGGAAGCTTTACGTTACGTCACGTTATTGCGTTGATAAAAGCATTTATCAACGCAGAAAAAACTAGCTTAAACAAAAGAAATAAAGAAAAAAAAAGGGAAACATAAAGAAAAATTACATTTTTTACAAAAGAGAAAAGAAAATTACAAACGAAAAATCCAATGTGGCAAAGCACCACAACACAAACAGTAAAGCAACATAAGCACCATTGGATTTTGTTTAAATGTGAGTTTTCTTTAATTTTCTTCTTTTTTTTTGCATAGCTTTTTTTCTCGTTTCTCGTTTTAAAATATTTTCATTACACTAATGCCTTAATCTTGTAATAAAAAAGGTGACGGTTAAAATGTTTGACAGTTTTCAGGCTTTGGGGGACTGGGGATAATCCTTAAATAATTGTTTAGGTAAGGTAACGTCCTAGGTAAGGTAACGTCCTTATTCATAATATCATAGTTGTGTATTAAGAAAAGGTGATGGTTAAATCGTGTGACTAATGCTCTTATTAACTTAGGTCACGGTTATACAAGACAGCCTCGGCCTCAAACATTCCTACACTAACTGGACACACTCCAAATAGGTAAAGACATTCAGTGATTACCTACTTGCAACACTTTCATCACTTTCACTTTCACACTCTGTATTACTGACTCATTGACGATGATGGTGCATCAATGGGTTTGGATGGAGGGAATCACCCCCTTCTCCTTATGAGATCTATAAAAAACCCTGTTTCCTGTTCTAATTAATTAATCCTAAAAGTTTGTCAATAGCATAAGGTGGATTAAATTTTTTTTAAGTATCATCCCCTCCCCCTCTTTTTTTTTTAGCACCGATAGTTATTCTCTAAAATAATTACTTTGACAATAATAATATAATGTAGTATTGGAAACTGTCAAACATAACAAGCGTATAATGACAGAGTAGAAAAAATGAAGAAAAAGGAATAAAAAGAAAAGGAAACCTCAAAAGCAGCAGCAATTAAAACACAATAACTTTTGATTAAAAGAAGACAAACAGAAAAACATTGAGGAATAAAGTGAAAAATGCTTCCTTAGTTTTGCTTGCTTTTTGGGCCCAAGCTTCCTTGGTCGAGACCTCCTTGCCTTAGCCTCCTTGGTCCAAAACCTCTTTGGTGCACCACGCGTTAAAAATCTGTCACTTCCTTGTTTCATGTTTTCATCTGTGCTTAGATTTTTAATAATTATCATTTATCTTGACATCTTATCATTCATTTTACATTTATCTACATTAAACAGTCATTACATTTATTAGATTTATTTACATTAACATACATTTATCATAATGCTCACTATTATTTATATGCTTCCTAGCCAAGGGGGCTAATTTGCAAAAAACGTAGGAGATGTAAGGATATTTTTCAAAATCTAATTGGGCTTCTCTCCTTGGATTTAGGCAGCGTTGCCAGTCAACTTTTTCAGTTCTATGCAAGGTTTGATGGTGACAGGTTAGGTTAGGTTTTTTAACCCATTTCTGAGATTTATAACCTAACTTAACCCAGCCTAACCTAACTTTAACTTTTACCATCAAAGCTTACATAAGACTGAAAAATTTGATTCGTAAAGCTAATTGAATCCAAGAAGAGAAAAGGGAAATCGGGCATTTACCGGTGAGTGTTTGACATTAACCAGATTTCGAACATTCACAGGATCTATATATAGCGTCATGGCCCTCTGAAATTCCAGTAGAAATTGTAGTTTAGACTCTTGGCACGTAACCCTAGTGCCTTAAGAATGGCTTAAAACCTATAAAATTAATATTATGAACTAAACTTTTCAATATGTTTGAAGTGAGGCCTTGTGTAGCCCTCGTAGGCTTTCCAAGGCTCTCATTGATGTATCTTTGATATTCTAACCATTACATTGTTTCATTTAAAATCAGGAAATGAAATAATTTTTTGAAATCAGTTCAGTGCTAACTGGGTATAGAAAATGAATAATCAAATTTAATTTCTCCTTTTATATATTAGATATATTTGTGATTCAATGGTTTCTAAAACCATCACTGACTTTCAAAATGCTTCGAATAACCCCAGAATTTTACAAAATACTCTTGAGATATTATAACAATAAGGAATTAGTTCTATTAAATTAAATTGAATAAAAACTAAAAAACTAATTTCAATTTTTAAACCTTTTCCCCAGTGTAGAACAGTAAACGTATGTTTTTGTATAACTTCTAGTCGACACCTAGGGGTGCCACAGTACCCTTTTTAGTAAACATTATTTTGTCATTCTAACATTTTTCATGTAGGTCTCGCATTCCTGTTTTTATTGGGACTCCTCGAAATTCTGAGCCTATAAATGAAGTTGCCATCCATAGGTAAATTTATGCTGAAAGCTATACCCCCCACCTGCTGCCAATACCTTTTAGAAATCCCTTTAGAAAATCTTTTTAAACCTTCTTCCTGTTCTCTGCATGAAATCATGGTCAGGGCAGAATTATTATTTCCCCCGGAAACTGAAAGACATTTGAAAAAATGTATCAAGGAAAAAAATGCGCAACATTCTCATTTGAAGTACCAAGGACATCAAAATACAAACACTTTTTGCCTCCCCTAAATAGACCAATTTAGGTCTATTGATTGACTTTAGGTCTATCTTATAGACAGATCTTAGGTCTATTTATAATTGAAATTGGGAATTTCTAAGATTTTTGTGCTGTTCCAAATTATGAAGTTTTTAAGGTTCCACACTATTGCCTGACGGTTAAACCGTGTTAAACCGGACGGTTAAACCGTGTTAACCGGTTTGAACCGTGTTAAACCGGACAGTTGAACCGTGATTAAAAATAAGCAAAGCTAATTAGTTGAATTTGACAATGCAGCTGATGTACGGGATTTTAAATTTTGACAATCTGTTGCCTCCCAAACACATCCTCACCCTCATTTTGTCACTGTCCTTGGTACTTCAAATCCTGATAAAACAACTCCTGGTTGTACTTGCCCCGCCCCCTGGTGAAAGCTACTGATGGTGCTCATGTCTTGAAGTGTCATCATATTCAACGTCTCAATGGCTGCTATTTGCTATGATGACCCTAAAACGCGCGTAGACCTTAGAACCATAAACAGGCTGTTGGATTAAAACGATGCTTGTGATTTCTCTTATTATTAGTTTAAAGTCTCTTTTCTTCCTTAAAAAAAAAAAAAAAAAAAAAATGCGGGCTCTCATCAAAACCAGAAATGAAATTTAATGCTTGATTCCCCTTTTTTTTTTCGGTTGTTCAATTTACACTTCTTTTTTTAGTTTAAATTTTTGTGCTAAGCTTTTTGCTAAAATATCTGCTCGGCTGATGCCTGTCTATGTATTTTGCTTTTGTTTCGTTTTTTTTCGTTCTCTGAATAGAGCCTGAAATATTACCGTTTTAGACTTTGAGACTCATTCCTAGTAAATTTTTTTTCTAAATTAGTTTTTGTTTTGTAAATTAATGTTTTGTTGTATTAGTCTACGATTTCTGAGATCTTCTTTCTTTGTATTCTTTGTTATTCACTCTTTATTAAATGTAAATTAAAAATTTCTCAGCTATTCTCTTGTGATAACAAAGGTTGACGATGGAAAATGATTTCCTTTACACTTGCTGTGTTTATTTCCCGTAATCCTTTCTCTAAATTAACATTATAGCCTCCCTTCCTAACGAATATTTTTTCATAAGGTTTGTTGAGCGCATAGTGAAGATAAACCTTTGTCTGGAGAGTTTCAAAATATTGACCAGTTTCCAGTTTTCTCCGAAACTCGTATCTACCAGTCCCATCTTTCCCCCCACAATGGTGTCAACTCACGAGATGCAAAATTTATTTTTCAAAATCCAGGAGGGGAGGCGCGTTTGTCATTCTTTCAATGAAAATACGAAAAAAAGAGGACATTTTTCAATGAAATACCCTCCGAAAAGGTGTATTTCAAAATATGGGGGAAGGGGAGGGAGCTGGGCGAATTCCACCTTTTGTCTCCCTCCAATTGACGCCCATTCCCCGCCCCTCTTGAATACTTTTGTGTAAAACTATATTCTACAGATTAGTCAGCTCTTGGAAGTATCTGCAATACATCATACGCACAACCTAGGCGGTTGAAGGTTAGACCTCCCCCTCCCCATTGCTCATTTTTTGGTCTTTTATTGTCGGTATTTTCATTCTCATTTGAATATATAATATATTTTATATCATTATATGACTGTAAATGTCAATTGACTTATTAAAATTAAAAGTTATATTTGCATAAACTCCCGCTTTTTCACCCTGCTCTAAAAAAGGTAAGTCCATATTGCCTTTGATCGCATTGGTTAGGTCTCATTAGTCTTTTTTCTATTGAGTTTTCTAATTAGTTTTTTTTCTAAAGCCTCTTTAATACTGTTCCTTTTTATATTGGTTTTCTTTTCTATATTTTTCGGTGGAGGATAACTGTATTTTTAACTTACTTTTTATATCTATGTGTGTTTTAACAAACTAATTTTCATGTCTAGAAATCGAGCTGTTTCTCATGCTGGCCTTCAAAATCGACCGCCCTTCTTACTAGCAACTAACTTAACACACAGGTAATCATTGTTGCTTGCTTTGGTTTCATAGCTTTAGATCAGTGGTGCCAATTGAGGGGCTCATTCTCCCCTCCTGGTTTCTGGAGAATACCTGTTTTTGATATTTCCATCGAAAAATACCCTTTTGGGTTTTTGCCATTGAATTTTTTTTTAAGTTGTTTCTCCCCATTGAATTTTGAATAATATACTTTAACCCCCCCCCCCCCCACTCTTCATTTTATGAATTAGCGCTACCAATTTAGATTCAATTTGAGTTTTGTGTATTAATGTGGACTAAGTCTGGGAAATAAAGAAAGCCAGAGAAGGCTGCTTGGAATGAGACCATGAACTTTTGGTCCTTTCATGAGTAGCACTTTCTACAGTCTGTGTTTAATTTGCCTTCAGTCTAGGCCATCTTTCTTAGGCCCAACACTTCCCCTGGCAGCTAGTGTTTTAGAAGAAATGTATGCATGCTTTAGATTATATAAACCGGGGTACTTGTATGAAATACCCCTACCTATTATTCTTCATATATGTTCCTCTGAAGCTCAATCCTAATGAAATAATTTTGGAAAATACAGAGGTAATTTCCCCCCCCCCCCCCCCCAATGTGCAAATATATAGCCCAAATTTGTTTGTAAAAAAACATTGACAAAAAACCGGTTACACTTAGTATATTAGGTTATACTTGGTTATAAAACCGGTTATATAATGAATATTAGGTAGGGAGTATTTCATACAAGTACCTAAGACGGAATCATGCGAGAATATATACGTAACGTGCTTGTTAATACGTAATAACGCAGCTGATAGACAACAAAATTGAACATGAAAAAGTTTCTCTTGATAATTTCATGATAAAGTTTGAAGCTTTTCCTTTGTTATTATTTACTTGTTTAGTTTTTCACTCACTTATTTACTTAATACTGTTATTTATTCTTATTGTTTTAGTTTTTATTATATTATTTTTAATTTTGATAGCTTGTACGTCTATGAAGTATCAAATTTGGACTGAAAATTTTTAGTTTCTAGTTGTAAGTGCATGATGTTTCGCTCTTTTAGTTACCAAATTACCACCTACCCGATAAAAAGTAATATTTTCCTTCTTTTTGATGCCGACAAATTTACTTGTGACAAAATTTTAGTTTACCGACAGAACTATCGGCAAATATAACAAATTCGAATGTGAAACGGTTTGTCTTGATAAAGCTTAAAGCATTTCCTTTATTGTCATATTTTTTTTTTTTGGTAATTTACTAACTTATTTATTTACTATTTTGATTTATATTATTTATTTATTATTCATTAGTATTATATAGCTGTATACTTCATCATGTTATTGTTCGATGCCAGGGACGTCTATAAAGTATCTAATTCGGTTTGAATGTAGTTTCCAATTACAAGTGAATGTTATTTCACTCTTTTAATTACCAAATTAAATAACATAGTTTCACCTATCAATTTACCATAATTCAAAAAGTTATCAAATATAAATTATTCCATATACACTGTATTTCCATTGAAGAGCTCTCGGAAACTAAGACGAGAGGTTTTAGCCATCGTGACTGTTGAGACCTCAATGGACTTGCGGGTTGCGCCGAGGGTAAAACAATTGACAGTTTCTAGATAAACAATATTACCATATAGTTTGTAATTGTCACGAAGAAAGATGGCCTCAATGAACGACCTATCAGCAACCAATAAAAGTCAGAAGGGACTGTTTATAATTTTCCATGTTGATGGGGTAACACTCGGACCAACGAATAGTGCTTGTGATATTTGCTTTTTATTGGTTCTTTTTCATTTAGGGATGAACTAACCTAATTTCTAGCTTATCAAAACATTATGTTTTCTATTTAAGTAAGATTGTTATGTCCCCTTGAAGAGTTTGGAATTTAATCAATTTTCTTTCGCCTCCCAATGGGGGGTGTGGGGGATATTTGGACCAATACCGTATTATACAACATCTTCATGCCACATCATGAAATACACCCCCCCCCCCCCAGGCATATAACTAGTTTATTATACCAAACATTAGGTACGTACCCAGGGATTTTGTTCGGGGGGGAGGGGGGCATAGTAGCAATAAAGTTCTTTTGGGAGGGGGAAAAAAATAAAATTTATTTCATAATTTAAATAAGAGATGACCGGAACTTGTAGAAAATTTAGGATTTTTATAGAGGGGGTTGCTCTCTTCCCCCTTTCTTTCCCTTGGTTGCATCCTTAGGTCAGTGATAATTTGAAATATCAATGTGGATAACGTTTGGACCTAATAATGGTGCTTGTGGTATTTGTTTTTCTTGGCGCTTTTTATTTAGGGACAAACTAACCAAATTTCTTCGGTATGTGGCTATCTAGTAACATTAAAGCTGATATAAGTTTTTGCTTTGTTTGGTTTCGTATTTCATGCCTGAAAACTAAGGTACAAGTTAAAATAACGGAAAATGAAGAGCCTGGTGTTTTACTGGATAAGCAAGGCCTAAGATGCGTGTTCATGAGGGGTATCAATTGGGGGTGTACCCTTTCTTCCTAGAATTAATCCCCCCTGCTAGATTTGAAAAATAGCGTTTTCCCTTATTTACATTGAAAAATAATCTCCCTCCCAAGAATTTGTATCTTCATTAAAAATGAAATTAATTTCCTTGCCCCCCCCCCCCCCCCCCCCTCCACCTCTTCGCATTTCCATAAACTATCGCCCCTGTTGATCCAGCATATACGCGAGGCTAAGACCTTTGAGTCCCTCATTCCTCTTTCCCCGGATTGTCGAGATTGTCGTGAATGTTTTACATTTTCTCAATGTTCATTTGTTATTAGGGAAGATGGACTCCCCCCTGGAATAAATTGCCGTATTTACGGCAGGGTTTGATAACCAAAGAACTTTCTGTGTTCAAGAGCAACATTTTGTCGTCAGCAGAAATTCTCTCCGAATTGTAGTTAAAACCAGTGGTTAATTTTAAAACTGTTCGTAAAGCTATGCATAACCAGATCACAATTAGTACATTTGATCATTCGTTTCAAACATTATTTGCATCAGCAACATACTTCCACCTAACTTAGATTATAAAACAAGTGAAGTAGCGTATAAGGTCGCATCTTTAACATTTTTAATCATTGCTTAGCTTTGTATATTACAAATCCCTTAGCCTTATAACTTCCCATCTCACCACCGTACATTAATACATATGATATATGTATGATATATATGTATATGTATATATATGTATATGTATATGATATATGTATATGTTTACTTTTAATTTGCCACAGAAGATAAGTTTTGTTTTGTCTTTCTATGCTAGCACTGAAAACAATACAGACAAAAATAGAGATTACTGATCTATATTTCATTGTCAAGAAATACTTTAATTCCGTTGGTTTATTTCTGTGTCGTATTTTTGTAAGCCAATCACACTGTTCTTTGTTTCTAGAGAGACAACTAGCTCCCCTCTCCCATTTAATCGTGTTTGGTTTTTAAAGCCGTATTGAGTTTTTGTGTTAAATGAATTTTCTTCCCCACGATGAAGGTGTATCATTCAAATTCTGATTGGTTCTGTTATATGAAATTTTAAGCCAACAAAAAGCACGAACATTTTTTACAAGCCAAATCTCTCTGTTTTTCTGTGGCTAAACCTTGTAACCTAGAAATGTGAAACTTCTGTAGCCTAACCTTGGAACCAAGGGCATGTGTTTTATCCTTAGTTATTAACTGGTGTTGGTTCTAGCTGTGTGGTATTTAGACATTTTTTCTAACTTTACAGGCAACGAGTAACATCCTCTTCTTCAATATACCAGTGCTACTCTCGACTACCCCTGTAAGGTAATGGTCTTGTGGCTTCTTTAATATGTTTAACCGTTTTACTGCTAAATCTAGAAACCATTCATGGTAAGATCCACCCGCTTGGCTAGTTCTGACTAATTCAGATAAGAAAATTCTCAAATTCCTTTTTCTTCCATACACCTGAGTACGAAGCTCTCTAATTGACTGGCTAAGTTCCAATAAACTCTTAAGTACTCCTTTATGGTAGTGGTCGTATTCCTTCTTGTGGTAGCGGTTGTGATTTTTTGGGACTTTCTTTTTAGTCTACTTAAGACTTTTCTCAAAATTGAATTCAGCTAACATCAAGATTTAGCTAAAGCCGGACCCGTTGATATTGAGATTTACCTGATTGGGGAATTCTGACTAGTTCAGATAGAAAATTTTCAGTAGACCTACATGTTCATTTCTCTCTGTTTTTATATGGTTGAGGATTGGCTGTCTATAGCTAAATTTCAAAAAAGTTCAAATAAATAAAAAAAAATAATTATTTTTTATATATAGAGGTATCCCAAATCATACCTATATACAAGTATTGCAGAAAATAGTATTTTTTAGGTGTATGGAAACTTTTTTGAAACTACAAAATATATCGAAATTTTTAGGTCAAAATATTTACAGTTTTAGATGGTTAGGTCTCTCTCCGTGTATGTTATTAATGTACCTCCTGGAAAATTTTGTCTTCCGAATGAATGGTCTATCATGCAAGCTCCGTTATTCTTGGAACCTATATTTTTGTTTTCATGGCATTTAAGCTATTTTCTCCTTTTTTTATAAAAAAAATTATGCAGTGGATATAAAGTTAAGATTTGTTTAACTCTAGGTGTTTTATAGTGACAAAGCAGACTCTTGAAATAAGATTCAGAATCAGCGTTGTCAACGCTTTGAAATAAAATGTCCCGGTTTTCCGACTAAAATTGTACCGCAAGAGATTAACTTCTATCATCTGAACAGCAGGTTGAAACCATCTCGTAATAAAAAGAACATTTTCGATAAAATAAAATTTAAAACAGATACCCCAGTCAGAAAGGAAAAATAAAACCAAAATGTACTGGAAATTCTACCAAATAGCTTCCACATATACTTCCAAATACAATTCTACCAAAACACTATTGAAAATCATCAATGGAGTACACAAAGTTTATAAAACCGGTTTATTAAACTGGATAGTCAAATTGAATTGTGCCAAAAATCTCCAATGTGCCGTATTTGACCAAAACCTGTAAATTGTACCAAAGGTGGTATAATTCTACCGCATCAACAACGCTGTTCAGAATGATCAATGGAGTAAATGGTTTTAGGCGTTTACCCCCTCCCCTCCCCGCGGAAAATAAGGGTTTCCAAATTTGATAATTTCATTTGAGTTTTGTTTTTTAATTTCCGTAGGGGGAAGGAATTTTGGTACTTGTGTATGCTATTATTCACCACTCACTCAAGTTTACGCTGTGTAAAACTCGAGAACAAATCCGTTTCTTCCTTAATTTTCAGCTTAGCGCGAGACAAGACAAAGACAAGTGACAGAATATATGGGAAATATATAACTTGGGCTATATATTTGCACATAAAGTGGGGGATGGGTAAAGTATTTGGAAACAATTCTTTCTAGGTATGTGGCCACTAAAAAATTACTGACCTGTCTCAATGATTAAATTTGGGTTGAGAGTCGTCCAGTTACCGAGTGAGAGGTGGCTTAGGGCAGCTTATGAAGATTTACTCTCGCAGAAGAAAAAACATCATGAAAAAATAAAAGACATTTTAGACAAAACAGGGTTTTCTTTTGTTTGGAATGAAGGTAGAGGACCAATGGACATAAATACAAATTGGGAGAATGAGATTAAGATGGTGCTAGAGAATCAATTGATCGAAAAATGGAGTGAGGAGATAAAAAAAAAATCCGAAACATTAAAGTTTTCTAAAGATGTTAAGCTGTTTTTTGGGCAGGGTTTCTACCAAAAGCTGAATTTACCAGCTAGATATTTGATGGTGTGGATGCAGCTCAGGGCTAATTGCCTGCCAATTAGAGCAAGATTTAAAATATATTCTAAATAAATACGTTCCAATGAATACAGATATACTTGCCCGCTTTGTAGACTTAAAGAAGATTATTTTGGGCATTGCTCAAGCCGGTACCAGGGACTCTCTACGATAAGGGAAGGGATATTTGGAAAAATGATTTGATGCTTCCAGGTGTCTTAAATAGTACGTCACCTCAGTTTATTTGTAGAATACGAGGTATCTGGAAATTTTTTTATCTAAAAAAAAAAAAAAAAAAAAAAAAAATCATTTAAGTGGTTATGGTAATGTTTCATTTAAGTGTTTTTTTTTTTTTTTTTTCAATGACCGTATTTCCAAGTATTAAGTACTATTATTAGGTTAATGTAGTGTTTCATTTAAGTGTTTTATGATGATCGCTCATCAAAGTTTATGTTATTTTTGCCTTTAATTTATGTTATTTTACTGTGTTCATGGCCGTATATTTGGCTTTAAAATACACTTATTTATCTATCTATCTAATATGGAGAATACTTGTGCCTAACACATTTTGTATGCAGACCCGCTATATTTTATCTCCTTCCCTCCCCCTAATGTGCAAATCTATAGCCCAATTTGTTTTTAAAGTAACGAAGAAACTAACGAAAAAAATGGTTTGTTCTCGAGTTTTACACAGCGTAAACTTGAGTGGCGCATAATACACAAGTACCAAAATTCCCTCCCCCTACGGAAATTAAAAAAAAAAACTAAACTCAAATAAAATTATCAAATTTTGAAAGCCTTATTTTCCACGGGGAGTTATTTTCGGGGGGGGGGGGATTTACCGGAGGGTAAACGCCGACCACCGGAATAAATGAAGTTTATAAAACCGGTTTATTAAGCTGGTTAGTCAAATTGCAAACTTTAAAGCAGGAAAATTTAAAACCCGACTCACGGCCCGCTAAAATCCAGTCCTTTTTTCCAGCAAAGCTATTAAATTCGTTATTTATCTAAGATCTTAATTGACGATCCCAAGTGTCAGTCGAACAGTATTTTTATGATGTAGATTATCAATGGAACAGCATTGTCAGATTTGCCCGATTTGTCAGAAAAAGGCCTTTTGTTATTTTGATAGTCTACTTTAGATAGTTTCCTACTATATTTTTTCGCGTTACTTTATTCAAACTCTTTATTTCGTTCTACCACCTTAAGCTTAAAAGTGCGTTCATTAAATTAGCCAAATACGCATTTATTTATAGCAGATCTAACGGCCAAATTGAAAATAAGCTTTGGTATCTATTCTCTATTTGAAGTTTGTCGATGCGAATCCAACACCTATGTATGAATTTATCTCGGAATGCCGACCTTTTGTGCCTAATCTAGACTTTTTGGCCAAAAATTCGAAAACGGGCATATTAAATGGCAAATGTAAGAAATTGTATTTTGGGTAGGATTTCGGAGGAGGAGGCACGGACTCAAAGCCCCTTCCCCTGTTTACATGCCTTGTCATAATGATTAGAATAGTTATCAGAAACTTGTAGAACCGGCAATCACCTTAAAATTGAATTTATTTTTAACCAACTCTTTCTTCCTTAGGAATAGACCCTCTGCGTCAACAGCAAGTGCCAGTTCCACGCCAGCGAGTACCCCCCGCTTGGCCCAAAAGCCATCAGTGGAAACACCGAGCTCAGATCGAAAAGCAAGCGGATTACGAAAACATCGAATTACACACCGAGAAAGTGATGATTAGTGTAAAATTGAGCTTAAATGGCCATGGTGTGAACTTGGCTTAATGCGCAAATCTTGTGTGAAAGGGATTTTTCGCTGAATGTACCTCAACGTATATAACGGTGCTGAATGTGTCAACTAGATTTGTAATCAAAATTATGTAAATAGCGTAGTTTGCTCACAGAACGCATTCCTTGAATTAAAAAAAATAGTCCCCCGTAAAACTTTGTAATTTAATACTTATGTAAATTAGCTACTAATTAATTTTTAAATAATCTAACTGGTATATAATTATTTTATTAATAGTATTGTGTACCCATATGTATTTGGGTTATATAATTCGCGACGTTATGCTGAAAACGTAACTATTTAGTTATTTTTTAGGTCCGTCCAGGATATAGTGTATGTGCAATGTTAAAATCATCACTTGAAGAGAGGCTTTCTTGTCTTTATTTTTAACCCTACTACTTTCGCTGCAATTTACAAATGGGGGTATTTTTTTTAAAGACATCTTTGCAAATTGTTAGCAAAAGTGATTGTGATCTAACTTTAGGCTTCTTCTGTTGTTAGCCAAAAAATTTAATTTTGCGCAATCGCCTAACTTTTTTGTTTTTCTTTGTTTCAGTAAACAAATAACAGTTATTGTTGATTTTTTTATGTTTTTTATGAATCCGTTTAGAATGGGCTTGTTTAAAGTTTGGCTAAACTAATTCCAAAACTTTTAAGGTTTACGGTTTGGTTGTGGAAATTCAAGAGTTTTATATTTTGTTGTTTGTGGTCTAGCTGAGGTAATTCAAAAGGTTCTACGCTTTATAGTTTACGGTTTAGATGTGGTAATTCAAGACGTTCTTTGGGTTTACAGTTTGGCTGTAGCAATTTAAATGGTTCGTGGTTTACGGTTAGGCTGTGGTAATTCAAGACGTTCTTTGGTTTACAGTTTGGCTGTAGCAATTTAAATGGTTCGTGGTTTACGGTTAGGCTGTGGTAATTCAAGACGTTCTTTGGGTTTACAGTTTGGCTGTAGCAATTTAAATGGTTCGTGGTTTACGGTTAGGCTGTGGTAATTCAAGGCTCCACAGTTTATGGATTACAGTTTGCAGTGGTAGATTAAAAGGTTTTAGGGTTTGGCTACGGTAGTTCAAAATTTAAACGGTTTGCGGTTTACAGTTTGCCGGTGGCAATTCAAAGGCTTTTCTGGTTTAAGGTTTGGTTGCAATAATTTAGATGTTTTTGCGGTTTACGGTTTGCCTGCGGTAATTCAATGGTTCTACGTTTTGTGGTTTACAGTTTGACTGTGTTAAATTAAAGGGTTTTACTGTTTGCGGTTTGGCTGCGGTAATTCATAGGGTTTTTTGCGGTTTACGGTTTGGCTGGTGGTTAGTCAATTGATTTTACGGTTTACGGTTTGGCTGTAGTAATTCAAAAGTATTACGGTTCACGGCTTAATTGCGGTAATTCAAAGTGTTGTTCGTAACATAGTGGGCCTTAATTGTAGACTAAAATTTATATGAGTGGCGTCATATTTATGAGGACATTTTAAGAGCATAAATACGTATTTTTTGCCTTAGGAGTGGCTGTGACGTTTATTGTGTCTATGGCGCATGCAAAATTACACAAGAGACATAGCTAAGCATAAAATACCAAGTATAATGAGTCTGTTTGCAAAAAATGTTTCCAGCAGTTTCATAATACCTAAGGCACAAAACTTCACTTAACAATTGCTCAAAATGAACAAACTGGACCATCAAACGAGGCAAGATGAAGAGGATGACCTGAGAAATGTAAATTCTGGGTAAAAATGTAAAAAAAAAGTGTAAAAAAAGTGGGTAAAAAAAAGTAAAAAAGTGGTAAGAATGTAAAAAAAGGTAAAAAAAAATGTAAAAATTTGCAAAATAAAGTGTAAAAAAAATGTAAAAAAGTGGGTAAAAATAAACAACCTAGACCGTCAAATGTGACAAGACCGATCCAAGCAGCTAGGGCAAAGAACATTAAAAAACATCTAAATTAATTATAAACAAAAATAAAGAGCAAAGAAATTTGTGGTTAGAATACTTGCGAAAAAGATAATCACAATGAGTCAAAACAGAAGTGAAGATGAGATATTCTAAGTGTTGTTATTGATGTATATTGACTCTTCGGCGTTTGAAGTGAGGCATGTGGCTGTGGCTGGTGGCAAATCCTTCTGGGGAGGAATCTCGGTCCACCCCAAACACTGTATATTCCCAGGCTCGAAATGCCGGGTAAGTTACGTTAGAAAAGCCAACGTAAACTGGATTTTCAGTGGATGGGCTTTCCATTAAAATAACAAAAAAGGAGAAATAAATATATGCAATCTCTCATAAAAAAGTGCTATAGCTAAGAGACGGAACTATTTCAACAACAATAATCTTGTAATTATAAACAAGGGGGGGGGGGGTAGTAAAGGAGGGGTTGTATAAAAAAAATACATTAGTACCTCAAAAGCACCTTAAGTGCTTTTAACAACCAGTAAAATTTTTCGTTACCATGAACAATACTTAAATCAAATGAGACTTTTAGGGATATACCCAGTATACACCATGAAGGCCTAAAAACCTATCTTCCTCCACCCCTTCCCCTTAAAATGACATGACTTTTCCCTTATACGACTTTTGGTGGTCTTAAACTAGCTTTGTGTTATAAAGTGAAATATTCACAAATACTGTTATTTTTTAACATTAACTTTGTTATTTAAGTAATGTTACTTTAGGGAAGAAAAGATAACAGAGTGGGTGACAAGACGGTTGTGCTTTGGCTAATTTTCCACCCAAATATAAAGTTTCACTTATATTCTGCTTAAATCTCGGTGACACTGTAGAGCAGGGGCGTCCCGAGGGGGGGGGGGGGGGGGGCCCTCCAACGTTTTTGGCATTCGGTAAAATTTTCGCCAAAGGCGATATATTTCGGCAGAAATTTTGCAAAATTGCCCGAAATTTAGCAAAATTCTTGATTTCTGCAGAAAATTTGGCATAAATGTGGTAGCGATTTGGTAAAATTTACGAAGATCGCCCTTTCTAATGAAATGAGTCTCGGGACAGCCCTGCCGTAGAGTTACGGCTCTTCTGAAGAAAATACCTTGATAACATAAACGTAGTAGCTTACTATCAAATTCCTGATATATTTTTATTTTAAATATCATGGTCGCTTTTCTGACAATGCCCTCCCCCCTGAAGACCTTGTACGTGGCCTCAGGATATATTTCAACCAAAATAAAACGATGAAATACTTGCTTTATAATATGCAGCATATATCTATCAATCAGATCATCATTTTTCGTTCCACTCTTATCACATTTTAGAGCACTAAAAAGATTATTTTACCTAATTTTCAGTCATTCACTCAGGCTAAAGTGGATATATTTGAGTATCGGCATAAGCCAAGAGAAGGACCTGTAGAGAAGGAAACATGTCAAGAAAGCAATTTGTGATATGTAGAATAATTGGTAGCTAACACATATTGCATTCAGCCTCGCTATACTTTACCCATAACCCCCTTAATATACAAATATATAGCCCAAATCATATACTTCCCACGACGCATCAAAACATGGAAACGAGAACGAAGAAATATATTACTAGGGCTATATTTCGGTCCATGGGGGGGGGGGGTATTGTCGGGGTAAAAGTTTTAATGGCACTGCATTTATTTTGTTAAGGTGTTTCCTTCAGTAGAGCTGTTCCTCAAGAGTGTTACCAAATTGTTAATTGATGATGTTCTGTTTACGGTCCAAGTAGAAAGAAGCATGAAATCGCTTATTGTCTGGGGTCTAGAAATGCAAGAGCCATTTTCCATTTACTTTTGTTGTTTTTAGAGGAGGGTGGCATTCATGAAAGGATCATAAAAAAACAAATAATCATTTGAATTAACCAATGAATAAAGGCCGTTTCATTCGAGTCAACTTTCATCAGTTGACTGATGAAATCAACTGATTTCATCAACTAATGAACCGGTTGATGTAGCCACAAAAGCTACAACTTTTTATAGCTTTTTAGGAAGCTACAAAATGGCCTGAATTACATTTTCTAGTTATATTGTTGATTCGTGGAGGATTGACCTGAGTGGAGTTGATCTAAAAAGGGGTTGAGTCAAGCAGGGTTGACTTGAATGAGGGTTGAGCTGCACGGAGGTTGAGTTGAATAGGGCTCAGGTAACAGGGGTTGAGCTAAAAGGAGTTGAATTAAATGAGGGTTGAATTACACCGGGGTTGACATGCACGAGAGTTCGGTTAAACGGGTGTTGAGTTACAAGAGAGATCAGTTAAATGAGTTCAGTTGCACGGGTCTTGGATAAACGAGGTTTGAGTTGTAAGGGAGCTGAGTTGCTTGGGGTCTCAGTCAAACGGGAGATGAGTTTCACGAGGGGTTCGGTTAAACGGGAGTTTAACCGCGCGAACTATTGGTTAAATGTGCTAAGTTAAACGAGGGTTTATTTGCATTGGAACTGATTTCTGGCTATGTTGATTCCAATTGCACGGTTTTCATTTCGACTTGACACAATTTTAGTGGGGTCCCTGGTCATTTTTCAAAATTCCATAAATTCGTTATCGCAATAAACTTATACCATTAAGATTAATTGAAATAATAGCTACCATTCCTAAAATGGCTTTTTAACGGCAACTCTTTCACTCTTGACTTTTTTTTTCAAAACACATTTTTAAATTTGTAGTTACTATTACTATGGACTGGTGTTCGTTTTCATCTGACGCCATAGTCATGATCAAGGATGAACCAAAGATTATTGGGAAAACCTGAATGGAAAATAGTGCCAGTTTTGAAAAAATTATCAGCGCTATCTGTAAATAGATACTTTATCTGATCAAAAGAGAGCGCTAAAGTATACCATTATTACTTATCTGACAAACTAAATTACTTACCCTAAAAGGTCCGACACATGTAACTTTTTGGGCACCGATTTCAGCAGCTCAGTGGGCAAACAATAGCGGAACAAAGAAATGTCCTTTGCTCGAGATTTTCCAAGCCAAACATTATGGGCACCAATAGTCAACTGCAGCCGCAGGTTATCAATGGTTGCATCATTGATCTCAAATTGTTATTTAGTTATTTTATTATTATTATTAAGCTCTTTTATTATTAAAATTTTTATTCTTTTAAATTGTTTTATTACTGAATTCTAAATTCTTTTATTGTGAAAGATTTAAATAATTAGTTATACTAATTATTTATACTAGTTATAATATATACTATTATATATACTAATTATATATACTATTATATATACTAATACTATATACTATACTATATACTATTATATATACTAATTACGAGTAAATATATACTAATCGTATATATACTATTTATACTAGTTATAATAATTAGTTATACTAAAGAACTAAATAATTAGTTCTGTTGATTTTCCTGCTGAAGGGAAGGAAACAATTGAAGATTTCTTTTCTTTGATGATTACAATGAAATTCGGCGCCGTTTTTGTAAATCGGCACCGAAAACACTAAATTTTTCAAGCTAAAATCGGTGCCGCTTTCTTTGTAAATTGGCGCCAATTTGGTAAATCGATGGTGAAAAAGGCCACCGATGTCCAGCCTTTAAACGCTTCACGAGACGTAGATGACGTCAAAGGTTAGAAGGATGACGGCTTGAAGCGGTCTGGATTAGCTGTCAGATAAGTTACAGCTGCAAACTCTGGAAGTTCCAGGATAGGTGACGTGATATTTAAACAAAAGATTTAATCTTTTCAAAAATGGGGGAAAATATTCAAAGATACACGTAGAAAACAAAAAGGTATACTAATTATGGATTTTGCACACTTCGAGAGATCTATTAAAAGACAATTTTACGGTAGGATATATGTGACTAAAGTTGTTATTCACGTAGGTTTCCGAAATGTTTCAGTTAACAAGCTGTAATGTAAGTGTTTGTTCGGTACTTGTATGATGCAACCCCTACGTAATATTCTTCTAATATTTTCTCTGACGCTCAATCCTAACGAAATATACTAAAGTAAGATAAAAAATATAATAGTTTAGAAACAAGTTTGGGCTATATATTTGCGCATCAGGGGGTTGGGGGGGGGATTGAATTAAAGTATGGCGGGTCTACATGCCAAATGTGTTAGGTACAATTATCCTGCATATTATGTAGTAAGAATTGTTTTCTAACTTCACACTGTCCAAATACTTTACCCCCACCCCCCTAATGTGAAAATATATAGCCCAAATTATATATTATCTATCTATTCTGTCACCTCACTTTTTCTTGTTTCACGCTAAGCTGAAAGAAACTAACGAAAAAAAACGGTTCTATAGTGCGTCAATGAATGAACAACATGAGCGGTAGGGGGCTTATCATACAAGTACCCTTTGTTGTTGCTTTACAAATGATACCTGGGAGTAAATATTAAGCGGATAAGTCAGATAAGGGATGCGCGTGTGCACTAGACACTGCACCTCGTCTTTTGAGGTGTTTCAAAATACAGGATCCTTTAAAATATGGCGCTATTAGTTTCTCATCTTTATCCTCCCGTGTTAGACTGCCGAAAGATATATTCTTGTAAATTTCCTATTCTCTTTGGAATGGACTCTAAATATTTCGCATGACGAAAGCTTTCAGTCAGTGGCTTGGAAATTAGCACTTTCTCTAGAAGAGGAGGATGTAACTTATCTGGGACAACTGATATATTCATTTTCAACAACATAATGTACTTGAGGGTTCTAACGCTATTTATTTCAGTTCGTTATATTGCTGGTTTATTTGTGTGGATTCAATAGTAGTTAGGTTTATCTTCGTGGTTTGATAAAGGTAGCTGCAAATTGTAAATGTAAGTAATTGTATATCATATATTTTACTTTAGTCTATTTTAGTTTTATATATATTTTTAGTTATATTATTTAGTTTTAGTTATATTTTTTTTACGCTGAAGACGTCTTGTTATATACGGGCGAAATATTCATTGGATTTTTGTTGTTTCTCTTCACTTTCGTTAACTGGCCATAGACCCGTTAGTTGTCTTTATATTCATTTCTTTGTTTTTGTCATGAAGGGCCAGTTTGGCTTTAGATCTTATTCAATTATTTGATTTACAAAAAACATAACAACTAAATTACTGACACCCGCCTTGAAAAAGATACAAAAATAAGAAATTTTAAACAAATTTAAATAAAAATTACTAACAAATGGGTGATCACTTCTGTCAGACAAATTAAAATTTAACAGAGATTTTAGTTATTTTTCTTGTTGTGGTTTGGATTGCTATGGAGACGCTTTGGCATACTTTTATCACCAGAGTCTGATTCCAGGTCCTGCAGTGTGTTGCTATAACAGGTTTCGATTAATAAGGAAACGGTTTTGCATAACCTAAACACTGGAATCAATCTCCAAGGCCTGCTGTACGGCTCTACAACTAAGTTCGAACTATGGGTCTCGTATCACCAGGCTGAGATCAAGCCTCTGCATCTCTATAGGACTTGAGCTCTAGTTTATTGAATACCACAGCTTTTTTTCTATCGATATATAAATGACGATATTATTATCAATATCTTTTTAAAGCCAATCGCTAATTTCAATATATATTTTCAAATTCCCCGAAGGTTTTATATTATAAGCAATTAACAGATGACTTAACGTAGATATTTCAGTTAGTTCTAGTGCGATCTAGTTTCTCGTAAGGAAAATAAGATGGTAATTCTACCGTAATAATATTCAAACAGTTCGTGATAACAAACTGTAAGTAATGAGCTACTCGGTCGAATTGTAGCCAAAACTCTAAAAGGGAATTTTGATAACAATTAATGCACACAAAATGGACTTTTTATGATGATTCTAAATATATAAAACTCATTAAGTTTAGTTTTCATAGGCAGCGTAATCGCGCTGCCTGTGTAAAGAACGATGTTGGCACAATGTATTATTTATTTATTTTTTTTGTTTTTTTTTCTTCCATGCCAGGGCACTTTGTATCGAATGAGTCGTCGTAGAAACTTCGAAAAGGGCTCATTCGATTGGAAATTGGAGTGGCTAGTGCCCTATTTAATAGTCGAAAGTGATTGGAGGGCAACTAACTAGCCCCCCACGCCCATCATTCCCCCAAAAACATCCAATGAAAATTTTGAGATAGCCATTTTGTTCAGCGTAGTTGATTTCCAGATAGAAAATGTTTTAGAGGAGGACAACCCCCAAACCCCTCAGGACAAGGGCTTTAAGTAATGCCCTAGGGGCATACAAGAACGACGTTGGCACAATGTATTATTTATTATTTTTGTCCTTTAGAGCAGGGCACTTCGTATCGAAGAAGTTGTCGTAGAGACTTCGAAAAGGGCTCATTCAATTGGAAATTGGAGTGGCTTGTGCCCTTTTTAATAGTCGAAAGTGATTGGAAGGTGACTAACACCCCTTCCACGCCCACCATTTCCCAAAACACATCCAATCAAAATTTTGAGTCAGCCATTTTGTTCAGCGTAGTTGATTTCCAAATATAAATTATGTTTTTGAGGAGGACACTCCCCCACAGCCCCCAGGGCAAGGGTTGTAAGTTATGCCTTGGGGGCATATAAGGTTTTTATAGAAGGTGAGGACGTAGAAACTTCAAAAAAGGAACATTCGATTGAAAATTCAAAGGGCTAATGCCCTTTTTAATAGTCGAAAGTGATTGGAGGGCAACTAACCCCCCTCTCACGCCCACCTTTTCCCAAAACACATCCAATCAAAATTTTGAAATAGCCATTTTATTCAACGTAGTTGAAAGTTTTGAAAATTAGGTCTTTAAGGATGACAACCCCTCCCTCCCAGAGCCCTCAGGGCAAGGGTTTTAAGTGATGCCCTGGGGGCATATAAGGTTTTTATTGAAAGCGTTGTCGTAGAAACTTCAAAAGGGTTCATTCAATTGGAAATTGAAGGGCTAGTGCCTTTTTTAACAGTTGAAAGTGATTGGAGAGTGACTAACGCCCCTCTCACGCCCACTGTTTAACCTAACACATCCAATCAAAATTTTGAGATATTCATTTTGTTCAATTTAGTTGAAAGTTCTGGAAATTATGATTTTGAGGATGACAAACCTCCCAAACCCCTCAGGGCAAGGGTTGTAAGTTATACCCTGGGGGCATATAAGTTTTTTACAGAAAGCGTTTTCGTTGAGACTTCAAAAAGGGCTCATTTGATTGGAAATTAAAAGGGCTAGTGCCCTTTTTAATAGTCGAAAGTGATTGGAGGGCAACTAGCCCCCCTCTGAAGCTCACCATTACCCCAAACACATCCAATCAAAATTTTGAGGTAGCCATTTTGTTCAACGTAGATGAAAGTTCTGGAAATTAGGTCTTTGAGGATGACACTCCCGCCAGAGCCCTCATTGCTAAGGTTATAAGTTATGCCCTGGGTGCATATAAGATTTTTTAAAGGAAAAGTTGTTGTAGAAACTTCAAAAAAGGCTCATTCAATTGGAAATTGAAAGGGCTAGTGCCCTTTTTAATAGGCTAGTCGAAACTGAATGGAGGGTAACTAACCTCCCTTTCACGCCAACCATTTCCCCAAACACATCCAATTAAAATTCTGAGATAGCCATTTTTTCAACGTAGTTGAAAGTTCTGTATATTATGTCTTTGAGGATGATCAACTCCCCCCCCCCCCCACGCCCCTTAGGGCAAGGGTTGTAAGTTATGCCCTAGGGGCATATATGGTTTTTATAGAGCGTTGTAATAGAAGCTATGAAAACTTTGAAGGGCTAATGCCCTTTTTAATAGTCAAAAGTGATTGAGGGAAAACTAACACCCTTCCCAAGCTCACTATTTCCCCAAAAACATCAGATAAAAATTTGAGATAGCCATTTTGTTCAGCGTAGTTGATTTCCAGATAGAAAATGTTTTGAGGAGGACGACCCCCAAACCCCTCAGGACGAGGGCTTTAAGTAATGCCCTGGGAGCATACAAGAACGACGTTGGCACAATGTATTATTTATTATTTTTGTCCTTTAGAGCAGGGCACTTTGTATCGAAAAAGTTGTCGTAGAGACTTCAAAAAGGGCTCATTCAATTGGAAATTGGAGTGGCTTGTGCCCTTTTTAATAGTCGAAAGTGATTGGAAGGTGACTAACACCCCTTCCACGCCCACCATTTCCCAAAACACATCCAATCAAAATTTTGAGACAGCCATTTTGTTCAGCGTAGTTGATTTCCTTTATAAATTATGTTTTTGAGGAGGACACTCCCCCACAGCCCCCAGGGCAAGGGTTGTAAGTTATGCCTTGGGGGCATATAGGGTTTTTATAGAAGGTGTTGTCGTAGAAACTTCAAAAAAGGAACATTCGATTGAAAATTCAAAGGGCTAGTGCCCTTTTTAATAGTCGAAAGTGATTGGAGGGCAACTAACCCCCCTCTCACGCTCACCTTTTCCCTAAACACATCCAATCAAAATTTTGAAATAGCCCTTTTATTCAACGTAGTTGAAAGTTTTGAAAATTATGTCTTTAAGGATGACAACCCCTCCCCCCCCCAGAGCCCTCAGGGCAAGGGTTTTAAGTGATGCCCTGGGGGCATATAAGGTTTTTATTGAAAGCGTTGTCGTAGAAACTTCAAAAGGGTTCATTCAATTGGAAATTGAAAGGGCTAGTGCCTTTTTTAACAGTTGAAAGTGATTGGAGAGTGACTAACGCCCCTCTCACGCCCACTATTTGACCTAACACATCCAATCAAAGTTTTGAGATATTCATTTTGTTCAATTTAGTTGAAAGTTCTGGAAATTATGATTTTGAGGATGACAAACCTCCCAAACCCCTCAGGGCAAGGATTCTAAGTTATGCCCTGGGGGCATATAAGCTTTTTATAGAAAGCGTTTTCGTTGAGACTTCAAAAAGGGCTCATTTGATTGGAAATTAAAAGGGCTAGTGCCCTTTTTAATAGTCGAAAGTGATTGGAGGGCAACTAGCCCCCCTCTGAAGCTCACCATTACCCCAAACACATCCAATCAAAATTTTGAGGTAGCCATTTTGTTCAACGTAGATGAAAGTTCTGGAAATTAGGTCTTTGAGGATGACACTCCCGCCAGAGCCCTCATTGCTAAGGTTATAAGTTATGCCCTGGGTGCATATAAGGTTTTTTAAAGGAAAAGTTGTTGTAGAAACTTCAAAAAAGGCTCATTCAATTGGAAATTGAAAGGGCTAGTGCCCTTTTTAATAGGCTAGTAGAAACTGACTGGAGGGTAACTAACCTCCCTGACACGCCAACCATTTCCCCAAACACATCCAATCAAAATTCTTAGATAGCCATTTTTTCAACGTAGTTGAAAGTTCTGTATATTATGTCTTGAGGATGATCAACTCCCCCCCCCCCACGCCCCTTAGGGCAAGGGTTGTAAGTTATGCCCTAGGGGCATATATGGTTTTTATAGAGCGTTGTAATAGAAGCTATGAAAACTTTGAAGGGCTAATGCCCTTTTTAATAGTCAAAAGTGATTGAGGGAAAAACTAACACCCTTCCCACGCTCACTATTTCCCCAAAAACATCAGATAAAAATTTTGAGATAGCCATTTTGTTCAGCGTAGTTGAAAATTCCGGAAATTATGTCTTTGATGATGACATTCCCCAGCCCTCAGCGCAAGGGTTGTGTGCTGTGCCCTGGGGGTATATAAGGTTTTATAGAAAGTGTTGTCGTAGAAACTTCAAAAAGTTATCATTCGATTGGAAATTGAAAGCGCTAGTCCCCTATTTAGTAGTCGAAGGTGATTGGAGGGCAACTAACGCCCCTCTCAGTCCTTTATTTTCCCAAATACATCCAATCAAAATTTTGAGATAGACATTTTGTTCAACGTAGTTGAATGTTCTGGAAATTAGGTCTTTGCTAGCATTGTCGTAGAAACTTCAAAAAGGACTCGTTCAATTGGGAATTGAGAGTGCTAATGCCCTTATTAATAGTCAAAAGCGATCGGAGGGCCTCTACAATAGAGCGCTTCTGATCAACATTTTGATATAGCAATTTTGTTGAACGTAGTTGAAGGGTCCTACTACGATACGAATAACTACGGAAAAAAATAATACAGAAATTATGTTTTTGAGTATGACAACCCCCAACAGCCCTCAGGGCCCTCGAGCCTGAGAAAATCTGCCTGATTTCTAAAACAAAGTGGAAATACCCCCAAAAATTCTTAAGATCCGAGTGAAAATTGCAGCGTTAGATTCAGTATATCAGAGACCTCTATTGTAGAGGTTTTAAGCTCTTATCTATAAAAATTTGGAATTTTTGTATTTTTGCCAGAAGAAGGATCATGGCCCCAAATCAATAGTCCTAGAACATCGGGAGAAGGCTCATTCAAACAGAAATCCAAGGTTCTTGTGCCCTTTATAGGTGGCCAGAGCCATTAGAAGGCAGCTATTTCCCTCCCAAACCTTTTTAACTCTCCAAAACGTCTGGACGCCAGGAGAAAGGACTGTAAGACATTAAATTAGCGAATTATTTAATTAAAGTATTTGTTATTGGGAAATATACGAAAATATTAGAGTGGGGAGCTTTTTTTGAAGGGGTATATTTTCCGGGACTGGTTTTCCATGGAGGGGAGAGGTGGATTCCCCAGCCTGATTTGAAAAATGATCAAATACTGAATTGAAAAATGTTTTTCCAACCGAAAATAAATAGCAACATTAAAATTTCAAGTTGACAGAAATTGTACAGTATATGGAGAGGGCTGCCCCTTCCTCAACCCTCATTGGTTACGCTAATTTTTTTTAGTGCTTTCAATAAGCTTCTTATTCAAATTAAATGGTTTTTGTGTTTTACGAGTCGTTCTTAAGGAATTGAGCCAAAAAATTGAACTTCAGCGTAAAGAGCGAGGGCTGAAAAATACAGAACAAACTCTATTCACTTTAAGTTTTAAAATTTGTTCCTTACTTTTAGTTGAAAAAAACTGTTTTTTTTTCCTAATCATGGTTGCAGCGGCAGCTGCAACCTAGTAAAGAGCGAACGACGGCCCATAGTAACCAAAAGTTTAAAAACACGTTTAGAAAAAAAAAACTGCCTAATGAAGAAAAAAAAACTCCATCTGACACTGATTTAGGAATGGTAACAATCGTTTCAGTTCGTATTAAAAATAAAAGTTTATTGGGAAAAGAAATTTATGGTTATTTCGACAAAAAGCCTGAAAACCCCTCAAAAATGGCGTCAGATCGAAGTGAAAAGTGTACCTTTGGAATCAGCATAGTTGAAAACCTTATTCAGGGAAATTACAGTCCCCAACCTTGAAAAACAAGAAAAACCACTTTTTTGTATGGGTAGCACTGATCTGTCTCCCTTTTTTTCTCCTTTTTTTTCCAGGGCAAGCGGTTTACCAGAACATCATAGAGAGATGCTTAATGACTCATTATAAAGCTGTTTCTCACGTCTACGTGCCTTTTATAAATTACACCATCTGCAAATGCCATAAGGCACAAAATGGCACATTATGTGCCATTTCTCAAGGGGTGGGACTAGCGGGCTACAAAATATCGTAGACAGATGTTTAATAGCTCACATTAAAGATATTTCTCATATCTGAGTTTTATTTATAAATTCTACCACCTACAACTGCCAAATGGCTCTAAAAATGGCACTATTTACGCCATGTCCCAAGTGGAAAAGCTAGGGGCTAGTGGACTGGCAGAGCTTCTTAGAGAGATGTTTAATGACTGATTTGAAAGCTATTGCTCATATCTACGTGATTTAAATCAGTTTTTGCCATTCGTAGCTTCAAATAGCACAAAAAACGGCACCTTTTGTGCCACTTTTTAAGTTGAAAAGCTTTGAAGTATAAAACGGTACCATTGTAATAATTATGTTCCAAAACCCTTAACTGGAGATTTACAAGGGGCCCTTCCCGTATACTCCCCCTCCCAGCCCCCTTAGTAAGTCTCATTAGTCTGTTGGGAGTCAGAATCAAAAGTCAAAAATCATGTTTAGGAAAAAAACTGTCTAGTGGAAACAAATTGCCATCTGACACTGATTGAGGAATGGTGACTATTATTTTGGTTCGTCTTAAAATCAAAAGTTTATTGCGAGAAGAAATTTATGATTATTTCGAAAAAAGCCTGAAACCCTCGAAAATGGCGTCAGATCAAAATGAAAAGTGTACCATTGGAATCAACATGGTCGAAACCCTTGTACAGAGAAATTACAGTCCCCCTCAGTGCTACAACAAGGAAAAAGTCATTTTCTTTGTTGTTCAAGGTAATAGTCACCATTCCTCAATCAGTGTCAGACGGCAATTTGTTTCCACTAGGCAGTTTTTTCCTAAACATGATTTTTGACTTTTGATTCTGACTCCCAACAGACTAATGAGACTTACTTAGGGGGCTGGGAGGGGGAGTAAACCCCTGTACTTAACTCAGAAGAAATAGAAGTAATTTAAATCTTGTTAAATCTAAACAATGTTCTTTCGTAAAAGACTAAAACAGATAATGCAAGTAGAAAATAAGTTTTCTATTATCATGAATAAACTTTTAAAACGTAAATAAACTTTTAAAACGTAAACATAAGAGTGAAAACTTGAATAAATATAAACATGAATAAATATAAGAGTTAAAACTTTTAAAACCGTCATTGTCAAAATAAAATGTCTTTGAGCAGTTATCATGGCTATTGGGATTGACAACATGAAAAAATAAACAAGGTCAGTTACTATTTGGACATTACTGTGTGTTTAAGGCATTTATGGAGTCAAACTTTTCTAATATTAATCTAAAAAAAATAATTTTTTCCAAGGGAAGTAAAGAGCAAAGTTGAAACTTAAAACGGACAAAAATTATTGCTTCACAACATATCTAATATATACCAATCAAACTAGTACAAATAAACCAAGTAATTATGTTTCCCTGTGTTTCTAAGATTATAGAAAACTAGCGGTTTACTGAAAACACAAAAATCAAGTATTAAAAATAGGAATTCATTTGGGAGTGAAAAGTGAGTATGAAGCCTGACAACAATAAACTAATCTATAAAGATTTTCATAGTCTTACACCAGTTGTGACATCAGTAACTTTCCATATACAATTAAAATTATCTTAAAAACATAAGCGTAGAATTGAGTATTTTTTTAATAACCGCAAAGCTATTGAACAGCATACAGATTATTGGATTGATTTATCAGGTAGCATTTTGGAATAATATTCAATAGTGCTATAAGCTATAATATCAATAGATATTAATAAACAATCTTCAAATGTAAGAAATACGCTTTAGTATTAGTTAAAATAAAGATCAAATTAGATATAATATGAATTTTGAAAATTTGGTTATTTGTCTCTATACAACAGCGAATTTCAAGCTATGATACAAATTCTAAAGCTAGTCTATAGTCCTAATCCTAATGCTATCAAGATGGCTTTACTTCGAACTTGTCTACAAAGTAATCATGTCATGTCCTTTTTAAAACCAAAAGGACAGCCAGGCATTGAAATGAGCCATCGTGCAGAAGTGATACCAAATTAAACGAGAAAAAAAAAAATAAAGCAACAATCCTAAAATGAATTGTATTTATCTTAAAAGGGATTGATCCTAAAAGGTATTGATAATAGTTTTTTTCTTTAAAAAGTGTCCTTAATTGGTTTGCTTTTACTGTACCAAAACTCCTATATTATTTTGGGTTTTCAGTAAAGCGCTAGTTTTTCGATAATCCTAGAAACAAAGGGAAACAAAATTAGTTGGTTTATTTGTACTAGTTTGATTGATATATATATAAGAGAGGCTGTGAAGCAATAATTTTTTTCTGTAATTGCAATAATTTGTGAAACTTAAAATAATTTAGGTTTCAACTTCGCTCTTTACTTTCCTTGGAAAAACTTTTTTTTTTAGATTAATCTTTACTCGTTTTTTATTCAAATTTAATGTAGAAACAACCCTGCCATGATCTTTTTTATTTATACGGAATAATTTCTGTTCTTTTTAAGTTTTAATGTTATTCCCTAGTTTCAGTTGAAAACTTGAGGCTGTTAAAGCGCGTATTTAGAAGCTTATATTTATGCCTAGTCACTTTTTATAAATTTGACTTGATAGCACATTCCCATAAAGTGCACTTTTTGTTTTTCCACCCGTTTTTTTCAAATGAAAAAAGTGCCTTTTTCAATGAAATAACCAATAAAGGTGTTTTTTCAAAATCTAGGCAGGAGCAAAAAATAAGGAGGCAAGGACGTCCCTTCTCCTCAATTACCACCATTAGAACTAGCACGCAGGCTTCATCGCAGAGTGAAGTTTGAAGGTTTGGTTCAAAAGTATTGATCATTCAACCTTAATTTTCGGTAGATTTTTAGTTGAAAAGTTTTAAGTTTTAGTTAATTTGTTTTCGCAATAATCTTTTACTTTTAAGATGAGTAGAAGTCTTATGAAAGGTACACAGGGGGTTTGGAAGGGGGAGTATATGTGAGGGGTTCTTATAAACCTCCAGTTAAGGACTTTGGACCATAATTGTTGCAATGGTACCGTCTTATGCTTTCAAACTCTTCCAATTAAGAAGTGGCGCCAAAAGTGCTGTTTTTAGTGCTATATATGGTAAAATTGATAAAAAATCACATAGATATGAGTAATAGCTCTAAAATGAGTCTTCTCGGGATATGCTTGGGAAAATGAGTGCATCACATTTGCAAAAATAGTGATAAGAATGGACAAACCATGATTGAAAAAAAAATCCAAGGAGGAATCAAACGCATGATAATCTAATTTAAAGTCCAGTGCTATACTAAAAGAACCACGCCAATAATAATCTAATTTAATATTTTGGTGTTTGTAGGACTTTAATTGCGTAGCTTATTAAGGGGGCCTGGAGGAGGAACCTACGGGAGGTATTCTTGCAAACCTCGAGTTAAGGGTTTTGGATCATAATTATTACAATTATACCGTTTTATACTTTCAAGATTTTCCACTTCAGACATGGCACAAAAAGTGCCGTTTTTAGTACCATTTGAAACTTGCAAATGATGGAATTTATAGGAAGAACGTAAATATGAGCAATATTTTATATATGAGCTATCAAAAATCTATCTACGATGCTCTGGTTGCCCGCTAGCCCCGCCCCTTGAGAAATGGCTTAAAGTGCCCTTTTTTGTGCCATATGGCACTTGCGGGTCGTGGAATTTATATAAACCACGTACATATGAGAAATAGCTTTTGAATGAGCTCTTAAGCATCTCTCTATGATGTTCTAGTAACCCGCTAGGCCTGGGAAAAAAAAGGAAAAAAAGACCGTTTTAAAGTTTTTTAGCTTTTAGTCACTATGGGATATGGTTCGCTCTTTACTAGGTTGCAGCTAATTCTTCAACCATGACAAAGAGTTCATTGTGAATTCTCCGGAGAAACTAGTTCATATTGAAATCGGTGAAATCTAATAGATGGTAGAATTGTAAAAACCTAGTGAATATAAGCAATAGCTTATAATTGAGCCATTAAACATCTATCTACGATGGTGTGGTAGCCTGCTAATGTTTCAGTAGCTTACTGGTGAGCCGACGATCTATAGAACCTACTAAGGGGGTTGGGAGGGGGAGGGTACGGGAAGGGTTCTTGTAAAACTCCAGTTAAGGGTTCTGGAACGTAACTATCACAATAGTACCTGTTTTGTACTTCGGAGCTTTTCCACTTATGAAGTGGCACCAAAAGTTTTGTTTTCAGTGCTATATCGCACTTACTAATGGTAGAATTGTAGAATTGATAAAAAAAAAAAGCACGTTTATATGAGCAATAGCTTTCAAATGAGCCATGAAACGTAACTCTTATAAGTTCAGCTTGCCAAATAGCCTCAGCTTTTCTACTTGAGACATGACACAAACAGTGCCGTTTCTAGTGCCATTTGGAAATTTTAGATGGTGGAATTTAGGCCTATAGAAAGAACGTAGATATGAGCAATATCTTTTATATGAGCTATAAAAAATCTATCTACGATGTTCTTGTAGCCTGCTAGCGCCACCACTTCAGAAATAGCAGAAAGTGTCCTTCTAGTGACATGTGGCACTTGCAGATGGCGGACACTGTAATTTCCTTGTATAAGATTTTCGACAATTCTGATTCCAATGTTCCACTTTCCATTTTGATCTGACGCCATTTTGGAGGGGTTTCAGGTTTTTTTTTTTCGAAATCACCACAAATTTCTTTTTGCAATGAACTTTTACTTTTAAGACAAACCGAAATAATAGTTAATAATGATAATAAAATTTATTTATAACCCACTGCACAAACAATGTGAAAAATAGTGGAGTAAAGAGAAAAAGAAAAGAAAAATAAACACACACAGCACTTAAAGTAAGATGAACAAATAAAAAGAAATTTATGTAAGGGGATTTTATATGAAATTTGTGTAAGAAATTTATATGTAAATCACGAAGTTTTTCATTTATATTAGGTGTGTTATACTTTTTGATAACACGGCGATTACAAAATTACAACGGAAGATACAACAAAAATTTGCAATACTGATAATAGCCTTTCCTTAATTTGGATAGGTCATTCTTCCTAAGCAAAATGTAAATACCTGAAATAGCATGGTCACAGAAAACAGAATACAGCGACACTAAAGCTTTGCGATTGTATTTCGACCCATTTGCAACAATCTTGGAATAGCCACATCTAATAGCCACCCTAGCCCTGCTCTAGCCGTCTCCCGTCTCCCGTTTTTTTAGCAGGGCTAGGGGTGACCAGAACATTACAGAGAGATGTATAATAGCTCATTCGAACGGGAAATTAAATTTTCTAGTGTCCTTTTGAAGTGACCAAAAATACTGAAGGGAAACTAGCCCCCCTTCCCTAAAAAAAGCGTTTTGAAAAAACTGCTTAGTGAAAAAAATTGCCATCTGACACTGATTAACGAATGGTAACGGGCTAATGTCCATGAACGGGGTTAATGTCCAAGAGGATGTTCGTGTTCGATGTTAAGTACGCCAAGGAGGCGGGTTATCCCCTAATGTTTTTAAACTTTGTATTGCTATAGTGCTCTCTAAGATAGCTGATACTTGCTTTCTTTGTTTTTCTGATGTATCGTATATTGCTTACGCGGATGACATCCTAGTTATTAGTAGGAGCAAATTTTCTTGTCTAAAATGCTGGATAATATGAGAAAAGTTTTTTTTTAGATATTGGACTTAATTTAAATTTTGAAAAGTGCGAGTATCTTTGTTTCAACGGTAATGCTACAAAATCTCCTTTGAATTGACACTATGCTTCTATACGTTCAGTTGGTAGCCTACGTTGGCTTGGCATTACTCTGTGTAATAATATGTTTTGTTTTCGCCAGTCAACTGTTAGGGATGCATGTACCAAGATTAGATGTGGCTGTTCCAAGATTGTTGCAAATCGGTCGAAATTCAATCGCAAAGCTTTAGTGTCGCTGTATTCTGTTTTCTGTGACCATACTATTTAAGGTATTTACATTTTGCTTAGGAAGAATGACCTATCCAAATTAAGGAAAGGCTATTATCAGTATTGCAAAATTTTTGTTGTATCTTCCGTTGTAATTTTGTAATCGCCGTATTATCAAAAAGTATAACACACCTAATATAAATGAAAAACTTCGTGATTTACATATAAATTTCTTACACAAATTTCATATAAAATCCCCTTACATAAATTTCTTTTATTTGTTCATCTTACTTTAAGTGCTGTGTGTGTTTATTTTTCTTTTCTTTTTCTCTTTACTCCACTATTTTTCACATTGTTTGTGCAGTGGGTTATAAATAAATTTTATTATTATTATTAACTATTATTTCGGTTTAAGTACAGGTGTTAAGTACAGGGTTTATTTTGTCTGAGCCGATAGAAAAATCTTCCTGTGATAATTCAAAGAGAACGAAAAAATTTCTGCTCAGACGTAGTGCAAGTAATAGCAGAGTACATCTTGTGTTTGATGAAAATATTTCCTCAGAAGAGTGCATATGAAAATCTAATTATGGCTTTCCTTCTTAGGTCTTTTGTACTGAAAAATTAAGCTGTAAAATAACAACCCAGATTTCAAAGTCGTTGTTCCACTAACAATCTAAATCATGAAGATTTTCTTTAGAGATTGTGATTCATCATCTTGTTTTGACGAATTTGCTTTAAAAAAAGACTGATGATTTGGATTGAGTGTTTTGCTGGTCTGTTGAAGGGAAAATAAATTTCGCTGGCTCGGAGCTTATAGTTTTGCAATCCATTTAAATAAACTTCTTTCTTTCATTGATAATCCTAAATCCTCTCTGAATAATCTTGCTTATTAGTAGAAAGCAGTTCTTATAAAACAATAATAGCGGTTTTCACTGAAAGGCCCGGATCAAATAAGTGTGTGGCCTGATTGGATTTTTTTGCGGGGCTCATAGTATTATAGTATTTCTACTGAAGACGGTCGCTGTATATGTGACCGAAATATCTGGACTTTTGTACCTGTTTTTTCACTGTCTAAATAAATGGATTTATCCCCATTTGAAAGTTTATTTGTTCGTCTTAGAACGGCAGTGTGGTCTAAGAACACAACACCTAATTTAAAGGTGTTACGTCGAAAATACGTCGTATATATGGGGAAATGAGACCAACCCAGTAAACATCTAAAAACTCAACATTTGGTTTGCAATTAGAAGACACGGAAGGCTTTACCACTTTCATTGGAAATTTGTTTTACATTTGGGCAAGATTAAAGAAGAAAATTTACATCAAGAACTTTGAATGAACTTTGTCAATGAACTCTCTCTGAAAGTAATCCAGTGAATAATCCGGAAGTTCATTATTTTGTGAATGACCCGAAAAGTTATTTATTTTGTTACATATAAATATGCTAGTTTCAATTTTATTATTTTAGTATTTCTACTGAAGACGGTCGCTGTATATGTGACCGAAATATCTGGACTTTTGTACCTGTTTTTTCACTGTCTAAATAAATGGATTTATCCCCATTTGAAAGTTTATTTGTTCGTCTTAGAACGGCAGTGTGGTCTAAGAACACAACACCTAATTTAAAGGTGTTACGTCGAAAATACGTCGTATATATGGGGAAATGAGACCAACCCAGTAAACATCTAAAAACTCAACATTTGGTTTGCAATTAGAAGACACGGAAGGCTTTACCACTTTCATTGGAAATTTGTTTTACATTTGGGCAAGATTAAAGAAGAAAATTTACATCAAGAACTTTGAATGAACTTTGTCAATGAACTCTCTCTGAAAGTAATCCAGTGAATAATCCGGAAGTTCATTATTTTGTGAATGACCCGAAAAGTTATTTATTTTGTTACATATAAATATGCTAGTTTCATTTTATTATTTTAGTATGTCTACTGAAGACGGTCGCTGCATATGTGACCGAAATATCTGGACTTTTGTACCTGTTTTTTCACTGTCTAAATAAATGGATTTATCCCCATTTGAAAGTTTATTTGTTCGTCTTAGAACGGCAGTGTGGTCTATGAACACAACACCTAATTTAAAGGTGTTACGTCGAAAAAAATACGTCGTATATATGGGGAAATGAGACCAACCCAGTAAACATCTAAAAACTAAACATTTGGTTTGCAATTAGAAGACACGGAAGGCTTTACCACTTTCATTGGAAATTTGTTTTACATTTGGGCAAGATTAAAGAAGAAAATTTACATCAAGAACTTTGAATGAACTTTGTCAATGAACTCTCTCTGAAAGTAATCCAGTGAATAATCCGGAAGTTCATTATTTTGTGAATGACCCGAAAAGTTATTTATTTTGTTACATATAAATATGCTAGTTTCAATTTTATTATTTTAGTATTTCTACTGAAGACGGTCGCTGTATATGTGACCGAAATATCTGGACTTTTGTACCTGTTTTTTCACTGTCTAAATAAATGGATTTATCCCCATTTGAAAGTTTATTTGTTCGTCTTAGAACGGCAGTGTGGTCTAAGAACACAACACCTAATTTAAAGGTGTTACGTCGAAAATAGAACATACCTGCATATTAGTTGACAACCATAAACTATTTCACGTGCGTAGTGCAAAATATCTCTAATGTACAATTATCACGATTAAATTTGATAAATTTGTCATGGACTTTTACAGGTATCAGTTTTCTACATTACAAAGTATATATTATACAATAGTAAAAACATTAATAAATTCCATCCAGGAATGCAAGCTTAAAATAAATATATCTTAAATCGTTTGAATAATTTACAATTTCTCCTTTATCGTCAAAAACGATTTGCTTTAAACTTCAAAGTCTTTTTTTCTTAATTTTGATGGGTAACGCGGGGCATGATTGGGTCCAATCGCTTTATTCGTCCATTATCTGACCTTTTCTACTGACAAAACAGATTATTAAAACGAAAGTGAGAATTGTCAGTAGAATAAAAACGTTTATAAAACTGGATTGTGGAGCTGCAACTTGTGGCAAAACAAACTTTAATATCCAGACAAATTCAACAATTGAAATCCACAATCTTCATTTCGAGAATAGTTTTTCGAATTCACAATCTATATTATAAACTTAGAATCTCGATTGTTAGTGGAACAGCATTTTCATGATGTAATTGTCGGCGAAACGGCAAATTTGCAATCGAGATCACGATTTTACAATTCGGTTTGTCAGTGCAATGGGCCGTAAATTAGCTAATTTTCATAGATGTGTCTTACTTCGCATTGTTTTCAAAGAGCTACCGGTATTGTTTTTTTTTTAATAAGAAAAATTTCAGATGACTTCTTGGAATAGACTGTCTAAGGGTATGTCCAACATTATGAATGAAATAATGAATATATTTGGTATTATTTTAGTTTCTATCTCCATAAGGAAAATTCGGGAAACTACTTTAAAGCATATTAAAATAGCTAGGCTACCATAGCCTACTTATATCATTCCTAAATTCAGACCATTAAACATTAGTGCCCACCTCCTAATAGACAAATATATAACCCAAATTATATAATCAATCAATTTTTATTATTGTGCCTCTTTTTCCTGCCATTGGTTTACTGTTTGCCCTTAAATTAATTAAAAAAAATGGTAAATTTTGCAGATGGCACAATAATTTAGCTAGGATGAAAGTCAATTTGATGCCTTTTTTATGTTCTTTCATAATTCAATAATTGCTTCTGTTGCAAATTGTATCTTGAGTCCTTAAAGGGGCCCAAAGGTATTTTATATGAATTATGAAAGAGCATAAAAAAAGTATCAAATGATGTTTGTTTTTAATTTCATCCTAGCTAAATTATATGGTCCACTGCAAAGTTACCATGAAATTTACCCATCCCTACCCCCCTAATGCGCAAACATATACCCTGAAGTGGAATATACCCTGAATTGTCGACAGCAAAGTTTTGAATTGTAAAATTCAGTGCTATTTTTGTCAATGGCAGCTGAAAAACTTGAAATGTTAGGAAAACAGTTAATATTTGTGTTGCCCAATAAATGAGGTTTGAACTGTTATAAATAAGCATTCATAGAATATACTACTCTTGAACAACTTATATATAAATTAGCAATATGTTCAACTAACTACTATTGATAACTTCTTTCTGTGGTTAAAAAATGAAATACCTTGGGGCCCCTTTAAGGGCTCAAGATGCAATTTGCAACAGAAGTGATTATTGAATTATGAAAAGAGCTTAAAAAAAGGCATCAAATGATGTATTCACTTTCATCCTAGCTAAATTATTGTGCCACCTGCAAATTTACCAAAAAACTTTCCAAAAAAGAAGGTTGGTAAAATTCTACATTAGCTACTTTTGGCTATCCTTGAAAGGGGTTATGTTAGGAAAATAAATCTTTCAGGGATGGGTCTACAGGCTAAAGAATGTCCTTGGAAGGTATTTTGAAGTACCTACCTTCACTCCTTCTCCCTCTTGAGGGCCCTGAAATTTGCCTACATGATAGGTCTATACCTATTGAAATTTTGACAAAACAGCATTTTACCTTAATTCTCAGTTATCATTTTCTTTTCTCTGGCTTCAGCTCTAAAAATGCAATTCCTGTTAATTAAGCCAAATTATCCAAGCCATATCAGTAGGCCTATTTTTGTCAAAATTTAGGAAATGTATTTACATATCTTTAAAGCCTTATAAATTAGGTTTGAGCAAAGTTGTGAATCTGAAAACAATTTTGTTGTACTTCATTTAAGCAGAAGATCTATTTTGCAAAGTTTCACTTTTATAACATACAGATTTTTAATGGTCATCAATGGTGAGGACCCTCTACAGGGAGAAGGAGTGGAGGTAGGTACTTCAAAATACCTTCCTGGGACATTTTTGGGACATACTTTTTGCCTGTAGACCCATCCCTAAGACTTTCATTTTCCTAACCTAACCCCTTTCCAAGCCAAAGGTAGCTAGAGTAGAATTTTACCAGAAGTTTTTCAAAGAAAAGTAAATGCCATATTAAACTTAAGATTCATAATACTTCATAATATGCATAATAATTTTTCTTCATTTGCATCACAAATGAGCTTTACCCCAACCCTAAATATATCCAAATCAGGGTATAGGCTATACTTGCACATCATAGGAGTGGGGGTGAAGTTCATTTGTGAGGTAAATGAAGGTTATATTTAGATTCAGAATGCAATTTGGGTATATATTTGCACATTAGGGGGTGGGGGTATATACTCTTTTAATGTATAGGTTTTAAGAAATTCATGAATTTCTTTTAAGAAATTAGGAACAGCCAGGATGAATGCCATCTATTAAAAAGTATAGGATGGCATATCATTCAGCACAAATTTGAAAAACAGAGAAAGGAAAAAGAAGGGAAAAAAAGGAAAGAAGTGCAGATATAGGTGCTCCCCTTAGAAAATATGTTAACTAGGATAATTATGCATATTCTAAAGTAAGAATTGTTTTCTTAACATGTCTCCTTATGATGGGGACTGGTCCTAAATTTATACCAAAGTTCAAGTTAAAATTCTAGTTTAGCAACTTTTTGCTATCTTGGAAAGGGTTTAGGTTAGGAAAATGAAACTTTCAGGGATGGGTCTACAGACACAAACATTTCATGGGAAGGTATTTTGAAAGCACCTATCTTCACTTCTCTCCCTCTAGAGGGACCTGACCTTTAATGACATTTAAAAATCTTTGTAGCCTATTATATAAGTGAAATTTTGACAAATAGATTATTTGCTTAAATGAAGTACAAAAAAAAAAAACTGTTTCCAGCTTCACAAATTTCTTTAATCTCAATTTATGAGGTTTCAAAGGTCTGCAAACACATTTCCCCAATTTAGAAAAAAAACATTGACATGGCATAAAATTCTAGTCAAATAACTGGAATTGCATTTTAGGAACTAAAAGCAGAGAAAAAGAAACCAATAACTGAAAATTGAGGTAAAATGTTGTTTTGTCAAGATTTCAATAGATATAGACCTGTCAAGTAGGCAAATTTTCAAGACTTAGAAATCAGAAGAGAGTTAACATAGAAGCTGACAATACCTTCCCAGAGTATGTTTTTGGCCCTGGATTCATTGCTGAAACTTTCATTTTCCTAACCTAACCCCTTTCCAAGATCAAAAAAAGTAGCTAAACCAGAATTTTCCAAATTCAAACTCAAAATAACCAGAAATTTTTATTAAAAAATAAATAAAACCCAAAACAAACAGAAATTAAACAAACAATCATAGCAAAAGTGCCAATGATGCAGTAGGTTTTAGGCTTTTGTGGAGAAAAAAGGAGGCAATACCCAAACTCTTGTTTGTAGTGATTTTTGTTTGTTTCAAACTTGATTTGCATATTCAGTTTAAGTTTCACTAATTTTAAGATTTATTTATTCCTTTAAATTAGTGCCTATTTTAAGTTTGTTTGCTGTGATTGTTTATTTAATTTCTGTTTGTTTTGGGTTTCATTTATATTTCAATAGAAAACTATTTTTGTTTATTTTAAGCTTGATTTGCATATTCAATTTAAGCTTTACTCAGTTTAAAATTTATTTTTATATTAATACCTGTTGTATATTTTTTGCTATGATTGTTTACTTAATTTCTGTTCATTTTGAATTTCATTCATTACTTAATAGTAATTTGTGGTCATTTTGAGTTTGAATTTTAATAGTCACTTGTATATGCTAATCTTAAGTTTAATATAGCCTTTACTTTTCTTTGAAAAACTTCTTTTTTGGAAAGTTTTTTCTTTTTTTAAATTAATTTTTGTCCATTTTTGATTGCAAGAAGTTTCAAGTTAAAAAAAAAAAAATCCCTTTCAAAATAATTTTTTTTTTCAACATCTAACTTTCATCAAAGTAACAAAGAATCAAAGTAAAGAAAGCATCAAAGTAAACAAGGTATCACAGTAAAAAAAGTAACAATAAGCAAGTTGCACAGCTCAGAATCATTTTTCCTGGGCTAGGGATGGGGCTCAGTTCTGGAAGCATAATTACTTGGCCTTTGAACCATTTTGAACAAAATGGCTATCTCAAAATTTTGACTAGATGCCCTTTGGGGAAGTGGGCATGGGTTACCTGCCTATTGATTGCTTTTGACTCCTAAAAAAACTGGAAGTTTCAAATTTCCAATCAATTAAGCCCTCTCCAAAGTTCATACAACCACCCATACCACAAAAACCTTGTATCATAGGCAGTGCAATAGCACTGCCTAAGTAAAGAACAATGTTGGCGCAATGTATTATTTATTTGTTTCTTTCTTTCTTTGTTTAGACCAGGGCACTTTGTATTGAAGGAGTTGTTGTAGAAACTTCGAAAAGGGCTCATTAGATTGGAAATTGGAAGGGCATGTGCTCTTTTTAATAGCCAAAAGTCATTGGAAGGCAACTAACACCCCTTCCATGCCCACCATTTCCCCAGACATATCCAATCAAAATTTTGGCATTGCCATTTTGTTCAACATATTTGAAAGATCTGAAAATTATGTCTTTGAGGAGGACACTCCCCCCAGCCCTCAGGGCAAGGGTTGTAAGTTATGTCCTGAGGCATATAAGTTTTTATAGAAAGCATTGCTGTAGAAACTTCAAAAAATGGTTCATTCAATTGGTAATTCAAAGAGCTAGTGCCCTTTTTCATAGTCAAAAGTGATTGGAGGGCAACTAACCCCCATCTCACGCCCACCATTTCCCCAAACACAAGCAATCAAAATTTTGAGATATCCTTTTTGTTCAATGTAGTTGAAAGTTCTGCAAATTAGGTCTTTGAACATGATAATCCCCTCTGAGCCCTTGGGGCAAGGGATGTAAGTTATGCCCTGGGGGCATATAAGGTTTTTATAGAAGCATTGTTGTAGAAACTTGAAAAAGGGCTCATTTGATTGGAAATCAGAGAGCAACTAATCCCCCTCTCATGCCCACCATTTCCCCAAAAACATCCAATCCACATTTTCAGATAGCCATTTTGTTTGACATTGTTGAAAGTTCTAAAAATTATGTCTTTGAGGATGACAAACCCCCAACACCCCTTAGGGCAAAAGTTGTAAGTTATGCCCTGGGGGTATATAAAGTTTTTATAGATAGTGTTGTCATAGAAGCTTCAAAAAGGGGTCATTCAAATGGAAATTGAAAGGGCTAGTGCCCTTTTTAATAGTCAAAAGTGATTGAAGGGCAACTAACCCCCACTTACACCAACCGTTTCTCCAAACATGTCCAATCAAAATTTTGAGATAGCCATTTTGTTCAACGTAGTAGAAAAATCTGGAAATTAGGCCTTGTAGGATGACCCCCCCCAGCCTTCAGAGTAAGGGTTGTAAATTATGCCCTGGGGGCATATAAGGTTTTTATAAAAAGGGTTGTCATAGAAACTTCAAAAATGGCTCATTTGATTGGAAATCAAAATGGCTATGCCCTTTATAATTCTAGAAAGTGATTGGAGGGCAACTAACCCCTCTCTCATGCCCACCATTTCCCCAAACACATCCAATAACAATTTTGAGATAGCTGTTTTTCCAACATAGCTGAAAGTTCTGGAAATTAGCTCTTTGAGGATGACAACCCCCCCCCCACAGTCCTCAGGGCAAGGGTTGGAAGTTAAGTCCTGAGGGGATATAAGGTTTTTATGGAAAGCGTTGTTGTAGAAAATTCAAAAAGGGCTCATTCGATTGGAAATTTAAAGGACTAGTGCCCTTTTCAATAGTCGAAAGTGATTGGAGGGCAACTAACCCCCCTCTCACGCCCACCATTTCCCCAAACACATCCAATCAAAATTATCAGATAACTATTTTGTTCACCATAGTTTAAAGTTCTGGAAATTAGGTCTTTGAGGATGACAACCCCCTCCCCCCACATCCCTCAGGGCAAGGGTTGTAAGTTATGCCCTGGGGGCATATAAGGTTTTTATAGGAAAGGTTGTTGTGAAATCTTCAAAAAGGGCTCATTCAATTGGAAATTGAAAGGGCTAGTGCCCTTTTTCATAGTAGAAAGAGATTGGAGAGCAACTAACCCCCTTCTCATGCCCACCATTTCCCCAAACACAATCCAATCAAATTTTGAGCTAACCTTTTTTTTCACTGTAGTTGAAATTTCTGGAAGTTAGGTCTTTGAGGATGACAACCCCCTCACAACCCTCAGGGTAAGGGTTGTACATTATGCCCTAAGGGCCATATAAGGTTTTTTTTTAATAAAAATTGTTGTTGTAGAAACTTCAAAAAGAGCCCATTTGATTGGAAATTGAAAGGGCGAGTGCCCTTTTTAATAGTTGAAAGTGATTGAAGGGCAACTAACCCCCCTCTCACGCCCACCATTTCCCCAAACACATCCAATCAAAATTTTGAGATAGTCATTTGGTGAACATAGTTTAAAGTTCTGGAAATTTGGTCTTTGAGGATGAAACCCCCTCCCCCAGAACCCTCAGGGCAAGGGTTGTAAGTTTAACCCTGGGGGCATGTAAGGTTTTTATAGAAAGTGTTGTCGTAGAAACGTCAAAAAAGGCTCATTCGATTAGAAATTCAAAGGACTAGTGCCCTTTGTAATAGTCGAAAGCGATTAGAGGGCAACTTTTGAGAGGGGAGTGCCCATATTAATGTTCAAAAGCGATCGCAGGCCGAACACATTGTCGTAAAAACTTCAAAAAGGGTTCATTCGATTGGCAATTGAGAGGGCTCTTGTCTTTTTTAGCAGTTGAAAGTAATCAGAAATTGGAATCTCTTGGCGATTGTGCCCTAAACATTTGTTCTGATTCCTACATCACAGCAGAACTGAACTTTTATCAGGGACATACTTTTTGGAAATGTGTATCCTATTTTATTTATTAATAGGCCTAGTGTAATTAACTGCAGACTGAAAAGACACTCCCGTAAAATTAATGATAGTTTACCATGTCATATTTCTGACAAGCCCAAACATAATTTACCTCTCCTACATCCCAAAAACCACTACAAATCTTAAAAAGTTTGCACACAAAATAATCTGTATGTAGTATTCACAAATAATTTCAAAATCATAAATTTTCTAAATTCTGGTAAAGATAAAACCCCAGTTACTTGCCAAAGAGGGGTCTATCAAATACCAATGCGATTGTGGCAAATACTATGTAGGTAGAACACACCAGAATTTGGAAAAAAAAAAAAAAAAACGCATACAACAGCGTAAAAATGATATTGTCAAAGCTCTGAATTCTAATATTTCTACTGTTTCATTTTATTCTGCTTTAGGCAGCCATGTATTTGAAAATCCTAGCCACAATATACTTTTGATGAATCTGCCCTCATTAGCAATGACCTAGGCATAAAACAGGTAGTCCAAGAAGCAATTGAAATCAGACTTGAGATTAATAATAATATTTCCTTAAATAGGGACTTGGGGACTTAAAGGGACTTAAACATACAAAAATTTAATTAAAAATGATCTTGCAAAAATTTTAAAAAACCAATAGACATTAATCAGAACCGGTCACAAAAAGACCTTTGACGTTAGCTGCCAAAAAGGCTGGATTAGCTATAAGAACTTGTTTTTAAATTATTTTTTATTTCCTCTCATTGAATCACCTTGTTATACCTCACTTTTTATCAGTCCTAGTTGAACTTTGCTGAAGTAAGGGTGCTGGGACTGCTTAAAAAAAAAAAAAAAAAATTGGTTTTATTAGTCGCATGTTGTTGTTAGTCTTATTTTTTTATATATATTTTTGTCTTGCTGAGGACAGCCCTTGGACATAGGGCCGAAATATTCATTCAAATTATCTTCACTGTCTTGCAAAAAGATTTCCCTATTGTTCTTTGTACTTTTGTTGTTTGAAAGTACTCTGAGGGAGAATCACCCGCCCCCCCCCCCCATGCTCATCATTTCCCAAAACGTTTCCAATCAACATTTTGATATGGCCATTTTGTTCAACGTAGTTGAAAGGTCTGGAAATTATTATATAAGGTTTTTGTAGAAAGTTTTGCTGTAGAAGGTTCAAAAAGGGCTCATTCGATTGGAAATTGACAGGACTAGTGCCTTTTGTATTAGTCGAAACTGATCAGAGAGCTAATTCCCCCTCCCCTCCACGCCTATTGTTTCCACAAACGTTTCCAATGAAAATTTTGAGATAGCCATTTTGTTCAACATATTTGAAAGGTCTGGAAATTATGTCTTTGAGCATAAAAACTCCCCCAACCCTCATGGCAAGGGTTGTAATTTATGTTCTGGGGGCATATAAGGTTTTTATAGAAAGCATGGTCATATAAACTTCGGAGGGGGTTCATTGGATCGGTAATCAGACGTTCTAGGGCTCTTTTTAAGAGTCAAGTTGTTCGGAGGGCAGCTACCTCCCCCCCCCAACACACACATCGTTTTGTCCGAAATGCATCTAATAGAAAATTTGAGATAGCCATTCTATTCAAAATAGTCTAAATGTCATATAACAAGGCTTTTGAGATTTAAAGAAACTCCAGAGATTAGGGGCAAGGCTTGTAAGTTATGCCCAGGGGGTATTTAAGGTTTTTATGGAAGGGATGGTTGTCTAACTTTAGGAGAGGCTCAGTTTTTTTTTTCCTGAAATAGACTATGTCTAAAAGCTTGACCTGCCTACCCTAACGTCCTTGCCCTGGGGCTCTGGAGATTTTTCAACCCCTAAGTTATAATAATTTGAATTTTGGACCATTTTGAACAAAATGGCTATTTTAAAATTTTGATAAGTTGAATTTGGGGAAAAAAGGCACAAGGTAGGGGAGGGGGGTCTTGTTACTCTTTGATCGCTTTTAATTCTTAAAAAGAACATCAAAGCTATTAAAGTTTTATTCATTCATTTATGTTTGCACCTGTTATCTTTATGTTTGCTATGATTGCTAATTTTAATTTCTGTCCGTTTGGGGTTTCATTTATTCTTTAACTGCAATTTCTAGTCTTTTTTGGTTTTAACTATAATAATAATTAATTTCTGCTGGTCGTGGTTTCAGTATGGCTCTTTACTGTTCCCTAAAAAACTTTTTTTATGTATTTTTTAAAAATTAATTATGGGTTCTGGGGGGCTTTTTTCCCTTGGAGTTTTTGTTGTGTGATCTTTGGTCTATTTTGAACAAAATGACTATATATAAAATTTGATCATGAGGATACAGGGGGCTACAGAGACCAGCAATAGGAAAAGAGGGAATGGGGGGGGTTGGTTGTCCTCTGATCACTTTCGACTGTTATAAAGGGAAACAAAAATGGTCAGACCTTGTAAGTTATGCCATTTTTGTTTCCCTTTATAACAGTTTAGACCTTGTAAGTTATGCTCCATTTTTGTTTCCCTTTATAACAGTCGAAAGTGATCAGAGGACACCCCCCCCCCATTCCCTCTTTTCCTATTGCTGGTCCCTGTAGCCCCCTGTATCCTCATGATCAAATTTATATATAGTCATTTTGTTCAAAATAGACCAAAGATCACACAACAAAAAACTCCAAGGAAAAAAAAGCCCCCCAGAACCCATGATTAATTTAAAAAAATACATAAAAAAAAGTTTTTTAGGGAACAGTAAAGAGCCATACTGAAACCACGACCAGCAGAAATTAATTATTATTATAGTTAAAACCAAAAAAGACTAGAAATTGCAGTTAAAGAATAAATGAAACCCCAAACGGACAGAAATTAAAATTAGCAATCATAGCAAACATAAAGATAACAGGTGCAAACATAAATGAATGAATAAAACTTTAATAGCTTTGATGTTCTTTTTAAGAATTAAAAGCGATCAAAGAGTAACAAGACCCCCCCTCCCCTACCTTGTGCCTTTTTCCCCAAATTCAACTTATCAAAATTTTAAAATAGCCATTTTGTTCAAAATGGTCCAAAATTCAAATTATTATAACTTAGGGGTTGAAAAATCTCCAGAGCCCCAGGGCAAGGACGTTAGGGTAGGCAGGTCAAGCTTTTAGACATAGTCTATTTCAGGAAAAAAAAAACTGAGCCTCTCCTAAAGTTAGACAACCATCCCTCCATAAAAACCTTAAATACCCCCTGGCATAACTTACAAGCCTTGCCCCTAATCTCTGGAGTTTCTTTAAATCTCAAAAGCTTTGTTATATGACATTTAGATTATTTTGAATAGAATGGCTATCTCAAATTTTCTATTAGATGCATTTCGGACAAAACGATGTGTGTGTTGGGGGGGGGAGGTAGCTGCCCTCTGAACAATTTGACTCTTAAAAAGAGCCCTAGAACGTCTGATTACCGATCCAATGAACCCCCTCCGAAGTTTATATGACCATGCTTTCTATAAAAACCTTATATGCCCCCAGAACATAAATTACAACCCTTGCCATGAGGGTTGGGGGGAGTTTTTATGCTCAAAGACATAATTTCCAGACCTTTCAAATATGTTGAACAAAATGGCTATCTCAAAATTTTCATTGGAAGCGTTTGTGGAAACGATAGGCGTGGAGGGGAGGGGGAATTAGCTCTCTGATCAGTTTCGAATAATACAAAAGGCACTAGTCCTGTCAATTTCCAATCGAATGAGCCCTTTTTGAACCTTCTACAGCAAAACTTTCTACAAAAACCTTATATAATAATTTCCAGACCTTTCAACTACGTTGAACAAAATGGCCATATCAAAATGTTGATTGGAAACGTTTTGGGAAATGATGAGCATGGGGGGGGGGGGCGGGTGATTCTCCCTCAGAGTACTTTCAAACAACAAAAGTACAAAGAACAATAGGGAAATCTTTTTGCAAGACAGTGAAGATAGTAGAGATGACCCTATAACTCCGATCGCTCACCCCTGCTGCCACCTACAATTTAGTTTAATGCTGACGGGCTCCTTATATGGGCATAGAGTCATTAGGGAGAATGATTGCGTAATCGGTCAATGACCTCTTTCTCCAGGTGTTTTTTTGGCACGCCCTCAGCGAATGTCAATGTTGTTATTGTTTCCGAGGCAAAATGCCAAGGTCAATGTTGTTGTTGTTTTGAACAGAGTCATTAGACAGAACACGTGGTTAATGGGGTCAATGTTATTGTTGTTATTCGAGGCAAAATGTCAAGGTCAATGTTGTTGTTGTTTTGAATAGAGTCATTAGGGAGAACACGTGGTTAGATGTTATGATCCGGAAATAGTGTTTGTTATTGTTATTCGAGCCAGATGTTACGAGTTTCCGGGAAACAGTATTTGTTATTGTTGTTTCCAAGCCAAATGTTACGAGTTCCCGGGAAACAGTTAATTAATGTCTGACAGATGACGTCAAGTTAATTAATGTCTTTGCATTTCCAAAGAGAATTGTCTAGGAGAAACAGTTAGATCACACATGATGTCATGATTGATTGATTGACACGAAAGGGGAATTAATTTGTTGTTCTAAAGAGAATTGATTCACGAAAGGGAAATTAATTTGTTGTTTCTAACAAGAGAATCGTTTCCGAGCAGACGTTTTGATCTTAGCGTGCGAAAAGGTTTCCAAATAATTTGAAATAAGCCAGCGCAGGGATGCCAAACAAATGGAACATGCTGAAATTCCGTTTAGGGATAATTTTGGCGAAACCGTTTTAGCTATTTTATGGAATTATTTCGGCGAAACAGCTAGAGACATTATAAAATATGATTTTAGAAGAGATTTTGGAAGAGAATTTGAGTGTGGTCGTTATAATACACAAGTTTCAATGGACAGTGTTGTGAGGTCCTCTACCCCAACCCCAAAGGTTCCGATCCCCCTACCACAACCCCGAAGGAAGCCAGCGGTCCTCAAAGGTTCTCTGGGCTTCCAAAGGACCCCCCCCCCCGGACCCCCAAAGACCCTCACCCAGTCCCCAAAGGTCCCCAGGCACCCAAAGGGCCCCAGACCCTAAAAAGGCCATACCCGAGCCCCCAAAGGTCCTCCCCGGTCCCCAAAGGTCCACCAGACCCCCAAAAGCCCTCCCCGGTCCCCAAATGTCCCCCAAGCCCTCAACTGCCCTCCCTGTGCCCCAAAGGCCCTCCCTGTGCCGCAAAGGCCCTCCCTGTGCCCCAAAGGCCCTCCCCCGGCCCCCAAAAGGCCCAAGGTCTCAAAGGGCCTCTGGAGCCCCCAAAGGCCCACCCAGACCCCCAAAGGCATTCCCCGGGCCACCCGAAGGCCCTCCCCAGGCTTCCAAAGGCCCTCCCTCGGTCCCCAAAGCTCCCCCAGGCTCCCAACTGGCCCCCCGGACCCCCAAAGGCCTTCCCCCGGCACCCAAAGGTCCACCGGACTCCCAAAGGACCAATCGGCGCTCAAGGGCCCCCAGACCCCCAACGGCTCTCCCCGGGATCCCAAAGGACCACCCAGCCCGTGCTTTAGTTTTAGTTAAAAGTATAGAATGTTTTAGCTTAGAGTCTTAACTTAGAGTTTTTGTTGAAGTTCTAGTTTAGTTTAATTTTAGTTAAGAGTTTGATGTTTTACCTTTGAATTTCAGTTGGATTTTTAGTTAGTTTAGTAGTTTGGTGTTTTAGCTTAGAGTCCTAGCTTAGAGTTTAAGTTAGAGTTGAAGTTTATTTTAGTATTAGTTAAGAGCTTAGAGTTTTTAGCTTAGAGTCTTAGCTTAGAGTTTTTTTTTGTTAGAGTTCTAGTTTAGTTTAATTTTAGTTAAGAGTTTGATGTTTTACCTTTGAGTTTCAGTTAGAGTTCTAGTTTAGTTTAGTTTTAGTTAAGAGTCTAGAGTTTTTAGCTTAGAGTCATAGCTTAGAGTTTTTGTTGAAGTTCTAGTTTAGTTTAGTTTTAGTTAATAGTTTAGAGTTTTAGCTTAGAGTCTTAGCTTAGAGTTTTTTGTTGAAGTTCTAGCTTAGTTAAGAGTTTGATGTCTTACCTTTGAGTTTCAGTTAGAGTTCTAGTTTAGTTTAGTTTTAGTTAAGAGTTTAGAGTTTTTAGCTTAGAGTCATAGCTTAGAGTTTTTGTTGAAGTTCTAGTTTAGTTTAGTTTTAGTTAATAGTTTAGAGTTTTAGCTTAGAGTCTTAGCTTAGAGTTTTTTGTTGAAGTTCTAGCTTAGTTAAGAGTTTGATGTCTTACCTTTGAGTTTCAGTTAGAGTTCTAGTTTAGTTTAGTTTTAGTTAAGAGTTTAGAGTTTTAGCTTAGAGTCTTAGCTTAGAGTTTTTGTTGAAGTTCTAGTTTAGTTAAGTTTTAGTAAATAGTTTAGAGTTTTAGCTTAGAGTCTTAGCTTAGAGTTTTTGTTAGAGTTCTAGTTTAGTTTAATTTTATTTTAGAGTTTAGAGTTTTAGCTTAGTCCTAGCTTAGAGTTTTTTTGTTAGAGTTCTAGTTTAGTCTAATTTTAGTTAAGAGTTTGATTTTTTTTTTACCTTTGAGTTTCAGTTAGAGTTTTAGTTTAATTTTAGTTAAGAGTTTGATGTAATACCTTTGAGTTTCAGTTAGAGTTCTAGTTTAGTTTAGTTATAGTTAAGAGTTTAGAGTTTTTAGCTTAGAGTCATAGCTTAGAGTTTTTGTTGAAGTTCTAGTTTAGTTTAGTTTTAGTTAATAGTTTAGAGTTTTAGCTTAGAGTCTTAGCTTAGAGTTTTTGTTAGAGTTCTAGTCTAGTTTAATTTTTAGTTAAGAGTTTGATGTCTTACCTTTGAGTTTCAGTTAGAGTTCTAGTTTAGTTTAGTTTTAGTTAAGAGTTTAGAGTTTTTAGCTTAGAGTCTTAGCTTAGAGTTTTTGTTGAAGTTCTAGTTTAGTTTAGTTTTAGTAAATAGTTTAGAGTTTTAGCTTAGAGTCTTAGCTTAAAGTTTTTGTTGAAGTTCTAGTTAGTTTAGTTTTAGTTAATAGCTTAGAGTTTTTGTTAGAGTTCTAGTTTAGTTTAATTTTTTTAAGAGTTTAGAGTTTTTTTAGCTTAGAGTCTTAGCTTAGAGTTTGTGATAGAGTTCTAGTTTAGTTTACTTTTAGCTAAGACTTCAATGTTTTACCTTAGAGTCATAGCTTAGAGTTTTTTGTTAGAGTTCTAGTTTAGTTAATTTTAGTTAAGAGTTTAGAATTTTAGCTTAGAGTCGTAGCTTAGAGTTTTTGTTATAGTTCTAGTTTATTTTAGTTTTAGTTAAGAGTTTAGAGTTTTTAGCTTAGAGTCTTAGCCTAGAGTTTTTGATAGAGAGTTCTAGTTTAGTTTAGTTTTAGTTAAGAGTTTGATGTTTCACCTTAGAGTCATAGCTTAGAGTTTTAGTTAGAGTTCTAGTTTAGTTTAGTTTTAGTTAAGAGTTTCGAGTTTTAGCTGAGTCTTAACTTAGAGTTTTTGTTAGAGTTCTAGTTTAGTTTAGTTTTAGTTTAGAGTTTTAGTTTAGACTTAGAGTTTCAATTAGAGTTCTAGTTTGGTTTAGTTAAAGTTACGAATTTAGAGTTTTAGCTTAGTGTCATAGCTTAGATTTTTACTTAAAGTGATAGTTTGGTTAAGTTTTAGTTAAGAGTTTCCAGTTTTAGCTGAGTCTTAGCTTAGAGTTTTTGTTAGAGTTCTTGTTTAGTTTAGTTTTAGTAAGAGTTTAGAGTTATAGCTTAGAGTCTTAGTTTAGAGTTTTTGTTGAAGTTCTAGTTTAGTTTAGTTTTAGTTTAGAGTTTTAGCTAAGACTTAGAGTTTTTGTTAGAGTTCTAGTTTAGTTTTAGTTAAGAGTTTAGAGTTTTACCTTAGAGTCTTAGCTTAAAGTTTTTGTTAGAGTTCTAATTTAGTTTAATTTTAGTTAAGAATTTGATGTTTTTACCTTTGAGTTTCAGTTAGAGTTCTGGTTTAGTTTACTTTTAGTTAAGAGTTTAGTGTTTTACCTTAGAGTCATAGCTTAGAGTTTTAGTTAGAGTTCTAGTTTAGTTTTAGTTAAGAGTTTAGAGTTTTACCTTAGAGTCTTAGCTTAGAGTTTTTGTTAGAGTTCTAGTTTAGTTTAATTTTAGTTAAGAATTTGATGTTTTACCTTTGAGTTTCAGTTAGAGTTCTAGTTTAGTTTAGTTAAGAGTTTGGTGTTTTAGCTTAGAGTCTTAGCATAGAGTTTTGGTTAGAGTTCTAGTTTATTTTAGTTTTAGTTATGAGTTTAGAGTTTTTTTAGCTTAGAGTCTTAGCGTAGAGTTTATGATGAAGTTCTAGTTTAGTTTAGTTTTAGTTAATAGTTTAGAGTTTTAGCTTAGAGACTAGCTTAGAGTTATAGTTTTAGTTTAGTTTTAGTTAAGAGCTTAGAGTTTTAGCTTAGAGTCTTAGCTTAGAGTTTGTGATAGAGTTCTAGTTTAGTTTAGTTTTAGCTAAGACTTCGATGTTTTACCTTAGAGTCATAGCTTAGAGTTTTAGTTAGAGTTCTAGTTTAGTTTAGTTTTAGTTAAGAGTTTAGAATTTTAGCTTAGAGTCTTAGCTTAGAGTTTTTTGTTAGAGTTCTAGTTTATTTTAGTTTTAGTTAAGAGTTTAGAGTTTTTAGCTTAGAGTCTTAGCCTAGAGTTTTTGATAGAGTTCTAGTTTAGTTTAGTTTTAGTTAAGAGTTTGATGTTTTACCTTAGAGTCATAGCTTAGAGTTTTAGTTAGAGTTCTAGTTTAGTCTAGTTTTAGTTAAGAGTTTCGAGTTTTAGCTGAGTCTTAACTTAGAGTTTTTTTGTTAGAGTTCTAGTTTAGTTTAGTTTTAGTTTAGAGTTTTAGTTTAGACTTAGAGTTTCAATTAGAGTTCTAGTTTGGTTTAGTTAAAGTTATGAATTTAGAGTTTTAGCTTAGTGTCATAGCTTAGATTTTTACTTAAAGTGATAGTTTGGTTAAGTTTTAGTTAAGAGTTTCGAGTTTTAGCTGAGTCTTAGCTTAGAGTTTTTGTTAGAGTCCTAGTTTAGTTTAGTTTTAGTTAAGAGTTTAGAGTTTTAGCTTAGAGTCTTAGTTTAGAGTTTTTGTTGAAGTTCTAGTTTAGTTTAGTTTTAGTTTAGAGTTTTAGCTAAGACTTAGAGTTTTTGTTAGAGTTCTAGTTTAGTTTTAGTTAAGAGTTTAGAGTTTTACCTTAGAGTCTTAGCTTAAAGTTTTTGTTAGAGTTCTAGTTTAGTTTAATTTTAGTTAAGAATTTGATGTTTTACCTTTGAGTTTCAGTTAGAGTTCTAGTTTAGTTTAGTTATAGTTAAGAGTTTAGAGTTTTACCTTAGAGTCATAGCTTAGAGTTTTAGTTAGAGTTCTAGTTTAGTTTAGTTTTAGTTAAGAGTTTAGAGTTTTACCTTAGAGTCTTAGCTTAGAGTTTTTTTTTGTTAGAGTTCTAGTTTAGTTCAATTTAGTTAAGAATTTGATGTTTTACCTTTGAGTTTCAGTTAGGGTTCTAGTTTAGTTTACTTTTAGTTAAGAGTTTAGTGTTTTACCCTAGAGTCTTAGCTTAGAGTTTTAGTTAGAGTTCTAGTTTAGTTTAGTTTTAGTTAAGAGTTTAGAATTTTAGCTTAGAGTCATAGCTTAGAGTTTTTGTTAGAGTTCTAGTTTATTTTAGTTTTAGTTAAGAGTTTAGAGTTTTTTAGAGCTTAGCTTAGAGTTTTTGTTGAAGTTCTAGTTTAGTTTAGTTTTAGTTAATAGTTTAGAGTCTTAGCTTAGAGTTTTTGTTAGAGTTGAAGTTTAGTTTAGTAATAGTTAAGAGTTTAGAGTTTTTTGCTTAGAATCTTAGCTTAGAGTTTTTGTTTAGAGTTGAAGTTTAGTTTAGTAATAGTTAAGAGTTTAGAGTTTTAGCTTAGAGTCTTAGCTTAGAGTTATAGTTAGAGTTAAAGTTTAGTTTAGTTAAAGTTAAGAATTTAGAGTTTTAGCTTAGTGTCATAGCTTAGATTTTTACTTAAAGTTCTAGTTTGGTTAAGTTTTAGTTAAGTGTTTAGAGTTTTAGCTGAGTCGTAGCTTAGAGTTTTTGTTAGAGTTCTAGTTTAGTTTAGTTTTAGTTAAGAGTTTAGAGTTTTACCTTAGAGTCTTAGCTTAGAGTTTTTGTTAGATTTGAAGTTTAGTTGAGTTATAATTAAGAATTTAGAGTTTTTAGCTTAGAGTCGTAGTTTAGAGTTTTTGTTGGAGTTCTAGTTTAGTTTAGTTAAGAGTTTAGAGTTTTATCATAGAGTCATAGCTTAGAGTTTTTGTTGAAGTTGAAGTTTAGTTTAGTCACAGTTAAGAATTTAGAGTTTTAGCTTAGAGTCTTAGCTTAGAGTTTTACTTAGAGTTCTAGTTTAGTTTAGTTTTAGTTAAGAGTTTAGAGTTATATCTTAGAGTCTTAGCTCAGAGTTTTTGTTGAAGTTCTAGTTTAGTTTAGTTGAGAGTTTAGAGTTCTACCTTAGAGTTTTAGCTTAGAGTTTTACTTAGAGTTGAAGTTTATTTTAGTTATAGTTAAGGGTTTAGAGTTTTAGCTTGGAGTCTTAGATTAGAGTTTTAGTTAGAGTTCTAGCTTAGTTTAGTTTTAGTTAAGAGTTTAGAGTTTTACCTTAAAGTCTTAGCTTAGAGTTTTAGTTAGAGTTCTAGTTTAGTTTAGTTTTAGTTAAGAGTTTTAAGTTTTACCTTAAAGTCTTAGATTAGAGTTTTAGTTAGGGTTGAATTTTCGTTTAGTTTAGTTATAGTTAAGAGTTTATAGTTTTAGCTTAGAGTCGTAGCTTGGAGTTTTAGTTAGAGTTATTGTTTAGTTTAGTTTTAGTTAAGAGTTATAGCTTAGAGGTTTAGCCTAGAATCTTAGCTTAAAGATTTAGTTAGAGTTGAAGTTTAGTCTAAACTAGCATAACCACAAAATTCCACAATATTGCATAGAAATACCAAAACCATAGGTTAGGTTAGGTTAGAGGTTAGGTTTCTCCACGTTTAAGTTAGAGGTTAGGTTTCTCCACGTTTAAGTTAGGTTAGATTAGGTTAGCTTATCATGAGCACTCAAGATAATCTAACCTAATCTAACTGGTACAAAGTCGACATGGGGGGTTAGATAGCTTTTTGCACCGCGGGACCCGGGAAGCACCGGTGGGCCCGGGAAGAACCGCGGGAAGCGCTGCGAGATTAGGTTAGGTTAAGTCAGGTTAGGTAAGTTAGGTTAGGTTAGATTAAATTAGGTTAGGTTAAGTTAGGTTAGGCTAGGTTAGCCTACGTACGCGCGCGTACGTAGGCTAACCTAGCCTAACCTAACTTAACCTAACCTAATTTAATCTAACCTAACCTAACTTACCTAACCTGACTTAACCTAACCTAATCTCGCAGCGCTTCCCGCGGTTCTTCCCGGGCCCACCGGTGCTTCCCGGGTCCCGCGGTGCAAAAAGCTATCTAACCCCCCATGTCGACTTTGTACCAGTTAGATTAGGTTAGATTATCTTGAGTGCTCATGATAAGCTAACCTAATCTAACCTAACTTAAACGTGGAGAAACCTAACCTCTAACTTAAACGTGGAGAAACCTAACCTCTAACCTAACCTAACCTATGGTTTTGGTATTTCTATGCAATATTGTGGAATTTTGTGGTTATGCTAGTTTAGACTAAACTTCAACTCTAACTAAATCTTTAAGCTAAGATTCTAGGCTAAACCTCTAAGCTATAACTCTTAACTAAAACTAAACTAAACAATAACTCTAACTAAAACTCCAAGCTACGACTCTAAGCTAAAACTATAAACTCTTAACTATAACTAAACTAAACGAAAATTCAACCCTAACTAAAACTCTAATCTAAGACTTTAAGGTAAAACTTAAAACTCTTAACTAAAACTAAACTAAACTAGAACTCTAAACTAAAACTCTAAGCTAAGACTTTAAGGTAAAACTCTAAACTCTTAACTAAAACTAAACTAAGCTAGAACTCTAACTAAAACTCTAATCTAAGACTCCAAGCTAAAACTCTAAACCCTTAACTATAACTAAAATAAACTTCAACTCTAAGTAAAACTCTAAGCTAAAACTCTAAGGTAGAACCCTAAACTCTTAACTAAACTAAACTAGAACTTCAACAAAAACTCTGAGCTAAGACTCTAAGATATAACTCTAAACTCTTAACTAAAACTAAACTAAACTAGAACTCTAAGTAAAACTCTAAGCTAAGACTCTAAGCTAAAAAACTCTAAATTCTTAACTGTGACTAAACTAAACTTCAACTTCAACAAAAACTCTAAGCTATGACTCTATGATAAAACTCTAAACTCTTAACTAAACTAAACTAGAACTCCAACAAAACTCTAAACTACGACTCTAAGCTAAAAACTCTAAATTCTTAATTATAACTAAACTAAACTTCAAATCTAACAAAAACTCTAAGCTAAGACTCTAAGGTAAAACTCTAAACTCTTAACTAAAACTAAACTAAACTAGAACTCTAACAAAAACTCTAAGCTACGACTCAGCTAAAACTCTAAACACTTAACTAAAACTTAACCAAACTAGAACTTTAAGTAAAAATCTAAGCTATGACACTAAGCTAAAACTCTAAATTCTTAACTTTAACTAAACTAAACTTTAACTCTAACTATAACTCTAAGCTAAGACTCTAAGCTAAAACTCTAAACTCTTAACTATTACTAAACTAAACTTCAACTCTAACAAAAACTCTAAGCTAAGATTCTAAGCAAAAAACTCTAAACTCTTAACTATTACTAAACTAAACTTCAACTCTAACACAAAAACTCTAAGCTAAGACTCTAAACTATTAACTAAAACTAAAACTAAACTAGAACTTCAACAAAAACTCTAAGCTAAAAACTCTAAACTCTTAACTAAAACTAAAATAAACTAGAACTCTAACAAAAACTCTAAGCTATGACTCTAAGCTAAAATTCTAAACTCTTAACTAAAACTAAACTAAACTAGAACTCTAACTAAAACTCTAAGCTAAGACTCTAGGGTAAAACACTAAACTCTTAACTAAAAGTAAACTAAACTAGAACCCTAACTGAAACTCAAAGGTAAAACATCAAATTCTTAACTAAATTGAACTAAACTAGAACTCTAACAAAAAAACTCTAAGCTAAGACTCTAAGGTAAAACTCTAAACTCTTAACTAAAACTAAACTAAACTAGAACTCTAACTAAAACTCTAAGCTATGACTCTAAGGTAAAAACTCTAAACTCTTAACTATAACTAAACTAAACTAGAACTCTAACTGAAACTCAAAGGTAAAACATCAAATTCTTAACTAAAATTAAACTAAACTAGAACTCTAACAAAAACTTTAAGCTAAGACTCTAAGGTAAAACTCTAAACTCTTAACTAAAACTAAACTAGAACTCTAACAAAAACTCTAAGTCTTAGCTAAAACTCTAAACTAAAACTAAACTAAACTAGAACTTCAACAAAAACTCTAAACTAAGACTCTAAGCTAAAACTCTAAACTCTTAACTAAAACTAAACTAGGACTCTAACAAAAACTCTAAGCTAAGACTCAGCTAAAACTCGAAACTCTTAACTAAAACTTAACCAAACTATCACTTTAAGTAAAAATCTAAGCTATGACACTAAGCTAAAACTCTAAATTCATAACTTTAACTAAACCAAACTAGAACTCTAATTGAAACTCTAAGTCTAAACTAAAACTCTAAACTAAAACTAAACTAAACTAGAACTCTAACAAAAAACTCTAAGTTAAGACTCAGCTAAAACTCGAAACTCTTAACTAAAACTAGACTAAACTAGAACTCTAACTAAAACTCTAAGCTATGACTCTAAGGTAAAACATCAAACTCTTAACTAAAACTAAACTAAACTAGAACTCTATCAAAAACTCTAGGCTAAGACTCTAAGCTAAAAACTCTAAACTCTTAACTAAAAAACTAAAATAAACTAGAACTCTAACAAAAAACTCTAAGCTAAGACTCTAAGCTAAAATTCTAAACTCTTAACTAAAACTAAACTAAACTAGAACTCTAACTAAAACTCTAAGCTATGACTCTAAGGTAAAACATCGAAGTCTTAGCTAAAACTAAACTAAACTAGAACTCTATCACAAACTCTAAGCTAAGACTCTAAGCTAAAACTCTAAGCTCTTAACTAAAACTAAACTAAAACTATAACTCTAAGCTAAGTCTCTAAGCTAAAACTCTAAACTATTAACTAAAAACTAAACTAAACTAGAACTTCAACATAAACTCTACGCTAAGACTCTAAGCTAAAAACTCTAAACTCATAACTAAAAACTAAAATAAACTAGAACTCTAACCAAAACTCTATGCTAAGACTCTAAGCTAAAACACCAAACTCTTAACTAAACTAAACTAGAACTCTAACTGAAACTCAAAGGTAAAACATCAAATTCTTAACTAAAATTAAACTAAACTAGAACTCTAACAAAAACTCTAAGCTAAGACTCTAAGGTAAAACTCTAAACTCTTAACTAAAACTAAACTAGAACTCTAACTAAAAACTCAAAGCTATGACTCTAAGGTAAAACACTAAACTCTTAACTAAAAGTAAACTAAACTAGAACTCTAACTGAAACTCAAAGGTAAAACATCAAATTCTTAACTAAAATTAAACTAAATTAGAACTCTAACAAAAACTTTAAGCTAAGACTCTAAGGTAAAACTCTAAACTCTTAACTAAAAACTAAACTAGAACTCTAACAAAAACTCTAAGTCTTAGCTAAAACTCTAAACTAAAACTAAACTAAACTAGAACTTCAACAAAAACTCTAAACTAAGACTCTAAGCTATAACTCTAAAACTCTTAACTAAAACTAAACTAAACAAGAACTCTAACAAAAACTCTAAGCTAAGACTCAGCTAAAACTGGAAACTCTTAACTAAAACTTAACCAAACTATCACTTTAAGTAAAAATCTAAGCTATGACACTAAGCTAAAACTCTAAATTCGTAACTTTAACTAAACCAAACTAGAACTCTAATTGAAACTCTAAGTCTAAACTAAAACTCTAAACTAAAACTAAACTAAACTAGAACTTCAACAAAAACTCTAAACTAAGACTCTAAGCTATAACTCTAAACTCTTAACTAAAACTAAAACTAAACAAGAACTCTAACAAAAACTATAAGTTAAGACTCAGCTAAAACTCGAAACTCTTAACTAAAACTAAACTAAACTAGAACTCTAACTAAAACTCTAAGCTATGACTCTAAGGTGAAACATCAAACTCTTAACTAAAACTAAACTAAACTAGAACTCTATCAAAAACTCTAGGCTAAGACTCTAAGCTAAAAACTCTAAACTCTTAACTAAAACTAAAATAAACTAGAACTATAACAAAAACTCTAAGCTACGACTCTAAGCTAAAATTCTAAACTCTTAACTAAAATTAAACTAAACTAGAACTCTAACAAAAACTCTAAGCTATGACTCTAAGGTAAAACATTGAAGTCTTAGCTAAAAGTAAACTAAACTAGAACTCTATCACACACTCTAAGCTAAGACTCTAAGCTAAAAAACTCTAAACTCTTAAATAAAATTAAACTAAACTAGAACTCTAACAAAAACTCTAAGCTATTAACTAAAACTAAACTAAACTAGAACTTCAACAAAAACTTTAAGCTAAGGACTCTAAGCTAAAACTCTAAACTATTTACTAAAACTAAACTAAACTAGAACTTCAACAAAAACTCTAAGCTAAGACTCTAAGCTAAAAACTCTAAACTCTTAACTAAAACTAAACTAAACTAGAACTCTAACTGAAACTCAAAGGTAAGACATCAAACTCTTAACTAAAATTAAACTAGACTAGAACTCTAACAAAAACTCTAAGCTAAGACTCTAAGCTAAAACTTTAAACTATTAACTAAAACTAAACTAAAACTAGAACTTCAACAAAAACTCTAAGCTATGACTCTAAGCTAAAAACTCTAAACTCTTAACTATAACTAAACTAAACTAGAACTCTAACTGAAACTCAAAGGTATTACATCAAACTCTTAACTAAAATTAAACTAAAACTCTAACTGAAACTCAAAGGTAAAAAAATCAAACTCTTAACTAAAATTAGACTAAACTAGAACTCTAACAAAAAAAAACTCTAAGCTAGGACTAAGCTAAAACTCTAAACTCTAAAATAAAATTAAACTAAACTAGAACTCTAACAAAAACTCTAAGCTAAGACTCTAAGCTAAAACTCTAAACTATTTACTAAAACTTAACTAAACTAGAACTTCAACAAAAAAACTCTAAGCTAAGACTCTAAGCTAAAACTCTAAACTCTTAACTAAAACTAAACTAAACTAGAACTCTAACTGAAACTCAAAGGTAAGACATCAAACTCTTAACTAAGCTAGAACTTCAACAAAAAACTCTAAGCTAAGACTCTAAGCTAAAACTCTAAACTATTAAGTAAAACTAAACTAAACTAGAACTTCAACAAAAAACTCTAAGCTATGACTCTAAGCTAAAAACTCTAAACTCTTAACTAAAACTAAACTAAACTAGAACTCTAACTGAAACTCAAAGGTAAGACATCAAACTCTTAACTAAGCTAGAACTTCAACAAAAAAAACTCTAAGCTAAGACTCTAAGCTAAAACTCTAAACTATTAACTAAAACTAAACTAAACTAGAACTTCAACAAAAACTCTAAGCTATGACTCTAAGCTAAAAACTCTAGACTCTTAACTAAAACTAAACTAAACTAGAACTCTAACTGAAACTCAAAGGTAAAACATCAAACTCTTAACTAAAATTAAACTAAACTAGAACTCTAACAAAAAAAAACTCTAAGCTAAGACTCTAAGCTAAAAACTCTAAGCTCTTTAACTAATACTAAAATAAACTTCAACTCTAACTTAAACTCTAAGCTAGGACTCTAAGCTAAAACACCAAACTACTAAACTAACTAAAAATCCAACTGAAATTCAAAGGTAAAACATCAAACTCTTAACTAAAATTAAACTAAACTAGAACTTCAACAAAAACTCTAAGTTAAGACTCTAAGCTAAAACATTCTATACTTTTAACTAAAACTAAAGCACGGGCTGGGTGGTCCTTTGGGATCCCGGGGAGAGCCGTTGGGGGTCTGGGGGCCCTGAGCGCCGATTGGTCCTTTGGGAGTCCGGTGGACCTTTGGGTGCCGGGGAAGGCCTTTGGGGGTCCGGGGGGCCAGTTGGGACTTTGGCCTGGGGGAGCTTTGGGGCCGGGGAGGCCTTTGGGAGGGAGGGCCTTTGGAAGCTGGGGAGGGCCTTCGGGTGGCCCGGGGGGCCGGGGAGGGCCTTTGGGGGTCTGGGTGGGCCTTTGGGGGCTCCGGAGGCCCTTTGAGACCTTGGGGGGCCTTTGGGGGGCCGGGGGAGGGCCTTTGGGGCACAGGGAGGGCCTTTGGGCGGCACAGGGAGGGCCTTTGGGGCACAGGGAGGGCAGTTGAGGGCTTGGGGGACATTTGGGGACCGGGGAGGGCTTTTGGGGGTCTGGTGGACCTTTGGGGACCGGGGAGGACCTTTGGGGCTCGGGTATGGCCTTTTTAGGGTCTGGGGCCCTTTGGGTGCCTGGGGACCTTTGGGGACTGGGTGAGGGTCTTTGGGGGTCCGGGGGGGGTCCTTTGGAAGCCCAGAGAACCTTTGAGGACCGCTGGCTTCCTTCGGGGTTGTGGTAGGGGGATCGGAACCTTTGGGGTTGGGGTAGAGGACCTCACAACACTGTCCAATTGAAACTTGTGTATTATAACGACCACACTCAAAATTCTCTTCCAAAATCTCTTCTAAAATCATATTTTATAATGTCTCTAGCTGTTTCGCCGAAATAATTCCATAAAATAGCTAAAACGGTTTCGCCAAAAATTATCCCTAAACGGAATTTCAGCATGTTCCTTTTGTTTGGCATCCCTGCGCTGGCTTATTTCAAATTATTTGGAAACCTTTTCGCACGCTAAGATCAAAACGTCTGCTCGGAAACGATTCTCTTGTTAGAAACAACAAATTAATTTCCCTTTCGTGAATCAATTCTCTTTAGAACAACAAATTAATTCCCCTTTCGTGTCAATCAATCAATCATGACATCATGTGTGATCTAACTGTTTCTCCTAGACAATTCTCTTTGGAAATGCAAAGACATTAATTAACTTGACGTCATCTGTCAGACATTAATTAACTGTTTCCCGGGAACTCGTAACATTTGGCTTGGAAACAACAATAACAAATACTGTTTCCCGGAAACTCGTAACATCTGGCTCGAATAACAATAACAAACACCATTTCCGGATCATAACATCTAACCACGTGTTCTCCCTAATGACTCTATTCAAAACAACAACAACATTGACCTTGACATTTTGCCTCGAATAACAACAATAACATTGACCCCATTAACCACGTGTTCTGTCTAATGACTCTGTTCAAAACAACAACAACATTGACCTTGGCATTTTGCCTCGGAAACAATAACAACATTGACATTCGCTGAGGGCGTGCCAAAACACACCTGGAGAAAGAGGTCATTGACCGATTACGCAATCATTCTCCCTAATGACTCTATGCCCATATAAGGAGCCCCGTCAGCATTAAACTAAATTGTAGGTGGCAGCAGGGGTGAGCGATCGGAGTTATAGGGTCATCTCTACTGAAGATAATTTGAATGAATATTTCGGCCCTATGTCCAAGGGCTGTCCTCAGCAAGACAAAAATATAAAAGAAATAAGACTAACAACAACATGCGACAATAAAACCAATTTTTTTTTTTTTTAAGCAGTCCCAGCATCCTTACTTCAGCAAAGTTCAACCAGGACTGATAAAAAGTGAGGTATAACAAGGTGATTCAATGAAAGGAAATAAAAATAATTTAAAAAACAAGTTCTTATTGCTAATCCAGCCTTTTTGGCAGCTAACGTCAAAGGTCTTTTTGTGACCGGTTCTGTGTTAATGTCTATTGGTTTTTTAAAATATTTTGTAAGATCATTTTTAATTAAATTTGTGTATGTTTAAGTCCCTTTAAGTCCCCAAGTCCCTATTTAAGGAAATATTATTATTAATCTTAAGTCTGATTTCAATTGCTTCTTGGACTACCTGTTTTATGCCTAGGTCATTGCTAATGAGGGCAGATTCATCAAAAAGTATATTGTGGATAGGATTTTCAAATACATGGCTGCCTAAAGCAGAATAAAATGAAACAGTAGAAATATTAGCATTCAGAGCTTTGACAATATCATTTTTACGCTGTTGTATGCGTTTTTCCAAATTCTGGTGTGTTCTACCTACATAGTATTTGCCACAATCGCATTGGTATTTGATAGACCCCTCTTTGGCAAGTAACTAGGGTTTTATCTTTACCAGAATTTAGAAAATTTATGATTTTGAAATTATTTGTGAATACTACATACAGATTATTTTGTGTGCAAACTTTTTTAAGATTTGTAGTGGTTTTTGGGATGTAGGAGAGGTAAATTATGTTTGAGGGCTTGTCAGAAATATAACATGGTAAAACTATCATTAATTTTACGGGAGTGTCTTTTCAGTCTACAGTTAATTACACTAGGCCTATTAATAAATAAATAGGATACCCATTTCCAAAAAGTATGTCCCTGATAAAAGTTTAGTTCTGCTGTGATGTAGGAATCGGAACAAATGTTTAGGGCACAATCGCCAAGAGATTCCAATTTCTGATTACTGTCAACTGCTAAAAAAGACAAGAGCCCTCTCAATTGCCAATCGAATGAACCCTTTTTGAAGTTTTTACGACAACGTGTTCGGCCTCCGATCGCTTTTGAACATGAATATGGGCACTCCCCTCTCAAAAGTTGCCCTCTAATCGCTTTCGACTATTACAAAGGGCACTAGTCCTTTGAATTTCTAATCGAATGAGCCTTTTTTGACGTTTCTACGACAACACTTTCTATAAAAACCTTATATGCCCCCAGGGTTAAACTTACAACCCTTGCCCTGAGGGTTCTGGGGGAGGGGGTTTCATCCTCAAAGACCAAATTTCCAGAACTTTAAACTATGTTCACCAAATGACATCTCAAAATTTTGATTGAATGTGTTTGGGGAAATGGTGGGCGTGAGAGGGGGGTTAGTTGCCCTTCAATCACTTTCAACTATTAAAAAGGGCACTCGCCCTTTCAATTTCCAATCAAATGGGCTCTTTTTGAAGTTTCTACAACAACAATTTTTATTAAAAAAAAACCTTATATGGCCCTTAGGGCATAATGTACAACCCTTACCCTGAGGGCTGTGAGGGGGTTGTCATCCTCAAAGACCTAACTTCCAGAAATTTCAACTACAGTGAAAAAAATGGTTAGCTCAAAAATTTGATTGGATTGTGTTTGGCGAAATGGTGGGCATGAGAAGGGGGTTAGTTGCTCTCCAATCTCTTTCTACTATGAAAAAGGGCACTAGCCCTTTCAATTTCCAATTGAATGAGCCCTTTTTGAAGATTTCACAACAACAACCTTTCCTATGAAAACCTTATATACCCCCAGGGTATAACTTACAACCCTTGCCCTGAGGGATGTGGGGGGAGGGGGTTGTCATCCTCAAAGACCTAATTTCCAGAACTTTAAACTATGGTGAACAAAATAGGTATCTGATAATTTTGATTGGATGTGTTTGGGGAAATGGTGGGCGTGAGGGGGGTTAGTTGCCCTCCAATCACTTTCGACTATTGAAAAGGGCACTAGCCTTTTAATTTCCAATCGAATGAGCCCTTTTTGAATTTTTTACAACAACGCTTTCCATAAAAACCTTATATCCCCTCAGGACTTAACTTCCAACCCTTGCCCTGAGGACTGTGGGGGGTTGTCATCCTCAAAGAGCTAATTTCCAGAACTTTCAGCTATGTTGGAAAAACAGCTATCTCAAAATTGTTATTGGATGTGTTTGGGGAAATGGTGGGCATGAGAGAGGGGTTAGTTGCCCTCCAATCACTTTCTAGAATTATAAAGGGCATAGCCATTTTGATTTCCAATCAAATGAGCCATTTTTGAAGTTTCTATGACAACCCTTTTTATAAAAAAACCTTATAAGCCCCCAGGGCATAATTTACAACCCTTACTCTGAAGGCTGGGGGGGGGGTCATCCTACAAGGCCTAATTTCCAGATTTTTCTACTACGTTGAACAAAATGGCTATCTCAAAATTTTGATTGGACATGTTTGGAGAAACGGTTGGTGTGAGTGGGGGGTTAGTTGCCCTTCAATCACTTTTGACTATTAAAAAGGGCACTAGCCCTTTCAATTTCCATTTGAATGACCCCTTTTTGAAGCTTCTATGACAACACTATCTATAAAAACTTTATATACCCCCAGGGCATAACTTACAACTTTTGCCCTAAGGGGTGTTGGGGGTTTGTCATCCTCAAAGACATAATTTTTAGAACTTTCAACAATGTCAAACAAAATGGCTATTTGAAAATGTGGATTGGATGTTTTTGGGGAAATGGTGGGCATGAGAGGGGGATTAGTTGCTCTCTGATTTCCAATCAAATGAGCCCTTTTTCAAGTTTTTACAACAATGCTTCTATAAAAACCTTATATGCCCCCAGGGCATAACTTACATCCCTTGCCCCAGGGCTCAGAGGGGATTATCATGTTCAAAGACCTAATTTGCAGAACTTTCAACTACATTGAACAAAAAGGATATCTCAAAATTTTGATTGCTTGTGTTTGGGGAAATGGTGGGCGTGAGATGGGGGTTAGTTGCCCTCCATTCACTTTGGACTATGAAAAAGGGCACTAGCTCTTTGAATTACCAATTGAATGAACCATTTTTGAAGTTTCTACAGCAATGCTTTCTATAAAAAACTTATATGCCTCAGGACATAACTTACAACCCTTGCCCTGAGGGCTGGGGGGAGTGTCCTCCTCAAAGACATAATTTCCAGATCTTTCAAATATGTTGAACAAAATGGCAATGCAAAATTTTGATTGGATATGTCTGGGGAAATGGTGGGCATGGAAGGGGTGTTAGTTCCCTTCCAATGACTTTTGGCTATTAAAAAGAGCACATGCCCTTCCAATTTCCAATCTAATGAGCCCTTTTCGAAGTTTCTACAACAACTCCTTCAATACAAAGTGCCCTGGTCTAAACAAAGAAAGAAAGAAACAAATAAATAATACATTGTGCCAACATTGTTCTTTACTTAGGCAGCGCTATTGCACTGCCTATGATACAAGGTTTTTGTGGTATGGGTGGTTGTATGAACTTTGGAGAGGGCTTAATCGATTGGAAATTTGAAACTTCCAGTTTTTTTAGGAGTCAAAAGCAATCAATAGGCAGGTAACCCATGCCCACTTCCCCAAAGGGCATCTAGTCAAAATTTTGAGATAGCCATTTTGTTCAAAATGGTTCAAAGGCCAAATAATTATGCTTCCAGAACTGAGCCCCGTCCCTAGCCCAGGAAAAATGATTCTGAGCTGTGCAACTTGCTTATTGTTACTTTTTTTACTGTGATACCTTGTTTACTTTGATGCTTTCTTTACTTTGATTCTTTGTTACTTTGATGAAAGTTAGATGTTGAAAAAAAAATTATTTTGAAAGGGATTTTTTTTTTAACTTGAAACTTCTTGCAATCAAAAATGGACAAAAATTAATTTAAAAAAAGAAAAAAAACTTTCCAAAAAAGAAGTTTTTCAAAGAAAAGTAAAGGCTATATTAAACTTAAGATTAGCATATACAAGTGACTATTAAAATTCAAACTCAAAATGACCACAAATTACTATTAAGTAATGAATGAAATTCAAAATGAACAGAAATTAAGTAAACAATCACAGCAAACAAACTTAAAATAGGCACTAATTTAAAGGAATAAATAAATCTTAAAATTAGTGAAACTTAAACTGAATATGCAAATCAAGTTTGAAACACACAAAAATCACTACAAACAAGAGTTTGGGTATTGCCTCCTTTTTTCTCCATAAAAGCCTAAAACCTACTGCATCATTGGCACTTTTGCTATGATTGTTTGTTTAATTTCTGTTTGTTTTGGGTTTTATTTATTTTTAATAAAAATTTCTGGTTATTTTGAGTTTGAATTTGGAAAAATTCTGGTTTAGCTACTTTTTTTGATCTTGGAAAGGGGTTAGGTTAGGAAAATGAAACTTTCAGCAATGAATCCAGGGCCAAAAACATACTCTGGGAAGGTATTGTCAGCTTCTATGTTAACTCTCTTCTGATTTCTAAGTCTTGAAAATTTGCCTACTTGACAGGTCTATATCTATTGAAATCTTGGCAAAACAACATTTTACCTCAATTTTCAGTTATTGGTTTCTTTTTCTCTGCTTTTAGTTCCTAAAATGCAATTCCAGTTATTTGACAAGTTACTCTATCTAGACTTGGATATATCTAGTTTAGCCTGGATGATTGTGCTAAATACTAGGGGGGGGGGATTGTCAAAATGTAAACAAAACTATGCAAATTGGCAATCTGGAAATGTCTTGTTTTGTCCTAGTATTTATCCTTCTAGAGAACCATTGCACTTAGTCCTTAGACCATTGCACTTCAGGAAAGATTCAATGATTACTTGTATCATAGGAGTGATACAAGTAAGTATTTCATATTGTTTTAAATATAGGATGTAGAAAAAGTCTTCAGACTTTTATAGCGTTTTCTTATAGAAAATCGTAATAGCCTACTAAACATATAGTTCAATAAATTCTATTCTATTATATACTATGTATTGAAATAGCAAGTTTAAAAAAATATACCCTTGATCATGGGTTAGAGAGGTCAATATAGTCAGTGGAGTTAAACCCATCTATTTAAGAGGTTCAAGAAGATTTGGATATCAATTAGGGTTGTTTATTGGACAGAAATCAAAATAAAAGATTCAGCCCTCATTTAAAGATCCTAGAAGACACATGTAACCTAATAAGAGAACAAAACTTTCAGGAATGAATTCAGAACCTAAATTATGCATCTGGGTAGTATTTTCAGATTCTCCTTTCCAATTGCATGGGCTCAAATTCCATTAAATTTTTGATTAAGTCTCTTTTTTACTCTAGGTTTAGAAAACATAGTTCAAATGGATGCCCCGAGCTATGTTGCCACTTATACCGCATTTTGCGGCATAATGCCGCAATTTGAAGAGAAATGCCGCACTTTTTTTCTGATTATACCGCATACCGCAATTATACCGTAAAATGACTTTGATCAGCGTATTTATACCGCGAAATGACTTTTATCACCGTACGGGAAAAGGGACAAATATTTGCTGAAAAGAGTAGATTATCCTGCTTCCAATTTTCTAGAGAACGGATGGTCTGGATGAGCTATTAGTGATGAAGAACGGGTGATAGTGCCAGAAAATGGGAAAAAGATACGAATTTATCATTGGGGATTATTTTTCACTTTTTTATGTGGGGTGGGTATCTGGGGGATGCCTCTGTTCATTTTTATTCTACCTTTCTTGTTCGAAGTCCATGGTAAAATACACCACTTAAAAAAAATAATAAAGAATAATAGAATCCATTTGCTAGAAAAGTAGCAAGGAATTAATTGCTTTTAAAAAGTAATTTTTTTGTTGAAACTAGTGACGACGTATTTGCATTACGGGTATCAAAATATACCATAAATTATACCGTGTTTCGGTAAAAGGATACCGCAAAAACACCGCTTTTTTCATCGGCCGGCACCGCTTTTGGTATCGGTCAAGTGGCAACACTGGCCCCCAGTGCTCAGACAGTACTGTTCAATACAGCTCAGACAATTAGTTTGACTAAAATGTATCTATTACAAACATTGATAGTAGGTTCACATCTTAGTTAAGATGAATAGAGTTTTAAATAGTTGGGATCAGCGTATGGTTGGAAATTCACAGCAGCTGACTGCAAACTTGGAAAACTGTTTTTTCAAGGTTTAAACTGGAACAAAATATCCGTGATTAAACTCTACTGTTGACAATCAGTGCATTTAAAATTGCTGGTTTTGTATATGGTTAAAGTATTTAAGGTAAGTATTTAAGTGGGCGAGATTAAGAAGAGGTTGAGTAAACTAGACCCCAACAAAGCTAAAGGCCCAGATGGTACATATCCCAGGCTCCTTAATGAACTTGCAGATATAGTAGCTGAGCCGCTCTGTTCGCTATTCAAGCTGTCTCTTCAGACTAGAAGCCTATCTGCAGATTGGCGGACAGCCATAATTACTCCGATATTCAAGAAAGGATCTAGAACCCAGTCTGAGTTATCGACCTATTAGCCTGACCTCGGTTGCGGCCAAACTTATTGAAGGGATAGTCAATGATGCAATCATAGCGCATATGACCAAGATTGGCCTTCTGTTTGGTGGTCAGTATGGCTTCACGAAAGGCATGTCTATTGAAACAAATCTAATACTAGCTTATGAATCTGTAACTGATCTGCTGGAGCAGGGTTTTCCAGTCGACGTGTTCCTACTGGATCAAGCTAAGGCCTTTGATAAAATGTCTCACCGCTACCTGATGATTAAGCTGTCAGAATATCAGATAGACAATGAAGTTGCCAAGTGGATTTATAGCTTCCTATCTTACAGAATCCAGATTGTCGCTGAATCATAGGCAGCGCGATCGCGCTGCCTAAGTAAAGAACGATGTTGGCACAATGTATTATTTTTGTTTCCTTTAGACCACGACATTTTGTATTGAAGGAGTTGTCGTAGAAACTTCGAAAGGGGCTCATTCGATTGGAAATTGGAGTGGCTTGTGCCTTTTTAATTGTCGAAAGTGATTGGAAGGCAACTACACACCCTTCCACGCCCACCATTTCCTCAAACACAACCAATCAAAATTTTGAGATAGCCATTTTGTTCAGCGTAGTTGATTTCCAGATAGAAATTGTGTTTTTGAGGAGGACACTCCCCCACAGCCCTCAGTGCAAGGGTTGTAAGTTATATCCTGAGGGCATCCTGAGGCATATAAGGTTTTGTCGTTTTTATAGAAAGCATTGTCGTAGAAACTTCAAAAAAGGCTCATCCGATTGAAAATTTAAAGGGCTAGTGCCGTTTTAATAGTCGAAAGTGATTGGAGGGCAACTAACCCCCCTCTCACGCCCACCTTTCCCCAAACACATCCAATCAAAATTTTGAGATAGCCATTTTGTTCAACGTAGTTTGAAAGTTCTGGAAATTAGGTCTTTGAGGATGACAACCCCCCCCTCCCCCACAGCCCTCAGGGCAAGGGTTGTAAGTTATACCCTGAGGGCATATAAGGTGTTTTGTATAGAAAGCGTTGTCGTAGAAAATTCAAAAAGGAATCATTTGATTGGAAATTGAAACGGCTAGTGCCCTTTTTAATAGTCGAAAGTGATTGGAGGGCAAGTAACCCCCCTCTCACGCCCACCATTTCCCCAGGCACATCCAATCATAATTTTGGTATAACCATTTTTTTCAACGTAGTTGACAGCTCTGGAAATTATGTCTTTGAGGATGACAACCCCCTCACAGCCCTCAGGGCAAGGGTTGTAAGTTATGCCCTGGGGCATATAAGGTTTTTATAGAAAGCGTTGTCGTAGAAATTTAAAAAAGGGCTCATTCGATTGGAAATTGAAAGGGCTAATGCCCTTTTTAATAGTCGGAGGTGATTGGAGGGTAACTAACCCCCCTCTCACCCCCACCATTTCCCCAAACACATCCAATCAAAATTTTAAGATAGCCGTTTTGTTTAACGTAGTTAAAATTTCGGGAAATTAGGTCTTTGAGGATGACAACCCCCTCACAGCCCTCAGGGCAAGGGTTGTAATTTATGCCCTGGGGTCATATAAGGTGTTTATAGAAAGTGTTGTCGGAGAAACTCAAAAAGGGATCATTCGATTGGAAATTGAAAGGGCTAGTGCCGTTTTTAATAGTCGACAGTGATTGGAAGGCTTGACATTTTTATAGTAAAGATCGATGTGGGTACAATGTATTATTATTATTATTTTTTTTTTTCGTATCGAAGGAGTTGTCGTAGGAACTTCGAAAAGGGCTCATTCGATTGAAAATAGAAAGGGCTAATGCCCTTTTGAATAGTCGACAGTGATTGGAGGGTAACTAATCTCCCTCCCACGCCCACTCTCCCATTTAGCCATTATGTTTAAAAACTAAAATTTGCCTTAGGATTAAATCAAAATGCACTGTGTTAATGTTAATTCCCAATAAGGAATATCAGCATTATCCAAAGAACGACTGAGGGTATTATGTTAAAACTTTCGGGGCTACTTCTGCTCTTAAAATTTATCCAAATCAAAATAGCGTAGGTGTATCCAAGCTATCAAAGAAGGTAAACAGATTTTTTTTTTTTATTTCAGGTCAACTAGAGGAGCTATGAAACTAAATTTAACACTTCTAGTTGTGTCCAGATTTTTAAAAGGGTGTATGTTGTTAAAGCTGCTCGTTTTGAGTTTGACTCGGCTATTTATTGTAATTTCTGTTCGTTTTGGGCTTCATTTATTTATCGATGCTGATTAGTGGTAGTTTCACGCTTGGTAGATTATTTGATTTTATTTTTGCTAATTTTTGGTTTAATGGAGTTCTTTACTTTTCGTTGAGAAACTGATTTTTTTGGCAAAAGTTTTTTTAATTAATATGATGAAAGAGGTGACCTCATCTACTCCACACCAGTTCACGTTAAGAGTGGTGTTCCCCAAGGGACCAAACTAGGCCCAACACTGTTTAGCCTCTACGTAAATGACGTTCCTGAGGTGGTCAAGAATGGCTTGGAACTGTATGCAGAAGATTCCAAACTCTTTGGTCCAGCAGCTTAATAGAAAATTGCTCTTCTCTGCAAGAAGATCTCATCAACCTCTGTCTGTGGGCAACAACCTGGACGCTTGAGTTCATCCCATACAAATGCAAAGTCCTTTATCTCGGTCCAAACAATCCCTGCCATAGTTATCACATGATTGACTCTGCAGGTGCCAATATGCCCATTCAGAGTGCCGACGAAGAGCGTGATCTTGGGGTAATCATTGACGATAAGCTTAAATTTCATAATCACTGTCAGAACCAAGCAGCTAAGGCAACGAGTAACGAATCGCCAACCAAGAGTTATCAAGAAGCTTTGCACAGCCCTTGTTCGTCCCCATCTTGAGTTTGGCATGTCGGTTGCCACCCCGCACTTTAAGTGTGACATGGAGATACTTTAGAAGGTCCAGCATAGAACAACCAAGCTCCGTTTTGCCAAAAAAAATAAATCTCCTACGAGCAACGACTAGAAAAGCTTGACCTGCCTTCCCTAACGTACCGTAGAAAGAGAGGAGATGTCATCCTCGCATTTAAGATGATGATCAGTGACACCGTTAAGCCTGTTTTCGATCACAGTAAATACACCAGAACACGAGGAAATCCTCCTAGGTGGTATGTTAAAGATTTATAGTGATTTAACTCTTAAAGTAATGATTAGCTGGTCAGCTGCTTGGTATTTTACCCTATGCTTGAATTTTTATCCGTATTAGGATTTTATTTTTCAAGTGGGACACAATTTTCAAAGTTTTTAAAAAAACCCTATAAATCAAAATTTAGCAAAGGTAGGACTCTCATAACAATTATCTTGGACTTGTCTGTGCTGTGTGCTGTTGATCTTTTGCTGAAATTTTCTTTTTCAGCACAATGCAAAGTTCGTGCAAGTTTACCAAAGACTGGTGCCCTTTAGAGGGAGAAAGAGGTGAAGGTACCCTAGATGCTTCAAAAGAATTTCCCAGAACATAGTTTAAGCTCTGGAAACATTTCCCTTAATTTTGTTCACTAAGTAAAACTATATTCAAGATGGCAAAAAGCCTCCCATTTAGAATTCTACTGAATTCAGACAGGAAAAAAGAAATATGCCATTAGAATTTGAAGTCTTATCTCTTTTCAAATGTCGTAATCACCCATCACTGCAATTGCACAGCTTTTTTTTAGTTAATCAAAAAAATTTTTTGCACAAAATAAGTTTTTTCAAAAAAAAGTAAAGAACTTCATTAAACCAAAAATGAACAAAAATAGAATAAAAAAATCTACCAAGCATACAACTACCACAAATTAGTACCGTATCAATAAATAAATGAAAACCAAAACAAACAGAAGTTAAAATAAGTCAAACTCAAAACGAGCAGAAATTAATCTGAGTAGGGGTCTAAACCCTATGTTTTCTAAAAGCTAGAATATAATTTGTACTTTACTGAAAAAACTCAAAGGAATATGCTGAAAAAAATGAGCATTTTCAGTTTAATATACATATATTATACATATACACATATTATAATTAATTTTTAATTTCTTAAAGTTATAAAAGTGAAAACATTTAAAAGAATTTTTTCAGTAAATTACAAATTATATTTACAACCTTTTTCGCTGAGGGCTGTGGTGGGGGGGGGGAGTTTCATCCTGGTGGGAGGGCTGTGGTGGGGGGGGGGGAGTTTCATCCTCAAAGACATAATTTCCGGACTTTTCAACTATGTTGAACAACATGGCTATCTCAAAGTTTTTATTGGATGTGTTTGGGGAAATGATGGGCGTGAGAGGGAGGTTAGTTGCCCTCCAATCAGTTTCAACTAGCCTATTAAAAAGGGCACTAGCCCTTTCAATTTCCAATTGAATGAGCCTTTTTTGAAGTTTCTACGACAACATTGTCTATACTAAAAAAAACCTTATATGCTCCCACGGCATAGCTTACAACCTTAGCCCTGAGGGCTCTGGGGGGAGTGTCATCCTCAAAGACCTAATTTCCAGAGCTTTCATCTACTTTGAACAAAATGGCTATCTCAAAATTTTGATTGGATGTGTTTGGAGAAATGGTGAGCTTGAGAGAGGGGCTAGTTGCCCTCCAATCACTTTCGACTATTAAAAGGGCGCTAGCCCTTTCAGTTTCCAATCGAATGAGCCTTTTTGAGGTCTCTACGAAAATGCTCTCTATAAAAACCTTATATGCCCCCAAGGTATAACTTACAACCCTTGCCCTGAGGGCTCCGAGGGGGTTGTCATCCTAAAAGACCTAATTTCTAGATCTTTTAACTACGTTGAACAAAATGAATATATAAAAATTTTGATTGGATGTGTTTGGGGAAATGGTGGGCGTGAGAGGGGGGGGGGGTAGTTGCCCTCAAATTACTTTCAACAATTAAAAAGGGCCTAGCCCTTTCAATTTTCAGTCGAATGAGCTCTTTTTGAAGTTTTACAACAACTCTTTCTACAAAAAAACCTCATATGCCCCCAGGGTATAACTTAAAACCCTTTGCCCTGAGAGCTGTGGGGGGGGGGGGGAGAGTATCGTCCTTAAAGACCTAATTTCCAAAACTTTCAACTACGTTGAACAAAATGGCTATCTAAAAATTTTGATTGTTTGTGTTCGGGGAAGAGGTGAGCGTGAGAGGGGGGTTAGTTGCCCTCCAATCACTTTTGACTCACTCTTGACACTTTTGAATTTCCAATCGAATGCGCGCTCTTTTTCAAGTTTCTACGAAAAAGCTTTCAATAAAAATATCCTCGAAACGTAATAAAGTTGACTGGGCTCTATAATGAGAAGCCACTTCTAACTGTTTCTGCTATACATTTTCTTCTGCAATATTTGTTTATGAGTATTTGCATGGTAATTTTTAGTTTTTTTCTTCCTCTCTCGACTCTTTCTTGGCTCTCTTTTGACTCTACTGAACCGTCATAATCAATGGGGAACTAATTTAGTATGTATTCCTTATGCTCCAGTTACACAAGCTGATCAGAACCCTCTTACTGGTATAATAGAAATATGGAAAACCTAACCAAATAAAATAAGACATTGCAAGCTATATGGTATATTTAGGAGATATCTTATTGATTTTACCAGCTGCATTGAAAGTTTAACCTGCTGTTGTATTGAATTTATTGCAATGTTAGAATTAAATTGGTAAGCCATGTTTAAATATGTTGGAATGTGATAAAGTTTTGCTGTCCATGAGCCCTAATTACATTTTTTTGACTGACAATCACATTAAATTTTTGAAATTCACAACTATTTGGTAAACCATGGGGATGATATAACATGAAATTGTAGCTTAGAGAAATCTAAAAAATTTTTTCTTGTGAAGCTCCAGAGTCGATGATTGAAGTTGTTTTCATTGTTTTATAGTGACCAGGTGCAGTTGGGGAATGAGTAGCTTCCCAGTCGAGTTTACACTCTCTCAAGGACCAATCAGCATCCAGCAATATTAGATCATCTAAAAGCATAGCCTTTTGAAACTTCTGTTTTATGACCACAATACCAATTTGCTGTCCCTTTCCTCTTTTAGGTTTGATAGGATAGTTTTAGAGTCTAACACGTGACAGATGCTCTAGTGCTGATCTCCAGCACCATATTTAGTGCTTTTGGAGAAGCCCAAGATTTAGCATAGAAAATAGAAACACAATCTGTGTTTTTGTTTTTTTTGTCATTTTCCGTCTTTTTCTTTTGCTTTTTGTTTTTTTTTTTTTTTTTTTTTCTTTTTTTTATATACTCCGTTTGTTATTGTATTTTCAACGGTTTATAATTCAATTCAATTTAATCTGATGCTCTGATTCCAATTGGTTTAGAGAAGGTACTATAGAACAGGTAACTTTGAACTAAAAATCAAGATTTTGTGATATTTTCCTTTAAACTAGTACATACTCAAAAGCATTTTTGGCATTTGGAGAATACGTCAGTCTGCGTCGAATGGATACCGTCTCAAACTACTGGTCTTCATATTGTGAGAAGCCCTTTGAATTTCCAATCGAATGAGCCTGTTTTGAAGTTTCTACGACAACGCCTTCTATAAAAACCTTATATGCCCCCAGGGCATAACTTAAAACCCTTGCCCTGAGGGTTGTAAGGGAGTGTCCTCCTCAAAAACATATAATTTAATACAACAGCAGGTTAAACTTTCAATGCAGCTGGTAAAATCAATAAGATATCTCCAAAATATACCATATAGCTTGCAATGTCTTATTTTATTTGGTTAGGTTTTCCATATTTCTATTATACCAGTGAGAGGGTTCTGATCAGCTTGTGTAACTGGAGCATAAGGAATACATACTAAATTAGTTCCGCATTGATTATGACGGTTCAGTAGAGTCAAAAGAGAGCCAAGAAAGAGTCGAGAGAGGAAGAAAAAAAACTAAAAATTACCATACAAATACTCATAAACAAATATTGCCGAAGAAAATGTATAGCAGAAACAGTTAGAAATGGCTTCTCATTATAGAGCCCAGTCAACCCTCCGACACTACACAATCACATCGCTCTAAGTAAAGAACGATGTGGGCACAATGTGTTTTTGGTTTCTCCATACCCGGGCACTTCGTATCGAAGGAGTCGTCGTAGAAACTTCGAAAAGGGCTCATTCGATTGGAAATTGGAGTGGCTAGTGCCCTTTTTAATAGTAGAAAATGAGTGGAGGGCAACTAGCCCTCCCCCCCCCTTACGCCCATCATTCCCCCAATCCTAAAATAGCGTTCAAAGTTACCTCATGGGTTGTTTAACTTTGAACACTAAAAAATTTGACGGCTAACATTGAACAAGAGTTTGGAGGAGTTTTAAATCATATGGCGTCAAACTTAAAGTAAATAAAAACTCGTTTATTGAGATAAATACAATATTACTTCTAAAATAAAAAGGCGAAGAAAAGGTCAAATTAATCAGATGACCAAAATCAAGTATCAGATGATCAGTTAAGTATCAGATGATCAAATACAAATTTTGTGTCCTGAATGAATCGAGGGGCTAAAAGATCTCCCTCTACCTAGTCGAGGTGGATGGATGTTGAGTCTTCGGAGCCGAGAAAATAGAAGGATCCATCCTTGTTTTTTTCAAAGGAGTATCACTTTCACCAAGCCGTCAGAAGAAGGAACATCTACCTCCAACACTACACAATCATAGGCAGCGCGCTAGCGCTGCCTAAGTAAAGAACGATGTGGGCACAATGTGTTTTTGGTTTCACCATACCCGGGCACTTCGTATCGAAGGAGTCGTCGTAGAAACTTCGAAAAGGGCTCATTCGATTGGAAATTGGAGTGGCTAGTGCCCTTTTTAATAGTCGAAAATGAGTGGAGGGCAACTAGCTCTCCCCCCCCTCACGCCCATCATTCCCCCAATCCTAAAATAGCGTTCAAAGTTACCTCATGGGTTGTTTAACTTTGAACACTAAAAAATTTGACGGCTAACATTGAACAAGAGTTTGGAGGAGTTTTAAATCATATGGCGTCAAACTTAAAGTAAATAAAAACTCGTTTATTGAGAGAAATACAATATTACTTCTAAAATAAAAAGGCGAAGAAAAGGTCAAATTAATCAGATGACCAAAATCAAGTATCAGATGATCAGTTAAGTATCAGATGATCAAATACAAATTTGTGCCCTGAATGAATCGAGGGGCTGAAAGATCTCCCTCTACCTAGTCGAGGTGGATGGATGTTGAGTCTTCGGAGCCGAGAAAATAGAAGGATCCATCCTTGTTTTTCAAAGGAGTATCACTTTCACCAAGCCGTCAGAAGAAGGAGCATCTACCTCCAACACTACACAATCATAGGCAGCGCGCTAGCGCTGCTTAAGTAAAGAACGATGTGGGCACAATGTGTTTTTGGTTTCACCATACCCGGGCACTTCGTATCGAAGGAGTTGTCGTAGAAACTTCGAAAAGGGCTCATTGGATTGGAAATTGGAGTGGCTAGTGCCCTTTTTAATAGTCGAAAGTTAGTGGAGGGCAACTAGCCCCCCCCCCCCCATGCCCATCATTCCCCCAAACACATCCAATCAAAATTTTGAGATAGCCATTTTATCCAGCGTAGTTGATTTCCAGATAGAAAATATGTTTTTGAGGAGGACACTCCCTTACAACCCTCAGGGCAAGGGTTTTAAGTTATGCCCTGGGGGCATATAAGGTTTTTTATAGAAGGTGTTGTCGTAGAAACTTTAAAACAGGCTCATTCGATTGGAAATTCAAAGGGCTAGTACCCTTTTTAATAGTTGAAAGTGATTGGAGGGCAACTAGCCCCCTCCAACGCCCATGATTCCCTCAAATACATCCAATCAAATTTTTAAATAGCCATTTTGTTCAGCGTAGTTGATTTCGAGATAGAAAATATGTTTTAAGGAGGACACTCGCCCACAACCCTCGGGGCAAGGGTTTTAAGTTATGCCCTGGGGGCATATAAGGTTTTTATAGAAGGCGTTGTCGTAGAAACTTCAAAAAACAGGCTCATTCGATTGAAAATTCAAAGGGTTAGTGCCCTTTTTAATAGTCGAAAGTGATTGGAGGGCAACTAGCCCCCCACGCCCTTCATTCACCCAAAACACATCCAATCAAAATTTTTGAGATTGTCATTTTGTTCAACGTAGTTTTAAGTTCTGGAAATTAGGTCTTTGAGGATGACAACCTCCTCACAGCCCTCAGGACAAGGGTTGTAAGTTATGCTCTGGGGGCATATAAAGTTTTTATAGAACGCGTTGTCGTAGAAACTTCAAAAAGGGCTCATTTGCTTAGAAATTGAAATGGCTTGTGCCCTCTTTAATAGTCGAAAGTAATTTGAAGGCAACTAAACACCCCTTCCACGCCCACCATTTCCCCAAACACATCCAATCAAAATTTTGAGATAGCCATTTTGTTCCATGCAGTTAAAGTTCAGGAAATTATACCTTTGAGCAGGACACTCCCCCCACAGTCTTCAGAGCAAGGGTTATAAGTTATGCCTTGGGGGCATATAATTTTTTATTGAAATCTTTGTCGTAGAAACTTTAAAAAGGGCTCATTCGATTGGAAATTCAAAGATCTAGTGCCCTTTTTAATAGTCGAAAGTGATTGAGGGCAACTAGCCCCCCTCTCTCGCCCACCCTTTCCCCAAACACATCCAATCAAAATTTTTTGATAGCCATTTTATTCAGTGTTTTGGATTTCCAGATAGAAATTATGTTTTGAGGAGGACACTCCCCCACAGCCCTCAGGGCAAGGGTTGTAAGTTATGCCCTGGGGGAATATAAGGCTTTTACTGAACGCGTCGTCATAGAAACTTCAAAAATGACTCATTCGAATGGAAATTGAAATGGCTAGTGCCCTTTTTAATAGTCGAAAGTGATTGGAAGGCAACAAGCACCCCTTCCACGCCCACCATTTCCCCAAACGTATCCGATCAAAATTTCTTGATAGCCATTTTGTTCCGCGAAGTTTAAAGTTCAGGAAATTATACCTTTGAGCAGGACACTCTCCCCATTGTCTTCAGGGCAAGGGTTGTAAGTTATGCCCTGGGGGTATATAAGGTTTTTGTTGAAATGGGCAACTAACCCCACCATTTCCCCAAACACATCCAATCAAAATTTTGAGATATCCATTTTGTTCAACGTAGTCGAAAGTTCTGGAAATTAGGTCTTTAGGATAAAAAACCCATCAGAACTTTCAGTGCAAGGGTTGTAATTTGTGCCCTGGGGGCATATAAGGTTTATATAGAAAGTTGTTGTAGAAATTTCAAAAGGGGCTCATTTGATTGGAGATTGAAATTGCCCTTTTTAATAGTCGAAAGTGAATGGAGAGTAATTAACCCCCCTCTCACGCCCTTCATTTCCCCAAACACATTCAATCAAAGCTTAGAGATTGCCATTTTGTTCAACGTAGTTGAATGTTCTGGAATTATGTATTTAAGGATGACAAACCCCCGAGAGTCCCCAGGGCAAAGGTTGTAAGTTATGCCCAGGGGCATATAAGGTTTTTAATGATAGAGTTGTCGTAAAAACTTCAAAAGGAGCTCATTCAATTGGAAATTGAGAGGGATAGTGTCCTTTTTAATAGTTGAAATTGATTGGACGGTAACTAACCCCTCTCTCACGCCCACCATTCCCCCAAACACATCCAATCAAAATTTTCAGATAGCCATTTTGTTCAACGCAGTAGAAAGTTCTGGATATTAGGTCTGTGAGGATGACACCCCCCCCCCACCCAACCCTCAGGGCGAGGGTCGTAAGTTTTCCCCTGGGGGCATATACGGTTTTTATTGAAAGCGTTGTCGTAGAAACTTCATAAAGGCTCATTTGATTGGAAATTGAAAGGGCTAGTGCCTTTTTTAATTGTTGAAAGTGATTTGAGAAAGACTAACGCCCCTCACACGTCCCCATTTTCCCAGACACATCCAATCAAAATTTTGAGATAGCCATTTTGTGTAACGTAGTTGAAAGTCCTGGAAATTTGGTCTTAGAGGATGACAACCACCCTCACAGCCCTTAGGGTAAGAGTTGTAATTTCTGCCCTGGGGCCATATAAGGTGTTTATAGGAAGTGTTGTCGTAGAAACTTGAAAAAGGCTCATTCGATTGGAATTCGAAAGGCCTAGTGCCCTTTTTAATAGTCGAAAGTAATTGGAAGGCTTGACATTTTTATAGTAAAGATTGAAGTGGATATAATGTATTATTTTTTTGTTGTTGTTGTTGTTGTTGTTTAGACCAGGGCACTTTGTATCAAAGGAGTTGAGAGAGAGAGAGAGAGAGAGAGAGAGAGAGAGAGAGAGAGAGAGAGAGAGAGAGAGAGAGAGAGAGAGAGAGAGAGAGAGAGAGAGAGAGAGAGAGAGGAGAGAGAGAGAGAGAGAGAGAGATTTATTCTAAACAAACAAACAATTTAACATAAGTTTAGCGGCCTCCCCAAGAAGTAAAAACTTGTCCAAGGAGGTGGCAAAAATATACTAACATAACAAAACAATAAAAAAACGAAAAAAAATAACCTATCTATATCACAGTCCCCAAACAGCACCACAAACCTTACACCTTAACATTTTCATTAAATTTACTATCATATTCATAATCATCACCCCCAGGAGCCATAAAAATTTACCAATATCATTATTAAAATAATAATAATATAAAAAACACTAAAATTCATACTTACTAAAAAGCATCCCTTTAATTACTATCTTAAACGAAGAAATATCGCCTATATTTTTTATATTTTGATCAAAATGGTTCCAACTTCTGATCCCCCTGTGAAGCAAAGAAAACATCGATCTGGCCAAAACAACCAGCGGAATATTAGTCTCTACAGATAACCTAGTATCATAATCATGGACAGAAGATCTCAGGTTTGCCAAGCTATCAAAACACGGGAGGTTTATACCCTTCTGAATCCTAAAAATGAATAGAAGTGTATACAACTCCCGTAATCCGGAAGCTGGCAGTATCTTTACACGCTCATACGCGTTTCGTACCGAATCCCGGGGTTGTAGGCCATATAACAGCGGAACAGCGTTGTTTTGTAGAACTCGTATTGGCCGAACAATAGAAGGAAATGTTCCAAGCCAAACGCTACTACAATACAATATATATGGATGGATAAGGGGATAATAAAGAAGACACATAACAAAAGGAGGAAAAAAAATGCTTAAGTTTTCTCATTATACCCAGGTTACGAGACACAGTCTTACAAACATGATGTACATGGCGCTTGATTGATGAAACATAATTTGCACTTTACTGAAAAAAATACAAATGAATGTGCATTGTCAGTTTAATATACATTACTGATATTTAGTAATCAAAATCTTAATATTATTTGATTTATTAAAGTTATAAAAGTAAAAACATTTATATTTTTTTCAGTAAAGTGCAAATTATGTTCTGGCCTTGGGAAGGCATAGGGGTTTTGAGCCCAACTTATGTTAATTTCTGCTCGTTTTGAGTTTGACTCGGTTATTTATTGTAATTTCTGCTCGTTTTGGGTTTCATTTATTTATCGATGCTGATTTGTGGTAGTTTCACGCTAGGTAGATTATTTGATTTTTGTTCATTTTTTGTTTAGTGGAGTTCTTTACTTTTCCTTGAAAAAATTAATTTTGTGGAAAAGGTTTTTTTTTAATTAATAACACCATAGAACCGCAGATAACTTCACATATTTTTTTTTTGTATATGAACGTCATAGCAGCGCAGAAGTCATGACGTCATTTTCCCTCTATAAAGGTGATTCATCAAATTTATGGCCAATTTCTGGAAAGACAGTAAAAAACAAAACTTGTGTTCGTAATGAGTGAAAACAGGAATGACAATAGTCGAAAAAACTTTCTCTCATGTTTTTCCTCACTTGGTATTGGAGGAGATGAAGAGGGGTTATCATCCTATGAAAGGCAGTGTGTTGTAACTATTGAAGCTGAAGATTATGATGAAAAGTTTAAATTGAAAGTGAAAGAAGTTCTCAGGAGCTGTGGAACGTATTCCAAGAATCTGCTTTGGCTGTTGCTCAGTTACATAAAGACCGCTGCCAAGGCACTGTTTTATGGATACATTTTCAGAATGCTGCAGAAACACTGACAGCTGTTTACAAAGTGTCAAATGATTTAATTCGAATATCAAACGATAAAGGGATCAAAGTGGGATATCAGCGTCGAAACAAGGAAATAGCTCAATGGGTAAAAGGGAAGAGGCGCAATATCAAGCGGGATGAGCTGTTGAGCTTTTTGGCCCGAAAACCTCCTCCACCACCTTATTCATCCTCTAGGATTCATCAATCAAGGAATAGTCCAACTCAAAGCCGAGAAGTACTAGACTCATGTGTTGAAAGTTTTGCTGCTGCGAGGTCGACTGCTCCGTCTGATACAAATCTTCTGACATTTGAAGAAGCCTTAAACTTGGCTACTGTTTCTGGGTCTCCTGTCTCTGGCCGTCGTAAAAAGCCACCCATGAATTCTGATCTGGTGTCTTTTATGGCAGCGGAATTTCAGCGAAATGGAAAACGTCGTGGTTGCACGTCTCCAAGCAGTGATAATACGATGGATTGCAGCCCTACGCGTAAAAGACAGCGTTTTTATTGAACATGAGCTTTTTTACTTCTTTTTACTTCAAGCAGGATGAGCTGTTGAGCTTTTTGGCCTGAAAACCCCCTCCGCAACCTTATTCATTCTCTAGGATTCATCGATCAAGGAATAGTCCAACTCAAAGCCGAGAACTACTAGACTCATGTGTTGAAAGTTTTGCTGCTGTGAGGTCGACTGCTCCGTCGGATACAAATCTTCAGACTTTTAAAGAAGCCTTAAGCTTAGCTACTATTTCAGGGTCTCCCGTCTCTGGCCGTTTTCTATTGGATACACTGATATCAAATTATTAATTTTGATTTCTGTTAAATTCGAAAATTCAAGTATAATCATGCAGTTTGGTTGAATGCTGCGTAACGTGATTGTTTTTATGTGTGCGATAATGTGATTTCAATGAAAAATGAGAAAGAACTAGAAAGAACCTGGAGTTTTATATATGTTTTATTATGTGGAAATCAAATAAGTTAAATAAAAAGATTCTTGACTTGAAACCCCTTCAAAAAGAATGGCGTGTCGTGTAGGACGATAAAAAAGCTACAACCACACTTGCGAATTCTGTTTAAAATGCAAAACTTAAAGCCCCCTTGCATTTAGGCATAATTCTTTACGTACCTGAGACATTTTCCTCTTGGACTTGTGTGGGATGATTCAGAACTATGTGAAAGCCGATAATATACATAACCCCCTTTCATAAAAATTGGCATTTGAACAAAAAGCTGATTTACAGATAGCCTGCATGAACCCTATTGTTTTTGATTATGAGAGGCACCGAATTGAGGAACACAAATTCCTTGCTAAGTGCTGCTATAATTGTCAGAAATAAAAACATTCTACGAAAGATTGTAAGAACTCAGCCTGTTGTTCTCGGTGAGTCGGTGACCACGTCAGTTCGAAGGACATTCCCTGTTCTTGGGATGTGACGTGTAAGGTGCTCTTGAGTAACAAATGACGAACTCCCTGCTTAGAGTCTGCATGTGGAACATAAATGTGCTATAACTGAGAAACTACCTTTCATAGAAAGCATGTCTGTCGTTGCAGCACCAGTGCAATATGTCTACTACAATCGTGTACTCTGCTTACAAGAACATCTCCTGACTTTACATTCTGTGTCCCTACTAAAATACAGTGACAGTATCCGTGTTCTTGCAGTTCCTGCAGTTCAATTTGGAAGAAAGAGGCCCTCTGGGGGAGTTGCGATGCGTGTGAGTTCTCGACGGTCCACTGAGTTAATTGCAGAAATTGGGTATTTTGATGCTCTGAAATTCAGCCGGACATGCATAATTCTGTTTATCTGCCGACTGATAATCGTGATCTTGTGTCTGGGGAGTGATTTTGCAGGTGACAAATATGGCAGTGTCATAATAGCCACTGATTTCAACTGCATCGTTCCGGTGACAAATACGGCAGTGTCATAATAGCCAGTGATTTTAACTGCATCGTATCTGAAAATTCTAACGCTAGGCCCTAGTTGCTCTTACCTGCTTTACCTGGGTTTCAAGCTGTTGAAGATCCCCACAATTTTAGGTACATGCATTAATCAGGTTTCCCCACCAGTCTAGATTTTTTCTCTATTGTAATGGAATCCGACCATTAAGTTTGAGCCATGTCGACACTGATATACGCGTTTCCGACCACTTCCCGCCTGTTCAATTGAATTTGAATCAACCCGTAGTAGTAATACGATCAAAAGAAATAGGTTAAATCTAATTGGGGCAAAATCGACGCCGTTGTTTACATTTGCACGCTAGACCATATTCTATCTAAAATAAAGTGATATTTCGGCTACTTCAAAATAACTTGGTTCCTCAAAGTCAAAAAACGAAGCTGCTGAATATTTACTACTCAAAAGTTACCCAATCCTGCAAAGTGCGGAAGCCGTAATTATCTGGAGGGCTTAAATTTCTTCAGAAGTACGTAGGTGGTCCTTGAACGCCAATCTTGTGGCTGAGTTTGACTCATCTAAGCTCTGGTTTGGCTCACAGAGTAAATGTGAGAGAGCATTTACTCACAGAGTAACTGCGAAGTACAGAACGCTCCAGTTCTGTACATGATGCTATGGTGTTTACAAAGCACAGGTTCTCTAAGGTATTGAATAAGCACAAGGCCACGTAATTAATAGTTTCTCCGAAAGACTAAAGGATAATCCTAATAAAATTTGGGTTTTTAAATAAAAAGAAAGCGGGTACTGATCCATTGATGCTTACATTTCTAAGTAAAAAGCAATGGACGGAATATTTTACTGCTGAGTTTTCAGCACAGTCCCTCTGCTAAAGGGAAGTTTTTCGGCTTAATGTTTAGTTTTTTTGGTAATGGTTTTCTTGATGGTTATGTGCTTTCTCGGGTTCGTATATGAGTCGTGGAATTGCTAGGCTATATCAATTGATAGGCCTTCACCTAGTGTATGGTACTGAGTTTTTGGTTTGCCATCTACAGCTGATGTATCAAATGATTTTAATTGTGGAGTAGTTCTTGATATATTTTGCGCGGGGGTGCTGTTACCCCTGCACACAAAAAGGGGAAAAAAGAAGTAGTTGCAGTTCATACCGGCCGACAACTGTGTCGTCTACCTTGTGCAAGTTGTTGGAACTGTTGGTGGCGGATGTGTATACCAAGCTCGTTCTACACCGACCATCAGTTTGGTTTTAAAAAGAGATAAAGCCTACAATATGTCCATACAATTATTGTAAATGTTTTGGCAAAAATAATTGAAAGCGGTGAGAAGGTAATTATGGCTGGACATGACGTTTCTGGAGCATTTGCTTCGGCAATGCATTCCCAATTATTGCTGAGTGCTGAGGCTCGAGGTCTGAATCAGCCAATAGTGTGTATATATAGGGATATGCATAATAAACTTTATGTTGTTGATAAAGTGCCAGTTCTTAATGGTTATCTGTTTTCTCGGGGTCGTATATGAGTGTGGAAAGGGGTTTGAAAGTATGATGTCTCTTCCCTTACTCTTTATAATAATAGCGCAGTGGAGGCCAGTAAAAAGGTTTAGATATATTTTTAGAGGCCTTGATCTATCACTGGCTAATTATGCAGATGATATTGTGAACCTAAGTAGGACCTATGTTGCTGTAGAAGAGAACTTGGATATTCTAAGTTATGACCATAAAAGTATTGGTCTCGATTTTTGCCCAGAAAAGAGTGTAGTTGTGCTGGTGAGAATGGAATCCTAAATGTTGGTCGGCTACTGATTTCAGATGGTTCCACTCCAAGGTGTCCCACCCCATGTTTGAGGTTTCCCACCCCATGTTTGAGCTTTTACACCCCATGTTTTGAGGTAATAAGCCAGTTTGAAGTCGGAATTCGGCAGTCAAAAATGTAAATGCCATAGTTGTTTTTTAATATTGAAGCATTTCAAGTTGCAATTTTCATATTCTTTAAATCTTTGGAATTTTCATGACCTGAGGATAAGGTATGATTCTAGAACCGGTGCAGGACGGGGAGTAACACCCCTTCTTAAGTCAGTACGGACCACTAAATTCTTTGATTTGGATCCTTTTAATATTTTCAAGAATTTTTGAGATGTGAAAAAATGTTTGGAAAACTTGACATATGATCAGTTTCGCGCTTAAGCCTTTGTTTCTATCTTCCTCTATCTCTCCAAGTTTGGTGGTTGTACAGAGTTAACTTGTACAATTCGTAACAAAATTAAATAAAGATTAGCCATGTATATTTGGAATATTTAGGTGCATATTACAACAGTAAAACGAAGAAATAATTGTGAATACATTAGTATATGCTTTGGAACACTGAAGAACAAACAAAAATACTACAGTTCATCGAAACTGATAAGAAACCAGGATTGTATACGGGTTTTTTGTCCAGCGTGTGGTGGAGGAGTACCAAGGGAACTTTTTTCGTGGGGAGGGGGGCATTTTACCTCTGATTTTAAGTCAATTTTATGAATCGAGTAAATATTTGGAGTAGGGGAAGTTCAGACCCGAGTTAACTTACCGTTCACGAAGGTTTAACCCTTATTCTGTATGTTTTTATTACAAACTATTATTTTTAGTCTATTCAGAACTTCCCAGCCAAATGGGATGCAAAGAGGCCGTGAGAAAGGATTTAAAGAAACTTATTGGGAGTGTTTAAAGAAGGAGATTCATATAGATTTGAATGAAGGAGGAGCGTGCACAGCTGTGTTGGTTACTAGGGCTTGATGCTGCAGTGATTTGTTAGTAGTAGTTCACAGATTTTGGAAAAAAAAACTGCTTCTGCAGCAGGCTCCTCTTCTAATAAACCTGATTTCAAATCGTATCTTGGTCCAAGTTGCCTTCAATCGATTGCCCTAGAACCAGTTCCCAAGGTCGAGACAACTAGAATTCCTCTTGGTTAAATAGGTTTAGCGTCTTCTGGTGATGATTATGTATCCACAAAAGTAGTCAACTTCATTTTTATTTGAGTTATTCTTCTTTTGACAGGACTTGTAAGTCTGTTCCTCGAAAATTCAGTGTTTCCCATTTCACTTAAGAGGATTTTTACATCAAGGCGAAACTCAGATTGACCGAACTAACTATTGGTCAATTTTTTTGCTGTCTGTAATTAGTAGAGTTTTTGAATAAGGCTTTGCTTTTCTATCTACTAACTTTTTTAAAAGGAATTTTTTTAAATGGATTTCAGTTTGGCTTCCGAGATAAGCCCTTAACAGAGTCCATACGTGCTACTCTTTTGAAGTTGCTCTTTTGATGATTTATGCAACAACTCTATATAAACCTTATATGCACCCAGAGCATAACTTACAACCCTTGCACTAAGGGCTCTGAGGGGGTTATCATCCTAAAAGACCTAATTTCCAGAACGTTCAGCTACGGTGAACAAAATGGATATCTCAAAATTTTGATTCGATGTGTTTTGGAAAATGGCGGGCGTGAGAGGGGCGTTAGTCGCTATCCAATTACTTTCATCTATTAAAAAAGGCACTAGACCTTTCAATTTCCAATTGAATGCGCCCTTTTGAAGTTTCTACGACAACGCTTTCAATAAAAACTTTATATGCCCCAGGGCATAACTTACAACCCTTGCACTGAGGGCTGTAGGGGGAGGAGTTGTCATCCTTAAAGACCTAATTTCCAAAACTTTCAACTACGTTGAATAAAATGGCTATCTAAAAATTTTGATTGGAGGTGTTTTGGGAAAAAGCTGGGCGTGAGAGGGGGGTTAGTTGCCCTCAAATCATTTTCGACTATTAAAAAGGGTACTATCCCTTTGAATTTCAAATCGAATAAGCCCTTTTTCAAGTTTCTACGACAAAGATTTCAATAAAAACCTTATATTCCCCAGGGCATAACTTATAATCCTTGCCCTGAGGGCTGTGGGGGAGTGTGTCCACCTTAAAAATAGATTTTCTATTTGGAAATTAAATACACTGAATAAAATGACTATCTTAAAATTTGTATTGGATATGTTTGGGGAAATGATGGGCGTGGGGGGGGGGCTAGCTGCCCTCCAATCACTTTCAACTATTAAAAAGGGCACTAGCCCTTTGGAAGTCCAATCAAATGAGCTTTTTTTAAACTTTCTACAACAACGCCTTCTTTAAAAACCTTATATGCCCCCAGGGTATAACTTAAAACCATTGCCCTGAGGGCTGTGGGGCAGTGTACTCCTCAAAAACATATTTTCTATCTGGAAATCAACTACGCTGAACAAAATGACTGTCTCAAAATTTTGACTGGATGTGTTTGGGGAAATGATGGGCGTGGGGGGGGGGGGCTAGTTGCCCTCCAATCACTTTCGACTATTGAAAAGGGCACTAGACCTTTGAAATTCCAATCGAATGAGCCCCTTTTGAAGTTTCTACGACGACCCCTTCCATATGAAGTCCCCAGCTCTAAAGGAAAAAAATTATAAATAATAAATAATGTGTACATTGAGCCAACATCGTTCTTGTATGCCCTCAGGGCATAACTTAAAACCCTTGCCCTAGGGGTTGTGGGGGAGTGTCCTCCTCAAAAACATATTTTCTATCTGGAAATCAACTACGCTGAACAAAATAGCTATCTAAAAATTTTTATTGGATGTGTTTGGGGAAATGATGGGCGTAGGGGGTGGGGGGGGCTAGTTGCCCTCCAATCGCTTTCGACTATTAAAAAGAGCACTAGCCCTTTGAATCTTCAAACGAATGAGCCTTTTTTGAAGTTTATACGACAACGCCTTGTATAAAGACCTTATATGCCCCGAGAACATGACTTAAAACCCTTGCCCTGAGGGTTGTGGGGGAGTGTCCTCCTCAAAAATATATTTTCTATCCGGAAATCAACTACGCTGAACAAAATGGCTATCTCAAAATTTTGATTGGATGTGTTTGGGGGAATTATCGGCGTGGGGGGGGGGCTAGTTGCCCCCAATCCTTTCGACCATTAAAAAGGGTACTATCCCTTCGAATTTCCAATCGAATGAGCCTGTTTTGAAGTTTCTACGACAACGCCTTCTATAAAAACCTTATATGCCCTTAGGGGATAACTTAAAACCCTTGCCCTGAGGGTTGTGGGGGAGTGAGCTCCTCAAAAACATATTTTCTATCTGGAAATTAACTACGCTGAACAAAATGGCTATCTCAAAACTTTGATTGGATGTGTTGGGGGAATGATGGGCGTGGGGGGGGGGCTTGTTGCCCTCCAATCACTTTCGACTATTAAAAAGGGGACTAGCCACTCCAATTTCCAATTGAATGAGCCCTTTTCGAAGCTTCTCCGACAACTCTTTCGATACGAAGTGCCTGACTGAAGAAGAAGCAGAAAAAAAAAATAGTGCCCACATCGTTGTTTACTTAGGCAGCGCTAGCGCGCTGCCTATGATACTTCAAACGAATAAAAAGAAATCTGCCGATATCATGGAAGGAAATTTGGAAGGTGGTCGCAAAATCATGGGCTTTCTGTAGTCTATCTTACTGTATACAAATTGAAAGCGGACATAACTCCCAGCCAGTCTCTAGTCTGAAGAAAGTCACTGGTTTTGTATAACCCGAAGCGTCTTCGCAGAGACAACAACGGGATCTGGAGCGTATATATACATATATATATATATATATATATATATATATATATATATATATATATATATATATATATATATATATATATATATATATATATATATATATATATATATATATATATATATATATATATATATATATATATATGTATATATATATATATATATATATATATATATATATATATATATATATATATATATATATATATATATATATATATATATATATATATATATATATATATATATATATATATATACGATTTGAAATCAGGTTTATTAGAAGAGGAGCCTGCTGCAGAAGCAGTTTTTTTTCCAAAATGTGTGAACTACTACTAACAACTCACTGCAGCATCAAGCCCTAGTAACCAACACAGCTGTGCACGCTCCTCCTCCATTCAAATCTATATGAATCTCCCTCTTTAAACACTCCCAAGAAGTTTCTTTAAATCCTTTCTCACGGCCTCTTTGCATCCCATTTGGCTGGGAAGTTCTGAATAGACTAAAAATAATAGTTTGTAATAAAACATGCAGAATAAGAGGATTACAAAGTTACGTATAAGGGAAAATATGAAAAATGAAAAGAAAAATATAATTTGCCCTCAGAAAAATATGAAAAATTAATTTAAGACAATTTAATTTGGGTCCTTTGTATTATAATTTGATAGATTTAAAATATGATGTTTTTTTAAAACATTATTTTGAGACAGGGCAAATGAAATCATCTACAGACACCCAAAATGGAAACAAAATCATTGACAAACAATTTAATCTTTGGATCAAGCTTATCAGCTTCAACCCTCTAACGTTGCCTGTAGTAAAGGACACAAGCCTTCAATGTATTATTTTTATTTTTTTTTCTTGGTCACTTTATAGAGAAGCGATGGTCGTAAAAACTATGGAGGGGAATCATATGATTGGAAATTCCTATGGAATTTTTTTTTGTTTGTTTTTTTTTTCGTTTTAAATTGAGTCTTAATAAACGATTTTTGACGATGCCCAGAACATACGGTATACAAAACCAGTGAATGCATGAAAGTATGCCAGTTATGATGAAGAAGGGATGGAAAAAGCTCTGGAGGACACAAACAATGGATATGTAACAATGAGAAAGGGTTCAGAGAAAGATGGGATTCCTTTGGGTACTGTTTCTCACCGAATCAGCAAAAACTACAATAAAAAATGGGAAGACCAACTCTATTGACAGAGCTCAAGGAAGAAGCCATCGTCTCTCATTTGCTTACATGTGCCGAGTGAGGGTTTCCTGTTGATCGCTTCGAGCTGAAACTCATCGTCAAAAATTATCTAGCATCAATTAAAAAAAAAAAACATTAGATTGCTTTAAGAACAATATACCTGGACAAGACTTTGTCAATTCTTTTCTAGATCGATATCGTTTAAAGTTTCAATTGAGAACCGTAGCAAACAACTCCAAAAAAGAGCTTCTGTTTCATCTGAAATGTTGAACGAATACTACAACAGTCTAAAGGTGACGATTCAAGATGTGCCTTTGTCGAATATTTACAATTACGATGAGACTAACTTAACAGACAAACCCGGGAAAAAGGAATGCATTGTGAAGAGATGCCAAATACCCCTCTAGAAAAATTAATGAAACAAAGGGAGCAAATCTCTAATGGTATGTGTAAATGCAGAAGGCGAACTGCTTCCACCATATGTGGGCTATAAAGTTAAAGGCATGTTTAGCTCTTGACGTACAAGAAGCCCTAAGAAGTTAGGCATGCTGTATCTAATTCATTATGGTTTGAGAGTCAAAATTTTTGAAGAGTGGCTTATGTCACTGGCACTCCCCCACCTAAATAAAAGAGCAGGGGTGAAAGTTTTGTTGGGTGACAATCTCTCTTTCCACTTTTCTTCTAACTGTTGAAAGTCTGTAGAGAAAACAACATTCGCTTTGTATGCCTTCCATCAAACGTAACAGATATACTACAACCTCTTGATGTTGTTTTTTTTTTTGCTCCAATGAAAAGAGCGTGGAGGAAAATATTTGATGATTATATAATACATTACCCGAAACAAAATGCAATGAGGAAAGTGCAAATTTTGTTCTAAACTTGGGAAGGCATAGGGGTTTTGCGCCCAACTTATGTTAATTTTGCTCGTTTTGAGTTTGACTCTGTTATTTACGGTAATTTCTGTTCGTTTTGGGTTTCATTTATTTATTGATGCTGATTTGTGGTAGTTTCACGCTTGGTAGATTATTTGATTTTATTTTGGCTCATTTTTTGTTTAATGGAGTTCTTTACTTTTCTTTGAAAAATTTATTTTGTGAAAAAGTTTTTTAAATTAACTTCTGTTCGTTTTATATTGACATAGTCTTTTTAGGGAAAAAAAAAATAATACTTTAAATCTTTTCGTTTTTTAAGACTTTATAGTTTGGCCTGCTATTTGTATGCTGGAGAAAATTTTTCAGCAATTTTTAAGAATATACACCCTTTTAAAAATCTGGACACAAATAGTACTGTTTAATTTAGTTTCATACCTCCTCTAGTTGACCTGAAATGGAAAACTTGATACCATTCGCAAAAAAATCTGTTTACTTTCTTTGATAGCTTGGATACACTTACGCTATTTTGATTTGGTTAAATTTTAAGAGCAGAAATGGGAGGGTTGGCGTGGGAGGGTGGGAGTAGAAGGGGAATTAGTTGCCCTCAAATCACTTTTGACTATTAAAAAGGGCATCAGCCCCTTCTATTTTCAATGGAATGAGCCCTTTTCGAAGTTCCCACGACAACTCCTTCGATACGAAGTGCCCTGGTCTAAACAACAACAACAACAAAAAATAATATATTATACCCACTTCGATCTTTACTATAAAAATGCCAAGCCTTCCAATCACTTTCGACTATTAAAAAGGGCACTAGGCCTTTCGATTTCCAATCGAATGAACCCTTTTGGAAACGACAACGCTTTCTATAAGCACCTTATATGACCCCAGGGCATAAATTACAACCCTTACCTTAAGGTCTGTTAGGGTGGTTGTCATCCTCTAAGACCGAATTTCCAGAACTTTCAACTACGTTAAACAACATGGCTATCTCAAAATTTTGATTCGATGTGTTTGGGGAAATGGTGGGCGTGAGAGGGTTGTTAGTCGCCTTCCAATCACTTTCGACTATTAAAAAGGGGACAAGCCACTCCAATTTCCAATTGAATGACCGCCTTTCGAAGTTTCTACGGCAACTTTTTTCGATACGAAGTGCCCTGCTCTAAAGGAAAAAATTAATAAATAATACATTGTGCCAACATCGTTCTTATATGCCCCCAGGGCATAACTTAAAACCCTTGCCCTGAGGGTTGTGGGGGAGTGTCCTCCTCTTTACTTAGTCCCCGTTTCTTGTCTCGTTCTTGAGTGTCCCCATTCTTTACTTTTGCAATTTGCTTTAAAATTTGCACTTTACTTGAAAAAATATAAATGTTTTTACTTTTATAACTTTAATAAATCAAATAATTTTAACATTTTGATTACTAAATATCAGTATATGTATATTAAACTGACAATGTACATTCATTTGTATTTTTTTTTTCTGTAAAGTGCAATTTTTGTTCTGGCCTTGGGAAGGCATAGGGGTTTTGCGCCCAACTTATGTTAATTTCTGCTCGTTTTGAGTTTGACTCGGTTATTTATTGTAATTTCTGTTCGTTTTGGGTTTCATTTATTTATTGATACTGATTTGTGGTAGTTTCACGCTTGGTAGATTATTTGATTTTATTTTTGCTCATTTTTTGGTTAATGGAGTTCTTTACTTTTCTTTGAAAAACTTATTTTGTGAAAAAGTTTTTTAAATTAATACTTACAAATACGACCCATGAAGAACTTTGCAATGAACCATCGTCCATCCTGGGTTTTTGGTGAACCCTTTTTGGCTGCTGCCTTGCTTGACAAAGTAAGAGGGCCAGTGCTCGTCGACTCATCAACTTACATTTCAGACTCATTCTTTTATCCAGATTCGTAAGTCATGTAAGACTCACAGCTTGAATCTTCTTCATCCCTGATGCTTTTTCTTGGTTTTATGCCAAGACGTTTGTGCGTGATATCCCTCACAGATTTGTCAAATCTGCAGACTTGCAGGATATCCAGTAAAGCTTTACTGACATTGTCCACAACCTCTTGTGGAGTTTGCTGGTTGGAAAGTGGAGGTTCTTGGATAATTCTGGAAGGTGATAAGAATTTGACAAAGTCATTCTTTAGATTTTTCTTTCCATTTAACACAAGACTCTCCAGGAATAGCTTCACAAGCTCGGGGAATTATTATTTTCTCACTGAATTTTGTTTCGGGTAGTGTATTATGTAATCATCAAATATTTTCCTCCACGCTCTTTTCATTGGAGCAAAAAAAAACAACATCAAGAGGTTGTAGTATATCTGTTACGTTTGATGGAAGGCATACAAAGCGAATGTTGTTTTCTCTACAGACTTTCAACAGTTAGAAGAAAATTGGAAAGAGAGATTGTCACCCAACAAAACTTTCACTCCTGCTCTTTTATTTAGGTGGGGGAGTGCCAGTGACATAAGCCACTCTTCAAAAATTTTGACTCTCAAACCATCATGAATTAGATACAGCATGCCTAACTTCCTTAGGGCTTCTTGTACGTCAATAGCTAAACATGCCTTTAACTTTATAGCCCACATATGGTGGAAGCAGTTCGCCTTCTGCATTTACACATACCATCAGAGATATTGCTCCCTTTGTTTCATTAATTATTCTAGAGGGGTATTTGGCATCTCTTCACAATGCATACCTTTTTCCTGGGTTTGTCTGTTACGTTAGTCTCATCGTAATTGTAAATATTCGACAAAGGCACATCCTGAATCGTCACCTTTAGACTGTTGTAGTATTCGTTCAACATTTCAGATGAAACAGAAACTCTTTTTGGAGTTGTTTGCTACGGTTCTCAATTGAAGCTTTAAACGATATCGATCTAGAAAAGAATTGACAAAGTCTTGTCCAGGTATATTGTTCTTAAAGCAATCTATTATTTTTTTAATTGATGCTAGATAATTTTTGACGATGAGTTTCAGCTCGAAGCGATCAACAGGAAACCCTCACTCGGCACATGTAAGCAAATGAGAGACGATGGCTTCTTCCTTGAGCTCTGTCAATAGAGTTGGTCTTTTCCCATTTTTTATTGTAGTTTTTGCTGATTCGGTGAGAAACAGTACCCAAAGGAATCCCATCTTTCTCTGAACCCTTTCTCATTGTTACATATCCGTTGTTTGTGTCCTCCAGAGCTTTTTCCATCCCTTCTTCATCATAACTGGCATACTTTCATGCATTCACTGGTTTTGTATACCGTATGTTCTGGGCATCCTCAAAAATCGTTTATTAAGACTCAATTTAAAAAAAAAAAAAAAAAAAAAAAAAAAATTCCATAGGAATTTCCAATCATAAGATTCCCCTCCATAGTTTTTTACGACCATCGCTTCTCTATAAAGTGACCAAGAAAAAAATAAAATAAAAATAATACATTGAAGGCTTGTGTCCTTTACTACAGGCAAAGTTAGAGGGTTGAAGCTGGTAGGCTTGATCCAAAGATTAAATTGTTTGTCAATGATTTTGTTTCCATTTTGGGTGTCTGTAGATGATTTCATTTGCCCTGTCTCAAAATAATATTTTAAAAAACATCATATTTTAAATCTATCAAATTATAATACAAAGGACCCAAATTAAATTGTCTTAAATTAATTTTTCATATTTTTTCTGAGGGCAAATTATATTTTTCTTTTCATTTTTCATATTTTCCCTTATACGTAACTTTGTAATCCTTTGTCTCTCGTATTGATTGTCAAATGACTTCTCCCCAAAGAATAAATAAAAGTAGGTCTGAAGGAATTAGGAAATGGCCAAAAATTTTAACAACAGTTGAAGAGATGAACTTGATTTGCACCTTCCTGGGGTAAATCGATTTAAAAGGGTTTCCTAAAGCTCTAAACAACAGAGTGAACTTCAATTCAGTGCAAGATTAAACAATTGGCCGGCGCAGCACATTGAGATCAATACTAAAGATAGACAAGGGTAACTTAAACATATGTTCAAATTTATCCGGAAAACAAAATATTTGCGGGTAAAGTTGAACACTGCTGCCATCTTGAATCTATGGAATAAGGAAATGATTTAACCTAAAAACCTAACCATTCGGCTTCTCAGCTATAGAAATTTCAGATTGAAAGGCCTAGTTTAGTTTATCCAAGTAAAAAAGGGTAACTTGCTTTTATCACTTTTTTTTGACAATTTTGGACAGCTCAAATTCTCTTGTGAATAAAAATGTAAATTTAGTCTTAACCTGACTGCAAGAATTACCAACTATTAAGATGTCATCTATTAATAATCTAGTAAAAAGTTCAATCGAGTAATTCTACTGTTGTCCAAAAGAGAGCGCTCATTGTTCGTTACTGATTTTGTTCAAAGTTACCCCTAATGTTCAAAGTTACCCTGTTCTACGGTACCAATGCTTGTCCAATTAAAGAAAGAGTCGCGCCCCACCAAACTGGTTAGGTTGTACTGTCCTAGCTGAGTGTCCTAGCTTTAAAGCCTTCGTCTTGGAGGACAGAGGTTCAAGTCCTGGCGTTGCTGATTATTTGGTATGAACCGAGGGTCAGTGGGTATGACTCTGTAAGCTCAGCCAGAGTCGACCCAGCTGTAAAGGGTGCCTGGAGAAATATGTGGAAGGTAAACAGGAAGGGTGAGCGAAAGTATATTATAGCTGGTCCCCAACCTCCCATTGTACTTCCTGGCTGATGGGCCATGAAATGGAGACCAGCACCACCACTACTTATTGTAAAATCCAACGCCCATATTCTTTATCTTTTATTTTTCTAAACTGGTTAGGTTACCCATAAAAGTCCCATTTAAATATTACAGCAACAAAGGATGTATGGATGAATAAGACAGAATTACAGACAGGTTCTTAGCACACTCAAAGGAAATAAATCTTCTAATTTTTTTCATAATTCCTATATTTCTTGTTAAATTCAAACCTTCCTTCCCAGTGCGGTCTTTGAAACACAGCTGTCATTTATTATAATTGCTAAGTATTTCGCAGATGCAACTCTCGAGATCTTTGCTTTTCCATTATTATCCCTGTTATATGAAACAAGTATGAGCTCTTTTATTTATGTATTGGTAGACCTCTTCTTTAATTTCAGTCATTGATAGGAAGATTGTCCCAAGTCTTATTATAGGTTGTCAAACAGTTCGTGGTAACGAACTGTAAGTAAGGAGCGACCTGGCTCAATGGTAACCGAAACTCTAAAAAACGGAATTTTGATACCAATAGATACATCAAAAGAATCAGATTTTAATTTTGATTTCAAATATATAAGTTTCATCAAGTTTAATCTTACCCATCAAAAGTTACGCGCCTGAGGAAATTTGGCTGAGTTTCGAAAAAAAAAAAAAGGGGGAAAGACCCCTGAAAGTTATAGAACCTTAATGAAAATCACACCATCATATTCATCGTATCAGAGAACCCTACTGTAGAGGTTTCAAGCTCCTATCTACAAAAATGCGAAATTTTCCATTTTTTGCCAGAAGTAAGATCACGGATGCGTGTTTATTTGTTTTTTTTTTCCCCTCAGGGGTAATCGTATTGACCCAGTGGTCCTAGAATATCGTAGGAGGGCTCATTGGAACGGAAATTAAAAGTTCTAGTGCCCTTTTTAAGTGACCAAAAAATGGAGGGCAACTAGGTCCCCTCCCACGCTCATTTTTTTCTCAAAGTCACCCAATTAAATTTTGAGATAGCCATTTTGTTCAGTATTGTCGAAAATCTAATAAATATGTCTTTTAGGATGACTTAATTCCCCACAGTTCCCAGGGGAAGGGCTGCAAGTTATGAACTTTGCCCATTGCTTACATATTGTATTGGTTATTGGGAAGTATACAGACATTTTCAGGAAGGTTTTTTTCTGGTGGGGGGGGCTGGAGGAGGGGGTTACTTGGGAGAATCTTTCCGTGGAGGATGTTTCTTTGGGGTAAGGGACATTTCTATGAAGGGGGCGCCGGATTTCCAAGCATTATTTAAAAAACGATCAGAAATTAAATAAAAAATCAAGTTTTTTCAACTGAAAGTAAGAAGCAACATAAGAACTTAAAACGAACAGAAATTATCACGTATATGAGGGGTTCTCCCTCAATTCAATACCTCACTCTACGCTACAGTTTTTTTTTAGTGCTTTTAAAAGAGCTATCTATTATAATTAAACGGCCTTTGTGATTCAGGAGTTTGTGAATTAAAATTTTTTTTAACTTTTAACGTAAAGAGCGTGGTATTGACTATGGGGAGAACCCCCTCATATACGTAATAACATATACGTAATAAAAAAAGCAATAAAAAAAACAAGCGATACGGCTCAATAGTAATCGAAACTGTTAAAAACGGAATTTTGATGTATATAAATGTATCAAAGGAATGGGCTTATAATGCTGATTCTAAATATATAAATTTTATTAAGTTTAGTAGTAGTCATAGTCAGCCTCAAAGGCTACGAGCCTGAGAAAATAAAAAAACCGTTGAGAAAATTTACCTGATTTTTTAAAGAGGGGGGAAACATCCCCTACAAGTGAAAGAATTTTAATGAAAATCACACCGTCAGATTCAGCGTATCAAAAAACCCTATTACATAGGTTTCAAGCTCATATCTGCAAAAATCTGCAACTTTGTATTTTTTGCCAGAAGAAAAATATACGAATATAGAAGTTCGTTACGTAAGTTAATTTGTAAATTACGTCAGGACCAAATTTAGAGACAGCCATTTTGCAAAAGAAAAATAAAATTTTTATGCAAGTTTTGTTTACTTATTCAATAACGGTGAGCCAAATAAAAGCTACATTAACTAAAAAACGATCAGAAATTAAATAACAAAAACAAGTTTTTTAAACTGAAAGTAAGGAGCGGCATTAAAACTTAAAACGAACAGAAATTATTCCGTATATGAAAGGGGCTGTCCCCTCCTTAACGCCTCGCTCTTTACGCTAAAGTTTTACTCTGTCTCACAACTTTATTTTTTAAAACAATAAAAAACTTTAGCGTAAAGAGCGAGGCGTTGAGGAGGGGACAGCCCCTTTCATATACGGAATAATTTCTGTTCGTTTTAAGTTTTAATGTCGCTCCTTACTTTCAGTTTATAAAACTTTTTTTTTATTTAATTTATTAAGTAAAACCAATGATTATAGATTATTGCATCCTCCAACTATTAAGATGGAGGATCTGTGTGGTCGGTGGGGGGGGGGGGGTATCCAGGTGCATCAATTGGGGAAGGAGTAATTGCCACCCTAGATTCCTGCCTCTGAATTTGGAAATACTTTTTGTTATTTCCATTAAGAAATAACTTATTTTGGTGCTTTCATTAAAGGGGAAAAAAAAGCTAAAAGTCCCCCCCCCCCAGATTTTGAAAACTACGTTTCGTCTCCTACATTTTCATGAGTTGACGGCCCTGGGGATACCCTACAGCTTTTTGTTCATCTACGAGGATTGAGGTTCAAAAAAAGATATTATAACAGACTTATTTTTCGCCTGTTACAAATTTTGTACTTGTGAGGATTTTGGAGAAAATTTCCCGTTATGACTATAATCCTTGTAACAGATAGGGGAACTTCTGTTCCCAGCTGCCATATTTCCTAATTTTACAAGGTCAGCCTTCAATAGTGTTGAGGGGGGGGGGGGGGGCAACAGCCTCTTTGCGTTCCGAGTTTTTTTGGTTTTAATAAGTCTTAACGCTGTTCCTTACTTGTGTTGATAAAAAATATTCTAAAACATGGGACAAGTATGATCTTCATTATTATTTTACTAATAGTCCTAACTTTGAATTTTAGTCCTTGATAGGCAGTTGGTTCCTAGCCTTACAATAGTAAGGTATGGTCACAGAAAACCCAATGTCAAAAGACCAGCTGTACCAAGTTGGGAGAGAGCCTGCATGGATGCTGTGACAAAGCCTATTTTTCCAGAAGTTATAACTACAAAAATACCCCCATGGGTGAAAAGCTGTAAGGATTGGCTCAAGTGACTGCTGAGCCTGAATCGGTAAGCTATTCTCTTGATCTTCCATAGCTATCCAGTTCTAAAAGAAGAGTTTTTTTGTACACAATAATCCAACCTATGTGAAGGTATGTAGTAGATAAGTTAAATACGATTACTGGTATATATAGGTGAAGAGCATATAAGTTTAAATACGATCGCGGGTATGTACGGTATGAAGTGCATAAATGTATATACTTGCATTAATCTAGGTAAGGCAATTAATCTAGGTAAGCCAAGGTAAGGTAGAGGTACTAAAAGTTTTCTGCCCTGATCATGGCCAGTTTTCCTTAATTTTAATGAAGTAAATCTGCCTCTGCAAATTTGACCAGTAGATAAAGCTCCATTAGATCCTAGTCGAGTGATTAGCATGCTAGACTAGAAATCCCTTGTCTGTGAGGACAGGGGTTCGATCCCTGGTGTCGCTGGTTATTTGGTTTGGTATGGGGGTCAGTGACGCGACTCTATAAGCTCAGCCAGAGTCAACCCAGCTCTAAATAAGTACCTGGAGAAATCTGGGAAGGTAAACAGGAAGGGTTTGCAAAACCACAGGATGACCGACCCCAAAGCACTTCCTAGCTGAATGGCCATAAAACGTAGATCAGCATTGCCGGTAGGAACCGCAAAGTCCAATGCTATATTCTTCGCTTCTCTTTATCGTCAAACCCAATTTCAAAATAAAATGTTTCGACACTCAAAACATGTCTTTTAAGGGGAAGGGGGACATGCAGTGGATCCAGAAGGAGTGATATCTTCCCCTCCCCTTATACTAAATTATGTTAATTTTTTTCTGTTTGTACTTGCATTTAAAAGAAGTTAAATGCCAAGAAGACCACCCCTCTTCTTGTGCTTGGCAGTGGTTAATTTAATGTGTGATTTTTAGTTAAAAAACAAACAAACAATGAAAATGCTTACTTACAATCTCTTGAGTCAAAGGTTAATGAATTAAAGCATACGAATATGTCAAGCACCCCGTCCCTCCCAAAATATAGAGTCAAACGACGAAAAAAAACTAGAAATTTCATTTCGAAATCCTATTGAAAATTTTCCCGTCACTTATAATACATGGTCTTCATTTGATATTTTGTTTTGGAAATGAAGTATTTAAAAAATAAAAGGAGACCTTTCTAGCTCACTACTGCTACTACTATTAACAACTCTCCGCATCACCAAGCCGCCTGAGGCCAACACAGCTACGCACGCTCCTCCTCCATCCCAATCTATTCAAAGCCTCCCTCTTTACACCCTCCCAGGAAGTTCCCATTTCCTTTAAATCTTTCTTTATGACATCTTCTCACCCCAACCGTGGATGAACTGCTTTCTGTTTAGCCCTAGACGGTTGGCTGAAAAGGACAGTCTTCGGCAATCTGTCATCCTCCAGCCGCCTAAGGTGCCCTAGCCATCTCAATCTTTCTCCTATTGTAGCCCTAGAGAGTGGGATTGAACCAAACTTTTCGTACAGCCTACTGTTTGAAATACGGTCAGTCAGTCGGGTACCCAGAACAATCCGGAGATAATTTCTCTGGAAAACATCTAGAAAACCTTTATCCGCTTTTCGGAACGCCCATGCTTCAGAGCCATATTTGACCACTGTCATCACTGTAGCTTCTAATATTCTAATCTTGGATTGCAGACTTATCTTCCTGTCCTTCCAAACTTTTTTAACTGTGAAAAAACACCTTGAGCCTTGGCTATTCTACTTTTAACATTTTCACATCTCCCACCGTCTCTACAAATAATGCTACCAAGGTAAGTGAAGCTGTCCATCTTATCAATCTTTTCGTTATCCAACGTCACCTTTCATCTTCACTTATTCCTAGCCTTAGTGACTTAATCTTCTTAACATTAATTGTCAAACCTGTTCTAGCACCCTTAACACGCAAAACCTCTAAAAGTTCATTCATTTTGCTCACACTTTCATCTAGGATACTTAAATCGTCTGCATAATCGGGGTTTTTTTTTTTTTTTTTTTTTTTTTTTTTTTTTTTTTTTTTTTTTTTTTTTAATTTTTTTGTTTTTTTTTTTTTTTTTTTTTTTTCAGGAGGTTTTTTCCTCCCCATTTGATTCCTTGGTCTCTCATTGCCTTTCCTGTGCTCCTTAAGACAAATTCCATCAAAATGATCCATATAAAGTGAGATAGAACACAACCCTACTTAACTCCTGATTCAATAGGAAACCAGCTGCTAACCTCATTTCCTACCTTAACTGCAGCAGTGTTATTCTTGTACATAGCACTAATCAATTTAACGGATTTGTCTGGTAAACCATACAAGGATAAGACCTTCACTAAAACTCTTCTGTCAACAGAATTGAACGCTTGATCATAATCTATAAAACTGAGGACCAAAGGTGTTTGATAACTCAAGCACTTCTCAATTAATAACCTAAGAGTGAAAATTTGATCGACACATCCTTTACCTTTTTAAAACCGCACTGTTCTTCTCTTGAAACTTTGTCTACAGCATGTCTCAGTCTAAAAAGTATCGTATTACTAAGTAATTTACTACCTACAGAGACTAGACTAATGCCTCAATAATTACCACATTCACTCTCATCATCTTTCTTATACAGTGGTTTAATTAGGGTTTTCCCAAAATCGCTAGGTACTTCCTCTTTTTCAAAAATCATTCATATCTTCAGTGAAATATTTCTAACCTCAGGACCACCATATTTAAGAAAACTCGTTTACCACACTATTGGCATCTGGAGCCTTATTATTTTTTAATCCTTTTAATCCTTTTTTCCTCTATATCTTTTCCTGCAATTCCACCTCGGTTTAGCATATCCTCAAATTGTTCCACTTTACACTTCCTTAGTTCATATTTTAATGCTTTCTCCACTTTCTTTACATTCCTTTTGTTTTCATGTGAATTATCACTCGGATAATTCTTGTACAAGTCCTTCTTCTCTCTATTAAACATAAAGCTTGTTCACTCATATTCCTAGCTGCGGTCCTAACTTTCTTCCCTAAGACACCATCTATATTCTCTGAGGCCAACCTGACTCTTGTAATAATACCCTCAGAAAAGACTTGGTTTCTAATACCCTCAGAAAAGCTTTGTCCAAAAAGAAACATATTGAGGAGAATCTAACAAGAGATGAAATGAAGGTCCTCACAGATCTCAAGAAAGATACCAACATCATAATTACCAAAGCTGATAAAGGTAACACAATAGTAATCCTCAATGAGACCGAGTACGTCAGCAAATCATTAAACCTCCTGAATAACAACAAAGTATATAAAAAAGTTAATGTCAATGCTGTAAAGGTTGCTTATGATAATGTCAAAAAAGCTTTGGATAATCTTAGTCTCACAAATAGGATTAATGATCAACTTTATCGGAAACTTATTCCTGTCAGACCGGTCATTCCTAGATTTTATGGTGCACCCAAAATTCACAAACCAGATATTCCCCTTAGACCTATTGTTTCAACAATAGGTTCAGCTACACAAAAGTTGGAAAGGTATTTGGCTGGTATTTTAAGATCCATAACTCTTAGCAGCCAACACACAATAAGAAATACCAAAGAAGCAGTTGAAAGGCTAAAAAGCATCAACATCTTGGAGAATACCACAATGTGCAGTTTCGATGTTGTATCTCTGTTTACTAGCATACCCTTGCCCCGACTTATACCAGCTTTACAATCAGCTTTGGAAAATGATGATTCCTGGAAAGAACTGACCAGCTTAGACACCACAGACATCATTATTCTCACGTCTTTATGTCTGAACAATGCTTACTTCACTTTCAGGCATCAAACCTACAAACAGAAGTGGGCATACCATGGGATCAGCCTTGGCACCAGTTCTTAGTGAGGTGTTTCTACAATATATCGAAAATAATATCTTCAAGCAGGACTTCAAGGATCTCCAACTCTACATGAGATATGTAGATGATTGCCTAATAATTTGGAATGGGACAGAAGACAAATTAAGATCCTTTCTCAATACTTTTAACCAGCAGGATCCAGATATAAAGTTCACCATTGAACTTGAAAATAACCACAGTTTATCCTTCTTAGATGTTCTGATTACCAAACGGAAAACTAGGTTTGACTTGAGTGTATATAGAAAGCCAACTCATAGTGATAGATATCTGAGATATGACTCTTATAACCACCCAATAATTAAAAATTCTGTAGTCTATTCGCTGGTTGATAGAGCGTTTGTAGTGTGTTCCTCTGATTTGGAGCTGAAGGCTGAACTTGATCATATAAAAGATGTTCTTATAGGCAATGGCTACCCCAACAAGTCATTGATAAGTTATCTCCAGGAGAAAGATTAGCACAAAAACCAAGAGCTCCCCTAAGACTGAAGAAGATAAACCTTTTTGTCATTACCTTATATTAAGGGGATTACTGACATTTTAAGCTCCAAACTCACTAAGCTAGGCTTTAAGGTGTTTTTTTCCTTCTGGAATGACCGTCTCCTCCTTCTTAAACAAAGGTAAAGATAAGATCACTTCAGATCCACCAGGAGTATATGAGATTCCTTGCAGTTGTGGTGATACCTATATAGGTCGTACCATGAGATCTCTACATCACTGATTAAAAGAACATGCTGATTCCATTGATGCCTGCCTTAAAAAGACAAAGCTTAAGGAGGAAGATACTTTTTCTGCACTGGCCCATCATATTTTTGAAAACCCTTCTCACTCCGTTGATTTTGACCAGGCTCAACTTATTGCTATTGTTCCACAACTCTTAAAGCAGAAAATCAGAGAAGCTCTGGAAATTGCTAAAAACAAACCAGCCATTAATAAAGACAATGGAGAGTTCCGCATCAGTGAAATTTGGGAACCCATTACCCATAGGCTAAGAACTCGCAAAAAACTCCACCATACTTCTAAAGACCCAACCTTTTTGAGATCTACTAGGATAGCGGCCATCAATGCCTCTACAAAATCCGAGCCATATTACAACAATAATTCCAGGTTCGACTTATTATTAGTGTTGTTCAGTGATTTTAGTTTTATTTTATTTAGTGATTTTATATTCTGGCAAGAGTTTTGAATTTGAACCTGATGATGATAGGCACAGGTCCTGTCGAAATTATCGTTCCAAGATAACACAATACCTGACATCCATAGCTTAGGTAAGCTTATTACCATTATCATGTAAGACACCATCAGCACCTTCACAAATTGTTTTCCTATAATTATTCCATGTGTCTTCCAGATTGTCAAATTTTAAAACTCTGGAGTTTAGTATTCAACTGTTCCTGGTGTTTTTTTTTTTTTTTTTTTTTTTTTTTTTTTTTTTTTTTTTTTTTTTTTTTTTTTTTTTTTTTTTTTTTTTTTTTTTTTTTTTTTTTTTTACAGCTAGTCGCGTTATTTGGCGGGGGCTTAATGCGAGCATGTTAAGCGTTGAATGACACCCAAATCCCTTATCAGGTATTTGCCCAACTTCTGAAGTTCACGTTTCTCACAAAGAACGTTTACGTGTGTTGTGTATTCGGTTTACCAACTTATTTTACCCGGTCATTATGCTTTTATTATTTAACCATCCGCCACTGTCCTGTTCACGTTTTTTGTTTTTTTTTGCCTTACCTCTACGCACAGTCCAGCGTAAAGGGGTCCAGACAAATAGGACAAAGATGCACCTTTTTAACCCTTTTCATTTTGATTTTATAATTATTAAGTGTAACTTCTAAAGCATACATGCCATGTAACTTTTACCCCATTTTCCTGATAGGGAATATGTTACCATGCGCAGGTTTAATGGGGTTTCGCCCTCTAGGTAATTAAATTAGTAATTAGTAGGTTATAATTTCGGTTACACCAAAATTAGCTTACTCTCCCCTCCGATAGGTCTGACTGTTGGGACATTTGACAATTTTAAAATTGGATTTAAGGTAACCTAATTTTGCTTTTTTCCAGCAGATAAAAATCTCTCTTTTTCTCTTTAGTTGAATTATTTTGAATTATATTTTAAATATAAGCATATTGGATTATATGTTATACTTTATTTGAATTATGATTATTTGCTGACCTTTATCTGATTTTTCTGGTCTTTTTCTAGGAGAACAAATACGAGCAGTTGATCTGACCTTTCTGATTCTGATTTGACCTTTCTGATTTTTCTGGTCTTTTTCTAGGAGAACAAATACGTGCAGTTGATCTGACCTTTCTGATTCTGATTTGACCTTTCTGATTTTTCTGGTCTTTTTCTAGGAGAACAAATACGAGCAGTTGATCTGACCTTTCTGATTCTGATTTGACCTTTCTGATTTTTCTGGTCTTTTTCTAGGAGAACAAATACGAGCAGTTGCTTGTAAAAGACGTACAGAAGTTGTTATCAACAAAGAAAATGGTGATTGTATGCCAAGAAAATTCAAAGAATTCTTATCAACGGCTTGATGTAAGTACTAAAACACTTGTTTTTTTTTGTCGTATTTCTTTACGTAAATCATTTCTTAGACCTCACTGCCTTTCAATTTGTAGATATAATGAACAGGGTATATAAATAATTGACAAAACTATTAATTATGGCAGCGAAAAAAAGAGTTTTTTGGTTTCTCGTCCAGAAGCCTCTACTAATTATAAAAAGTGAAAAAATGACTAAACCGGCCAAAATATACAAGCAAGTAGCATAAAAGCATAAAAAACACAGAAACTGTAGAAGAAAAAAAGGAGAAAAAGAAAGAAAGAACTCGCTTATGAAAACCTATGATAGTTTTTTTTTTTTTAATTTCTAAACTGCTCGTTATGGTGACAGAACAGTGTACATAAACATAGCTATACATCTACAAAGTATATATGTTGTTTTATTTATTTCTTTTTATTTCTGTATATTTCTTTATTATATATTTGTATACAAATCTCATTTTATTTATCTATTTATAAGTTGGCCTCTTAAAAACGAAGGAAAGTCAATATAAGGTTTTAAAGCATACTTCCTAATAAGTATCTTTTATACATACTGAAAATGGCCAATCCAACATATGTATTGCCCAAGTGATTTCTTTGATATAATAAGATAAGGAAATAATGCTCAGTTTCTGTAGTTTTTAGGGGCCGGCCTTTGCATAGGGGTTGGGGTTGTATTTTTTAGGTAAAAAAGGTTTCATCCACGCTAAATGTAAGTTATTTTTTTTACAATCTTATTGGCGATATTCTTATGTAAAAAACAGTTTGAAGCAAATATTTTATTTATCTAACCTGATATATAACACCACGTATTATGTTACACGTTACACATAGCAACTCTGCAAACACATTTTCGTATAGACCAGAAACTTTGAAGTGTCTTGCTAATCACATGGTGAATCGTAACTATCCCGGACTTTTTAAAAATTGGCTGAAAAACTTGTGATATTAAACTGGATTTTGTCACTTGAAGAGGGTCCAAGTGAAAGTTCTTTAATATTCAAAAATTTTCATTTTTTTTACAACATTGACAAAATAATGACCCATAGTTGGGTGAACTCGTGTGTCTTGGGTGTGTCTGGTCGATTGCTTAATTAATGAGGGTTGCTACTGACCATAGTTGGGGATCTATCTTCATTGTTGCTTCAGGTTAGTCTATGAGAGCGTTTCCAACTGTGCATTTTGTCAGTAATCCTTGTGGTAGCGGAGTAGATTGACCTAAAATTGGCAATATGGGCCCGAGGTTTGACCCCAGCTGCGGCAACGTTGAGTGACAAGCTTGCCACTTGTGCCTGTAAAAAAGCCATGGGAGGGGATGTGTCCAAAATTATCGGCTCCAAGTTGGGCTAAACACCCTGTATTGCTCCATCTGAAGTTCAAACAAGAACCTTACCAGTACCTGCTGTCAAATGATCTGTTAGGTGACCGAAAATGTGGATTTTGCCGAATATGCATAATCCTAAATTACCTATTGCTAAATATTTTGGCAGAGTATGGTATCGTGGCGTTCTGGAGAAACTCCAGCCTCATGAGATTCATGGAGTCTTTTAAAAGGGAATGATAAATTTCCACTTGATCGGTCAGCGCGAGCTGTTCCTGATTGACTCGTTTTTCTGATTTCATCCAGTGAAGGCAGGCAACATCAGAATAGTATCTAGACGTCTACTTTTTTCCTTGTCTACTTCAAGGACATGAGAGACAACATTATAAGCTTTCTCATTATTTTTCTCAATATACCACAACACAAACAGCCACCCCAAAACATGAAGACCCCAAACTAAGCCTTTCTGTCCCTACAGATGAAAGCTTTGAAAATAGAAAAGGTGTTTCGTACTTCGGTGGTCAACTTCAAAGGATGAAAAACGAAAAAAATTGCTGATATTCCAGTCTAAATTTCCAGACTCACACTTAACTTCAGCTTCAAAGACTAAAGCCATGCAGAGAGTGTCGACGAGCTTCGTCTCCTGGAAATTCACTGCAATTTTACCATAAAATTTTATGCTGTTTTACTTGAAAACGCTATTCGTTTTTTAAGCTATAATCCTTCTTTATGAATATGGTTTCCTGAAAGCGTAAATACAATTCTGGTGCTCAGCAACCTTTAGAGTTACCAAAATGTCACTGTACTACAATTTAGAGTCACTACACTACAAATAAAGTGGAATACTCAAAGCGTTTAAGGCCTTGAAGAACTACAAAGCCCTAGATGAAGATGGTCTCCTCCCAGAACTATAAGATAATTTCCTAGAGGTCAGTGCTGAATAGATCCTTGGTAGAAGAAGTTTGGAAGACCAACAATTTCCCAAAGGATTGGAAGACATCATTCGTTCTCCCAGTCTATAAGAAAGAGGATAAAACTGAGTGCAAAATACCAGAAAAAGTCTAATTGATATTGCGGTAAAAACATTTGGGATTTTTCCTTTACCACTTCAAGAGGACAAGGGAAAAAAGAACCCGTGAAAACCAAGACGACTTACGTCCGGCTATAGGCTGTACTGGCAATATTTTTGCACTGCGCCTCATTATTCAGCAGCTTGGAAGGTACAACTTGCCCCTGATTCAGATATGTCTGTTCTTCATTGCCGCTTTTGACTCATCACTGGCCAAAACTTTGGAAAATTCTAGCGAACCACGGAATGACCCTGAAGTTTTTTCGAACTGCTTAAGGTATACTATGAGAAATCAGTGAGCCGAGTTCGAGTTTACGGAGAAGAAACCGAAGAATTCTTGATTGATTTCGGAGTCAAACGGAACTGTGTCCTGTCTCCAACTCTGTTCAACTACTGTGTTGATTGGGTGCTTGAGAATGCCCTACCTTCTCATCCAGGAGTTCAGAATTGGAAAAAACCTTTCACTTAGATACTTTGAATACGCTGATGATGTCAGAATCCTCACAGACCCAGAAAAAGCCCCAACTCTGCTCGACGATGCGGTGACAAGGGAAGATCTTGTTGGCTTGAAATTCAATACATGGAAGACCAAATTTATGGCAATAAACCACACTGATCCTTTTTTTGCTAACTGTAAATCAAGTACAGTTGGATCAGGTTGACAGCTTCATATACCTTGGCTCCAATCTATGTATTGAAGACCTTCAGATGTTGCTATCCAACAGCGATTGCAGAAAGCAGACATTCTTTGCTTCCCTCAGAAAACCTTTGTTGAACCTGCGTGAAATTAGTGTATGCACTAAAGTCCGAATCTACTTGACTGGTTCAAACAATCCTGCTTGATAGATGCGAAATTCGGTTGGTGAAGCAACTGTATAAAATGCACCTAAGGTGTTAGTGCATACCTGTCTGCGAAATTTCCTCAGGACACATCTGCGTGGCCACATATCAAACAGGGATATACGACGAATGTGTGGCATCAAGAGAAACGTTGCACTCACGATAAAAAAAAAAAAAAAAAAGCGCCGACTGAAATGGTTGGACCATGTCTCACGGAAGCCAAAAAAATACCTGTGTCACCATATCCTCCTAGCGAGGCCACTTAGCTCATGGAAGAGACGCCAAGGAGGACAGCGGAAAATCTGGTGGAACCGGGCAAATTAGATCTGGAATCTATCGGGGGTTCAGAATGTTCGGATACAGATGGACAACCCAGTGGCTACCACTTGCAAAGCAGCTGCCAGCAGACCGCACTACATGGTCCAAAACAGTCTCGAAGATCCTCGATGGTGGAAATGCCTGATCCCTGTCACAAGTACAGGTAAGTAAATATACACTGCAATTTCACCCTGATGTTGCATATCCTTTTAGTTGAAAAAAATGTCATAAAATGTCATCTCTCTTTTTAAAATGTCACCTCTTTTTTTAAATGTCATAAAAATGTCATCTTTTTTAGGCCAAAATTCTTCTTTATAATGCAAAATGGAATGGCATTTGACACAAGAGGTAGCACTATCTACAGAAAGGCAACTGCTGGCACGGAACTTGAACAATGTCATGTTCTTTTTCAAGGGTTCACTTGTTTAGTTCAACGCAGATTCGGCTGAAAATATTTCGAAAGTTTATGAAAATTGAGAAAAAGATCCCTTCATTATTGTTCTTGGTAAGTATCGTAATTTGTTTTACCTACACAGAAAGTAATCTTGATGTCGGTCAATTGCTTGTCCATTATTTTCGTGCTGAAAAAGCAAAATTAATTATTTCCAGCTTTTGGCAAAATTTTAATGCTTTAGAAATGATATCAGTAGCATCTCAGTAACTTGGGATGTTTTTGGGTAGGAAATCATGAAATTAGGTGATATAGAATTTGTTTACTCAGGCAGGAAGGATGGGGTACATAGACAGGGAGTAGGGTTCATGATGAATAAGGAAGCTACTAAGTCTTGTTTAGGCTGGGAAGGTATTAAAAATACAATACTAATTGCTCACTTTATGACTACCTCCCAGGAAGTTATGATGTTGGTAGACACCAGAATGAGAATTTGAGAGAAGCTTTCCAGGAACAGTTGAATACTAAACTTGAGAGTTAAAATTTGACAGTGTGGAAGATGGTTGGAATAATTTTAGAAAGAAAAATGTGTGAAGTTGCTGATGATGTCTTAGGGAAGAAAGTTAAGACTGCAGCTAAGAATATTAGTGAAAAAGCTTTATGTTTAATAGAGAGGAGAAGGGGCTTGTACAAAGATTATCTGAGTGATAGATCATATGAAAGCAAAAGGAATTTAAAGAAAGTGGAGAAAGCATTAAAATATGAACTAAGAAAGTGTGGAAGTGGAGGCCATGGATAAAAGTGCCGAGGATCTGGAAGATGCAGCTAGACGGCATAATAGTAAAATATTGTACTGGTATGTTAAAAAATTGAGAGGGAGTAGTCAAACCGGACTTGCCCCAGTTAAAGATAGGAACGGGGCCACACTTAGTGATAAGGAAAGAGTGAAAGAGAGATGGGTGGAACATTTTGAGAATATGGTAAACCGAGATACAGTTGTAGGAAAAGATATAGGGGAAAATGAAAAAGTTTGTGATACCTTGGATGCGAAGGAAGATTTGTTTTGTGAAGAAGAATTAGCGACAGTACTAAAAGGATTAAGAAATAATAAGGCTCTAGGTGCTGATAGGGTAGTAAATGAGTTTCTTAAATATGGTGGCTCTGAGGTTAGAAATAAGTTACTGTAAATTATGAATATGATTTTTGAAAAAGGGGAAGTACCTAACGATTTTAGGAAAACCTTAATTAAACCACTGTATAAGTAAGGTGATAAGAGTGAGTATTGTAATTATCGAGGCATTAGTCTGGTCTCTCTAGGTAGCAAATTACTTAGTAATATGATACTTTTTAGACTGAGAGATGCTGTAGACAATTTTTTAAGAGAAGAACAGTGCGGTTTTAGAAAAGATAGAGGATGTGTCGACCAAATTTTCACTCTTAGGCTAATAACTGAGAAGCGCCTTAGTTGTCAAACACCTTTGGTCCCTTAGTTTTATAGATTGTGAGCTAGCGTTCAATTCTGTTGATAGAAGAGCTTTAGCAAAGGTCTTATCCTTGTATGGTATACCAGACAAATACATTAAAGTGAGGAGTGCTATGTACGAGAATAACACTGCTGTGGTTAAGGTAGGAAGTGAGGTTAGCAGCTGGTTTTGTATTAAATCAGGAGTTAAGCAGGGTTGTGTTGTATCCCCCTTTATGTGGATCATTTTAATTGACTTTGTCTTAAGTAGCACAGGAAAGGCAATGGACACCACGCAATCAAATATGGAGGAAAAGCTCCCCTGGGCTTAGATTATGCTGATGATTTAAGCATCCTAGATGAAAGTGTGAGCAAAATGAATGAACATTTAGAGGTTTTCCAAGTTCAGGGTGCTAGAATAGGTTTAAAAATTAATCTTAAGAAGACTAAGTCACTAAGGCTAGGAATACGTGAAGATGAAAAGGTGACGTTTGGATAGCGAAAAGATTGATCAGGTGGGCAGCTTCACTTAACTTGGTAGTATTATTAGTAAAGACGTGGGAGCAGTGAAGATGTTAAAAGTAGAATAGCCAAGGCTCAGGGTGTTTTTTCACAGTTAAAAATAGTTTGGAAGAATAGGAAGATAAGTCTGCAAACCAAGATTAGAATACTGGAGGTACAGTGATGACAGTGGTCAAATATGGCTCTGAAGCATGTGCGCACCGAAAAGCGGATGAATTTTCCAGAGAAATTGCCTACGGATTGTTCTGACCAAACAGTAGGCTGTACGAAAAATGTGGTTCAATCCCGCTTGTTAGGGCTATAATGAAAGAAAGGTTGAGATGGCTATAGAGCACATTGTGCAGATGAAGATGACAGATTACCGAAGATTTTTCCTTTTGTGCCAACCGTCTAGGCGTTCTCGTCTGGGGTTATAGAATGTCATAAAGAAAGATTTAAAAGAAATGGGAACTTCCTGGGAGGGTGTAAAGAGGGAGGCTTTGAATAGGGTGGGATGGAGGAGGAGCGTGCGTACCTGTGTTGGCCTCAGGTGGCTTTGTGCTCCGGTGAGTTTTTAGTAGTAGTAGTAGTAGTTAGCTTTAAAATCTTTCTTGGTTATTTTTCATCAGTTTTCTTCGGAAAAAATTATCTTTTTGTGCGTTGGGGTTCCTAGACAAATTCTCAGTATGGAAAAAAAACGAAGATGAAATGTCCCCAGCTTACAATTTTTTAAATTTAAAATTGTAATTTCAATTTAAATATTATTTAATTATTTTTACTTCAAGTTTTATTTAAATTTTAAAGTCTAATTATTTAAGTATCTGTTGAGCGGAGATATCAAAAGAAGCCGTAATTATACCTCTTTCAAATTTATTTTCCCACTAAAAACGTTTTACCTATACAATTTCATTTTTAAAATTAAAAATATTAAAACAAATTTAATTTAAATTGTTTTGTTGACAATGTCCAATCATTATCTAAACTAGTTATTTGTTTAGAGTTTACTTACTATTATTACTATTACTCCATGTATTTCCATATTTTACTATTATTTCTATGTCAGCTAGTATTAAAACTAGTTAGAAATCCAAGTAAAATTTCAATATTGAAATAACAAACTCGAATTGAAGAAAAAATCACTAATAAATTCGAATAGATTTTGGTAGCCATGGGGGCAGGTAGGGACTTTTCTTAGAGAGGCGGGGTGGGACGGATACCTTTTTCTGTCAGAAATGGGCTTTTTATCCGTTCTGTTGATTTTTTTTACGGATATAGAAATTATTTTAGGGGGGCGTTAGGTCTTAAATTGCAAAATGAAATCCCTGTTCGCACGTGCTCAAACAAAAAAAAATAGATTATTTTTGTATAATTGTGTGATAAAAAGTGCTCTTTAATTTCATTCAGGTATGCGTTTTGACTCGTTTTTTGGACGCCAATGCAATTATTCCTTAAGTGTAGACCAGAAAGGGAAGCCTATAACTCAACTTTTTAGAACCTGATTGCTTTTCATGTGAGATTTTTAGCCGTTAAAGTGAGCGCAAAGATAAGTTCCATCTTATTGGTTCTTCTATGTAAAATTTTAAGCGGATAAAGGAACAAAAAGTGAAATTCAACCTGATTGGCTCTTCTCTGTGGAATTTTAATTCATTAAAAGGAACGAAAAGTTAGATTTCTTCTTATTGGTTCTCTTGTTTGAAGTTTTAAGCCAGTAAAAGAAACTGAAAGTTAAATTTTATGTGATTGATAAACCTATATGAAGTTTTAAGCCAGCAAAAGGAATGAAAAGTTAAATTGAACCTGATTGGTTCTTTTGTGTAAAATTTTAAGCAAATAAAAGGAACAGAAAGTTAAATTCAACCTGATTGGTTCTTTGTGTGAAATTATTAGCCAGTAAAAGGAACAGAGAGTTAAATTTAACCCATTAGTTTCTTTTCTGTGAAATTAAAAAGCCTGATAAAGGAAAAAATGGTTATGTTCAGTATAATTGGTTTTTGTGTGAGAAATTGTCAGTCAGTAAAAGCAACGCAAAGATAGATTCCACTGTATTGGTTCTTCAGTATGACGCCAGTAAAAAAGAACAAGAAGCTTTTGAGTCGCAACATTTTTATAATTAGTCGCTCTATTTCTCTGCACTTGTTCTTTGTTAGTAATTAGCAATTGACCAAATCAGTTTTTTTAATCAAACTATATTCACTGTGTTTATGTTCCTTCCTGTACGGAAAATCGTAAAAATGTGTAGTGAATTCATAGTTTAAAAAAAAAAAAAATACAACTTGTCGGGTTTATAAAGAGTGCTATCCTTATAGTTCTTTGGATCCCTAAGCTATTATTAATATTCAAAAAAGGAAGCAAATCCGTGATCTTAAGAATTAATTGTAAAAAATATTTTTAGCGAGTTTTTAGAACTGACAAAATTAAAAGATGCTATCATTCTACCCCTTTTATGTCGTTTAAATTGGTTTTCCTTACACAATTAGTCCTCTGAGATTAAAAACACTGAAATAGATCTTATTAAATATAAAAAATTGCAAATTGTCAAAGAACTATTGATATAGACTGTAGCACATACTTCTCTCCTACCCAGTTTGTTCAGATTGGCACTATCCCCCTCTCCCACGGTTTCTGCGTCTCTTCTTATGACCTTTTCTCACCTCATTCAAGATTGTCTTGATTTTCCTTTGAAAAAACTATATTGCCAATAACCTGATTTCGCTGTAATCGATGCTCAAAGTCAATTTTCTCCAAAACGCTTTTCTGCGTGTACGATGATTTTTTTTTTTTTTTTTTTTTTTTTTTTTCTCAGGGCCTTGAGTAGATCCCGGGAATTTCAGAATGAAACGAAAGAAGAAGAAAATATGGAAAAAGAAAATTATCTTTAATTCTCGACGTTACCAAATTATTCTGTCTAATAAACTTGTATTTTAGTCAGTCATAGTAAGATATAGTTAATGAGTTATCAATATGCAGCTGTTGAAGCTGTTTTATGTGACATAGACCCAAATATAATCTGGGTCTATTTGTATTTATAACATATAGAAATTGCTCAAATAACTTTCTATTTAAATAAAATTTAAACCGTTTAGATAGCAAAATCTTGTTCTAAATTAGTACATCTCTCTGTTGATTAGCCCGTGATAGAATAATGGAATTATTACAATAAAACATAAAATTTTGTATAATATAAATATTACAATATAAAACAGTTAAATATCACATATCGTAACTCGCAATGTAAATATTACAAATGCTACTATATAATATTACAATACATATATATATATATATATATATATATATATATATATATATATATATATATATATATATATATATATATATATATATATATATATATATATATATATATATATATATATATATATATATACATATATATATATATATATATATATATATATATATATATATATATATATATATATATATATATATATATATATATATATATATATAATATATATATATATATATATATATATATATATATATATATATATATATATATATATATATATATATATATATATATATATATATGTATATATATATTATATATATATATATATATATATAATATATATATATATATATATATATATATATATATTATATATATATATATATTTATATATATATATATATATATATATATATATATATATATATATATATATATATATATATATATATATATATATGTATATATATATGTATATATATATATATATATATATATATATATATATATATATATATATATATATATATATATATATATATATATATATATATATATATATATATATAATATATATATATATATATATATATATATATGTATATATATATATATATATATATATATATATTTATATATATATATATATATATATATATATATATATATATATATATATATATATATATATATATATATATATATATATATATATATATATATATATTATATGTATATATATATATTACAATATATTACAATATATTGTGTAAACTTTCGGCCTGTGCATATCAATAAGTGTGATACTGTAATTATTCTAGGTGGTATCTTAGATGGCAGAATTGTAAACAGGGACGAGCTCTCGTGGTACGCCAGCTTGCCAGGCATTGAAGGGTTACATGGAGAACTAGTCAGCATTCTTGGAAGCTTTGCATCAAGGTTAAGTCAAAATCTAACGCATCATCAGAGAGCTCTTAGTCAGAATTTAAGTCAACTTGCAGCTGACATGGAAAAGAATAAATCTTCTTGAAAAAACTGCAAATTAGTTTCATAATTTTTGTCCGTTTTTTCTTTTGATAAAACAATTTATATAATACTATATAGGCTACTTATTATCAGGTATTGGAAAGTACAAAGGTTTAAGCTGATAATTAAAATCCACACTATATGAGCATTTTCCTTCTACTTCTTCAAATAATGGACTCTGCGAATAATTCTCCAAACATACGGGTCTAATAAATCCCCATTTCGGTTCAAGATTAAAAATGTCTTTCTGAAACTACCCAATTTCCTTTGCTTTGATTTTTTTTACCAATAAGAACTTCTAACGCACTTTTTTGACGTGTGAAAATAGGTGTTTTCCTATCGTTTGGCAGACCAATAATGTGTTCTGGTGAGTTAACCAACAAGTGAGTTTTCGAATTTGACGATTAATATGGGCCTACTTTGGTCTTATTTTTTGCTTTCAGTCTAAATGGTCTTTCTGAAACTATCCAAATTTATCCATTTCGAAAATTAAGAGTTCATTTTTTTTCAATCATTTTTTTTCATATTTAAGAGAGTCCTGGTTCAGATAGCCCTTAGTAAAAGAAACTTTAAAGAAGTTTAAGGCTGGGGTGATTGCTTCCCTCACATTTAAGAGAGTCCTGGTTCAAATAGTCCATGTCCATAGTAAAGGAAAATTCAAAGAAGTGGAAGGACGGGGTGATTGCTTCCCTCACATTTAAGAGAGTCCTGGTTCAGATAGTTCTTAGTAAAAGAAACTTTAAAGAAGTTTTAGGCTGGGATTATTGCTTCCCTCACATTTAAGAGAGTCCTGGTTCAGATAGTTCTTAGTAAAAGAAACTTGAAAGAAGTTTTTAGGCTGGGATGATTGCTTCCCTCACATTTAAGAGAGTCTGGTTCAGATAGCCCTTAGTAAAAGAAACTTTAAAGAAGTTTAAGGCTGGGGTGATTGCTTCCCTCACATTTAAGAGAGTGCTGGTTCAGATAGTTCTTAGTAAAAGAAACTTTAAAGAAGTTTTAGGCTGGGATGATTGCTTCCCTCATATTTAAGAGAGTCCTGGTTCAGATAGTCCATGTCCATAGTAAAGAAAATTCAAAGAAGTGGAAGGATGGGGTGATTGCTTCCCTCCCATTTAAGAGAGTCCTGGTTCAGATATTTATTAGTAAAAGAAACTTTAAAGAAGTTTAAGAATGAAGTGATTGCTTCCCTCACATTTAGGAGCGTCGTTGTTCAAATAGTCCATAGTAACGGAAACTTCAAAGAAGTGGAAGGATGGGGTGATTGCTTCCCTCACATTTAAAAGAGTGCTGGTTCAGATAGTCTTTAGTAAAAAGAAACTTTAAAGAAGTTTAAGGCTGGGGTGATCGCTTCCCTCACATTTAAGAGAGTCCGGTTCAAATAGTCCATGTCCATAGTAAAGGAAAATTCAAAGAAGTGGAAGGATGGGGTGATTGCTTCCCTCCCATTTAAGAGAGTCCTGGTTCAGATATTTCTTAGTAAAAGAAACTTTAAAGAAGTTTTAGGCTGGGATGATTGCTTCCCTCATATTTAAGAGAGTCCTGGTTCAGATAGTCCTTAGTAAAAGAAACTTTAAAGAAGTTTAAGAATGAAGTGATTTCTTCCCTCATATTTAGGAGCGTCGTGGTTCAAATAGTCCATAGTAACGGAAACTTCAAAGAAGTGGAAGGATGGGGTGATTGCTTCCCTCACATTTAAGATAGTCCTGGTTCAGATAGTCCTTAGTAAAAGAAACTTTAAAGAAGATTCAGGATGAAGTGATTGCGTCCCTAACATTTAGGAGAGTCGTGGTTCAAATAGTCCATAGTAACGGAAACTTCAAAGAAGTGGAAGGATGGGGTGATTGCTTCCCTCACATTTAGGAGAGTCCTGGTTCAAACAGTCCATAGTAAGAGAAACTTTAAAGAAGTTTGAGGTTGGGATGATCGCTTCCCTCACATTCAAATAGTCCATGTCCATAGTAAAGGGAAATTCAAAGAAGTGGAAGGACGGGGTGATTGCTTTCCTCACATTTAAGAGAGTCCTGGTTCAGATAGTTCTTAGTAAAAGAAACTTTAAAGAAGTTTTAGGCTGGAATGATTGCTTCTCTCATATTTAAGATAGTCCTGGTTCAGATAGTCCTTAGTAAAAGAAACTTTAAAGAAGATTCAGGATGAAGTGATTGCGTCCCTAACATTTAGGAGAGTCGTGGTTCAAATAGTCCATAGTAACGGAAACTTCAAAGAAGTGGAAGGATGGGGTGATTGCTTCCCTCACATTTAGGAGAGTCCTGGTTCAAACAGTCCATAGTAAGAGAAACTTTAAAGAAGTTTGAGGTTGGGATGATCGCTTCCCTCACATTTAAGAGAGTCCTGGTTCAAATAGTCCATGTCCATAGTAAAGGGAAATTCAAAGAAGTGGAAGGACGGGGTGATTGCTTTCCTCACATTTAAGAGAGTCCTGGTTCAGATAGTTCTTAGTAAAAGAAACTTTAAAGAAGTTTTAGGCTGGAATGATTGCTTCTCTCATATTTAAGAGAGTCCTGGTTCAGATAGTCCTTAGTAAAAGAAACTTTAAAGAAGTTTTAAGAATGAAGTGATTGCTTCCCTCATATTTAGGAGCGTCGTGGTTCAAATAGTCCATAGTAACGGAAACTTCAAAGAAGTGGAAGGATGGGGTGATTGCTTCCCTCACATTTAAGAGAGTGCTGGTTCAGATAGTCCTTAGTAAAGAAACTTTAAAGAAGTTTAAGGCTAGGGTGATCGCTTCCCTCACATTTAAGAGAGTCCCGGTTCAAATAGTCCATGTCCATAGTAAAGGAAAATTCAAAGAAGTGGAAGGACGGGGTGATTGCTTCCCTCCCATTTAAGAGAGTCCTGGTTCAGATATTTCTTAATAAAAGAAACTTTAAAGAAGTTCTGGCTGGGATGATTACTTCCCTCATATTTAAGAGGGTCCTGGTTCAGATAGTCCTTAGTAAAAGAAACTTTAAAGAAGTTTAAGAATGAAGTGATTGCTTCCCTCATATTTAGGAGCGTCGTTGTTCAAATAGTCCATAGTAACGGAAACGTCAAAGAAGTGGAAGTATGGGGTGATTGCTTCCCTCACATTTAAGAGAGTCCTGGTTCAGATAGTCCTTAGTAAAAGAAATTTTAAAGAAGTTTAAGGCTAGGGTGATTGCTTCCCTCACATTTAAGATAGTCCTGGTTCAGATAGTCCTTAGTAAAAGAAACTTTGAAGAAGTTAAAGGATGAAGTGATTGCTTCCCTCACATTTAGGAGAATCGTGGTTTCAAATAGTCCATAGTAACGGAAACTTCAACGAAGTGGAAGGATGGGGTGATTGCTTCCCTCACATTTAGGAGAGTCCTGGTTCAAACAGTCCATAGTAAGAGAAACTTTAAAGAAGTTGAAGGATGGAGTGATTGCTTCCCATGCATTTAAGAGAGTCCTGGTTCAAACAGTCCATAGTAAGAGAAACTTCAAAGAAGTTGAAGGATGGAGTGATTGCTTGCCTCACATTTAGAAGAGTCCTGGTTCAAACAGTCCATAGTAAGAGAAACTTTAAAGAAGTTGAAGGATGGAGTGATTGCTTCCCATACATTTAAGAGAGTCCTGGTTCAAACAGTCAATAGTAAAAAAAAATCGATATAGAGCAACCTCTGTCAATAGGAATACAAACTACAGTACTAGAACGCAAAAATTTTATTCAAATGACGCCTCTCCCTATCTTCTTGGACAATTTGTTCGATACGATCACTCTTTCGGGAAAAAAAAAACAAAAAAATAAACACGCATCCGTGATCTTTCTTCTGGTAAAAAAAAAATATAAACTTCCACATTTTTTGTAGATGGGAGCAGTAAGGTTTTTCTGATGGCTCTTTCGATTAGAAATCGAAATGGCTAGTGACCTTTTTAATAGTCGAAAGTGATTGGAAGGCAACTAACACCCCCTCCCACGCCCCCACCATTTCCCCAAAACACATCCAATCAAAATTTTGAGATAGCCATTTTGTTTAATGTACTTAGAAGTTCTGGAAAAGATATCTTTAGCAGGAAACTCCCCCCACAGTCTCCAGGGCAAGGGTTATAAGTTATGCCCTGGGGACATATAAGGTTTTTATTGAAAACTATGTCGTAAAAACTACAAAAAGGCTCAATCGATTGGAAATTCAAAGGGCTATAGTGCTCTTTTTAATAGTCGATAGTGATTGGAGGGCAATTAACCCCCCTCTCACGCCCATCTTTTCCACAAACACATCCAATCAATTTTGAGATAGCCATTTTGTTCAACGTAGTTGAAAGTTTTGAAATTAGGTCTTTCTTTCAGGATGACCCCCCCCCCCCCCCCCCACAGCCTCAAGGCAAGGGCTGTAATTTATGCCCTGGGGGCATATAAGGTTTTATAGAAAGCGTTGTCGTAGAATCTTCAAAAAGGGCTTATTCTATTGGAAATTGAAATGGCTAGTGCCCTTTTTAACAGTCGAAAGTAATTGGAGGGCAACTAACCCCCCTCTCACGCCCGCCATTTCCCCAAACACATACAATCAAAAATTTTGAGACAACCGTTTTTTTTAAACGTAGTAGAAAGTTCTGGAAATTAGGTCTTTGAGGATGACACCCCGCCGCAGCCCTCAGAGCAAGGGTTGTAAGTAATGCCCTGGGGGCATATAAAGTTTTTGTAGAAGGAGTTGTCGTAGAAACTTCAAAAAGGGCTCACTCGATTGGAAATTGAAAAGGCTAGAGCCCTTTTTCATAGTCGAAGGTGATTGAAGAACAACTAACCCCCTCTTACGCCCACCATTTCCCCAAACACATCCAATCAAAATTTTAAGATATTCATTTTTGTTCAACGTAGTTGAAAGTTCTGGAAATTGGGTCTTTGAGGATGACAGCCCCCCCCCCACAACCCTCAGGGTAAGGGTTGTAAGTTATGCCCTGGTGGGGGGTTATGCCCTGGTGTTTTTTATAGAAAATTTTGTCATAGAAACTTCGAAAAGGGCTCATTTGATTGGAAATTGAAAGGGCTAGTGTCCTTTTTAGTAGTCGAAAGTGAATGGAGAGCAACTAACCCCCCTCTCACGCCCAACCATTTTCCCAAACACATTGAATCAAAGTTTTGAGACAGTCATTTTTTGTTCAACGTAGTTGAAAGTTTTGAGAATTATGGATTTTAGGATGACCAACCCCCGAGAGACCCCAGGGCAAAGGTTGTAAGTTATGCCCTGGGGGCATATAAGGTTTTTATAGATAGCGTTGTCGTAGAAACTTCAAAATCGGCTCATTCAATTCGAAATTGAGAGGGCTGGTGCCCTTTTTAATAGTCGAAAGTGATTGGAGGGTAACAGACCCCCCTCTCACGTTCACCATTTCCCCAAACACATCCAATAGAAATTTTCAGATAGCCATTTTCTTCAACGTAGTTGAAAGGTCTAGATATTATGTATTTGAGGATGACAACCCTCCCCTCATAACCCTCAGGACAAGGGTCGCAAGTTTTGCCTTTGGGGCATTCAACGTTTTTATAGAAATTTTTGTCGTAGAAGCTTCAAAAAGGGCTCATTTGATTGGAAATTGAGAGGACTAGTGCCTTTTTTATTAGTCGAAAGTGATCAGAGGGCAAATATCTCCCTCCACGCCTTCAATTTTCTCAAAACAGTTCCAATCAAAATTTCGATATAGCCATTTTGTTAAGCCTATCAGAAAGGTCTGGAAATTACGTCTTGGAGGACAACAAATCCCCGCAGCCCTCAGGGCAAGGGTGTAAAAATTCTTTTAAATGTTTTCACTTTTATAACTTTAAGAAATCAAAGATTAATTAAGATTTTAAGAAATAAATATCAGCATATATATATTAAACTGACAATGCACATTTTTTTCAGTAAATTCATTTGAATTTTTTTTTCAGTAAAGTACAAATTATATTCTGGCTCTTAGAAATCATAGGTTTAGAACCCTTCTCAGATTAATTTCTGCTCATTTTGAGTTTGACTTATTTTAATTTCTGTTTGTTTTGGGTTTCGTTTATTTATTAATACTGATTTGTGGTAGTTGTATGCTTGGTAGATTATTTGATTCTATTTTTGTTCATTTATGGTTTAATGGAGTTCTTTACTTTTTTTTTGAAAAACTTATTTTGTGCAAAAAGTTTTTTGATTAATTAGTATAAAAAGCCAATTCTTTTGATGTCTTAATTGTTATCAAAATTCCTTGTTTAGCTTTTCGGTTACCACTGAACTGAGTCACTACTTATTTACAGTTTGTTACAACAGACTGTTTTATTCACATGCTTTTAAATGTGTGCATTAAACAACTACCGCAGTTTCTATTCTACGCTCTCTCATAAAATAATTCCCAAGTTTGATTTCTTTAACTAATAAATTTTGAAGGGAAAAACTATTGGAAATGAATAATTTTTTAATGTTGTTATGGCGACACTCCCTATATGCATGCTTATCATAGGCAGCGTAATTATGCGCTGCCTATGTAAAGAACGATGTTGGGACAATCTTATTATTTTTTTTGTATGCCAGGTCACTTCTTAATGAAGGAGTTGTCGTAGAAACTTAAAAAAGGGCTCATTCAATTGGAAATTGAGGGAGCCAGTGCCCTTTCTGATAGTCAAAAGTGACGGAGGGCCAATAGACCCTCCAACGCCCATCATGAACTCAAACACATTCAATCAAGAGATAGCAATTTTGTTCAGCTTAGTTGAAAAGTCCGGCAAATCGTTTCTTTGAGGATGCCAATCCCCCTACAGCCCACAGGGCAAGGGTTTTAAGTTATGCCCAGATGCCCTCTGGGTATAACTTAAAACCCTTGCCCTGTGGCTATCCTTCCCCCCACACGTCGTGTTTTCCTGAAATGCGTCCAATAGAAACTTTGAGATAGCCATTCTATTAAAATAGCTCAAAGATCATACAACAAGGCTTTTGGGGTTGATACAAACCACCAGCACCTGGGGGCAAGGGTTATAAAGCTATGCTCCAGGGGTATTAATGGTTTTTATAGAAATGATGGTTGTATAATCTTTAGAGGTGGTTTATTTGGTTGAAAACTGGATGTTCTAGTCCAAAGAATATATAAACATCCAGGGTTGAGACGACTCCCCCCCCCCCCCAGAGTCCTGTAGCAAGGTCTGTAAGTTTTACCCTTCGGTCATACAAGGTTTTAAAGGAATGAGTGGTCGTATAAACTTCAGAAGGGGCTCATTTGATTTGAAGTTATAGTGTCCTTTTAAGAGTCTAAGTGATTTGAGAGTAATCAGCTCCCCCCCCCCCCCCCCCCGTACGCCCAGCATTCACAAAAAAAAAAAAACATCCAAACAAAGTTTTGAGACATTTAAGTTTTCAGAACTGTTGAAAGTTTCGGTAATTATGCGTTTAAGGATGTCACCCCCCCCCACCCGAGACCTCAGGGCAAGGGCTGTAAGTTAGGCAATTTGTTCTTTGTTCACATAGAGTTTGTATTATGAGAAAAAGTATGCATGTTTGACTTCTACTTTCTCAAAGTACGAAGGACATAAAGGTGAGTCTCAGGGAATGTTGAAAGGAGTATTGAACTAAATCAAAACATGTTATGTGCATATGGGTTGTCAAAAAGATGTAACTCAGGAATGACTCAGCATATTAATTTTGAACTTTCAGGAAATGATAGGGGAGATGATCAATTGATCGAAAATGCAATCTTTGCATGCTACTACTATTATAGTTACACTGCTTCTGATTCTATCACAACTACCACTACTGTTACTAGAACTACTTCTATAGTGAGGCTGAGGATATTGAAATAAACATCTGAAGAAACGTTGATGGGAAATTTGAACTAAATCAAAACATACTATATGCATACAGATTGCCGATACGGGCTTATCAGCAATATTTTTGGATCGGCTTATCGTATCAAAAGGAAACTTCAGGGGCATCATGAGTGGGATGTTCAGTTGATCAAAAGGCAAAATGCACCTGCTACTACTGCTATTAATACTAGTGTTACTGCTACTAACAATAATACACACTATTACTGCTACTACTTCTCCTACTGCTACCACTATTACAATGATGTTAGTACAGTTAAGGTTACGCGTATAAAGGTGAAAATTTGACAGAATATTGAGGTGGAATTTGAACTAAATCAAATCACGCTATGTGAATGCAAATTTTCAAAAGAATGTATCTCAAGAATGGAGTTGGGTATTAAGTTGAATCTTCCAAAGAGCACCTACAGGGGAAGATCAATTGAAAAATAATTAAATATTTGCATGTCAATGTTATATTAATGTCAATGTTTTTTACTGGTAGTAGTAAAAAACAATATTACCACTTCTACATTTACCACTACTGCTACTAAACTACTCCAACTACTACTTCAATTGCAACACCTTGTAAGGCTTAGAGTATTAAGGTGAAAAGGGCGTCAAAAGAGGGTTAAAAGCATACGTCAGCAATAATTTTGGAGCGGCTCACCATTTCGAGATTAAACTTCCGGGGCATCATGAAAGGGATGTTCAACTGACCAACAGCCAAGATATAGGTGCTATTAATGCTGCTAGTGCTGCTGTTACTACTACTACTAACACAATACTACAACTACTTCTCCTACTACCACCGCAACTACTTTGATACTAGTACTATGAGTGCTAAGTCTATGAAGGCAAAATGTGAGAGAAAACTGATGGCAAATTCGAACTAACAGAAGATACGATGTGCATTTAGATTGTCAAAATAGCATACCTGAAGAATTGGTTTGTGTATTAAATTGGAACTATGAGAGAATGATTAAAGGAGAAGATCAGTTGACCAAAAGGCAATATGTGCACACTACTACTAATACTACTACCAATGCTACATTTACTAGTTCTACTACTACTATTACTATTGCTTCAGCTACTACTTCTATTGTAACTACTTCTATTGTAACTACTTCTAAGGCTAAGCTCATTATGATGAAAATTTCAAGAAGTATATGAATATACTGATACAGGTTATCAAAAAGACATACAGACAATATCATAACAATGGCTATTTGTATTAAGTTGAGTACTAATGCTACTGCTGTGACTGCTATTACAACTGTCCCTAAAGATATTATGGTGAAATTTTTAAAGCATTTTTAGGAGGGTAGGTGATCTGAATCACAACACGCGATCCGTACACAGATTGTTAAAAGGGCATATCAGCAATATCCTAGGAACAGTTTCGTGAGTGAAATTAAAACTTACAAGGCTTGCTGTGGGGGATGTTTAACTAACCAAAAGACAATATTTGCATCATAATACTACTGTTTCTACTCCTACAACTACTACTTCTGCTGCTATTATTAATACTGCTACTACTGCCACTAAAGCTAAGACTACTACTATTAATCCTTATGGTAGCACCAATACTGCTATTACTATAACTACTGGTACTACTACTACCACTGCTAGAGCTAAGGGCATTAAGGTGAAAATTTTGGGCATTATTGAAATTATATTGAACTAAATCAAAACACACTATCCCCACATAGGTTATCAAGAGGACGTATTAGAAATGCTTCAGGAAGGGCCGGTGGTATTAAGTAGAAACCTTTATTGTGTATTGAAGGCGATGTTAAAATAAGGTGCTATGACCATACTGCTACTAATGCTATTCCTGCTACTACAACTATTGCTACTAAACAAGCTAAGGGTATTAAGGTGAAACTTTCAAGGAATATTTAGGCGGATGTTGGACTAAATCAAAACAAACTATGATCATGTAGATTGTCTATAGTATGACAAAGTAATATCACAATAACGGCTTACATTATTAAGTTAGAAATTTCGGGGTAAGTTTGGTGGATTTTGTTCAACCCAGAAGACACTCTGCGTATACATTTATAGTCCAGTAAAAGTACGGAGAAAAGTGGGTCGACCTGGACGAAATTGCAACAAAAGGTTTCAGAAAAAATCGCTGCAACAAATTTTTCAGAAAAAATCGCTGGATTACATATCCAAAATCCGCTAAAATTGCCGCCGGAAAAACCTTCTGGGGCTGCTTAAAGGGGGTGAAAAATCCTTTTTTTTGGATCTTTGTTATTTCGGTAAGTTCGGAGACTCGATTTTGGCATAAATCAACTCGCTGAAACCGAAAATGATATCACTTTTCTTGTAACACTTCTCTAACTAATATTAAATTACAAAAGGTAAGATTTTAATAACTCCATTGCCAAAACAAAGGAAGTAGCTTTTCTTCCGAGGTTTTACCGAAAGATCAGATCAATTGACGCCAGAAATACTTCGAACAGCCTGCGAAAAGCAATACAGGAAAATTTCGAACTTAAAGGAGCAGAGACGTACCTCACTTTTTTTGCTTCGCTAGTCGTCGGGACCTGGTTATCTGATGAGAATCAAACTTGTGAAAACTAGACTTTAGAAAAAGAGAGCCTAAGCATAGACGCATAGAAACTTGATTATTCTAGTCTATACGGCCCATTAAAGAGTAGGTACAGTTAGGTTTCGAAAACGCAGGCTGTACAGCGCACACAAAAGGATCGCTATCTATCTTCAAAAGTACCTGACTATTATATCAGCTAGTTTGGCTGACACATTATTATGAGTAAGTACACTTGATAGACTTGATATGTTGCCTCATCCGTAGGAAGCTAAGCCACAGCTTAGGTCAATCAATATTGAAACAGAAGTTAATGTTTGAGGGGAGGAGGGGATTGAACCTCTTTCTCAATTTATTTTGAGATCAGAGCCATCTGTCGGTGCCTTGAAAAACGTCCACGGCGCAAATCAGTCACTAGATGTGATGTGACTACTAGCTGTCGTCGGAAAGCCATGAAACTACTACTACTACTACTAACAACTCACCGCAGCACCAACGCTAGTCAAGACGAAGTACCTCGGACTCTAAGGTCAAACGGGAGTGGTTTTGATTTCATGAATTCATGTTTGTTTTGTGCAAAACCTGTTATTATTGACAGCAAAGGTTCTAGAAGAGAAGTAACGGTAATGGATCCAAAGTGAGAACCTACGAATTCCAGATACTGTTGTCAAGATATGCTGTGAAAGGAATGACACTTGGGGAATAACTGTGCTTGGTCACATTGACAGCGCTACTTCAGACTTGCATGCTGCAGGTGCATGCTGCAGATGTCTACCATAGAAAATGTTCGACGATCTTTCGAACTAAAAAGGATGTGCCAAAATGGTTTTCAGACAGTTTTGATGATAATTGTACATCAGCTAAACGGAGAAAATCGGGAAGACCACCTGATGAAGTGAGACTAGAAGCCTTTAAGGAAGCCCTCAAGCTCTTCAAAGGCATGTGTGACGAGTAAGTTACCTTACGAGAGATTGCAGAAAAGATCAAAGACTTTCTTCGCTGGTATGACGATGTTGGATCATACAGTGCATAGCATCTGAAGAGAGTATTTGAAGAGCATTATGGCGAACGAATTTCAATTGCCGATGTGAATGGTAAACATATTGTTATTACTTTCTGTGAAACCGCGAAGTCCATTCTCAACGAATACTACAGTCTTCCGAAAGAGCAGGATCCTGAGACGGAAAAAGTAAATCTGATCGAGACACTCGCCCAAAACTATTCGGAACGAAGTAAAACAAGTGAATATTCCCTCAGACCTTTATCAGGGCATCGACGAATTGCACTCAGTAGATACAAGCTTAGAATTCGTTTCAGCATCCCTGCGCCTGCTACTTTCCAGACTTATGCCGGATGAAAACTGCATTGTTGTTCAAGCCTCAATTTGACAAGCAATAATGAAAGCGATGTGATAATGTGACTTACTAGCCCCTTTGCAGATAGGACTGGCAGTCCAGATGTACCACCATTTTGCTTCTCATTTTCTCATAGACACGCTGAAACAAACTTGGTTTCTATTCGTCTTATAGCGAAGGGATCTGGTTCAAAAAATGTGCGGCAGTCAGCGAAAACCAAGGACCTAACGACTTTCCGGAAAACAGTTTTCTCCACTACGTCGCTGACAATGTCGACCATGACAGTTGTACTATAGACGGACGCGGTACTTTTCATGGAATGGGGATTATTTCTGCGATCATTCCGGTGCCTGGAAAAGTATCAAGGTTCATTCCTAGAAAAGAGGTCTCTGCTAAAGATATAAAAGCTTTGTCATCCTTGTCCTTTCACATTTACAACAGAGCACGACAGACGGGCCCGAACGTCCTGTACAAACCCTTGCTGTCACAACTGGAAGAGCCTCGCGATTCTAACACCGACTTATTATGGTATTCGTCTTGATTTTTCAGACAGCCATGTCCGAACTGGTCTGGATTCATGCAATCAGTACACAAGGGATCTCACTATGGCAAACCTGCCATCTTCTTCCATCCAATACTATAACCCAAGTGACCAGTCTTGTGTCTACTCAACGTTGCTTTACGTGTGTGAACAGGCAAGGAAACAAAATGTCGCGGCTGTAGTGATCTTTGATCAGCCCCTTTACTGGAAGGCTATGACAATTGCGGACTCTGAGCCGACTGAAAGCTCTTTGAAAGACCTCATTATCTCACTTGGAGGATTTCACGCTAGCATGAGCTTTTTGTGTTCAATCGGACACACTATGCAAGACACTGGATTAGAAGAAGCGCTTGAGCAAATTTATGCCAAGAATACAATAAAGTATATCATGAGCGGGAAAGCACTATCTCGAGCAGTTCGCGCGCATAATATCATTGATAGAGCTCATGCCATTTTGATACTTGACGACAAGCACAACTCGACGGAACACAATGAAGATAGGGAATTTGAGACCCACGAGGATATTAATGAAGCCCTTGTGATCTTCGAGGGTCTTGATGCTGGCGAGGCCTCTATAGAAGATGTCAACTCGTGTGAAGTCGTAACTAGTGCTGCTAACAAACTAAGAAAGAAGAAGGAGGAGCTAAGGGACAATCAAACAGCATGCTTGTGGTTTCAGTACATGGACATGGTGAAACTATTGCATAATTTTACTAGAGCAGAGAGGTGCGGGAACTGGGATCTGTATTTGGATAGTCTTCAACAGATGCTTCCGTACTATGCGGCAGCTGGGCACAACCTGTACGCGAAGTCCACTCGTCTTCATCTCCGGACTATGGTTGACCTGAAAGAAAACAATGCAGAGCTTTACTCAAGTTTCAAAATCGGTCAGTTTGTTATAAGAAGAAGCGATTGGTACTGGGCTGGATTGTCACCGGATCTAGTCATTGAGCAAGCTCTAATGCGCAGTTTGGAGACAACAGGTGGACTAACTCGTGGACGGGGGATCACATAAACTCGAGGTCTGATATGGTTTTTTTCAATGCCGATCTGTGCTGAAGTAAATGCCTCAATGCAAGGTTTGACTAGCCTGAGTTACTCAACAAGTGATCAACACGTCGAAACGTTCCAGTGGTGGATGAAGAGAGATACTGATATCACGGAGGCGGTCCTAGACTTTTTGCGAACCCTGATTCCTTTCAGAGAACACGGAGGACTCCTCAACATCGTTACCGGCGTAACTGCATCAGATAATGTAGATGCGGACACCGCAAAAGAAGTTGGAGCCCGAATTCTAGACGAAATGACTGGGAAGGCAGCTGATTCATTTTCGTTCCGGGAGAAAGACAAGGCTGTTACAATGGCAACCAAATCAGCTGTTAACACCGATGGTGAACTGGTTCATGTCGATCAAGGGCTTCTGTTCCAGTGCTTAGCTACGATGGTGAACCGGGAAGAATTCGGTCTTCGAGGTCTTTTTTCGTATGATCTTTGTACGTATTCTCCATCCCTTTTTGGATCCTATGAAGTTCTGCGTCCTGCCAACAAACCCTCTCTGTCAAACGCAATTCGAAAGGCCTCAGGGGACCATTCGGATGACCGCTTAGACTCGTGACACTATGTCGTTGACGGCGGCTGGCTGCTCCAGAAATTGACTTGACAACCCAACTCTACATTTGACTTCATTTGCGGAAGTTACGTCAAGTATGTCACCACTAGATTTGGAAAAGCTTCGGTAGTTTTTGATAGATATAATCATGGTCCCTCGACGAAAGGTATGGCTCACCTCAAACGTTCCAGGGGTAAACAGTGTCACTTGGTAGAATTCACTGGTATAACAAAGTTAGCAAAAAGAAGGAAGAGTTCTTGCAAAACTGCACAAACAAGCAGCGGATAATTCTAGCAATAGGAGAAAATTCTCCTCAGCGGCTTGTTCGGTACAACATGTCTCTGCTGAAGCGGATGTCCTGATTGCATTGGAAACGACAGTGGCCTTATCCTCCTCCTCTATCATGTCACTGCCACCCACAAAGGCCTGTATTTCAGATCCGAGACGAAAGCTTCAAACGAACATAAGATATGGAATATTTGCTCCATCGAAGAAAAACTAAGGGACATGTGCGGTGCAATGCTATTTCTGCACGCGTTCCTAGGCTTTGACACCACTTCGAGATTACAAGGAATTGGTAAATCTGTCGGACTGTCATTGTACCAGTCTGATCCGTCTTTTTGTGAGGCCGCTAAGGTCTTTATGGACTCGAAGGCTACGAAAGACGAGCTCTTTGTAGCTGGTGAACAAGCTCTTTTGAGAATTTATAAAGGAAAGCCTGAAGAAACTCACGTGTCCTTGAGACATCGTCTGTTCTTGGCCAAGCTCGCTTCCTCTTCCGCGTTTGTCTGCCTTGATTAGATGCCTCCCACGCCCTCAGCTGCGAAGCTCCATTCTTTTCACGTGTATTTGCTGATAATGTATTTGCTGATAATTTGCTGATAAAGATCATTGATCTGATCTTTCTAACGCTTTGGAAGAAAAGCTATTTCCTTTATTTTTGCGATGGAGTTATTAAAATCTTATTAATAGTTTAATATAATTTATAGACGTGTTAGAATAAAAGTAACATAATTTTCGGTTTCAGCGAGATGATTTATACCAGAATCAAGTCCCCGAACGTATAGAAATAACAAAAATTGAAAAACATTTTCCCTTTCACCCCCTTTAAGCAGCCCTAGAAGTTTTTCCCGGTGGGTGATCTTTGCGAATTTTTGATATGTTGTTCAGCGATTTGTTCTGAACATTTTAGTGTAAAAAAGTTTCCTAATTGTCAAAAAAGAAAAACCGATTTTTTGTCCCTTCCACCCCCTTTAAGCAGCCGTAGAAGCTTTTTCTGACGGGCGATTTTCCGACCGGCGATTGGATATGCTGTTCAGCATTTTTTTCTGAATATTTTAGTGTAAGAAACCTTCCTAAATGTCAAAAAATAGAAAAAAAAACTATTTTTTTGCCCCCTTTCACCCTCTTTAAGCAGCCTCAGAAGGTTTTCCCCAGTTGGTGATTTCAGCGGATTTTGGATATGATATTCAGCAATTTTTTCTGAACATTTTGGTGTGTAAAAAAAAACCTTTTGTTGCAATTTTGTCCCAGTCAAACCGTACTTTTACTGGACTAATACCCATAGGGAGATTTTGAGAAAACAGAATTCAACGAAGCTAGTAAGGCAGAGGATATTGCTTTCAAAATCCTTACGGAGGCTGATAAAAAACAATTACAAATATATGAAGAAATTGTTAATGAAAACAAAAAGGAACGGTTGGCAATTCTTGAAATTCTTCAAAGTGATTTTTACACATTGAGAGAATTCAAAGAGGATATAAGTATTGTTTATAAACGTCATGAGTTTATACGAGATCTAAATAATAAATCAGATCTGGTTCGGCCGCCTGGCAAAAAGAAAAACATCGCTTAACAGGCTTATACAACAGCACTCAGTGCAAATTTTCAACCATACGAAGAATTAAATAAGAGGTTTGACAAATTTCAGATGGAAATTATTGGCAGTGCTCTTCTATCAATAAGAAAAATTCTAGACCCCGAAAAGAGTACACCTCTAAATTATACAAAATAATTGAGGAAAACATAGAGGAAGAAAGACAGGCCCGTAGGGAGGCCGATAAAAATATTACCAGGATGTTGCAAAAACAATTGACAGACTAATGAAAACTCGTTGGGGAATTCGCAAAGTGACGTTTTATCACAAGTTATTTATAGGCTGTCGGATAGCCATAATAATTTGTCTAAGGATTAATCGTGACAAAATGAAAATTACCAGACATTAGACACTTTTACTGGAAAACATGCTACTTCGTTAACTACAGGGGGAAGTGAACTGGCCCAAAAAAACAAAAGGGGAGGCTGAGCCACCTTATATAGAGAAAACGAAATGCCGGATACTCCATCAGTTCAAAATGTTGATAATCCGGTAAAATTTGATTCCTCGGAACCTTTTTCTAAAAATTGCCATAATACAGATGAGAAAGTAACCTACAAAAGAACAAATTGGGCTGTTATAGCCCATAATAAAGGAAACATTGACAAGTTTGTGAGATCACATAAAATAGAAGGAAAATTAAACGAAAAAATTGACCGAAATGGTAATTGATTCAGGGAGTGAGCAAACTTTTGTGTGAATGGATCTAATTAAAAAGACGGAAATAGACCATAAAAATAATATTACAACAGTATGTTATTTTGGAGATAAGCACCAATGCCCGTATTCTTGGGTAAGAATAGAAATTGCAAAGAAGGACGGTACGGTCCAGAGAAAAGCGATAAAAGTAGGCTTAGTACCTACTCTGGCAGTGGATGTTTTAGTAGAAGGAGACTTTGGGGATATCAGAAATATCCTATCCTTAAAAGTGACTTGTTTAACAGTGGGAAAATTACAAAACTACACTAAGACGGAAAAACATGCAACATTGACAAGGTGAGGAGGTGGACCGGCCCATAAAATAAATTGGGAGGGTGAGCCGCCCTGTCGGAAAAACGAAGTGCTTGATACTTGTATTTGAAATGTTGATAATCGGCAAAAATGGGATGCGGAAGTAAAAAAAAGCCACATAATATTGAAAATAAGACGCACGAAAATGATTTTCCGGAAAAAAATTCCAGAAAATAGATAACTTGAGAACACTTTTAACGAATATGAGACACCAAAAATATTTGCCAAAATGAAACACTGATTGTACCAGAGAAAAATTAGACGAAGTTTATTGTACGCGCTTTTCCTAGTAAAGTTCGAGAAATTTTAGTAAAATATGAAAAACAAAATGTCGGAATTCAGTTCTCATCTGATAACGAAAAATATTTGTTTCTGCGGTAAAAGTAAAGAAAACTAAAAGAGAGCAAAAAGATGCAAAGCGCAACTACAATAAAGAAAGACAGTCAAAGATGATGGACACCGGAGTCCAATTCAGATTTCATGACAATTTATTTAATGCTACTACAAAAGAAAAGAAAACTAAGAGGGATATATTAAACGGAGCTACAATGAAGAAATGCAGTCAAAGATGGTGGACACTGGAGTCCAATTCAAATTTAATGATGATTTATTTTGCGCGATTGAAAAAGTTGAGAAAAGCAAAAAAGAAAAAATAAATGCAGAAAAGAGACAAAATTTGCGGATTCAGCCTGCAGTGGCGAAAAATAAAAAATTAGATGGGCTGTGCCTAGCTAACATGAATAAAATGAATTTTAAGGAGTTCAACGAGGGCCAAGACCCATGGGTAATAAAACAAGATGATCACAAAAATAGAGTTTGAATGACCTGCAACAGTTTGGGGAAAAGTTGGGAGATATTGAATGTCGGGTTGGATTTGAAAAACTTGGGAAGGAATCTGAGATTAGTCCTATCAACTTTAAGGGAGATTTGGTCTCTTTTGCGGGGGGAGGAGCCCGTTTGGAGGCAATGAGTGATGGATGATTTGCTCAATGGACAGCTGTTTGGCCAGTTGTGACCCTGTTACTGAGATTTTGTCTCTCTGATCTGGAGTATTTGGAGGATACTCTCTCCCAGTCATTTCACATTTCACCCAAACCTTTGTCCATTAGCCCTATTCATAGTTTTTACTCTTCAGGGGAACCGACAATTATTTCCGGCAAACCTTATTCAGTGGGAGATGTATCCAAATTTCATCATTTGATTATCCCAGGGGATGGAACCCAGAATGATCTGATTAATGTTTTGGTGAAACTTTTAGCTGATTTCCCTGTACCCTTATCGTTTTCACTGGCCTGTGCATTTTCGGCCTTGGATTGTTGGAAATTATGCCAAGGGGTAATTTACATTTTAATTGAGATGTGGGGTTGTTCCACAGATGGAAATTAAGAGGCTAGTGCAGCCAATTTTTCATGATGGCTGGCATCATCAAATGTGCCAGAAACTGATTCTCTGCTCCTCTCAAATATAAATTCGTGAGAGCAAGAAAGTTGTATTTTTGATTGTGCTGAGCACGATCATTTTCTTTGAATCTTGGGGACTTCAATTTTTAAAACCTAATGCGGATGCCATACGATAGAGACCATGGTGGTTCTACAGTAGAGACGTGCGGATGACGACAGATCCAGAGCCAATTGGTGGAAGCACAGGCATTGGTGGATGAAAAAAGACAAATGGATTTTGTAAAGTTGAAGTTCAGTGTTATGATTGTAAGGGTGGACCAGCGTGGCGCATGGGTGGTCATTCATCTTACGGGGGGGAATTGAACTCTGATTGCTGGGCTAGATTCTTTCGCAACAAGTAAGCTTTGAAGTTAAATTCTATTTGGTCTTCCGGGTCTGGGCCATTGAAAGACAAAATTAAGCAAAAGTAGAATGGATTTGGATGTTGACTTAGAGGATCGGCCAGGGCCAAGCGAAGGTCCACTCCTATGCAAAGTTTGTTGTACAGAACCAATGTTTAGATTAATAAGTCTACTCTGAGACCCTGTTTGGGGGAGTCTGTTCTTTCCGAGTTGATATATAGGTTTTGTCAAGTGACCTTTTGGAAGATTACAAGTAAGCTATTTTCTATAGCTGTGTAGACTGTTTTTTCCAGGAACCGATACAGGATAGGAAAAGAGTTACGAGATACAGTTATTATAATATCGACAGGGGGAGTTTGTTTATCTTCCAAGGAGACAGCCAGATATTTTTAGTGTGCCCCGGGTTGGGTGCACCCTTGACCTTAGAGTCCGGCCATTTGACCGTTCGATCACGTTACCATACCCTGGGACAGAGTATATATTCTAAATTGGGTACTAGCATACCCTATATTTACAGAACCGTTGCGGTAAGCGCGGGCATCCCATTATAATATTTGCCGCCATCAGGGGCTTTCCCCTCCTGTAAGTGGTGTAGCACCATTTTTGCACCAATAAGTGGGGAAACCCGTACCTTACCACCTGAATACTAAACATTACCATATTTTTATTCTATTAAACAGTAAAAGTAAGTAAATAGTTTGAATAAGTAAATATAACAAATAATTCTGCTTGTAATATACAGCTTTGTGTGATTCCAGAACCACATGCCTACACTTCTCCAACCCCTAAGTAACGAGCGGCTGGGATCAGAGCTTAATTTGCTATGGGGCAGATGGGAGCAACTGAACCTCCCAGACTCAGTTTGCCTCCCCCCAGACCGCAGTTTTTTCCCACACGCTGAAATTTAGTTTCTTCAAAAATCTTGTCATAACTAAGATAAGCCTGAATAATTCAAGCGTCGACCGAAACGGTTCAGTTTTTCTTAATACGTCTTAACATTTTTGTTACTATATGGTTCATTTTTCAGTTTTCATTGTCATTTTGACATTATTTGGAAAAATTGGCTCCAAATTTACCCCCCCCCCCCCGTAGGATTCTGACGAAATTACACCACTGGGTTGGGGTATGGATTTAGTGATCTACTAAGAATGTAGTTGCGAACCATGAACTGGATGACCTCTATTTCCTTTTGAATCAAAATACTTGATAAGTTTAAAAAATAAGTAAATTAATTTTACAAAAATAGTGAATTATCCGAAATAATGATCATATAGAAGGAAATAAACCCTGATTGAAAATTAAATACCCAAACGGGAATTGTACGCTTGATATTCTAATTTTAATAGCGTGGTTTTCGACCCTGCTGATTCCAATAATGTACTTTTAATATAACCTGATGCCATTTCTCAGGGATCTAGCCTAGACTGACCCCCCCCCCCCCCTGGACTCGGCCTTGGGTCTAGGGTTTTTTTTTTTTTTTTTTTTTTCTAAATGACTATAAATTTGTTTTCCCAATAAACCTTTACTTTTAAGATTTACTGAAATATCAATTATCATTCCTGTATCAGTGAAAGATGGAAAACCCTTCCCATGGAAAAACCCCATACTGCAAAACTCACGCTAAAATAAAAAAAAAATTCATCTCAAAATCGATCAAATTTTGGAAAATCATGATCTGTAAAAACCGCTACTGACCTGATAGAGTTCGTTCTTTACTTTAAATTTATGTGAAAGCATACTGATGGAGGACTTTCCCCTATCCGCCACCTGCGGACGCGATTGTACTGTCTGGGGAAGGGCTCTCACTGAGGCTTAGCTTTCACTGAGACGTAACTCAGTGATGAACCCAAGCGTTCATTCTACTCAAATTGTATCTACAGTAAATGTTGTATGTTACCACAAAGGGGCTTGAACTCACAAACTTCGATTTTGAAAGAAAGTGTCTGAATTGATGTGCAACCATTATTTGTGATGATTTATATAAAATATAATTATTATGGATCTGTGTCATGGTTGCAGCAGTTGCTGCAACCTAGTAACCGAAAGCTGAAAACCATATTTAGAAAAAAGCTGTCGGATGAGACAAAATTGTCATCTAGCAGTCGTTAAGAAATGGCAACTACTACTTCAGCTAATCTTAAAAGTAAAAAATTATCCCGAAAAGAAACTTACGGCGATTTCAAAGAAAATCCGGAAACAGTTTGAAAATGGCTTCAGATTTCAGAATTTCACTTTCCCACCTTAAACAACAAGGAAAATCGCTTTTCGGCATTTATAGCACTGATGCTCCAAATGGCAGAAAATGTTCGTTCTGTACTTATATTTTAACATAAACTTAAGTAATCGGAGATTTTAATATATTCTATATGGTCTAGTGGTTAGAATAGGTGGCTCTCACTTAGTTGGCCCGAGTTCAATTTTTACCTATGATGATTTCTTAAGAAAAATTCATCATCTATATAATGATACCTTACAATACTTCAGTTACTATGGACTAAAGTTCGTTCTTTAATGTAATATATTTAAACTTGATAAAACTTATATATTTAAAATGAGCATAAAAATCCGATTCTTTTAATGTATCTATTGGAATAAAAATACCGTTTTTTAGAGTTTCTGTTACTGTTGAGAAGAGTCGCTCTTACTATTTAGTTCGTTACCAGGAACTCTTTGATTTATATTAAACATTATTTTTGTTAATTATAAAAGGTTTCTATATAAAGCAAATTCCTTTAAAATGAGCCATTAAACAGAAGCTCTCTATAATGAGGATTAAACAATTACGATTATGACTTCATTCATCAAAAAAATACAGTTTTTTCGTAAAAAATGATTTTTGAAATAGCTTTTTTTTCATTACAGAAGCTTTTTAACCCCATCACTTTCCTTTAAAATGAGCCATTACACAGCTCTCTACAATGTTCCAGTGCCTGGCTATCTGAGAAAAAGAAGAAGAAGAAGAAAAAAAAAAGATGCAGAATATCGTGGTTTCAGCCACTTTTCTTTATTTTCAAGCCAGTATATTTCCCTAGTTGTTCAAGCCCAGGGACTATAAGTTTCCTATATATGGGTTTCGGACAAGACGGTTCTAATAGTGTATTTCTTTTTTTGATCTGATTCTATTTCTAATGAGTTTTGATCTATTTCATTTTTTACTATGGGGTGTGATCGTCGCTTACTAGACTACGAGCTAACGGTGCAACCCGGATACAGCAGAAGATCTGCATGATGATGCCATCAGACTTGTCTATTGACAAGATTACATAATACAAGTATCTTTTGAAAGCTGCTTTAAAAAGATACTTTTGATATTGACTGACTTTCTCTGAGATATTGTGCCATATTTGAATGACTTTGCTGCCTGATTCCAGTAGTTTTCGTATTTTACTATTCCAACTCAGAAAAAGCCATAGGCTTTTCGTGTTTTGCAATTACTAATCAAACTTACTTTTTTATTTTCTTGTCGTCCTCGTCCGCACCTTCTTATTAGATATTCGAAGGAATCCCCCTGGTCCTAGCAGTAGCGGTAAGTTGCTAGCTGTAGCTAGCAACCTAGTAAGAAACGATCACGTCCCATAGAGAAAAAAATAGCCCATAGCTCCTAAAATTAGAGTCAGATAAAAAAAAGAAGTACATTGTTAGAACCGAATTGTCCAGTACACCTATATAGGAAAATAACTGTCTCTTGGCTTGAATAACGAGGAAAATATATTAGATTGAAAAACATGAAAATTTGCTCCAAGCACGATATTCTGCAACCTCGGCATATTTTGTTTTCGTTTTTTCTTCTTTGCAGCTAGCATGGCACTGGAAAATCAAAGAGTAGCTGATCCATGGCTGATTTGAAAGGGAATTAATGTATTTATAAACCTTTCATAATTAACAAAAATAATCTAAAAGCAAAATCAATTTTGTACTAAAAACTGCATTTTTCTATAGCTCTGTAGTAGCAAATGTTATTTACATCTTCTTGCCTCCTGGAACCAAACTTTTTTGGCTCAACTCCTAAATTTTTGTATCTCTATAAAGTTGTGTGCTATATTTTTGTACAAATTTTTATTTCTATTTTAGTTTTCACAAATAAATTTAAGCTTCATAAGATTTAAATATTGAAAATCAGCATGAAAATCCAATTTTTTTAATGTACCTATTGGTATCAAAGTACCACTTTTTAGAGTTTCGGTTACTATTGAGAAGAGTCGCTCTTACTGTATAGTTCGTTACCATGACCTGTTTGATTTATATTAAAAATTACCTTGGTAATTACAAAAGGTTTCTATATACAGCTAATCCTTTGAAATAAGCCATTAAACAGCACTCTATTATGATGATTAAATACCTACGATTTTTACGTCATTCGTCAATACTGAACATGAAAATGCAGTTTTTTCGTAAAGAAATGATTTTATATTTGAAATGACTTTTTAATTACAGAAGGTTTTCAACCCCATCAATTTCCTTTAAAAATAACCATTAAACAGCTCTCTACGATGTTCCAGTGCCCGGCTATCCAAGGAACAGAAGAAAAAGAAGAAAAAAAGATGACGTATGGCAGAATATCGTGGTTTCGGCCACTTTTCTTGATTTTCAAGCCAGTATTGGTTCCCTAGTTGTTCAAGCCAAGGGACTATAAGTTTTCTATAGAAGGGTTTCGGACAAGGCGGCTCTAATAGTGTATTTTGTTTTTTGATCTGATTCTAGTTTCGGGAGTTATGACCTATTTCATTTTTTACAGTGGGGCGTGATCGTGTCTTACTAGGCTACTAACTACAACTGCAACCCGGATACTAAAGAATATCTGCATGATGATGCATCACACTTGTCTATTGACAAGATAACATAATACAAGTACCTTTTGAAAGTTGCTTTCGGAAGATACTTTTTTATATTGACCGACTTTCTCTGAGATATTGTGCCGTATTGGACTGACTTTAATGCCTGGTTCCCGGTGGTGTTCGTATTTTACTAATCCAACTAAGGAAAAGTCATAGGCTTTTCGTGTTTTGCAATTCACACTTACTTTTTTTCTTTTTTGTTTTATCGTCCTGTCCGCGCCTTTTTATTGGATATTCGAAGAAAGCCTCCCTGGTCCTCCCATCCTTACAGCAGTAGCTAGCAACCTAGTAAGAGACGATTACGTCCCATAGAGAAAAAATAGCCCATAGCTCCTAAAATTAGAGTCAGATAAAAAAAGAAGTACATTGTTAGAACCGACTTGTCCAGTACACCTATATAGGAAACTAACTGTCTCTTGGCTTGAATAACGAGGAAAATATATTAGCTTGAAAAACAAGAAAAGTAGCTCCAAGCACGATATTCTGCATCGACAGCATCTTTTGTTTTCCGTTTTTCTTCTCTGCAGCTAGCCCGGCAATGGAAAATCATATAGTAGCTGTTCAATGGCTCATTTGAAAGGCAACTGATTTATTTATAAACTTTCATAATTATCAAACATAATTTAAAAACAGAATATTTTTTTACGAAAAACTTCATTATTCTATAGCTCTGTAGTCGCAAGTCTTATATACATCTTCTTGCCTCCTGGAACCAAACTTTTTTGGCTTAACACCTAAAGTGCGTATCTCTGTAACGTTGTGCTATATTTGTGTAGAAAAAATCTTTTATTTTCTATTTTAGTTTTTCAGTTCAGAATCTCTAAAGTTATTATGTAAACTGCAAAAAATATTTATGGTCTCTCTCTCTCTCTCTCTCTGTCTGTGTGTCTGACCGTCTGTTTGCCTGTCTTTGTGTGTTTGTGTGTGTCCTCTCTCTGTCTGTCTCTCTGTGCATATGTGTCTGACCGTCTGTTCACCTGTCTCTGTGTCAGTCTTTGTATGTTTTTATGTGTGTTTCTGCCTCTCCCTGCCTGTGCGCTTTTGTCTGATCGTCCTTATGCATATCTCTATGTCTGTCTTTGTGTGTCTGCGTTTCTATCTCTTTCTCTCTCTGCCTGTTTATATGACCGTCTGTTTGCCTGTCTCTGTGTGTGTGTTTCTCTTTTTTCTCTCGCTTTCTGTGCTTGTGTGTCTGACCGTCTGTTCGCCTGTCTACTGATTTTGAAAAAAACTTCAGCTGATCCCTCCCAGACTTTGGTAAAAGCCCTGTTAACCTACCTCAGATTCTAGTAGACCCCTTATGAATCCCGTTAGTAGTACCCATGTCTCTGAAATTCTTTTTCTTGCATCTTAGACTTTTTAATTAAAATTCTAAACATTGGAGATTCTAGCGTGCCCTAAAAATAATGGAAACATAACAAAGTAATGCAACCAAATATTTTTTTTTTGAAATAATGGCATGTAGAATATCATAGTAGTAAAGTATATATGCGTTTTTTTATCAATACATCTTTATATTCCTTTATTTTATTGTGTGTCAATGCCCGTTTTTTTTTACTTGTGATTCCATTGTCTATTACCACATCATTTTTACATAGATTGTATTTTCGGCACATAGGTAAGATGTGGTTTATGATGTTGGTGCAGCAGTATGCCTTTCTTTTTGCCTTTGATTTCATTTGAATGCTAATACAAGAAAGATGGTGATAGGATATATCAATGCGTAACGTGTTACCATCAGCAGTAGTAAGAATTTGGAATTCGTTATCAACTACAGTTTTATGTTTACATTCTCTTTGAGCACTATCATCACTGGAAATGTTACTCTCGCATATCCACTATTATAAAATTTAAATCTTTTCGGTACTCCAAAGAATTTAATCTCTCACTGTCATGATAATGAACGCATAAATTTCCAATAATATCCCGATTTTGCTTGTTTCATAGTTCAAATATTTGTCTTTGTCAGCATTTAACGCAACGACAAATTTATCATGTGAACAAACTTTCTTGGAATATGTCATCTTCACTTAAAAAAAAATATGATGCAAGTGTTTATCCCTCTAGTGCACAATTAATATTGATCAAAAACATACAATAAACCAACTACAGTCGATTACCAACCATAGAGTACCACGGGGACGGCCGCATAAAATATTGAAAACATAACAAAGTAATTCAATGAAATATTATTATTGAAATAATGGCACGTTCAATACTACATATTTAGATACAAAAGTCATATGGCGTAATGTAGTACTCCACAAGCTATTATCATACTCAAACATATTGTAGTTTACTTTCTGGTGATTACAGTCAATTTCAGCAAGTTCCGCAGTCAATAATAAAAGTGCACATTCAAATATAATATCACAAGATAATTTTTTCAAGCCAATAGCAAAGGAAATTCAGTTTTGATATTTCTGAAATACAAAACAAAATTGGTATCCATCTGCTACTCAGGATTTTTCCTTTTTTCTTAGAAAAACAATATTTGTAGAATTTATTTTAACATTTCTATAATATTTACTTTAATATTAAGAAATTATTCTAATACATTTGGACCTAGTGTTTTTTGATTTTTTTAATTTGTTTTTATTTTCCGTTATTTTTATTTTTCAACTTTTTTATTTTTCGTAATTTTTTTCTATCATCACCATGCCTACGTTTAATTATCGGTGCCTTTTAATAAAATAAATGTAAAATCCCCCCTTATATTTACTCAATGAAGGAAACTTATGTTAATGTAAACCGGTTTCATTCAACCCGAATAAAATTTATTCATAGAATTGTTATGGGATTACAGGATATTAAGTACATACATTACTGTATAGGATTACTGAGACATTAGGGTTAAATTTATAATAAAGTAAACCAGTTATGCAAATGATGTCCTCATGGAAGTATGCGAATTATGTCCTCATGTGAATATAGCCAATCTGGTTTCTAGGGAAGGTTCATGACTGGATCTGGTTGCTAGGGCCTCATGGGTAAGTGTAAATTAGGGCCTGATCGGCGTATGTAAATTATGTTCCTCCCAGCTGCAGAACCCCTATACTACTCCCACGTCCCCCCTTTTGTATCGGTATCCATTAACAATATATTATTTTCCACACACGCACCCTCATCCTGAAAACCACTTTTATATTTATATGAAGGCTCAACATGAGTTGGAAATTTTGAGCATAAACAATATTATGCTAAGCTTCGGGGACACTAACCCCTTCTTATCAACCTTATTTCTGTTTTTGAGACTTTTTAACCCCTTTTTCGGATAGTCAGGCATATCTTCTTAAGCTTGAAATTTTAATACTTACGTTAAATTAAATCTAAATTTCATAAAGTATTACAAAATAGAAATTAAATTTGATTGAGATTTTTTTTACTAAAAATGTATGTTCTTTATATAGGCTAAGGTACTAAAACTTATTTTCCAAATGGAAGTTAAGGACTATATTAGAACTTAAAACAAAGATTATTTCCCATACAAAGAAAGCTGTCTTCTCCCTCCCCTATTTAATGGAAATCAAATCAATGGAAATTAGTGAAAAGGATGGGGCTATACCTCCTTCATTATTTTTTATAAGTTGGTGCTACTCACCTTAGTTGGCTATTTGATTTGCTGTAAATGTTTGCAAATAATTACAAAGACCACACTGCATTCCCACTGTACAAAATAAGAAAAGATGACTAGGAAATTTGGGTGTTTGTTGTCGAAAGCTCTATCATATAGCAAAACTATAAAAATGGAGAATTTTGTATTTTTGGCCAGAAGAAAGAGCCCGTGATCCTTTTTCTGGTAAAAGATTCAAATTCCAATTTTTTTCAGATGGGAGATTGAAACTTCTGTAGTAGGTTTCTCTGATACCCCAAATATGATGACGTGATTTTATTTAAGATTCCGTGACTTTTTGGGGATATTTCTCCCTTTATCGAAAATCAGGCGAACTTTCTCAGGTATATAATTTCATGGACGGAATAAGTGCCTGTAGGGCTAACAAAGGAGGGAAGGCATATGTACGATATTGTATTACACGTATAATTTCAACATATTTAGAAAAGAATGTGTGTTTCTTTGCTTTCTAAAAATAAATAACTTTGATTTAAAGCAGATTCAAATCAGGCATTCTTTTTGGGGCACCTTAAATACAAGGGTCGATGTTAAAAAATCGGATCACCTAGCACAAATAAATTTTAAAAAAATGTCATATAATCGAAGAATTAGTGATTGGGCTAGACATCAACGCTGTTATGAATTTGTTAAACTGTGAAAGAAATACTCAGTGCGTTTTCAGTTTCAATATTCTTATTACCAACAAATAATCCTAGATATTTTGATTATAAGTAGTATCGATAAGCTTTAGTTTACAGTTTACAGAAAATCTACAAAAAGCAATAAACAACTCTCTTCAAATTTAACCATCCTCCATAGGCTAAAACAGGCTTTTATTGTACGAAAACTCCTATATTATTTTGTGTTTTCAGTAAAGCGCTAGTTTTCTATAATTTTAGAAACATAGGGAAACATAATTAGTTTGATTATCTGTATTACTTTTATTGATATTTATTAGATAGGCTGTGAAGTGATAATTTTTGTCCGTTTTAAGTTTCAACTTCGCTCTTTACTTCCCTCGAAAACTTTGTTTTTTAAACTAAACTTTGTTCGTTTTTGATTAAAATTTAATTTAGAATCAACGCTGACATGCCCTTTTTCATTGATACGGAGTAATGTATGTTTGTTTTAAGTTCTGGCAAAAAGCTTTCAAATTTGAATAAGGGTGAAACCAGATTTATATGACAGCCTTCTAACAAGAGGAAAGTAATATAAAGAATACTAAAACCTCATCTAATTGATTCAACTTCCTACTCTGCTCTAACCCTTTGATTAATGAAAGCGTTTTGGATGTAAACATATTTTAATTGAGTTTGCTTAATCTGGAGAATATATCCGGTCCATTATTGTAGCCTACACACTTCGCATTTTGCTTAGTTCAGTGGTCAGTTGGGTTGATCCTACTCTAACCGACAGAAATATCCGGCAGTGGTGCTTGTTACCAATTGAAGAATACTGCTTCCAACTTTGCAACTTTGAATTTAAGGCTACATTTTGCATACTGGAGCTGTAGCGATGTGAAAACGTGGCTAATACCCTGGATAGTGCTACTCAAATTCAAAATATCGTCTGCATACCAGACAAGAGACACGTTTAGACTAGCGAGGATGGAAGACGTGGTAGTAGCAGATAACCGATTAAGAACTCCATTGTTGATGAGTGAAAGAAAAGAAACTTTATATTGAGGGATAGCTTTCTTGATGTCAACAAGAATATTAAGAATAACAGGATGTGGGTGTATGTACAAAAGCAGAATGATAGATTTTAAGGCCGTCGGCTTTCGATAAGTGGCGCAATTTTGTCAAAATCCTGAGGGGGAGGGCAAAGTTGGAGCAAATTTTCCAAAATCAAGTGAAAATGGCAGTGAAAACTGAAAAATAAGCCTTATAAAACCGTAATGGCAAAGATATACTAAAGAAAAGTGTCCGGTTTCTGTAGATGCTTGACTTATGTAGGTTTATATTAGTTTTGACAAGGTTTTTGAAGACATTAATTTCACCTGGGTAAGTGGGCAAACTTGGGTCTGAGGGACAGTTGCTTCAAGCTCGACAGCAGTTATAAGGCCACAATATATCCGGGATGAACAGTGTATAAAATGACCAGAATAGGATATATTCCGAAGAAAATGGTTTACTATACTGAGGTACCCTGACTGAACGAGTAAGTAAATTCTGCTATTTTTCATGCAAGAATTAAGCAAATGAGATACCTTTTGCTACCTGTATTTATGTAGGTCAATGATCCAAATTACGACGCACGTTCAGTATAGCATTCAAATGGTCTGAAGGGTTTCAACTCAGGATACGAATATCCAGATAAAACCAAATGATAATGATAAGAATAATTTTATTTTTATTTGGGTTGAATGAAACCGGTAAGGGGTTGAAATTTTAATCGCTTATAAACTAAAGGTAAATACGAGGGAATGGTGACTCCCTCGCCACATTATATAAATTTCAGAATAGAATTAGCATATATTCATCCTTCACAAGTCGATTGATTCGATTGACCTAACTTAATTTCTTGGCTCTGGTCACTATAATACACAAGTACCAAGTGAGGAGTGCGGCCAATCTAAAATATTGTTTAGTATTAGAGTATGCATAAAGTTGAAACTAATAAAGCTGTAGGAACCGAGAACAGAATTTTAATATAGAAATCCAGAACAATCCTTAGAAATCCAATACAATCCTTAGAAATCAAGTAGTGAGGTGGTTATAGATTTGAACAACCAAAGACCCAGACCATCAAACACCCCTACGACCAAGGAGCCCAACCTCCAACGGTTCCATTACTCCCTCCCCCAACTTTTTGAACTCTAACCCTACCCCCATTTTTAACACTTTGAAGTTTTTTTTTATTTTTTTTATTTTTTATATTTGTTTTTAATATAGAATTTTTTTGCATGTCTTATAATGACCTAAAATATACTTAAAACAAAAAAATTCACACTTAATATTTTTGAAACACAAAATGGGAATGATATAGATATGTTAGTCGTGGTTTTACTATTAGAAAAAAATGTCTGTAGTAACACTTTTCTTTTTTTGACTTAGTTTTCCGACTTCAAAAATTTTCAACTTTTTTGAATTTTTTTAATTTATGCGGCTGTACCAATAGTACTCTATGGTTTTTCGTCGATACTACGCGCTTTCCCAGTGGTACTCGACACTACCTGGTTATCGACACTACCTAGTTTTTTTGTATGTATTCAATCAGTAGTTTTCGTACCATGGAAGGAAAAACCCTTGCATCACATTTTTAAAAAGTGAAAATGAAATATTCGAAGAAAGTGTGTGCACATGGTAAAATCATCGTTGCGTTGAATGCTGACAAAGACAAACATATGAACTACGAAACAACCGCTAGTGGTAACACTAATGTAAATTTATGCGTGCGTTTTCATGACAATGGGAGTAGAGATTTCTTTGGACTACCGAAACCATTCAACATATCTAAAGGTAGATATGTGAGAAAGAAATTTCCAGATATGATAGTGCTCAAGCAGAATGCAAAACATAAAACTAATAGCTGACGGTGAGGGTCAACTTTTTTGCTCTTGGTTCTGGTAACACGTTACCTATTGATACATCCTATTGCCCTTGTTCTGGTATTAGTATTTAAATGAAAGCAAAGGGAAAAAAGGCCTGCTACTGCACTACCGTCATAAACCATATCTTTTCTGCGTACCAGAACAGTTACCTGTGTAAAAATAATGTGATAATAGACGGTGAAATCGAAAGCAAAATAAAAATGGCATTGGCAGACAATATCACCAAGGATTGAAAGATAAATCTATGGAAAACAAAGCGGAAGTGAACATTATTACTACCATTGATCATATACCAACAGATATAGTAAATGAAGCCACTAATACGAAACGAAAAATGAATATTGAACGTGTAGCTCAAACCACAATAAAAATTGTGAATGACTCAAAACGGATTAATGATTATTTTCTACTGGTTACGAACTAAGAGAAGAGAATAGCTACACTATCAAGAGGGAACATGATGAACTATTTTATGGAACAGATTCAAAGTGTCCAAAGTTGCTCAATGACATTAATAATGTATAATAATGTATGTAACATATTTTTATATTAATATTCTAAATGTCCTCATTTCAATAAAATATTTCATGCATTATGTTATTACGTCTTCACTATTATTACGTTACGCTAGCAAGTTAACGTTTAGAATGTTTATTAAAAAGTTGGAAATGTTAGAAAAGGAATTTTCAGAGACATGAGTACTACTAGCAGGCTCATAAGGGATATATTAGCAACTGAGATAGGTTACCAGAGCTTTTACCAAAGTCTGAGACAGATGAGATGAATTGTTTTCTCCGAAATCCCCCAAAGATAAGCTAACATCCGCTCAGACCCACAGACACAGAGTGAGAGAGGCAAAATAAATAACTACGAACACACATAGTCAGAAACAAAATTACACAAAGACAGATATAGAGACAAGCAAACATCTGCTCAGACAAACAGGACAGAGAGAGAGGGGGGAGAGAGAGAGAAAGAGGCAAAAATCCCTACAAACACACACAGAGTCAGGCACAAAAATCATACAAAGACAGATATAGAGACAAGCAAACGTCCACTTAGATACACAGGCACAGAGAGAGAGAGACAAAAATGCCTACAAAACACCGCAAACATCCGCTGAAACACACAGGCACAGAGCGAGAGACAGAGAGGGAGCAATACCTACAAACTGCACAATGTTATAAACATAATCAAACAAAGACAGACATAGAGACAAGCAAACATCCGCTCAGACACATAGGAATAAAGAAAGAGGGGCAAAAATACTTACAAGCCCATAGTCAGACACAAGATCCCACAAAGACGGACAAAGAGACAAGCAAACTTCCGCTCAGACACATAGGCACAGAGAAAGAGAGGCAAAATACCTAAAAACACACTGAGTCAGACATAAAATTACACAAAGATTGGCATAGAGACAAGCAAACATCCGCTCATATACACATGCACAAAGAGGGAGAGAGAGAGAAAGAAAGAGAAAAAAAAATCAATCTCAAAGAAAAAAATCTCACAGTGTCAGACACAAAAGCATACAAAGACAGACATAGAGACAAACAAACATCCACTCAGACACAATGCCACAGAGAGAGAGAAGGAGGAAAAACCTACAACACAGAGTCAGACACAAATTTATACAAAGACAGACATATATACTAACACAACATCCACTCAGAGACACAGACACAGAGAGAGAGAGGCAAAAATACCTACACGCGCACAGAGTCAGACAAAAAATAGCACAAAGACAGACAAAGAGAGAAGCAAATATCCGCTCAGACACGCAGGCACAGAGAAAGATAGGCAATAATACCTACAAGTACACAGTGTCAAACACAAAATCGCACAAAGACCGACATAGAGATAAGCAAAAATTCGCTCAGACACTCAGGCACAGAGAAAGATAGGCAATAATACCTACAAGTACACAGTGTCAAACACAAAATCGCACAAAGACCGACATAGAGATAAGCAAAAAAATCGCTCAGACACACAGGCGCAGAGAGAAACAAAAAATATCTACAAACGCAGAGAGTGAGACACAAAATCACACAAAGACAGATATTGAGACAAGCAAACATCCGCTCAGACAAACAGGCACAGAGAGAGAGAGGCAAAATTACCTACAAACACACAGAGTCAGGCACAAAATTACGCAAAGACAGAGATGGAGACAGGCAAACATCCAATCATTCACGGAAGCACAGAGACAGAGAAGCAAGATTAACTACAAACACACAGAGTCAGAAACAAAATCACACAAAGACAGATATAGAGACAAGCAAACATCCGCTCAGACAAACAGGCACAGAGAGAGAGAGGCAAAATTACCTACAAACACACAGAGTCAGGCACAAAATTACGCAAAGACAGAGATGGAGACAGGCAAACATCCAATCATTCACGGAAGCACAGAGACAGAGAAGCAAGATTAACTACAAACACACAGAGTCAGAAACAAAATCACACAAAGACAGACATAAAGATAAGCCAACGTCCACTCAGATACAGAGGCACAGAGAGAGAGAGAGAGGAAGAAATACCTACAAGCACAAAATATCAGACACAAAATCAAACAAAGACATACATAACGACAGGCAGTCAGACACAAAATCACAAACAGACAAGACACAGAGAGAAACAAACATTCGCTCAGACACGCTCAATATTTTGTGCTTGTAGGTATTTCTGCCTCTCATTCTCTCTGTGCCTGTTTAGGCACAGAGAGAGTGAGAGAGCAGAAATACCTACAAGCACAAAATATTAGACAAAAAATCAAACAAAGACAGACATAGCTACAAGCAGTCAGACACAAAATCACAAAAAGACAAGACACAAAGAGAAGCACACATCTGCTCAGACACAAACAGGCACAGAGAGAGAGATAGGTAAAATACCTACAAACGAAGAAAGACAGACATACAGACAAGCAAACATCCGCTTAGACACACAGGCATAAAAAAGAGGGGCAAGAGACAGGAGTCAGACACAAAATCACACAAAGACGGACAAACAGAAAATCAAAACATCCGCTCAGACACACAGGGCATAGAGAGAGAGAAACAGAAAAAAAAAGAGAGAGAGAAAGCGAGAGAGGGAGAGAGAGTTAGAAGGGAGAGGGTAAAAATACCCAGAAATACAATCAGTCAGACACAAAATTACACAAAGATTGACATAGAGACAAGCAAATATCTGCTCTCACACACTCTGGCGCAGAGAGTAAGAGAGGGAGAGAGGAAAAAATACATACGAATGCACAGTCTCAGACACAAAATCACACAAAAACAAACATAGAGACAAGCAAACAGCCACTCAGACACAAAGGCACAGAGAGAGAGAGAAAGAGGAAAAAAACCTACAACACAGGGTCAGACACAAAATCATACAAAGACAAACATAGAGATTAACAAAAATACGCTCAAACACACAGGCACAAAGATTGGAACAAAAATAACTACAAACGCACAGAGTCAGACACAAAATCATGCAAAGACAGACATAGAGACAAGCAAACATCCCGCTCAGCCCACAGGCATAGGGAGACAGAGGAAAAAAACACCTACAGGCACACAGAGTCAGACATAAAATCACACCAAGATAGACAAAGAGATAAGCAAACATCCACTCAGATACACATGCACAAAGAGAGAGAGAGAGACGAGAGAGAGAGGAGAGAGTAGAGAGAGAGAAGAGGAGAGAGAGAGAGAGAGAGAGAGAGAGATGAGAGAGAGAGAGAGAGAGGAGAGCGAAGAAGAGAGAGAGAGAGAGGGAGAGAGAGAGAGAGATGAGAGAGAGAGAGAGAGAGATAGAGAGAAAAGAGGGGCAAAGAGAGAGAGAGAGAGAGGCACAAATACCTACAAACGAACAGAGTCAGACACAAAAGCGCACAAAGACATACATAGAGACAAAAAAACATCCGCTCAGACACACAGGCACAGAGAGAGAGGGGCAAAAATATTTACAAACAAACAGAGGTATGCACATAATCATACAAAAGACAGACATAGAAACTAGCAAACATCCGCTCAGACACACAGGTGTAGAGAGAGAAACAAAAACACTACAAACACACATAGTCAGACACAAAATCATACAAAGATCTGCTTAGAGACAAGCAAAAACATCCGCTCAGACACACACGCACAGAGAGTGAGAGAGAGAGAGAGGGGAAAAAATACATACGAACGCACACAAACAAATACATACAAACTCTCTCTCTCTCTCTCTGTGCGTGTGTGTGAGCGGATGCTTGCTCGTCTCTATGTCAATCTTAGTGTGATTTTGTGGCTGACTCAGTTTGTTTGTAGGTATTTTCACTCTCTCTCCCCACTGCCCCTGCCGAATCCGGGTGATAGGGCCTTTTCGGGTTCTAAGCCAGGAAACACTATCGTGTATTTTCTGGCCGCTGCTTTTTCCTCGGACAGTTCTTCGCAAAGTGTGACGTGTCGTCACACACAAAGCAGGCTCTTCGTGTATTTTTCCTGTTTGGCGACTCTCGTGCGCGAGTTTCTGTTTCCTGTTTGGGACTCGAGCTCAGCTCGCTTGATGACTGCTCTCTTCACCTCTACGGTTGCCGTCAAAACCCTTCTGTTTCCTTCCCTCCTTGTCCAGACGCTGATCTCTGTTATCGCTACCCGTCTTCAAATAATCTTTCCTTTTTTTACGAGCTAGGGCACTAGCTTCTGCAAAAGAAACAGCTTCTTTAATAGTTTGAAACTGCCTCTCCGAAGGGCTATATGCAGGTGGTACAATAATGCCTCCGTAAACTGTTCCACCTGTAAAAGCTCAAAAATTTCTTCTACATCCTTCAATGATACAACCACTCTGGCTGGCCGGGTGTTTGTTGCCACCAGGTTCTCTGCTTGCCCTCTCAGCGATGTTAGACTGAGTCATTTATTGAAGCTAGTTCCCAGCTTCTTTCCAAATTCTCCGTAGGACTCCTTTTCTTCCCCTTTAGAAGCGTCTGCGATACGTTGCATTTGTGACAGAATACTTCTCAAGTATTGCCGTCTTAACCGCAAATAATCAGCAAATGTATCCGCCGACAAACCTGACATCGTCCCCAATCCAGGACCCGGCAGAACAAGATACAGCTGTGTAGCCCATTGTTCCCTAGGCCAGCCACTTGCCGTCGCAGTGCTCTCAAACATGCTTTAAAAACGAGTCTACGTCGTCAGAATCCGTCAGCTTCATTAGCTTGGGCCTAATTTTGGCTTGTGTTGCTGTAGGCTGCTGCTAATATGCCGCAATTTGAACCGCCAAGCTAATTGTTAGGGCGTTTAGTGCTGTCATAAGCTGATTAAACTGTGCTGTTTCCATTGGTATCGGATATTTATTTCCCAAGATCTGAATACTTGCTGAAACTTCTAGCAATACTTCTACCTTTCCTTCTACTTTCTCTGTCCTTGCCTTACTATCTTCTGTTTCCCTACCTTTCCTTCTACTTTTTTTCTCCTCGCCTTACTATCTTGTGTCTCAGAAATAGCCTCAGGCAAAAACTTCACACTCTGTTGTGTTCCCTTCTCGTAAGGACAACTAATCCCCTCTGCCGGGCTCTCAGCCCCACCTACAATCTTTGTTATATTTGACTGAAATACCTGTTCCTTCTTAGAGTTGAACTCTTTAAGAGGGTCTACTTTAGTCCTCCTCGTAAGAATCGCTGTTGCTTCGTTGTTTAGAGTGTCGGGTAATTTCACGTGAATTTGACCCAGATAACTGGACCTAGTCTGTCTCACAGACTTGGTATGATTCTCGGGCATACGACTTAACCCACCTTAGGTTAAAAAAAAAGTTTTTTTTATACTAAACTAAAATTTCTATAATCTCTCTGAGGGTTACAAAAATGTTTCATTTCTTTACCGCCTCAATTACCGGAAAATCGTCACTCCAATTTGTCAACAATTAGGATCTGAGCGTTACCCCAATTTGCCTATCTGTCTGAGTGGATTTTTGCTTGTCTCTATGTCTGTCTTTGCTTGATTTTGTGTCTGACATTGTGTTTTTGACGGTATTTCTGCCTCTGTCTGTGTCTTTGCCTGTGTGTCTGAGTGGATGTTTGCCTGTCTCTATGTCTGTCTTTGTGTGATTTTGTGTCTGACTCTGTGTGTTTGTAGGTGTTTTTCCTCTCTCTCGCTCTCTCTCTCTCTCTCTCTCTCTCTCTCTCTCTCGCTATCTCCTCTCTCCTCTCTCTCTCCTCTCTCTCTCTCTCTCGGATCTCTCATCTCTCTTCCTCTCTCTCTCTCTCTCTCTCTCTCTCTCTCTCTCTCTCTCTCTCTCTCTCTCTCTCTCTCTCTCTCTCTCTCTCTCTCTCTCTCTCTCTCTGTCTGTGTGTGTCTGTGCGGATGTGTGCTTGTCTCTACGTCCGTCTTTGTGCGATTTTGTGTCTGACTTTGCGCGTTTGTAGGTATTTTTGCTTCTCTGTATCTGTGCCTGTGTAAATGAACGGATGTTTGCTTGTCTCTATGTCAATCTTTGTGTGATGTTGTGTCTGACTCAGTGTGTTTGTAGGTATTTTTAGCTCTCTCTTTCTCTCTGTGCCTTTGTATCTGAGCGGATGTCTGCTTGTATCTCTGTCCGTCTTCGTGTGATTTTGTGTCTGACTTTGTAAGTTTGTAAGTACTTTTGCCACTCTCTCTCTCTATGCATATGTGTTTGAACGGATGTTTGCCTGTCTCTATGTCTGTATTTGTGTGTTTGTAGATATTTTTGCCTATCACTCTCTGTGCCTGTGTATGTCGGAGAGGATGTTTGCTTCTCTCTATATCTAGTCTTTTTGTGATTTTCTGTCTGACTCTATGCGTTTGTAGGCATGTCTTCGCCTCTCTCTCTCTCTCTCTCTCTGTGCCTGTTTGTCTGCGCGGATTTTTGCTTGTCTCTATGTCTGTCTTTGTTTGATTTTGTATCTGACATCGTGTGCTTGTAGGTATTTCTGCCTCTCTTTCTCTAGGTGCCTATGTGTCTGAGTAGATGTTTGCCTGTCTCTATGTCTGTCTTTGTGTGATTTTGTGTCTGACTCTGTGTGTGTTTGTAAGTAAGTTTACTTTCTTTCTCTTTCTGCCTGTGTGTGTCTGTGCGGATGTTTGCTTGTCTCTATGTCCGTTTTTGTGTGATTTTGTGTCATACTCTGCGAGTTTCTAAGTATTTGTGCTTCTCTGTCTCTGTGCATGTTTGAATGAGCGGATGTTTTCTTGTCTCTATGTCTATCTTTGTTTGAATTTGTGTCTGACTCAGTGTGTTTTTAGTATTTTTGCCTCTCTCTCTGTGCCTGCGTGTCTGAGCGGATGTTTGCTTGTCTCTATGTCTGTCTTTAAGTGATATTGTGTTTGAATCTCTGTGTTTGTAGGTATTTTCGCTGCTCTGTCTCTGTGTCTGTGAGAATGAGCGGATGTTTGGCTGTCTCTATCTCTGTATTTGCGTAATTTTGTGTCTGACTCCGTGTGTTTGTAGGTACTTTTGCCTGTCTTTCTTTCTCTGTGCCTGTTTGTCTTAGCGGATGTTAGCTTGTCTCTATATCTGTCTTTATGTGATTTTGTGTCTGACTATGTATTTGTAGTTATTTTTGCCTCTCTTTCTCTCTATGCCTGTATGTCTGATCGGATGTTTGCTTGTCTCTATATCTGTATACGTATGATTTTATGTCTGACTCTGTGTATTTGTAGATAGTTTTTTGTAGATAGTCATTTAAGACATGTAAAAAAGTAGAAAAAATTTCTATGCCAAAAAAATATAAAAAATAAAAAATACAAGTTCGAAAAAAGTAAATATAAAAAAGTATAAAAAATGGGGACAGGGGCCAAAATGGGGGCGAAGGGGGTATTGGGGTCCTTCAAGGTTGGGGTCCTTGGTGGTTGGGGTCCTTGATGGTTGGGTTCCAATGTGGTTCAAATCAATAACTACCTCACTACTTGATTTCTAAGGATTATACTGTATTTCTAAGGATTGTTCTGGATTTCTATATCAAAATTTTTTCTCGGTGCCTACGACTTTATTAATCCACTTTATACATACTCCAATATTAAACAATATCTTATATTGGCTGCACTCCTCACTTGGTATTTGTGTATTATATCGACCACAGCCAAGAAGTTAAGTTATGTCAATCGAATCAATCGATTTGTGATGGATGAATTTATGCTAATCCTATTCTAATATGTGTGTAATGTGGCGTGGGAGTCACCTTTCCCTCAGATTTCCCTTTAGCTGATAAGCGATTAAAATTTCAACCCTTTATTGGTTTTATTCATTCCAAATAAAAAAAAATACTCTTATCTTTGTCATTTGGTTTTATCTGGATTTTCATATCCTGAGTTAAAACCCTTTGAATGCTATACTGAACGTACATCATAATTCGGATCATTGACCTACATAAATACATCTAACAAAAGGTATCTCATTTGCATAATTATTGCATGAACAATAACAGGATTTACTCGCTCAGGGATCCTACCTCCGTATAGTATACCCTTTTGGTCGGAATATATCCTATACTGGTCGCTTTTATACAATGTTCGTCCCGGATACATTGTGGCCTTACTACTCACAGCAAGTTAGGCCCTTGCTTAAGATGATGAATGAAGTATTAGGCGAACTTCAAGACCAGAATATTTGTCATGGAGGGCTCTGATATATCAAAGGCATACCCCACGTTTTTTTGCATGAGGAAGAATAGCAGCGTGAATGAGAGAGAGGTACATCGTGTCGTGGTAGCGCAAAATTTCTCCTCATGCATAAGCGTCAATCAGAGCTTTTGTGATAACGGATAGAGTATGGACACAGCCTAGACATCACTGGAAGCCACATTGATAAGGTTGAATATAAGGCTTCATGTTCAGATGGTCGATGAAGTGTAGCTCGAAAAGCATGTAGAAAATAGTTGCCACTTTTAAAAGGCGGAATGACGAGCACAGGGTTGTGATTTTACTTTTCTTTGGTATTTATGTAAGATTTTCAATCGAGAAAGAAGGAGGCAGAACTCCTTCAACTACAATCATTTGCGCCAAAAGAGCAATATGGTTTACCAGCAGCTCGCTGCCTTGCAGAATGTGAAGAGCATTCATTTTATCCATGCCGGGAAATTTCTTGAGTTTTAGGTGCAGGATTGCTCGCATTACAGAACCAACCGACACAAAAATTGTCGGGGAAGCAAACTAGAGGAGAATGCATCGAACCTATCTTCATATTCTGACTGAAGGGCAGCATCTGGCGGAGAGAATTCAGCTAGAAAATACGAATTCCACTCGGAATCAGATATATATTCAGCAGATAGACGGGAACTGGAAGGATCTCTTGATACATTTTTCCAGAAGTAATTTTGGTACCAAAAGATGCCCTGGGATGTCTTTTCAACTATTAGGCGCATGTAGATAGATAGTTCTTTTGCGAGTTTCCTTTTCGTAAAAATACAAATATCAGAAACCCAACCAGAATGATTATTCTTGACTTTGTTTATTTATTCTTCTTTTAAGCCAGATAATATGGGCAGACACAGTGTAGTATGACACTCTTGCCTTTTGGGGGTATGAGGGATGGCAATATCAGACTTACTTATGATAAAATCTCTTAATAGAAAGAATTTTTGGCTATTAATTTAGCTTTCAGGTTTTAAAAAGTTCTTATTTTCGTCACTGTCTTCTTCCTTTTAAAGCCATTACTTTCAAATGTCTACCAGAAACAGTGTGTTTCGTGTTTAATTTTCAGTAAATTGCAGATAATATTCTTGTCTTTTGAGAAGTGGCAAAAATACAGCCATATCTATGTTTTTTTTTCTATTTTGGCTCCATTGTCCATTGTAATTATTTTTGATTCAGATTTCGTTTTTATGCAAATGAATCATGTTAAGGGAACAATGGGTTGTTTATTTTTCTTTTTCCCCTTCTTTACCTTTTCTTATGCTGTTAAATTCGGTTTATTTCAAGAAATTGGCCCTCTGCGGTTCTTACGGAAAGCGTGGACCTCAAGCAGGACTGATGAATATGCTACTATATTTTAGGTACCTTCAGGTAATCCTTGCCGTGGCCCAAAAAGAATGAAAGTCCTTGAACATATAGTGTGTGACTTGAAATAAATTTCAATTGAAAATAATTTGAATATAGTCTAAATGTAGCTTTAAATATAATTGAGTTTGAATATAGTTTCTATAAGAGGCACCTATATAAAGCTGTGCTTTCAAGCTTTCGTTTCTTTGAGCCATAATTCTTTTTTTGATTTGAAAGTTCTATTGAGGCGGAACATTAAACAGGTGCCAGTTTCAAATTAAAATCAACTTAAAATCTAAAAGTTGTTAAAATGTTCGACAATTCCCAATCCTAAAGCAAAAATGTCTTCTCAGAAAATTGGAACAGTTAGAGATATGGAGATGAGCATTTTCGCAAAAGTACGACAGTGCTGTTATCTACCTTCAAAAACCATTTCCCTTGTTATTTTGCTTGCATTTGCTACTTTATTTTCGGTGTTGGGGACTGCGGAAGAGAAATGGCGCCACATACATCTCTCAAACTTTAACAGTTATGTCTTCGCTAAGCGATTGGATATTACCTTTTGCTCTTTCCGTAATAGTAATATTAGAAAGTTCACCCACGACGAAAATTAATTATTGTTAAGAAGGATAAAATTTTTAACGTATTCTTAGTTCCCGACTTTAATAGTTCTCTCAATGGATAATGAAGCCAAACTAAAAAAAAAACACAAATGAGGGTAGATTTTTGCCTCTCCAAAGGCAAGAAAGTAATATGCAAATTACTGAAAATTAAATACGTGTTTATTGTACACGTTTAAAAGTAAGACTTAAAAGGAAGAAAATAGTGACGGAAATAAGTATTTTTTACCATAGTAAAGGTATATTAATAGCCACAAATACTTTCTATTGAAAGTTTTTATTACAAGTAAGTATGATGTTTCCATCCCTCATACCTCCGAAAGGCTAGAGTGTCACACGGCGCTGAAAAATAAACACACGGCCTAAATAAAAAGTTCAATTTCATCCACTAATTTTCGTCTCTTTTGAAATCTATGGATTTTGAAATAATGTTGAGGGACGGATTTTGAAATAATTATGGAATATATAATTATATGGAATAAATAATTATTTGAAGTATATCTAATTATTACATAATAATTATGGTTTTGAAATAATGTTGACTATGATTTACGATATATTATGATATCAAAGCATTAATTGTTAAATCATACTGATAATGAAAAAAAAGAACTAGCATAAGTTTGAAAAGTGCTTAAATAAAAAAAAATACCACCCATATATTATTATTCATTTTCCTTGGCAACTTCGTGCGGAAGAGGTTCTCGTATGAGCATGTGAGCGGCTTAACGATTGAAAATTCAAAGCTCTAGTAACATAGGCACCAAATAGAAGGTTCGTAGGATGAGTAAGAATATGCGTCCATTGGGGGAATCACAGGACCTAGGCCCCCCAGTTTTGGAAAAATAAATCGGGAGACATTTCAGTGAAAACACACATACACCCTAAATTTTAGTGAACTGACGCCAGAGTCAGCTTTTGAGAGGGACAAACGGGGATGGTTATAATCATTTTTTTTAAAATAAAGTAAAGGGCGCACTTGACAAATTTTATTAATAAATGAAAATTTTATTAAAATTTGGCCAGAAAATTTTTGAGATACAGGGGGGAGGGTAATCCAGATTTTGGTCCCTGCGCAAGAAAGGCAAGAATCGCCACTGACTGACGATACTACGGGGAAGTACTGCCAGGAGCTTTGTCGTTACGAATAATTAATAAAAAAACTTTTTCCACAAAATAAGTTTTTCAAAGAAAGTAAAGAACTCCATTAAACCAAAAATGAGCAAAAATAAAATCAAATAATCTACCTAGTGTGAAACTACCACAACTCAGCATTGATAAATAAATGAAACCCAAAACGAACAGAAATTAAAACAAATAACCGAGTCAAACTCAAAACGAGCAGAAATTAACATGAGTAGGGCTCAAAACCCCTATGCATTCCAAAGGCCAGAACATAATTTGCACTTTACTGAAAAAATATAAATGTTTTTACTTTTATAACTTCAATAAATTAAATAATATTAACATTTTTATTACTAAATATCAGTATATGTATATTAAACTGACAATGCAAATTCATTTGTATTTTTTTAGTAAAGTGCAAAGGGTCCGGATGTAATTTCCGGACCTTTCAACTACTTTGAACAAAATGGCTATCTCAAAATTTTGATTGGACGTGTTTGGATAAATGGTGGGCGTGGAAGGGGTGTTAGTTGCCTTCCAATCACTTTTGACTATTAAAAAGGGCACTAACCATTTCAATTTCCAATCAAACGAGCACTTTTTTCTACGACTACAAGTTCCTACGACAGCGCTTTCTATAAGAAAAACCTTTTATGCCCCCAGGGCATAACTTACAACCCTTGCCCTGAGGGCTGTGGGGGATTGTCGTCCTCAAAGACCTAATTTCCAGAACATTCAATTACGTTGAACAAAATGACTATCTCAAAATTTGATTGGATGTGTTTGGGGAAAAGGTTCAAGTTCAAGTTCAATCATTTTATTTTTAACATATACATGTATATAATTGACATAGGCCCATGGGGAGACAAGCTCGAAAAACTAGGCCTAGACAAAGATACAATAAAAAATTACGCTACAATACAAAGATAATTACGACGGCAAAGATACAATAATACAACAATAATATGAAAGTAGCAGCTAGCCCAGGATCCAAATATAAATATAAATATATAAAAAAAATCAATATTATTAAATATAAATTCATACTAAAAGATAGCCGAGAGGCCCACATTCACCTAGAACAACAATCCAAACAAATAACTTAGTCATATTAAAAAGACGCTTAATTAAAAGTAATCCTGAACTAAATGAAATTTAAGATTCCTTTTTATTAAATGGATAGAAGAAAATTTATTAATAAAATCCTTATGAGCATCCCAGCGCCGGGCTATTGACACGAACGGGGCGAATTTAGATCTCTCAGTACTATACTTGTCAATGTAGATACTCTTTTTTGTCGCGTGTTATAACGATGTAAATCTTGTGATTGGATGAACAAACTTTGATTGAGGTAATATGGCTGTAATTTCTTAATGTCATAATTAAATTTGAAAATAATTGCTCCAAAAGTAAATTGTTGCGAACTGGAAGTATATCTAAATAAATATATAAAGATGCTGTAGAAGACTTTTTTGGAAGTGAAATAGGCGATGAAATAAAAGTTTGAGGATTCTTACTGCTTTATTTTGTAAAATCTGTATTGGTTTAATATGGCTTTTAAATGTAGATAAATATACAAGAGAACAATAATTAATATTAGACTGAATCAGAGCAAAATAAATGCTTCGTAAAGCAGAGTAGGGCAAATAATGCTTCAACCTCCGCATTAAACCAACATACCTTGAAATCTTTAAGCGTATATTTTGAATGTGTGTTTTAAAAGATAAGCTTTCATCAATCATAAGTCCAAGGTACTTTATCACTTTCACCCGAGATATTGATAATAGATACTTTGAAGAAGTAACTCGGGTAATACGAGGGCATATATTTGACTTCCTGCCGTAAATTATGAAATTAGTTTTTGATAAATTCAAAGCAATAAAATTTGCAGAACACCATTCAAGAACATTAGAAAATGCAATATCAAGTTTTGCCTCTAACTCCTCGTCATTCCTCTCAGAAATTGAAACTGCCGTATCATCAGCAAAATGTGTGCTGAGACATGGGATTGCCAAAGCGCGGTGAAAATCATTTATATGAATTAGAAAAAGCAGAGGACCTAGGACAGAGCCCTGTGGCACCCCAACCATCGAGGAATGAGGAACACAGGCGAAGAGAGAAAATTGCCTCCATCTATTCGTTGCTTTCTCTTATCAAGATAAGATTTAACTAGATCCATCGCCGGTCCGCGCACACCACAATTATCCAATTTACGAAAAAGAACACATGGGATATTGTATCGAATGCTTTTTTAAAATCCAAATATATTGTTGCTGGAATTTCACCTCTATCTAAGCATTCATGAATATATTGGATGAGAGCAATGATAGCGTGCTCAGTATTGTGTCCAGACCTAAAACGAAACTGGGAATTTGTGAAAAAATTAAACGATTTAAGAAAGTCATAGAGCCTCTTATAAATTGCCTTCTCAAATATTTTAGAAAATGCTGACAAAATAGAAATAGGGCGGTAATTTGATGGGTTTTCAGGAGAGTCACCTTTGTGAAGCGGAATTATCCTCGCTTCTTTAAAAGCAGACGGGAAAACTCCATTTTTAAATGAAAGATTAATTATATGCTGTAATGGCAAAATTACTGCAGACAATATTTCTTTAACAATTATAGAACTAGACCCGTCAATTCCGCTGAATTACCTGGATTTAGATCACACACTATTTTTGTTATTTCAGACCGAGAAATAGGCGCAAGAAAAATTGAATTACTTTGAGGAGATGGAAGGTATGAAGAAAAATGTTTATTACTATATGAATCAAACTGGTTCATTACTGATGAAACAATTTTCTCTCCTATACTAGCGAAATAAGTATTCAAAATATCTGCCACTTTCTCCAATTTGTTAGTCGTTGATCCATCTTCTAAACTAATAACTTCAGGCAACTTAGAATTCCTTTGTTTTTTTATAATAGAATTAAGTAAGACCACGTTTTGCGAGGAGAATTTTGAGCTTCTTCGAGAGACTCTTTATAATACCTATGTTTCGACAATCGTATCAGTGCGGTTAATTTATTTTTGAAGATTTTAAAATTTTTAATATTATAATCAGTTGGATTCTTTAACTGCTTTTTAAATAACTGTTTTTTTTTTATTAACTGATACCAAAATTCCAGACGTTATCCGCGGCCTTATAGGAAATTTTTCTCTGCAAATTTTCTTCGTAACAAATGGGCAACTAGAATCAAGGCAGCAATTGAAATTTCTTAGGAAAGTATCAGTTGTCACATCTGTATCCTCCGTGGATATTACATCCTGCCAATCCAATAGACCAAGGCTTTCATTCAGGTGCTTTAATGTTATTTTATTTATTAACCGTACTTGACGTTCCTTACTTACCTGCGGTATTTTATAAGCAAAAGCTAAATCTGAAACCAGCAGGAAATGATCCAATAAATCACTTAAAACAGCAAAATTTGCTTTAATTGGTAAGGATGTAAAAATATTATCAATGAGAGAAGCAGAACTAGGTGAAATTCTAGTAGGTATCAGGCAAGTAGGAAGCAGATATGCAGAAAAGCAAGAAGACAATAAATCAACAGAAGCTTCTAGAAGGTCAATGTTGAAATCTCCGGAGAGGATAACATCTTTATTTTGCAAATGAGGTTGATGCAAAAAATCATGTAGATTAGAGAGGAAAGACTTGACTGGAGAAGAAGGAGGTCGGTATACTACGCAAAAAACTATATCTTTTTTTCCAAGACTAATTTCAGTTACCATTACTTCAAAAAGCATTTCCTCATGAGAACCTTCTAGATTTGCAAGGCGTCGAAAAGAGATACCTTCTTTAACTAATACTGCCAAACCACCTTGGCGCCTTCTCAGTCGGTTTTTGAAAGTAAATTGATATCCAGGAAAAGCAACATGAGGAGCCGTGTCTATAAGAAAAGTCTCACAGAATCCAACGACATGACAAGATAGCTATTGAACTACATCGACAAGATCATCCTGTGAACTAAAAAAACCTCTACAATTAAAAATCCTGTTCTCACAACCCCGGTACTGGGAAGATCAGAAACTTCGGAAGGTAATTTATGTCTACATTTTGGAAAATTAATTAGCCCACCATCATTTATCTCATTTCCAAAAAATTTATGATGGCTCTGGAAAATGGAAAATTCAAAAGGGTTAGACTCTAAGTCCCTCAGTCTATCCCCAATACAATTATCATCCAATGTAAATAATCAGAATTATGATCAGGACTAGCAGAAACTTACGCAAAATGCACACCGTCTGAGTCTTAACATAGCAAAAACAACTGAACCAGCGAGAACTCGAAAATAATGATGAAAGAAAAAGAAACTGCTTGAAAATAAATAGAAACAAGAGAAAGAAGCTGAACTTATTCATTGTAACATGAAATGTGGATACAGAAACAATTATTATACTCAATTACTTCATATAAATAGAAACACACAAAAAAGACAGAAAATAAACTTATAATAAGCTACAGAGGGACAAAAAACCTCACAAGAAATAAAAATAATAGAAACACACAAAAAAGACAGAAAATAAACTTATAATAAGTCTACAGAGGGGCAAAAAACCTCACAAGAAATAAAAATAATAGATCCTATGAACAGAGAAACATTACATAAAGTAGTACAAATAATGATGTCCAAAAGCTTACTCTCCAAATCGTTATTCCGCAATTTTTCTTGCTCTAGATCATTTCGAAGCTTTTTAGATTCCTCTCGTAGATTCGCATTTTCAGCTGATATTTGCCTAACTTCATCTTGAAGGGAAATTATTGAGACAGAAAAACTTTTCTGCTCTGCTAATATTTTATCCAGCAACGCCTGAATCCGTTTCATTGCTTCATCAAATTTTCCTTGAGTGACAGCCATAATGAATGCTATAATCCGCACGTAGAAGTCTACACTTGCATCAAATTACGCAATGGCAAAGTCCAAAACAATATCAAATTTAATCCTTTTAACTTGAAAAAGTAATCCGATTATAGGAGTTCACTCTTATAGGATTATAGGAGGGCTAGTTGCCCTCCAATCACTTTCGACTATTAAAAAGGGCACCAGCCCTTTGAATTTCCAATCGAACGAGCCTTTTTTGAAGTTTCTACGACAACGCTTCTATAAAAACCTTGTATGCCCCAAGGTATAACTTACAACTCTTGCCCTGAGGGCTGTGGGGGAGGGTCCTCCTCAAAAACATAATTTCTATCTGGAAATCAACTACGCTGAACAAAATTGCTATCTCAAAATTTTGATTGTACGTGTTTGGGGAAATGGTGGGCGTGTAAGGGGTGTTAGTTGCCTTCCAATCACTTTCGACTATTAAAAAGGGCACAAGCCACTCCAATCTCCAATCGAATCAGGCCTTTTCAAAGTTTCTACGACAACTTCTTCGATACGAAGTGCCCTGGTCTAAGACCAAGAAACCAAAAAATAAATAATACATTGTGACAACATCGTTCTTTACTTAGGCAGCGCTATTGCGCTGCCTATGATAGTAATTAGGTAGGGTTCCGGGGACTCTACCTATGGGGACCGGGACCCGGTCCCCACAGGGACCCGTAAATTTTGTGCTATGAGTGAAAAACAAATTCCCAAATTTCGTACCAAACTGGGAAAGGCTGCTCGACTTATGGAGATAAAAGTAAATTAAATTTTCCCGGTATGTTCACAAAAACAAAATGCCCCTATATTTAGCAACAAACGCCCTCTAAAGAGGCATTTGATTCAGACGAAAAAATCCAATTTTTGGAGTGTATTTTTAAGTAATTCTAGGATAGTTTTGATTTCCATCTTGAGTGAAATTAAAATCCCCCCCCCCCCTGGCAAATGCCCCCCCCCCGGAAAATACTTTTTTTTTAGTTAACAAAATTTCCAGATATCTCGCTATTCTTCTGTAATTTTTTAGTGGCCATATACCATACCTAGTAAGAATTGTTTTCTAACTTCAAACTATCCTAATACTTTACCGCCCCCCCCCCCCCCCCGTGGAAAAGAAAGCTTTCCAAATTTGATATTTTTTCAGTTTTATATTTTTAATTTTTTTTTTATTCGTAGGGGGAAGGAATTTTGGTGCTTGTGTATTATGGGTCACTCAAGTTTACGCTGTGTAAAACACGAGAACAAACCGGTTTCTTCGTTCAGCTTAGCGCAAGACAAGATAAAGACAAGTGACATAATACATGGGAAATATATTACTTGGGCTATATATTTGAACATAAGGGAGAGGGGGGGGGGGTAAAGTGTTTGGACAGTTTGAAGTCAGAAAACAATTCTTTCTAGGTATATAACCATTAAAAAATTACAAAAGAATAGCGAGGTATCTGGGAAATTTTTGAACTAAAATAAAAAAAAATCCCAGGATAAAGTAAATGTAATGTTTTATTTAAGTGTTTTTTCCAAGTTTTCAATGTTTTTATTCAATGACCGTTTTTCCAAGTATTAAGTACCATTATTAGGTTAATGTAGTGTTTCATTTAAGTATTTTATGATGATCGCTGATCAAAGTTTATGTTATTTTTGCCTTTCATTTATGTTATTTTACTGTGTCCATGGCCGTATATTTGGCTTTAAAATACACTTACAAATTTATCTATCTAATATGCAGAATAATTGGACCAAACACATTTTGCATGCAGACCTGCTATACTCCCCTCCCCCTAATCTGCAAATCTATAGCCCGAATTTATTTCTAAAGTAACAAAGAAACTAACGAAAAAACCGGTGTGTTCTTGAATTTTACGCAGTGTAAACTTGAGTGAGTGGCGCGTAATACACAAGTACAAAAATTCCATCCCCTACGGAAATTAAAAAAATGAAACTCAAATAAAATTCTCAAATTTGGAAAGCCTTATTTTCAACGGGGGCGGGGGTATTTTTCCGGGAGGTTGTCGCCGGGGGAGTAAACGTCGGCCACCGAAATTTAGCATGCCCTCAAATCACTTTTAACCGCTCTTCAAATGTTTTGCAAATATTTGCTTCTTCACCAAACATTTACAAAAAGGTGTTAATTGACATCTAGTTGACAATTATCGAAAGTAACTAACCTTTTTTATTACTCCGTCTAAGACCCCGTCTAAGGTAATTACATAATTAAATGACTTTGAATTGAGTAGTAACCTTGAATTTTTAATTCTATTCTCTCATGGGTTTTTATTAAAAGTTCGTAGTAAAAGCAGGTCAAAAATTCTCTGTAATCTTGACATAATCTGTACCCTCAATGATTTACTATTAAAAAAGGGAAGGAACTCATTAGTATATTTTGCGGTTAGAATCAGGTTTTGTAACCTCTAAAATTGGTCTATGTTAGTATTCAATTGAGTTACTGAAGGATTAACAGGCGCATTTGTTTAAGGTTTAAATGCTTCTTCTCTTTGTAATTTTTCCGTCACGTGAATACTTGCATGTGATTGTATGGGTACTTGATGGTGGAAGATTCACGCAAGTATCAAGGAGTAAAATTCTAGTTACTCCCGTACAATCCAGAACACACTTGAGAAGTGAAGTTAGGTTAGTCAAAATGAAATATACCCAAACAGGAGGAAAATATAACACTTTAGTTTACATAGGCTAGTAATATAATTTAGGCTATATATTTGCACATTAAGGGGGGGGATAACTTAACCAAAGTACCAACTCTATAAAACTAATTCATCTTCGTATACAGATAGCTGTAAACTGGTTTTTCGAAGATTCAACTGAGCAAACTTCTCGAGTGTGTTCTTGATTTTATGGGGGGGGGGTATCAAATTCTAGTTTAGGGGCTTCTTTCTATCTAGAAATGTAGTTGAGCTAGATCAATTTAATTTTCAGAAATTTATCCAGGGCCAAAATGTACCAAGGGAAGTTGTTTCCTGTCTGGTATGTCTGCATTTTTCTTAGTTCTGGGGCTAACATCTAGGCTATCTGAACCTGAACTCTAAGAAAAAATTTTATACCTTAACGTTCAGTTTTCAAAATCTTTTATTGGCGTTAGTATTTGAAAATGCCATTCCCGTTATTTTTATAGAATTTTAAGCCATATCAAGGGTTTTCTCCCAAAATTGAGGAAAAGATTTACAGATCTTAAAACCTTACAAATCAAGATTTAGCAAAAGGATGAGGCTTCTCTTTTCTGTGCCTCATTTTGGAAGAAGTTTAATTTCACTTTATATACACAGCAGGGGCATAGTTCCAGCATTTTCAATGGGGGGGAGGGGCAAGAAGGATCTCCATCCGGTTATCCAGGGACATGGGCAATACAATTTTTTCTCAAATATTGGGGGGGACTTCCCCTCTGAAAAGACGCCACTGATGCGCTGCTAGGTTCACTTGAATAAGACATAGATCGTTAAAGATCATCACAGGTCAGTGCCCTTTATTCCCAGGATATCATTAAGGCTTTAGATATATTCCTTAGTGTTTTATTTGTCTAACTCAACGGTTCTAGGCGTTAACTCCGCCCCCAGAAACCCCCCCCCCCCCACTGAAAATAGCCCCCGGAAAATACCCTCCCCTCCCCATGGAAAACAAGGCTCTCCAAATTTGAGAATTTTATTTGAGTTATTTTTTTTTAAATTTCCATAGGGGGAAGGAATTTTGGTACTTGTTTATTATGCGCCACTCACTCAAGTTTATGCTGTGTAAAATTCGAGAAACACACTGTTTTTTTGTTAGTTTCTTCGTTACTTTATAAATAAATTCGGGCTACAGATTTGTACATTAGGGGGGGGGGGGGGGATAAAGTATTGCAGGTCTGTATGCAAAATGTGTTTGATACAAGTATTCTGCATATTAGATAGATAGATAAATAAGTGTATTTTAAAGCCAGATATATGGCCATGAACACAGTAAAATAACACAAATGAACAGTGATTGGGGGGGGAGGGGGGTTAACCCCCCCCCCCCTCCCCGGGAAATCCCCCCCCCAAGGAAAGTAACCCCCTCCTTGGAAAATACCCTCCCCCCTGTGGAAAATAAGGTTTCTAAATTTGAAAGTTTTATTTGAGTTTCTTTAGTTTCTGAAAAGTGTAAGGACGGGAAAAAAAAAAAAAAAAAGCTGAAAAGTGCTAAGGAACGGGAAAAAGGGGAATTTACACACCAGAAGTATCTTAAAAACTTAGGAAAAAAAAACACAAATCCATTTGTGTCGAAAAGACTTCCATATTTAAATTCTCCAATTTTTGGCAGTAGCGGGTGCCAAATTAAAGAAAAAATTGAAGAAGAAGAAAAAATTCGAACTATCATCAAAATTAAGCTAAAACATATGACAACAAAAAGTTTAAGAAAGTTTGGCTACACTTTGAAAGGATAGTTGGCTCTGGGAACCAACAAATTCTAAATTGTTTAAGTTATTACGGACAAAAGCGTTGTCAAATTCTACGAGTTTTTTTTCTTATCTTACAAGTGTAAAACTACAACAAATCATCATTAACAAATAAATGAAAACCAAAACTAACAGAAATTACTCAAAACGAGTAATTTCTCAAAACTCAAAACGAGCAAAAGTTAAAAGGAGTATGGCTGACAACACCCATGTGCTCTTCAGACCAGAAAATAATTTGCACTTTACTAAAAACAAACCGTGTATTGTCAGTTTGATATACATATTCTGATATCTATTCCTTATAGTTTTAATACTTCTTTATTTGCTAAGTCAAAAAAAGGGAAAATATTTAAAATGTATTTTTGTTTTCAGAAAAGTGCAAATTATATTCTGGTCTCGAGGAGGTGTGGTTTTCAGCCCTACTCATGCTAATTGTTGCTATTTTGAGTTTGAATAGGTTATTTATTGTAATTTCTGTTCATTTTGGGTTTAATTCATTTATCTGTGGTAGTTTTACGCTTGGTAGATTATTTGATTTTATTTTTGCTCATTTTTGGTTTAATGGATTTCATTACTTTTCTTTGAAAAACTTATTTTGTGGGAAACGTTTTTTTTTTCTAATTAACTAAAGAAAAAGTTGTTACTTCGAAGAAAAAAAATGCTAGTGTTAAGAGAAACTTGTTACTTCTAACAGAAAACATGGTAGCATCAACAGAAAATTGCTACTTCTAAGACAAATTTGGGTACTTTTTCATTATATGGGCCTTTCTAAAAAGTCAAGTTTCGCTAATGCTAATGAAATAAAATAGGATGAACATATGATAGTTTATAACAAATTTGGGCTATATATTTGCACATTCGGGTGGTGGGGGGGGGGTAAAGCATTGCATATATTAAATACGTAACATAGCCTAACCTAGGTACCTTCCACCCCCCCCCCCCCCTAAACCCCAAAAAACAATGTTTAAATATCGTATACGCAATGGAAACCCCGCTATGGATTGCATTACTCTATAGCCGTCTCCTGAATTAACCCGTCAAAAACGGGTTTTTCATGACTGGTTTCCTTGTAGAGGCCCATATAATGGGAAAGTACCGAAATTTGTTATCTTTGACGGAAAACTTAACTCAAACTACGCCGGCCACCCCATAAATCAACTAAAACGCCGGCCACCCTAACTCAACTAATTTCCAAGTTGACAAAAGCCCCTAATCTAGAATTTTATCATCCTATTTTCCCAATTAATTGGCGGCTAAATATATAGCCAACGTTTTTAAACTTTGCAGTCATAAGATCAACGTATGTTTGGACGAGTCCGGGTTAGCAACACATGTGCGTTGACCTATAACAGTGACTGCCTTTTCTGGCATTCATCAATTGATTTTGTTATATTTTGGATAGAAACAAGGTATTAGAATTTTGTAAGTTTTTCTTTTCTTTTAATAGGTCGTTTTTTAAATCATGTATAGTTTAATTGGTTAAAGATTGCATGGTTATTATTTTAATGGTAATTTTTTACCAAATCATATTATTGACTTGCGAATGAAATGAATATACCGCTCGATGCCTTTTTTTATGCTCTTTCCAAATATAATAATCATTTTTGTCGGAAATGAATTTTACCCCCACACCTATATACCAATCCAGGGTATATATTTACACTTTAGCGGGGTGGGGGTAAAGTTTAAACTTACCTCCCATTTACATCAGAAATAAAATTTGCCCCCCCCTAATGTGCAAATATATACCCTGAATTGGTATATATAGGGGTGGGGGTAAAATTCATTTATGACAAAAATGATTATTGTATTTGGAAAGAGCATCGAGTGGTATAGGCTATTCACTTTATTCGTAAGTCAGTAATATGATTTGGTAAAAATTTACCATTTTAATCTTTTAAAACAATATGTCTGTGTGGCTTGTAGAGACAGTCTCAGGGGTATACGGAACCTCGAGCAAGTGTCGTGATCGGTTGACAGCTGTCTATCCCATCTATTGTCCCAATGCATCTCCCGTATTTCTACCTGTGTACCGTTAAATTAAACCAACTATGACCAAACAAGAACCGGAAAAAAAACTATGACGGGTGGCGGAATGGATTGAAAATATATAATTTGATCTATATAGCCTATTTGTACATTAGGGGGCGGGGTCGTGGTAGAGTACAGCGGGGCTGCTTGCAAAATGTGTTAGTTACAATTGCTCTGCATATTATGAAAATTGAATAGTCTTTTTAAAACCTTTCCTTCTCTACAGGTCCTTCGCTAGACTTTCAAATAGGATAACTTCTGACATCACGATTATGTCCCAGCTCCCTCCCCATGTGCTAGGGTCGGGTAATAGGCAGGGGCATAATTTTCTATGGGGCAGGGAAGGGGCAACTGCACCCCTAAACCCCGTCCCCCCAACTCAAATTCAGCGTCTTCGAAATCTCGTCAAAACTAAGATAGGCCTACATAATTCAAGCATCCACAGAAACATACCAGTTTTCTACAGAAACTTGAAACTATTTGTTCAGGTTTGAACAAATACTTTTTACAGTTTTAATAAAGACTTCATAAATGGTATTATCAGTAAATTTTACTTTAATATTCTCAAAAGAATAAAAGTGATCGTTGCTGATTTACATTGTCAGCAATCACAAAAATAGTGACTTGCAATCACAGTATATAAATTAGACAGTGTGATCGTCCCCTATCTCACCCATAATAAAAACCCGGACCGAGGTGCGAGTGCTCCGGAGAAGAACGTAAAAACATAAGCGACATTAGATCTTTTCAAGGTTAGACAAGTCAGATTTCTCTTGAACGCGAAACTTGGCTTCAACATTGGAACACTAAATTTTAAAGAAACTTAATTTTAAATTAATTTATTCCAATACATATACGAAAATCGGTAATTAGTAGTGCAATGTTATTATTAGATATTTTTAGAAACTACAAGTAGGTTTCGAAGTCTCGAGTTGGTTTCAAAGGCATTTTGAGAAAGTTTCTGCCAAAATACGTGTTCCAGGGTAGATCAAATGCTGATGGCAGGTCAGATGAGAGGAGCTGGTAGAGCTGTTTGTACGCGCTATAAAAGAGTATGTGGGGGAGCTGTTTGTTCGCACCGAGAATGAAGAGCCAGAAATCATATGCGGTGAACTTGCTGCTAATTATCTTTATACAGTGCTTGCAATAATAAATCTATAAAACTGTGATTCTATCCGTTAGTACATCCGTTGTTTGGCTTACGTAGGAGTCGGGGCTGTTGCACTACAGCAACTGGAATCACAATATTAAGGGTAGACAAGCAGCTAAATTCTGGATTGTAGCGTACTATAATGTAGGAATATACAAAGGGGTGGACTACTGAGGGGCACACGCCCAATAATGAATTTTGCTAGAAGGAGACGAGAATCTCGTGTTTTCTGCAGCTAATTAGGACGAATATCGGAGCCTTTTTCTTGCATTTTGAACTAAGGCGAACCTAGTCTTGGGTGTCAGTCGGGGAGGGGGGGGGGACAAAAAACCCTTAGATTTTGAAAAATAGCACTTGTTACTATTTTCGTTTTTAAATAACTTTGACTTATTTATTTAACAAAATAAACAAAAATATTAACCATTAAAAATATAAATCACTATGCTAGGGGGAAAAAATGTTTTTTTCTTTGTCTTTGCAAAAAAGGGTACTGGTACACTTAATGGTGCACACGAAAGAAGTCAAGTTTGGTTAATGCTAATATAAAAAAAAATAGGATGAATATATAATAGTTTAGAAACAAAATTGGGCTATATATTTGCACATTAGGGGGGTGGGTGGGGGGGGGGGGTAAAGCATAGCATATATGAAATATGTAACCTAACCTAACCAGGGTACCTCCCCCCCCCCCTAAACCCCCCAAAAACAACAGTTTAAATATTGTAAATTCAATGAGAAACCACGCTCTCCGATCAATTTAGATAGCAATTACCCGCTTTACAGGTTTTGATGTCTGCATTTGTTGGACAGTCTATAGCGGTGTGTACTAATTTATGAAACAATATCTCTTGCTGTTTTTCGTAAATTGGTGCCCCTGGATCTAGTGGTTATCTACCGCTAAAGATACACTAGCTTGTCATTTTGTGTTAAAATTCTAGACCACTTCTAAACATCTATAATTCTAATTCATTCACCATATAATTCTATCTATAATTCATTATAATTCTAGACATCTTCTAAAACTTAGTTTGTCTTACAGGTTCGATATGGCACCGTGATTTCGGTACCCGCTTTACAGGTTTCCATGTCTGCATTTGTTGGACAGTCTATAGCGCTGTGTACTAATTTATGAAACAATATCTCTTGCTGCTTTTCGTAAATTGGTGCCCCTGGATCTAGTGGTTATCTACCTCTAAAGATACACTAGCTTGTCATTTTGTGTTGAAATTCTAGACCACTTCTAAACATCTATTAAATAAAAAAAAACAAGTTTTTTAAACTGAAAGTAAGGAGCGACATTAAAACTTAAAACGAACAGAAATTATTCCGTATATGAAAGGGGCTGTCCCCTCCTGAAACGCTTCGCTCTTTACGCTAAAGTTTTTATTGTTTTAAAAAATAAAGTTATGAGACAAAGTCAAACTTTAGCGTAAAGAGCGAGGCGTTGAGGAGGGGACAGCCCCTTTCATATACGGAATAATTTCTGTTCGTTTTTAAGTTTTAATGTCGCTCCTTACTTTCAGTTTAAAAAACTTGTTTTTTTTTAATTTAATTTCTGATCGTTTTTTAGTTAATGCAACTTTTATTTTGGCTCACCGTCATTGAATAAGTAAACAAAATTTGCATAAAAATTTTACTTTTCTTTTGCTAAATGGATGTCTCTAAATTTGGTTATGACGTAATTTACAAATTAACTTACGTAACTAACTTCTATATTCGTATATTTTTCTTCTAGCAAAAAATACAAAGTTGCAGATTTTTGCAGATACGAGCTTGAAAACCTATGTAATAGGGTTTTCTGATACGCTGAATCTGACGGTGTGATTTTCATTAAAATTCTTTCACTTGTAGGGGATGTTTCCCCCCTCTTTAAAAAATCGGGTAAATTTCTCAGGCTCGTAGCCTTTGATGAGTAATACTAAACTTAATAAAATTTATATATTTAGAATCAGCATTATAAACACATTCTTTTGATACATTTATTGACATCAAAATTTCGTTTTTAAAAGTTTCGATTACTATTGAGCCGTATCGCTTGTTTTTTTATTGTTTTTTTTTTTATTACGTTTATGTTATTACGTATATGAGGGGCTTCTCCCCTTAGTCAATACCACGCTCTTTACGTTAAAAGTTAAAAAAAAATTTGATTCACAAACCCCTGAATCACAAGGCCGTTTAATTAGAATAGATAGCTCTTTTGAAAGCACTAAAAAAAAACTGTAGCGTAATGAGCGAGGTATTGACTTGGGGGGATAACCCCCTCACATACGTTATAATTTCTGTTCGTTTTAAGTTCTAATGTTGCTTCTTACTTTCAGTTGAAAAAACTTGTTGTTTTTTATTTAATTTCTGATCGTTTTTTAAATAATGCTTGGAAATCCGGCGCCCCCTTCATAGAAATGTCCCTTACCCCAAAGAAACATCCTCCACGGAAATATTCTCCAGAGTAACCCCATCCTCTAGCCCCCCCCCCCCAGAAAAAAAACCCTTCCTGAAAATGTCTGTTTACTTCCCAATAACCAATAAATAATGCTGGCAAGTCCGGCACCCCCTTCATGGCAATTTCCCTTCCCCCATGAAAACTTCCTTCATGGACAGATCCTCCAACATAACCCCCCACCCCACCTTCCCTCCCACTACCATAAAAAAACCCTCCTGAAAACTTCTGTATACTTCCCAATAACCAATAGTATATGTTAACATTGGGTAAAGTTCATAACTTTTAGCCCTCCCCCTGGAGACTTCGGGGGATTAAGTCATCCTAAAAGACATATTTATCATATTTTCGACCATGCTGAACAAAATGGCTATCTCAAAATTTTGATCGGGTGACTTTGGGGAAAAAATAAGTGTGGGAGGGGGCCTAGTTGCCCTCCATTTTTTTGGTCACTTGAAAAGGGCACTAGAACTTTTAATTTCCGTTCCAATGAGCCCTCCCACGATATTCTAGGACCACTGGGTCGATACGATCACCCCCTGGGAAAAAAAAAACAAACAAATAAACACGCATCCGTGATCTTTCTTCTGGCAAAAAATGCAAAATTCCACATTTTTGTAGATAGGAGCTTGAAACCTCTACAGTAGGGTTCTCTGATACGCTGAATATGATGGTGTGATTTTCATTAAGGTTCTGTAACTTTTAGGGGGTCTTTCCCCCTTTTTTCGAAAATCAGCCAAATTTTCTCAGGCGCGTAACTTTTGATGGGTAGCACTAAACTTGATGAAAGTTATATATTTGAAATCAGCATTGAAATTTGATTCTTTTGATGTATCTATTGGTATCAAAAAACCCGTTTTTCTAGAGTTTCGGTTACCATTGAGCCGGGTCGCTCCTTACTTACAGTTCGTTACCACGAACTGTTTGATAATTCTAATTAATTCATCATATAATTCTATCTATAATTCATTATAATTCTAGACATCTTCTAAAACTTAGTTTGTCTTACAGGTTCGATATGGCACCGTGATTTCGGTACCCGCTTACAGGTTTCCATGTCTGCATTTGTTGGACAGTCTATAGCGCTGTGTACTAATTTATGAAACAATATCTCTTGCTGCTTTTCGTAAATTGGTGCCCCTGGATTTAGTGGTTATCTACCTCTAAAGATACACTAGCTTGTCATTTTGTGTTAAAATTCTAGACCACTTCTAAACATCTATAATTCTAATTAATTCATCATATAATTCTATCTATAATTCATCATAATTCTAGACATCTTCTAAAACTTAGTTTGTCTTACAGGTTCGATATGGCTGAAACTCTGAGAATTTTGACTTACATGTGCCCATCTCATCCAGTGGAGTTATATAAAACAATTGTGGAATACCTAGAAAGTAAGCTAAATAAACCCTGTGAGCTCCTTTATGAATGGAGAGGATCTGGGCCTGAGAGTGGAGTGCCTGATCCCTTTAAAAGTACAAGTGCTGGAATAGGTATTACGCCTTTTATTTCTTTTTAATTGTTTTTGAATCAGCTTTCAATGTTTTTTCGGGTAAACTTTGGGAATAGCGGCTTTTCAGAAGGAGAAATGCTAGAACAAAATTACACATTTTATAATTCTAATGTTATGATTACTTTTATGGCTTTGTTTCCGTTTTCATAATTCATTCTCAGCACCCCCCCCCCCTCTGGCATATATGGCCCTTGGCTATGTACAAAATAATAATCGCTACCCTGACAGTGTGCCCCCCCCCCCTCTGATGGCCACATATATAGCTCTAATAAATATAATTATTGTTCTTTCCCTTGATTGGTGCGATGTAAAACCGGAAATCTATTTTAGACTTAGGGATTTTCACTTCAGTTTAACTTATTACACTGAATATTCGAAAAAATTGTTTTAATTGAGTTAAAAATGTAAATAAGAAGGGAACTTAATGATGTGATTAATGTAAACATACTGCATAATATAATAATAATAATAATAATAATAATAATCTGTATTTAAAAGCCAATTAAAGCCATATACAAAAAGACAAATACTAAAGAAAAATTACACTTCATTTGACATCCTTCCCATCAATACAAAATTTCCTACTGCCACACTATAACGGGGAGTCCTAGACCTCATTAACTCACAAAGCAGCCTATCTTCCCCCTCCTGGATAATTAATCCCCTTAAATGAGAGAGTTGCCTACACCAGAGGAAGAAATGGCCCAACCCATAATCATTTTCCCCACATCTCAAGCAACTACACCCGCCCTCCGGACCTTCCCTCTTTTTCCTTGCAACCTTAGTATAAATTGGCAGACAATTTGCCCGAATCTGAATTCAAATCCTCAGATATTTAATGGGCAATCCCAGCTTGAAATAAAACTCCTGACCAAAATTGTCTTTTACTTCTCTATACAAAGTAAGACTCAGAGATTTGTCCACAGCTGCTTGCCATAGTTGCACTTCTTGGTCTTCAAGTCTTGCACTAAATTCCTTGAAGAACTTTTCATGATCTTCTGGCCCTTTTCCCTTCTCCCACGAACTTGAAAATCAATTCTCATCTAATATCCTTTTGATTTGTGCTGTCCATGATGTTTTGTTACACTGAAGGAGAAGATCTTCATATGCTGCTCGGGCAAGTCTAGTCTGGGGAAGTTCTAGAAGTCTTACCAAAATTTGATGATTTGGGTATATCTTTTCAATTTCAGGTTAAATATACCAAGATCACCTTTTAAAACTAACGTATGTGTTGTATTGTGTAGGCCAAAAACTTGTTTATAATATTGAAGTTAAAGGGTTTCTAGTTGCTTTGCCGGCTGATACCCCCATATGATCCGTAATGTAGGATAGGCATAATTTTAGTATTAAATATATGTTTGTGGAGGCTTAGTTCACTTATTTCTGCTGTTAGTGTGCTTCTGTATATGCCAAATAATGCATTTCTTCCTTTGTGTGCCATTGTTGTAATATGACTCGTCCATTTTCCATTTTGACAAAGGATGAAACCTAAGTATTTGGCCTTTTCCACCACTTCAGCATTTTTCCATTCAATAAAAATTGTGGTGCTGATTCCGGGTTTTTTGCTAAAAATCATGACTTTGGATTTCGTGACATTCACCTCTAGTTTCTCTCTTGCAAATATTTTTCAAGGAGATTCAAGAGAGTTTGTAAATCATTATTTGTCTTTGCCAGTAATATAATGTCGTCTGCAAATAGTAGCATTGACGTATTCAGATTTCCCAGTCGGAGAGTAGGTGCCCATCTTTGTCGGAAATAAGGAACAATATCATTAATAAACATAGCAAATAATTTTGGCGAAAGTGTACTGCCTTGGCGCACGCCCTTTTTCGAGAAAAATGGCAGAGATATTCCCTTCCTAACAACTTTCACAAAACTTTTATTCAATGAATACATAGATGATAGAATTTGTGACATATTATTAAGTAAGAATTTCAATATTTTAATTTTTTTAGTTTGATTGTCTATATATCCTAAGGCTTTATATGGAACCATCGGGGAGGGTGAATTGTAATAAAAGCGAGTTTAATCGTAAAAAGGAGACTGTAATTAGTAATCTAAATGTGCCCTATCCTTTTGTTCTATATGTACCTTTTTTGTCAATTTTATCTGTAATTTAAAATGTCTATGAAAGGAAGCAAGTTTTCTATTTTTATTAATTCTGTATATCAGGCTGACATATAAATGCGTTTTAGTACCAGATAACGTTTTTTTAACCTTTTCTTGGCCAAAGCTCATTGTGTTTTCTAGGTTATGTTTAAAACTTCAGATAATAAAGTTTAAGTCGAAGTTGCCTAATTTTTGTTGAATGTCATACAAGTCAATTTTATGGAGATGATTAGAAGAGCGGACGTGGAAGTAGCTGAGACTTCATTCAATTAAGACACTTTATTTCCATGAAGAAAAAAATAAATGCATATTTCTGCATTTCTTGGCCATTTCATGTGCATTTCACATTGTGCATTTTATTGTGCATCTCATTGTAAATTTCATGCACACCGTTTATTTAGGTTTATGTACACGTAGTGTATATTTTGAAGCACAAAGCTGCTTCTATTTTAATTTTGAAAGTACAAACACAAGGGTGTTTGTTGAAAAATTAAGTACATGACACCAATTCTCAAAATGTTGGAAGGGTAAAACTAGGCTGAAATAATTTATTTTTCTGATGAAAAATCCCAAAAAAGGGTATGTCAAAAAACAATGGTCTTTTTTTAAAATCTAAGGGGAGAGCAGGGTATATAAAAAAACTGTGAGGATGTATGTCCCTCCCTGTCCCTCAATTGGCGTCACGCAGCGGCGGATTCAGGATTTTTTTAGGGGGGGGGCAAAATAGGTTGATCCGATAAACTTGCGCTATGAGCAAGTTTAATTAACGCAAACTTGAGTTAATTAAATAAATTACTCTACTTTAGACTACGCTAGGGGGGGGGGGGCGCCCCCACGCCCCTCTCCACCCGGATCTGCCACTGCGTCACTGCAAGGTTAAGGAATAGATAAGAAAAAATGAAAGAGATTTTTTTTAGCTAATAGAATTTTACAACATACATACCAAAGAAAACGAGAGAGATTCATCTCTTATGCTTCCGTGTAAAAAATCATTGTTTCATATGCCATTTTTGTGACTTAATTTGCAAGTCTGTCACATCCTGCTTCTAAACCTAACACAGACAAAAATCCTGCTTTTATGACCTAACATAAATTTCTGATGAAATTCTCAAGATTTGAAACTTCGCAAAATTCAAAGATTAGAAATATTGTTTGTAAATTTCCTCATTGAGCCATAACTATTGTACTCAAGTTTTGCCTTACATTTATGTACTCGCTTATGAAGCTTGAAAATCTTTAAACTTTTGTTCGCTTTTGAAGGACTTATTTTGAATTACCTGCCAAAATAACTGTTACTGGTAATTACCATTAATAACCCAGCTTTATTAGTTAACAAATTATGCTTCAGCAAGTAAACCCAACATTTTTAGGTAAAATACGGATAGCGGGAACATATCTTAAACTGCTAATATATTGCACCAGAGGCTCTAAATATAGGATGCCATAAATCAATATTGTATTCTGTTCTTTTTTCCGATTATACACTACATGCTCTATTGAATTCTTCATTAACTACTTTCTAACGAGAGACGTTTTCCACTACGGGTCAAACAGTTCCTGGTAACGAGCATAGGCAACAATTCACGAAAATTTATGGGTAGAGGGAAATACGTTTTTTAATATCGGGGGGGGGGGAATTCGTCGTTTTGTTCAATTTTTTCAATGAAGACACCCCTCACAAATTTGTTTTTGAGGGGTGTCTAAAAAAATCCGAAAAAGTCTCAAAACCCCTCAATCGTCCAAGAGGGTACAGCCCCTTCCCCTCCTAATTTACGTCACTGACAACGAACTAGAAATAAAGAGCAAGTGTGCGAATAGTATTTGAAGCCGTATAAAGGAGTTTTATTGCAATACATACATCAAACAAATCTGGTTTTTATGATGATTAATTAAAAAAACTTTTTCCACAAAATTATTTTTTTCAAGGAAAAGTAAAGAACTCCACTCAGCAAAAAATGAACAAAAATCAAATAATCTACCTAGCGTGAAACTACCACAAATCAGCATCGATAAATAAATGAGACCCAAAACGAACAGAAATTACAATAAATAACCGAGTCAAACTCAAAACGAGCAGAAATTAACATAAGTTGGGCTCAAAACCCCTATGCCTTCCCAAGGTCAGAACAAAATTTGCGCTTTACTTAAAAAAATATAAATGTTTTTACTTTTATAACTATAATAAATCAAATAATGTTAACATTTGATTACTAAATATCATTATATGTATATTAAACTGACATTGCACATTCATTTGTATTTTTTGTAGACAGCGCGATTGCGCTGCCTATGAAAAACCTCATATGCCCCCAGGACCTAACTTGTAACCCTTGCCCTGAGGGCTGTGTGGGGAGTGTCATCCTCAGAAAACATAATTTCCAGACTTTTTAACTACGTCGAACAAAATGGCTATCTCAAAATTTTAATTGGATGTGTTTGGGGAAATGGTGGGTGTGAGAGGGGTGTTAGTTGTCTTCCAGTCACTTTCGACTATTAAAAAGGGCACAAGCCTTTCTAATTTCCAATTTAATGAGCCCTTTTTTGAAGTTTCTACAACATCACTATCTATAAAAACCTTATACGCCCCCAGGACATAACTTACAGCCCTTGTCCCGAGGGCTCTCAGGGGGCTATCATCCTCAAAGAGCTAATTCCTAAAACTTTTAACTACATTGAAAAAATGGCTATCTAGAAATTTTGATTGGATGTGTTTGGGGAAAAGGTGGGCGTGAGAGGGGGGTTAGTTGCCTCCAATCACTTTTTACTATTAAAAAGGGCACTAGCCCTTTGAATTTCCAATCGAATGAGCCCTTTTCGAGTTTCTACGACAAAGCTTTCAATAAAAACTTTATATGCCCCCAGGGCATAACTTACAACCCTTACCCTGAGGGCTGTGGGCGAGTGTTATCCTCTTAGATATAATTTCCGGACCTTTAAACTACTTTGAACAAAATGGCTATCTCAAAATTTTGATTGGATGTGTTTGGATAAATCGTGGGCGTGGAAGGGGTGTTAGTTGCCTTCCAATCACTTTTGACTATTAAAAAGGGCACTAGCCATTTGAATTTCCAATCAGATGAGCCCTTTTTGAAGTTTCTACGACAACGCTTTCTATGAAAACTGTATTTGTCCCCAGGGCATAACTTTTAACCCTTGCCTTGAGGGCTCTTGGGGGCTGTCATCCTCAAAGACCTAGTTTCCAGAACTTTCAACTACGTTGAACAAAATGGATCTCTCAAAATTTTGATTGAATGTGTTTGGGGAAAAGGTGGGCGTGAGAGGGGGATTAATTGCCCTCCAATCACTTTCGACTATTAAAAAGGGCACTAGCCCTTTTTTCCAGTCGAACGGCACTAGCCATTTCAATTTCCGATCAGATGAGCCCTTTTTGAAGTTTCTGCGACAACGCTTTCTATAAAAACCTTATATGCCCCCCGGGGCATAACTTACAGCCCTTGCCCTGAGGGCTGTGGGGGAGTGTCCTCCTCAAAAACATAATTTCTATCTGGAAATCAACTCGAAATTTTGATTGGATGTGTTTGGGGATATGGTGGGCGTGGAAGGGGTGCTGGCTGCCTTGCAATCCCTTTCGACTACTAAAAAGGACACTAGCCATTCCAATTTCCAATCGAATGAGCCCTTTTCGAAGTTTCTACGACAACTCTTTCGATACGAAGTGCCCTGGTATGGGGGAAAAAAAAAATCTATTGTGCCAACATCGTTCTTTTCTTAGGCACCGCGATTGAGCTGCCTGAAAAAGGGCAGTTTCAATTTCCAATCAAATGAGCCCTTTTTGAAATTTTTAGAATAACTTTCTATATAAACCTTATATGCCCCCAGGGCATAACTTAAAACCCTTGCACTGAGGGCTCTGGGGGGGGGGTTATCATCCTTAAAGACCTAATTTCCAGAACTTTGAACTACGTTGAACAAAATGGATATCTTAAAATTTTAATTCGATGTGTTTGGGAAAATGGTGGGCGTGAGAGGGGCGTTAGTCACTATCCAATCACTTTCAACTATTAAAAAAAGGCTCTAGCCCTTTGGATGTGTTTGGGGAAAAGGTGGGCGTGAGAAGGGGGTTAGTTGCCCTCAAATCACTTGACTATTAAAAAGGGCATTAGCCATTTGAATTTCAAATCGAATGAGCCCTTTTTCAAGTTTCTATGACAATGAAAACCTTATATGCCCCCAGGGCATAACTTATAACCCTTGCCCTGAAGACTGTGGGGGGAGTGACCTGCTCAAAGGTTAGAGCTCCCCCCATAACCCTCAGGACAAGGGTTTTAAGTTATCCCTGGGGGCATATAAGAAAGATGTTGATACAATGTATTATTTATTATTTTTTTTTCCTTTTGAGCAGGGCACTTAGTATCCAAGAAGTTGTCGTAGAAACTTTGAAAAGGGCTCATTCAATTGGAAATTGAAGTGGCTTGTGCCCTTTTTAATAGTCGAAAGTGACTGGAAGGCGACTAACACCCCTTCCACGCCCACCATTTCCCGAAACACATCCAATCAAAATTTTGAGATAGCCATTTTGTGTTTTTTTTGGGCATAAAAACCTTATATCCCCAGGGCATAACTTACAACCCTTGCCCTGAGGGCTGTGGGGGGGGGGTTGTCATCCTCAAAGACCTAATTTCCAAAGCTTAAAACTACGCTGAATAAAATGGCCATCTAAAAATTTTGATTGGATGTATCTTGGGAAAAGGTGGACGTGAGAGGGGGTTAGTTGCCCTCCATTTACTTTCGACTATTAAAAAGTGCACAAGCCCTTTGAATTTCCAATCGAATGAGCCTTTTTTTGAAGTTTCTACGACAACGCCTTCTATAAAAACCTTATATGCCCCCAGGGCATAACTTACAGCACTTGCCCCGAGGGCTGTGGGGGAGTGTCCTCCTCAAAAACACAATTTCTGTCTGGAAATCAACTACGCTGAACAAAATGGCTATCTCAAAATTTTTATTGGATGTGTTTGGGGGAATGATGGGTGTGGGGGGGGGGGGAGGGGTTAGTTGCCCTCCAATCACTTTCGACTCTTAAAAAGGGCACTAGCCACTCCAATTTCCAATCGAATGAGCCCTTTTAAAAGTTCCTACGACAACTCCTTCGATACGAAGTGTCCTGGTATGAAAAAAAAAATATATAACCAATACATTGTGCCAACATCGTTCTTTACTTAGGCAGCCGCTGCCTAAGATTCATATTTATGCTATCCTTCAGTGTCTAAAACGCAATCGTAAATAAAACATTTATATTTACCCATTAACTACACTTGTTGCAGTGTAAGTAAGGAGCAACTTATGCTAATAGTAATCGTAAATCTACAGAAAGGGGGTTTGATAAAAAATAAACAGTTTTTTTTATGGCGATTCATGTTTGGGGTAATATTGGGTGTTTTAAAAGGCAATTGGTAAATAAAAAACTTATATTATCCATAAATACATTTTTTTGCACTCATAAAATATTTCAGTAAAGCTATATGAAACTTTAGCATAAATGGAAGGTTGTTAAGGGGGATGCAGCCTCTCTCGTGTAGTGATCCCTTTTATGTTTTAATGTTGCTCTTTACTTTCATTTGAAAAAAAGTGTTATTTTTCCAATTGAAAAAGCATATTTTCATCTTGTGGTTACGGAAAAAAAATGCCGAAAGAGCCAGCTTACCTACACTGCATTGACTGACCTGTTGTCTTGCACCTTCATTGGTTGGTTTAATTTCCATAAACCAAATTTGTCATATATGTAATTTGGTGAATTATAAGAAATTTACTTTGTTTCTTACTGATGATTTTCTTTTATTTTTTTGCTGTCATCAGCTGTGACAGGGGAAGCAGGTGGTTTCAAAGCTGTTAAATCAGCTGAAGCAGCCCCTGGTGGATATCCTGATATGGGTAACTTAAATAATGCTAGATTATTGCTTTTTGGATCAATCTGCTTTTTAGTTAGAGTAGACTTGTTTGAATGTATTTGATTTTCAAGACTTCTTTTCGATTACTCTTTCCTATGTCTAGGCGAGGGTTCTTTAAGCAGCTAACACGGAAGTCCTTTAAGACTTCCATGCATGCACATACATGCCTGGTCATGCACTTGATTTAAGTGTGGAAGTTCAGCCAGACATGGATATGTGCACCACTCTAAAGCCCAAATGGTAAATATAACGCAAAAGAGTCTTCCTGATTGGTAGAATTTGAAATCCTAGAAATAGAGACATAGACAATATAAACTAGATGCTTAACTGCAACCTATTGTAGCCAAGCACTAAATTTTATATCGGAATGGAAACTGTCTTGATATTTCTGTCTGGACAGACTCCCGTCTAAACATGCAAAACTAACCAGACAGGCATCTGAACGCCGCTTTAATGATTTGTAAGCAACTATCTAGATTACAATGAACCCAAAAGAGATATTATCTAAGGTTCTTATTTGTTGGAGGCTGAGTAGATGGCATACGAAAAGGTAGGCGTACAAGTAAGAATTTAATTGGGGGGGGGGCAACTCACACTTAAAATGGGTGAGAATCATATGGCAAATGTAAGAAGTTATATAAATAAATTCCGACGCTTTTTTGGGTTAGGGGTAACAAGACTGAAGGCTTCTTCCCAACGTGTATGGGCATGCTGAAAGATTAAAGATGCTGTGCCAAAAGATATCAAATATGTTCCGAGTATTGCTACTAATTTTTTATTTGCAAGCAAGGTTAGAGGAGGGGGCATTTAAACATTTTTATAATGTCTGAATAACATGAGCTTGTTAGTTTGCGTTGCGTACTGTAGTTCGATTTGCTAACAAATATATGTTTCTGTCAATTAGGGATTATATTCTTCTATTTCCATGAAACAGTTGCTCAGTTTATTGGATCCAAACAGCTTTTAACTAAAATTTGAATTTCGCTAGCTTTAAGTTAATATTCTGAATTTGATTAATTTTCTTGGCGACTCTGTACTGTCAATGGCGCCAGTTATTCTTATCAAAATTTTATCAAGGCGCTAGGAATTACTCTCTTTTAGTCTCCGTACTCTTTGCTGCTGTCTTTAACGTCAAAGTTTGATATGGTGTATCTTCAATAAGTTCATTCACTCACCCTCTTCTGACGCTATCTCTTCTTGTTCCATCGTTTGCTAACAAGACAGGTGCGAAGCTCCCTCTCTAGATTATGTGTCTGGTGCTGCAAATTTATCTGTAGCTGTCTCCCTGAGAGGGTTATTCTATCAAATCCTGTTTTATAACCTTTATTGCAATTCATTTTTGTAATTTTTAGCGTTAAAAAGGTAATTGCATTTATTGAATTGCTACCCATAGCGCTTACTAAAACCCAGGCCTATTACTAAAGCCCAGCTCAATTAGCTCCAATTCATTCTTTTTTAGATAGAAAATTCTCGGTATATATCTACCAGGATAATTAAAAACCCTTCCTTTAAGGAGCTTTCTTAAGGTTGCTATGAACCAGTAAGATTTTTAACTCTTAAGTTTTGTTTTTCATTTCACCCATAATTTTTGGTAGAATAGGAGCACTATAGGCGTATAGAAAGGAAAAGGTGGATTATTTGACTATGACATTTTCTCTCAATTTTGAAATTACTCGCGTAAAATTAATTTTGCGGTCCATATGGCGTTCAATAGAAGGAATCATTGAGCTTATTCAATGAGCAATTGCAATCAACTGTAATAAGCTATATTGAATGCATAGAAAGCCATCTAGAATTTGTCAAGGCAAATACTGAGTAGATAAATAAACATTGATTTCCATGTTGTTAGCAGCATAGCGGAAGCTCGTTATGTTCTTGTGTCACGAAATATTCTAGAAAAGAACTAAGACGGTTGGAGAAATCCAGCATGTTACAAAATAGTGTACGTTTGTCATAATGTTTGAAGCAAATATGGCTCTAGTCCTGGGCAGGGGGGGACATCTTCCTCCGCCCTCCGTACCTCAGTCTTTTTTTTTACATCAGACATTAAGTTCCTTTATTTTATATAACATTCCTCTGTGAATATCACATTCCTGTGATATACCTTGCCGCTCCCCTCCCCAGATTATGAAGCCTAAAACCGCCACTGATTTGAAGCAGAGTGCATGGTTGCAATTTATGATTACAATTCTACCTACAACATTCTGTTGAACTATCACAAAGGTTGCATGTTGGTTTTAATGATAAAATTAACTACGTAGTTATTTGAATATCTAGGAAAATTTTACAGTTAGTCAACTAATTTACTGTGAAGTTTTTCTGCTATTCTACAAAAAAAACCTTTGCGGTTCATTTCTTTAAGTAGTCGCATAATTTTCGGTAGGATTTGACATTTCTTTTTTTTCACTTTTTCTGTTCTTGAGTAGTTTCTAATATCTTTTTGAAGTCGAGTGCATTTCGTAAATTTGTCTTTTTATACATATTTACTTTAAACAAATTTACGTAAATTTTTTTCTTTATAAAGTAAAATTGGACTTGTTGTTGGGAAAAGATTGTACGAATTTAGCTTTTTAATATTTGTTTTTTGAATATTCTTGTACACGCTTACAAAGAAAAAGATATTGTGGAACTAGAAAGATCTTGCTGCTCTTATCCACAAAATCAATGTTTGGGAGATCAGGAGATATTCCAAGAAATGGAGGGACTTGAGTTGCAATAACAGTATCTTGTTTGGTCCAACTACAAAGATATTAGAACTTTGTCCTTTTTACTAGGGTATTTTAGGAGGGAACACCTTTAGAGTAGTCTTGGAGAAGGGGGCATTTTGAATCAAGTTCTTATGAAAACAAATTCTTTCAATATATGTTTCGCTCTGTCAATATTCATTAATCTAATATATTCCAGCGTTCATATCAAGCTTTTCATTTCAACATTTAAGTGCAACAGATGACCCAGATTGGACTCTTTTACCGGTTGGTGCTGTTTGTCAACACCCTAAGAAAGGTGATGGGCTTGGATATTGGTCTGATCTTATCATTTCATCTGCAGATAAGTAAGTGTCTTCACCCAGTCCATTGGGTTTTATATTGCCTGCACAACTTTTGCCTTCTGACATCTTGCACCTCAGGTTAAGATCAGGTGACACAGTAAGCATGCACTTAGTTTAATTATTGCCGTGACCCCCTGTGACTGATATACATAAGTTCTTAGTTTAATTATTAACAAGTTGGTAGAACCCTGGTTCTTGTATACGGAATGGCGGTATCACTAGAAGTGAATAAGTCTTTGATTTCGGCACTTACCGAGCCTCAACTATTTCTAATAAATAGTCAAAATATGTCTGGGAATAGCCATATTTGACCAGATCTCGCCAATGCACTGGCAGATCCATGGATTGGGAAGGGCTTGGGGCCCCCTAAGAATTTTTTGAGGCCAAATTCCTTGTTTTTTTCTGTTTCTCCTTCATTTTTTTAAACTAATTTGTCAATTTGGTCAATTATTGGCGCCCTTGTCACATTGGGTCCCCCAAGATTTTGCTCTATATCCACCCCTACCCTAATGCATTTATTTTACGTAAAATTGCTCACGGCTAGCGGATACAGGGAAATTGCAAAAAAGTTCACACAGAAACAGTTCCATCCAGCCATTGAAGCGTGACAACTAGTATGGCACATATAAACAACATAGGCATAGGTTCAGGTCAAATCTAGTTCTATAACACAAGGGAAAGAATTTAGGCTATGATACCTGTTTTATTAAAACTATAATTCTTATCTTCTATGTACATTTACCTGGAAATGTCCTCCCAGGTCTTAAGGATTGAATGTTTCTTTGAATAACCGTCATGTCCTTTTTCATTTATTGAGATTACTTCTGAAAAATATGATTAGTTTCTCAGTTATTTCCAGCGTATGTTCGAAGAAAGGTTATATTCAAAATAATGCCTTTTTTCACCACTCAGTTAAAAAATTTCGATGCAACCGTTAAACGTTGCAGCCGCTGTGTTGAACGTTGAACAGCCGTTGACGGATCACACAAAACAGCTGTTTTTGCGTAAAGATTCAGCATTGTGAACCAAGGTTAAAAAACAGTTTAAAAACGAAACAGTTTAAAGTACCTAATTTAAGATTAAATCCAAACATACTTTAATTGAAATTCAAATTTCCAATTAAGCATGCTCTAGATGTTTTTATTTTTCTTGGTAAGGCTGTAGTGTCAATGGGGCTAGGAGTCTTATTCCTATCAAACCCATGTTAAGGTGCTAAAAATTTTTCTCTTATCTGTCTCTCATACTCTGCTGTTCCCTTTAACGTCAAAGTTTGATTATTTAATCTTTTGTTAGTTCATCCACTAATCTTCTTCTGACGAGCTACCTCGGTACTTGTTAAGAATCCAGAAGTCACGCGATAAGTGAAGTTTCGTTAATGCATTTCTCATTGAATTTATTGAATATTTAAACTGTTATTTTTTGGGGTTTAGGGGGAGAAAAGGTGCCTAGGTTAGGTTAGGTTACGTATTTAATATATGCAATGCTCCAAGGTTAAATTAGATGTCTTGTGATTTTGCAAAATTTGCTAGCCAATAACGTAGAACAAAAGTTCTGCTGTTTGAGGAAAGGCTATTGTCTCGAAAGCTAAGAATGAATGATTAGGTTTTTAAGGGCTTCGCCTCTCAACTATCTCAACTTTTTCAATAGACAGAAAAGAAAATAAACAAAATTTACAGAAATGCCAAACAACTTCGCTTTATAGAATAAATCAAGAACTGAAAAATATATTGAAGGAACAACTCCAGTGGTCTTAGCTTTAAACGTTAGCTTTGAACCATCACAGCCAAGATGATCTTTTTTTCTCTTTAATGAAATTTCATATTTTTGTAAAAAGGGACTTGGAAACTCAGCTCCATAGAAAACTCAGCAGCACGGTTCCCAGCACTCTGAAGTGCTTATTTGATGGTGTAATTTCAATTCTGGAAACTCACTCGCCCTTTTTGGGATGTTTTGTCCCTTACCCAAAACCCCAGCACAGTATGCCTACCATGAAAAGCAAATTCCTTAAATGTGTGCAAGCATTGTTGGTAGAAGTTAGTTAGGTTAGCTTGGTTTAGGTCAGAAGCAGATCTAGAGCAAAATCTTGGGGAAGGCCCAATGTGACAAGGCCACCAATGAGCAAAATCTTGGAAGGGGGCGGCAATTTGACAAAGGTGAAATATTTGACCAAATTGACAAATTCCTCCTTAAAAAATATAGATAATTTCGAAGACCACACTGACGATAAAATAATTCGAAGACCTTTCCATGACGATAAAATAAAAGTTCAAAATAGGGATAGAATCCTTTTTAATAGACAGTTTATAGAAAATTCACAAAAAATACCAGATATTTTGGTCACACATGCAGTGACCGTCATCAGTAGTAAAACTCCAGTAGTAAAAGCAGTAGAGTTTTACTGCGGATGACGGTCACTGTATATGTGACCGAAATATTTGGTATTTTTTGTGAAACTTTCTTTACACTGTCTATTAAAAAGGATTTTATCCCTATTTTGAACTTTTATTTTATCCTTAAAAATAGTAAAAAAAAGAAGAAAAAAAAAGAAATGAGGTGACGGAAAAATAATCTTGGGGGGAGGGGGTACCTCTCGCTCCCCTCGATCTGCCCCTGGGTTCGGTTAAATTAGGTTATAAATCTCAGAAATGGGTTAAAAACCTAACCTGTCACTATCAAACTTTGCATAAAACTGAAAAAGTTTGCCTGGCAACGTTAAACAAATCCAAGGAGAAATAATAAGTATTTCGGACAGTCATCAGTGAATATCGGTATTCACCAAATTCGGACATTCAGAGTAACATATAGGGAGGTCGGGGTTGAGGTTAAATTAGGTTATAAATCTCAGAAATGGGTTAAACACTTAACCTGTCACCATCAAACCTTGCATAAAACTGAAAAAGTTGCGCGGCAACGTTGACCAAATTCAAGGAGAAATAAAAAGTATTTCGGACAATCACCGGTGAATGTCGGTATTCAACAAGTTTGATCATTCACAGTAACATATAGGGGAGGTCGGGGTTGAACTGGACAAAATTCGCCGATCAAAAATAACTCATTTGCTTATGAATAAAAATCTGAAATTTTATGCTCTCTAGATACCTCTCAGAATAAGGAATGCTTGAGATTTTTTCAGATTTTTGTTCTTCGAATGTTCTTAAAATCCACAATAAAATATTTAGTCAGTTTCCGAACCAACCCCACCTAGTGGGGTTGGTTCGGACACGCTAGGGCTTGAGATTGTCAATAATCTACCGACAGTCCTGTAGGAACAGTAAATTCGTATATAAAACAGCCTTTTTTTTTACTTTGAATACAGTAGTACAAAATTATAAGCTTGCTTGATTAAGACATATTGTGTTGTGGAAAATCAAATTCCTAGCGAAAACTTTGAGGCGCTTTGCTGATTTCTCGACAGGAAAAAAGGTTTTGGCAGACTTTGGAGAATATCAGAAAAAATCCACACTTGCAACATCTTCTGCCTCGGGAAGACAAACCTTTTGCTCTTCTTGCACATGAAACTGATTGTAGCTTCACCGTCTGTAATCTCCTGCACTAAGCTTACATAGCAGTGGGATGACTTCTTAGGCTGGGACTTGACAAGGATGTAATCTCCTACTGACAAGGAAGATAGACTGAACGACATGTCATCATTATTGTCTTCTTCACCAAGATGTGATGATTCATCAGATGAATGGGCGTCTCCTTAGGTTTTTTCTCTCTTTCCATACTTTTATGCCTCTATTTCTTCCTTTTCTGGAGTGTCAGTATGTATCCTGGCTCTGCCTGTTTTGCTGCGCTTACTGCCTGAGAGCTTGTGTGGACATTTCCCATAAGCGGAAAGGTCTAATCATTTCTAGAGTTATTCTTGCAAACTGACCTTTCAGGGTGGTGGTTGATGGCGTGGGAGTGGGACTGGGATCAGTTGATCGTCCAGGAGTAGAAATATCATCGATGGCACGAGACTGGCAAATTTCGTCAAGTTCCAAGGCTGCTTCATATGCCTAATTGGAACTTACCTGATTTGAACTGATTTTCAATTAGTTGGTCCTTACTTTTGGTAGGTAGCAAATCCACATCACTAGGTGAGTTTTTCTACCGTCTAACAGAAAACTGTTAGCTGACATTTTCCCCAACAATCATTTTTCCGCTGTCCAACTAAAAAACTGCAAGCTAACATTGTTAGAGGATTTCTCTAACAAATCGAATACTTGTTGAAGGATATTGTTGGGGAATTTAAAGCAAAATATTCAAAAATAAGCAGGATGGGTACTTTTTATGCTTACAACATTGATGAGAATTGAGGACTGCTACTATTTCTTAATTTTCTTCCCCTTCTAGATTTTGAGACATATCTTTTCTGGTAGTCTCATTAAAAAAAAAAATCAATTTTTTCATTGAAAAATATAAAAACTACGAAATTGTCATCTGTCTACATTTTTAAAAATGTTAGTTTGCCCTTCCCCCTCCCCTATTTCATTGGCAACGGATACTTTTATCCTAAATTGAAATTTCCGTTGATTTGCACCTTCAGTCAAGATACATTTTTCATCAGTTAAGTTGATTCCTCAGTTTTACTATGTCAAAAAGATGTAAATCAAGTCATTAGAAAGAGATATGGACAACTTAAAAGTAAAAGCAATTTGATATGATCAGCAATCTGACAGTTTCACTTATGAAATCAAATTATAATTTTGTACTAAGTCGATCCACTTCCTCCATAGATGGGATAATTTATGTAAACGCACTAAACAGTTACTTTAGGAAAGCTTATGCACTGGTGTTTTAATTTTCGTAAGGTATGAACACTTTGAAATATTCTATTATTTGAATTTCAAAGCTTTGGCGTCAGTTCAGTATTATCAAGCTGAGATAAACTCGCTGCAACACTATATTAATCATAATTTTTGTTTGAATTTCCCGCCCAATATCATGTTTCCGCGAATTGTTAGCTAACAATTCTGTTTCCGCCATCCAAACAAATATTTGTTAGCTAACAATTGGACGGCGGAAGGGTAGAACCGAACACCGTCCGGTTCAACTCGGAAAAAAATATGTCCGGATTAACCCCCCTTTCACAATCTGACTGATAAATCCATCCGGATAAAGAGCATTAAAGAAGATAACGCAACTTTTTACGATTCTTGAATGACAAAAGAATTTAGAGAAACAAGCGAAAACAATTCTGGTATTACAGCTTAGCACAACAATGTGCAAGATGCCAGAAAAAATAACCTATCTAAAACAGCTTTTGCGGTTTAACTCTTTATAGGATCAATCAACCAAACTAGAAATTTGTCCCTGAGACATGAAGGTAAGATACTTTGTATTACATTTTGTAAGCACTCTTACAAATTATTGTAGAATTTTTCACCAAATGGTGTCTGAGTAATTGAGGATGTCAGTTTAAACTCACGTCCTATTCAACCCCGAACTCCCCTACCTTGTTGTCAAAACCTTTTTATTTTAATTTTGGTCGTCACTAGCACGAATTGCTCCTTATTCAATGTAGGTAGCGTTGTTTCAAAGTAATTCTTTTCAACGTTTCCTTGCTTAAAACGCAATTTAACTTTCTTTTTTATAGGGAAAGGATAAAAGAGTTAATCGACCTTCGTGGATGTCGTCTAGCACGACCTGAAGTATCATCTTTGAGTGGCTATATTGCATTGCTGAAAGCTGTGAGAGACCACGGAGAAAGTGCTGCTTTCTTTGGGAATGTTTTGGGTAAGCCTCAATTGTTCGACACAACCTATTGAAGTACCAAGAATATCAAAATAAAAATATACTTGGTCCCCTAGACCTGTCTTAGGACTTACGATTTTCTACCAATTTTGAAGCTTTTAGGGCAGTACTACAATATCATCAGTGTTGCCACATTAACCCCTCAAATTAGATAAATGAAACTTTTTGGTTAAATTTGAAGACTTGTTCGTCCGTAAAAATACGAGTATTCACATTCTGTTGATCCATGAATGTAACTATACCTTCAAAGGGAAACTATACCTTCTGAAGCGATTTGATGCCTTATATTATTAGCTTTTTTTGCTGATCTACCCTCATGCTTTTATTTTTAGTTTGGCACATGCTACTGCCAAAAAAGTGCATACAAAAAGTGGAGAGCTTAATGAGGGAAGTAATAATACAGAAGAGTAAGGATGACGGGAATAACTTATCGTAACCTCACTAACGTGCCGGTTCTGGCATCTTTTGTGCCCGGAGAAAAATCTTGATCGCCGCTCCTCTCCCCTGCCGTGTCTCACGCACAGTTTTAACAAAATTTTCATAATTTAACAAAATTATTTTTTAATTTAATGTTTAATTAATAACTTATTTTTCAATTTATTATTTAAATATTTTAATTATTATTATATTAAAGGTTAGTTAATTAATGATTTATTAATCAAACAGTTCATGGTAACGAACTGTAAGTAAGGAGCGACCCGGCTCAATAGTAACCGAAACTCTAAAAATCGGGATTTTGATACCAATAGATACATCAAAAGAATCAGATTAAATGTTGATTTCACATATATATATATATATATATTTCATCAAGTTTAGTCCTACCTTGATAGTTACGCCCCTGAGAAAGTTTGGCTGATTTTCGAAAAAAAGGGGGAAAGACCCCCTTAAGGCTATAGAACCTTAATGAAAATCACACCGTCAGATTCAGCGTATCAGAGAACCCTACTTTAGAGGTTTCAAGCTCCTATCTGAAAAAATGCGGAATTTTGTATTTTTGGCCAGAAGAAAGATAACGGATGCGTGTTTATATGTTTTTTTTTTTTTTTTTTTTTTTTTTTACCCAGGGGTGATCGTATCGACCCAGTTGTCCTAGAATATCGTGGGAGGGCTCATTGGAACGGAAATAAAAAGTTATATTGCCCTTTTTAAGTGACCAAAAAAATGGAAGGCACCTAGGCCCCCTCACACGCTCATTTTTTCCCCAAAGTCACCCGATCAAAATTTTGAGATAGCCATTTTGTTCAGCATGGTCAAAAATATGGTAACTATGTCTTTAGATGACTCAATCCCTCAAAGTCCTTGGGGGAGGGCTGAAAGTTATGAACTTTACCCAATGTTAACATATAGTATTGGTTATTGGGAAATATACAGACGTTTTCAGGGGGATTTTTTTTCTGGTAGTGGGGGATAGGTCGGGGGTTATGTGGGATGATATTTACATGGAGGAAGTTTTCATGTGTGATGGGACATGGCTATGAAGGGGGCGCCGGATTTCCCAGCGTTATTTACAAAAAATATCAGAAATTAAATAAAAAAAAAAAGTTTGTCAACTGAAAGTAAGGAGCAACATCAAAGGTTAAAACGAACAGAAAATACTACGTATATGATTGGGTTCGCCCCCTAGTCAATACATTGCTCTTTAAGCCAAAGATTTTTTAGTACTTTCATAAGAGCTAGTTATTCTAATTAACGGCCTTTGTGATTAAGGGGTCATTTTTAAAGAATTGGAACAAAATTTGAACTTTAGCGTAAAGAGCGAGGTATTGACTAGGGGGTGAACCCCCTAATATACGCATTATTAAAAATATATGCATATAGAAATTCTTTACGTAAGTTAATTCGTAAGTTACGTATATTTATTACTCATAAAAAAACGTTCGTAAATAAAATTAAACAACGTTCGAGAAAGCCATTTAACCAAATAAAAGTAAAATTAATGTACAATTTTGGTGTTGATTATTCATGTACGGTAAGCCAAAATCAAAACCTGTATTTATTCAAAAACGTTCAAAAATTAAATAAAAAAAACAAGTTTTTTTAACTGAAAGTAAGCAGCGACGCTAAAACTTAAACCGAACAGAAATTATTCCGTATATGAAAGGGGCTCTCCCCTCCTCAACGCCTCGCTCTTTACGCTAAAGTTTGACTTCCTTACAACTCTATTTTTTTAAACAATATAAAAACTTTAGCGTAAAGAGTGAGGCGTTGAGGAGGAGGCAGCCCCTTTCATATACGGAATAATTTCTGTTCGTTTTAAGTTTTAACGTCGCTCCTTACTTTCAGTTAAAAATGTGTTTCTTTTTTTCCAGAAATGGAATGGCCGATTTGTACTTCTTTGTGAGATATATGTGGCTGTCTGAGCTTCCATCTAGCCAATTAACATTCCATCTAACAGTCAGATTTCACTTGAACTGTCGCTGGTATTTGGAAGATTTGAATTTTAAAACTTTCACAAAAGCTGGGAACAGTGTGTCGTGTCTAAGCTATCTTTATTTGTGTACTAAAGTAACTTTCAAATGAAATAGCTTGTGCGAGCGCAACACTTTTGAGATGGAAACTATTTGTTTGAAATAGGATATTCATTCCATTACAATTTGCTGTGAAAAATTTGGTATTTGCCGTGTTACGTACGGGGATTTTTTTTATTTCATAAATGCAAATTTTTCCCCTTTATATGAGCTCAGTAAAAGGTCATATTTGGTCCAAACTTAGACAGTGGCGTCAGTTGGGGAGGAGAGCACAAGGGATTTGTGCCCCTTTGTTTTTTTTACCTCCTCTCCCCCACCCCCCCTTCTCTATATAATTTTATTGAAAAATATTTTTTTGGTATCTGAATTGAAAAAAAATTCCACCTTCTAGACGAACAGCACTAGACCCTCAATATCCAAAGCGGCGATGCTGATCTCCGTTTCGTGGCCCTTCAGCCAGGAAGTATAATAGGGCGCGGGCGGTCGAACATTCTGTGCTTTCGAACACCCTTCTTTCTTGCCTTCCCCAGGTTTTTCCAGGTACCAATTTAGAGCTAGGTCGACTCTGGCTGGGCTTACAGAGTCACGCCACTAAACCCCATCCCAAACCAAATAACCGGCCACGCCAGGTATCGAACCCATGCCCCTTGGACAGAGGATTCCTAACCCAGCGTGCCAACTGCTTAGCCAGGACGGCTATTCTTGACCTGTAGTTTGTTTTAAATGATTTTACACTAAGGCATACGCAACATTTTGAATAAAAGACGGATTAATTTTGTCTCAAAGTCCCTCAGAATCTCTTCTTCTTTATTACTTCTTTTTTTCTTATTTTCCTTGTTTATTAGGTCTACTTCTTCTTCGGTACTTCTCTTTTGTGAAAAAATTGTATTCGCAATTTTCAGTATCTCGTCGCTAACTCCATAGCCACAGTACTTTAAAAAATTCATTTAATGAAGGGTTTTGTGTAAGGCTTATTATTTTCGATTTTTAGTACCCTCCTTTAACTCCTTTTTTAGTACCTTGTTCAATATTTCATGTTTCCTACTATCAACAAAAGTCAATATGTTTTTATGCCCGTCAAAATGACGGCTTATCTCATATATCAAATATAGAGTCTGTAGTTACTGTAGAGTCTCAAGCTAGAAGATTAACGGACCTATACATGCCATTGTACAAAGGTCACAACCCTGCCTGATTCTGTGTTTATTATTACGTGAAAAGGTAAAGAATACAACATTGGAGTTTACAGTCCTTACCCACAGTGCTGATTTCAATGTGATGGTTTTTCAGCCAGGAAGTGCAATTAGGGTTGAGGGCAAGCCATCCTGTGTTTTCTCACAAACTTCCTGTTTAACTTCATCAGATTTTCCAGGTACTCATTTAGAGCTGGGTCGACTCTGGCTGAGCTTATAGTCATACCACTGACCCCCGTTCAAACGAATAACCAACGAACCAGGACTCGAACTCCTGTCTTCACAGAAAACGGGTTTCAAGTCTAGCGCGCGAACCACTCGGCTTTTGCTTCAATTAGGGTTTCTCTTCGTTTTTTTTTTGTATTGTAAGCCTTTCAGATTTGAAATCGAAACATTTCGACTTTTATCATTATTTTTGTAATATTTTTTTTTCTGACTAAAAAAAAATTTACTCGCTATTAGTAGGTTTTTGTTTCAGTTGAAACAACTGTCAATTAAGAATTTTTTAAATGTTTGGTCTTTTTTACCCGACTTCAAAGCATAAGTATACATACAAATATATACGTTTGTACATCACCTATAGTCAAAACAAAAAACGTATTGACGGGTTTTGAACCCGGGTGACAGTCCATGAGGCGTTATTTCAATAACAAAATGTTTAGACATTAGTGTGAAGCAAAGATCTTCGCAGATATTTAGTGCTGGGACTGCGTTTTTAAGAGACATGTTTTATTTGAGAAGCCTGCTTTTCTATGTTTTTTTTTGGAATGAAGATTATAATTGACAGGATTGCCAATGAGGATTATAATTGACAGGATTGCCACGGGGTTGTAAAGTACTATTTTAAAACTTTTTAATCAAGGGAGTACTTTTTGAATATTTTCTGCGAAAGTAGTTCTTTTTCAATACTCTTTGTTAAAAGCAGTACTTTTGTTAAAAGCAATGCTTTTTCAAAATTAAAGTTCAAGAAATCAACTTCCTCATTAGCTATCAGTTAGGTATTTACCATAATGCGTTCAGCGCGGCCCGCTTTCCAGAATTCTCTGTTGTAGTTTCCATAGTTTTGTTTCTAAAGTATTATATTTTCATCATATTTTGGTTTATTTCATTAAGATTAAAACTAACTTCACTTCTTGAGTGGGGTCGGGATATTTAACAAGTACCAAAATTATTTTTAAATACGATATTATAACATAGGCAATCAATTATTAAAATAATGGGGGGGGGGCACCTCTTCCTGAAATCCTAGACTAAAAAAAACACTCTTAAAATCAAAGATCTTAGAACCAATAGTTATATTGGGTGTGCGTGTAATTTAACCACCGTATAACTGAACCCCTGTAAATTGAACCACCGTGTAACCGAACCCCTGTGCAACTGAACCCTCGTGCAACTAAACCCCCTTTAACTAAACCCTCGTGCAACTCAACCCCCGTGCAACTCAACCCCATTTAACTGAACCACCATGCAACTGAACCACCGTGCAACTGAACCACCTTAAACATGAACCCTCGTGTAACTGAACCATCGTGCAAAACTGAACCACTGAACTCAGTTTTTTAGTATTCTACAAATATTAGGCAATATCATAGTGTAAAACACAACTTAGAGTTTTTACATGTTCAGCTTTGTTGGAATTGTTTGTTTCTTAAAGTCATGATAGAAAACACCTTGTCAAGATCATTCATAAAAAAAACTTTGTTTTATTTTTGCAAAAAAAAAAAAGAAGATCCGATGTCACATTAAAAACTGGTATATTTATATTTTTTTCAGATGAATCAGACCTTTCTGGACGTTAAGTAATAAACATAAAAAGATAGATTTTCTATCTTTATATAGATTTTCTATAAGAAGAGCATTTTTGCACGGTGGGGGGGGGGGGCAATACTTACGCATAAATTCCTCTTTTCAACTTTCCTTAGCACTTCTCAGCTAAACTAAAAAAAATAATAAAACCCAAATAAAATATTTCAATTTGAAAAACCATATTTTTCGCGAGGGGTATTTTCCATGGGAGAGGGGGTGGGGGGAAGCGTCTAGACCCGTAGACAGTGACAGGGCGAAGGGAACCCACATTAACAGACATAAAAAAGGAAGAAAAAAATATGACTTTAAGAGTTTATGACGTCCGATTTTCATTGTTTTTGTGACAACAAAACAGAGCTTTATTGTTAATCATCTTGACAGTCATGTATATTATGACTTTATAAGCAAACAATTCCAACAAGGTTGAAAATGTAAATAGTCTAATTGTGTTTTACCCAATGTAACTACGGTGGTTGAATTGCCCGAGAGTTCAGTTATACGAGGGTTCAGTTGCACGGTGGTTCAGTTGCCCAGTGGTCCACTTGCACGTTGGTTCAGTTGCACGTGGTTCAGTTCGAGGGTTCAGTTACATGGGGGTTCAGTTGCAAGGTGATTCAGTTCCACGGGGGTTCAGTTCCACGGTAGTTCAGCTGCACGGTGGCTCAGTTACAGTGGTTCAGTTGCTTGGGGTTCAGTTACACGGTGGTTCAGTTGCAAGGGAACATTTATATCGGATACAGCTGTTCGTTTTGTTGATGAATGTTTTACAAAATATTTGGAACAATATTTAACTAGATGCGTCTGATAAAATTATTACTGCCCTATATTCACGAAATGTTTTTTCTCGACATTTCTCTTTTATCAGATTTTTTAAATCCCTTCCAGTTTAATCGTTTTTACCTCCAACCCCCTCCCTAACTTAATAGTTGAATATAATCTAAGGACACAAGCAAAAGGGTGCTGTTTTTTAATGGCATTATGAACAGTTACTACTTAGAAATATACTAACTACAAAAATGGTAGAAGTTGTCAAAATGAGTTCTCTTTAGATTATAAAAAGCTAGGTATCAATGGCGTAAATTGTAGAAATGGGCCACCCAACCACCTTCGATTCCTTGTCCTAATAAATATATATTCCACATCAAAGTAGATGGTTCCTTGGATCCCATCTTCGGGTAATTTCGGAAGGATGTTTTAATTTGAGACTAGAGCTGAGCTTTCAACAAAACCAAGAAGCAATGAATGAAACAATAGTGGATGTAGAAATAAAAGAACAAAATGGATTAGAAAATGAAGACAATATATAATTGATTATCTCTGATAGAAAATCAGCTATAAATAAGTAGCCAACTGATTGCTGGGGAGGCAAGCAGACTAATTGATGCTACCCCCCCCCCCACGTAAAATTTAGTGTAAAGTTTGTTTTTTTTTTATTTGTCTCACGTAATGGCATATAAAGGAGTTATTCAAAGGTGCGCCCCTTCCACAGAGACTAAATTGGGACTGCGTAACCACCTCCTCAGCAACTGGAGTTTTTTATTTACACTAAAGTCATTTTAATTGTCTCAGGTTCTGGAAATTTCCAGTTCTCCACGGTATTTCTTGTAATCTCTTCTATACGTTTAAATTTAATATTAGATTCTGGGAGTCATCTTGCATCTGTTGAGATGGTAAGCTTAAAACAGGCCGAATTGGCAGCAGTTGATTCATGGCTTTGCAGAAACGCACTCGATCAGCATCCTGCAATGCGAAGTGAAATCCATATCCTTGATACCCTGGGGCCTCTTCCACCGCATCCTATTGTGGTTAGATCAACCATGGATGGTGAGTACTTCCTTTAGTATTATTTGAATATATAATTATTGGTATTTGTCCTATTTACTGACAAAAATAGATTTTTATTTTGCCCCTCCAAAAATATCCCGTTCCAATCCTAATTTGCTTTTGAAATGAGCCTTAATTTCTAACTACTTCATTTAAACATTTAGGACTTGACCTAAAAAGTATTCTTCTTTGAGCCTCCGTTTTTTTTCGAATTTGCCAAAAAAATGTGGTCTCCTTTTTGAAAAACCAACTTTTCGTTAGTGTATACACAATCTGAAAACGTCTACTTAGCCCTTGAGAGCTAGATAGCCATGGTGTTTTCTTCGTTTGTTAGATTATCATGGGTTTTTAAGCAGAAAGCAACCTATTTACAATGTAAATCCAGCTTTTGGCGGTCATTTCAAACTGTTTAAGCTTCTTCTTCTTAAGAGGGCTCCTTTTGGTTTCCAAGTGCACTCTTTCACATTCATAATACATTGTACAAAATGGAAAATACAACATTGAATACAACAATTCAAGACATGATACATAATTTGAATGGCTTGTGCAAATTGCAATAAGTACTCGAACTGCCTGTTTCCTAGAGTTTGAGGCCTCAGGTCAGCTGGTACCAAACTTAAAAGTAGTTACTAATATTTGGATTATGAAGAAAAAACTAGCATTGTATCTGTACAAAACTTTTTGTGTGTTATAGGGAGTAGAAGCTTCGGGGGGGGGGGAAGTCGCATGGGGAATTTTATATTAAAATAATATTTTTAATTTTATATTATATTAATGATTTTGATTTGCGCATCTTTTCCCGATCTTTGGATATATAATCATCATAAGTTAAATATGTAATTTGTGTAAGGGTAAAGGGCAACATTAATTTGTGTAATTTGTGTAAGGGTTAAGGGGAAAAGGGCAACCAGTTTTGTATTAACTCTGTAGTGTAAAGCATGATGTTTGAAAATAATCTCGATCTTCGTGTTTGATGTTTTCTTGTTGAATAGTACATTATTATCAAGTAAACTCTCACAGCATAAAAAAACTGCCAAACTTGTTGCCTTCAGACAGCTAGCCTATATTGTATACAAAAAAAAAACAGCGGAGATATGGTTATTTTCCATCGAGAAGGACTTTTCCACGAGGAGAATTTTTAACCTAAGGGGAATTTTCGGGCGAATCAATGGTCTGCAAAGTAAAGATTAATCTTTACGCTCTCCTGCTAAGAGTTGTTTCTTATATATGATATGTATGAATCTTGGTTTATTTATGCATGTTTGTATGAATGAGTGTTGATCGTATGTATGTTAATGTTTTCTTCTCTTCTTTTCAGTCTAAGTTGCTGGCAGTCATCGGATAATCTTAATAAAAAAGTATTTGAAATGCTCTGTTTTGTTTTTGAAGCCGTGTTTAGACATCTTTTAACTGCTCTTAGGATATGTTTTTTCGATGAGAAATATTTTGCAATATACGATGAAAAATTGTAAACATAAAAGAATAAAAAAAAACTTAACATGCTGACAATGATCCACGTTGCTTTGGTACCGATCACCTGATTCTCTGCTTTTGGCCGAAGTACTATGCTTGGTTGGGGATAAATTTCACATCCTCACTTAAAAATACTTGCAGTATTATTTTGTCTAAGGACAATTTTAATTTGACTATTTATTGACCTGAAAATCCAATTTAGACTTCTGGAAAATCTTATTTAATTGAAGATTCTAGCATATTTTCAGTGAGAAACGATTTTCGAAGAGATGAAGCTACTTTTGGTGAACGCTAAGATTCACAAATAACCCTCTTACATTTTCTAATAGGCTAAAAAGAATCTTCGCTAATATGAGCGAATTATTCAGTTTTTTTTTCATTGTTCTATATTTTTTCGTATTGTCAGAGTAAGAGGATAAAAAATCTAATTTCCTAGTCTATTTTATATTTTGATAAAGAAAAAACCAAAAGCTACAAAGGTATTACATTAAATGCGTATTTATACACTTTCGTTGTTTTAAAGACAAGGAAATGGACCAACCATTTTTTGTTGCTCTTTCGTCTAAATAGCACTTGTCTTGTACGAGGTAGCCTTTGGCCCCATTCTTCTTCCAATTTCAAATTTGACTAATTTTTTGGCGTTATCTATATATTAAATTTAATCAAAACTTTGATTTCACCCTTTCCTGCTTTTGTAATAAATTTATATCTATCTGGCTGAATAAAAAATAGTAAATGCTTCTTAATAGGTAGCATTCTTTATCGTTTAATTGGTAACTGTTGAGAAGCCCCTGTTTATGCTAATACACCAAAAGTTCAAAATTAAGGAGAAAGCTTGGCTGCTCTCAATAACGACTCTCAGTGGCATTCTATATTCCTAATAGAGCAAAACTCCCAATCACGAGTCATTTTTGTCGGTAAAAAACAGTATATTGGGACGATAATCCTTTTTGGGCAAGGCGGCCTTCATGGATATAAGATCAATGTTGTGCTGTTTTTGTGCGGACATCTGTATGACCAATTTTACTAAGGAGTGAAGGCTTCTCTCTTTTTAAATGACAATTTCCATAGTTTTACTTTTTTCCGTTAGGCGAGATATGAGGAGTGAAGGCTTCTCTCTTTTTAAATGGCAATTTTCATAGTTTTACTTTTTTCCGTTAGGCAGGATATGAGGAGTGAAGGCTTCTCTTTTAAATGGCAATTTCCATAGCTTTACTTTTTCCGTTAGGCGGGGTATGAGGAGTGAATGCTTCTCTCTTTTTCAAATGACAATTTCCATAGTTTTTACTTTTTTCCGTTAGGCGGGGTATGAGGAGTGAAGGCTTCTCTCTTTTTAAATGGCAATTTCCATAGTTTTACTTTTTTCCGTTAGGCGGGGTATGAGTCCCTTAAACGGAATGTTTACGTATAGTGTCTTGTGTTTCCATATACATTTTTTTGAAGTTGGTTTTCTCTGCTCCCATTTTTTCACTCTTCCCATTAAAAAAAACTAACGTAACTACCTTGTTGTCTGTTTATAGTAAACGTTTTTTATATATCATTTATAAGCATAATAATAGAGCAAAAGTGTAAACCTGAAAAACAAGTGTGGTAACCTCAAATATATGAAAACCCAAAACCCAAATATATGACGTAAAGATGAAACCCAATCTTTACGTCATGGGTTGGTACCCAAAGTTGGACTTTTCTTGTTGGTAAAAAGTGAAATATAGATAATGTGATCATTCTCTCATTAAGTTGTTCTTTTGGAAAAAAAGTCTTCTCCAAAAACTCTTTGAAGATATAAATTTTTTCTTCACAAATGCAAATTGTCACCCAACTATCTAAATTATTTTTTATTTTCGAATTTTTTCCGATTATCTGGTTTTTTTTTTTTTTTTCCATTCCGTTTTTACATTATTTAAGATATGAGTTTTCCATTCAGATCTTTAAGGTATTGCCATCTTTAATACTGAATGTTATATGTTCGAAATTAGATGACAAATATTGACTGATTGAACCATTTAAAATCCATATTGATTACAAGTTCATAATATAGTCCACGGAAAAAAATTCCAAAAATAGAAAATAACTAATTATTTGATTTTATTTGACTAAATTTCAGATGTTTAGTTTCGTTTTTCGGTCGAACTGTAGAAGCAGCTTGACGAAAAAAGTTTGAGTTAGAGGAAACAGTTGTATTTCTTTCTGAATGAGTGTTTTCAAAGCTATAGCCTAGTTTTGGTAAGTCTACCCGGTTGTTCTATTACTTAGGGCTCATGGTGTAGGCAGCATCTTGTGTAGAGGGGGGCAGCCGCTTCTGTGATGGAGGGGGGAGGGATCTTACTAATACTTCCCGAGGTCCTTTGAATATAGGTCTTTAGAAACTAGTCATTCTATATTTTTCTAAAACTCGGCCTACAGCCTTTTCCACGTTCTACTTTTCCTATAATAATATAATATAATAGACCCACTATCCAACTTCCAATTTCCAGAAAACATAAACACCACAAAAGCGATTTGACACAAATCACATTATGGTTAGATAACAGTTTCTTCTAAGAATCCAGTTCAAAAGTTTACAGCTGGGCAAAATTAAATATCAAAATTGGTATAGGGGAGACCGGCCCACGTTTAGCCAAAGCAAACAGTTTCAATATAAAAACCTATGAGGCTTCTGGTGGATTATAAAAGCTCTGACAGATGGCAGTGTATGTTTTTTAAAATGTCTGACCTTAATTAATACTTTTACCAAAAATATCAGATTGGATCAGGTTTTATGGTGATTAACTCTGGAATTTTGTTCAATTTTGTCTGAAAGCCTACGCCTAATTACGAATACTAGAAAACTCGCGTTGTAAACTCACATTGTATTCTCTTATTATTTGCCTGTTTTTGGCAGCTTCCGAGACGTGCCATCTTCACCATTTGCTGTTAGTATTTTTTCATCCTGTGGGATAGTGAACTCCCATGTTCGGCCACAATACCCAGGGTAAGTTCAGCATGTCGTACCAAGGTGTCCAAAAGTGGGCTATGCTTGTAAAAGCTGTGTAAACAGCATATTTAAAGGTTGAAGGCAAGCTTAAAACCAAAAAACTGTGTTATTTCTGGCGTTGTTTAATCCTGTCCGAACAGCAGGTGAACTGAAGTTCTATTTTTTCCTGTTAAATTTCATTCAAGATAAAATGATTAAAAGTAAAACAGAAGAAAAAAGAAAGAGGTGGCTGTGATCCAGCAGAAAATAAAATAGCAGTTTTGTCTGTCTTATTCTACAAGAAGTCAGTTGGATTCTCTGGAAGTACCATGGGTGTCCCTAGAGGAACGCTGCAAGACTACATAAAAAAAAGTTGAGAAGCTGAATATCCCTCTAAAAAGTCTGGTACCTGAATTTCTTTACACCCTGTTACAACACATGATAAGTATTTACAGAGGAACAAGAAAAAAGACTAAAAACTTACTTGAAAACGATAGTAGATATGGTTTCGACTGTATTCCCCTAAAAGCGTGTAAATTTGCATACACTTATGCTTTTATTAAGAGCATAAAAGTACTGGATAATGGAACTGCAAAGGCGGTGGATACAGTGGAGGAATTACAGGTAAAAATTAGTACCGTGGTTTTATGGATTGCCTTAAAACTCTATCAGTAAGAACGCCAAAAAGTACAAGCCTATGATGGACAACTGCTTGAGGCCTATATAAACACATCGTCAGACCACAAGACATTTGAAGTTTTGACGAATCAGGTCTGAAAAAATCCACAAGCCTGGTAAAATCATTGCACAGCGAGACAGGAAAGGTAAGTAGGGAAGGTCACGTCAGCAGAGCGTGCGAGACCATTGCACAGCGAGACCAGAAGTAAGTAGGGAAGGTCACCTCTCCTCTACTTATTTCCCCACAAAAACAGTGTCCGGAAATTTTACTCAGGGGAGCTTTACCAGGAACCATCACGATCAACTCAGAAAATACTTCTGGCTGGATGACTGCCTCTCATTCTTTGCTTTACTTGCAGCATTTTATCAATCAAGTCAAACCCAAAAACCCAACAGGAAAAAAAATATGAAAAAGTCAGAAGTGCTCACTGACACCCCCATGAAAGAATGCATTACTGCTAGGATAAAAGCTGTATCTGCCAAAAAGCCCTAGTCCTGGAACGGAAGAAAGTCAGACAAGTAAAAAGACTAAAAAGCAAATGGTGTGTCTCTCGCAACAAGAGTGACGATTCTAACGTCGATGATCCTGTATACAACAACTCTTCATAGACAACCCAGCATAGACATTGAAGACAAGCCCCCTACCAGCAACTTCTAATTTGACACTGAGAAAGTCAAGGCTGGTGATTACATTCTGATTGAGCTGAAGAGCAAGAAAGGGAATTCTGTTCACAACATTATCATTATTAAAAAGTAGCAACTGAAGAACTTAAGGTCCACTTTTGGAAAGAGACTGGAGCAAGAGACTGTGCGCTAACTGACGAGATGGATAGTGTCTTAAAGACAGAAGTTGAAATAAAAACTGCCTCCACTAAAGGTAGAACACCAAGATTAGCGGAGCGGCTTACTTTTGGTGTTGATCAGTCAATGTATAATTTGAAATTAATACTCTTTGGTTTTTTTAAACCTTAATGAAATTCATTTTGTAGTTTTTTATGCTGACCATATTCTTTCTTAATTTTATAGCCGAAAAACAAGCATTAATGTTCCCCTGGTCACTTTTCTTTTTCTTTTGTCCGGTGGCCAAACGTAAGCCAGAGACGACCAAACCAGTGCCGGGGTGGCCCAGGTTTGGCATTCTTGACCACTTGGATAGAGAGGCATCCAGGTGGGAAAATGGCGGAGTATTTCTAATTGTTTTTTTTCAAGGATGGTATTGAATGAGTTACTTTTGCTTTGGCATGCTCAGCAACTTCTTATCGCTTGAATCAATTCATGGAGAATTAAACAAGTCAAAATCAGCCGATCGTGGACCAGTCTCCTATCTATATATCGGACCGAAAATCAATATTGAAGATCGAAACGTAAATGTTGATATCGCAAACGATATTTGGAAATTTCTGTTTATTTCCAGCTTTTTTAACCATCTACCAGGTAACATCCAACAAAAAATTCCAACATACGAAAAGTTCTCGCTAATATCTATCGTAAATCTGAAGTTCTAGGGGGGGGGGCAGCTGCCCTCCCCTGCCCCCTTTCCTTACGCCCATGTTAGGGCTAGTAATTACACTATAGCAAATAAACTCTGGTAATAAATGCGCTATACTAATTTTGACATCTTTTCTAGCTTACCTGCGACAGCAGATAGAGAAGGCCCTATTGGATATGGATAGGACAAAAAATGGGCCGACAAATTTGCAAAGTACCATGTTTTAAGATACGAAACCATCGATTCTCAGGTGTTTGAAATTGATAAAGAAATGCGAAAGTTAGTTGCTAATATGACAACAGGAGCGAGATACTATTAGAAGCAGTCACTGGAAGATTTAATTTTGTTTTTCTCTGTCCTTCTGTGATATCTATTTTTTCTTTGTTTAAATTTAGATATTTTTTTTAATGAATGTGGAACACTATGGACATAAAAGAACATTTTGTTTTAAAAACATTAGCTAAGATCATTTCTCTGTTCCTTTTAAGACTAAATTAGATCAAGGATTTCAGTTCTATCTTCCATTCCTTCTAATTTTTCAATGAATTTTAATGTCCTAAAAAAAAGCAAATTTGTCATTTAAAAAAAAGAACATGTGTTTTATTCAAAAGGAATGTGTTCAAAGCCTAAGTTTCCCACCACTGTATACATTCCTGAAGTCAAATTTGATTTTGAAGCTCTAAGAATGCTCAGTTCTTTTCTTCTTGTTCCATATTTTCAAGTCAGACTATCTCTGATTCCTTGAATATGCTATCATTAATAAATTGAATATTTTCATGCCCTTTTAGATTGTTTGCTGTCTTTATTTTTTAGATTTCTGGGATTTATAGTTTGCTATCTAACGTGTGCTATTAGAAAAAATAAACCGAATTTTCGAGAAACAGAAACTGTTTTTTAAATTTTAAGCGATTATTTTTATGGGACTTTATTAGAAGCTCCCTTGTAAAAGCTATGAGTTTTGGTGATGTCTTTTTAAGATTTGCTGAAATTCCTGTCTTGATGTCTTTGTGCAAACTTGGCAACAAAAGTACATTTGAGCTTTTGATTTAAGTTTATTTTCCTTAATTTTTTCTTTAGCACAAGTGTTTTGTTAAGACACTTAAGTTGGCACAATTGATCAAATGTGTGATGATAGACCCACAAAAAAGGCTTAAGGGCTAATTTACCTAAATAATTAACCAGGCCCCAACATAAAAAACTTCAGTAAAGTGCAAATTTACTGAAGTACAAGTTTGGCCTTGAGAAGGCATATGTGTTGTGAGTCCTAAACATGTTAATTTCTGCTCGTTTTGAGCCTGACTCGTTATTTTATTATAATTTCTGTTGGTTTTGATTTTTTATTTATTTATTGATGCTGTTTTGTGGTTGTTTAACGCTTGGTAGATTATATAATTTTGGCCCCATTTTTGTTTAAAGGAGTTCCTTACTTTTTTTTTTTGAAAAACATTTTACGGAATTTTTTTTAAATCAATACCATACAAAGATACGATCTTGACTAAAGCTCTTCTATAGGCTAGACTAAACCCTTAGTTCATAATCTATAACACTGACGGGTCTGATAAGTCAAGCGCTTCTCAATTAAGAAACAAAGAGTGAAAATTTGGTCGCCCCATCCTCTCCCCTTCCAAATCATCACTTATCTTCTCTTAATACTTTATCTACAGCATCTAAAAGTCTAGAAAGTATCATCACACTAAGTAATTTGCTTCCTAAAGAAGCCAAGCAAAAGCCTCTATAACTACCTCATTATTATCACCTTTCTTATAAAGGGGCTTAATTAATGTTATTTTAAAATTGCTAGGTACTTGCGCTTTTCAAAAGCCTTATTCTGAATCTTTAGTAATTTATGTCTAACTTTGTAACCACCTTATTAAAACACTCATTTACACTCATTATCACTACCTTGGCCTTTATTATTTTTTAATCAATCTCGTACTACCTCAAACGCTTTTTTTGAAAAATAAACCTTTCTTCACTTCCATATTGTTGTAAACCTTTTAGGTTTTTTCTATATCATTTCCTGTATCTTTATTACGGTTTACAAACAATCTCAAAAACGGTAACACTTTCATTATCACCATTTGAGGCCTCATTTCTATCTTAACTGGGTCAAGTCCAGATTGACGAATTCCTCTTAATTTTTAACTTACTATGTCATGTCATTAAAACCCCCATTTTATTGTCATGCCGTCGAACTGTATCTGCCAGATCTTCGACAATTTTACTCGTGGCCTCAACTTCACACCTCCTAAATTTACATTTTGATGCTTCATTATATTCCTCTTGTTATCAAATCGTCTGTCACTCAAATACCTCTTGTACAAAGCTCTCTTTTCTACCAAACTTCAAGTTTTTCACTAATATACCTAGTTGCGTTTTTATCTTTCCTCTTTAAGACACCATCTGCTACTTCATAAATTATTTTCTTAAATTTACCACACCTCTTCTGTATTGTCAAATTTTAGACTCCCCAACTTCATATTGAACTTGCCCTGGAAAGTTCCTCTAAAATTTTCTTCCTGGAGCCTACAGACATACATAAAACTTACCAGAAAGCAGGTAGCGTTCCTTAATTACAGCTATATAATGGTCTAGATAATAATAACTTACCAGAAAGCAGGTAGCGTTCCTTAATTACAGCTATATAATGGTCTAGCACTAGATAATGGTCTTTCTTCCTTTTTAGAAACGATGTTCTATTATTCTCCTTTAGTTATATGCTAGCTTCAAATGCAATCTAATAAATCTCTATTCACCTATATTTTTCTAGGGTATTTCTCATCTTTTAGTTGATTGTAACTTTATTATCATACACACAACAAATAAACATTATTGAATTTTACACAAAAATTGTTTACATTGTCAAAACGCTGAGACGCTGCTTAAAACTGATATATTTTCATGGTATTTGGAAGATTCAAACATGGTTTGACGAGCGGTTAAAGGGCCGTTAGAAGTCAAGCTAAATTTTAGGAAGGTCGAGTACCTTCGCTCTCTCACCCATTTTGCACAGGATTTTGTAAATTCTTGGCTACACATACTGTCGAAGTAATATTCTTTAAGAGTCAGGAGCACATAGGTTGCCGCCATAGATTTTTAATCAAGTCTGAACGGGAAGGTTGTTATAAAATATCCATCCCATAAATGATTGAGGTTGATATGATCTAAACCATATAATCAGGCCAAATGTTTGGGCAAGTAAAGTTCTGCTATTATCATGTACTTCTTGCAGTTGAGAATTTCCTTCTTGAGGATTAAGGGCAACTTCTCGATTCCCATCATTTTGCACAAATGAACAAATTGGACGTCAAAGTGAATCACTCCCATTTACATCCTAGGAGAAGAAAAGAAGGATTCAAGATCAAGAATGCACACATGAAGGGTTATATATCAAGTGTAAAAAAAATCGAATGACGCAATGCTGAACTAATAGAATGAATTTATTAGCTTAACTTATTCATCATAATAACAAAACAATATTGCGCCCCCATACCGAGAATCGTATTATTAATTTGACAGTGTGAAATTCCATGACAGTGTCAAATTGACACTGTCATGGAATGCTATGGGAAATCTCAATATTTCAAGAGCTGCTAGAGAATGATATCAAGTTGAAACACTGGGGATTGTTGAGTGGAATGTTGAACTATATGCATCCCAGTTGCTAATGGACATAGCTGCAATAGGATGTTAAACTAAACCGAAAGACACAATATACATTTTGGTTGTCAAAATGGCATGTCTGTTATATCTTCAAAATAGGTAAAGGGGTAAAAATAAATAACATGTATTATAACTATGTGCTTGCTGATTTTCATAAGGACGTATCAGCAATATCTAAGGAATGGTTGAAGGTATTAAGCTGGAAATCTTAAAACATGTTGAGGGGATGTTGAAGGGTGACCAGAGTGAAAACCAGTCCCGTTTCACTTTTTGAATATCCCCTCTCCTCAACACTGATAGAAATATGGATAAAACCATTTTGTTCAAAATAGTCAAAGTTTATAATAACTATGCCTCTGGGGATACCATGCCCCTCCAGCCCCACGGTAAGGATTGTAAATTTGCCAAGTGTTTATTTGCAGCTTGTCGCAGTTGAAACCTGAAAGAGTAAGTAATGGGCAAATTACGTAATATGTAGCCCTTGCCCTGAGGCGAGGGCGGGAGGCTTGCCTAGAAGTCCTAGTGCCCATTTTAATATTCAGAGTCATTGGAGGTGAATACCCCTTCCCCCCACACACCGCATATTTTCCTGAAATGCATCTGATAGAAACTTTGAGATGACCATTTGCTGTTTTAGAACCTTCGAAAAGAGTTCATTCGATCGGAAATTGAAACGGCTAGTGCCCTTTATAATAGTCGAAAGTCATTGGAGGACAACTAACCCCCGTCCCACATCAAACATTTCCCCAAACACATCCAATAAAAATTTTGAGATAGCCATTTTGTTCAACGTAATTGAAAGGTCTAGAAATTATGTCTTTGAGGATCTTAACGCCCCACAGCCCTGAGGGCTTGAGTTGTAAGTTATGCCCTGAGGGCATATAAGGTATATATAGAAAGGGTGATCGTATAAACCTCGGAGGGGTCCATTGGCTTCGTAATAAGAAGTTCTAGTGCCCTTTTTAAGACTCAGAGGGATGGGAGGGTGGATGCCCCTCTCCCACACCCCATATTTTCCCGAAATGCATCTGATAGAAATTTTGAGATGGCCATTGAGGATGACAACCACCACCCCCAGCCCTCAGGGCAAGGTAAGTTATGCCCTGGGGCATATAAGATATATATAGAAAGGGTGATCGTATAAACCTGAGACGGGGCTCTTAGGATTGGTAATCAGAAGTTCTAGTGCCCTTTTTAAGATTCAGAGTGACCAGGGGGGGGTGGATAACCCCAACCCCTCAAACCTCGTATTTTCCAGTAATGTATCTGATAAAAATTTTGAGATGGCCATTTGTTATCATGGAAACTTCGAAAAAGGCTCATTCGGTTGGAAATTGAAAGGGATAGTGCCCTTTTTATTAGTCAAAAGTGATTGGAGGTAACAACCCTCCCCCCACACCCATGAATGCCCAAAACACATTTAATCAAAATTTTGAGATAGCCATTTTGTTCAGTGCAGTTGAAAGGTCTAGAAATTTTTTCTTTGACAAACCCTCATGACTTCTCAAGACTAGAACATAATTTGCACTTTACAAAAAAAAAAAAAAATTGTTTTTACTTAAAAAAAAATGACATGTGGATTGTCAGTTTAGTATACATATACTGATATATATTCCTTAAAGTTTTAATATTTTTTTATTTATTAAAGTTAAAAAGTTTAAAACATTTTATACGTATTTTGTATATTTAAATCATACGATAAATAACAGAGTCAAACTCAAAACAAGCAAAAATTAACATGAGTAAAGCTGACAAACTCCATGGCTTCTCCAGACCAAAACATAATTTGCACTTTACTGAAAACAAAATACATTTAAAAGGTTTTCACTTTGTTTTTACTTGTTTAAAATGTTTTTAAAAGATATATGAAGGGGGAAGTCCTACCCCTTGCACTCCAATTACAGTGCGAGTGTCTGGTGCCCTTCTTAAGAGTAAAAAGAAATTGGAGGGCAAGCAGCCTTTCTTTCAAGCCAATTCATTTTCCAAACGTATCCAGTCAAAATTCCGAGATGCCAGTTTGTTCAGCATAGTAGAACGGTCCAGCAATTATGTCTTTAGGGATATTAGACATGTCACCCCCCCCCCCCATAATTATGCAATTGGCCCATTATGCTTTAAAACTAAATGTTGCTTTAAAATAAATCAAAAGACATTGTGTTAAATGGTTGCTAATAAGACACCTCAGCAATATATCGAGAACGACTGGGGGTATTAAGTTGAATCTTTTGGGGATACTACTATTACTACTTCTGCTCTTAGAATTTAAATAAATAAAAGAGTGTAAGTGTATCCAGGTTGTCAAAGAGCATAGACAGAATCTTTTGGGAATGATATTAACTTTTATTTTTCAGGCCAACTTCAGAAGCTATAAAATTAAATTAAAAAAATACTTTTTGTGTCAGGATTAAAAACTGTTGAAAAAAGCTTCTTCAAAATACAAATAGCAACCCATACTGTAGATTCTTATAGAAGAAAACTGAAAAGATATACAATACTTTTTTTTCCATGAAAAAGGCTACCACAAATCAGCATCGATAAATAAATTAAACCCAAAACGAACAGAAATTACAATAAATAACCGATTCAAACTCAAAACAAGCAGAAATTAGCTTAAGTTGGGCTCAAAACCCCAATGCCTTCCCAAAACCAGAACATAATTTTGTACTTTAATGAAAAAAATATAAATGTTTTTACTTTTATATCTTTAATAAAATCAAATAATATTAACATTTTGATTACTAAATATCAGTATATGTATATTAAACTGATAATGCACATTCATTTATATTTTTTTCAGTAAAGTGCAAATTATGTTCTGGCCTTGGGAAGGCATAGGGTTTTGAGCCCAAATTGTGTTAATTTCTGCTTGTTTTGAGTTTGACTCGGTTATTTATTGTAATTTATGTTCGCTTTGGGTTTTATTTATTTATCAATGCTGATTTGTGGTAGTTTCACGCTTGGTAGATTATTTGATTTTATTTTTGCTCATTTTCCGCTTAATGGAGTTCTTTACTTTTCTTTGAAAAACTTATTTTGTGGAAAAAGTTTTTTTTAATTAATTTCTGTTTGTTTTATATTGACATAGTCTTTTCAGGGAAAAGAAAATAATACTTTAAATCTTTTCGTTTGTTAAGAATTTATAGTTTGGCCTGCTATTTGTATGCTGGAGAAAAATTTTCAGCAATTTTTAACAGCATACACCCTTTTAAAAATCTGGACACAAATAGTAGTGTTTAATTTAGTTTCATACCTCCTCTAGTTGACCTGAAATGGAAAACTTGATACCAATCGCAAAAAATATGTTTACTTTCTTTGATAGCTTGGATACACTTACGCTATTTTGATTTGGTTGAATTCTAAGAGCAGAAGTAGCCCCGAAAGTTTGAACATAATACCCTCAGTCGTTCTTGGGATACTGCTGAGATGGCTTATTGGGAATTATCATTAACACAGTGCATTTTGATTTAATCTTATGGCAACATTTAGTTTTTAAACATAAAGGCAAATGGGAGGGTGAGCGTGGGAGGGGGATTAGTTTTCCTTCAATCACTTTCGACTATTAAAAAGGACATCAGCCCTTTCTATTTTCAATCGAATGAGGCCTTTCCCAAGTTCCTACGACAACTCCTTCGATACAAAGTGCCCTGGTCTAAACAACAACAACAACAAAAAATATAATACATTATACCCACATTGATCTTTGCTATAAAAATATCAAGCCTTCCAATCACTTTCGACTATTAAAAAGGGCACTAGGCCTTTCGATTTCCAATTGAATGAACCCTTTTTGAGTTTCTACGAAACACTTTCTATAAGCACCTTATATGCCCCAGGGCATAAATTACAACCCTTACCCTAAGGGCTGTGAGGGTGGTTGTCATCCTCTAAGACCTAATTTCTGACACCTAATTGTGTCTGGGAAAATAGTGGGCGTGAGAGGGGCGTTAGTCGCTCTCCAATCACTTTCTACTATTAAAAAAGGCACTAGCCCTTTCAATTTCCAATGAAATGAGCTCTTTTGAAGTTTCTACGACAACGCTTTCAATAAACCTTATATGTCCCCAGGGGATAACTTACAACCCTTATCCTGAGGGCTGGGGGGGGGGGGGTTGTCATCCTCAAAGACCTAATTTCAAGAACTTTCTGCAACGTTGAACAAAATGGCTATCTGAAAATTTTGATTGGATGTGTTTGGGGATGTGGTGGGCGTAAGAGGGGGATTAGTTACCCTCCAATCACTTTCAACTATTAAAAAGGGCACTAGCCCTCTCAATTTCCAATTGAATGAGCCCCTTTTGAAGTTTTTGCGAAAACTATATCTTTAAGAACCTTATATGCCCCAAGGGCATAACTTACAACCTTTGCCCTGGGGGCTCTGGGGGAGGGGGTTTTCATCCTTAAATAACATAATTTCCAGAACTTTCAACTACGTTGAACAAAATGGCTATCTCTAAACTTTGATTGAATGTGTTTGGGGAAATGGTTGGCGTGAGAGGTGAGTTAATTACTCTCCACTCACTTTCGACTATTAAAAAGGGCAATAACCATTTGCAATCAAATGAGCCCCTTTTGAAATTTCTACAACAACTTTCTATATAAACCTTATATGCTCCCAGGGCAAAACTTACAGCCCTTACACTGAAGGCTCTGATGGGGTTATCATCCTAAGAGACCTAATTTCCAGAACTTTCGACTACGTTGAACAAAATGGATATCCCAAAATTTTGATTGGATGTGTTTGGGGAAATGGTGGGCGTGAGAGGGGGGTTGGTTGCCCTTCAATCACTTTTGACTATTAAAAGGGCACTAGCCCTTTCAATTTCTAATCGAATGAGCACTGTTTGAAGTTTCTACAACATCGCTTTCTATAAAAACCTTATATGCCCCCAGGGCATAACTTTCAACCCTTATCCTGAGGGCTGGGGGGGGGGGTTGTCATCCTCAAAGACCTAATTTCAAGAACTTTCTGCAACGTTGAACAAAATGGCTATCTGAAAATTTTGATTGGATGTGTTTGGGGATGTGGTGGGCGTAAGAGGGGGATTAGTTACCCTCCAATCACTTTCAACTATAAAAAGGGCACTAGCCCTCTCAATTTCCAATTGAATGAGCCCCTTTTGAAGTTTTTACGAAAACTATATCTTTAAGAACCTTATATGCCCCAAGGGCATAACTTACAACCTTTGCCCTGGGGGCTCTGGGGGAGGGGGTTTTTCATCCTTATATACATAATTTCCTGAACTTTCAACTACGTTGAACAAAATGGCTATCTCTAAACTTTGATTGAATGTGTTTGGGGAAATGGTTGGCGTGAGAGGTGGGTTAATTACTCTCCACTCACTTTCGACTATTAAAAAGGGCAATAACCATTTGCAATCAAATCAGCCCCTTTTTTGAAATTTCTACAACAACTTTCTATATAAACCTTATATGCTCCCAGGGCAAAACTTACAGCCCTTACATTGAAGGCTCTGATGGGGTTATCATCCTAAGAGACCTAATTTCCAGAACTTTCGACTACGTTGAACAAAATGGATATCTCAAAATTTTGATTGGATGTGTTTGGGGAAATGGTGGGCGTGAGAGGGGGGTTGGTTGCCCTTCAATCACTTTTGACTATTAAAAGGGCACTAGCCCTTTCAATTTCTAATCGAATGAGCACTGTTTGAAGTTTCTACAAGATCGCTTTCTATAAAAACCTTATATGCCCCCAGGGCATAACTTACAACCCTTGCCCTGAGGGCTATGGAGGTGGTGGGGTTGTCATCCTTAAAGACCTAATCTCCGAAACTTTCAACTACGTTGAATAAAATGGCTATCTACAAAAAATTTTGATTGGATGTGTGTTTGGGGAAAAGGTGGGCGTGAGAGGGGGGTCAGTTGACCTCAAATCACTTTCGAGACTATTAAAAAGGGCACTAGCCCTTTGAATTTCCAATCGAATGAGGAGCTTTTTCAAGTTTCTACGACAAAGATTTCAATGAAAACTTATATGCCCCCAGGGAGTAAGTTTATAACACTTGCCCTGAAGACTGTGGGGGGGGAGTGTTTTAATCAAGGGTATAATTTCCTGAACTTTAGACTGCGTGGAATAAAAGGGCTATCTCAAAATTTTGATTGGATGTTTTTGATTGGATAGTTGCCTTCCAATCACTTTCGACTATTAAAAAGGGCAGTAGACATTTCAATTTCCAATCGAAAAAGCCATTTTTGAAGTTTCTACGACAACGCGTTCTATAAAAACCTGATATGCCCCAAGGGCATAACTTACAATCCTTGCCCTGAGGGCTGTTGGGGGGGGGGGGGGGGGGTTGTCATCCTCAAAGACCTAATTTCCAGAACTTTCAACTATATTGAACAAAATGGCTATCTTAAAGTTTTGATTGGATGTGTTTTTTGGGAAAAGGTGGGCGTGAGAGGTGGTTAGTTGCTCTCCAAACAATTTCGACTATTAAAAAGGACAATAGCCACTCCAATTTCCAATCGAATTAGCCTTTTTTGAAGTTTCTACGACGACGCTTTCTATAAAAGCCTTATATGCCCCCCAGGGCATAACTTACAACCCTTGCCCTGATGGTTGTGGGGGAGTGTCCTCCTCTAAAACATAACTTCTTTCTTGAAAGCAACTACGCTGAACAAAATTGTATCTAAAAATTTCGATTAGATGTGTTTGGGGAAAAGGTGGCGTGAGAGGGGGGTTAGTTGCCCTCAAATCACTTTCGACTATTAAAAAAGGGCTTAAGACCTTTGAGTTTCCAATCGAATGAGCCCTTTCTCAAGTTTCTACGACAAAGATTTAAAAAAAAACTTATATGCCCCCAGGGCATAACTTATAACCGTTGCCCTGAAGACTGAAGGGGGAGTGCCCTGCTCAAGGGTATAATTTCCTGAACTTAAACTGCGCGGAAACAAAAAGGCTATCTCAAATTTGGATTGGATGAGTTTGGGGAAATGGTGGGTGTGGAAGGGGTGTAAGTTGCCTTCCAATCACTTTCGACTATTAAAAAGGGCACTAGCCGTTTCAGTTTCCAATAGAATGAGCCTTTTTGAAGTTTCTACGACAACGCGTTCTATAAAAACCTTATATGACCCAAGGGCATAACTTACAACCCTTGCCCTGAGGGCTGTGGGGGGGCTGTCATCCTCAAAGACCTAATTTCCAGAACCTTCAACTACGTTGAACAAAATGACTATCTTAAAATTTTGATTGAATGTGTTTGGGGAAAAGGTGGGCGTGGAGGGGGGGTTGTTGCCCTCCAATAACTTTTGACTATTAAAAAAGGGCACTAGCCCTTTGAATTTCCAATCGAATGAACCCTTTTTTTAAGTTTCTACGACAACGCTCTCTACAAAAAGCTTATATGCCCCCAGGGTATAACTTACAACTTTTGCCCTGAGGGCTGTGGTAGGAGTGTCCTCCTTAAAAACATAATTTCTATCTGAAAATCAACTACGCTGAACAAAAATGGCTATCTCAAAATTTTGATTGGATGTGTTTCGGGAAATGATGGGCGTGGAAGGGGAGTTAGCTGCCTTCCATTCACTTTCGACTACTAAAAAGGGCACAAGCCACTCCGATTTCCAATTGAATGAGCCCTTTTCAAAGTTTCTACGACAACTTCTTCGATACGAAGTGCCCTTTTCTAAAGGAAAAAAAAATTATATTCCTCCAGGGCATAAGTTTTAAAACCCTTGCCCTTAGGGTTCTGGGGGAGTGACCTCCTCTAAAACATATTTTCTTTCTGGAAATCAACTACGCTGAACAAAATGGCTATGTAAACATTTTGATTGGATGTGTTTCGGGAAATGGTAGGCATGGAAGGGGTGTTAATTGCCTTCTAATCATTTTCGACCATTAAAAAGGGCACAAGCTACTCCGATTTCCAATTGAATAAGCCCGTTTCGAAGCTTGTACGAAAACTTCTTCAATACGAAGTGCCCTGGTCTAAAGGAAAAAAATAACAAATAATACATTGTGCCGACGTTGTTCGTATATGCCCTCAGGGCATAACTTAAAACCGTTGCCCCGAGGGCTTTTGGGGAGTGTCCTCCTCAAAAGCATAATTTCTATCTGGAAATCAACTACGCTTAACAAAATGTCTACCTCAAAATTTTGATTGGATGAGTTTGGGGAAATGGTTGGCGTGAAAGGGGTGTTAGTTGCCTTCCAATCACTTTAGAGTATTAAAGAGGGCACTAGCCATTTCAATTTCCAATCGAATGAGCCCTTTTTGAAGTTTCTACGACAACGCGTTCTATAAAAACCTTACATGCCCCCAGGGCATAACTTACAACCCTTGCCCTGAGGGCTGTGGGAGTTTTCATCGTCAAAGACCTAATTTCCAGAACTTTCAACTACGTTGAACAAAATGGCTATCTTAAAATTTTGATTGAATGTGTCTGGGGAAAAGGTGTGCGTGAGAGGGGGGTTAATTGCCCCCAATAACTTTCGACTATTAAAAAGGGCACTAGACTTTTGAATTTCCAATCAAATGAGCCTTTTTAAGTTTCTACGACAAACACTTTCTATAAAAATATTATATGCCCCCAGGGTATAATTTACAACCCTTGCCCTGAGGGCTGTGGGGGAGTTTCCCCCTCAAAAACATAATTTCTATCTGGAAATCAACTACGCTGAACAAAATGGCTATCTCAAAATTTTGATTCGATGTGTTTCGGGAAATGGCGGGCGTGGAAGGGGTGTTAGTTGCCCTCCATTCACTTTCGACTATTAAAAAGGGCACAATCCACTCGGATTTCCAATTGAATGAACCCTTTTCGAAGTTTCTACGACAACTTCTTCGATACGAAGTGCCCTGGTCTAAAGAAAAAACAATAATACATTTTGCCAACTTCGTTCTTATATGCCTCCAGGGCATAAGTTAAAACCCTTGCCCTGAGAGTTCTGGGGGAGTAACCTGCTCAAAAACATATTTTCTATCTGGAAATCATCTACGCTGAACAAAATGGCTATCTCAAAATTTTCATTGGATGTGTTTCGGAAAATGGTGGGCATGGAAGGGGTGTTAATTGCCTTCCAATCACTTTCGACCATTAAAAAGGGCATAAGCCACTCCAAATTTCAATTGAATGAGCCCTTTTCGAAGTTTCTATGACAACTTCTTCAATACGAAGTGCAATTGGTCTAAAGGAAAAAAATAATACATTGTGCCAACGTCGTTCTTATATGCCCTCAGGGCATAACTTAAAACCCTTGCCCCAGGGCTGTTGGGGAGTGTCCTTCTCAAAAACATAATTTCTATCTGGAAATCAACTACGCTTAACAAAATGGCTATCTCAAAATTTTGATTGGATGTGTTTGGGGAAAAGGTGGGCGTGAGAGGAGGGTTAGTTGCCCTCCAATCACTTTCGACTATTAAAAAGAACACTAGCCACTCCAATTTTCAATCGAATGAGCCTTTTTTGAAGTTTCTACGACAACGCTTTCTATAAAAAACCTCATATGCCCCCAGGGCATAACTTACAACCCTTGCCCTGAGGGCTTTGGGGGAGTGTCCTCCTCAAAAACTTAACTTCTTTCTGGAAAGCAACTACGCTGAACAAAATTGCTATCTAATCATTTTGATTGGATGTATTTGGGAAAAAGGTGGGCGTGAGAGGGGGGTTAGTTGCCCTCAAATAACTTTCGACTATTAAAAAGGGCTCAAGACCTTTGAATTTCCAATTGAATGAACCCTTTTTCAAGATTCTACGACAAAGACTTCAATAAAAACTTATATGCCCCCAGGGCATAACTTATAACCGTTACCCTGAAGAAGGGGGAGTGCCCTGCTCAAAGGTATAATTTCCTGAACTTTAAACTGCACGGAACAAAAAGGCTATCTCAAAATTTTGATTGGATGAGTTTGGGGAAATGGTGGGTGTGGAAGGGGTGTTAGTTGCCGTCCAATCACTTTTGACTATTAAAAAGGGCACTAGCCATTTCAGTTTCCAATAGAATGAGCCCCTTTTGAAGTTTCTACGACAACGTGTTCTATAAAAACCTTATATGTCCCAAGGGCATAACTTACAACCCTTGCCCTGAGGGCTGTCGGGGGGGGGGGGGGGGGGTTGTAATCCCAAAGACCTAATTTCCAGAAACCATCAACTACGTGGAACAAAATGGCTATCTTAAAATTTTGATTGAATGTGCTTGAGGAAAATGTGGGCGTTAGAGGGGGGTTAGTTGCCCTCCAATCACTTTAGACTATTAAAAAGGGCACTAGCCCTTTGAATTTCCAATCGAATGAACCTTTTTTTAAGTTTCCACGAAAACGCTTTCTATAAAACATTATATGCCCCAAGGGCATAACTTACAACTCTTGCCCTGAGCGCTGTGGGGGAATGTCCTCCTCAAAAACGTAATTTCTATCAGGAAATCAACTACGCTGAACAAAATGGCTATCTCAAAAGTTTGATTGGATGTGTTTCGGGAAATCGTGGGCGTGGAAGGGGATTGAGTTCCCTTCCATTCACTTTCGACTATTAAAAAGGGCACAAGCCACTCTGATTTCCAATTGAATGAGCCCTTTTCGAAGTTTCTACGACAACTTCTTCGATACGAAGTGCCCTGGTCTAAAGGGGAAAAAATAATACATTGTGCAAAACTTCGTTCTTATATGCCTCCAGTGCATAAGTTAAAACCCTTGCCCTGAGGGTTTTTGGGGAGTGAACTCCTCAAAAAAACATATTTTCTATCTGGAAATCAACTACGCTGAAAAAAATGGCAATCTCAAAATTTTGATTGGATGTGTTTCGGGAAATGGTGGGTATGGAAGGGGTGTTAGTTGCCTTCCAATCACTTTCGACCATTAAAAAGGGCACAAGCTACTCCAATTTTCAATTGAATGAGCCCTTTTCGAAGTTTCTACGACAGCTTCTTCAATAGGAAGTGCCCTTGTCTAAAGGAAAAAAAAAAATAAATAATAAATTGTGCCGACGTAGTTCGTATATGCCCTCAGGGCATAACTTAAAAAACCCTTGTCCCGAGGGCTGTTGGGGAGTGTCCTCCTCAAAAACATAATTTCTATCTGGAAATCAACTACGCTTAACAAAATGTCTATCTCAAAATTTTGATTGGATGAGTTTGGGGAAATGGTTGGCGTGAAAGGGGTGTTAGTTGCCTTCCAATCACTTTCGACTATTAAAAAGGGCAGTAGCCATTTCAATTTCAAATCGAAGGACAACGCGTTCTATAAAAACCTTATATGCCCCCAGGGCATAACTTACAACCGTTGCCCAGAGGGTTGTGGAGGTTGTCATCCTCAAAGACCTAATTTCCAGAACTTTCAACTACGTTGAACAAAATGGCTATCTTAAAATTTTGATTGAATGTGTTTGGGGAAAAGGTGGGCGTGTGAGAGGGGGGTTAGTTGCCCTTTAATCACTTTCTACTATTGAAAAAGGGTACTAGCCCTTTGAATAATAATACCAGCACTTTTGATAAATAACGTGTAAACATAATAAAATATATACCTGAATCATTATTCTCCCGTGAAATTCGTTCAACTTTCATTATAAGCAAAAAATGTAATAATTACGGAATTAATGATAGCTCAGGGGGGGGGGGCAAAATTCACATTTGCCCCCCCCCCCTCTTCTTCTCCCTGAGAAAAAAAAAACCTTGATCCAAATCTGATTCTAAGTCCTACTTTATATTTATCTATGCTTTGCTTAGCTGTTGACGGCTCTTAGATAAATAGCTAAAATATTCATTATCAAAATTTTTGCTGCCTTGGTACCGTTTTTTACCGTTTGCTTTTGTAATATATAGTTTTTCAATTTATTTGCTTAACACTAGAAGAAACGTATGTTATGTCCTTAAAGGTTGACTGCCATCTGTGATTGCAATAAATTAAACAGTGCTTGTGTTTCAGTTTAAAAATAAAAGCTTTTTGACAGAAAAGCTGGCGATCAAAGTAGCCTACAAAACTAGGTTGCAGCAAAACTTCCCATTTCTGAGCCTATCTCAGTATTGTCTGACTATAGGAAGTGGCCATCTTTTTAGGGTATATTCATTGAATATTGCCTGGGTTTTGGTATTTTCGCTGAAAAAGTGAAAACCTTGGATATTGAAAAACACATTTTATATAATTTCTCATTTTTTCAAATTATTATACCTACTTAAAAAAGAAAACTTCTTCGAAGCTGTTCCTTAGTTAAAGTGGTGGGCTCTCTCTGAAACAAATCCATGTTGACGGGACTGTTAAGTTTAGCTTGCTCTCTGGTCATCAGTTGAAGGGGAAATAACAGGGACTGGTTTATCTTGAAGAGGTCAGGGAGCTTTTTCCCTCTAGATTGTTTCCCCCTAACCAGATTTAAAAAACACTTTTTAGGGTATTTTTATTGAATTTTGCTTTGTTTTTTATTTTTTTCTTTGAAAATAAGTAAAACCTTGGTCTTGCTAGATATTGGAAAAGAAAACGTTCTGCCCACCCCCCAAAATTTTGGTTAAATTTATGAAACTGGTGGCAAGCCTTTTAATCTTTAACTTAGAAGTAAGATGACAAAAAATTCCAACTATTCCACATTTTTTCACTAAGTACAAATTACATTTTACAAGAAAACTAATTAATTTGCATCAAACAAGCGAAGAAAGGATGAATTTTGCTGAATGAAGCGACTTAATTACTAGTGCAGATCAACAGTTCGTGGTAACGAACTGTAAGTAAGGAGCGACCCGGCTCAATGGTAACCGAAACTCTAGAAAACGGGTTTTTGATACCAATAGATATATCAAAGAATCAGATTTCAATGCTGATTTCAAATATATAACTTTCATCAAGTTTAGTGCTACCCATCAAAAGTTACGCGCCTGAGAAAATTTGGCTGATTTTCAAAAAAAGGAGGAAAGACCCCCTAAAAGTTATATAACCTTAATGAAAATCACACCATCATATTCAGCGTATCAGAGAACCCTACTGTAGAGTTTTCAAGCTCCTATCTACAAAAATGTGGAATTTTACATTTTTTTGCCAGAAGAAAGATCACGGATGCGTGTTTATTGTTTTTTTTTTTTTTTTGTTTTCTTTTCCCCAGGGGTGATCGTATCGACCCAGTGGTCCTAGAATATCGTGGGAGGGCTCATTGGAACGGAAATTAAAAGTTCTAGTTCCCTTTTTAAGTGACCAAAAAAAATGGAGGGCAACTAGGCCCCCTCCCACGCTTATTTTTTTCCCAAAGTCACCCGATCAAATTTTGAGATAGCCATTTTGTTCAGCATGGTCGAAAATATGATAAATATGTCTTTTAGGGTGACTTAATCCCCCGAAGTTCCCAGAGGGAGGGCTAAAAGTTATGAACTTTACCCAATGTTAACATATAGTATTGGTTATTGGGAAGTATACAGAAGTTTTCAGGAGGTTTTTTTTCTGGTAGTGGGAGGGAAGGGTGGGTCGGTGGTTATGTTGGAGGATCTGTTCATGATGGAAGTTTTCATGGGGGAAGGGAAATTGCCATGAAGGGGGCGCCGGACTTGCCAGCATTATTTATTGGTTATTGGGAAGTATGCAACCATTTTCAGGAAGGACTTTTTCTGGGGGGGGGGGGCTAGAGGAGGGGGTTACTCTGGAGAATATTTCCGTGGAGGATGTTTCTTTGGGGGGTAAGAGACATTTCTATGAAGGGGGCGCCGGATTTCCAAGCATTAGAAATTAAATCGATCATTAGACGATCAGAAATTAAATAAAAAAAACAAGTTTTTTTCAACTGAAATGTAAGAAGGAATATTAGAACTTAAAACGAACAGAAATTATAACGTATGTGAGGGGGTTCTCCCCAAGTCAATACCTCGCTCTTTACGCTACAGTTTTTTTTTAGTGCTTTCAAAAGAGCTATCTATTCTAATTAAACGGCCTTTGTGATTCAGGGGTTTGTGAATCAAAAATTTTTTTTAACTTTTAACGTAAGAATGTGGTATTGACTAAGGGGAGAACCCCTTCATATACGTAATAACATATACGTAATAAAAAAACAATAAAAAAACCAGCGATACGGCTCAATAGTAATCGAAACTTTTAAAAACGGAATTTTGATGTCAATAAATGTATCAAAAGAATGTGTTTATAATGCTGATCCTAAATATATAAATATTATTAAGTTTAGTATTACTCATCAAAGGCTACAGGCCTGAGAAAATTTACTCGATTTTTTTTAAAGAGGGGGGAAACATCCCCTACAAGTGAAAGAATTTTAATAAAATCACACCGTCAGAATTCAGCGTATCAGAAAACCCTATTACATAGGTTTCAAGCTCATATCTGCAAAAATCTGCAACTTTGTATTTTTTTTTGCCAGAAGAAAAATATACGAATATAGAAGTTAGTTACGTAAGTTAATTTGTAAAGATATCCATTTAGCAAAAGAAAAGTACAATTTTTTATGCAAATAAAAGCTGCATTAACTAAAAAACGATCAGAAATTAAATAAAAAAAACAAGTTTTTTAAACTGAAAGTAAGGAGCGACATTAAAACTTAAAACGAACAGAAATTATTTCGTATATGAAAGGGGCTGTCCCCTCCTCAACGCCTCGCTCTTTACGCTAAAGTTTGACTTTGTCTCATAACTTTATTTTTTTAAAACAATAAAAAACTTTAGCGTAAAGAGCGAAGCGTTGAGGAGGGGACAGCCCCTTTCATATACGGAATAATTTCTGTTCGTTTTAAGTTTTAATGTCGCTCCTTACTTTCAGTTTAAAAAACTTGTTTTTTTTATTTAATCACTTACAAGATTGCCACCTATAGTACGAAAGTGTTAAATGTAGCCTTATTTCATCATCTGCATCACTGCTGCATGTGATGTATTGAATGTAGCACTTTTTTTACATGACCAAATTGTAGCACTTTCATGCTGAAATTTTCTCTTTTTGTCTTGGACTAAATATCGGGGATTTTGCAAAAAAAGACAAAAAGGTATTAAAAAAAGCACTGACTACCTTTTTGTCGTGTTTGTTTCAAAAAATTGGCGCGAAGTTTCATATAACTAGAAATGGGTCCTAAGGAGAAATCAGTGTTTTTTTCTAAACGAAGATATTCGTCTTCGCTGTTGGATAAAAGTAACGCCCCTGAAAATAAATTGCCAATCTTATAAACTGTTGATCTGCAAAGGATAGTTTTTTTGCTTTAAGTTACAGAAGATCTACTCAGCACTGCACAGGTTTGTAGATTGGTGCTCAGGATACTTTTCCAAATCTTAGAATAATAAAAGAAATGAAAATGGTGTTGTAAACAAGCTACTTGAATCTCAGAAAGTCAGGAACAACACTTTTTTATATCGTCAAATAGATTTCAGGGTTTCGTTTAACAAGTACGTAATTTAAAATGAATTGTCACTAAATCAAATAAGATTATGCTTCCAATCTCTATCCTTCAAAAGATGTTAGTTAGTTAGTTAGAGCATTAAGCCGAAACTTTCAGGGCACGCTGAGGGGGATGTTGAACTAATGAAAATGCGCTTTCAATGCTACGCTTTCAAAAGCTCGGTTTTCATTCATCATGAAAACTGTGCTTTTTTTGCTGCAATTTCCTCAAACAAGCAAAAAAAAAATTGGGAAACAAGAAGCAAGCACAAGTCAAGCTAATCCTTGTTATCCCACATGGACCTTCCTCCAGGAACTATAAAACAAATTTTTTATAGCAGCACGTCCGAACTATCCGCTTTTTTGTTTAACAGGGACACTAAGAACTGAAGTTACTTGTTCCATACCATCATTCTGTTTTCAGGTTGGAAGATCGGTGGGTCAGAAATTGGCAAAATGGACAGAAAACGGTAGTATGCTTTTCTGGAAAAATTTCCCGAAGAAGGGAGACAATAGGCAGTAGAGCAAGATAACTTTTAAGCGTGGTTTAGAACAGAAAGAGGGAAAGGGTCTAGCTGAGGCTCTAAAATTGTTTATTTTACGGTTTGGCTCTGAAGAAAAAACAGAAAACAAATTTCATGAGACTAGCTAACAAACTAGTTCCGATATTTAAAAACAAACGGCAAGTCTTAACTGCTTTTCCGGCTTCCAGTCTTTTGCCCAATTTTTCAAGAAACCGATAGCCTGGACTCGCTTTAGATATATAAAATTCAATTTTATGAAGTGTCTTACATCAAAATTATGTTTCAACATTTTTTATGCACGAAAACGATCGGAGCACACCTAAATACGGGCTCTGCACGTGCATTTTCCCGCTCAGCATTCAGCCCCCTTCTTCGCTTCATGAGAACGATCGTTTATCCCAGGGACAGACTAAATGGTTGAGGCATCAAGATTCTTACGTTTTTTTTCCATATCTGTATGTGATTAACATTTTGGGGTTATTTTTTATCAATCACCCCTCCCACACAAATGAACTATTGCTTATGAATCATTTATCAGTCTGTTTTACATCTCAGGATAACAACACAACAATGTTATGTGTGAAATAAAATTAGTAAATTTTTGTCTGAAAGCTTGTTCTCGGGATTGAATTAAAAAAAAATGTTGTCTTTAGCTGGGTTTTCTAAAATGTTGTGTCAAAATTCAGAGAAACAGTAAATTTTAATTTTCACTATTCTCTTAAAATTACCTCGGATTTAACTAAACAGTTGCATTATGGGATAGCTTACTTTACTTTTTGCTTCACCATATTAGCACTGTGAATTGCAGACGAGAAAATTTTTCGATGACGCTGAAGAGCTCGATCAATATAAATGTCATGGCAATGTCTATGTCGTGTCTATGTCAATGTATATAAATGAGGGAAATCATTTTAAAATGAAAATCACATTTATTGTATTGGGGTCTTAACACTATTCTTGGATACCTTTATACTATTCCTGAACTCTTTTCGTTTCTCTACGTTTTGCAACTACATAATGCCCATTTCTAAAAACCTACGTAGTCCGCGGCACCTTACAAGTTAATATACTAAAAAAGGGCAATAGCATTTTTCCGTCAAAATTAAAAAGCAAAGTTTTCTGATCAGTAGACTGTGTGGCAGATTTCAAAATGGCTATTATGCAATATAATAAACAGAACAAAATGATAAAAGGAAGTGTGAAAATTTAATTCATAAGCTGTAAGAAATGAAAATCTGTACAGACTTCTTCTAGAAATGTGCATGGTCATCCTTATAATTTTTATGTAGGCTAATTAGCAGCTGATCGGTTGCCTTTATTGCGATTGAGTTTATTCTGGCTTTCACACTGTTTCTAAAAATGAACATTTTTTCAGAGATTCATTTACTTTTATTACCGTTTAATTTTATGTACGATGCCATCTCTTCAACGTTTAGATATGAATTTGATATTGTTTTCGACTTGGGGCTATTTCAAATTCAGCTTTTGGGCTTTTGAGCCTAAAATAACCACAACAACTAAAAATTTTAGGAAAGGTCAAAACTCTAGAGTGATCAAAACAGCATATATTAACAAGAAAAAAAACTCAAGAAACTACAAAACTGTACTATGGTGAAGGTTCCAGTTAACCTCTGTTTTTGACAAAACATAACAGACTATTAACTACTATCCGACAAACTATTGATCACACAAAATGATATTTGAGGGTCAAGTACTAATCAGGACGTAAAACCCCTTTTCTGAACATTAGGAAATCATCCCTCTTTCTTAGCATTACCTACCGCCATGCACATCCAAGCAATATCATTATAAGGTACCGTATGTGAAATTGAGCTGATATTGAACAAATAACAAATATTATGTTTCGGAGTTGCGCTTAGTTAAAATAAAAAAATATTTTACCCCACTATTTTTTCTGGCTTGGCTACAGTTAATGTAGGATATTGTGTGTATGGCTGTCAAAAGCTTTCTTTACGTCAATAAAAATACATGCAGGAATTAAATTAGAATCTAGAGATTGTTGAATACATTGAAGAAGTCTGTTGTATATTTGTTCTGATGAATTTTTTGCACGAAACCCAAACTGATGTTGATGGAATTTTTTTTTACTTCAAGAAAACTCACCAAAAGTTTTGAGCAATGGCCCCTCAAATGTCCTGGAGAACACACACAGAAGAGAGATCGGCGTGTAGTTCCCTGGGTCTTCACGGTCACCTCCTTTAAAAAATGCTATTCTGCTAGTGTCTTCTTGAGACGCTGGAGAAATACCCCTACTTGAAATGACTAGTTAATCAAATGAAATTTGTGAGTATGATTCTGTATTAACTAGGCATGTTCCATTGCAAATACCCATTGAAATTTCTAAATTACGCATCCAGTAACAAAATAAGACAGAAAATCTCCATATAAAGAACAAAAAACGGGTTTATGACCAGTAGAAAGAAAGGAATACAAACTACACGAAGAATATTTCGCCTGTGTAAGATTAGCATAACTGTTTGGTTATTCTTTAGTTTAAGTTATGGGGTGGAATAACAGCTGTTTCAGTGAAAACTAAGAAATTCTGGAGCGAATTAAATTTCTTCTTCCTGTTTATGCTTCACATACAATAAAATAAAAAGTTCCTTCATTCCATTTCAAGTTTTGTTTGTCTTTTATTCAAAGTTTTCGTTGTAGAACATTTTGTTTGCAATTCAATGTGAATCTTGTTGTTGTTCATTTTCGTTCATCATTGCCTTAGAAATTTTTTCCTTTCCTTTTCGTTTCGCTGTTTGGATTCCTTGTTCGTCCTATAATTTTGCATTGCGTTATAGACACCAAAAACTCCTTTTCTAGCTTCTCCTCAGTTGCAATGTTTTGGCTTCAATTGCGATGTTATATCCTTGAATAGCAACCAAGTCTGTCCCATTGCATATACCCTCTAAAATATCTAAATGACAAATTAACATAACCAATGTCATATTCTCTAGCTTTAAGTCATAGGGTGGAAAATTAGCAAAGTCAATTGAATTAAAGACATCTGGATTAATTCAATTCCTTCTTCCTGTTTTTCCTTCACAGACGCTAAAATAACATATCCCTTCATTCCGCTGCAATTTTGATTTGTTTTCTAATCTCAGATTTTGTTGTACAACTTTTTCGTTTTTAATTTAATGTCATTCTCATTGTCGCTTGTTCCATGCCCTTTGGTTTAGAATTTTGGAATTATTCGTCATCTTGTGTGATACTACTTGCCTCATAGATACCAAAAAATGATACGACCACCCTTGGGAAAAAGTGAAGTAAGTTGATTTTTTAAATGTACAGCAGTGTGACGTTATTTCTATGAAATATGTTTTTTTTTTTTAAATAAAGGAATGGAAAGAATTTTCACAAGGCCATGACCTATTTAGATCGTTTTTTTTTTTTTTCAGGCTAAAAAGTCTTATTGTGCAAATTTTCAGAAACAAAAATATGGAGCCATCCTTGAGAAAAAAGATACATACACACACAATTATTGCTCGTTTAAAGAGATTAGATATACGAGAAAAAACTGTCGGTATAAGTGAGCGGCTCTTAAAAAAAGAAAAGGCAGGAAAAAAACACCAAAAAGGGAGGAAGTTATGCCATGGGGGCATGTAAGGTTTTTATTGAAATCTTTGTCGTATAAACGTGAAAAAGGGCTCATTCGATTGGAAATTGAAATGACTAGTGCCCTTTTTAATAGTTGAAAGTGATTGGAACGCAACCAACACCCCTTCCACGCCTACCTTTTCTCCAAACACATCCAATCAAAATTTTGAGATTGCCATTTTGTTCAGCGTAGTTGATTTCCAAATAGAAATTATGTTTTTGAGGAGGAAACTCCCCCACAGCACTCAGGGAAAGGTTTGTCAGTTATGCCCTGGGGGACTATAAGGTTCTTATAGAAAGCGTTGTCGTACAAACTTCAAAAAGGGCTCATTCGATCGGAAATTGAAATGGCTAGTGCCCTTTTTAATAGTCTAAAGTGATTGCAAGGCAACTAACATCCCTTCCACGCCAACCATTTCCCCAAAACACATCCAATCAAATTTTTTAGATAGACATTTTGTTCCGAACAGTTTAAAGTTCAGGAAATTATACCTTTGAGCAGGACATTCCCCCCACAGTCTTCAGGGCAAGGGTTATAAGTTATGCCCTGGGGGCATATAATGTTTTTATTGAAATCTTTGTCGTAGAAACGTGAAAAAGGGCTCATTAGATTGGAAGTTCAAAGGGATAGTGCCCTTTTTAATAGTCGAAAGTGATTTGAGGGCAACTAACCCCCTCTCTCATGCCCACCTTTCCCCCAAACACATCCAATCAAAATTTTGAGATATCCATTTTATTTCACGCAGTTTAAAGTTCAGAAAATTATGCCTTTGAGCAAAACATTCCCTCCACAGTCTTCAGGGCAAGGGTTATAAGTTTCGCCCTAGGGGCATATAAGTTTTTTATTGAAATCTTTGTCGTAGAAAATTGAAAAAGAGCTCTTTCGATTGGAAATTCAAAGGATAGCGCCCTTTTTAATAATCGAAAGTGATTTGAGGGTAATTAACCCCCCTCTCACGCCCACCTTTTCCCCAAACACATGCAATCAAAATTTTTAGATAACCATTTTATTTAACGTAGTTGAAAGCGTTCGAAATTAGGTCCTTAAGGATGACAACCCCTCCCCCCACAAACCCGAGGGCAAGGGTTGTAAGTTATGCCCTGGGGGCATGTAAGGTTTTTATAGAAAGCGATGTTGTAAGAACATCTAAAAGGGCTCATTCAATTGGAAATTGGAAGGGCTAGTTCCCTTTTAATGGTCAAAAGTGACTGAATGGCAACTAACCCCCCTCTCACGCCCATCATTTCCCCAAACACATCCAATCAAAATTTTGAGATATCCATTTTCTTCAACGTAGTAGAAAGTTCTGGAAATTAGGTCTTTTAGGATGATAACCCCCTCAGAACCCTCAGTGCAAGGGCTTTAAGTTATGCCTTGGGGCATATAAGGTTCGTGTAGAAATTTGATTTAGAAACTTCAAAAAGGGTTCATTTGTTTCGAAATTGAAATTGCCCTTTTTAATAGTCGAAAGTGAGTGGAGAGTAATTGAACCCCTCTCACGCCCACTATTGTCCCAAACACATTCAATCAAAGTTTAGAGATAGCCATTTTTTTTCAATGTAGTTGAAGGTTCAGGAAGTTATATGTTTAAGGGTGACAAAACCCCCCAGAGCCCTCAGGGCAAAGGTTGTAAGTTATGCCCTGGGGGCATATAAGGTCTTATAGATAGAAATGTCGTAAAAACTTCAAAAGGGGCTCATTAATCGGAAATTGAGAGGGCTAGTGCCATTTTTAATAGTCGAAAGTGATTGGAGGGTAACTAACCACCTTCTCAAGTGCACCATTCCCCCCAACACATCCAATCAAAATTTTCAGATAGCCGTTTTGTTCACCGTAGTAGAAAGTTTCCTGAAATTAGGTCTTTGAGGATAACCCCCCCCCCCAGCCCTCAGGGCAAGGGTTGTAAGTTATGCCCTGGGGGCATATAAGGTTTTTATTGAAAGCGTTGTCGTAGAAACTTCCAAAGGGCTCATTTGATTGGAAATTGAAAGTGTTAGTGCCTTTTTAATAGTTGAAAGTGATTGGAGAGCGACTAACGCCCCTCTCACGCCCACCATTTTCCCCCAAACACATCAAATCAAAATTTTGAGATAGCCATTTTTGTTTAACGTAGTTGAAAGTTCCGGAAACTATGTCTTAGAGGATGACAACCACCCTTACAGCTCTTAGGGTAAGGGTTGTAATTTATGACCTAGGGGCATATAAGGTGGTTATAGAAAGCGTTGTCTTAGAAACTCAAAAAGGCTCATTCGATTGGAAATCGAAAGGCCTAGTGCCCTTTTTAATAGTCGAAAGTGATTGGAAGGCTTGAAATTTCTATAGTAAAGATCGATGTGGGTATAATGTATGTTTTTTTTGTTGTTCTTGTTGTGTTTAGACCAGGGCACTTCGTATCGAAGGAGTTGTCGTAGGAACTTCGAAAAGGGCTCATTTAATTGAAAATAGAATGGGCTGATACCCGTTTTAGTAGTCAAAAGTGATTGGAGGGCAACTAATCCCCTTCCATGCTCACCCTCCCATTTGCCTTTATGTTTAAAAACTAAATGTTGCCTTAAGATTAAATCAAAATGCATTGTGTTAATGCTAATTCCCAATAAGGCATCTCAGCAGTATCGCAAGAACGACTGAGGATATTATGTTCAAACTTTCGTGGCTATTTCTGCTCTTAAAATTTAACGAAGTTAAAATAGCGTAAGTGTATCCAACCTATCAAAGACATTAAGCAGATTTTTTTTGCGAATGGTATCAAGTTTTCCATTTCAGGTCAGCTAGAGGAGGTATGAAACGAAATTAAACGCTACTATTTGTGTCCAGATTTTTAAAAGGGGTGTTTATTGTTTAAAAAAATTGCTGAAAATTTTTTCTCCGGCATACAAATAGCAGGCAGGCAATTAATATTATTTGATTTATGAAAGTTTATAAAAGTAATTACATTTATATTTTTTTTCAATAAAGTGCAAATTATGTTCTGGCCTTGGAAGGCATAGGAGTTTTGAGCCCAACTTATGTTAATATTTGCTCGTTTTGAGTTTGAATCGGTTATTTATTGTAATTTCTGTTTGTTTTGGGTTTCATTTGATTATTCGATTTTATTTTTGCTCATTTTTTGTTTAATGGAGTTCTTTACTTTTCTTTGAAAAAACTTTTTTTATGGAAAAATTTTTTTAATTAATATTTAGAAAAAATAGGACGTAAAATGGTTGTGTGGACTGCTATTTTTTAAAAGTGTCAAAAAGGAGACAATAAAGCAATAAATAAAAATAACCTTTTAGTTTGGTAACGCAGTATTTTCACCTTAGGCAATCATGCGCCGTTAGAAGTGAAAATCCAGAGATACACTCCAGGAAGCGTGTGAAAAAAAGGGCCTAACTGGGAACAAATTGCTATAGAAAAGATCTTTGACTACCCGACTAAAAAATATGCTGATTCCTAATATGCAAAGCTGGCTCATCTATCTATTTCACAAATATGTTTTTTTGAGGTTGAGGTTAATTTTGAAGGGGTGAATTTTGTTTTTCATATATAGGCGTATAACAACAAATGATGTAGAGAATACTGTAATAGGTCACGGTAAATATGAAGATCATTTTTATTTGAACATAAAACTAAAACAAAAAATTAAGCAAGTAAAATTAAACTTAGTTTTTTTAGGTTGAGGTTGAATTGTATATAACTTGCATAATTTAAAAGATTATTGCTCGTGCTCACCAATGTTCCATTTATGTATACACTTATTTGTCGAAATAAATTGTGTAGTACACAATTTTTGTAGGATAGCCCCTCGGCTGCACCTGGTTTTTCATTGTTAGATTTTTTTAACAATGAATTTAGATCAATAAATTTCGAATTCAAATCGATGAAGTAGTCTTCATTGGAATAAATTTGGAAATGCACATTTTCAGAGAACGGTTGTTTCGGGTAAAATTGTTCATAGTATCCATATTTTACACTGACATCTACATTTTCTGCATTGAAAAGATTTAGAGATGAGGTTACTGAAGAGTGAGAATCTCTATGTGGTAGATATGCCATCTTTTCTAGGAAAAGAAACCCTTTTTGGATCTTTTTATTTTCTTCTTCTTTGATGCTTTACGCTTCCAGGCTGAGTTGAGACTGATGAGTGATGAGGTCTTTCACGACCTTTTTAAGCCTTTTCAGCGTTGTTTCAATCGCTCACCAAGGGATCGTGCGCTTGACCTGAGATTTTGCAAAACACTTTCCTGAATATCTTTCCCAGAGCCTCAATCATGTAATGTAGAGGACGGAAAATCTATCGCTACCGGTGAAATATATTTTTTAGCCAATGGTGGTGCAGAGCAAAACAGCTTAGCAAACCAACTACCGAAACCGTACCCGGAAATTGACGAACGAACCCTGTAACAGTCCTTTTCATGGCCCCCAGCTGTCGTGGTCCAAGAGTAGAAACATAGCAATAAATATCAGGACATACAAACTGATTTCTATTAGCCATTTCACTGAATGGTTCAAAATGACATGTAATTGAAGCCAAACCTTTTGTTATTGCTACAGGATCACCCAATTTGTTTCTTAATGTTAACTGACAGAGCTTCAAATACGAAGTATTCACTGGAATGTATTGAAGGTGCTTTATATTTTATTGGTGAATGCGGTCATTAGATGTCATACAAGGACTTGATGTGTTTACTAGTAATGCGCCAAAGTCGTGGTTGATTATTGACGATTTAGCTGAATATATTGAAGAATGGTCGCAGGAAACGCTATAATTATTCAGGGTCCGGTCCCATCAGGAAACAATTTCTGTAACTGTTGTGCTCCATAGTCTTTTTCATCAGAGTAAATGTATGCAAACACTTGCTTTGAATTGTACTTACTATATCACCTATAGAGTTGTTCGTGATTCAAGTTCTCTTATAACTCTAAACAAACAAATCCAAACTGGAAAACCCAAATTTTTGTTTTCGGAGTTCAATCATGCTACTAATGAACCTTATGAATGCATTTTATTGGATCTGAATAAAAAAAAACTCCCGAACAGTTGCGTGTAGTCACTGATATTTTTGATAATGAAATTACTGTATATCTACCTATGAATATTAAAAAAGGTTATTAGTCGTTATCATGACGTTAAAGAAGCTACATGAACACTGGTATTTATTTTCAGTGCTAGCCAGTTCAAAACCGTGACTTAGGAAAGCAATACTCAAACATGGTATTGGCAAGGAATTTATGAATCTCTTATCGGAACTTCGTTTAAATTTAACGGAAGGTAATGTTCAACTGTCAGATGGTGTTAGACAACAGACAAAGCAACATCAGTCACTTGTACGTGCTCTAGCTTGCAAAAATAAAGCAAATTCTAAAAGAAACGTCTTATTCATTTGAGTGGTAATTTCTTTTCATTGTTACTACCAATAATCGCCGGACCTGTAAACACTATTATCTAGAAACTGCTAAACATTATAAATTGACGCCAATTGAACTTGCTCTTTCACCCAAAGAACACTTTGAAGATAATCTTGATAAATTTATTAACAGTGAAACAATTGCCGATGATGAAAAAATTAATTTTACTTCAAAATGCCCTTCGACATGTCAACAAACATAAGCCTTATCGCGAAAAACCCTCAAAGTCATTGTCATTGATCAACCTTCTGAAAATATTGAAACTTTGAAAACACCCAAAAAGAAGGTTTATTAACAGGTGTTGTAGACTTGTTGCCTCCATCCTATCGTGAACAAAGTAAAAGATTCTTGACGTATCTCACTAAAAATTAACAAATTGATGAGAAAAACAATGAAGTTATCATCCAGGGCAAGAGTTACAATTTAATTGATTTGTTATCGAATGTGATTGCAAATTGTAAAAGAATCGAATCCGCTGATAGTCATTTATATAATTTTTTAAAGTCGTCAAATTTTCCTAAAATTCTTATTGGAAATAAGCGAATTCTAAAGAAATTAAAAGATTATGGTCCATCAACAACATTAAAGGTACAAGATGATGATTTTAAATCTTTCCTTGAAAATAATAGTACACACCTAGTAGAAACAATGATTCGATGACAACGGTAGCTAGACAAAAGCGAAGACGTATTGACTCGCCCGCTAGTAAGAAAAAGGGCAGCAGATGGTTTACAACGCATTTACGTTCAAAATGGATCAAGTTTTGAAAGGTGTTTATGAATAAATAGGTAAAGTGGGAAGTCTGAGTTCTCCCACTAAACTTGCTCAGGTTACCGGAATTAAAAAGAAGCTAGCAAAAGAGTATTTACAAAGGACCCTTCATTGAAATCATAGGGCTTATGGTAATTACTATGGAAAAACTAAAGCCTTTTACCCTTTGCATATATTACAAGCAGATCTTTTGACTCTAGACGTGATTCAATGACTTCATAAAAAAAAAACCCTACTAGTATTTTTACTTGAAATAAGTGTCTTTGGTCGGTATGCATATTCAGTTCCATTGCAGTCAAAGATAGGCACTGAAGTTGCAAAAGCCCTTGAATCCATCTCTGAGCAAGATTCGGATATAAAAATTCAAAACAGACCGTAGAAGTGAATTTGTTAATCTACATGTAAAAACGGTTTTATTGAAATATAATACAATACTTTATCATCGTCATAGTCCTATAAAGGTGCCATTGGCTGAACGTTTGATACGAACCATTTGACTTTTAATTTCAGGATATTGTACAATGAATAATACACATGAATTTATTCAAGATTTAGATAAAATTATATTGATTTATAATCAACGTCCTCATCGATCCTTGTTCAATGCTAGCCCTATTTAAGTTCATCATAGTGACTATACACATTTCTTTAAACAATATTCTAATGAAAGGGCAGGGAAGAAAAAATTTAATGTTGGTGATACTGTTCGAATCAATCGTACAAGAAATATTTTTGAAAAGAGAAATTATTTGTGGAGCACTGGACTTTTTAAAGTGTCCAAAGTCTTGGACCCTAGCCCTATAACTTATCAGCTTCGTGATATGAAATATGAAGAGATTCTTTCTTGGTCGTTTTTATATGACTATGAATTGCAAAAGTTTGAAACAGTGAAATCTATCAAATTGAAAAGGTATTAAAGAGTCGTACTCACAAGGGTAAGCGAAAATTGCTTGTTCGCTGGCTAGGATACAACTCTGATTTTGATTCGTTGATACCCACTGAAGACGTTCATAATGTCTGAAGGTTTTTAATAGATATTCATGTCCAATGTTTCCGATCCTCTTTAGGACGATTTGAATAAAACGAGCGATTTTTGGACAAAACTCTTCCCTGCTATTAAATTTGAAGGAACGTATGAAGTTGCCCTTGTAGATTGTATTCTTAAAAATACAAATGATATCCTAAGAAAGGATTGCATGTATGATATAAAAAGTTAGACCACATGATTGGGCCAATCGTTAACAATCAAGATGTAATTGAAAAGATCAATTCATATGTATATCCTTTTTTCACACTTACACATAAGAAGTTTGGGACTATAAACGAAGTGTGTCACGCTATCAACAAAAAAATTTTATATTTAAAAATGGGCCTTTCAATTCAATTATTCAAAGGAAGGGGGTAAAATATACATTAGTTCACCCAACGACAATGAAAAGATTATTCTAAAACTATAATCTAAGAGAAGTACTTGATTTTAAAACATAACGTAATCAACGGTAAAAGTACAGGAAGCTCTAGTGGCATGAATAGTGTCATTTTCGCAGAGTATCCACCCACCTTCTTCTCGGACAGTTGTATATTTCTTTATTCATCCTTTGTCGATAGGTCAAGAGTCGGTAATACCAGTGTCCCCCTTCTACGTGTTCTTGAACGAAAAACATCTAATGACCGCATTCACCACTACAATATAAAGCACCTTCAATACATTCCAGTGAATACTTCGTATTTGAAGCTCTGTCAGTTAACATTAAGAAACAAATTGGGTGATCCTGTAGCAATAACAAAAGGTTTGGCTGTAATTACATGTCATTTTTTTAACCATTCAGTGAAATGGCTAATAGAAATCAGTTTGTATGTCCTGATATTTATTGCTATGTTTCTAATCTTGGACCACGACAGCTGGGCCATGAAAAGGACTGTTACAGGGTTCGTTCGTCAATTTCCGGGTACGGTTTCGGTAGTTGGTTTGCTAAGCTGTTTTGCTCTGCACCACCATTGGCTAAAAAATATATTTCACCGGTAGCGATAGACTTTCCGTCCTCTACATTACATGATTGAGGCTCTGGGAAAGATATTCAGGAAAGTGTTTCGCAAAATCTCAGGTCGAGCGCACGATCCCTTGGTGAGCGATTGAAACAACGCAGAAAAGGCTTAAAAAGGTTGCGAAAGACCTCATCACTCATCAGTCTCAACTCAGCCTGGAAGCGTAAAGCATCAAAGAAGAAGAAAATAAAAGATCCAAAAAGGGTTTCTTTTCCTAGAAAAGATGGCATATCTACCACATAGAGATTCTCACTCTTCATTAACCTCATCTCTAAATCTTTTCAATGCAGAAAATGTAGATGTCAGTGTAAAATATGGATACTATGAACAATTTTACCCGAAACAACCGTTCTCTGAAAATGTGCATTTCCAAATTTATTCCAATGAAGACTACTTCATCGATTTGAATTCGAAATTTATTGATCTAAATTTCATTGTTAAAAAATCTAACAATGAAAAACCAGGTGCAGCCGAGGGGCTATCCTACGAAAATTGTGTACTACACAATTTATTTCGACAAATAAGGGTATACATAAATGGAACATTGGTGAGCACGAGCAATAATCTTTTAAATTATGCAAGTTATATACAATTCAACCTCAACCTAAAAAAAAAACTAAGTTTAATTTTACTTGCTTAATTTTTTGTTTTAGTTTTATGTTTCAGATAAAAATGATCTTCATATTCACTTTGACCTATTACTGTATTCTCTACATCAATTTGTTGTTATAACGCCTATATATGAAAAACAAAATTCACCCCTTCAAAATTAACCTCAACCTCAAAAACATATATATTTGTGAAATAGATAGATAAGCCAGCTTTGCATATTAGGAATCAGCATATTTTTTTAGTCGGGTAGTCAAAGATCTTTTCTATTGCAATTTGTTCCCAGTTAGGCCCTTTTTTCACACGCTTCCTGGAGTGTATCTCTGGATTTTCACTTCTAACGGCGCATGATTGCCTAAGGTGAAAATACTGCGTTACCAACCTAAAAGGTTATTTTATTTATTGCTTATTGTATCCTTTTTGACACTTTTAAAAAAATATAGCAGTCCCCACAACCATTTTACGTCCTATTTTTTCTAAATATTAATTAAAAAACTTTTTCCATAAAATAAGTTTTTCAAAGAAAAGTAAAGAACTCCATTAAACAAAAAATGAGCAAAAATAAAATCGAATAATCAAATGAAACCCAAAAACGAACAGAAATTACAATAAATATCCGAGTCAAACTCAAAACGAGCAAATATTAACATAAGTTGGGCTTAAAAACTCCTATGCCTTCCCAAGGCCAGAACATAATTCGCACTTTATTGAAAAAAAATATAAATGTTTTTTACTTTTATAACTTTCATAAATCAAATAATATTAATTGCCTGCCTGCTATTTGTATGCCGGCGAAAATTTTGAGCAATTTTTAACAACATACACCCTTTTAAAAATCTGGACACAAATAGTAGCGTTTAATTCGTTTCATACTTCCTCTAGCTGACCTGAAATGGAAAACTTGATACCATTCGCAAAAAAATCTGCTTAATGTCTTTGATAGGTGGATACACTTACGCTATTTTAACTTCGTTAAATTTTAAGAGCAGAAGTAGCCATGATCCAATGTTTCGACTATTTTTAACAATTGCATTGTGTTAGAGCTGTCTCTTTGTGCGTGGGCATAGGAAACAGCAATAGTTTGATGTTCTTTAATTCGATTCGGAAATTGGGGGTCGTTCACATCCACATGCCTAGATTCACAACCCAAACTTATTTTATTGCTTTGCAGGAGCGTATTCTGAAAATTTTTAAATCTCAAGATGGTCCTGTCACCCGTAACTGTTTCCACCGATTGATAGCCGTGACGCCTGCAATGCTTCATGTGATTTTGTAGCTTTAAATCACTACGAAATTTGGACAGGCATGTTGGACAATAGAAACTTACCCCTAGATCCTTACCCCTTCCCAGAACTCTACTGATATCCTTAATAGGATTGAAATGGCCAATTGAATTTGGTTCACTAGGTGGTGTATACAACAACCAAACCCAGTGCTTCATCAATTCAATCGACGTGCCCCTTACTCGGAATATTACCCCCTTTTTTTGAGAACGAATACCCTCTTGAAATTCTGTTTCATGTCGGAGTACAGTAACGCCGATATTTAAATGGGCATTGGCCCGTTCGAAAATATCAATCGACCTGAGCGTTACTGGAAGTTTTCCCTCTAAACAAGAGAAATCTTCAGGGGGAAAATCAGACCCCTCTTTCCCATGTACAGCCCAGTATTCCAAATTTTTCTTTGAAGCGTCACGTGCTAAAGGTTCGAAAGCCGATATGAGGAAAGCGTGCATGAAGCATTTTTGGCCTGTTTCGAAACAGATTCGTTGAACGCCCTGACATCCTTCTAAATCTGGATTATATTTTAAAACTACAGCCCTCTTCCCATGCCCCCCTCTTAAAATAAAATCTTTTTTAAATTTACATATATTTACACTTAAATTTTCAATAAATAGAACTACGGAACCACTACCATTTTCATTATAATTTTCAAGAGGCGTGATAATGTTGTCTATCTACTGCATAAAAACTGTTTCATAATTTTCCAAATGAGGATAGACCACCAAAATCTCGGTGTGTAGATAATGGTCTTACACCTCGCTTTTTTACCTCATTCAGAAAAAATATTTTTAAAACAATTGAAGCCTTAATAGATTCCCTACCCCCCCCCCCCCCCCAAAAAAAAAAAAAATGAATCTAGTTTTCTAAAAGTGCACGAATTTTTTCTACATGTTCATTAACGATATCTATAGAGTCGAATATATAAAATTCCCCCCCCATAAGTGAATTAAACGGATCCCCAAAGGTTGCAGTATAACGACTATTGTATTCAATATCGAATTTGTTTGATGAAATTCTGGTAGTGTTGTAAATTGTATATCATTACCCTCCCCCTCTTGTATATCATCACCCCTCCCCCACTTTGTTCAATAATAGGGCTGTGAGAATCCATCGAAGTCATTTTATTTTCAATAAAATTTGATTGAATAGGAACTATATTCATTAAATCAGTGGGGGAAGGGTTCTCAGTTAATTCATTGGTAAAATCATCTAAAATTTGTAATGTATTCGGAATTATCCATGGTAAGTCGCCCTCTGAACTAGCTACATTGCCTTGCTCAATTGTGCTATTATCTACACTGAATTAATTACTTAATAAATTGTCAATATCAGAAGGTATTTCATCAAAGTTAACATTACCACGCCATTCATTATCATCGATAGCTGATGTTTCAATGTCCTGAATGTCAGGAAATTCCATAGGCCCGTCAATGAGCTCATATAGTTCGTGACGTGTTTCTTCAGTTGGTGAGGGGGTCAGAGCATATGGAACCAATGCAATCTATAAAAGAAAATAGCTTATTTTCAAAGTGTCTAAAACACCCTATTTTTAAAATTGGATTATTATTTACACATGTGCTTAAAAACACGCTTAGTAGTAGTAGTAGTAGTAGCAGAAGCAGTATGCTCATAGTACCATTTGGTTAATTCACTGTTCCCCGCTCTATATATCCTGAAAGTTCCAATTTCCAGCTTAATAGTGTTTATAACATATTTACAATCTAAACAAGACATAGTAGGTTTTGATTTTGTTCAAACAACCCCCCCCCCCAAAAAAAAAAAATCATATTAATACTCTTGATCTGCTTTGGAAAAAAACTGGGTCTAATTCATTCATGTCATCTCCTAAAAATAGCCTATTTTCAATGTGTAGTCTGTTATTTTCAAGATTTTCTGGAGCAAATGATAAAATGGAAACCGTTAAGTCTCGCATCTCTTATCGAAGCCTTTATTACGCAAATTAGAATCTAGAATTATGTCTAACGGTACAATTCTCACTCCTTCAAATTGACTTGGGAAAAAGAATTATTAGCGAGAAATAAAATTTGAAAACTTTCATTTAGATTTGCAGCTTGCATTTTGATGGGGCTGAAGGGGCCACATTCTCGCCTTGTATGGAGGGCGTTGGTCTTGAAGGCCCACCATTCTTACCATAAACGATGACTGTTGCTCTTGAAGGGCCGGTGACTTCACCGTCTTGCGTGTGGAACATAGATGGGTCAGCATTTCTCCTTTGGGGTTTTGTGGGCATGAATGAACCAGCCATCTCCATCCGCTGCATGGAAGTAGCGTCTTTAACCCTAGCCCTCTTTGATGGAGGGGGTATTGCTCATAATTATCCTTAAAAAGATGATAAAATTTAGTAGAAAATAACGACTCCCCTTTTACAGAAGAAAAATTAGTACCCCCTTCTAGAGAAAAACTAGTACTCCTTCTAGAGAAAAAAAAACAGAATTTATTGGAAGGTATAATTTTTTTCCCCCTTTTCAGCAAAGCAAAAAGTAAAATTTGCGAGAAATACACTGCGACAGTCAGTAGCTTTATGGTAGAAATGCTCCTATTTTACCATTTAGGAAAAAACTTTAAATACACTCCATGCAGGAAATAAACCCGTCAAAAAGTAGTCATGTGTTAGAAATAACTGTTCCTATTTTTTACCATTTAGAAAAAATTTAAATACATGCCTAGAGATACAACGCATTTAAAGCGAAATGAGCTCTATTTTAAAGTTTAAAAACTATCATTATTCCTCTAGGGTCAAAATATGTATCAATTTAGATCATTTAAAAGGACCCGCGCTTCAATAAACCTTTTCATGGCAGGTATGTATCTTTTTCCTAACTTCCCTTCCCCCCCCCAATATAAACACTGAGTACTCAAAATGGAAGCAATTAAATTTAGTATATGAAACTATTTATCATAAGCAAAATCTGCCAACTCTTGCAATTCATAAGATTTACTCTAGACAATTTGACCGGAAAAAAAGCATCTTTTTTGTGAAACCATTGTAATCCTTAAGCGTAAATTTATAAGATTTAGCAGGCCGGATGCGCATTTGACAGGATGCAATAATTAAGGTTTTTACCTGTTTACCGAACTGATAAAGTCAGGTTGACCTATTAGCAGCTTAACCTCATAGGGGATCGGCATATTAATACCTAAGAGTTGACGGATGTTAGTTGACCCTTTTAGATGGAATATAGAAAACATAAAAATTGCATATATTTGTCGAAAAGAGAATTATTTCCAATGAAAGAATTAAAATCGTTAACGGTGGGGCTTTTACACGGTAAAAAAAAGAGCGTATTTTACGCTTTCCAACGACTATAAACATCGCATAGTTGAGATTTTTTTTGGGGGGGGGAGGGGGGTATACCCTGAATTTGAATAAGTTGGAGGGGGACTACAAAAAATGATTTTATTTGGAAAAACCTAAGAAAAGTTACTAAACAGAACTCACATTATAATTCAGTGTAGCTAAAACTTCCAAGTCAATAATATTTGATGTTTTATCCATAATGTCTTGAGACGGTATGATACTTTAACCTTAATGCATATCCATTATAAACAAAATCTCAAGGCTGAATTGCGATGTAAGAGAAATCTTACGTAAGTCCATTGGCCTAGAAAGAGACACTTGATCATGTCCCGTTAGTTTCCAACTCCAATGATTAGCCTAGAAAGAGACACATGATCCTGTCCCGTTAGACTCGATTATTCAGCAATTGTTGTAAAACTTCTGTCTAAATCCAAGAAACAACAAACAAATTGACCAATACTCATAACCTAATTCCTCTCATGTTACATTAGAATTCCACGTCGATTATGCAATCAATTTCCCAGAAATCTAGTCTGATCTTGTCCCCTTCGTAGATCAATAACATTGTCCCGTTAGTATTCAGTGCGCATGTGCATTTTCCCCACAGTATTTCCAAGTTCCCTGATTGACCTTGAAAGAGGTACTTTTAAAGTACTAAATAGTACCTTTCTTATCTGGCAATGACGTAAACTTCGTACAGCGTCAACAAACAGAACCATGAATAAATAATGTGTAATCTGCGCCGGTACTGTCATTCCTACTTCTTTGGTCGCTTAAAAGAGGCACTAGAATTTTTGAATGAGCCCTCAGAATATTCTAGGACTACTTGATCGATACGATAAACCCTGAAAAAAAAAACAAAAACAAAACAAACAAATAGACACACATCCGAATTCCATATTTTTAAACAGTTCGTGATAACAAACTATAAGTCAGACGCGACCCAGCTCAATAGTAACCGAAACTCTAAAAACGGAATTTTAATACCAGTAGATACATCAAAAGAATCGGATCTTTATGCTGATTTCAAATAAATACGTTTTATCATTTCGATTCCTAGGCATCTTGCTTGACGAAAATCTTTCCTTCAAGCAACATATTGACCTGATTAAAATGAAAGTCTCCAGGAGTCTGCAGAACCTCCAGAACCGTGATAAATTCGGCTGCTGGCTAAGTATGCTTTGCATTGACTGCTAAAACTTCGTCATGTGATCCCCACAAACTGGCTTAACTCTGTGGATTCTACATCACATGGACTGTCACGGCACTTGCATCTGTTGATACAGATTCAGTATCCAGCAAGGTAAAATCCATGTCCCTCGCTATTTAACTCTCAACTTGAAGAAGATTGTCGGGCGAAAATATATTTTCTTGAAACGCTGATCAAGGTATGGGGCAATCGTGCCAGGTGTGATCTGACCTAGGTTGAATTGCTCCTCGCATTTTGAACAGCCGTTCCAGAGAAGTAATTTTTTTTAAACACAAAGCCGACCATATAAGTGAAGTTTCCCTCTTCGACGGCGTCCATACTAACCCTCCATCATTCAAAACCCCATTGTTATCGTCTTCATTTTCAATGAAGTCTGCTTGTGTGGACACCAACTTTGGAACGATAAAAGCTACCTTTTCCATAGTTTTTTCGAGCAATTCATTCAAAAAAAGGGACTGAAGGTCTACACTCCCGCAACTACCCTTTTCTTTCATGGGAATGGAGAAAGTCTTACAAAGCGCAAGTTTATATAGACTCGTAAAGTGCTTCGTTGTCAGTTTGTCGCATAATCTACCTTAATGCTTGATTAGTCCACAAAACTACTCCAGGCTATTCTGATTTAACCGCGAGTACAGAAAAACTGAAAATGTCGTTTGGTCAGCTCTCTTATAAGCTCTAGGATAGCAGAAACCAATAGTAGCCAATCTTTGACACAGTGGATTCTAGAGTCTACAATTCTTCGTATTTTTTGATGAGCGAAGTTCAGACTTGACATAATTTTCATTGAACTTAGGAAGAATTTTAAGGAGGTTCTAGTTGAAGAAATGGGAACAGTATAAATTCTCTTGCTAGAATATAATAGCGACCTCAGGTAGTCAAATAGCTTGTCCAAAAAGAGAGCAAAAATCAGCTGTCCCATGGGCCTCGGCGGTAACTAGGTTTTGCTGAACTAATAGAGTATGCCATCCGAAACAGAATCACTTAAAATTTGCGCAGCGGTAGTAACCTTCTTTTTTTCTAGATTTGTGGGGTAGTTGTGGAAATCTTCTTTAATCTGGTGATTTTCATTAATTTTGGTGATTTTCTACGAAAGTTGTTGGCGTTCCATGTTTGATTAGTTTTATAGTCTTACTGGGGTGAAATATTCGGTGACTTTCACATTTTGTGCATTTTTAATTCTGTATTACAATGAAATCACGCTATTTTGTGTTCGTCTGTGTCCGTTTGGTCCTCGGGTTCTCTATAGCTGCATTTCGAAATACATACTATTTCTTCTGTGTAGTAGCGGCGGATCGGGCCTCAGAAACCATAAAGAAATAATTTATAAGATAAAGCAAGCCTAGGCCCACCTGAAAATGGATTCAGCATTACACAAAAACCTGCATAAATCATACTTAAATGGAGTGAGATTAGGCCAAGTACCAGCTATAAGTTGATGATCTTGCTGCTAATTCAAACCCTATTCACATTAAAGAGTTTCAAAAAGGAAGTACAACAAAACTTTAGTTGGTTCTCACTACTTGGGTTGCAAAAGAGAACCTGCCAAACAGCATTATTATGGAAACCCTACCAAAGGTCTTGAAAAGACATGTAAGAGATTCATCAGTTGTTCAACTTATGGCTTGTGGACGCACAAAGTCAACTACATTAATCAAAAATGTAGTGGAAAATGCAGCGAAAGGTGAGTTTGTTGCTATTTTGAAAGAAACAAAATACTTAATTATTTTTGATGAATCCACAGACTTAACAATGAATCCACACACTTAACAAAACAAAGTTTCTAGTCGCCATAGTGTACAATTTTTTCCCCAAACCAAAGAAATTCAGTGGATAAGTTTCATTCCATGCCGGTGATAACTGATGACAAAGCCGTTAATATAAAAAATAAATTGATTTTTGAAGAGTTTTCAGTGCAAGGCATTCCTACAAGAAATAATATAGGATTTTTATCAGACAATGTAATTATGATATTGGATGCCAAGCATGGATTTGCAAAATTGTTGAAAGACGACTTATGGAGGATGATTCAAATGAACTTGCTGCTTCATTAACTTCATTTAAAAGCTAATATGTATATTTATATATATACATATACATATACGTATATATATATATATATATATACATTATGTATATATATATATATATATATATATATATATATATATATATATATATATATATATATATATATATATATATATATATATATATATATATATATATATATATATATATATATATATATATATATATATATATATATATATATATATATATATATATATATATATATATACTGTCTCTTTAAACGAGCAATAATTTTTTATGTACGTAATTATTCTCGAAAACGACTCTATATTTTTAGGTATAATTGGCATCCTGGTATTTTCTGGCCTTAAAAAAAGATCTATATAGATCAGACGTTTAAGAAAATTCGTTAAGAGCCTTAATTTTGAAAAAAAAATTTCATGTCAGATACGTCGTATTTACGAATTCATTCGAAGAGCATACATACGTCATATTAGCCTAAGTAATGATTTTATCGTTTTTAGTGTCTATGATGCAAGGAAAATTACACAAGAAACAAATGGCTGACAAGAAAAATCAAAGTATTGACGTCATATTCATGAGCACATTTCAAAAGAATAAATTTCATCATTCTTCCTCTTCTCCAAGAGTGAACGTTTCGTTTTTATATCTGTGACGCATGCGACATTACAATATGAACATAGCTAAGTATAAAATACCAATTCTAATTATTTTATTTACAAAAGGCGTTTGTAGTTTCATCATGCCTTGAGGACAATTGAACAACCTAGACCATCAAACGTAACAAGACCAATCCGAAAAGCTAAGTTAAAAGGGATTATAAAATGTCTAAAGTAATGATAAACTAAAATGAAGAACATGTATATACAGTCAGAATACTTCCGTTAGCAACAGGTACAAAGAGTCAAAATAAAAGTACATAGCAAAGAATATGATTCGAAGATAAGGGGCAGCAAGAATTAAAACTATTCAAAAACAAAAGTGAAGATCAAAGAAATTTGTAAAAAGTGGAGAAAAAGAAAAGTGTAAAAAATGGAGTGAAAAACAAAGAATCATACCGTTAGATGAAAAAACCCTTCAAAGTTCTATGTTTTTCCTAGGAAGCCCTCCATTTTCCCGACTACCCGAACAAAGCAGACTCATTTTGAGATTGCTACTTACAACAAGAATTAATATGTACAAGCCGAACACCTGCCGAGTGTTGAGGCCCAGCTTCAAATTCGGCTACATAGTTCTTGTTTCTCAACCGGCATTTTGACATTTCTGGCCACTAAAACGATCTAAAAAGGTAAAGATTTAAAACTCCCTTCTGAAAAATTTGGACTGCATTTTATGCTAGATAAAAAATCGCAGGTGCACTTTCATTTCTTTTTTTTTCTCAAGGGTAATTGCACTGAACCAATGGTGCTAGGAAAGAGGGGGAGGGCTTATTCGAACGGCAATTGAAAGTTCTATGGTTTTTTTAAGTGAAAAAAAAGAGTGGAGGGCAACCACCCTTTTTTTTCCCAAGATAGTACTATCAAAATTTTGAAACAGCCATTTTGTTTAGCATAGTCGACTGGTCCAATAACCTCACTTTTGGGGATGACAATTTGCCTTTATATAATATTTGCTTTCAGTGAAGTACTAATCAATTTAACAACGGCATACGTGGGGGGAATTTTTATTTTTGTTCGTTCAAAGAGCTCTGCTTAGCTTTTGACCTTTACTTATGCGTAGGTTATCTGATATTCCGATTGTATTTCTTCGTCGTTTTACCCATAACAGCGCTATAATAGGGCATAATAGATTTATTATGGCGTTTGTTATTTTTGGGCTAGTGATTACGCCGGTTTGAGCTACACGTTCTGCCGAAAACCTGGCAACCGTGGGTATTAGAAATTCGTAGTAGCAGCACTATGATATATCAATTAGTCATAGAATTGCCCAACATCAATAAATAGAGTTGTAAATATCATAATCAGCTTCAGCCAGAAATCAGACTTACCTTCAGTCAAGGCTTGGTAGCTTATAAAAAATTGTACAATTTTAACACGTTTTGACTTCATGAGTATGAAAATCCTTAGCAGAAATATATATTTTCATTATGAGAACAAACTGCTATGAATAAAATTTCATTTTTGAAAATACTAGCTATCACCAAAAATTCAAATAATTTTTTTGTTAAATCTTATATTTATGACAATTTTCTCATATAGCGAAATTTTAAAATTTTGCTCAAATATTGATTTAAATTATTTGAAACTTATAGATCAGATATATATTAATCGGAATAGGATACTGCAACACAGGTAAAACAGTTTCTTAGATATTTGAAGACATGTTCCTCCCTACAGTACTTACCCCAATTTTGAATATGATCTAGACAGGGTTTTCATCACAAACAAACAAAATCACCAGCACTAAAAAATCACTAGCATTTCATAAGAAATCAGCTAAGAAATCACCAAAAAATTCGAAGGTCAATAATCATAGACCATCATAGGCAGCACAATAATGCTACATAAGTAAAGAGCGATGTGGGGAAGGTGTATTATATATATTTTTTTTTTTTTTTTTTTTTTTTTTTTTTTTTTTTATACCAGGGCACTTTGTATAGAAGGAGCTCGTTCAAAATTCTTAGTTTGAAATTTGAAACTGAAAGTTTTTGTGCCCTTTTTAGTAGTTGGAAGCGATTGGAGGGCAACCAGCCCACCTACCACCTCCCCCACGTCCATAATTTCCCAAAACACATCCAATCAAAATTTTGATATAGCCATTGTATTCAGCGTAGTTCAAAGGCCCAAAGTGCCGTAGTCACAGAAGAAATAGTATGTATTTCGAAATGTAGCTATAGAGAACCCGAGGACCAAACGGACACAGACGAACCCAAAATAGCGTGATTTCGTTGTAAATACAGAATTAAAAATGCACAAACTGTGTGAAAGTCACCGAATATTTCACCCCAGTAAGACTATAAAACTAATTAAACATGGAATGCCAACAACTTTCATAGAAAATCACCAAAATTAATGAAAATCATCAGATTAAAGAAGATTTTCAAAACTACCCCACAAATCTAGAAAAAATGAAGGTTACCACCGCTGCACAAATTTTAAGTGATTCTGTTTCGGGTGGCATACGCTATTATTTCAGCAAAACCTAATTACCACCGAGGCCCTTGGAACAGCTGATCTTTGTTCTTTTTTTTTGACAAGCTATTTGACTACCTGAGGTCACTATTCTATTCTTGCAAGAAAATTTATAGTGTTCCCATTTCTTCAACTAGCGCGTCCTTCAAATTCTTCCTAAGTTCAATGAAAACTATGTCAAGTCTGAACTTTGCTCATCAAAAAATACGAAAAATTGTTGACTCTAGAAGCCACTGTGTCACAGCTTGGCTACTATTGGTTTCTGCTATCCTGGATCTTATAAGAGAGCTGACCAAACGACATTTTCAGTTTTACTGTACTCACGGTTAAATCAGGATAGCCTGGAGTAGTTTTGAGGACTGATTAAGCATTAAGGTGGATTATGCGACAAAGTGACAACGAAGCACTTTACGAGTCTATATAAACTTGCACTTTGTAAGACTTTCTCCATTCCCATGAAAGAAAAAGGTAGCTGTGGCAGTGTAGACCTTCAGTCCCCTATTTTTAATGAATTGCTCGGAAAAACTATGGAAAAGGTAGCTTTAATCGTTTCAAAATTGTGTCCACACAATAAGACTTCCTTGAAAATGAAGACGATGACAGTGGGGTTTTGAAAGATGGAGGGTTAGTATGAACGCCGTCGGAGAGGGAAACTTCACTTACGTTGTCTGATTTGTGTTTTAAAAAATTACTTTTCTGGCACAGCTGTGCAGAATGCGAGGAGCAATTCAACCTTAGTCAGATGACCCTTGTCACGATTGCCCCATACCTTGATTAGCGTTTCAAGAAAATATATTTTTCGCCCGACAATCTTCTCCAAGTTGAGAATTAAATAGCAAGGGACATGGACTTGACCTTGCTGGATACTGAATCTGTATCAACAGATACAAGTGCCGTGACAGTCCATGTGATTTAGCATCCACGGGGTTAAGCCAGTCTGTTCGGATCATATGACGAAGTTTCAGCAGTCAATGCAAAGCATACTTCGCCAGCAGCCGGATTTATCATGGTTCTGCATATTTTCAATAAGTAAGCCTTAGTTCCAAGAAAACTGATTCACTCAAACGTTCCAGGAGGTTTCGGGAGGTGAAAATGTGCATAAAAAGCAATTCCGATACCAATTTTGTTCTTTTTTTTTAATTGTTGATCCATACTATAGCCTCTGTAAACTTTTTTGAAAAACTATCCTTACATTCCTCAAAAAGAAAACTCTCGTCCTGGATTTTTGTTTTCCTGGATTGTTGAGTTCCCAACTTCAAAGCTAAAGGTGTGAAGAATCTTTAGGTCTATTTTCCTAATTCTTGACGAAATTTCAATCCTCAAATCCTGGGTGAGAGGTTCTAGACTTTTAAGTGTTTACACTGTAACGTCAAAGTGTGCAGTACCTTATCAATATCTACTTAAGATTGAAACTCAAAAGTAAAAGTTTTCCGTTTCAGGGAATATAAACTGGATTATGATAATCAGCTATAAGAAAATCATGATTTTAAATTGGTGCCTGGGGAAAATAATGAAAATAAAATCTAGAATAAAAAATAGTTCTTTCACTCCTTGGGATCTTTCCCGAAATCATGAATTTTCATTCATGAACTTGGGATCTTGCGAGAAGCTGATATTTAAAATACTATCCCTAAAAACTATGTTAACTATATATCACAATAAAGGTACATCTTCTGAGGTATACATAATAGGGTTAGTTCATATGTTGAAATTTTTCGTCAACGGATTTAGTGATGTTGTTAAATTCTCAATAGAGACTCTGTTCAAAATTAGTAAAATTATAATAGCACCAATAGCTCCATATTTTGTGATGAGCAAACTATAGCCCATAGTAACCATAAATTTAAAACACGTTTTGAAAAAGAATCTGTCTTGTGAGGAAAATTCTCAGTTCAAAGGTAATTCAGGAATGATAACTATTATTAGAATTCTACAAATATAAAAAAAAAATTATCACAAGTCAGTCTATTTGAGCAGGTTTTGTAGACAAACCTTACAAAATCTGCGAAACAATAAGTTTTGTTCGTTTTTAAGCTTCAAATTTGCTCCATATTTCTGAGAGAAAAACTTAGTTTTTTGTTAAAAATTAAAATAGTTGAGAACCATCACTTCAAAGAAAATCAGGGCTCTTTTCAAACTTCCTTGAAGTTCTGATTCTAGAGCTTTTAATTTTTTTTAATAGTAAGTATTTTATTACAAGTGTTATTTTTATTTATCTGTACTTCCCTTTGCTGATAACGGCTCTTAGATACACAGCCAAAAAATCACTTAGATAATATTTCACTGTATTAGAATAATTCTTAATTGTTTCACCCTTCATTGTTCGTAATATTTATATTTAAATATATATAAAGATTATCTAAAATTAGAAGATGAATACTTGATGTCCCTCTAAAGTTAACTGCCATCTAATCAAAAAATTTAATTTAGATGGCGCTTATATCTCCAATTACAAAAGTACTGCGACAGAAAATCTAGTGGTCAAAGTAGGATGCAAAACTATATTATAGCATTATTTCCTATTTATGAATTTATAGATATTCACATGTTTAATGAAAATGTTATATTTTGAATAATTAACGCTTAAAATTTTGTAAATTTGGAATAAAAATGGAACTGTTTTTGTATAATTTTGGAGCATAATAAGTGTTTCCAACATTTTTCAATAAAGTGGAAATTGACTAAGCAAAAATGCTCAATTTTTCTTTCCGATGGCTTTAGTAGTTGGCCAATTTGGGTATCTCAGAATTTGCTGACTATGGGAAGTGGTTATTGAGCCCTCTCTAAACCATTTTCCCTCAAAATCTTAGGGTTATGATCCATGGGTAACCCGAAAACCTGTCTATAAAACTCCCCTCTAAATTATTTTGGGTTTTCTTTTTATTTTGGTTTTAGAGGGGAGTTCTTAGGCAGGTTTTTGGGTTACCCATGGGGGCTTCTCTCTCTCCTTTATTGGCAAACCTTTTCATAGATTCTATTGAAACCTCCGCTATACACAGTTTTAGAATCTTCCCTTGCTTTTGGAGTAGGTTCATGGATGATGCGGTTTGCGTTTTGAAACATGGGTTGGACTCCTTAGACCTATTTTGTAAGCATTTTAAGTAGTTTTGATATTAATATTGAATTTACAGTTGAGTTTGAGGGAAATAACAAATTACCTTTTCTGGATATTTTATTAATTAAAAGGGATCTCCACTTACTTTTCTTGATTTATAAAAAAAAACTACGCACAATGATAGGTATTTGAATTCTCATTCGGGCCACCCCATGTCAGTGAAACGGGGGGTTGTGATTTCACTAATGAACAGAGCCTTTAGAATTTGTTCCCAGGAATTTCTGGATTCGGAATTGTTATATATTTGAGGGATATTTTGTTTTGTAATAATTACCCAATTAAGTTCATTGACATAATAATTGAAAATAGACGTGTTAAACATGATGGTAGGGTTATTAGGGTTTCTCACTCTTCAGATTAAAAAGTATCTAAAAATTTCATTTCATTGCCATATGTACTGGTTTGGGTGAGAAGCTTTCACGGATTTTGCGTAAATTTAACATCGATACATATTTCCAATCGTTGAGGCCAATGGGTAGTTTCTTTATTTCTGGAAAGGATTTAACCCGGGGAAATTTAGTAAGTGGGGTGTATAAGATTCCTTCTTCTTGTGTGAAGTTCTATATTGGTAGGACTCACCAACAATTTGTTGAAAGATTTATTGAACATCGAAATTCAATAGAAAAAAAACCCTACAATTAAGCAAGCCTCCGGAAATTTTTGTTTCAGCCTTAGCAGAACATATTTGGTTTCAACCAGATTACTTTGTACAGTTTCATGAGGCCTTAGCTGTTTCAAATCATAAGGGGTATACTCAATGGGCGAGAGAAGCCATAGAAATTAAAAAAACATATGTTTGCTAACCTTTCGATAAATAGGGACACAGGTAATTTAAATATTGACCCAATTTATGATAATCTTCTAAAAAGTGAATCAACAGTCAATAAGGAAATTAAGATCTTAAATAATCACCGGGGGACTATTTTACCTACTAGACCAAAACGATTTGCTTCAGTAACAGCCAACAAGAGGATTATATCGCAGCAGAATAATTAACGTAATTTACAGTTGTTTTTTTTTAGTTTTACCTCAGTTGCTCTGGTGTTCTCGCTGAGTAACACTAATAGCATCTTTTCCTACGTGGAAAAGTTTTTGTGCAAATTGTATATTTTTTTTTGGTGGTGGTTATATTTATTTTTAGTTTTAGTTTGGTTTTTTTGTCTTGTTCTCCTTGCCTTTCGCTTGTGCTGAAGACGCCTTGTTTTGATACATGAGAAATGTCCTCGTTGTTTCACGTTTTTCGTAATTTCTCTCCACTTGCCGCAGTCTCGTTTGTTGTTGTTTTTTTTTCATTGAAATTTTTCTTTCTGTTTGTTTTTTTAATCTGACAACGCACATTCATTAGTTTTTTATTTCAGTATAGTGCAAAATATATTCTGTTCTTGAGAAGGCATTGGGGTTGTCAGCCCTACTCATGTTAATTTCTGCTCGTTTTGAGTTTGAGTCGGTTATTTATTGTAATTTCTGTTTGTTTTGGGTTTAATTTATTTACTGGTGGTGATTTGTGGTAGTTTTACGATTGGTAGATTGTTTGATTTGACTTTAGCTGATTTTGGTTTAATGGAGTTCTTTTACTTTTCTCTAAAAAACTTATTTTGTGAAAATTTTGTTAAATTAATTTCTGTTCGTTTTTTATTGACATTGTCTTTTTCATGGAAAAAGAAAATGATATTTTGCCTCTTTTTGTTATTTTTTTCTGTAAGAATCTGTATGTTGGCTTGCTATTTGTATGTTGGAGAAACTTTTTCAACAATTTTTTAACAGCCTAAACCCTTTTGAAAATATTGACACAAATAGTACTGTTTAATTTACTTTTATACCTCCTCTAGTTGAGCTGGAAAAAAAAAAAACTTAATATCCTTCCGAAAAAAAAAATCGATCTATGCTCTTTGACAACCTGGATACACTTTAATTATTTTGATTTACTTAAATTGTCAACTTAATACCCTCAGTCCTTTTTGGGATTTTTCTGAGATGTTTTATTCCAAACCAGCATACACACAGTGTCCTTTGATTTAGTTTTAAATCAAAATTTAGTTTTAAAGCATAATGATCAAATTGAATAAGTGCGGGGGGGTTGACAAACAGAATGTCCCTGGAGACATAGTTACTGGACTGTCCAACTACACTGAACAAAATTAATGTCTCAAAATTTTGACTGGAAGGGTTTGAAAAATTATGGGTTAAGGAGAAGGGTTAGTTTTCCTCCAAACACTTTTGACTCTTAAAAAGGGAACTAGAACTTCTAATTTCCAATCAAATTAGCTCCTTTAAAAGTTTCAATGATAATTTCTTATTTATTTATTGAACACCCATCATTCACATAACATGACAAGACGGAGTAGAAGGAAAAGAAAGGAAAAAAAAGCAAACAAACAAAACAAAAAAAACGCATGCACAAGGAACCAATTACTGTACTAACACTTGTCATAGCAACGACAACTAACTATAAAGATAAAACATAAATTAGAATCAAATTTGAATATTACTGCACAAAATATGGTCATAACACAGACATACAAAAATACTATTGAATTAAAACAGGATACCGTTACTACTGTTAGTACTCCTACTACATCTACCAGTGATGCGCCTACTACTATTGCTGTAATTACTGCTACACCTAAGCTTAATGCTATGAAGGTGAAAATTTAAGAGAATATTGAGTGGGAAGTTGAATTGAATCATAACACACTGTGTATATGTAGGTTGCCAAAAGGATGTATCAGTAATATCTTAGGAACGGCTTGGAAATATGAATTTCAAACTTAAAGGACTTGTTGTAAGGGACGTTGAACTAAGCAAAATGCAATATTTGCATGCTACTGCTACTAATTCTGCTACTACCACTACTACTACTGCTACTATTATTACTACTGCTACCACTAATATTACTACCAAAGTTAAGTGTGTTAAGGAAAAAAGGTCAGGGAATATTGAGACAGTGTTGAACTATATCAAAACATACTATGTGTATGCAGGTCGTCAAAAGAACACATCAGCAATGGCCCAGGAAACTGTTTACAGAAGTAAGTTGAATCTTTCAAAGGTGTTATGGGCATACTGCTACTAATGCTACTATTACTACAACAAATTTTACTACTATTGGAAATAAGGGTATAAAGGTCAAGCTTTCAGGTATGGTTTTGGGGGATGTTGAACTAAATCAAAACACACTATGAGAATGCAGATCGTCAGAAGGGGTGTACCAGCAATACCATTTTTGCTGCTTCTTCTTCTACTACTGCTGCTACCATAACTGAGTTCATCCAGGTTGTCAAGATAGTCAGGCAGGGATAGGGTATAACGTAGAAACTTTCCCGGAAAGTTTATGTTGTTTTAAAACTAAATCGAAAGGCACTATGCGTATGCTGGTTATCAATAAGACGTCTGGGCAATATTAAAAACGACTGAGGGCATTAAGTTGAAACTTTCAGGGCTTATACTAGTATAACTTCTGCTTTTACAATTGAACTAAATAAGAAAGTGTAAGTGCTTCGAGGTTGTCAAAATATCATATATACAATATTTTAGCAAGGGTATACAGTCTTTTTTTTCTAGAAAACTTGGGTAGATATACAATTAATTAAAAAAATACTATGTGTGTCCAGAATTACAAAAGGGCGTATATTATTGAAAATTATTGAACAATTTTGTTCAACATATGAATAGTAAGCCAAAATGAATTATTATTAGAAAAAAAATATTTAAGTTATTATCTTCATCACCATTGAAAAAAACTCTGTGAATCAGAAACGAAGAGAAACTAATTAATAAAAACTTTTTCCGCTTATTAAGTTTTTCAAAGAAAAGTAAGGAGCTACACTGCTTTTGACACAGTGTTGTCAGTACAACGTCATAGTGTATTTTTCGGCGAGCCAAAATTGTATTAGATGAAAACGAAAACTTTCTTTCTAAACAGGCAGAAGAAGTTTTTCAGCCACAAGAGCCGGTTTACCCGCCGAGAGGGACTTTCCATAAACTGCTGGGGTTAAGTGAGTGGGAGCCGATACCTCCCCTACTTTTCAGGAGTTTAAGAGTGCCCTTGGACTGTTATATTGCTATTAATCATGGCTTACAACAAGTTTGATGTTGCTGTTGCAAAGTTCAAGGATTATCCTCTCTGGCCAGTGAGAAGCATCAAAGCTAGCAAAAGATACACGAGATAAGCCAGTTTACGAAGTTTTCCGCTATGGATCACATGATGAATTACACTTGTTAATGCAAATCTAGACATATATGACCCTACCACTGATATTTCATCTGCCTCTGCTACAAAAAAAAGCTTTTGACGAGCTTGATACTCTGCCTTATATTTACCAATGTGTAGAAACTCAAGCTGAACTGGACAAAACCGAACATGATTTGATGGACAGTTTAACTAAAAAAGTTACGGACAAACTGGCTAGCTCAAACTCAATTCAGGAATCAACTAAGTTTATCATGAACCAAATTTAAGATGCTGTTACGCTTGATTTTAACCAAATTTCAACGAGTCAAGAGATCGTTGGAGGTGCTGAGGAATCAACTTGAGAACTTGGAAAAAAACTGAACAGGCTGGAAAACTAAATTGGATGGTTATGAACAAGTCATACATAGATGGAGATATGTTTCATGATGTTAGACAAAAAACCAGAGTTGACACTCGTTCTGCTGTGCTGTTAACTATTAATTAGAAGATGTCGTGTTTTTTTCGTGATTTTCAATAGATTTAGGACGTTTTTTTTTCTGTAGAGTTTGAGTCAAACGTTAAAAAAACATAATTAATATGGTGTATAGATCAACCAGTTTTCGCTTGGAGGATTTTATCGAAGGATTGAATGAGCTGCTAGTTAGCATATCGCCTAAGTGTAGCAAGCATGTCAAAGATGTTAATGATACTGGTGCTTGTTTTAAGTCTTTAAGTTTGCTCAGCATTGGCCCACAGCCTGATTGCCAAGCGGTAGTTTTGTTTTCCAGTGCGTACATAACCTAGTTCCAAATGTTTTTTGTGACACTTACAGCGCTAATGGCGATATTTCTTGAGTATGGTAAGAGGAATAGTGGAAATTTGGTTGTAGAGTATAGGAGTAACATAAGATCATGATTTCAATTGTAGTTTCTTGGAAATAGGGTCCGGAAATCCTTACCGGCGAGCAATAGAGAGGCTGAACATCTTTTAAGTTAAAACAAAAATATTTAAAAGAATATTTATTTGAGGATGGTTGAATTATGTGTTTTTGGTTGGTTGGTAGGGATGAACGGCTGTTTAGGGGATGGTAGGGAATATTCGTTGGTTGGGGTTGGTGGGGAATTACTGGAGTATGGAAATTTGATCTGTTAGGGAGGGATTAGGGTTGTCGGGCGGTATTTTGGAAGTGATGATATGAAGGAGTTTGGTGTATTGCTATTTTTTAGTTATTTTTTATGTTCTTTTTGTGTGTTTAAAATTTTTTTTTTTATTTGAGGTGGCAGGGAGGAAGGGCGGTAGAGGGGTATGAAAGTTGGGGGGTTTTGACGTGAGTTTCTTATGGAAATGATATTGTTGAAAAAGTATAGTTTATTGTCCTTTTTTATGTATTTTGTTCCTTTTTTTATCTTTGTTTTAGAATTGATGAAGTTGGCTAGTGTTTTATGCTGCAAACTGTCAAAAATGTTGTTATTTCCATAAATGCAGTGTTTTTTTTTTTGTAAAAAATAGTTTTTTCTGTTTGTATGTTGTTTTTGTGTGTTTTTTAAAAATGTTTATTTGAGGTGGCAGGGAGGAAGGGCGGTAGAGGGAAATAGAGGTAGGTGGTTTTGACATGAGTACGTTATGGGAATGATATTGTTGAAAGAGTCTAGTTTATTGTCTGGTATTTTGTTCCTTTTTTTATTATTGTATTAGAGTTGACAAAATTGGCTAGTGTTTTATGCTACACACTGGCAAAAATGTTGGTATTTCCATAAATGCAGTGTTTTTTTTTGTAAAAATTGTTTTTCTGTTTGTGAATAAAGAAAACTAAACCTAAACCATTTGACCAAAAATGAGCAGAAATAAAGTTAGATAATTTTTCTAGCATAAAACCACATTAAATCACCACCAATAAATAAATGATACCTAAAACAAACAGAAATTACAATAATTCACCAAGTCAAACTCAAAGGGAGCAGAATCTAAGATGAGTAGGGCTGAGGGCCCTACTCAGCCCTACTCACATAAGTTTATATGTTTGTATGTTAGAAAATTATTTGACTTTATTTCTGCTCCGTTTTTGTTTAATGTACCTCTTTATTTTTCTTTCAAAAACTTTCTTTGTGGTAAAAATTCTTTTAAATTAATCAGCATGAAAACCCAATTTCTTTGATGTACTTATTGTTATCACAAATCCAGTTTAAGAGTTTTGGTTGCTATTGGGCCTAATCAGTCCTCACTAACAGTTCGTTGCCACGAACTGTTTGATTCTACCAATGTAAGTCAAGCTATTCAATTGATCAATTTCTCGTTACCTACCATCAGCCTGCCTACCATCAGCCTACCACTGCCTATTCAATTAATGCACCCTATGAAACGCATTACGGAGTTAACTTGAGGGTTGGTTGGCCGAAAATGTAGTAAAAAGAGTAGTGACTAGTCTACAGATTTTGGCACTTTTCCAAATTCAATATTTATTGTATAAAAATTAGTTCCAGAAAAAAATCCAGGAACCCTCGGACAATGATCTGCCTTCACTTTTGTTAATCAAACACTTCCCGGGTCAATAATCACCCTTTTTTATGATAAGAAATCATCACTCTTTCTTATCATTATCTACCGCCATGCTCATCCCGGTAGTATCAATTTATTGAACTGCTGATTGAATCACTGCCGGGAATCACTGAACTGCTTGATTGACTGAAATTCAATCACTTCTTTATTACCTTCTTCAATCTGTTTTGTGTCGAAGGAAGAATAAAACACCATTTGGTATCCCCTTTTGACCTCTAGACTAAATGAAAGAGGAAAATTGAAATTTATCTTGTATGCTTACTGTGTTAACGACGAATCAGTTGTGAATTCAACGGAGGGCGGATGGGGCAGGCTCTTCTCTGGAATGGGAAAAGAGGCTATTTATTAATCAATGAACTGGTACATAAATACGCATGGAACCTCAATGTCTAAGGGTTTCTAGGTCAAAATAATGAAAACCTCTGGTAAATTACAAACACCAAAGGGGAGAGGGGTGAATAAGGGTCGGCCAAATTAACCTACCAAAAATTAAACATCACTTTATGCTTTTTCAGCAACTTTGATCGAATTTAGTTATATTTATTTTTATTAAAAAACATTTTAAATGAGGTACGGCTTTTCTTCTAAAGAATGATGGCGATTAGATTTTCAATTACCTTCCTAGGAATTTTTCAAATAAAACCGGAAATTTAGAAATGAGCATCTTAAGAAAATCATGCGGTGTAATCACTTAATATTGGTTCATGTTTGATCAATAGTTTTGACGAATAGACTTTAAGAAAATTCAAAAGCTTTGAAACAGTCAGATTTGAGACATAAATATAAATAAAATTTTATAGATACTACTTATATTGAAAACCATTAAATTTTGATTTTGGGAAATTTTAATCTAGTTAAAAATTTTTGTTTAATAGCTCTTAAGGTTTAAATTCTTTTAAGATGTGACAAGCTATTGGATATTAAATAATGAAAGTAAACAGAACGGACTAGACCACCAGTCTAACTGTCACTACTAGACGGAAAATTTAATCGTTCTTCAGTAGATACGCCGTACCTCATTTAAAATGCTTTTTTTATGAAAATAAATATAACTAAATTTGATCAAAGTTGCTGAAAAAGCATAAAGTGATTTTTAGTTTTTGGTAGGTTAGGGCTAGACCACCAGTCTCCTTGTCACCTGGCAGATAAGCACTCAAGGAAAATGGCACTTGGGGCCCTCAGGACAAAAACAAATAAAAACAATTGGACACATGATTTTAAAAATGCACTCAATCATTCTCAGGGTATGATGAAATTTATAACTGTATTATATAGTTAGTTCTGACTGTCCTATGTTTTTGTACATAAATTCATAAGAAATAAGGGGAAAAAAAAAATCTTAAATTGCACAGTATTGCGCTACTAGACGGTTGAACTATACAAAAGTGGACTCCTAAGTAGGCCAAACCAAAAATTAACTTCGTTCGCAAAAATGTTTTTATTAAAATCTGTTATAAAAATACACAGACCTGTGTAAAACTTTATGAGTGTAGAAACAGACTAAAAACGATTTAGTCGATGGTAAATTGTCAAAATGTTTCCAGCGGAGGACTCCTGACCCCCTGTTTGCATGGGGTTTTGACCCCAGAGATCCCCGTGGGCAACCTCCAAGGACCAAACTTGACAGCCTCCTCATGGTGGCGGTGCACCCCTGAATATAAGCAAAAATTGATCAATCAAATTTAAGAACATTATTTGAAAGGAATAAAATTTTGAAATCGTAAAATTGAGGTAAGTAGTTTTGCAAATTTGGTTTTGGATTGATTTGAATAATTTTGGTTAATGCTTAATATTTTGTTATTAATTATCTGTTGTTTTAGTTGAGGTATGACTTTTTATACATCGGGTCTGTTGATTCCTTGGCTTTTATTCAGCGTAGTTCAGCGTACTTTATTCAGCGGGTCTATTGATTCCTTGGCATTTTGTTCAGCGTACTTGATTTCCAGATAGAAATTATGTTTTTGAGGAGAACAGTCCCCCACAGCTCTCAGGGCAAGGGTTGTACGCTATGCCCTGGGGGCATATAAGGTTTTTATAGAAAGCGTTGTCATGGAAACTTCAAAAAAGGCTCGTTTGATTGGATATTCAAAGGGCTAGTGCCTTTTTTAATAGTCGAAAGTGATTGGAGGGCAACTAACCCCCCTCTCACGCCCACCCTTTCCCAAAACACATCCAATCAAAATTTTGAGATAGCTATTATGTTCAACCAAGTTGAAAGTTCTGGAAATTAGGTCTTTGAGGATGACAATCCCTCCACACCCCTCAGGGCAGGGGATGTAAGTTATGCCCTGGAGGCATAAGGTTTTTGTAGAAAGGGTTGTCGTAGAAACTTCAAAAAGGGCTCATTTGATTGGAAATAGAAATGGCTAGTTCCCTTTTTATTAGTCGTAGGTGATTGGAAGGCAACTAACACCCCTTCCAAGTCCACCATTTATCCAAACACATCCAATCAAAATTTTGAGATAACCATTTTGTTCAAAGTAGTCAAAGGTCCGGAAATTATATCTAAGAGGATGACACTCCCCCCACAGCCCTCAGGGTAAGGGTTGTAGGTTATGCCCTGGGGGCATATATGGTTTTAATGAAAGCTTTGTCGTAGAAACCTGAAAAAGGGCTCATTCGACTGGAAATTCAAAGGGCTAGTGCCCTTTTTATAGTCGAAAGTGATTTGAGGGCAACTAACCCCCTCTCACGCCCACCTTTTCCCGAAACACATCCAATCAAAATTTTTAGATAGGCATTTTGTTCAACGTAGTTAAAAGTTTTAGAAATTAGGTATTTTTCTAAAACTAGGTATTTCGATAGCCCCCTCAGAGCCCTCGGGGCAAGGGTTGTAAGCTATTCCCTGGGGGCATATAAGATTTTTATAAATTGTGAAGTTGTAGAAACTTCAAAAAGGGATCATTCGATTGGATATTAGAAGGGCTTGTGCCCTTTTTAATAGTCGAAAGTGATTGAAGGATAACTAACCCTCTTACACCCACAATTTCCCCAAAGACATCCAATCAGAATTTTGACATAGCCATTTTGTTCGACGTAGTTACAAAGTCTGGAAATTATGTCTTTGAGGATGACACTCCCCCGACAGCCCTCAGGGCAAGGGTTAAAAGTTATGCCCTGGGGGCATATAAGGTTTTTTTTGTATAGAAAGCGTTGTCGTAGAAACTTCAAAAAGGAATCATTCGATTGGAAATTGAAACCGCTAGTGCCCTTTCTAATAATCGAAAGTGATTGTATGGCAAGTAACCCCCCTCTCACGCCTACCATTTCCCCAGAACATAATTTGCACTTTACTGAAAAAAAATACAAATGAATGTGCATTGTCAGTTTAATATACATGTACTGATATTTAGTAATCAAAAATGATAATATTATTTGATTTATTAAAGTTATAAAAGTAAACTCATTTATATTTTTTTCAATAAAGTGCAAATTATGTTCTGGCCTTGGGAAGGCATAGGGTTTTGATCCCTACTCATGTTAATTTCTGCTCGTTTTGAGTTTGGCTCGGTTATTTATTGTAATTTCTGTTCGTTTTGGGTTTCATTTATTTATCGATGCTGATTGGCGGTAGTTTCACGCTTGGTAGATTATTTGATTTTATTTTTGCTTATTTTTGGTTTATGAAGTTCTTTACTTTCCTTTGAAAAAACGTATTTTTGGGATTTTTTTTTTTAATTATTCGAAGTAATGGTCATAGAATATTGAGAGAGGGTTGATAGAAGCAAAAATTAAAAGTTATAAGGACCAGTATAAGTAACAATAGAGATTTCGCGGAAGAGAAATGCCATTTTCTGTTATCCAGTACCGCAAAGCAATGTTTATGGCTCGAGCAGGGACAAACATGCTATCAAGTAAAAATTTTGAGATGGCCAATTAGGATAAAATTGTTGATAGGGACGAATTTAAATATATAATAACAATTAATAACAATTATACTATATAATAAATATATAATATATAATATAATAAATATACAATATATAATATATAATAAATATAATAACAATTTATACAGCGTAAAGTTTTAGATCTTACTATCGCGAAGTATCAATCTCTGCTATTTGGTGATGCAAAACAGAAATCTTTGCCCAAACAGGGCTAAAATTCTATCAAGCGAAAATTCTTATATAGCCAATTGGCTTAGCTATGTACATAGCTAGCTTATATACATAGCTTAGCTATATACATATCTATATAAAAAGCTATATACATGTTCTGTTCCCTTCTAGTAGTTGCCACTAACAGTTGCACCGACTGGCTGTTCATTTTTACCGACTGTTTTTTGTCAATAATTAGCATAATATCTGTTTCAAATACAATACATAAAATCACTGCACGAGTCGGTAAAACCAATGCATTTACCAACCGAGGTTTAGATTTAGGTACATATCATGTCACTATTTTAATGCTGTTTATTTACCAAATGGAAAGTTGTGTCGGTAAAACTGCTACGTTTACAGACCAAGTTTGAAATTTTTGTAGATGGCATGCCAGTATTTTCGTGGTCTTTATTGAACCGAAAAAAGAATTTTTACGGCATCGGAAAAATCGTCCACGATTTTACCGATTTTTTTTTACTGAGTGACAAAAAACATTGGGGGGGCCATAGGTGACGGCCCTGATTACCATAATCCGGTTATTTAGGTAGGGTGGAGGGCCTGGGTTTTTTTTTTTTTTGGAAAGGGGATGCCTAGCCCTAAAAAAATTAAGTTTCAGGGAGAGGTCCTCCTGAGCACGCGAAGAGAGAAGAGAGAAATTAGCCTCTTTTGGAATAATATATTTGGAAAAAGCATGCAAGGTAGACACTAAGAGAAGATTGGCTCCCCCTTTATTTTGCAGAATTGTCATTAGTGTGATGTTAATAGACCCCAGCGCCGCGCCGATGAGGGAAGACCGGTGGTGGCGGGGCCAAAACAGCAGGCCACCGCCGCGCCACCGGTAAGGTGCTGGTGGCGCGCCGCTGGTAAGATGTCGGCGGCGCGCCGCCGGCGCGATCAATGTTGACCGCAAACATTAATGTTTTCATCAGTCTTTCTCAAATCACGGCTTAAATTTACAACAGATTCGAGCCTATTCATGAGTTCAAAAATTCACAAGTCTCTGGCTGGAAACTGGTCTTCTTCGTTATTCAGCAACAGAAGTAGAAATCTGGTAGAAACGAAATGGATGTGGCGTTTCAGAACCCTTGCATAATACGAGTAGTTGAAGTATCTATTAGCTATGTATTCTTAACATAAACAATTATCAAAATTAGTAGTTTTTTTTCATCGAGCATTACTGCATACAAAACTTCAAATACCGTATCACAAAATTCGTCAGTTATCTGGGCAAAAACTTTGAATATAAGTTTGAACTTAGAAGCTTATTTTTTTCATAATGCCTTTGCCTTTAGCTGTTTTTGTCACCTTTAAAACAGTTGAAATGGGCGACTTTGATATTGATTTTTTTTTTTTTGTTCTTTTGGATTCCTAAAAAAAGCCTTCTTGTATTAAAACTGGTTTTTAATAACAATTTAAAAAAATGCATTTTAAATTTTTTTTTGGCTTCTTTATAGAATATATGTCATGTAGGCTAAGGCTGAACTGCTCCTTTTTTATTGCTTTTGGCTGCTCTTTTGGATATTATTCATTTTTTTGGGGGGGGGGGATTCATTCCAAATTATAAACTCATAAATACCTAATATCCGTCAAATTATAAACTGCATCTAAAAGGAGTAAATTTATCAAATTGAAAAATACATGAACACTTCACATGAGAACACTTCAATTACAATGAAACAAAAAACACTTAATGGTTTATTCGGTATGAAGAAAATGAAGTGCCAGCTATTTTCTTAGGTAAAAAATGAAAAGCTCATCCGTTTTAAATGTAATTAATGAAATAATATGCAGACTGAAGTTGCTCCAGGAAGATGTTGAGATTTTCTTCCTAGTTTGTCACTTTCAATCCATGTAAAATGTTAGGACACTTAGTATCAGTTATTGAGTTTAAGCTTTGATTTCCAAATGCTCACAAAAATTACCAAACTTAAGAAAGTCGCAACAATAAGTCACCTGTGGTCAAAATACTCAAAGACTCCTCTTTGATCCCCACCCAGGCTCAAAGCTTCTGCTATGGTCATATCCGTGGAAATCCAAAGAGTTTCTTTTTTAAAATAGCTTTCAAGCGTAGTTAGTGGTATTTAGCCTTTTTTTTGCTTTTCTTCAAAGCTTTGAAAAAGGGTTATAACATTCCAAATGTTACAGTTGTTATATTTGTGCATATTTTTGGTAATCATTTGTGGGGCGATCGAGTTTTTTAAACCACTGTAGATACGTAAGGCGTTGCAACATCTAGTACCCTGAGGTCATAAGACTGTCAAAGACTCCTTCTTGAACCTCCCAAATTGAAAGCTTTTATTGTGACCTGGCTTTTCAATGTAACTTGGGCACTGGACCAAGGGGCGCCATTGTCACTCGAGCGCAACGTTAGGTGGGGATGTCGATATCGCTTTGGTCACACCAATTCATTTTAGTGTGAATCTGCCTGGTACTTATGAATGAATGTTTTCAAAGTAAACCCGTTTCGTCAATAAGAAAAAAAACGGGTTGGACGCATATGTCCCTTTCCCTTTGGACGATGAAACTATACAAGTGCTGTATCAAGTATAACTCACGAAAATCTTGTTAATTTTTGTCAACTTTTCAACTTTTTGGCATCCCTGCTTTCATTAAAAATAAAATCAAGGTACTGTCACTTAAATATAATAACTCCTTATGCCCCCCCACTCTGGATACCCTCTTGATAGGATACCGTCTCTGCTTTGAATAAAAATTAATAATTAACTTATTGGCATCCCTGCTTTCAAAAACAAAATAATCGATATATTGTCATTTAAATATATGATAGCTGACTACCCCCCTTCCCTCTGGATACCACCTTGATAGGATGCCGTCTCTGCTTTAAATTTAAAAAAATCTTTTTGGCATCCCTGCTTTCAATAAAAAAATTTCGAGATATTATCATTTAAATGTAATACCTCCCTACACCCCCCCCCCTCCCCTATGCATACACCACCTTGATAGGATACCGTCTCAGCTTTACATAAGAAAAATAATTTACTTAATAATTAACTAGGTCACTATATGGTTCAAACAAAGACGCAAAATAACGTTAAACAGCTTAGTGTTCCTTGAAAAAAAATTGAGGGTATGAGTAAAGGGGTACAAAGACAACAACAAAATGTCGAAATTATTCAGATATACCTCAAATTATTGGATAACTGAGTCATAGATTTGCTGTGGCATTCAATACGATCCAAAGAATCTAATTAAAAGGGAGCACGCACAAAAGCTAAATTAGGCCAGTAGCCAATGAGAAATCGCAAAATACCCCAGACAATGAATAAGTCCCAATGGGGGGCCCTGGGTCTATCAAAATATTTCAATGGTTTCCCAGGGAATTTGATATTATTTTCTTCTGTCTCCACTTTAAATGAAAAAAATAATTATCTTTTTGGCATCCCTGCTTTCAATAAAAAAAGAGGTATTATCATTTAAAAATGATAGCCCCCTATCCCCCCCCCCTATAGGCAATAATTTACAATGTTTTTATGAATCATATTTTTGGGGTAACTTCCATAGAAGGTTTATTTTTGCTTTGGGGGGGGGGGGTGAAAATGTTTCAGAAAGAGGATTGTATTTTAAATCAGGCGTTCAACAATTGAGTATTAAACATTAAGAAAATCTTATCTAAAAACAGCAAAATAAAAAAAAAAAAAATATGCAAACTTACAATTCAGCTATAGATACAATCTGTCGGCTATCAATTTCAAAATCCAACTGAAGGTTGAAGCTGTGTAGTAGTGAATGCATTCTATGATTCTATTCAACTTGAAAACAAAATTCTTGACTACGAATGATGTAAGAAATAGCGATTGGGAAACTGCATTTGAAATGATTAAAACTCATTTCATAAAGACGATACTTTTTTTTGTCAACATATGAAGAACTGTGTATATTGCAATATTTGCAATTGCATATTGCATCTGTCTGGTTTTTATGCAAAGTAACAAAAGAGACAAAAACTAACGAACAAGAGAATAGTAAAGAATTATGGTATGCAAAGTAATATTTGGCAGGGAAAGTCACTGGTGATAAATCACTAGGGGTGGCACCATGAGTGCTTGATTTTTGGGGATTCGGGGAACAATTTTTTTTTTTTTTTCGGGGTGACGCATAGATTTTCAGGGAAATACCCGAAAATTCGGGAATACTGCAAGCCCTACTTGATTTCTAATCAGGAAAATCAAAATACTAAACCACACGAGAAGGAAAAGCTCGGACTTTACGGTTGACAGAATAAAGAATTGCCGCAAAATCAATTTAAAGTCGACCGAAAACCACTGCCTCTGCCGGCGGCGGTGCGCCGGTGGCGTTGCGACACTTCGGTGGCGGCCGACTGGGCCTCTCGTCGGTGGCGTTCGGTCGATCCGCCGGTACGGCCCCCGGGGTCTAGATGTAAAGATTACGTTTACGTATGATGACAGCTGGACAGACTCCTTATGATATGGAGCAGGTTGAAAACTGCAGGGTATTGTAGGCTAGTTTTGATGTAAATCGGGTTATATTGAACATTGATAATATGTTCGATTTTTAATTAATTTATTTGTTGTTGCAATGGCTCGGCGACTTTGTTTTGTATTAAATATAATTTCATTTGCTTATCGGTACAAAGAAAAAAGAGGGGAAAGTAATCTCCCAGGAGCCAGGAGCCATTTGCAACAAATCCTCACTTAAAAACATAAACATGACTTCCTGAAAAATTTTCGGTTGTTCCTAACCTCATAAATAATTCATCTTTTTTGCGGGAAAATTAAATTGCTGAAACACTGTTATGCAAAAGTTAGACTTTAGCGGAAGGCCCAGGTCAATTGGGGTGGGAGCTCTTCTCATATATACGCTGATAAAAACGCTATGATGATAAAAACGAACAGAAACTAAATAAAAACAAACAAATGTTTCCAATGAAAGTTTAAGAGCGACATTGAATCTCTATTCAAACAAAATTTACCCTGTATATGAAGATGGTTGCTACCCTTTTACGTTCCGTCCTTTTCGCTTTAGTTTGGCATACAATCAACAATGCTTCAAGAACAAATGCTGCAATAGAAGACCAATGTGATACAACTTCGTTTTATTTATCTTGAGATCACAATGTCATTTCTTCTACAATGCTTCAGGAGCGAAAGTTCTAATAGCAGAACAATGTGATAAACTTGAAATTTAATAAACTGGAATTTTATTTGAAATCTTTTTAAAAGGGACCAATGAATGAAAGACTTACAATTACAAACTGGCTATATTTTTGAACTCGAAATGATCCCAATTAGGCACAAGTTAATCCTTAGTGTAAAGAGTGGGGTGTCGAGGGGTTGGCTGCCCTCCTCACATACATTATAATCTCTGTTCGTTTAGAAATTTAACATTGCTCTTTACTTTCATTTGGATATAGTTTGTTTTTATGTTTTATATGTTGAAGGAACTGCATTAATGTTTATGGACGAATGTATCACCCTGTGAAAGCATGTCGCTTAACAATAAGAGATCTTATATACAGCCACTTGATAGCTCTCAGCCGGTTGGCTATCTTGATAGAACTTTATATATATGCTCTAAATTATAGCCAATCCCAAAACTATAGATGATTTTGACTGGATACCTTCATCGTATCAACACGGTATCTTTGACTTAGTAAAAAGTGATATGTCCAAGATATATTTTTTTTCTAAGAGAACGGCACTAGAACTTGAAATTTATGTACGTTTGAGCCCTTTCCTGATTTTCTACAACGAACGGTTTGATATGATCAATGATAAAAAGAAAAGAAAAAAAAAAACTGTCCTGATATTACTTGATAAAAAGAAGGAAAAATGGGTCCAGGATTATTTTGTTCGAGAAAAACATGAAATTCGCATTCAATTCCCTATAAAAAATAATCTGTATACGGTTCAATAATTCATAATTTGAATACAGAGATGCAGAAAATAGGGCAAGAGATTGAAAAGATTGACCCCTTCGAAAAGCGAAAGAGTATATAAAGAATAGCCTATGTACGGTTTCATTGTTAGTTGTTTGACTACAGAGATTCAGCAAGCAAGGCATTAGCTTGAAAAATTGAGCTTGAAAATGAATAGAACTAAAACCCCAAACTGAGCTTATTTGGAGAATTTCGTCTTCAACTCCCTATAAAAAGCAGATAATCTATGTACGAATGGATTTAGTTATTATTTGGTCTTGTAGATTCAGCAAATACGGCACATGCTTTAAAGTTAAATCCCTTCAATGGTTAGGATAGCAGCTTCAAACCAAACATACTAGGAGAATTCCATGTCTGACTCCCTGTATTAGCAAATAATCTATACACGGTTCAGTAGCTTATTATTTGATCTTAGACATTCAACAAATAGGGCATTACCTTGGAAAGCTATTAATTCCATGTCTGACTCCCTGTATTAGCAAATAATCTATACACGGTTCAGTAGCTTATTATTTGATCTTAGACATTCAACAAATAGGGCATTACCTTGGAAAGTTGAGCCCCCCAAATGAATAGAGTAAGAACCCAAAAGTGAGCTTATTTGGAGAACTCTATCTCTGAATCCCTGTATATAGTAAATACTACATCTCACGGTTCAGTAGCTTGTTATTTAACCTTAGAAAAATCAGAATCTAGGGGACTAGCTTGAAATGTTGAGCCCCTATAATGAATACAATAAGAGCCCCAAACTGAGTTTATTTGGATAATTTCATTTTCGACTCCCTGTACATTGAAGATAATCTAAATATAGGGCAATCTAAATATAGCAAATAGGGCACAAGCCTATAATACTACTACTGCTACTAATACTGCTATTACTACTAACTTACTGCAGTACCATGCTGCCAGAGGCCAATATAGCTATGCACACTCCTCCTCCTTCCCAATCTATTCAAAGCCACCCTCTTTACACCTTCCCAGGAAGTTTCACTTCCTTCCCCATAAGTTCTTCGCACCCCATTCGGGGACGACTTGCTTTTCGTTTGGCCCTATACGGTTGACCAACAAGGACAATCTTTAAAAATCTGTCAACCTTCATCCATAGAACGTGTCCTAGCCATTTCATCCTTTCTCGAATTATAGTCCTAGAAAGCAGGATTAAACCGCATTTTTCGTACAACTTATGGTTTGAGATACGATTAATCAGTCGGGCACCCAAAACAATCCGTAGGCAATTTCTATGGAAAACATCCCCTCCGTTTTTCGGAGCGCCCACGCTTCAGAATCATACTTGACCACTGTCATCACTGTAACTTCCAATAATCTAATCTTCGTTCGCAGACTTATCTTCCTATTCTTCCAATTTTTTTAAACTGTGAAAAAACACCCTGGGCCTTTGGGATTCTACTTTATCATCTTCACTGCACCCACTGTCTTTGCTAATATTACTGCCTAGATAAGTGAAGCTGTCCACTTGGTCGACCTTCTCATTATCCAACATCACCTCTTCATCTTCATTTATTTCTAGTCTTAGTGACTTCTTCTTCTTCACATTAATTTTCAAACCTATTCTTGCACCCTGAACTCGCAAAACCTCTAAAACTTTATTCATCTTGCTAACATTTTCATCTAAGATGCTAAAACGATCAGCATAATTTCAGTCTAGGTGAGTTTTCAATGAATAGAACAGACCCCAAGCTGAACTTGTTCGGAGAATTCTATCTTGGACTCCCTGTATATAACAGATAATCCATGGACGGTTGTATAGTTTATTATTTTGTCAAAAGATTTAAGCAAATAAAGCTTAAAAAGTTCAATCCCTTCAATGATTAGAATAACAACTCCAAACGGGACTTATTTGATGAGTTCCATCTCTGACTCCCTGTATGTAGTAAATAATGTATATACGGCTCCGTAGATATTATTTGATCTTCGAGATTGAGCATTTAGGGCATTAGCTTGAAAAGTTGAGCCTCTACAATAAATACAATAAGAACCCAAACGAGTTTTTTTTAACAATTTTACTTTCGACTCCCTGTACATAGAAGATAATTTTTGTGTGGTTGCATAGTTTATTATTTGATCTTAAACATGCTTAAAAAGCAATTATTAGAATAGCAACTCCAAACTGAGCCAGTTCCGCAGTTTATTATTTGATCTTAGAGAATCAGCAAGTACAGCACACGTTTGAAATGTCAACCCCTCCAATGAATAGAATAACAGCTCCAACCACAGTTTTCTGGAGAATTTCATCTCAGACTCCCTGTTGAGATAACTAGCTCTAGTAACTCACAAATTACCAAACAGATACGTGATTTACCTCTAAAGGAAACCATTCTGCTCTCTGCTTTCAATTGGTAATTGAGACAATATAATCGCTTCTTAATTGTATTAACTTCAGCACTGCTCTCTTCTCAGCTTGAAAAATAGCTTCTCAATCTCTGGTAGATTACATCTGTCTATTTAATATTCTATGTTTGATTACAATAGACCAAGCGAGGTCAAGGGGATTAGAATTATGGCTGATAAGTTGGGAATTGGAATGACATAGAGAAATAAATGTGTTGATCAAGGTGGAAGTTATTTGGCGTTTGATATACTGACTGACGTGTTTTTATTTAATGAGAAAATATAGAATTGAAATTCTACACCTACTTATTGCAGTAAGATACATTTTTATGTCAAAATAACCATAAAAAGCAAGGAATAATGAAATTAAAAACCCTACAAGTTTAAAACAATTTAAAAGTTAAAAATAACAAAATAAAAAATTAAGACAATTAAATTATAAACTATCGTCAACTCAAAACGAAAATAATTTCTTTATTAACGTTTATCAACATAAATGAATTGGGTAAACAATGCATTGAAAAGAATAAGCTAAAAAATACACACAAACTCAAAGGTAAAATCGAGAATGTCAGTCTGTTAAAACCAACACGAAAAAAGATAAAGAAGAAAAATAAATTATAAATAAAAATTATGAGCGTTTAACGATAAAATAATTTAGAATATACAAAATGTTTACTAGTTTAACTCAGTGGTGTCAATCGACGATAATTAAGGAAGGGGAGTAAAATATATTTTCCAATATTTAGGGGCCAAATTTGTCGTTAATTTCACTCATTTCAATGAAAGTACCAAAAAAAGTACCAAGTTCTTATCACAAGAGCTCAGTTATTCTTAAGTGATCCTTAATTCTTAGGCATTTTATGTGACTTTCTAGTCAATATGCTCTGGCAAGCAGGTAAGCAGGGCCAGGGATATTCGAGTTCCTGCTCTTCTATGTACCCGATATGTTTCGTAGTATACTACTATTTTTATATTTTATTCCTCCTCCAATCTATAATTTAAACCCCTCAAATTAAACTTCTGCTCATGCGCCAATGTGCAGGTCTTAAGGCTACCGGGAAGTTCCATCTCCGTTATTATCTGCCTTGACAAGTTAGGTTCTAATAGGAGTAAAAATGTTGTTTCTCTAGTCGGATTTTATGTTACACTACGAAAAAAAATTTCTTCGTCAAGGCAAATATTCGGTTTCCTTTTTATTACACCAGTTTTAAGAAATTTGTTTCTCTGGCCTGTAGAATCTGTTTAGTGCAAGCCAAAACTTCTTTATTCCACTATTTCCGGATGTTCCCCGTTGGATATTTTCAACACATTGGGCAAAAGTAAGAATTGTTTTGCTGCTTATCCCGCATACTTACTTGGCAATTCATTTTCTCTGGCAATTACCAAATAACCCAGCACATTTTCCTGCATTCCGGCCTTAAAATAAAAGTCGCAGCGTCGTGCCATTATTCTTGCTAAACCAAAAAAAAAAAAAAAAAAAAAAAAAAAAAAAAAAAAAAAAAAAAAAAAAAAAAGTCTTCTGTCAGATCTTGGTTAAAAGTGTGAAAGAATCAATCTAAACCAGCCAAAAATTTATTTACCGTACGAGTAAGCCCAGGATTGTAAAGTCGTAGTCTTTTGAAGTTCCATATGGATCCTCAATTTTTGGGCAACATCGTGAATAAGGCGGATAACGATAATAACGACGGAATAGAGTATCGTTCAATCTGTCTTATTCATTTTAGTTTTTTACGAAATTATTACGTTTATCAGGGAGGTTGAACTTTCCTCAATGCCTTGCGGTTTACATAATAGTTTGACCTTTTGTCCTAATTCTTTAAGAACAGCACCTGAAAAACAATAAGAAGCTTTTTCTTAAAGACGAAAAAACTTTAGCGTAAAAAGCGAGGTACTGAGGAGGGGGCAAACCCCCTCATATACGTAATATTTCTGTTCATTTTAAGTTTTGAAGTTGCTTCTTACTTTCAGTTTCATAAAACCGGCCTTTTTGTATTTAATTTGAAAAAAGACTCAATGTGAAGGGTTTCACATAATTAACTGTGGAATTAAATTTTATCTTCCTGGAGATTAAGTTGGAAGAATTGAGGATTTAAAAAGAACATTCTTGAAGGCTTAGAAAGATTGTCATGCAGCTGGCAGGGGCAGTTCTAGAGGAAAATCTTGGGGGAAGCCTAATGTGATAAGGGTGCCAATGAGCAAAATCTTGGGGGGCTTTGTGACAAAGGTGGCAATAATTAACCAAATTGACAAATTTATTCTAAGAAAAAGAGTAAAAAAAAAAAAAAAAAACGAAAAGAGGTCGCCAGGAAAGTCTTGAGAGGCCTGGAGCCTGGTGTCCTGGAGGCCTGGAGTTTGAACTCTTTTTTTGGTTCGAAATTTTCAAATAACGACAAGAGGTAACTACAACAACGGGTGATCAAAGATCAAGTTATTTGACTTCCCTTCCTGACACACGCTCAAAAAAAATAATACGATTGGCTCACAAAAATATCTCACAAACGGAAAAAAACCACAACAGCCATATCTCTTTTTCTCTTTGCAGAAACTCTAGGAGTTAGGGCCAGAATGATTAAATTTTCTGAATTTATAGCTTCTGGTAAAAAAAAACCTGGTATGACCTGAAGTAAATAATATTTTCAAGACAATAATTCTTTACTTGATTTTCATGTGACCTCTATTGCTCCAGGTGTACTAGTATATTATAACGTGTGAAATAAAGTCCATCAATCAACTTCAAATAGAAAATCACAATAAGATACTTGAATAAATCGAACCTGTGGGGCCCTGGGAAGACATCTTGCAAATCGCTCGAGCATAACTATTCCATTAACTGATGGCAAAACAGTATCTTGTATAGTACAATAAGAAGCTCCATAATAAACATCGGGTGTTGGGAGTCAATTGATAAGTTGGTAGATATCCTTACGTTGAATAGATTTATTATTTCAAAAGCGATAAATATTTTTTGGATGTGACAGTAACAGCGTATGTGGTTAAATCGTTGAGGTGGGCCATCTGCCCATAATCAGCAGGGGGTGAGCGTAAGGGGTCTTTTTTTGATAATGATGTAAAAAGCGATATGACATAGTTCGGCCCATGTGTTATTGAGTCCTCTGTCTCCATAGGTCTATAATTCTGAATTAAATTGAGTTGGATTAGGTTGTTAGTAGGGTAGTCGTTGATGTAACCTTTGCATAATGTATACCGAAAAGTCTGAAGTAATTGGATGAATGTTTATCGCCCGGACTGGAATGTGAATGTTGCTATTCTGCGCTTCAATGGGTGGTCAAATGTTTGCTAAGGCTGTATTTTCTTTTTTTTTTCTTAGTGATAATTTGAAGTTTCGAAATTGACACCGATTCAGGAATACATTATGCCATTGTCATTTGTAGATCCTCGCATACCAACCTTCAGGATTGGTGGTCCAGAAGCTATTGAAATGAAATTTACGAATTTTGAGTGCACCATATTTGGCATTGGTATAAATTATGTTGAAGACTTTGAAGATAAATCAATCTTACTTATCGTTATTGAGAATAATAGGTTAAAAAGAGTTAAGTCCTTGCAGAGGCACTTAATGCTGTATTACTTTTTTAAAGCCTGTTATTGGTTCTAATCTATTCTAGGCTTTTGTTGACGCAAACGCATTCGGTCACAAATGATGTACGTATTTTGCTCTTTCACTAGCTCCAAAAATTATCAAAAATACTGAAACGTGTGGATCATGGGTGCTTTGTCCGAAATTCATATAGATCTACTTAAAATTGCCGTGTGATTTTATGACGTTAATATTGACTTTTCCAGTCTCCTATGAAATTCAAAACTTTAGACCTTAAAACTTTCCAAATTTCAGCATTATTAATTTTTTAGGGCCGTTCTTTAGCACTAAGATCTTACATCTAAGATCTTTCATCTTTCTGCAAAGTTTATCGTTTTTTCAACTCATCTTTGTTCTAAGATCTTACAGCTCACTGATATTAGCAAAATGCGTCAAAGACGCCATCTTTCTGCCATATAGAACAATGATGCGAGAACTTTGATAATATACTTACATTGTTCTCAGACAGCTGATCAGAGCAGAATGATGAAAGACGTTTGCATAAAAACGACAAAAGATGTAAGATCTTAGTTCAAAGATTTCACTTTTAAGCGTTTTCTGACAAAAGATGTAAGATCTCAGCACATTGATGAGTGAAAAAAACGGCCCTTTTGTTTAATTAGCATATCTCTGAGTTTGAAATCAGCTAGGTGAAGATTTTAATTTGGTGCAATGGTCCTATACGCAAGCCTTAAGAGGCGGGATGGGGAGAAAACAGAAATCCTGTGATACTAGAGATATGTTGGGCTTATGTAATATACCGAAAAATAAAAAAAAAACGAATCTGTTGTTTAACAATAATAAAACTACAGCTAGTTTTTTTCAGCCACAAGAATCTTGGTGCCAGTAATAACAATGAGATGGCGCTAGTCAAGGTAATTTTCATTTTTTAAATTATTGGATCTCCTCTTATGGGAGTTTAAACACGGCGATCCGTGGATTACTTGCGCTGGAAGCTTGTTACACGCATTATCTGATCCTCGCACGCCGGATAAAGCCTTTTGATAAATCAAATCAGTTCTTTCAAATGAACATAAAAAGTCATTTTAAAACTTAAAATGAACAAGAACTACCATATGTTTGAGGAGGGCTGGCGTACTGCTAAGCTCTCAGTCTTTATGCTTAATTGTCAACACATCATATAGATAGCCTACTAATTGTATTTTCAATAAATTAGACGCTACATTCTAGCGAGTGGAATTCCTAGAGGGGTTGCAACTCTCCTCCTAAATAGGTACTGGCGTTAAGTTTTAAAGTCGGTCTTTTTTTTTTATTTTTTTTTTATTGTTGTTCAGTTGTTCCTTTTTCTCATATTCAGTGTTGTCCCAAGTAAGATGGTAGCTGCCGTCTCCCTAAAATCCTAATCGTTTTCCCAAAACTTAGTATTTTTATAAAAATAATTAAAAAATACAAATCATTCCTGAAAGAGGTAACCCTTTTACTATTTTTGAGGTGGTATGAAGTTACGAAGATGGTTTGTCATGCCGTGATGTAAATTTTCGAGGGGGAAAGTTTCTTCGCACAAATACCGTTCCTGGGTTACTGGAACGATGGTAATAGTTACAAAAATTTCCCTTGCGTAATAATAGCTGATACGCACTTAAACATCATTGCATTTTATGAAATATTAAGATATTAATCATGAAATATAATCATAAAAAATCATAAAATATTAATTTTATGAAGTAAGTTTTGTTAAATGAAGCTTTAAAATAAATGTCAGAAACATTTTCCTGCAATAGATATCACCATACAGAACTCTTGTTCGGGTTTAGTCTAATGAGAGATATAAAAGACTAATTCCTACACCCCTTCCCACCATACCCATTTCTATACATATCTGAAGGCTCATAGGGATTTTTGATATTGAGGTATTGAAACGCGCTCTTTTTTGGCATCTGGTACCCCCCTGCCCGTCTTTACTGTGAACGACCCCCCCCCTCCTCGCGATGAAAAAACGAAATACAATTAAGCTGTATGAAAAAAATTGTATTGTTTTTTCTCTGATGTGGCATTCCTGGGCGTTTTTTTCTTCATTTTGAGTTACCACTAGACTAGATCTAAGGCATTGATGGGTAATTTGGTTCGATCCTAATTCAAATTAAATAAAAAAAAATGTTTTTTTTAACTGAAAGTAAGGAACGACGTTAAAACTTAAAACGAACAGAAATTATTCCGTATGTGAAAGGGGCTGTCCCCTCCTCAACGCCTCGCTCTTTACGCTAAAGTTTTTATTGTTTAAAAAAAATAGAGTTGTGAGAAAGTCAAACTTTTGCGTAAAAAGGGAGGCGTTGAGGAGGGGACAGCCCCTTTTATATACGGAATAATTTCTGTTCGTTTTAAGTTTTAACGTCGTTCCTTACTTTCAGTTAAAAATCTTTTCAAATTAATGCAGGTTTTGATTTTAGCTTACCGTACATGAGTAACTAAAACAAAATTTGAATATTAATTTTACTATTATTTGGTTAAATAGCTTTCTCGAAACTTGTATAATTTTATTTACGAACGTTTTTATTAGTAATAAATATACGTAACTTTCGAATTAAATTACGTAACGAACTTCTATATTCATATATTTTTAATAGGTATATTAGAGGGTTCGCCCCCTAGTCAATACCTTGCTCTTTAAGCTAAAGTTCGAATTTTGTTCGAATTCTTTAAAAATTACCCCTTAATCACAAATTCCGTTAATTAGAATAAATAGCTCTTATGAAAGTACTAAGAAATCTTTGGCTTAAAGAGCGAGGTATTGACTAGGGGGTGAACCCAATCATATACGTAATGTTTTCTGTCGTTTTAAGTTTTGATGTTGCTCCTTACTTTCAGTTGAAAAACTTGTTTTTTTTTTATAATTTCTGATCTTTTTTTTAAATAATGCTGGGAAATCTGGCGCCACCTTCATAGCAATATCCCTTCCCCCATGAAAACTTCCTTCATGGAAAGATCCTCCCACATAGCCCCCAACCCCCCCCCCCCTCACTACCAGAAAAAATCCCCCCCTGAAAACGTCTGTGTACTTCCCAATAACCAATACTATATGTTAACATTGGGTAAAGTTCATAACTTTCAGCCCTCCCCCCGGAGACTTCGGGGGATTAAGTCATCCTAAAAGACATAGTTATCATATTTTCGGCCATGCTGAACAAAATGGCTATCTCAAAATTTTGATCAGGTGACTTTGGGAAAAAATGAGCGTGGGAGGGGGCCTAGTTGCCCTCCATTTTTTTTGTCACTTAAAAAGGGCACTAGAACTTTTAATTTTCGTTCCAATGAGCCCTCCCACGATATTCTGCGACCACTGGGTCGATACGATCACCCTGGAAAAAAAAAAATAAACACGCACCCGTGATCTTTCTTCTGGCAAAAAATGCAAAACTCCACATTTTTGTAGATGGGAGCTTGAAACGGGTGCAGCATGGTTCACTGATACGCTGAATATGATGGTGTGATTTTCATTAAGAGTCTATAAATTTTAGGGGGTCTCTTTCCCCTTTTTTCGAAAATCAGCCAAATTTTCTCAGGCGCGTAACTTTTGATGGGTAGCACTAAACTTGATGAAAGTTATATATTTGAAATCAGCATTGAAATCTGATTCTTTTGATATATCTATTGGTATCAAAAACCCGTTTTCTAGAGATTCGGTTACCATTGAGCTGGGTCGCTCCTTACTTACAGTTCGTTACTTACAGTATCTATTGGTATCAAAAATTCGTTTTTCTAGAGTTTCGGTTACCATTGAGCCGGGTCGCTCCTTGCTTACAGTTCGTTACCACGAACTGTTTGATTATGGCTATACTCGTGGAAACGCGGTATGTGAAAAATTTTCTTGAGGTAGGGGCAGAGGAGTAATAAAAAAGGAAATTTATTTCACAATTTGAATAAGTGGTGCTTTATTCAGGAAAATTTAGGATTTTGAGTCCGCAGGCCCCAAGACCCCCTTATGAATGTTCCTGTCCGAGATTGCAAGATGACTACAGAGAGACTCGTATATCACGCGTGGATTCCCCAAACAGAGTCAAAACTCCGACTACAAAGGCCCATTGCTTCATCTCCAGAGACATATCTTCATTTTAAAAAATTAATTAAAAAAAAAACTTTCCGAAAAATAAGTTTTTCAAAGAAAAGTAAAGGCCATTTTAAACTTAAGCTCAGCAGATACAAATACTTTCTACAATTCAAACTCAAAACGACCAGAAATTACTATTAAAGGATAAGTGAAACCCAAAACAAACAGAAATTAAATAAACGATCACAGCAAAAACATACAACAAATAATAATATAAATGAATCAATAGATCTTAAATCGAGTAATGCTTAGATTGAATATGAATATCAAGCTTAAAACGAAACAAAATATTTTCATATTGAAGTATAAATGAAACTTAAAATGAACAGAAATTAAATAAACAATCAATGCAAACAAACATACAATAGATATTAATGTAAATTAATAAATAAAAATAAAACGAGCGAAACTTAAATTGAATATGCAAATCAAGCTTGAAACGAACAAAAATCACCACAAACAAGAGTTTGGGTATGACCTCCTTCTCTCACTGTAAAAGTCTAAAACCTAGTGCGTCATTGGCGCTTTACTGAAAACCAATTTTAATAACAAATACTTTCTTTTGTACTTAGTATTGAAAATAAACATTAAAATTATAGTAACATTTTGAACTGATGAGCTTTCAACAATTAATATCATTATACATCAAATATTCAGTTGAATTTATTAGCTCTTTTTAAAGTTGTTAAAGACGAATATAGTTTCCCTACAAACAAGTGTTCCTCCTTTTCCTTCTCCTTTTCTCCTTCTCCTTTTCTTTCAGGATACTGCCTCCTTTTCCTTTCCTAACTGTAAATAAAAACCAAAAGCCTACTGCGTCATTGGCGCTTAACTGAAAACGGATTATATTACAAATATTTTCTTTTCCAGTTCTTACAGTATTGAAATAAAAATACAATTACAGTAAAATAAATTCTTGAACTGATGGATCTTTCAACAATTAATATCATTATACATCAAATAATCAATTTGATGTTGTTTATACTTTCCAATACTGTTCAAGACGCGTATAGTTTTCAGTAAAGTGCCAATGACGCAGTAGGTTTTAGACTTTTACAGTGAGAGAAGGAGGTCATACCCAAAGTCTTGTTTGTGGTGATATTTGTTCATTTCAAGCTTGATTTGCATATTCAGTTTAAGTTTCACTCGTTTAAGATTTATTTATTAATTTACATTAATATCTATTGTATGTTTGTTTGCATTGATTGTTTATTTAATATCTGTTCGTTTTAAATTTCATTTATAATTCAATAGGAAAATATTTTTTTTCGTTTTAAGCTTGATATTCATATTCAATCGAAGCATTACTCGCTTTAAGATCTATTATTCATTTATATTATTACTTGTTGTATTATTTTGCTATGATTGTTTATTTAATTTCTGCTCGTTTTGGGTCTCACTGATTCTTTAACAGTAATTTCTGGTCGTTTTGAGTTTGAATTTTAAAAAGTATTGGTATCTGCTGAGCTTAAGTTTAAAATGGCCTTTACTTTTCCTTGAAAAACTTATTTTTCGGAAAGTTTTTTTTTAATTAATTTTTGTTCGTTTTTGATTGTGAAAAAATGGGTTTGTGTCAACCTCGGAGTTTTTATTATCTGATGTTTGAACTATTTTTAACAAAAATTGCTAACTCAAAATTTTATCGGATGCGTTTGGGGAAAAAGGGCTTGGGGAGGACTAGATTAACCTTCGGTCTCTTTTGGCTCTTTAAAAGTGAACTAGAACTTTCTATTTTCAATCAAATGAGCCCTCTCTGAAGTTTATACGAGTATCCCTTCTATAAGAACCATGTATATCCAAAGAGTATAACTTAAAACGCCTATCCCTGGGCCCTGGGGGTTGTGTCGACCCTGGAGTTTTAATATCTGATGGCTGAACTATTTTTAACAAAATGGTCACATGAAATTTTTATCGGATGGATTTATCCATCCGATACACCCAAAGGCGTGGAGGGTGGGAGAGGCTAGTTGCCCTCTGATCTTTTTTCACTCTGAGAAAATGAACTACAACTATTAATTTCCATTCAAACGAGTCCTCTCTAAAGTTTATATGAGCATACCTTCCATAAGAACCATATATGCCCCCAGAGCAATACATACAACGCCTGCCCCAGCCCTGGGGGGGGGGGGGTTGTGTTGACACAGGAGTTTTTCTCATCTGATCTTTGAACTATTTTTAACGAAACGACCATACGTAAAGGAGTTTTTGTTATATGATCTTTGAACTATTTTAACAAAATGGCTACCTCAAATTTTTTATCAGATGTGTCTGGGGAAAAAGGGATTGGGTGGTCAGATGCCCTCTGATCACTTTTGAATCTTAAAAAGGGCCCTAGAACTCTCGATTTCCAATTGAATCAGCCCCCTTTGAAGTTTTTACGACGACCCCTTCTGTATAAAGTGCCTCTGGGAAAAAAAATAAATGGAGTGTGGGGGGAGGCTAGCTGGCCCCCAATCACTTTTGACTCTTAAAAAGTGAATTACAACTTTCAATTTCCAATCAAATGAGCCCTCTAGGAATTTTATACGAGCATCCCTTTCATAACAACCATATATGCCCCAAGGGCATAACTTACAACGCCTACCCACGGGCCCTGGGGGGCTGTGTCGACACCGGAGTTTTTTGTTATCAGAACTTTGAACTATTTTTAACAAAAGGCCTATCTGAAAATTTTTATCTGATGCATTTAGGGTGTGGAGGAAGGGGGGCTAGTTGCCCTCCGATCTCTCTTGACTCTTAAAAAGTGAACAAGAGCTTTCAATTTCAAATCAAATGAGCCCTCTCCGAATTTTATACGAGCATCTCTTCCATAAGAACTATATATGTCCGTAGAGCATTATTCTTAGCGCCTGCCTCCGGGCCCTGGCGGGTTCCGTCGACATAGGAAATTTTCTTATCTGACCTTTGAACTATTTTTAATGAAATGCCTGTTATAAAAATTTTATCGGATGGGCTTGGGGAAAAAAGGGTGTATGGGGGGGCTAGTTGCCCTCGGATATCTTTTGACTCTTAAAAATTGAACTAGAACTTTCAATTTCCAATCAAATGAGCCCCCTCTGAAGTTTATACGAGCATCCCTTTCATAAGAACCATATACGCCCCCAGGACAACACTTACAACGCCTATCCTCCGGGCTCTGGGGGGCGTTTTTATTATCTAATTTTTGAACAATTTCCAAAACACTGGCTATCTCAAAATTTATAGCGGACGGGGAAAAAAAGAACGTGGGGGGGGCTAGTTTAACTCTCTTTACTCTTAAAAATTGAACTAGAACTTTCAATTTCCAATCAAATGAGCCCTCTATGAAGTTTATACGAGCATCCCTTTCATAAGAACAATACATGCCCTTAGGGCATAATTTAGAACGTCTTCCCCGTGCCCTGGGGGGTTCTATTGACACCGGATTTTTTCTTATCCGACCTTTGAACTATTTTTAACAAGATGTCTATCAAAAAATTTTCATCAGATGGGGTTTTGAAAAAGAAGGTGAGGGGAGGGGGGGGGGCTAGCTGCCCTCGGATCTCTTTTGACTATTAAAAAGTGAGCTCGAACTTTCAATATCCAATAAAATGAGCCCTTTCTGAAATTTATGCGAGCATCCCTTTCATACGAACAATATATGCCCCAGGGTATAACTTAAAACGCCTGCCCCCGGGCCCTGGGGGGTTGGGACGACACCTGAGGTTTTGTTATCTGATTTTTGAGAAATTGTTAACTTAATGGCTATCTCAACATTTTATTGGATGCATTTGGGGAAATGGGGCGTGGGGGCTAGCTGCCCTCCAATATATTTTGACTCGAAAAGACTTAACTAGAACTTTCAATTTCCAATCAAATGAGCCATCTCTGAATTTTTTACGAGCATCCCTTCAATAAGAACCATATATTCCCCCAGGGCATAACTTACAACACCTGCACTCGGGCCCTGGGGGGCCGTATTGACCCCTGAGTTTTCGTTATATGGTCATTGAACTATTAAAAAAAAAGCTATCTCAAAGTTCTTATCGGATGGGTTTGAGAAAAAAGGGCGTGGAGGGGGGGGGGGGGGGGGTAGGTGCTCTCCAATCTCTTTTGACTCTTAAAAGGTGAACTAGAACTTTCATTTTTCAATCCAATGATCCCTCTTTGAAGTTAATACGAGTATCCCTTCCATAAGACCCAGATATGCCCGCAGGGCATAACTTACAAAGCCTGCCCCCGGGCCCTGGTGGGTTGTGTCGACACCGGAATTTTTTTTATATGATCTTTGAACTATTTTTATCAAAATGGCTATCTTATAATTTTTATTGGATGCATTTGGGAAAAAAGGGTTTTTGGGGGGGGGGGGAAGCTGGATACCGTCCAATATATCTTGACGCTTAAAAAGTGAACTAAAACTTTCAATTTACAATCATATGAGCCCTCGCTGAAGTTTATACGAGCATTCCTTCCATAAGAACCATGTATTCCCCCAGGGTATAACTTATAACCCTTGCCCCTGAAGACTGTGGGGGGACTGTCCTGCTCAAACATATAATTTCCAGAACTTTCAACTACGTTGAACAAAATGCCTATATCAAAATTTTGATTGGATTTGCTTTGGGAAATGGTGGGCGTGGAAGGGGTGTCAGTTGCCATAGAATCACTTTGGACTATTAAAAAGGGAACTAGCTATTTAAACTTCCAATTGAATGAGCCCTTTCTGAAGTTTCTACGACAACTTTGTCTATACAAAACCTTATATGCCCCCAGAGCATAACTTACAACCCCTGCCCTGAGGGCTGTGGGGGAGTTGTCATCCTCAAAGACCTAATTTCCAGAACCTAAAACTACTTTTAATAAAATGGCTGTCTCAAAATTTTGATTAGATGTGTTTGGGGGAAAGGTGGGCGTGAGAAGGGGGTTAGTTGCCCTCAAATCACTTTCGACTATTAAAAAGGGCACTAGCCCTTTGAATTTCCAATCAAATGAGCCTTTTTTGAAGTTTATACGACAACGCCTTTTATAAAAACCTTATATGCCCCCAGGGTATAACTTAAAACCCTTGCCTTGAGGGTTGTGGGGGAGTGTCCTCCTCAAAAACATATTTTCTATCTGGAAATCAACTACGCTGAACAAAATGACTATCTCAAAATTTTGATTGGATGTGTTTGGGGGAATGATGGGGGTGGGGAGGGGCTAGTTGCCCTCCAATCACTTTTGACTGTTAAAAAGGGCACTAGCCCTTTGAATTTCCAACCGAATGAGCCTTTTTTGAAGTTTCTACGACAACACCTTCTATAAAAACCTTATATGCCCCCAGGACATAACTTATAACCCTTGCCCTGAGGGTTGTGGGGGAGTGTCCTCCTCAAAAACATATTTTCTATGTGGAAATCAACTACGCTGAACAAAATGGCTATCTCAAAATTTTGATTGGATTTGTTTGGGGGAATGATGGGCGTGGGGGGGGGGGCTAGTTGCCCTCTAATCACTTTCGACTATTAAAAAGGACAGTAGCCCTTTGAATTTCCAATCGAATGAGCCTTTTTTGAACTTTCTACGACAACGCCTTGTATAAAAACCTTATATGCCCCCAGGGCATAACTTAAACCCTTGCCCTGAGGGTTTTGGGGGAGTGTCCTCCTCAAAAACATATTTTCTATCTGGAAATCAACTACGCTGAACAAAATGGCTATCTCAAAATTTTGATTGGATGTGTTTGGGGAAATTATGGGCGTGGGGGGGTAGTTTCCCTCCAATCACTTTCGACTATTAAAAAGGACACTAGCCCTTTGAATTTCCAATCGAATAAGCCTGTTTTGAAGTTTCTACGACAACGTCTTCTATAAAAACCTTATATGCCTCCGGGGCATAACTTAAAACCCTTGCCCTGAGGATTTTGGGGGAGTGTCCTCCTCAAAAATATATTTTCTATCTGGAAATCAATTACTCTGAACAAAATGGCTATCTCAAAATTTTGATTGGATGTGTTTGGGGGAATTATCGGCGTAGGGGGGCTATTTACCCTCCCATCACTTTTGACCCTTAAAAAGGGCACTAGACTCTCGATTTTCATTTGAATGAGCCCCCAGTTTCTACGACGACCCCTTCCATATGAAGTGCTTCTGGGAAAAAAAAATAAATCATAATAATAATAAAACATTGGAGCCGTGTGGCCGCTATAGGCAACGCTATAGCGTTGCCTCTGATCATTTCTTACCTTCTTTTTTTTTACTTTTAGTCAACTTTCATATACGTAGCTTCAACTAAGGGCGTGTTCCAGAACTTGTCTGTTGTTAATTATCACTAACTATCTGTTATTACCATCGATCTAAAATGGTCGATAACAAGAAATTTCCATAGAACAACAATAGATAGTCGATAATAGACCATAATAGATATTTTCAAAGAATAAATTTTCTTAGATAACAATAGATTTTCGAAGAACAAAAAATTTTTGAGTCAAATCGTCTCTTAAATCTAACCCTATTCATTATCATAAAATAATTTTTCATAGAACAATACCAGAAATTTTTGATAACAGATATTCTATAATAAACCGATGACAGAAATTCTTATAGAATAAATCTTCGTTGATAGCAACAAATTTTCAAAGACAGATAAATTTTGTGTCACATCATCTCCGTCGTCTAACCCTGTTCATTATCATAAAATAGTTGTCATAGACAAAGTTGCCGCCATGGTCATTTTCTGAAGTTCTACAAATGCCCAAGTTTGCGTGCTACACAGCGGTTTTTGGTGCTAAAATTGACAGTAATAGTGCTAAAATAGTACTAAAATGGCACTTTTGTGCTACAGGTGGCAACCCTGAGGACGTGATACAATGCCACACATAATGAAATAGTGCTAAAGTATCACTTTCGTGCTGAAGGTGGCAACCCTGATCATAGAACAAAAAAAGAAATTCCAATAACAGATACTCGATAATAGACCCATAATAAAAATTTTCAAAGAATAAATTTTCATGTGTAACAATCGATTTTCAAAAACGAAAATTTTTTGAGTCACGTCATCTTTTTATTCTCACCTTATTAAATATCATAGAATAATTTTCATTGAACAACAGGAGAAATTTTCGATAATAGACTAATAACAAAAATTTTCATAGAATAAATTTTCATTGGTAACAAGGTATTTCAAAGACCACACTACCTTTCCATGACGATAAATAACAGTTCGAATAGGGATAAATTCTTTTCTTAGACTGTGAAAAAAAAAAAAATTCTGCTGATGACGATCACTGTATATGTGATCGGAATTATCCAGTTTGTTTTTTTTTTTTTTTTTTTTTTTTTTTTTTTTTTTTTTTTTTTTTTTTTTTTTTTTCTACTGTCTATTAAAAGGAGCAATCCCTATTCGAACCGTTATTTATCTTCTTGGATAACAACACATTTTTAAAGAAAACAAAAATTCTTGAGTCACGTCATCTCCGTGTTCTAACCCTGTTCATTATTATAAAATAATTGTCATAGAACAAAGATAGAAATTTCCGATAACAGATATTCGACGACAGGCCGATAACAGAAATTTTCACATATAACAGTAAATCTTCAAAGAACGAAATATTTTTGAATCAAATCATTTCTGTGGTCTAACCCTAGAACTTTTAATAGAATAGTCTTCATAGAACAACAACGAAAATTTTCAATAGCAGAAATTCGATAATTGACCGGTAACAGAAATTTTCATAGAACAATTTTCCATTAATAGGAACAAATTTTCAAAGAAAGAAAAAATTTTGTGTCACGTCATCTCTGTGTTCTAACGTTATTCATTGTCATAGAATCGTTGTCATAGAGAAATAGCAGAAATTTTCGATAACAGAAAGTTTCATAGAAAACAATTTCATAGGTAACAATAGATATTCAAAAAACGAAAATCTTTTGAATCACATCATCTCTGTTAGCGGGGTTGTTAAGAATAAAAATCGTGCACTTCTGGCAAAAAGTATGCAAATGGGTGGAAACATAGATTAAAGCACGGGGAATCTAATGGTAACGGGAAGCACGTCAAGCGGGCGCTCTAAAGCACCTTTACGAGTAACTTAAGTGCTAAAAATACGCAAGTTTACCAGCATCTCTACAGAAGCATTAAGATCTCTGAATATACATTTTAAGATATGGCGATTCCAATGGCAGCTATATGAAAAGTAAAGGATCGCTCTGAAGCGCGCAATAGAGTGCTAAAAAAGCGCGTAAAGCGCAAAATAAGCACTTCTATCCCATGTAATACCAAAACAGGCAAAATCATTGTTTAGAGCACTAGAAGTCCGAATATTACAAGCAACAGCTCGAGTATGTGCGTCAAAGTGCAAATGTGTGCGCTCAAAATGCGCAAAACTGATGGAAAGTTTGAAGAAACTCTGGAAAAAGTGGTAATGTAGTACAAACTATGGGGAACCCAAGAATCATAGGGAGAAAGTCGAGCGATCGCTTTATAACACCTTTGCAGTCGCTGAAAAGTGCGCTAAAAGCGCAAAACTCATCTGCTTGTTACAGAAAGTTCAGATTTGGTAGAAACACGGTTTGAAATACCGAGAGTCGAGTGGTGTTAAAAAGAAAGTGAATCTGTAAGCCAGTATCCGGTCCTGGCATGTCTTTATGCCCACTTCAAGCGCGAAAGTACAAAAATTACAAAACATTAGTTTTTTTTTTAAAACAAGCGATAATTCGAAATCACATCGAACTTGCAATACGAAGCACGATTTCGAGCGTCCAGCAGAGCCCACGACGCTTATTGACACGAAAAGAATGCAATATTTTGAACACACATAGAGACCTACATGGTACTTTTTCGGAGATGCGCAACTAAAAAGTTATTTCTGTTTGCTACTTTGGTTAACTTGTCTTGATTGTCATTGTTATTGGAAAATGGAATACAAAAAAAGGCAATAATTATCCCGTAATATGGTACTTCGTTGAGATATCAAATCACATGTTGAGCAGCCGAGATTCTAAGTTAGGCTTTAACCTTAAAAGGGACATCAAAATACATAATACATAAAAATTAATTATACTGTACTTGGTAGGACCCATGGCAAGAATATAACTCGGTGCACTCAAGTGAGCTGCGCTTGTAGTTGCAGCGCCCAGAGCATTGCTTTTTGCAACTGCATCGTATTTAGCTCTCGAAAGGCGACAGAAGCTTGGAACAGGGCTGACCATCGGGGAGCCCAAAGCCCATTGCTAGTCTTTTCCCATCCGTAATCGTTGGGGTTCTTTTCGGGAATAATGGCAAGATGAGAACAGGACCATACCTGGGTTTGAAAGGTAACCATACCGAATGTACTGGTTTAGCGTATCCTGGGTTGGCGGAAGTCTATCCATGAATGATGGACTCAACTTGTTTACCGACTCTTTCCCACTGGATCTGTTATATACAAGCACAATGAACTTTACAATCTATGCAAAGTCGTTTTCAGTGAGCTCTTGAAGAGGAGAACACAGGCGGTTGAAGGTCGGTGGTATGGCACTATGCGCTTCCCATGCTTTCCAAAACCCTCCTTTGCCATGCCGCAGGAATGCGGACACAGCGTCGCAGCCACTTAGAGCATGGAAAAAAAGCAGTGACTTTGTATTTTCTTTTCCAAGTGCAGTTGCTATGTCGTGAATAGTAATATAGCAAAAACTCTTCCCTTGGCCGTATGCTACGTGCAGTTGATCAATCAATCTCAATAAGAAAGTACTTTAAGGTGAGCAGAACAACTTCACATAAATCAACCGTTCTGACAGTGATGAATTTTATGTTGCAGCGCGCTTGATGAAACCAGTCTAGGATTATCCTGCTATCTCGCTCCTCGTGGTTGCTAGGATGAATTTTGGCCAAGTCAGATGGAATTGTACTTCTTGCACTATCACCAGGAGTCACGACAACCAAATGATTGGTAACAGTGTCGCAATCTATTTTTTCCATGAGCTCGAATATGCTCTGCTTGCTGTCTGAACACTGAAAGAAACTAGTCAAGTTTTTTGGAATTGGCATTCTGTCTTCAACCTTTGTCAGATACATAGCCGCGCCACGTGTTTCTGTCGGACTTACAAACGCCAAAGACGACGTCAACTCGCTGTGTTTCACTTGTGAACTGCTTACGAATGTATTGGCAGATTTCTTCTGTAGTATATTCACCAAACGTTTTGCTTTCTGGCTTGATAAGGTGAACTGGGACATCAACATCAAAAACCTCGGAATCGGTGTGATGTTTCTCGGTCACAACTTCAGAAGAATAAGCTGTAAGCAGAATTAAAATATCAGACTTCGTGCCGAATCTCAGATTACCCTGATCAGAGATTGAAGGAAGGAAAGGCAGGTTCTCGTGTTTGAAAAACTCTTCCGAGTCAGCGCCTCTGGTGTTGCAGCCAATATAGAGTTTGGCAAATAGGGCCAAATCTGACTTGGCCATCTGGAGGATTCATTTCGATTTCAAATAAATGATGGAATAGGAGTTGAAAATAATGGCATCTTGTTTTGGCGTAACGATGAATCATAGGCTTTGTACGTTTTACAAAACGCTCTTCCACAAAAGTATCATACTGGGATTAGCCAACAATTTTCAGACTGCGGGTAACCACTGATGGCCAGACAATGGGGTACTCTCCCGGAGTTGATGGAAACGAGACTGCCATACACACTTTCGAAAGGATTACCATATTCTATTAGGGGATTTACAAGGTTTTGATGATTGTCCGGAGCCTCTTCTGAAATACCGAGCCCATTTCGTGATCTTCTGAAGTTCGCTGTTCCTTCACATTTCGGAATTTCAGTTTGTTCGGAACACAGAAATTTTGATGCTTTTGTAGCAAGGCTGGTAAACTTGCGCTTTTTTAGCGTTTTGGGTGCTTTATAAGACGCTATAGAGCAATCTCTCGACTTTATGCCGATCACCATTGGGTTCCCCGTATTTCATACTATATTTCTACTTTTTCCAGACTTTCTCAAAAAGTTCCATCAGTTTTGCGCTTTTTGCGCGCTTTTGAGTGCGCAAATACGCGCTTGGACAGACAAACTCCAGCTGCTTCTTGTAACAGTCGAACTTCTAGTACTTTAAATTATTTTTTTTTGCCAATTTTTGTGAACCATTGAATAAGCGCTTCCGTTTTGCGCTTTTGCGCGCATTTTCAGCACTCTTTTGCGCGCTTCAAAGCAATCCGTTGCTTTTTATTTAGCTACCAATGGAATCTCCATATCTTAAAAACGAATTGTCAGAAGTTTTGATGCGTCTGTAGAGAGACTGGTAAACTTGCGCCTTTATTAGCGCTTCGGCTCCTCGTAAAGGTGCTTTCGAGCGTCTGCTCGACGTGCTTTCCGTTACCAATGGATTTCCCGTGCTTTAATCTATATCTCCATCAATACTGGTGCTTTATGCCAGACGTGCACGATTCTAGCGATATTTTCCGTTTAACAGCCCCACTATGTGGTCCAAGCCCTGTTCTGTACCACATAAAACCTTTTTAAACGAAAACAAGTTTTATCAAGCGGGTTAATTTTCAATCTTCTAACAGCCCATTCAGCTAATTCCAGCAGAGAATCCCTCCTTTTAACAGACTGCAATAGATATAAGAATTTCCGAAAGATAAAGGCGGAAAGGGATCCCTAAATATCCTGCATAAGATCCAAATCAGTGATCTACGTAATTGAATTCCCGCTCTAAAATATCCCTCTTTGAGCTGCAAAAAGGGGATTATACTAAAAGAATTCTTAGTTGACATTTTACAACTTCATTTCTCGGATTTGACCCCAGTTTGTGGAAAACCAGCCGAATGACAGCAATTTGTTCAAACTGACAAATAAATTTGGACATTTACTGTCTGATTTTAAATTAAGGGTTTGAAGGTTTTGTCCTCCGGTAAAAAACAAACCTGAATACACCTTTTGTGAAGATAAAATGGGGAAATAAAACAAGGAAGCTCATAAAATCCCAATTGTTAAGAAAATCTTTTTCACATGCTTGAATTGATTGGTGAAGGTGGTAAAAAACTCGAATAAATGTTTATTGCTTTAAAGAATGTTGTGCTTATCATCCTTATCAACTTTGGCTCCATTTTTTCTTTGTATTGTTCCTGGACTTTTTTTTTTGTCAACTTGATTTTTCTCAATCTGTTTATGCATGGTGCAAGTATTATTCTTTTGAAAAATGTATTTTTAAAAATTTATGACTGGACTATCTTGTAAAATGGCTGTTTTTTATGTATTTGATTTTCCCAATATATTTGTGCATTGTGTAAGTATAGTTTTTGAAATAAACATCTTTAAATATTTAAATTTGTACTTCTTTCTTGAATGGGATTCTTTCTTAATTTGATTCTCTGAATGTATATGGGTGTAACTATTTCTCGGAAAAATATTATATTTCAAAATTTACAATCATAACTATTTTGTAAAATGCGCTTCTATTTGTCAATTACATTTCTCTGGAAATGCTTGTGTACAGTGTAAGCATATTTCTTGAGAAATATATCTTCAAAAGTTTATAATTGGACTTTTATATAGAATGAAACATTTGATTTTTTTTTTATTTCGACTGGATTTTAATGGAATTTGTTTCAACAATTGAGTTTCTGATTATGTTTTGTGCATCAGTCTTTCTAAAATCTTAGCTTGAATTTACAACAGATTCAGGCCTATTCATGAGTTAAAACTTCGCAAGTCACTGGCTGAACTGGCTGAAGTCACTCACTTCGCAAGTCACTGGTCTTCTTTGTTTTTCATCAAGATAATTAAAAAATCTGGTAGAAACGAAATGGTTGTGGCGTTTCAGAACCCTTGCATAATAGTTGAAATATCTTTAGCTATGTATTCTTAACATAAATGATTATCAAAATTAGTAGTTTTTTTCATCGAGCATTACTGCATACAAAACTTCAAATGCCGTATCACAAAATTCGTCAATTTTCTGTGGGTAAAAACTTTGAATAGAAGTTTGAACTTAGAAGCTTAATTTTTTCATAATGCTCTTTGCCTATATCTGTTTTGTCACCTGTAAAACAGTTTTGAAATGGGCAACTTTGATATTGATTGTTTTTTTTTGCTCTTTTGGATTCCTAAAAAGCCCTCAATGAATTAAAAGCTGTTTTTTAATAACAATTAAAAAACAACAAACATTTTTAAGTTTTTTTTGGCTTCCTTATAGAATATATGTCACGTAGGCAGCAGTAATGCTGAACTGCTGCTTTTTTGGATTGCTTTTGGCTGCTCCTTTGGATATTGTTAATTTTTTCTTTTGGGGATCCATTCCAAATAAGAAACTCATAAATACCTAATATCAGTTAAATTATAAACTACACCTAAAAGGAGTAAATTTATCAAATTGAAAAATAAATGATGGTGAAAGAATTCAATTATACCATGAAAAATTCACTTCAATAAAAAATTATAATTTTCAATTGTAAATAGCTTGTAAATACCTTATATCAGAAGAACTTCCTATTGCATAAAAAAAAACACAACTATCAAGTTAAAGCTACAATTTGGAAATTCTCCAATGACAATGAAAAAAGGGTTTTTTTTTTTCGGTTTTATCTTGATTATTATCCAAAAGTGGGAACAGAATTCATCCCAATTTCAGATTTGTAAGAAATCCAAAAATACCCAAGAAAATGAACAAGTCCCAATGGGGGGCCTGGGTCTATCAAAATATTTCTATAGTTTCCCAGGGAATTGGTTATCATTTTCTTCTGTCTCTGCTTTAAATAAAATAAAAAAAATTAACTTTTTGGCATCCCTGCTTTCAATAAAAAATAAAAAAATCAAGGTATTATCATTTAAAAAAGATAGCCCTACCCCCCTTCTGGATACCACCTTGATAGAATACCCTCTCTGGTTTAAGTTAAGAAAATAAACAACTTTTTTGGCATCCCTGCCTTCAATAAAAAAAAATCGATGAGAAATTCAATGAAAAAAAAGCCAATGAGAAAAATACCCAAGACAATGAACAAGTCCCAATGGGGGGGGGCCTGGGTCTGGGTCCAAAATACCCAAGACAATGAACAAGTTCCAATGGGGGGGGGGGGGGGGGCCTGGGTCTATCAAAATATTTCAATGGCTTCCCAAAGAACTTGATATCATTTTCTTCCGTCTCCGCTTTAAATGAAATAAATGATGATCTTTTTACATTCATGCATTCAGTTAAAAAAATTGAGGTATCACCATTTAAAAATAATAGTCCCCTATCCCCCCCCCCCCCCCCTATAGGCAATAATACACAATTTTTTTTATGAATCATATATTTTCGGGGTCACTTCCATTTCAATCTTCAATTCCCCAACATTGTACATAGTCTGTAGCTAAATTTGTCTCGATAGAAGGGTTTTTTTTCTTCGTGGAGAGAGGGGATAAAAATTTTCAGAAAGAAGATTATATTTTCTTTAATCTATCAGGCGTTTAATAATTGTATATTAAACATTAAGAAAATGTATCTAACGAATGACGTAAGAATCTTATAGCAATTGGGAAACTGCATTCGAAATGGTTTAATCTCACTTCATAAAGACGATACTTTTGTCAACATATGAAGAACCGTGTATATTTCAAATTTGCAATTGTATCTGTCTTGTTTTTATACAAAGTAAACACAAGAGACGAAAATTAACGAACAAGAGAGTGGTGAAGAATATGGTATTGAAAGTAATATTTGGAAGGAATGGTCACTTGTGATAAATCACTAGAGGTGGCACCGTGATTGGGTAATTTTCAGGGATTCGGGGCACCCATTTTATTTCAGAGTGACACATAGATTTTCGGGGAAATCCCCGAAAATTCGGGGGATAGTGCAAGCCCTGATTGATTTCTAATCAGGAAAATCGAAATAACCATGCGAGAGAAGAAAAGCTCCAACTTGGCGGTTTACGCAATAAAGAATTGCCGCAAAATTAATTCAAAGTCAGCCGAACGCTGTCGCCTCTGCTGGTGGTGGCGCTCCTGCGGCACGCATGTGGCATTGCGACACTTCGGTGGCGGTCAAACGGGCCTCTCGTTGGCGGCGTTCTGTTGATTCGCCGGCGTGGTGCAGGAATCTACTGTCGACTATATTGAACAAAAGGGCAATCTCAAAATTTTGATCAGATAACTCTGGGAAATAAATGGGCGTGGAAGGGAGGGGTAGTTGCCCTCCAAGTCACGAGTCAGGCTCGTGACTTTTGATAGGTAAAACTAAACTTGATGAATCTTGTATATTTAGAATCAACATAATAAGCCGATTCTTTTGATGTATCTATTGATACTAAATTCCGTTTTTTAGAGTTTTGGTTACTATTGAGATGAATCGCTCCCTACTTACAGTTTGTTACCACAAACTGTTTGAAAATATAGATAGAACATAGGGTTTAAAGAATCCTAGACTATTTGCTTTTATACTTTAATTTTTTTCATACTTTTGTTTGTGTTTTTGCGCGATCGCGGGTTGATTTTTTTATAGCAGGGTAAGACAAAGCTTAAAGAAAAACAAGATTAAAATATTAAATTAATGGTATCTGTGAAAAAAGACGCCCTTTGATGGAAGTGCACAGAGATACAGGCTGGGATTAGGATTAGGAACCACGAGTATTTGCTTCCTGAGACTTGATCTGTCACTAATATCTTTAGTATATTATACCAGTTCACCCCTTGTGATCGAGAAAGTGCCCACTAGGCGTATATAAGAAAATTTTTTCCAGTCTGAATTATCTTCAAGGGACATTTTAACATCCAACCCCCCCCCCCCCCAAAAAAAAAACATGAAAACATAATCACAAGTAGTATAAATATGAATACTATAGGACGTTCGACATATATCTTGGAATATAGATAGAATTTTCCAATATCCCTTGTTTTCTCCATAATTTTTTATTTGTGGTACTTGTTCTTTGTTTGCCTAGTTTCACATGTGAGAAAAATTTATGTCGGCTAATTTTCTTCGGTGGGAGGGGGGTTTATTGTCAAGGATGAATTATGACCGGGAGGGTTGTCATGCAGGGTTTTTCCAAGGGGAATTTTCCAGGGACGATTTTCTGGAGCAGAATCAGTTGGACATCGTATTAGCTATGTCATTTTTGTTTGCATATATGATTACCTTAAAAAGAGCCGAAATAGCTAATAATAGAACATTTTTTTTTACTTTAGTTTTATGTTTTCAGTAAAGCGCTATTTTTTTTTCTCTCAGAATTTTCCAAATACAGGTAAACATCACGAGCCAGTTTATTTGAGGGGGTTCAGTGGCGGACCCAAAAGGTGGGGGCAGCCCCCCTCCCCTCCCCAAATATTATTTCTGACACCCTCATTTCTTGCTTTTTTCCTTTTTTCACTATTTTATAAAATAAATTTGTCAATTTCGTCAATTATTGGCAACCTTGTCACATTGCCCCTCCCCCCAAGATTCTGATTATGGCGCCCTTGTCACATTGCACCCCCTCCAATATTTTTCTCTACATCCGCCCCTGAGGGGGTTTGTACATGTATGTTGCATTACCTGCAAAGCAGTGATGTTTCTTCATTTAAAGTTTCAACTTTGCACTTTTATTTCTAGGTAAGGTATATATAATGCACTTTGTCTGAACTGGAACCAGGCAAGGATTTCCACACGGTAACATTGGGGGTATAAAGTAGTAACAATCAATTCGGCAAGCAAAGAAAAATAAGAAAAAAAAAGTTATCTGCATCTTTGCTAAAACATTTTTTTCATCGAGCCTTGTTGATTATGGTTTTAAGTTTTGGCACCATTAGGGATTTTTAGGGTCTTATCTAGGATTTTGTTTCAAAAAAGGAAGATAAAGTTATAGTAAAGCTTCTTTTTAGTTTATCTAACCAGAAACACAACTAATTAGTGGATATTTTGTAGCACTTCTACACAGTTCAAGAAGAAGGGATTTCAACCCGGAACACCCCAGGGAACGGTCTTTGGTATTCATAATCTGTGATTCAAATTAAGAAACATATTGTATGTAGCAAATCAGAAGAGATAGGCACAATGACAGGCTTAAGCTTGACAAATTAGGAGGTAACATTTATGGGTGGTAAGGTTCTAGTCATGATGTTAATCTGCTACTGTTAATTTGTAAGTGATTTCAGTGTATTTAAAAATGTATAAAAATGTCAAAATTGACATGTTTATTTTAGATGAAGATTAGAAGCGCTATAAATTAAATTATATGCGAAGTTTTTACTCGCAAACTGAGTGCTGTAAATAATAATTTAGAAGATTCATCACACCTCCACTGACAAAGGTACTCGATCTACCTGATGCAGCACTTTATCATGAAAGAATAGATAACTATTGAACATTTACATACGGCAGGTACCACACCATTCCAAGTGCTGCCTCTAATATTTTAAACTTAAATTATTCTATGTATTGAGTGCCGCATACAGTTTTTCAGACCAAACACTTCGAAATACTAATTTTAAAAAATATTTTGTCGTCCGACTGTTAACTTCCACAAAAAATAATCTGTTAGATGAAGTAAGAAAAGTGTTGATTTTCAAAATGGTTAGCTAACGATTATATGTTAGGGAATTTATTAAAAGATCAAAAAATTCAAAACATGCAAACTTGGGAAGTGAAGTGTGCATATCCCACTGGGCTAGCCTGTCCCAGAAGATATTTTAAAGAAAACAAAGAAATATGTAATCTGAGAAATATTAGCAGTCATGAACTATCTATTTATATTACTACTACTACTACTAACAACCCACTGTAGTACTAAACCATCTGAAGATAATACAACCATGTACGCTTCTCCTCCATCCCATTATACTTAAAGCCTCCCTCTTAACACACTCCTAAGAAGTTCTTATTTCCCTTAAATTTGTACTACGCCTTCCTTTCGTCCCATTTGGGGAAGACCTGCTTTTCGTTTGGCCCTGCATCTGTATCACAGTTTATAGAATTAGCAGTATGATCATACCCTATCTCACCCATTATAAAAACCCGGACCAAGGTGCGAGTGCTCCAGAGAACGTTTTTGCAGATAGAAAAATAAGCGGCATTAGATCTTTTCACGGGTAGACAAGTCAGATTTCTCTTGGACACGAAACAAGTGGAAACACGCTATTACGAATAATGCACTTTGTAACCATTTCTCATTGATTGACGGAAACAGACTAACCCGCTAATGCAGAAAGAAGTGGGAGGAGCTTTTTGTTCGTACCGAGAATGAAGACCAGAAATGATCTGCGATAAACTTACTGGATAATTCTATAAACTGTGATCTGTATACACGAAAAACACGAGTATATCCAGATTTGGATCCATACAGTATGAAAATAATAAACGCTTAAGTTTTATGTCCGATTAAAGAGGTTTTTGGTTTTAAATCTAGATTAACCGCCCGAACTATTAGGGACTAGCTTTCGTATTCCAGTCATGAACATCTATATGTAGGCTACTAGGAAATCCAGGTTTGGATCCAGACAGTATGGATATAAGAAACGTTGAAGTCTTATGTCCAATTAAAGAGGGTTTTTGGTTTTAAAGTTAGATTAGCCGCCCGAAATATTAGGGACTAGCTTTCGTATTCCAGTCATGAACATCTATATGTAGGCTACTAGGAAATCCAGGTTTGGATCCAGACAATATGGAAATAAGAAACTTTGAAGTTTTATGTCCGATTAAAGAGGTTTTTTGGTTTTAAATCTAGATTAACCGCCCAAAATATTAGGAACTAGCTTTCGTATTCCAGTCAAGAACATCTATATGTAGGCTACTAGGAAGTCCAGGTTTGGATCCAGACAGTATGGAAATAAGAAACGTTTAAAGTTTTATGTCCGATTAAAGAGGTTTTTTGGGTTCAAATCTCGATTAACCGCCCAAATATTAGGGTCTAGCTTTCGTATTCCAGTCATGAGCATCTATATGTAGGCTACTAGGAAATCCAGGTTTGGATCCAGACAGTATGGATATAAGAAACATTGAAGTTTTATGTCCGATTAAAGAGGTTTTTTGGTTTTAAATTTAGATTAACTGGCCGAAACATTGGCGACTTACTTTCCTATTCCAGTCCTGAGCTATATTATCTATGTGTACCAGGAAATCCAGGTTTGGATCCAGACAGTATGAAAATCAGAAGCCTTTTCTTCTTTTATTTTTTAAGAGGTTTTCGGTTGTTAATTTAGATTAACCACCAGAAATATTAGGGACTTCCTTTCGTATTCGAATCTATTCTCTATCACTTAAAAAAATAAAAAAATAGAAAGAGGATTTTGGAAAGAAAAAATATTAGCCTTACTTGCAGATTACTCGTCTCAGATGTAATTTAGGAGCTGAGGATGTGACCAATATTCTAGCAGGTGCCAGCAGCCTTTCATTTAAAAAACAGTTCTTTTTTAGGGTGATTGTTATATATCTTGCAAACGACTTTAAAAATGACAATCATTCAACTTTTAAATATACAAATGAATTGGTCAAGGACGGATAGAAATTAGAGTTTGAGTTTTAAGTTGGGATGGGAGAGAAGATTAGTATTTAGCCTATGTTATTTGTCTTTTGATCCATACTTCCAAATACTGCTGTTCCACGGCCTTCCTTGGCCAACAATAATATTATTATTGTTACTTACATCATATAAACTACAGAGCCGTTATTAGATTTGATGGTGCCCCGGGAATAATTAATTACAGCACCCCCTCCCCGACTCAAAACTTAGCAAGCCCAATCAAAGTGCAAAAATTCGATCAAAGTGGGCAGTCCCTCAGCCTCAACACCCTCCAACTAAGGCACCTGGGGCAGCTGAACCGACCACCCCCCCTAGGAATGGCTCTGAAACCAGTCATCCTGTTTTACTGCATTATCAATTTTGAACATTGGGCTTCAAACTCTCCAACAACTTTCTCTAACAACAAATCAATTTGTTAAAGAAATGCACTAACACAATAACCTCGTGGAAACACGATTGTAGATAAAACTGTTAGTTAACGATTTGCGTTAAAACGGCTGAAAAGTGTTAACTGTACCTACTTTCTTGTCAAACGAGATAAAACATCACTAACAGGCTGTCAAGACTAACAGGCTGTAACAAAGCAATGTACAGGCTGTACAGCCCAGATCGGCGGCGGCAATTGTCGGCATTTCAGTTGCTGGTCTTTTTATAGGGACTGGTAGTAAACATGTCACCCAGTCTTGCAGCACCTGGGATCGAACCCCCAGGCTCTCTATCACCAGGCAGAGATCAATCCACTGTGCCACTACATGGATGAAAAGTCCTAATTGCCAAGGACGTACCCAGGGTGGGCCTCGGAACCCAACCCCTGTGAAATCCTGAATTTTCTTTTTTTCTGGGAATTGTTATTCAAATTATTTTGTTTTCTGTACTTGTTAAATATCCCGACCACACTCAAGAAGTAAAGTTAGGTTAATCATAATGAAATATATAAAAATACGATGAAAATATAAAACTTTAGAAATAAAATTATGGAAACTACAACAGGGAATTCTGGAAAGCAGGCCGCGCAGAACGCATTAGGTTAAATACCTACCTAATCACCTCGATATATTAAATATTAAATAAAAATATACCTACATCGTAGTTTTTCTCAATGAGACTAAGCTAATTATAAACGGTACTGTTGCATTATATGGGCCTTTCTAAAAAGTCAAGTTTGGTTAATGCTGATCACAGTTTATAGAATTATCCAGTAAGTTTATCGCAGATCATTTCTGGTCTTCATTCTCGGTACGAACAAAAAGCTCCTCCCACTTATTTCTACATTAGCGGGTTAGTCTGTTTCCGTCAATCAATGAGAAATGGTTACAAAGTGCATTATTCGTAATAGCGGGTTTCCGCTTGTTTCGTGTCCAAGAGAAATCTGACTTGTCTACCCGTGAAAAGATCTAATGCCGCTTATGTTTCTATCTGCAAAAACGTTCTCTGGAGCACTCGCACCTTGGTCCGGGTTTTTATAATGGGTGAGATAGGGTATGATCACACTGCTAATTCTATAAACTGTGATGCTGATGAGATAAAATAGGATGAATATATAATAGTTTAGAAACAAATTTGGGCTATATATTTGCACATTAGGGGGGGGGGGCAAAGCACAGCATATATTAAATACGTAACTTAACCTAACCTAGCCAAGGTACCTTCCCACCTCCCCCCTAAACCCCAAAAATAACAGTTTAAATATCGTAAACGCAATGAAAACCACGCCTTGCATTGCATTACTCTATAGTGGTCTCTTGAATTGGTGGGTTTTCCGTGACTGGTTTCCTTGTAAAGGCCCATATAAAGCAACAGTACCTTTTAACTACTGCAAACAGACAAACCGGTTTTTCTCGGATCACACAGATCAAAATTCGTGAGTGTGTTGGGTTATTTAACAAGCACCTTGTTTTTTTTATTATTACCCACCCCCCCTCTCCATCGATACTTCCATTTACTTTTACCCCTCTCCCGGATGAAAAATTGCATATTAATCTCATATTTTTAAGGTAAGACCATAGAGAACGTCTGTGATGAGATTGTGCACAGATGATTTACCTGACAAATAAAATTTGAAGTTTTACTTCAACTTCCGGGTAATACAGAAAAGATCAGTCACATTATGACTGGTCTTTGATATATTGTTTCCTTCACAATTCCCCTCCTTCCAATCTCATAAGGCGTAAGTTTAGAGACAGGCGTAAACATTTTATAAGTATATCCGCACTTCCAACAACAAAATTGCGTCAGACTATATGAGTTATGTTGGTGAGAGAAAACTTTAAAATTTTTGAAATTGGTTAATTCGCTTCGGCAGTACATTACGTGTGGTCTGATACTATATTATCAAAAAATAACTATAATTATTTGTTGAAGTCTTTAATTTTCTTTATTTATATATTTGTCAAGGTATATGTTGGGTTTATTAACGATGGTACAAATAATGGGAAAAAAAACTAATTTCAGATCTATAAAAAAAGAAATGTAACGAAATAATTTGCATTGAAAATGTGACATAACCAATTTGTAGTCATACTCTATTTGAAGTTGGCAGATATAATTCTCCAAACTCAGTCCTTAATTATGCTTTTATGCCTTTTTGTCTCTAATAAGCTTCCGTTGCATGTCAAAGTGGGGTCCTGAGGCAACTAGTCTCAAGAAAATATTTAATTTTTTCCTTTATTAGTGATGCAACTATTTCCTTAAGAATGGTAAAAAATTTTTTTGATAATTAGCTATATTTAAAGTTAAAAAATTAAAAAAAAAAAGTATTAACGATTAATATTTTCTCTGTACTCAACGTGTAAGTAACTGCTTAGCAACATGTGATGACAGCGAAGGGTATGCCCTGTTCTTAACAAAAGCTATAAAAAAAAGTTTTTTTCAACTGAAAGTAAGGAGCAACATTAAAACTTGAAACGAACAAATATTATTCCTTATATGAGGGATTCCTCATCCCTCGCTCTTTACCCTAAGGTTTGACCTTTTGTCACAATTCCTTAAGAAAGACTGCTCAACACACAAGGTTGTTTGATTTGAATGATAAGTATTTTAAAGAAATTTAAGACTTTAGAGTAAAGAGTGAAGGATGAGGAAGGGGCAGCCACTCAAATATATGGAAATCTTTCTATTCGTTTTATGTTTTAATGTTACTCCTTACTTCAGTCGAAAAAAACTGTTTTTGTTAAATTTTTGACCATTTCGAATCATTCCAATAAATCCCCTTCATTCTAAAATTTCCCCTGGAAAATTCTCCTTAGCTACCACCATCTCCATAGGAAATTTTCCTCGTGGAAATTCCCTTCCCCGAAGAAAATCCTCCACCTACAAAAAATAGGTAGATCTCCCAACAACAAATATTTATTTGCGAACAACTGGCATATTGCGTTGCCTACATCCCTTTTCCAGAGACTATGAGGGTTTATCTCATCCCGAATAGCACAATTATTGACCTTTAAACTACCGTCAATCAAATAGCCATCTCAAAATTTTTATTAGATGTCTTTGGGGAAAAAAGAGTATATGGGAGGGGAGCTAGTTACTCTCCAATCTTTCAGTCACTTAAAAACGGGCACTAAATCTTTTGATTTCCCTTCGAATGAGCCCTTTCTCGATCTTCAAGGAACATTGGTTCGATACGACCACCCTGGGGAAAAACAAAACAAAAACAACAAACAAAACAAACATAAAAGGGTGTTTCCTCCCTTTTCGAAAATCAGGCAAAATCTCTTGCTAGCGCAAAATCAAGAAGGCCCATTATGTAAGGGTCATGCAAGAAGGCTCATTATAAGAAGGACTTCCAGCTATTTCCCAAAAAGAAGAATTCCTCTGCTACAGTCAGTCAAATTCTAAAAATGAAGTATGCTATCATGTTGAACTCATGTAGAGGGTTTTGGGGAATATTCTGAAAAACCTCTAGATTTTGAGGATAGGGATTCTATAATTAATATATGTTTTTATTCAAATTTTTCCTGAAGAACAGAAACTTTGCTACTCTTCAGTAAAATTTGAGAAGAGGCAAATAACATGAAAATGTAGGAGGCTATTGGAAGAAATATCAAAATATCGACATCCGAAGGGAAGATGGAGGGTAATCAAGCTATACTTTTGGGGAAAATTACTCTGAATGAATAGGGGATCCTCTACTATTATTTAAAAAAGACCAATTTCAATTTGAAAAAATCAGGTCAAAATACATTATACACCTTGCCATACTTGGTTTTTGTGAAAACAACATTCTGAATATCATATGAGCCATAGTGATAAAAAATTCCTCATTGTGTTCAACCATCATAGACAGATATATTTTTAATCATTTCTCCTCCATCTGACTCTGTTTAAACTTGGAGTAGCCAAGTTTTCAAGTTGATTTTTATAATACCCAAGCCCATGGGTGCCAATATGTGGGGGGGGGGCAGAGGAGGGCTCTAGCCCCCCTCTAGCTGAATGATGCTACCTTATATTTTATATGTTTTTGTTTTGAGATTGCTACTATACAGCATTAGAAGTGCCGATTAGACCAGGTAAGCCCCCCCTAAAATTCAGCTTATGGGCACCCATGCTAAACCCAATCTATGGGTCTTGAAAACCGCAAGATCTTACACGACAATTAGCAAGAGCGAATAATAATTGTAGAAGACAAGTGAGGCTTTTTCTTTTCTTTTTTAGGGCTCTTGTCTTTGTCGGATGATTCATTTTCTTAGCAATGGAAATATTGTGTGACACTTCAGAGTCAAGCATAGAGATTTCCTCGCTGCATTTTTGCAGCACTTTGCAGACATGTTTTCCACTTCTAACTTTTTAAGAAACTTGAAATATGAGAAATTCCAGACTTTGATGCGTTGACTGATTGACTGCGGAATTTTCACATAGTCGGAAATGTGAAAGAAAACGTGGCGTCGAAATTGCCAAGCTTCATTGCATAATCTATAATGTCAATAAATAAAGACAAAAATATTGACTTTTGGTAACCAGAAAGCAAAACATGCCTAGGCAATTATTCTTTGTTTGTAAGCATTTTTTTTTTTTTTCTCAAGCACACATAAGTTCTGTTTATTTTTTTTTTCAAGAGCAGAGATTACTAATATAGTCATAAAAAATAAAATATAATCTATTCAGGGAAGGGTGGTCGAAGCTAAAATAATAGAATTTGTTTTTTCAGTAAAAGCAGACTTATTTCGAAGATTTAAAAAAATTGTGTAATTTTATATATATAACTTACTAAAGGAAGGGGCATACTCCTCAATTGCCTTTCCGTTGGGTTACTCGTAGTGGAAAGAGATCGCCGAAAATGTAAAAAAACAGTATGAAATTTATAATATTCAGAGCAAAGTGATATAAATCGCAAAAAAAAAACAAAAAACAATCCAATCTTCCTATTGTTGTAATTAATTTTGCTAGCTTGACCCCCACCTCGAAAAAACAAATCCTTTTCCTAACCACCGCAATATATATATATATATATATATATATATATATATATATATATATATATATATATATATATATATATATATATATATATATATATATATATATATATATATATATATATATATATATATATATATATATATATATATATATATATATATATATATATATATATATATATATATATATATATAATATATATATATATATATATATATATATATATATATATATATATATATATATATATATATATATATATATATATATATACCCTTCCATCCCATTATTTAAATAATTCAATCAACATTCATTTGGCTGCATCGATATATGCGATTTTTTTGTTCTTGCTCACCTTCTCACTAACACTGTTTGCTTCTCTTTTTCTTTTCCTCTCTCTCTCTCTCTCTCTCACCCTCTCTCTCTCTCTCTTTCTCTTTCTCATTCTGCCTCCTCCTCTGTCTGTGTAGAGAGTTGGAGCCAGTACACTGAAGTGTGGTTTCAATTTATTTTCCTTTTATAGGTATTAAATATAAAAAACAGCTTTTTCAACTGAGAGTAAGGGGTACCATTCAAACTTAAAAGGAACAGAAATAATTCCGTACATGAGGGGCTTTATTCCTTCCTCAACCCTCACTGTCTACACTAAAGTCTTAAAGTTTTTTTAAAAATTAACCAAAAACTTTTTGTACAAAATAAGTTTTTCGAAAAAAAGTAAAAACTCCATTTAACCAAAATTGAACAAAAATAGAATCAAATAATCTACCAAGCATACAACTACCACAAATCAGTATTAATAAATAAATGAAACCCAAAACAAACAGAAATTAAAATAAGTCAAACTCAAAACGAGCAGAAATTAATCTGAGTAGGGTTCTAAACCCTATGCTTTCTAAAAGCCAGAATATAATTTGTACTTTACTGAAAAAATTCAAATGAATTTACTGAAAAAAATGTGCATTGTCAGTTTAATATTCATAATGCTGATATTTATTCCTTAAAATCTCAATTAATTTTGATTTCTTAAAGTTATAAAAATGGAAAACATTTCAAAGATTTGTTTTCAGTAAAGTACAAATTTTCAATCGAATGAGCTTTTTTTGAAGTTTCTGCGACAACACTTTCTATAAAAATCTTATATGCCCCCAGGGCATAACTTACAACCCTTGCCCTGAGGGTTGTGGGGAGTGTCCTCCTCAAAAACATATTTTCAATTTGAAAATAAACTACGCTGAACAAAATGGCTATCTCAAAATTTAGATTGGATGTGTTTGGGGAAATGGTGGGCGTGGAAGGGGTGTTAGTTGCCTTCCAATCACTTTCGACTATTAAAAAGGGCACAAGCCACTCCAATTTCCAATCGAATGAGCTCTTTTTAAAGTTTCTACGACAATTCCTTTGATACGAAGTGCCCTGGTCTAAAGAAAAAAAAAATAATAATAATAAATAATACTTTGGTCCAACATCGTTCTTTACTTAGGCAGCACGATTGCGCTGCCTATGATAATTCTCATTCAAACTCAACGGCGCTTGTGTTCGAACAGTCTTTCTTAGAGAGTTTTGACAAAGAGCCGAACTTTAGCGCAAAGAGCGATGGTTGAGGAAGGGGCAGCTCTCCTCATATAAGGAATAATTTTGTTCATTATGTTTTAACATAAAGTTTTAATGTTGTTTCTTACTTTCAGTTTATAAAACATGTTTATTTTATATTTAATTCTCAAAATACAAAATTCCTCGTTTTTGTAGATAGGAGCTTGAAACCTCTACAGTAGAGTTCTCTGTTATGCTAATCTGGTTATGTGATTTTCGCCAAGATGCCTTGGCATTTTGGGGGTGTTTCCCCCTTTTCCGAAAATAAAGCCAAATTTTCTCAGGTTCGTGACTTTTGATGGGTAATATTAAAATTGATGAATTTTATATATTTAGAATCAGAAATCAGAGGGGGGGTGAGCTGACAAAGTGGTTTGCTACTGTCCCAACTCACAGGTACGACTTGACTAAGTGGCGTATCCAGGATCTCTAAAAAGACGGGCTTACTTTTTTCTTCTTGGTAAGGACAAATATTCCCTTGAATTTTTCCTCTTTTATACTCTCTTTTGGGCCATAAAAATGTCCTTTGAAATTTGACTTAGGAACTTTGTTTTTCTTCTAATAACCGGTAGAATAACCCTATCCAAAAAAAAAAATACCAACGGCTGTTAAGACCTGTTTTTGTGAAATTCTTAGTCAGTTTTTCAGAAAATTGAAGGACATCAAAACAATTGTATTTGGAATTGTATAAGAAGAATTTACACTGCCTGTGGTTGTTATTGTTGTAAATGTTAAACCTCTCATCAGAAAGAGTTTCTTTTATAACTCATTAAGTTAACCCTCACAATTCTTTTCATCGTCGTTCCAGTTTTGGGTTATGTGCAAGTTTGGTATAAAACTTGGAATGTTTCAGAATTGTGTTAAGATTATTTAAAATTATTTAATCATTCTAATTACCAAGTTTCTTGTCAGTTGCTAATCAAACTTTTACTTTCAAGGGCATATTTGGAGCCAGAGGAAGGGGGTATGACCCCTCGCTAGATCCACCAATGGCCTTGCTTTTATAATTTGCTGTAGCTTAATTATTAAGCTTTAATATGACATAACAAGACTTTTGCAGATGCCAAAACATTTCTTTTTTATCTTTTCAATGTATTGCATTCTTCCTTATCCCCCAGATGCTCGATTCCTCTTACTTCTTTTCCTGTTCTCCAGGCTGTGAATGCTGATGCCACAGACATGCCTGCCCATGAAAAAATTTAATGTCACTTATGTTTCTCTTCGCTTATATGTTCTCTGGAGGAGCAGCATAGCAGTCTGCCTTTGTTAAATGGTTGAGATAGAGGATGATCCTACTGTTTATTTCTCTCTTCAGTGCTCTACTCTAAGCAGCCATATTGTTGAAAACCCTAGGAATTCCTGGCCTCTCCCCAGGCCATTCGGCGTGTCCCCAGGTGGCGATAGGGGAACGCTCTACAGATATGTAGGGTACCTCCATAGGAGGCACTGACCAAGGGGTGACTTTGTCCCTGGGGGTCCATAATAGAAACTGGGGCACCCTCGCCCGGGGTCATAAATACAGACAGAGGAGGAAGAAGACCCCTCAAATGTACACTCAAAAGGGCCCACTGGTTTATCCGCAAGTCCCAGGAGTTACAAACCTTCTCCCAGTAATGGGTTAAGTTGCATGGTGATGCAGAACACCATCGCGGGAGGATCCTCTATAGGAGGACAACTGCGGCAGGGCGTAAGATCCAGATCTATGGACAACGGCCTCTGCAAAGGGCTGCCTCGACCTTTTCGGGGTACCTGCAAGACCTTGCCGGAGACCTTGCCGTCAACTCTATTCCCATTTGAGGAGAGGCGCCCCTCGAGGAAATTATAGCCTAGTAAACGACACAGCATTCGCACGGGATTCTGACTAATGGACAATTCTTCTGGGCTTGGTATGTTTTTGACGGGCGTCTTCGGGCTTAAAAACATCTTCCTAGCTAATTTATCTATTATGGGCTGCCTCCCCGTAGTAGCATATTATTTGTGGGCATGCATATACATAATGAGTCGGAGGTAATAGGCTTGAGACTGTCTGTGCAGGATTTCGACTCTTGTTGATAGAAGAGCATCGCCAAGTGCTGAAAACCATGTTGTGACCAAGATGGGCCCATGATTGCACAAAGCCTCCATTCATGGAGGTCCCAGGGACTTCTTGCTGTCCGGTTCTAAGCCGGCTTAAGCACTTCGGTGTAGACTTGAGAAGATATATGATCCCCGTCCTGCACTGGTATGCACAGGATCATTGCTTTTCCTGAGGAGAAAATACTTGCAGTGATTTAAAGAACCTGAAAATTGGAACTTGGAATGTTACGACGTTGAAAAATGACTATCGTATCGACATTTTGACTGACGAATGCAGACGATTTAAAATGGATTTATTAGTAGTTTAAGAAACTCATATCCCAGGGGTAGGAAGCATGAAATTGGGTGATATAGAATTTTTTTACTCAGGCAGGAAGGATGGGGCACATAGACAGGTGTACCATGAGCAAAATGCGATATATTTAAAATACAAAGATTCCTTCCTTCAAAAGATGATTCTGACAGAAATTAAACGTCCCCTAATTGAGTTCAAATACCGCTTCCAAGAGTCTAAATTCTTAATCAGCAAAAAGTGAACTTGTATTCTAGCTGAAGTCAAAGAACGGCGCTATCCAAGCCTTGGATTTCGCTAAGACAGCGGGCAATAAAAAAGGTGCTGCGTACAATATTTCTAAGGAAGTTTAAACGATAAGAACCGTGTGAACGTCCAAATCATCAAAAATAGTTAAGACGTATTATTGCACGAAGGGCTCGCGTCCTTCGGCCACCTGAGCCAATCGTGAGCCAGTTCTCACGGCGCAGGACAAAAAAACTATGTTTTGATAGTGGGGTAAAAGTGCTTTTTGGGATTATTCGTAAATCAGATTGGAAGGATTCGTATTTCAGAATCAGGACCACTCAGACAGAATTATTCGTAAAGTAGAATCAGGACCATTGAGACAGAATTCTTGGCGTACGATCTTTGCAATTCTTTCATGTCGTATCTTGGTCACCGTGATTGTCATTTGGAGTGACCCACTGCTGTTCACCTAAATATGTAAGTCTCAATAAACCCATTGCTTTTTACCTGTGTTTATTTCATTTTATATGTCCGTATCTAGCCTATTGATAGCTAATTAGTTCGCATGTCTCCAAGGTAACGCTCCCAGAGGAATCTGATCTCCAGGTAGCTCGAAGAGAAGAGGTCACGTTTATATGGCTACACATTTCATTTTCTCTCATTAAATTGAGGGTGGCGTAGGCCCTACTGGCACGATCTTTGGCGCTATAAGCGGCGCTATCGGAGGACTTGTAAGGTGTAAGTTCACGGCTTTCAAGGTACGATATTAGATTTGACGCGGTCAATATTTATGACCACAATTAAGCACAGTCCTCTTACTTTTATTGCTACAAATGGCGCGAGTCGAAATTGGAGAAAAACTTGCGAACTAATTAGGCTATAAAACTTTGTAATTTAAATTTAATTATCGGAGAGATATAGACATATAAGTAAAGGGATTAGGCCTATTGCTGCTAAGCTACGACATTTAAACCCTTTAGATATCTCATAGGAGATAATAGCCTCCCCCAAAATAGGTTAAGTGAAAAAAAAAATAATAATAAATTTATTTTGAATTGATTCAAAGAAATGGACGAACTCAATGATTTATTAATAGTGAAGAAAGTTAGTCGCGATAAACATAGAAATAGCGAAGTCTATTCCGGAGTACAATGGTCAGTAGAATGCTAATATGGAATTTGCCTAGACATATAGCAATTTCAATGTTATTCTGGGCCTTTATGTTCCTTCCTATGCTATTTTGGGGGCCTTTACGTTCCTTCCCATGCTATTTGGGGCCTTTATGTTCCTTCCGGTGTTATTTGCTTGAAGCTATAGCAATTTCTATGTTATTTGCGTACCACCCTAGCAATTTCTATGTTATTTGCGTACCGCCATAGCAATTTCTATGTTATTTGCGTACCGCCATAGCAATTTCTATGTTATTTTGCGTACCGCCATAGCAATTTCTATGTTATTTGCGTACCGCCCTAGCATTTTCTATGTTATTTTGCGTACCGCCATAGCAATTTCTATTTTATTTGCGTACCGCCCTAGCAATTTCTATGTTATTTGCGTACCGCCCTAGCAATTTCTATGTTATTTGCGTACCGCCCTAGCAATTTCTATGTTATTTGCGTACCGCCCTAGCAATTTCTATGTTATTTCGATTCCCATGTTATTTGCTTGCTTGTATAGGACCATGTTATTTGCTTGCCTGTATAGGACCATATTAGTGATTGGAAAATTTTTTAATGCTTTTACAATCGGAGATGTTTGATTAACCTTTGCAAAAAAAGGGGTAAGGGGATTTGCGAATTGGAGGAGATGTCATGATTATGTACTGTATAATACACAAGTGATGTTTTGGAGAGCATTGTCAATTTAACGAGAAATGAGAGCTCGCTTCATATACAGGATAATTTGCATTCATCATAGTATTTAATGATGTTCTTTTTTTGTTATTGCGAAAGGGTTAGCAAATTGGTGATTAAGACGGGCTTTGTCTAATTCTAGCCGGAAACTCAGAATTGATAGGAGGCAAGATCAAAAAAAGGGGTAATTAGTGATTGGAAAAATTTTTTAATGCTTTTACAATGGGAGATGTTTGTTTAACATTTGCAAAAAGGGGTAATGGAATTTGCGAATTGGAGGAGATGTCGTGATTATGTACTGTATAATACACAAATGAGAGCTCGCTTCATATACAGGATAATTTGCATTCATCATAGTTTTTAATGATGTTCCTTTTTTGTTATTGTGAAAGGGTTAGCAATTGGTGATTAAGACGGGCTTTGTCTAATTCTAGCCGGAAAACACCTTGGCAAGGTGCCAAGGAAAGGAAACACCTTGGCAAGGTGCCAAGGAAAGGCATGCAAATAGCATGTAGTTTCAAAACGTGTTTAATCACGTTTCTTGAATGAAGTATCTGTACTGTATATTCAAGAGGTGAAATCAATAAAGAGATTGTTACTTACTTACAAATACTTTCATAATTTCTTGAATGAAATTTCCGTATTGTGTATCTAAGAGTTGACTTCAAGAAAGAAATTGTTACTTACTGAGAATTTTTTCATAATTTCTTGAATAAAATTTCTACATCATGTAGCTAAGTGAAAATTGTTTGTGATAAAGAGAAAAAAAGTTACTTACTTGCGATTTTTTCATAATTTCTTGAATGAAGTATCTGTACTGTATATCCAAGAGGTGGAATCAATAAAGAGTTTGTTACTTACTTACAAATATTTTCATAATTTCTTGAATGAAATTTCCGTACTGTGTATCCAAGAGTTGACTTCAAGAAAGAAATGGTTACTTACTGAGAATTTTTTCATAATTTCTTGAAATTAATTTCTACATCGTTTATCTAACTCGTGAAAACAATAAAGAGTTTGTTACTTACTTAGAATTTTGTCATAATTTCTTGAACGAAATGTCTTTTTGTTTATCCAACAGGTGAATTCAAGAAAGAATTTGCTACTTAGACTGAGAATTTTTTCATAATTTCTTGAATTTAATTTCTACATAGTATATCTAACTCGTGAAAACAATAAAGAGTTTGTTACTTACTTAGAATTTTGTCATAATTTCTTGAATGAAATGTCTTTTTGTTTATTCAACAAGTGAATTCAAGAAAGAATTTGCTACTTAGCTACAATTTTTTCATAATTTCTTGAATGAGATTCCGTATTGTGTATCCAAGAGTTGACTTCAAGAAAGAAATTGTTACTTACGAGTTGACTTCAAGAAAGAAATGGTTACTTACTGAGAATTTTTTCATAATTTCTTGAAATTAATTTCTACATCGTTTATCTAACTCGTGAAAACAATAAAGAGTTTGTTACTTACTTAGAATTTTGTCATAATTTCTTGAACGAAATGTCTTTTTGTTTATTCAACAAGTGAATTCAAGAAAGAATTTGCTACTTAGTTACAATTTTTTCATAATTTCTTGAATGAAATTCTCGTACTGTGTATCCAAGAGTTGACTTCAAGAAAGAAATTGTTACTTACTGAGAATTTTTTCATAATTTCTTGAATTAAATTCTACATCGTGTAGCTAAGTGAAAATAAAGAAATTGTTACTTACTGAGAATTTTTTCATAATTTCTTGAATTAAATTTCTACATCGTGTAGCTAAGTGAAAATTGTTTGTGATAAAGAGAAAAAAAAGTTACTTACTTGCGATTTTTTCGTAATTTCTTGAATGAAGTATCTGTACTGTATATCCAAGAGGTGAAATCAATAAAGAGTTTGTTACTTACTTACAAATATTTTCATCATTTCTTGAATGAAATTTCCATATTGTGTATCCAAGAGTTGACTTCGAAATGTCTTTTTGTTTATCCAACAGGTGAATTCAAGAAAGAATTTGCTACTTATTTACAATGAAATTTCCGTATTGTGTATCCAAGAGTTGACTTCAAGAAAGAAATTGTTACTTACTGAGAATTTTTTCATAATTTCTTGAATTAAATTTCTACACAAGAGTTGACTTCAAGAAAGAAATTGTTACTTGCTGAGAATTTTTTCATAATTTCTTGAATTAAATTTCTACATCGTGTATCTAAGTCATGAAAACAATAAAGAGTTTGTTACTTACTTGGAATTTTGTCATAGTTTCTTGAACGAAATGTCTTTTTTGTTTATCCAGCAGGTGAATTCAAAAAAGAATTTGCTACTTACTAACAATTTTTTTCATATCCACGAGGTGACTTCATGAAAGAGTTTGTTACTTGCTTAAAATTTTTTCATAATTTCTTAAATGAAATTTCTGCATTGTGTATCCATGAGGTAACTTCAAGAAAGAGTTTGTTACTTACTTACAATTTTGTCATAATTTCTTGAACGAAATGTCTTTTTGTTTATCCAGCTGGTGAATTCAAGAAAGAATTTGCTATTTACTTACAATTTTTTCATAATTTCTTTAATGAAATTGCTGTATTGTGTATCCAAGAGGTGACCTCAAGAAAGAATTTGTTACTTACTTACAATTTTTTCATAGTTTCTTAAATGAAGTTTCTGCATTGTGTATCCAAGAGGTGACTTCAGGAAAGAGTTTGTTACTTGCTTACAATAGAACTATTCTAAAGAATAAAGACGGGTTAAGCTTAAAGATATTTATTGCTTAAACGTATTGACACATAGCTCAAAGAGACACACAAAGCCCAAAGAAACATACACAGCCCAAAGAGACACAAACAGCCCAAAGAGACAAACATAGACCAAAAGACTCAGACACCCCAAAAAGACACACAGTCCAACGAGACACACACAGCCTAAAGAGACACACACATCACAAAGAGACATCCCACAACCCAAAGAGACACATACAGCTCAAAGAGACGTACACGGCCTAAAGAGAAGCACACATCCAACAGAGAGACACAAAGCCCAAAACGACACAAACAGCCAAAAGAGGCACACACAGACCATAAAGATTCAAACTGCCCAAAGAGATATACAGCCTAAAGAGACACACACAGCCCAAAGAGACACACACAGGCTAAAGAGACATACACACAGTCCGAAGAGATACACAAAGCCCAAAGAGACACACACACAGCTCAAAGAGACAAAAAAACGCCCATACAGACACATACATACCAAAAAGATTCAAACCCTCAAAAGAGACACACATTGCCCAAAGAGACACACATGGCCTCTAAGAGACACAAACAGCCAAAAGAAACACACACAGACCAAAAAGATTCAAACTGCCCAAAGAGACATACAGCCTAAAGAGACACACACAGACCAAAATGACTCAAACAGCCCAAAGAGACACACATAGCCCAAAGAAACACAAACAGCCCAAAGAGACAGAAGCCCAATGAGACAAACACCGCCCAAAAAAGACTCAAATAGCTCAAAGAGACACAAACAGATCAAAAAGACTCAAACAGTCCAACGAGACACATAGCCCAAAGAGACGCACACAAAGCCCAAAGAAACACACACACAGACCAAAAAAAAAAAACGCCCATACAGACACATACAGACCAAAAGATTCAAACGCCCCAAAGAGACACACATAGCCCAAAGAGACACACGCGACCCCTAAGAGACACAAACAGCCAAAAGAAAGACACACAGACCAAAATGACTCAAACAGCCCAAAGAGATACACATAGCCCAAAGAAAACACAAACAGCCCAAAGAGACAGAAGCCCGAAGAGACAAACACAGCCCCAAAAAGACTCAAACAGCCCAAAGAGACACGAACAGATCAAAAAGACTCAAACAGTCCAACGAGACACACAGCCCAAAGAGACGCATAAAGCCCAAAGAAACACACACAGCCCAAAGAGACACAAACATTTTTCAAATTTATAACAAATTACCTCAGTTAACAGCTCCTTTGGGGTTACCTTAACTGTTAATCAGTTTAATCCTTTTTTTTCTCCACTGATACAATCAATCACTAATTAATATCGTTCATTGTCTAAGTAAATTAAGCTATCTCCTGCCCTACAGAAATGAGGGAACAAACCAATTTTTTTGTCTGCTTTTCAAAATGATCGTATTTGGAAATCTGTCATTTAACACTAAGAAGTAAATTGAGTAACCCTTTCGCAATAACAATAGGCTTAGCAGCGATTAAATCTCATTGTCGGCGACAATTCAATCAGATCACAGTAGTGAAAATGGAGTACCTTTTCGCAAATTGAGTTAGCTTCTATTTCATAGACAAAATATTTGAATTCCTTTTATTTCAAATCACCTATCAAGTTATCAAAAAATATATGAACTAAAAATCTGGTCTGTAAATTGTGTCATAAAAACTTGTCCTTAATCAACGTAAAGACCCACAATAGCATAGGAAGGAACGTAAAGTCCAGTCTGGTTGAAAACTGAACTCTCATGCAACTCAACCCTCCATGCAACCCATCTCCCTCAAAACACTTTTCAGTCATTTCTCGTTAAATTGACAATACTCTCCAAAACATCACTTGTGTATTATACAGTACATAATCATGACATCTCCTCCAATTCGCAAATTCCATTACCCCTTTTTGCAAATGTTAAACAAACATCTCCGATGGTAAAAGCATTAAAAAATTTTCCAATCACTAATTACCCTTTTTTTGATCTTGCCTCATATCAATTCTGAGTTTCCGGCTAGAATTAGACAAAGTCCGTCTTAATCACCAATTTGCTAACCCTTTCGCAATAACAAAAAAGGAACATCATTAAAAACTATGATGAATGCAAATTATCCTGTATATGAAGCGAGCTCTCATTTGTGTATTATGCAGTACATAATCACGACATCTCCTCCAATTCGCAAATTCCATTACCCCTTTTTGCAAATGTTAAACAAACATCTCCGATTGTAAAAGCATTAAAAAATTTTCCAATCACTAATTACCCCTTTTTTTATCTTGCCTCCTATCAATTCTGAGTTTCCGGCTAGAATTAGACAAAGCCCGTCTTAATCACCAATTTGCTAACCCTTTCGCAATAACAAAAAAGGAACATCATTAAAAACTATGATGAATGCAAATTATCCTGTATATGAAGCGAGCTCTCATTTGTGTATTATACAGTACATAATCACGACATCTCCTCCAATTCGCAAATTCCATTACCCCTTTTTGCAAATGTTAAACAAACATCTCCCATTGTAAAAGCATTAAAAAATTTTCCAATCACTAATTACCCCTTTTTTTTTGATCTTGCCTCCTATCAATTCTGAGTTTCCGGCTAGAATTAGACAAAGCCCGTCTTAATCACCAATTTGCTAACCCTTTCGCAATAACAAAAAAAGAACATCATTAAATACTATGATGAATGCAAATTATCCTGTATATGAAGCGAGCTCTCATTTCTCGTTAAATTGACAATGCTCTCCAAAACATCACTTGTGTATTATACAGTACATAATCATGACATCTCCTCCAATTCGCAAATCCCCTTACCCCTTTTTTTTGCAAAGGTTAATCAAACATCTCCGATTGTAAAAGCATTAAAAAAATTTTCCAATCACTAATATGGTCCTATACAGGCAAGCAAATAATATGGTCCTATACAAGCAAGGAAATAACATGGGAATTGAAATAACATAGAAATTGCTAGGGCGGTACGCAAATAACATAGAAATTGCTAGGGCGGTACGCAAATAACATAGAAATTGCTAGGGCGGTACGCAAATAAATAGAAATTGCTATGGCGGTACGCAAAATAACATAGAAATTGCTAGGGCGGTGCGCAAATAACATAGAAATTGCTATGGCGGTACGCAAATAACATAGAAATTGCTATAGCTTCAAGCAAATAACACCGGAAGGAACATAAAGGCCCCAAATAGCATGGGAAGGAACGTAAAGGCCCCCAAAATAGCATAGGAAGGAACATAAAGACCCAGAATAACATTGAAATTGCTATATGTCTAGGCAAATTCCATATTAGCATTCTACTATGGTCAATCAGATATTGACGAATTTAATATCCAATTGGCCCAGTTTGTACAACTAACAAAAACAGACGTAGGAGCGTTAAAAGACATGCTCCTACTACGATTAAAGGCCAGGCCTTAACCTTTCTAAAACAGATTGAACATAACATAGGCAATAACGCCAACTTGCCAATAAATACGGTTGATAACTTGTTAAAAGCATTTAAAGATAGGTTTATAGAAACCAGTTCCATAAATAAATTAAAACACGGAACAGTGAGCTTTGACTTATCACAAAATACAAGAGAATAGCTTGATAATATACACATTTCGGTAGAGGCAAAATACGGAAGTGGTTCGGGGAAACTGTATGACAAAGTCATACTAAATACCTTTTTGCAAGGGCTACCCCCAAAACTATATAGAGCGGTTATATCCAAAAATATTCAGACGTTGGATCTCGCAGTTCAGGAGGTAGAGCGATTGATCGAATTCGATACGATGGTCGCTAATCACAGTAAGGCAAAAATAAATAGCCTAGGCAATTCAAACGCGAACCCAATCTTCAAGGGCGACCAGGCGTCTCCCAATTTTTTTTCAAGGGATAACTCCCCAGTGCCACAAAGAAATAAAACACAAGAACCCACTAGGCAAAAAACAGTACGTTTTCAGCCTGTCAAACAGTATAATTACGAAAATAACCCTACAATAATAAGGTGCTATATTTGTAATAGACCTGGGCATATCGCGAGAGAGTGCCGTTATGTCCCCAATCGCATACCAAGAATTGCTGACGGTAGTACGCAAAATTATGGCAACCATTTGTTCAGAAGAACAAATTTTAGCACCGGTCGTGCACTAGGCTATAGCCAAGGGGGATTGCGCCAATCAGTACCTTACAACGCGTACCAACAAAATTTTTATACACCTCCCCCCAACAAACAAATTAATTACCGATTTGAAAACCCAAATACTCGTCAAAGCCAATATAATGCGAGAATGCTATATAGAAATCACGAAAATTTGCCGATGGGAAACGAAAATTTTGCAAGCCGACGGCATTGGCAGTCAGCGCCAACAAACGGCACTGAAACAGGACATCCACGTTACCATAATAATACATGGCGAAGGCAGACAGACGTAAACCAATTAGATATGCCTACAGAAACTCATACGTCTGAATATCTATTACAGGCACCGACACATGAAATAAATCCTCAGGGAAACGTTTCAGGCCCCTCAGAAATATAAGTCGGACCCAGAGGGTGCCCAGAATATTTAATAGGTCCAAAACAATGGTAGTGCCGTCTTGTAGTGATAGTAATAATAGGTTGCCCATATTTAATGATTTTTGTGTAGAAAACATTTACTTTACAGCCTTAGTTGATAGCGGAGCTAGAGTCAACATTATAAACTCATGCGCATTTAACATGTTGCCTCTGCATATTAGGCAACAGAGGAACCCTAATAATCCCAATTTAACGAGTGTGACAGGCCATAAATTGAATGCAAAAGGTTCAATTTGCCTAAACGTAAAAAGGGACAATAGGATCTCCCAGACAAATTTTATAATATGCGATAACTTTCCATATGAGGCTATTATAGGCGCAAATTCTCTAAGGTCTAATAGAATACTATTAGACGTGGCTAATGAGAAGCTTGTCTACCCAGCTAAGGTAGGGGAAGAAATTTCTACCTTAAGAAATTGTAACAGAGGTTACGAAGACAACGTGACAGTAAACAAAATTTCTGGTGGTATAATGTCGCAGTATTTTGAACCTCAAGTCTCACAAAAAAGACATGGCATAATTGGAAATTTGTTCAGTTACTCTAAGAGACATTGCAGAAATGAAGTAAATTTAAATAATAAAAGTATTGAATCTGCAAAAATAAAAATAGGAGATATGCGACAGTACAGGTCAAACGAAATGAAGAAAACAGCGGAATTATGGAAAAACATAGTAAAACCCAACGTGACGCCACAAGATGCCGCAATGGTGCAAAATAGCGCCAGTATGAATCTAATAAACAATGAAAATAAAGAGAAATATTACGGATTCGCGATAAGGAAAACAAAAGTCCCCCCCCCCCAAAAAAAAACGATGCAAAAAATTCAAATATCACAGGTGATTGAGCCAGTGGTTAGCAAATCTGAAATATGGTTTGCGACACCATCAAACGAAATTCCTGAAAATCTGCTATGTGAGGAACAAATTATATCTTATGACAAAGGAGAAGGTTTTATTTGGGTAACTAAAAACCACGAAAATGATACAATTACAATAAAAAAGGGGACGTGTTTAGTTCAAATTCAAGTTTTATCAGAGGATGATTTAAATACATGGGAAAATTATAAAAGAAACCTAGTTAACGGCATTAAAACCTCAAATAACAAATATCCCTTAACTAAATCGCAATTTCTAAACAAATTTAATATGGATCATATTACGGACATGGAACTTAAGAACAAATTATGCGAATTATTATGGAATTTTAAGGATGTATTCTTTGCATCTGAAGATGACATCGGGCTAATACCGTTTTATGAATACTCAATTTTAACGACTGGTAATTCCGTAGCAAAACAGCCATATCGTGTGCCATATAAGCGCAAAGAATTGTTAAAAAATAAAATCCATGAATTAGAAAAAAATGAAATTATACGTCCAAGTACAAGTCCGTATAGTGCACCAGTGATCTTAGTACCGAAGAAGAATGGTGACCTTAGACTTGTAGTAGACTACAGAGCCCTTAACAAACAAGTAGTTAGCGATAAATTTCCTTTACCAAGAATAGATGAAATTCTTGACCTTATTTCTAGCAAAAACAAAATTTTTACTTCTTTGGACCTTACCCAAGGCTACCACCAAGTGAAAATAGCCGAAAAAGATGTCCATAAAACTCCATTTGCAACATGTGAATGTGGCTCATATGAATACTTAAGGGTGCCCTTTGGGCTTAAAACAAGTTCAAGTGCGCTATGTAGACCCCTATTACACCTGTTAAGAGGGTTAAAGAATATAATTCATTTTGTTGATGATGTAATATGCGTGGGAGAAAACACTGAACAACACTTAGCAAGATTAGCTAAGGTCTTTGAGAAGTTCAGACAGGGCAATTTAAAATGTCGGCCCGAGAAAGTAAATTTATTTCAACCTAAAATTAAATTTTTAGGAGTAGTGGTGACACAAGGAGAGATGTCCCCAGACCCTGATAAAATAAAATGTGTTGAAAACCTCACACCCCCTAGAACTATGAAAGAATTAAGGGGAATATTAGGTCTTACTGGCTACTTTAGAAAGTTCGTGCGCAATTACGCCCAAATTGCGAAACCCCTCACGGAATTAACTAAAGGGAACTCCCAAAATGTTACCTGGTCCAAGGAATCTCAAACTTCTCTAGACCGTCTCAAAAAGGCGCTCACTTCTGAACCAATTTTATCACTTCCTGATTTCGAAAACGGAGAATTTGTGGTTACAACCGATGCTAGTTCAAAAAGGCATTGGGGCTATTCTTTTGCAAAAAATTCCCATAGGAAACCCTGATCCTTTACGGGGACCTTCTAATCAACAAAAAATAGAAAAAGTTATATGCTATTCGAGTAAAACCTTATCAAAAGGCGAAAGTAGTTATTCCGCCACAAACTTAGAATTATTATCTATAATCCACCACTTGGACAAATTTAGACACTATATAATTGGTAGAAAATTTATACTACGATCAGACCATAAAAGCTTGCAGTACGTGCGCACATTTAAAAACCCCACGGGCATTCTAGCTAGATGGATTATGAAAATCCAAGACCTAGATTACGAATTTGAACATTTAAAAGGTAAACAAAACGCAGCTTGCGACTTTTTGAGTAGATACCCAGAAAATATTCCGTCGGAAGCTGAGGAAAATGAAGTTAACGCTATCAATGCTAAGAGCAAACATAAATGTAAGAAGAACAAAGTCAAAGACACAGTAGAGGAAAATAAGGTCAACTATTGTCCCTTGTCTTTAGAAAATATAAAAAGAAAGCAAAAAAAAGGACGAAACGTGTTCAGCGCTTATTAATTATTTTGTAAATGACGATGCGTTACCGGATAAATTCAAAACTCTTAGAAAAGAGATAGATAATTTCTACTATGATCTTGATGAAGAAATACTGTGTAGAATTGTGACTGCTGAGACAAATAGAAACCAAACCTCAATAATACCTGTATTACCACAAAACTTAATAGTGCCTGCATTTGAATATTTTCATTCAGGTATAGGTGGACATTTAGGGGTAATGAAAACGTTCCATAAATGAAAACAATATTTTTACGTGCCGTCTGCAATGACAAAACTTAAAGAATTTGTAAGTAAATGCCAAGCGTGTAACTTAAGAAAAATCCCCCCAGCTTATCCTAATCCTCCAATGGGAAGGATCCCGGTAGCAAAGTACCCCTTCGATATTATCTCATTTGACTTATACGGAACAAGTGGAGGCTTGCCTGTCTCTAGCAGAGGCCATACTTGTATTCTTTCGGTTATAGACCACTTTTCAGGATTTACTTTTGCAAAAGTATTAAAAAATCAAGGTGCTCACGCCACAAGTAAGGCGTTAGCAAAATTATTTTTAAAATTTGGCATTCCTAATAAAATTTTGAGTGTCAACGGGAGCAATTTTGTCTCAAAAGTAACAAAAGACTTAATGAGTTTTCTTAATATAGAGAAAATGGTGACAGCTCCGTACCACCCACAAGCTAATGGTTAAATAGAAAAACAGGCATAAAATATTTTTGAACGTACTAAGTGTTTATACAAAAGATAATAGGAACGACTGGGATCAATTCTTACCTTAATTAACTAACGTAATCAACACTGCTTATTCAGAAACAACCAAAGACAATCCATTTTATTTACTTTTTGGTCGTGATTTTAGAATCCCGTATGATGAGATTATTGAATCTCGGCAGTATTATAATAACTCGGAGGATTGCAAACAAGAATTCATAAATAGGATGAGGAAAACTTATAAAATAGTTAGGCAAGAGTTGGAAAAATGTAAAAGAAACCAAGAGCTAAGAAACCAACCCAAAGTAAGGGAAATATAGATTTCAAAGTAGGAGACTGCGTCTACCTAAAAAACGAAGCAAAAACGGAAGGCAAAAAACTTTCCAACAAATATTCTGGACCGTACAGAATACTCAAAAAGTACGATAACGATTATACTTTTAAAATGGAGAACCCGATAGGGGAAGAACTTACAAGGCTTATGTTAGCCGAATGAAAAGAGCCAAATTTCCTGACAGATGGGTATCACATCCTTCCTCTACAGATTCGTCCGATGCAGATAATGAGCCCCCTAGATCAAGATTGGCAGAGCTAAAACCCCTTTATTTTAAACAAGATTATCTTGAAGATGACAGTGATGAGGAAAACTTTGAAGAATTTTTAGCAATGAAAAATCTAGTTATTCCTAAGAAAAAAATCCCTAATACCAGGATTTTTTCCTAAAATAAAAACACCAAAAGATCCAAAAAGTTATTCATCGGCGAACGCAGGAGATTTAGATTATACAATATCTCCAAAAACCCAATTTTTCCCCGATAGAATTTCAACCCCATGTCCCCCCAAAAGATTTCCAGATGATATGGTTTCCCCTGCAACACCAATAGAAAGGCCCCTGTCTTTACAGGAGGAATTAAACAGAGCTGTAGAAACCCCGGGTATTACTGTAAAGAAAACTCCCCCCAAAGATTCAACTAAAACAAACCTGCGAGAAGCTATGGATTTAATAAATTTTTCCATAAAAACGAGTCAAAGTACATTACCCGAGAATAAAACTCCCAAGGATGACCAGCAAGGACAATATCACGATTTAACTGTGTCCAAGGTCAAGCCTAAACAGTGGACTTCATGGAGGGAAACCCTAGTGCAAAAAAATGCCCCATCCCCCTGAATACATGGCATTCAAACAGTGGAGGAACCCCGCAAAACTCTTGATTCCTCCCAAAGCTCTCAAGAATCTTTCAAATCCCCCGAGTTGAGAACTCAAGGCGAGGACTTAGAGAATAAACCTTCTACTTCCAGAGGAGTAGAAATTTACGAAGGAAGGGCAGGTGATACCTCAAAAAGTGCCACCTCTAAAAGTTCTAATCCAGATTCGTCGGAAACTAGTTCTGAAGAGTCTGACGGCGAATCAGACCATATAGTAGCTAAAGAAGTAGGAAAATCAAGACCGACCTCAGCAGCCGCACACGGGAAACAAACGAAATTAAAAGGGCAAGAATTTTTGAAAAAAACAATACAAAAAGTTTGACCTTATTTCGCTAAAAAAAACCGAAAAAGAAAAAACCGCAAGAAACAGAGGAGAAAATAACGACACAGTCAGGTAGAACGGTTAAAAAAACCTGACAGATGGAAATATCCCTAATTAATGTAAAGACAAATTTCAAACATAATAAATTTAACACCATAATAAATTTAACAGTGTGCAAGTAAAGTTAACCAAGTCAATATTAATGAAAAAAAAATAATACGAGTGATGTCAAAACATTGGTGATCAGAGAGAAAGGTGGGAACAGAAAATAACCAAAGGTAGGAAGCTCGTGGTCGACTAAAAACGACAAGTGGTGTTGGACCACGTTTTGTGGGAAGCCTGGGGAGGAACTCAAAGCCCATGCAGCTTTTAATTTGTTGTGGGCGTGCTCGCCCTCGGATTTTCTATGAAAAATTGACCCATGTCCTAACCAAGATGGATATTATCAAAAACAAGAAATTAATCCCATATATATGAAATATTTTGTCCCCTTAGTGCAAATTATAATTATTTTAGGCCTACACAAAAAATAGGATACCAGTGTAATTATGTGCTGCATGCTTACTTATTCATGTGTTGCTTACTCGAAAAATATAATGCAAAATTAAGTTGTATAGCGATTATTAGCTACGCTTTAAAGTTACCTCAACCAGTCATAAAGGTATATCACGACAAGAATTAAGTTCGGAAGTCCTAACTTTATTTCCTAACCTATCTAATCATAAAAAATTTATTCTGTTTTTACGCCTACAAATCAGTTTTCTTTGGCCAATGCCACAAAATGATTACATAATAAGAAATAACCTAAGTAAAAATTAAAGTGCCTTTGAAAAAAAAAACATAATAATAAGAAAGCAGTAAACAAACGACTTTTGCAAAAAATGGGTTAAATTAATGAGAAATTAATTCTAGAAACAAAAAATAAGATGAGGCTTAAGAATATCATCATAATCTTCGTTGTTCACACAGTGGCCCAAGACATTGTAAAACATGGAGTAATATCCAAGCAGAAAAATTCATTGCTAGCTAGCCATGACGCATGGAAGATCTTTATGAAATTGGACCCCAAACCCTTCGAGACCTTGTTTCAACAAGTAACAAGACTAGAAAGAAACACGAATGAACTCAAAGAATCGACCAATTTCTGGTGGAACATACTATTGGCCGTATGTTTCGTATTCGCAACTTCCCTGACCATAAGAACCCTATTGACTTTTAATTACGGAACAATCCTGAGACTAAGAAGACGAAACCCAAGAGAAGAACACGGGGAAACAGCTGAAATGCAAAGGTTAAACCCGGAGCCCCATGAGAACGTCTAAGCCAAGAAATAGGGAAGACATTAGAAAACGAGTGGGTATAGAGATCTCCACTCGTCCTTGCTATGTCTTGTTCCCTCATTGTAGTGTCGTTTACGTAAAACCGTGTGGCTATGACGCTGCAACATGCGTTTCTTAAACAGCACGGACGTGTTTGAACGATGCAGGCATGAAACATGTTGCAAAGTTAGACCTCAAAATTAATCATGTAACATAAACCCTGTTTAAATGAATATTTTAAATCTAATGTAAAATTAGCTAAGTGTTGAAAGAAGTTAAAATAAAGTGTATGTAGTAGTGTATATTAGAAAGTATAATAACAGACCACACTCAAAGTTAAAGAATTAATCTTTATAACGTCGTTAGGCTATAACAACTTAGAAGAAACTTCTATGTAATGAATTTTCCAATGGGAATAATATTAGTGTATTTATTTAACTCTGTCTCATAGTGTAAAAATTCATATACCCGATCAATACGTGACTTGTTTGTACTATAAGTATTTACTTTGTGATTCTGCCTCGTTACTTTTATTACAGGAAGTGGATTGACAAAATTGGATATCGAGCATTACAATGAGTTGCCCAGTGCAGATACAACCTAGTAGCATCTATTTTCATCATACCTCAACCAACGAAGAGTACTCACCATACACTCCAGGCAATTTTCATCCCAGCTTCGTCTACGAAAACAACAGTTACCTTTAATCGTTGTTTCTTCGACCATGAACCATATTACGTATCAGGTAACATTATATTTAAACCTCAGTATCCAGCGCATTATCGAACCATATAATCACATAAATTCTGAGAACCCGTCGATCAGTACAAGATATAAATACAGAAATATCGCCCTTGATATTCATTATGGACCCCAGAATCATTTGACTGTATAGTGAGGATATTTGAAGTTAAATGATATTTAACGATATTTGAAGTTAAATGATATTTGAAGATATTTGAAGTGGAAGTCAAAGACAATTTGAAGTTTAATTCTGAGAACCCCATCGATCATTACAAAATATAAATACAGAAATATCGCCCTTGATAATCATTATGGACCCCAGAATCATTTGACTGCATAGTGATTATGTTTGAAGTTAAATGATATTTAACGATTTTTGAAGTTAAATGATATTTGAAGATATTTGAAGATATTTGAAGTTGAAGTTAAAGACAATATGTTGAAAGAGTCACTATAGTTTGATGTCAACCCGTTCCAAATCCAAACTTCAATTCCCCCGTGATTAACCTAGGAATCACCGCAAAGGTTAATCGACGCAAGCCATGAGCTAACATTTTTTAAAAAGGCACAAATGAACAATTTTACGCGAGAATACATTCTCTATGTGCCTCAAAATATCCTAAAAATGATATGCTGAGAAGAAAATAAACGCACTCCCAGTGTTCGACCCCTTAATGATAAGGCACCCTATGAACTATCAAAAAAAAGGCAGGTGAGAATGAACTCTGATGGCATATTCCCACACCTGTAGTTGGAAGCATCATTTCCCAGTTGACAATTAGAGAAAGCCTGTCGTGTGAACACAATCGTGCTTGAACTGTCCCATAAAGAAACCACAACGTAAGTGTTTTAAAGAATTTTTCCAAGACGAAAAGAGTGAAGGACAATAATTTACAACAGGAGGATTGAGTACACTAAGGACTCGAAGGTAATGAAATAGATGTGAATTTACATATGTTACTTCTTAATAACTTTGATAACTCAAAAATCCCAATAGTGAAAGTGTTTTAATTTTACCAGTGAATATGGTAAACCCAATATTGTGTGTTTTAAATCGTTTTTGTATGTAGTGTTAGATGTCCAGATAGAGTTATGTGTACCGCTGTCGAGCTATTCATTTAATGTAGCGTAGATAGAAAGTAGTGTGCCATATAGACAAAAAAAAAACCTTGTTGGAAAGGTAAAGGTAATCAGTGTTAGATGTAGAAAAAAAAAATCTTTAGTATAGTAGCTAGCCTAGAACCATGAATAATCTTAGTCCGGTAGATGAATTTTAGATAGGGATGTAGAAAAAAAAGGAAAAAAGAAAAGTAATAGAGAAAATTTTTAGCACCCCTGATTAAGCCATAACATAAATATAAAGTAATTATGTAGAAGAAATAGTTAATAAATTGCGAACATTTCAAAAGCCCAAAGGCAAGCAAGTCATAATGACGGGACGTCATTAATTAATGGAACGGGTAATATGTACCATGAGCAAAATGCGATATATTTAAAATACAAAGATTCCTTCCTTCTAAAGATGATTCTGACAGAAATTAAACGTCCCCTAATTGAGTTCAAATACCGCTTCCAAGAGTCTAAATTCTTAATCAGCAAAAAGAGAATTTGCATTCTAGCTGAAGTCAAAGAACGGCGCTATCCAAGCCTTGGGTTTCGCTAAGACAGCGGGCAATAAAAAAGGTGCTGCGCACAATATTTCTAAGGAAGTTTAAACGATAAGAACCGTGTGAACGTCCAAATCATCAAAAATAGTTAAGACGTATTATTGGACGAAGGGCTCGCGTCCTTGGGCCACCTGAGCCAATCGTGAGCCAGTTCTCACGGCGCAGGACAAAAAACTATGTTTTTTGATAGTGGGGTAAAAGTGCTTTTTGGGATTATTCTTAAATCAGATTTGGAAGGATTCGTATTTGAGAATCAGGACCACTCAAACAGAACTATTCGTAAAGTAGAATCAGGACCATTGAGACAGAATTCTTGGCGTACGATCTTTGCAATTCTTTCATGTTGTATCTTGGTCACCGTGATTGTCATTTGGAGTGACCCACTGCTGTTCACCTAAATATGTAAGTCTCAATAAACCCATTGCTTTTTACCTGTGTTTATTTCATTTTATATGTCCGTATCTAGCCTATTGATAGCTAATTAGTTCGCATGTCTCCAAGGTAACGCTCCCAGAGGAATCTGATCTCCAGGTAGCTTTAAGAGAAGAGGTCACGTTTATATGGCTACACATTTCATTTTCTCTCATTAAATTGAGGGTGGCGTAGGCCCTACTGGCACGATCTTTAGCGCTATAAGCGGCGCTATCGGAGGATTTGTAAGGTGTAAGTTCATGGCTTTCAAGGTACGATATTAGATTTGACACGGTCAATATTTATGACCACAATTAAGCACAGTCCTCTTTCTTTTATTGCTACACAGGGAGTAGGGCTCATGATGAATAAGGAAGCTGCTAAGTCTTGTTTAGGCTGGGAAGGTATTAATAATAGAATACTAATTGCTCATTTTATGACTAAAAGTTCAGGGTATCAGTTATAGTAGTATACGCCCCTGTAGAACCGACTGACGGAGATACTAGTGACTCAGATGAATTTTACTTACAGTTACATGAGTAAATAGATAGGATCCCAGGTAGAAATAGGATGTTATTACTGGGTGATTTCAACGCCCAGGTTGATAGAAATAGGGATAGATGGTATCCTAGCCTAGGTAAATTTGGTGTAGGAAAAGAAAACAGTAATGGATACAGACTTTTGCAATTTTGTAGGTATAACAATCTAGTTATAGCCTATACGGTGTTTGGTCATAAAATGGCTCATAAGTTAACATGGTTTTCACGTGATGGCAAGACAGCAAACCTTATTGATTATGTTATAGTAAACCGAAGACTGGCAGGATTAATATAAGATACTAGGGTATATAGGAGTGCCGTTTTGAAGTTAAAAGTAAAGATCACCATCTAGTAGTGTTAAAAGTTAATTTAAAGCTGAAATATCGGAAGGGTAACTACCTCCCGGGAAGTTATGATGTTGGTAGACTCCAGGATGAGAATTTGAGAGAAAATTTCCAGGAACAGTTGAATACTAAACTTGAGAGTTCAAAATTTGATAATGTGGAAGATGGTTGGAATAATTTTAGAAAAATAATTGTGAAGTTGCTGAAGGTGTATTAGGGAAGAAAGCTAGAACTGCAGCTAAGAAAATTAGTGAAAAAGTTTTATGTTTAATAGAAAGGAGAAAGGACTTGTACAAGAATTATCTGAGTGATAGATCATATGAAAACAAAAGGAATGTAAGGAAAGTGGAGAAAGCACTAAAATATGAACTAAGGAGGTGTGAAGTGGAGGCCATGGATAAAATGGCTGAGGATCTGGAAGATGCAGCTAGACGGCATGATAGTAAAATATTGTACTGGCATGTTAACAAATTGAAAGGGAGCAGTCAATCCGGACTTGGCCCAGTTAAAGATAGGAATGGGGCCGCAATTAGTGATAAGCAAAAAACTAAAGAGAGATGGGCCGAACATTTTGTGAATTTGCTTAACCGAGATAGAGTTGCAGGAAAAAATATAGAGGAAAATGAAAAAGTTTGTGATACCTTGGATGTGAAGGAAAATTTGTTTTGTGAGGAGGAATTTGCAACAGTACTAAAAGGATTAAAAAATAATAAGGCCCCTGGTGCTGATAGGGTGGTAAATGAGTTTCTTAAATATGGTGGCTCTGAGGTTAGAAATAAGTTACTGAAGATTATAAACATGATGCAGAAAAAGGGGAAGTGCCTAACGATTTTAGGAAAACCTTAATTAAGCCACTTCATAAGAAAGGTGATAAAAGTGAGTGTGGTAATTATTGAGGCATTAGCCTGGTCTCTGTAGGTAGTAAATTACTTAGTAATATGATACTTTTTAGACTGAGAGATGCCGTGGACAAAGTTTTAAGAGAAGAACAGTGCGGTTTTAGAAAAGGTAGAGGATGTGTCGACCAAATTTTCACTCTTAGGCTAATAATTGAGAAGTGCCTGAGTTTTCAAACACCTTTGGTCCTCAGTTTTATAGATTATGAGCAAGCGTTCGATTCTGTTGATAGAAGAGCTTTAGTAAATGTTTTATCCTTGTATGGCATACCAGATAAATACATTAAAGTGATTATTGCTATGTACGAGAATAGCATTGCTGCGGTTAAGGTAGGAAATGAGGTTAGCAGCTGGCTTTGTATTAAATCAGGAGTTAACAAGGGTTGTGTTCTATCCCCCTTTATATGGATTATTTTGATGGGCTTTGCTTGAAGGAGCACAGGAAAGGCAACGGGAGACCACGGAATAAAATGGGGAGGAAAAAGTCTCTTGGACTTGGATTATGCTGATGATTTAAGCATCCTAGATGAAAGTGTGAGCAAAATGAATGAAGTTTTAGAGGTTTTGTGAGTTCAGGGTGCTAGAATTGGTTTGAAAATTAATGTTAGGAAGACTAAGTCACTAAGGCTAGGAATAAGTGAAGATAAAAAAGGTGATGTTGGGTAATGAAAAGATTGATCAGGTTAGGGCACGGGTTGGGCAGCTTCACGTACCTTGGTAGTATTAAATAAAAAAAAAAGTTTTTTTAACTTAAAGTAAGGAGCGACATTAAAATTTAAAACGAACAGAAATTATTCCGTATATGAAAGGGGCTGTCACCTCCTCAACGCCTGGCTCTTTACGCTAAAGTTGTTTATTGTTTTAAAAAATAAAGTTGGGAGACAGAGTCAAACTTTAGCGTAAAGAGCAAGGCATTGAGAAGGGGACAGCCCCTTTCATATACGGAATAATTTCTGTTCGTTTTAAGTTTTAATGTCGCTCCTTACTTTCAGTTAAAAAACTTGTTTTTTTTTATTTAATTTCTGAACGTTTTTGAATTAATGCAGCTTTGATTTTGGCTCACCGTACATGAATAATTAGAATGAAATTTGCATATTAATTTTACTTGTTTTGGCTAAATGGCTTTCTCGAATTTTTTTTCTAACGTAACTTACGAATTAACTTACGTAACGAACTTCTATATTTGTATGTTTTTATTACGTATATTAGGGAGTTTACCCCTAGTCAATACCTCGCTCTTTACGCTAAAGTTCGAATTTTTTCGAATCACCAACCCCTGAATCACAAAGACCGGTTAATTAGAATAGATAGCTCTTTTGAAAGTACTAAAAAAACTTAGCGTAAAGGGCGAGGTATTGACTAGGGGGTGAACATCCTCATATACGTAATAATTTCTATTTGTTTTAAGTTTTAATGTGGCTCCTTACTTTCAGTTGAAAAAAAAAAACTTGTTTTTTTTAATTTAGTTCCTGATCGTTTTTTAAATAATGCTGGGAAATCCGGCAACCCCTTCATAGAAATTTCCCTTCCCCCAAGGAAAAATCCTCCATCAAAATATCCTCACCCGTAACCCCCTCCTTTGATCACCCCCCCCCCCCCCCACCAGAAAAAATCCCTCCTTAAACGTGTGTATAGTTTCCATTAACCAATACTATATGCAAACATTGGGCAAAGTTCATAACTTGCAGCTCTTCTTCTGGGAACTTTGGGGGATTAAGTCATCCTCAAAGACATATTTGTTAGATTTCCGACTATGCTGAACAAAATGGCTATCTCAAAATTTTGATTGGGTGACTTTGAGGAAAAAATGAGCGTTGGAGGGGGCCAAGTTGCCCTCCAATTTTTTGGTCACTTAAAAAAGGCAATAGAACTTTTAATTTCCGTTCAGACGAGCCCTCTCACGATATTCGAGGACTACTGGATTGATACGATCACCCCTGGGGAAATAAAAAAAAAACAAAAAAAAAAACGAACAAACAAATAAACATGCATCCGTGATCTTTCTTCTGGCAAAAAACACAAAATTCCACATTTTTGCAGATTGGAGCTTGAAACCTCTATAGTAGGGTTCTCTGATACGCTCAATCTGATGGTGTGATTTTCATTAAAGTTCTATGACTCTTAGGGGTTGTTTCTCCCCTTTTTTTCGAAAATAAGGCAAATTTTTTCAGGCACGTAACTTTTGATGGGTAAGACTAAAGTTAATGAAACTTATATATTTGAAATCAACATTAAAAATCCAATTCTATTGATGTACCTATTGGTATCAAAATACGGTTTTTAAAGTTTTGGTTGCTATTGAACCGGGTTGCTCCTTACTTACAGTTCGTTACCACGAACTGTTTGATTATTAGTAAGGATGATGGGAGCAGTGAAGATGTTAAAAGTAGAATAGCCAAGGCTCAGGGTGTTTTTTCACAGTTAAAAAAAGTTTGGTAGAATAGGAAGATAAGTCTGCAAACGAAGATAGAATATTAGAAGCAGGTCGTCTCCGTCTGGGGTGGGAGGACGTCATAAAGAAAGATTTAAAGGAAATGGGAACTTCGTGGGCGTGTGTAAAAAGGGAGGCTTTGAATTGATTGGGGTGGAGAAGGAGCGTGCTGCGGTGAGTTGTTAGTAGTAGTAGTAGTAGTAGTAGAATCAAACACAACCAGTTCTTTTTTGAATCTATTGTTATCAAAATTCCGTTTTTTGGAGTTTTAGTTGCTATTGGGCCGAGTCCCTACTTTCTTACAGTCCGGTACCAAGATCTATTTGATTATAATTTGTAAAAGGTACCTTTCACGATATTCTGAAAGCCCAGGAAGGGGGTTTTGGTGGTTACGAGGTCATTTAAGAGGATTCCAGAATATATTTATACTTTGGAATTGCTGATGATTTTTTAAAAAGAGTATTAAGGGTAAGAAGATTGAATACTTTAAAAGTCTGGTATTTAAATATTTATTATTGAGAACAAAAGATAAGTTTCAAAGAAAAAAGTATGTTTCAAAAGTAACTTTTACTTTAAATATTTACTTAATGTAAGAAAGTCAATGAACTTAAAAAAGTATCTCAAACTTTCTAAACTTTTTTTCCTCTTTTTGATCTCAGCCTACAAAATCTTGCAAATTATATTGTCCCATTTGATTTTGTTACATCCATTCCATTGAAGAATCGCTTTTAAACTATGGTAAATAAACTTATCTTGTCTTTTATGATTCAACTTAGCTTGAGATATACACTTCGAATAAATTGCCACGTGAAGGCAACTGATTTATTTTCTAAACGGATTCAGTTTTGAAAGATTTATTTCCAAGAGGTTTCTCACTTACATTTGGTGCCTCGTTATCTCATAGCTCGTGGCTATCAGCTCTCATGTCACGTCATATTCCTTTTAAAATGCATACAGTCTTAGTTCCATCTAGCGAATGGTTTCTTATCAAAAATGACTGTCAGATCTTGCATCACTTTTGGTGGAAAATTTGAGTTTAATAGTTTTTCCAGAGCCGTTTTTATTTACGAGCACACTGGAAAACGGCGACGGTAGAGATTGAAATGGGTGATATCGGAATGGGTGGAACGTGGTAAAGGGTATAAATGCCTGGCCAATTGTCTTATCAGTAAATGTTTCCTGGTGACTGCAAAATGCCGGATGCTGAGGATAGATTCAGCGGCTTAGAAGAAGAACAAATAGAATGGTGGTCTCTTAGAAACCCAGCTGTAAGAAGTAAGATAACATGATTTTCAAGAATGTTATTTTTCAGCTATTTATGTTTATTCCAACATATTATTAAAAATTAAATTGTGATAGGGGAAATCCGAAATTGTAATTTTTATTGTTCACTTTGACAAAAAAAGGGTATATAGATCAACTTCTTAATTATTTCTGAATAGATCAACTTCAGTTGAAAAAACTTGTTTTTTTTATTTAGTTTCTGATCGTTTTTAAATAATGCCGGAAAACCTGGCTCGCCCTCCATGGAAAATCACTTCCCCCCATGGGAAATTCTTTCCTCGTAAAATACCAACCAGCCCCCTACGCCAGGGAAATTCCACCAAGACAATTCCATTCCAGCACAAAATTACCCGCGGAAAACTTCTTGCCGACAATTCTGGGTGAAAAATTTTTCTTAGGGCACTTTCATTTGAAATATACTTTGATTTCTGATTGTTTTTTAAAACCATACCGGAAATCTCCTCCTCCGTGGAAAAGTTGTCCCGCTAATACTCCCCCCCCCTGCCCTCTACTAGATAGTTGCTCCCACAGGAAATTCCCCCTGGAGAATTTATCGCGTGGAAAACTCCCTCCCCCCATGGAGAATTTCTCCCGTGGAAAATCCCCCCCAACGGAAAGACAGTTTGGAAAATTCTAAGCCGTTAAAAATCCCCCCCCCCATCAGACAATTTCACTTAAAATTTCCATATGTAAATTTGAGTTGGCTAAAAGAAAGTAAGACAAATAAAAAAGCATTTCGTCTAGGAATTCTGGCAAAGTCCCCCAGTGTAAAATTTCCCCTAAAAAGTTCATCCCCCAGAGACTACCCTCCCAACGGAAAATTATCTCCATGTAAAATCCTCCCAGCAGAAAAATCCAACCCCCCCCCCCCCCACACTAAAAATGTTTGGGTACTTTCCAGTAACAAGTACTATATGTTAACAGTGGTTTTATCAAAATTTTGATCTGACGATTTGAGGAAAAAGGAGGGGTGGGAGGGGGATTCGTTGCCCTCTAATATTTTTTGTCACTTAAAAAGGGCACTACAGCTATCAATTTTCGTTCGAATGAGCCCTTTTCCAATATTCTAGTACTGTTGGTTAGATACATCACCCTGGAAAAAAAACGTAAAACAAAGAAACAAATAAATAAAGACGAATCTGTGATATTTCTTTCTGGCAAAAAATACAAAAATCCACATTTTTGCGGACGGGAGCTTGAAACTTCTACAGCAGGATTCCCAGATATGCTTAATCTGACGGCGTGATTTTCATTAAGATTCCTTGTCTTTTAAGGGGTGTTTCCCCATTTTTTCAAAAATCAGGCAAATTTTTCTCATGCTCGTAGCTTTTTATGGATAACACTAGTCTTAGTAAATCTTATATTTTGTTAATCAAAATAATAAGCCGATTCTTTTGATATACATATTATCTATTGATATCACAATTCCATCTTTTAGGGTTTCGGTTACTATTCAGCGTATTTACTATATTAAATTCATATAGTACTATTATATGGTACTATACTATATTCGCACTATTATAGTACTATTTATAGTTCCATTTATAGTACTATATAAAATATATATTATAGTACCATGTATAGAAACATAGTACTATTTATTATATTCATTGCCAGGAACTGTTTCACTAAATAAAAACACTAGCTTTTTCAACTGAAAGTAAGGAGCAATATTAAAACTTTAAAAGAGCAGAAATTATTACGTATATGAAGGAGGCTGTCCCCTCCTCAACACCTCGCTCTTTACGCTGAAATTTCAATTTTATTCCAATCAAACAGTTCGTGGTAACGAACTGTAAGTAAGGAGTGACCCGGCTCAATAGTAACCTAAACTCTAAAAGCCAGAATTTTGATACCGATTTCAAATATATAAGTTTCACTAAGTTTAGTCTTACCTATCAAAAGTTACGCGCCTGAGAAAATTTGCTTTATTTTTGAAAAAAGGGGAAGACACCCCCAAAAAGTCATAGAAATTTAATGAAAATCACACCATCATATTCAGCGCATCAGAAAACCCTACTGCGGAAATTTCAAGCTCCTATCTGCAAAAATGTGGAATTTTGTATTTTTTGTCAGAAGAAAGATCACGGATGCGTGTTTATTTTTTTTTTTTTGTTTTTTTTATTTCTCCAGGGGTGATCGCATCGATCCAGTAGTCCTAGGATATCTTAAGACGGATCATTTGAACGGAAATTAAGATTTCTAGATCCCTTTTTAAGTGACCAAAAAATTTGGAGGGCAACTTGGCCCCCTCCCACGCTCATTTTTTCCCAAAGTCACCCAATCAAAATTTTGAGATAGCCATTTTGTTCAGAATAGTCAAAAATCTAATAAATATGTCTTTGATGATGACTTAATCCCCCACAGTTCCCGGGGGAAGGGCTGGAAGTTATGAACTTTGCCCATTGTTTACATATAGCCTAGTATTGGTTAATAGGAAGTATAAAGACGTTTCAGGAGGGATTTTTTTCTGATGGGGGGGGGGTGTTGAATAAGGGGGTTAAGGGGGATGATCCTTCCATGGAGGATGTTTTCTTGGGGGAAGGGACGTTTCTATGAAGGGGGCGCCGGATTTCCCAGCATTATTTAAAAAACGATCAGAAATCAAATAAAAAAAAAACTAGTTTTTTCAACTGAAAGTAAGGAGCAACATTAAAACTTAAAACAAACAGAAATTATTACGTATATGAGGGGGTTCGCCCCCTAGTCAATACCTCGCTCTTTTCGCTAAAGTTTTTTTTTAGTAGTTTCAAAAAAGCTATCTATTCTAATTAACCGGCCTTTGTGATTCAGGGGTTTGTGATTCGAACAAAATTTGAACTTTAGCGTAAAGAGCAAGGTATCGACTAGGGGGAAAACTCCCTAATATACGTAATAAAACATACGAATATACTTACGTTCGTTACGTAAGTTAATTCGTAAGTTACGTCGGAACAAAATTTCGAGAAAGCCATTTAGCCAAAAAAGTAAAATTAATATGCAATTTTCTTTTTAATTATTCATGTACGGTGAGTCAAAATCAAAGCTGCATTAATTCAAAAACGTTCAGAAATTAAATTAAAGACTACTTTTTTTTAACTGAAAGTAAGGAGCGACATTAAAACTTAAAACGAACAGAAATTATTCCGTATATGAAAGGGGCTGTCCCCTCCTCAGTACCTCGCTCTTTACGCTAAAGTTTGAATATGTCACGCAAATTTATTTTTTTTAACTAGTAAAAAACTTTAGCGTAAAGAGCGAGGTATTGAGGAGGGCTCAGCCCCTTTCATATACGAAATAATTTCTGTTCGTTTTAAGTTCTAATGTCGCTCCTTACTTTCAGTTAAAAAAAACTTATTTTTTTAATTTAATTTTCTTAAGAATGACTCCTGAAATACAATGGCCGTTTAATTAGAATAATAAACTTTTTAAAAAGTTCTAAAAGAACTTTTGCGTAGGGAGCGATGTATTGAGCAATGGATATCCTCCCTCATATACGTAATAATTTCTGTATGTTTTAAGTTTTAATGATGCTCCTTACTTTTTGCTAAAAAAAACTTTTTTCAATGTTTTAATTTAAGAGTGCCGGGATATGTGGCTCTTCCTCCATGGAAAATCCCCTTCCCCCTGAAAAATTGCTCCATGGAAAGATTTTCCCACATAAGACCCTTTCGCCAGAAAATACCCCCACCAAAAAATCTTTCCACCCCCCCCCCCCCCTCCCCTCAAAAAATGTCTGTATACTTTTTCAAAAACCAATACCAAGTGCAAACAATGGGTAAACTTCATAGCTTATAGCCGCTCCCCCCGGGGACTCTGGGAGTCGAGTCATCCTCAAAGACATAGTTATTAGATCTTTTGAATAAAATTGCTATCTCAAAATTTTGATCGGGCAACTTTGGGGGAAAAAAGAGGCATGGGAGGGTGCTTGCTGCCCTCCAATATTTTTGGTTATTTAAAAAGGGCAGTATAACATTTGATTTTCGATCAAATGAACCCTCTCCCGATTGTCTAGGATCACTGGTTATAAACAATCATCCCTGGGAAAAAAAGAGGATAAAATAAACACGCATCCGTGATCTTTCTTCTGGCAAAAATGCAAAATTCCACATTTTTGTATATAGGAGCTTGAAACCTTTAAAATAGGGTTCTCTGATATGCTAAATCTAATGGTGTGATTTTCATTAAGATCACTTGATTTTCGGGATCGTTTCCCCCCTTTTCAGAAACTGGTCAAATTTTCTAAGGCTCGTAACTTTTGAAGGATAACATTAAACTTGATGAATTTTATATATTTTATGCTATCATCAAAATTGGATTCTTTTAATGTATCTACTGTTATCAAGACTCTGTTTCTTAAGGTTTCGGTTACTATTGAGCCGCATCGTTCCTTCCTTACAGTTCGTTACCACGAACCGTTTGATACAATATTTGCAATTTATCGCTTTTCCAAAGTGTTTGGGTTCTTTTTCACTGCCTTCAGCAGTAAACAATGAGTTTAGATAGTGCTATTCAAAACTTAGCTTCAGCTGCTTCTTCTGCTTGCTCCTGCTGAATCTTCGTCTGGGTCGCAAATTCACAAAAATATTTGTGAATATTTTCACATATTTCCCCCCCCCAAAAAAAAAAAAACAGTTTAAATATCGTAAACGCAATGAAAACTATTCTGCATTCCATTTCTTAATAGCGGTCTCTGAAAATAACCGGTCTCTGGCGGGTTGCGTCTGTCATTGCATGACTGATTTCCTTGCATAGCATATAAATCCGGTACTAGTGCATTAAAATATGTGCATTAAATATTAAAATATGTCCATCTTAGTATATAAATATCCGGTACTAGTGCATAGTATATAAATCCGGTACTAGTGCATTAAAATATGTGCATTAAATATTAAAATATGTCCATCTTAGTATATAAATATCCGGTACTAGTGCATAGTATATAAATCCGGTACTAGTGCATTAAAATATGTGCATTAAATATTAAAATATGTCCATCTTAGTATATAAATATCCGGTACTAGTGCATAGTATATAAATCCGGTACTAGTGCATTAAAATAGTATATAAATCCGGTATTAGTGCATTAAAAGTGACCATCTAATGCACTAGTACCGGATTTTTCTATATTCCTTTAATAATCTTATGTTTCTCTATAATCTGCCTTTCTTTTAAAAATCTCGAATTTAAAGTTGTATATCATGGAATAACAGATAAAGGTGAAAAACCAAGGAATAAATAATTGTTCAAAAAATAGGTAAAAGGAATTTCTGAGCATAACAAAAACAGACTAAAAAGGGAAAGAAAAACCTTGCTGTCGGAAGCCTGTTCTTTATTTACCTAATAGTTTTCCTTCGTCTCTTTTTCCCCTTGGGGCAAGATATGCTGTGGATTATTTATTTTCTATTTATTTTCTTTTTATTTTTTAATTTTATCTTTTTATTTTTTTAATTATAAGAGGGACAAGTGGATGAAACTATGAATTTAGAGTAATCTGAAGACAAACTTTTTTTCTGATTATTTATTTTCTATTTATTTTCTTTATTTACCTAATAGTTTTCGTTCGTCTCTTTTTCCCCTTGGGGCAAGATATGCTGTGGATTATTTATTTTCTATTTATTTTCTTTTTATTTTTTAATTTTATCTTTTTATTTTTTTAATTATAAGAGGGACAAGTGGATGAAACTATGAATTTAGAGTAATCTGAAGACAAACTTTTTTTCTGATTATTTATTTTCTATTTATTTTCTTTATTTACCTAATAGTTTTCCTTCGTCTCTTTTTCCCCTTGGGGCAAGATATGCTGTGGATTATTTATTTTCTATTTATTTTCTTTTTTTTATTTTTTAATTTTATCTTTTTATTTTTTTAATTATAAGAGAGAGAGACAAGTGGATGAAACTATGAATTTAGAGTAATCTGAAGACAAACTTTTTTTCTGATTATTTATTTTCTATTTATTTTCTTTATTTACCTAATAGTTTTTTCCTTCGTCTCTTTTTCCCCTTGGGGCAAGATATGCTGTGGATTATTTATTTTCTATTTATTTTCTTTTTATTTTTTAATTTTATCTTTTTTTTTTAATTATAAGAGGGACAAGTGGATGAAACTATGAATTTAGAGTAATCTGAAGACAAACTTTTTTTCTGATTATTTATTTTCTATTTATTTTCTTTATTTACCTAATAGTTTTCCTTCGTCTCTTTTTCCCCTTGGGGCAAGATATGCTGTGGATTATTTATTTTCTATTTATTTTCTTTTTATTTTTTAATTTTATCTTTTTATTTTTTTAATTATAAGAGGGACAAGTGGATGAAACTATGAATTTAGAGTAATCTGAAGACAAACTTTTTTTCTGATTATTTATTTTCTATTTATTTTCTTTATTTACCTAATAGTTTTCCTTCGTCTCTTTTTCCCCTTGGGGCAAGATATGCTGTGGATTATTTATTTTCTATTTATTTTCTTTTTATTTTTTAATTTTATCTTTTTATTTTTTTAATTATAAGAGGGACAAGTGGATGAAACTATGAATTTAGAGTAATCTGAAGACAAACTTTTTTTCTGATTATTTATTTTCCATTTATTTTCTTTATTTACCTAATAGTTTTCCTTCGTCTCTTTTTCCCCTTGGGGCAAGATATGCTGTGGATTATTTATTTTCTATTTATTTTCTTTTTATTTTTTAATTTTATCTTTTTATTTTTTTAATTATAAGAGGGACAAGTGGATGAAACTATGAATTTAGAGTAATCTGAAGACAAACTTTTTTTCTGATTATTTATTTTCTATTTATTTTCTTTATTTACCTAATAGTTTTCCTTCGTCTCTTTTTCCCCTTGGGGCAAGATATGCTGTGGATTATTTATTTTCTATTTATTTTCTTTTTATTTTTTAATTTTATCTTTTTATTTTTTTAATTATAAGAGGGACAAGTGGATGAAACTATGAATTTAGAGTAATCTGAAGACAAACTTTTTTTCTGATTATTTATTTTCTATTTATTTTCTTTATTTACCTAATAGTTTTCCTTCGTCTCTTTTTCCCCTTGGGGCAAGATATGCTGTGGATTGGCTTACGTATTTTTCTTGTAATTACTTTAAAATATAAGCTGGGTAATTAATTTTCAGTAACAAAAATCGTTACAGTAAAAAGAAACTTCATTATTTAAAATTTGGCTATCGGAAGCCTGTTCTTTATTTACCGAATATTGTTTCGTTTTCTCTTTTCCACTTAGGGCTTGATTATGGTCAAAGTTGTGCTGTGTTTTGGCTCACCTACTTTCTATGATCATTCTAAAATATAATATTTGCAAATACTAATCACTAAAAAAAAATCTTTGCGATAAAAATAAACTTAATGACGCAAAATTTCAGTCACCGTTATGTTCATTGAGCGAAAGAGTCGTTGAAAGACAAAAATGGTTGTAGGTGTAAACTCTGGAATCCTAGCGGTAATTAAATGTGATAAGGGGGTGTTGCTCACTGATGAAATGAATGCAGTCTTATGAAGAATTACGACTTAGGAATTAGGAATGATAGGTGATAGCAGATGAGAACAAGAGTATTTGGCAATAATGAGTGAAATGGGACGAACAACTTGGAACATTTTTATGAGTGCAGATTGAATTCTGACGTTAGATAAGGATGCTAGCCTATTTATATGATCTATTCCAGGATTGCCAATATTCTCAATGAAAGTAGCAAAAAGTTTGTCGGAAAATTGAAAAACCTTTCAGAATTAAAAAATAGGGATATTAAGTTTAGAATTTATGTTTGAACAATTGTTACTTACATTTGACAATACAGGCGAGTAGGCTATACCTGTTTGCAGTATATTACAATATGCATTACGATGAGTATCTTATAAGAAAGTGTAAGAATATATAAATCAGGTCTGAATCTTTATATGCTTTCATTCTATATTTAGTTTGATTTCCAGTTCAACTGAAAGAAAATTTTAATGAGCTTAACAAGGCTCAACCTAGGATATTGATTCAGAAAATGGGTTTTCTTTTTTTTGCAGTGGGGGGGGGGGGGCAACTATGATAAAACTCACGTAAATTATTTCTGCCATCAAGTAACAGTAAGGTACAATTTCTCACATTAAAGACTGGAGGACCAGGGACTCAATTTACTATGGAACAGGGAGGACTGCCTCCCCAGACCCCAGTTTGCGTCCTTGCCGAAATTTAGCGTCTTCAAAAATCTTATCGAAACTGAGATGAGCCTGCATAATTCAAGCATCCACACAAATAGATCAGTTTTCTTTAGTATACATTTGCCTTTATGGTGCTATATGACTCACTTCTCATTTTCACTGTCATTTTCAATTGAATTGGGAAAATTGGCTCCTACTTCCCCCCTCCAGAACTTTAAAGAACTTATCCCATTGCGAAGGAGGAGGCCTGGCAGACCTTCTCTCTAGCTATGGCTATGAACATCGATAGACATTGGCAGATCCAGGATTTTTTTAGGGGGGCGCACTGATCTGATAAACTTGCGTTAGCAGCAAGTTTAATTAACGCAAACTTGCGTTAATTAAGTACATTACACTACTTTAGACTATGTTAGGGGGTGCACGCTCCCCTCACCCTTCCCCTGGATCCGCCACTGTCGATAGAGCTTATGCCACAAGAAGTTTATGAGGCCTCATCTTTCCTGATAGTTTGTTCTCGAACAATGTAATTATTCATTTGAGTTTGTATGACACTTTAAAGAGATTGACATATAAGGCGTTTAAAGCAATTCATGATGAATTACCGAATATAAAAAAATCCAAATCTAAATTTCTAAATCTGCTAAATAACTTAAATTTCTATATTGTTTTCAAACACTTATCCAACCAGATTTCGTCTCTTCAAAAAAATTAAAATTAAAAGCAATCGGAATCAGAAAAGGGATAAATAAAAAATCAGAGATATATGTAAGTTTTTCGACACCAGGAGGCAACTTTGTTCCTCCCCTCCCCCATAATAATACTAGGATACCTATTTTCAAGAAAAATATCTGAATGGCGTGTTATCAATTGCTACAACCTTGGACAATTGTACCTCTCCCCCCCCACCCCTGCTACACCACCAGTCAGAAAAATAAGAACGCTTATACGCACGTATGAAAAAAGGAAGGGATCCAAAGGGTAAATTATCAAATAGGTAAATTATTGAGGTTGCACTTTGATTTTGAAAAGTCTGTCGATTAGAGTTATAAGGGCGTGTCCTATTCTATTTCTCAAAGCATGAATTTTCATGGCAAACATTTATAAAGGGAAAGGAGGTGGGTCAGCTTTGGCCAAAAAGTTTTCTTTTCCCCATGTTTACCAAAATACTTTCCAAGATTTTTCACGTGATTTTCATATTTTATAGCTTTTAAAAAGACCCCCTTCCCAAAAAAAAGGGTGGTTCCCCCAGAAATGCACATAAGAACTTTTAAAATGTGAATAGGATCAGAATTTTTTTTTTCAAAGACTGAATTTGCAGGTTGATGCCAAACTCTCAGATTTTGTGAGAAGGGGAAAGGGTCCAAGGGCCTGAGCCTCAAAGGGATCTTCTGTAGGATAGATTTAACATGGAAAATTACCGTCCATGTCTTTAAATATTTTTTTCAAGTTTAAAGTAGCCTATAGTAAGATTTCTTTATTCTGGCTTTTATGTACGTTTTTACTTCTGAATATACTACTACACAACTACTTTTTCTCACTGACCAGGAAATCTGATAATGTTACAACCAACCATGTACGTGGAAATTTTCCCAATATTTACTGTATTCGTGTATCTATTCAATATAGCTTTGGAATAAATCCATTATCTTTCGAAGGATTTTTAAACTGTAATCTCAGAGCCCTCAAACGCATCTATGAACAGTACATCTGGGGTCTGCTCACCGTATAGTGTGGTTCTAGCTGCTATACATATGTAGTTAGTGATAGCAGTCCTGAAAGATAAATTAAAGTCAAAAGAAGCTTGTGGTAAATTAAGTTTGAAAAACCTTGACATATAGTATTCAACAGGGGAATGTGATTGGCCTACAGAAGATGGCCAGGAAATTGCTACATTCAGTTTTTTTTATCCATCAGTACTACCTCCAACCAGGGGGGCAATTTTTAGAGAATGTTGGGGTTTTCAAAGATTCCTTGTCCTTTTCTGAAAATGAATATACCAAAAAATGTTTTTTTTCAAAATCTACGAGGGGAGGGGGCAGTTTTGCTTAATCAAATTTTTAATAAAAAATAACGAAAAACAGTATTTTCAAGATCTAGGGGCAGGGATTAAATTCAAGGGATTGTAATTACCCTCATCAAAATACCCCTTGCCATCCTAACCACTCAATTTCTACCCCTTATCCAATAGAACCATTGCACAATTTCTGGTAGTTAAAAAGAATGACTGATAATGACCTGACTGACTTGATCAGAAGAATGACCTGAAGAATGACCTGACTTGATAATTGTGACGGCTCAGCTTTTAAATCGTGGGTCTGCACCTCTGGCTATTAATGGATTGGTAAAACCACAAAAAAAAAACTCATCAGTCCGAGTCCCTGGGTAAAACTCCCCAATTCTTCTAGCCTCTAACTGCTGCATCAGTTACACAAACCTTCTTTTGATGTCAGTTTCTGCTAACGATTCCTTTCTATACTGTCAATACTCCCCTAAAATGTAGTAAAAATCCCCCTCAAATACTATCATCACGTTGTGCATATAATTGAGCATTGAGAATAAGTTTCATTTTCCCATATGACAACTTGAATAGGGTACTAATTACCGAACAATCAACGCTCTGTTCAGGGAATAAATCTGAACAATAAAGCGCCATATATATAAACCAAGAGAGCTATATAGCCATTTTTGACACTTTTTGTGGCTTGATCAGCTTCCCAGATTTCTTCTAGCATCGCTCTGTTCTTTTCATGGGCTGATTTATGATTTTATACACTTTACAAATCATCAACATAGTAATGCGCGGACAGTGTAAGCTCTGAGTATCTTTTCAGTGTAAAATAGTTAAGGTCGTAAAAAAAGGACAGTTTTTAATGCATGAAAACTCCACTGTCGCAATATTTTAGGGTTTTCTGTTATGAGAGGGTCATTAAATACACAGTAGGAGTATGAAAAACTTTCTCGTCTTTGTATTCTACATGAAAAAAAGGGATTATTCACATTTAGACATTTCAAAAAACTTTTGGTTAGGATTTTTACGATGAATAGTATATGAAAAGAAGCTGGGCTTTTAGCCATAAGCTTCAAGGTCACAAACCTCCTCAAGAGGGCTTCTGAAACGGAAGCTTGCATTTAGAAAAATTTGGAGGCGGAGAGGGAGGGGGATTTTATTTCGGTTGAAATCTCTAAGAAAAAAAGAACGGTCTTCCATTTTGAATTGATTTTATTGGTCAGAAAATGATTAGTGCTAGCTCAGCCAACTGAATATCAGCTAGCTAAATAAAGAGTAAGAAAAAAAGTGCGAATTTTTAGCAATTTCAAAGATTTTAACAGGCCACATTTTGGGCTTTTTTTTTACTTCTACACCACCAGTTTTGTCAAAATTAGAAAATCAAATAAACCTTTTCATGGGAAACGAGGAATATATTTTCTGTCAGTTTTTCCTCGATTTCTAAATTGCACTGAACGTCATAATATAAACATTTATAGGCGCTTTATTATGCATCTTTATCATCATTTGCTCGGGAAAGAAAAAGTTTATACGACTGATAGTTTTCTTAACATTAGTCCAATTAGTCGTCTATGTGTCTTCATTAATCTTTATTGCTTTGAAGGAAAAGGTTTATTTTCTGCAATAAAATGATCCTTCATGCGATTCAAAACTTAATTCTTTTTCTTATGTTTCTAATATCTACAATAGGCCTTCACATGTTTTGTTGCTTGAAAATTTTTTTTACACAAAGAAGAATGTAAAAAAAAGTGAATCTAGGGCCAAAAAGAAGAAGAAGAACAGTAATCATACGACTATAGTCAATATGCAACAAAGCGTCTTCAGCGTTGACAAAAAGAAGAACCAAAATTGTAATAACTTAAAAAAGTAAGAAATCTAGAATTAAGACAAATGAAAAGAAAAGATTAAACACATTTATGTGGTTCTTATTTTTATTTAAGAATCCGTCTTCTTTTTTTAGTTTCTGTTATTTAGATTCTTCCCTTTTTTTTCAACATCGAGGATACCTTACTTCTAATTCTTATCTTGATTTTAATCAGTAATTATTTTAATCTTTAACGATGAATAAACGTTTTTAGAATCTTTATAGATATTTTACCTTGGGATTTTTGTGAAAAGTTTTTCACAGTCAAAGAAGAATATTGAAAAAGCAAAACAAAAAAGCATTGAGTCTTTGATTCTTCAAAATCCAATAGGAAAATTTTAAAAAACAAGAAGAACAAGAAACCCAGCAACAAGAAGAAGAAGAGCAGTGGCGGATCCAGGGGTGAGGGGGTGCCCCCTAACGTAGTCTAAAGTAGTGTAATTTACTTAATTAACGCAAGATTGCGTTAATTAAACTTGCTCCTACTGCAAGTTTTTCGGATCAACCTATTCCCACCCCCCCTAAAAAAAAAACTGGATCCACCCACTGAAGAAGAGTAATTCTATAACTGTATTCATTATACAAAAAGTGTTTTCAGCGTTAAAAAAAAGAAGTATCTAAATCGTAATAACTTAAAAAAAGTAAGAAATCTAAAATTAAGACAGATAAAAAGAAAAGATTAAAACACGTTCTTGATGTTCTATTTTCAGTTAAAATTTCTTTTTACTTTTTATGATTTCATTCTTTCCATTTTTCAATGCTGATGACGCCTTTCTGCGTACGGGCGAAATAGTAGAATGAATGTTTTTCTTTTTCGTCTTACAGGGCATAGACCGGTTGTCTTCCAGTATTTATTTTTTTTTTTGTCATGGTTGACCAGTTTTGCTATAGAGCCATATGTTTAATATTTTATTAAACAATCCTTGTACAGAAAATCAAAATACAAAGGATTAAAATGTTTTTCAAATGCAATAGAAGTATTCTTAGGAGGGGTACCATTTTAAAAAGGAATTTAAACGTATAGACTCATAAGAAATAGAATAGAAAAATGTAGAAACCTCCCTAAAACAGGATGAAAAACAGGATTAATTTGTCATTTTGCAGTCTTATCCATCTTTTAGTTGGGTGCTTTATTTTTACCCCTCCACAGTAAAATTGGATAGCGTGTTGAACTCTTTTCTTTCGAAACTTGTCAATTATTGTGACTGCTGCGGTTAAGATGGGAAATGAGGTTAGCAGCTGGTTTTGTATTAAATCAGGAGTTAAGCAGGGTTGTGTTCTATCCCCCTTTATATGGATTATTTTGATGGACTTTGTTTTAAGGAGCACAGGAAAGGCAATGGGAGACCACGGAATCAAATGGGGAGGAAAAAGTCTCCTGGACTTGGATTATGCTGATGATTTAAGCATCCTAGATGAAAGTGTGAGCAAAATGAATGAAGTTTTAGAGGTTTTGCGAGTTCAGGGTGCTAGTATTGGTTTGAAAATTAATGTTAGGAAGACCAAGTCACTAAGGCTAGGAATAAGTGAAGATGAAAAGGTGACGTTGGGGAAAGAAAAGATTGATCAGGTGGGCAGTTTCACTTACCTTGGTAGTATTATTAGTAAAGATGGTGGGAGCAGTGAAGATGTTAAAAATAGAATAGCCAAGGCTCAGGGTGTTTTTTCACAGTTAAAAAAAGTCTGGAAGAATAGGAAGATAAGTCTGCAAACCAAGATTAGAATCTTAGAAGCTACAGTGATGACAGTGGTCAAATATGGCTCTGAAGCATGGACGCTCCGAAAAGCGGATGAAGATTTGCTAGATGTTTTCCAGAGAAATTGCTTAAGGATTGTTCTGGGTACCCGGCTGACTGACCGTATTTCAAACAATAGGCTATACGAAAAATGTGGTTCAATACCACTTTCTAGGTCTATAATGAAAGAAAGGTTGAGGTGGTTAGGGCATGTTGTTCGGATGAAGGATGACAGATTGCCGAAGATTGTTCTTTTCGGCCAACCATCTAGGGCTAAACGGAAAGCAGGTCGTCCCCGTCTGGGTTGGGAGGACGTCATAAAGAAAGATTTAAAGGAAATGGGAACTTCGTGGGCGGGTGTAAAAAGGGAGGCTTTGAATAGATTGGGGTGGAGGAGGAGCGTGCGTAGCTGTGTTGGCCTCAGGCGGCTTGGTGCTGCGATGAGTTGTTAGTAGTAGTAGTAGTTTGTATTTTCAGAAAAACAAAGAATAGAAAAATCTCGAATTCTGTGAATAAAAATCTCTAAAAATAGAAAAATCTCATGAAATTCTTATTCCATGTGATTTTTGTGAACTTTGGTGAAGAGGCCTTATCCTCACGAACATACCAGAATTAATAAGCCTAGCCTCTACAGATTTGATTATCTTGTGAAGACGCTTGATAACAATAACAAGTTTTGGTATCAAGGGCCTATGAAACATTGCAGCAACTGTAACCTGTGGGTTACAATTGCTGAGAAACACAAGGGATAATGTCTACTGGTTTGAACTACAACTCTCTGAAGGTGAAAATAAGTCGCATACGTCAACCCCAACAAAACGAGTAAGAAGGGCGTCCGATCTTCGCTGTTACGATGCAAAGGCCAAACTTAAGTTTGGCCTTTGTGCAGCGAAGGTCAATCAGCGTAATAGCGCTGCCTAAGTAAAGAGCGATATTGCTTCAAAAAATAAGTTTTATTACTTGGCTAATTCGATTGGAAGGTGTTGTTGTCGAAACGTTGGAGGGAACTCATTTGATTGAATATAGAAAGTTATAGTGCCTTTCTTAAGAATCAAAAATGACGGGAAAACAGTGAGCCTCCGTCTTAGGCCCTTCCTAGGCGTCCTCCATCTCAATCCTAAAAGATGTCCGATCAAATTTGAGATAGCCATTTGGTTCAAAATAATCGAAAAGTCAAATAAGTATGCCTCCAGGGATAATTTCCCCTCCCCCACATCCCCTGGGATAAGGACTGTAAATTATGCAAGTTTACATACGCCTTTTATTATTGTGAAAGTGGGGCATTTTTAATCCTGGGTCTCTAAAAGGCTAGAGACTAAAAGGATGAAACATTCAGGGAAAGCTGAGGATGACGCTTCCTACTTACTAATTTCCAAAATAAAAATGGATCATAAAAATTTTCCTTTGCTCTTCAGCATAACAAACTTTGTTTTTTCTTAAGTTTTTAAAGTTTCCCACTAGAAATACACAGTTCTTTCCAAATTGAAGTTATGCTATGTCATAGTCTGTTGTTCAACATTCGTTTATCACCTCTAGACAACATTTCTCCAAGGAATTCAACAATGGTCAAAAGCACTTTTGGAAATTGGCACTTCTAAAAATTTTCTATTTTCTCATTTGTTTGGTGACACTTGTTATCAAATAAGCATTTGCGAGTCAGGATCTCAAGCTTTTCCCTAGGGTCTAGTTCCTCTCCTGAATACCGTAAAATGAACTTCACCTAGAATGACATGCATACTTTTTTCAATAATGATGCTGTATACACCACTTGAGTTTTGGCAACTTATTTCCCTAGTGACTTTTTTTTCTCTAAAGTTAAAAAAGGAGAAGGACAAACAAATAACTTAAAGTGACAAAGATATCCACAGTGAAAGTTCTATTTGTACTTCACGACGACTGGAGTACTGTCAGAAATTTGGAAAACTGTTTTTTTTGTGTTTTATTTTATTGGGAGGGGAGGAGAGTACTGAAGAAGGTGAAAAAAGACGCATTGCTTTATGCTTTTCTAAATGTTGTGAACTCTAGAAAACAAGTATTTCGCACTTTTCCCTGTCACAATACTGACACAATGATAGGTAGACTGGAACACCCCCCGGAGTTATATACAGGTGATAAAAAGCAGGTAATAGAATTTATTTTAGAAGCCAAATTTACCAAATAGAGTTCATAAAGCTTAAATTTAACTCCAATACAGAAACACAAATTTTAATAAATAATAATATTCTGGTGGAAGGTTGGGAGAGAGTTTACTCCCAAGTGTTTGTCTGAAGAGGATCAACCAAAAAGGAGAACAGACAGTAATTATTTAATTTCTTGCTCACTGGAAACTATAACTGCTTCACATCAACTTGTGAGCGGTAGTACTTCTATAGAATTACAGACTACTGATTATATAGAATTACATGACTTCTATAGAATTACAATATACTGATTATCAAATTTTCTCATAAAATCCTATATTTTAGTGACATGTTCCTGCCCAATAACAAGGTCCTGATATGCTCTTGTCTTTAGTGCTTTTAGATTTTAGTTCCTACCCGGACCGTATCCAGGAGGGGTACCAAGTTCAACCGCCCCCCCCCCAAAAAAGGTCGATTCATGGAAAAACAAAACAACAATTTTTTTATGCGTTTCATAATTTATTTTGTACCCCCCCCCCTCAATAAAAATCCTGGATATGGTCTTGGTTCATGTGTTAAGTCACAGAAGATTAGACTGTTACAAGTTTCTCATTGTTCTCGGTGAGAGGAAGAGAAGGGGTACTTTAAAACACATTTCTAATTGGCCTTGTAACAAACTTGGAGGAAATGACCCGCCCGCCAAGATCAAAATGTGGATATATTCATTGCATTTACACTGCAGTAGTACGCCAGATCTCAAATCATACCTAAAATACACAAATAGAGGTATTCAATATCTCATTATTTTTAAGAAAGTCAATCAGTGGTGAAGGGTTAGAGGGCTATTACTACCAATAATTTGCCATTAAAGTAGAATGCTACTTTGAAAAAAAAAAAAAAAAAAAAAAAAAAAAAAAAAAAAAAAAAAAAAAAAAAAACGCTAACAAAGGGGAAAAATATAAGCAAAAAATGCATAAACTAAAGAAGGATGAGAGGAGAGGGGTCCAAACAAGTAGTTCCAGAGGAGGGGGTGCCTTTGATAATAGAGTTAAATCTATGCTAGATTATGCTAGATTACTTTTTTTTAACAAAATGGATCTTGGCCTTGGTATGCATTGCCTTGGAGTATCACTCTAGGAAAGAAATGGGCGACTTCTCGGTGTTCAAGTAAAAAACACTGTTTAATGAGATTCACTAGTTTATTTTTGGAGCAAAAGGATTGAGATGTCTTAGGGGTGGGGGGATGGTGCTACATGGATGACGGAGGGGGGCTGGTGTGTACAGGTGTGATGGTGTTGAGTGTTTTGGAGGCTATTATGATAGGTTTGGCTTGTGAAAACCATCAGGAATCAATGGTTGAAGTATAATTTTTAACAAGAAATGCCTGAAAGATGTCTTGGGGGAGATGGGGCAATGTTGGAGGGATGTCATAGAGCAGTAATAGTTTGGCATTGTTGCATGCGTTGCCGCGGACTAGTACACTCTAGAGCTTAAAGATAAGGCGGGAGGCGTTAATTGACTTTTTCGGTAGAGGGGGACTGAAATCTAACGTTCCTGTCTAAGAAATAATGCATTTCGTTAAAAGTCCTTCAAAATACCTATTAATATGGTTTAAATGTACCATTAATATCAGATCACCCTCTCAAAATGATTGTAAGGGTGTGGGGGGCAGCCGTATATTGTTAGGATTAATTAAAAAAAAACTTTCCGAAAAATAAGTTTTTCAAAGAAAAGTAAAGGCCATTTTAAACTTAAGCTCAGGAGATACAAATACCTGTTAAAATTCAAACTCAAAAAACGACCAGAAATTACTATTAAAGAATAAATGAAACCCAAAACGAACAGAAATTAAATAAACAATCATAGCAAAAAACATACAACAAGTAATAATATAAATAAATAAATAGATCTTAAAGCGAGTAATGCTTAGATTGAATATGGAAATCAAGATTAAAACGAAAACAAATATTTTACTATTAAAGTATAAATGAAACTTAAAACGAACAGAAATTAAATAACAATCAATGCGAACAAACATACAATATATATTAATGTAAATGAATAAATAAATCTTAAAACGAGTGAAACTTAAATTGAATATGCAAATCAAGTTTGAATCAAATAAAAGTAACTACAAATGGTATCGCCTCACTCCAGAAGCCTAAAACCTACTGCGTCATTGGCGCTTTACTGAAAACAATTCTTTCATTAATTAAGATTTCAGGGAATAAATATCAGCATATGTATATTAAATTGACAATGCACATTTTTTTTTCAGTAAACTCATTTGAATTTTTTTTTCAGTAAAGTACGAATTATATTCTCGCTTTTAGAAAGCATAGGGGTTTTGAACCCTACTCATATTAATTTATACTCGTTTTGAGTTTGACTCTAATATTTATTTTAATATTTGTTCGTTTCGGGTTTCATTTATTTATTGATACTGATTTGGGGTAGTTGTATGCTTGGTAGATTATATGATAGTCCGGACGACAGGTGTTGAAAGTGTGAATCAAACCACGACGGAATGGGGTTGCTACGAGAATTAGCCTACCCTCCACCGCCTAAATTGACCGTGCGGATTCAAAAATACCAATGGCACTTGCTTGTGGGTGGTGGAACACTCCGAAACTTGACATTTTATTATATTTTGGTGTTTCATGCAAGAAAATGCATGTTCCACAAAGTTTGAGGTGCAGTTTTCCGCTCAAATAGAAATGCCTAGAAGCCATAGAATGTTTTCATAACAAACCAACACGATTATTTAGAAAAAAATGGCAAAACTATGTGAGTCTTGAACAGTCTTGGAAAGTATAAACAAAATCAAATTGAATATTAGATATATAATGATATTAATTGTTGAAAGATCCATCAGTTCAAGATTTTTTTTTCACTGTAATTTTATTTTCATTTTCAATGCTGTAAGAACTGGAAAATAATAAATTTGTAATATACGAGTAATTCATTTTCAGTGAAGCACCAATGACGCAGAAGGCTTTAGGTTTTTACAGTTAAAGAAGGGGGCAGTATCCAAATTTTGTTTGTAGTGAAGCTATATTTGTCTTGACTAATTTTGAAAAGAACTAATAAATTAAACTGAATATTTGATGCATAATGATATTAATTGCTAGAAGCTCATCAGTTTCAAAATTTTACTGTAATTTAATATTTATTTTCAATATTAAGTACAAAAGAAAACATTTGTAATATAATTCGTTTTCAGTGAAGCGCCAATGACGCAGTAGGTTTTAGGCTTCTGGAGTGAGGCCATACCCAAACTCTTGTTTGTAGTTACTTTTATTTGATTCAAACTTGATTTGCATATTCAATTTAAGTTTTACTCGTTTTAAGATTTATTTATTCATTTACATTAATATATATTGCATGTTTGTTCGCATTGACTGTTATTTAATTTCTGTTCGTTTTAAGTTTCATTTATACTTTAATAGCAAAATATTTGTTTTCGTTTTAATCTTAATTTTCATATTCAATCTAAGCGTTACTCGCTTTAAGATCTATTTATTCATTTATATTATTACTTGTTGTATGTTTTTTGCTATGATTATTTATTTAATTTCTGTTCGTTTTGGGTTTCATTTATTCTTTAATAGTAATTTCTGGTCGTTTTTAGTTTGAATTTTAACAGGTATTTGTATCTCCTGAGCTTAAGTTTAAAATGGCCTTTACTTTTCTTTGAAAAACTCATTTTTCGGATAGTTTTTTTAATTAATTTTTGTTCCTTTTTGATTACAAAAAGTTTCAAGTTTTTATGGCAGGGGGGGGGGGGTGCTTACTGTCCGATTATTCTTGAGTTTAAAAAACGGATCTAGAACTTTCAGTTTAAATCGAATGAGGCTTTTTTCAAAGCCTGTACGATTACCTCTTTAATAAAAACCTTATATATGAACAATAGACAGCTTGCATAACTTGTGGACAGCGATTGACAACAATGAATGGATTGAAAAAATAGCTCTAATAAGGGGGTTTAGACCATTTCACTTGCTGACACAAAGGGATCACGACTGTTTGGAATTGACCTTAATAGGATTTTGTGTGCCAAAGCAATTTTACATCTATCTCAGAGTATGTATTTTAACCTTATAATTGGATAATTATAATGTATTTCCTATGTGTTCTTCCCATACAAAAACGCCTTCGCATAAGTTATAAACCCCCTTTAATAAGTTATACCCCAAGGCATAACTTACAACGCCTACCCCCGGGCCCTGGTGGGCTGTGTCGACACCGGAATTTTTGTTATAAGAACTTTAAACTATTTTAACAAAGTGTCTATCTCAAAATTTTTATCTGATGCATTTAGAGCGTGGAGGAGGGGGGGGGGCTATTCACCCTCCAATCTCTTTTGACTCTTAAAAAGTGAACAAGAACTTTCAATTTTCAGTCAAATGAGACCTCTCCAAAGTTTATACGAGCATCCCTTCCATAAGAAATAATTGGAAGGATTCGGAGAATCCTTAAATTACAACTCTTGCCCTGAGGGCTGTGGGGGAGTTGTCATCCTCAAAGACCTAATTTCCAGAACTTAAAACTACGTTTAATAAAATGGCTGTCTCAAAATTTTGATTGTATTTGTTTGGGGAAAAGGTGGGCGTCGGGGAGGGGGAATAGTTGCCCTCAAATCACTTTTGACTATTAAAAAGGGCACTAGCCCTTTGAATTTCCAACCAAATGAGCCTTTTTTGAAGTTTTCTACGACACCGCCTTCTATAAAAACCTTATATGCCCCCAGGGCATAGCTTACAACTCTTGCCCTGAGGGTTGTGGGGGATTGTCCTCCTCAAAAATATATTTTCTATCTGGAAATCAACTATGCTGAACGAAATGGCTATCTCAATATTTGGATTGGATGTGTTTGGGGAAATGATCGGCGTGGGGGGGGGGGGTCAGTTGCCCTCCAATCACTTTCGACTATTAAAAAGGGCACTATCCCTTTGAATTTTCAATCGAATGAGCTTTTTTTGAAGTTTCTACGACAACGCCTTCTATAAAAACCTTATATGCCCCAGGTCATATCTTAAAACCCTTGCCCTGAAGGTTGTGGGGGAGTGTCCTCCTCAAAAACATATTTTCTATATGGAAATCAACTACGCTGAACAAAATGGCTATCTCAAAATTTTGATTGGATGTGTTTGGGGAAATGACGGGCGTCGGGGGGGGGGGGGGCTAGTTGCACTCCAATCACTTTCAACTATTAAAAAGGGCACTAGCCCTTTAATTTCTAATCGAATGAGCCTGTTTTGAATTTTCTACGACAACGACTTCCATAAAAACCTTATATGCCCCCAGGGCATAACTTAAAACCCTTGCCCTGAGGGTTATGGGGGAGTATCCTCCTCAAAAATATATTTTCTATCTGGAAATCAACTACGCTGAACAAAATGGATATCAAAAAATTTTGATTGGATGTGTTTGGGGGAATGATGTGCATGGGGGGGGGGGCTAGTTGCCCTCCAATCATTTTCAACTATTAAAAAAGGCACTATCCCTTTAATTTCCAATAGAATGAGCCTGTTTTGAAGTTCCTGCGACAATGCCTTCTATAAAAACCTTATATGCCCCCAAGGCATAACTTAAAAATATTGCCCTGAGGGTTGTGGGGGAGTATCCTCCTCAAGAATATATTTTCTATCTGGAAATAAACTATGCTGAACAAAATGGCTATCTCAAAATTTGGATTGGATGTGTTTGGGGAAATGATGGGCGTGGGGGGAGGGGGGCTAGTTACACTCCAATCACTTTCGACTATTAAAAAGGGCACTAGCTCTTTAATTTCCAATCGAATGAGCCTGTTTGGAAGTTTCTACGACAACGCCATCTATAAAAACCTTATATGCCCCCAGGGCATAGCTTAAAACCCTTGCCCTGAGGGTTGTGAGGGAGTATCCTCCTCAAAAAATATATTTTCTATCTGGAAATCAACTACGCTGAACAAAATGTCTATCTCCAAATTATGATCGGATGTGTTTGGGGGAATGAAGGACGTGGGGGGGGGGCTAGTTGCCCTCCGATCATTTTCGATTATCAAAAAGGGCACTAGCCCTTTAATTTCCAATCGAATGAGCCTGTTTTGAAGTTTTCTAACGACAAAACCTTCTATAAAAACCTTATATTCCCCCAGGGCATAAGTAAAAACCCTGCCCTGAGGGTTTTGGGGAAGTTTCCTCCTCAAAAATATATTTTCTATCTGGAAATCAACTACACTGAACAAAATGGCTATCTAAAATTTTGATTGGATGTGTTTGGGGGAAATGATGACGTGGGGGGGGGGTGTGGGGGGGGGGGGGGGGGGGGGGGGGGGTGGGGGGGGGGGGGGGGGGTTTGGGGAAATGATGGGGGGGGGGGGGGGGGGGGGGGGGGGGAGGGGGGCTAGTTACACCCAATCACTTTCGACTATTAAAAAGGGCACTAGCTCTTTAATTTCCAATCGAATGAGCCTGTTTTGAAGTTTCTACGACAACGCCTTCTATAAAAACCTTACATGCCCCCAGGGCATAACTTAAAACCCTTGCCCTGAGGGTTGTGGGGGAGTATCCTCCTCAAAAATATATTTTGTATCTGGAAATCAACTACGCTGAACAAAATGGCTATCTCAAAATTTTGATTGGATGTGTTGGGGGGGGAATGGTGGGCGTGGGGGTGGGCTAGTTGCCCTCCAATCATTTTCGACTATTAAAAAGGGCACTAGAACTCTCGATTTCCAATCGAATGAGCCCCCTTTGAAGCTTCTATGACGACCCCTTCCATATGAAGTGCCTCTGGGAAAAAAAAATAATAAATAATAATAAAAACATTGGAGCCGTATGGCCTTTACTATAGGCAGCGCTACAGCGTTGCCTCTGATATTGCGAAATATTCATAAGTTTAACTCAAAGAAAACGGGGTATTTTCATTTGAAGTTCTTAATAAGGCATAAGTTTGCATCTAACATCAGCGACATAACCCTGGTATTGCACGCTAGGATGTGTTTTTCTATAATAGGTGGTTCTTTTGCATATATTACGATAAGCCTCTTTTCACGTTTTATTTTTTTTTTGTCTTGTATTTACCTGCTTTTTTCTATGTTTTTAATATTGATATAAGTTCTTTTTTATTAATAAAAACTTTTTATTTACAAGCTCTGTTTTTTCAAGATGTATTGTTTAGGATAATCAATGTGATTATACAATTTAAGCACCCTTTAGTCTGTATCGCTATTAATATCTTGGGAGCAATTGTTTCCTGAGAGCGTGTCAAATTTGGGCAGTAACACGCCGTTCTAGCGTGTGCCCAAAATGGGGAATTACAGGTGCCACGCAATATGTTAATTTTAGAAAAAATGAGTAGGACAAAATATTAGGAATGGCTTGTTAGTCCTCTCAGTTAGGGCACAAATCTGTTGGAAGAAAATTGACCTTTCGAGTCCTGGCGGGGTCAACAACTAAAGAAAAAAAAAAGAAACAACTAAAAAGAAAAAAAAAAAAACGTTTGAAACAAAAAACGTTTCGATCGAAAAAATAATATGCCAAAAATGGTATTATCTAACAATCATGTATGCAGACATTGCGTAAGACGCGCTGGCCTTACATAAAGTGTGTGCCGCCATTAAGTTAAAGAACAAAAATGATCTGTGCGTTTCGGGGGAAAAATGAAAATGTCGAAGAGGTATTAAGTGACAGTTATGCTTTTACTACTGTCATTACGTAAGATCACCTACGGTGTGTGCTGCCGTTACGTTATAAGCTGGGATTCCCCCATGGGTTCCTGTCACAAGGCTACATAGAATTGCGTCAAGCATATTGCACCTAACCGTTGGAAACGGGCTGTCTTGCGACATCATTGGAGTCCAGAGGAGTGTGTCATGGGAGTCTTGCCAAATGTGTTCCCTTTAATATAACCACTGACGGTGTTTCAAAGGTGTGACGGCTTGAGGAACTGGTAGCTCCACTTATCTAATGTGCTAAAAAATGGCGGTTGCTAAGGGGAAGTATTAGACACATTCCATAATGGCACTCTGAGGTTTTTAATAGAAAAAAAAAACATCGTGGGGGAATAGAAACAGGGCTCCGTTTAAAATCTCATGTTAATTTTCCCTATGGCTGCCGTGACGTCAGAGGGCATGCGCCTGGAATCTTGCAAGCTGTAACGGGAATCTTTCCAGCTGACCACATTGTACAGTTTGCGAGGGATTAGAAGCTCCAATCCCCTTGTTAATTACCCTATTTATTGCTACTTGTATATTATCCCGACCACACTCCAATTAATTAAATGGAAACATCCGAGACTCTTGCCTAGAAAAAAATTGCGGAACCTGGTCAGAGAAACAGGAATGCGCCGTTAAACCTTGTTCTTGCACCGTTGAACCATTAGAAGAAAGGAGTATTGGCTATTGGTCCCTTTAAAAGCAGTGAAGCATCACTACTACTACCCCCTCCCGTGTCCCTTTTTTCCCAAATTTAGCCGACCAATATTTTGAATAGATATTTTTCTTAGCATAGTTGAAGAGTAAATTAACCATGCCATTGGGGATGAGATGACTCCCCTCAGCCCTTAGAGAAGTTCTTTATCTTATAAGATTCACCTATCGGAAGTAAACAGACATTTGTCAGGGAGGAGGAATTTTTCTGCAGGGGAGGATTTACACGGGGATGGAAATTTCAGGGGAATGGACGTTCAGGGGGGAAAAGTTTACGCTGAAGAGTTCGCCAAAATTCCTGTACTAAATACTTTGTAGTTATCTTAATTCCCCCATTTGCCGACTCAATTTTTCATGTGGAGATGTTTAGGGTAATTGTCCAAGGGATTTTTAATTGTCGCGAAGTCTTTTTGTGGGAAAGGAGGATCTTCCGCCGAAAAAATACTCAATGGAAAATCTTTTTCCACGGAAAAAGCTTTCCATTGGGAGAGGAAATTTCCAGGAGAAATTTTCTGCAGAGGGGAGATTTTCAGCATGATTTGAAAAACGATGAACTGAAAAAAAACAAGTGTTTTTACCTATGGAACTAGGCCAAGGAGAATAAACCGGGCGGAATTCTCCGCAAGAAATTGTCTCGGGAGGGGGGGGGGGATCTTGCCGCGAGGATGGAATTGTCGGGGGAGGGAGAATTTATGAAGGAGGTACTTTCCATCGAGGAATGATCGCGAGGGGAATTTTCCAGGGAGGGGGAGGCAGTATCTTATTTCATTGTTTCGTTTATGAATAAAATTATTTCATCTTATAAGTCAGTAAAAATGTGCGAAACTATTGAATAGCGTTATTTTTATATTCTGTAAAAAAAAAATAACTATGTTTCCTGAAGGTTGTCGTTTTTTTTTTTTTTTTTTTTTTTTTTTTCTCTTTTTTTTTTTTTTTTTTTTTTTTTTTTTTTTTTCATAATTAAATATATATATATAATTCTTTTTCATACCAAAATTATATATAATATACGATTCTCATTTCATAAATAGCAGCGATTTTGGGTCAACCATACGTCTTGATTCGTTGTTTATATTTCTTTACCGAGAGATTTTCCTTATATTTATATTTCTTTTCATACATTTTTCTTCATTTCTTGGGCAAGGTGCTAATTTCAAGTTTGGGTTATATAGACGTTATATATTTAAAGTCATTTAAAACATAACATGAAAAAGAAAAAAAGAAGACACGTGTTAGAGATAGCGATAAATTTTTGAAATTAATATTATCGTATTATCTCTTGCATGTGCCGCACATTCATCTTACTGAAGAGGATGCGGAAAACTTCGCATTTTACAGCAACGCCTATGCAATCATACATAATGCTGATATGCTTCTGCTCAAGGAGCTTACATGGGAAGGTGGGGGAGGGAGGCTCTGGACTAGAATATGGAACACATATTTTCCAGTTTTCGTATAACTTTATCCATGCGGGCCTATTTTTATATTTTGCCAAATTTTTACCCCTCCCCCCTAAGTGCTAAGCCTCGCCAAATCAAAAATGAAGGGCAGGTGAAGGACATCCACCTTAACGGAGCTTATGACAGTGTTATAGACATATGGCCCGTTTTCAGGATTTGTTTTGGAGAATGGGCAACAATAAAAAAAAATGCCAAGAAATTCAGGTTGTGGATTCTTTTTCATAAATAGCAGCGATTTTGGGTCAACCATACGTCTTGATTCGTTGTTTATATTTCTTTACCGAGAGATTTTTCCTTATATTTATATTTTTATATTTCTGTTCATACATTTTTCTTCATTCTTGGGCAAGGTGCTAATTGAAGTTTGGATTATATAGGCGTTATATTTAAAAGTCATTAAAACATAACATGAAAAAGAAAAAAAGAAGACACGTGTTAGAGATAGCGATAAATTTTTGAAATTAATATTATCGTATTCTCTCTTGCATGTGCCGCACATTCATCTTACAGAAGAGGATGTGGAAAACTTCGCATTTTACAGCAACGCCCATGCAATCATAGCTAATGCTGATATGCTTCTGCTCAAGGAGCTTACATGGGAAGGTGGGGGAGGGAGGCTCTGGACTAGAATATGGAACACATATTTTCCAGTTTTCATATAACTTTATCCATGCGGGTCTATTTTTATATTTGCCAAATTTTTACCCCTCCCCCCTAAGTGCTAAGCCTCGCCAAATCAAAATGAAGGGCAGGTGAAGGACATCCACCTTAACGGAGCTTATGACAGTGTTATAGACATATGGCCCGGTTTTCAGGATTTGTTTTGGAGAATGGGCAACAATAAAAAAAAATGCCAAGAAATTCAGGTTGTGGATTCTTTTTCATAAATAGCAGCGATTTTGGGTCAACCATACGTCTTGATTCGTTGTTTATATTTCTTTACCGAGAGATTTTCCTTTATATTTATATTTTTATATTTTTTTCATACATTTTTCTTCATTTCTTGGGCAAGGTGCTAATTTCGAGAGTTTGGATTATATAGGCGTTATATTTAAAGTCATTAAAACATAACATGAAAAAGAAAAAAAGAAGACACGTGTTAGAGATAGCGATAAATTTTTGAAATTAATATTATCGTATTTCTCTCTTGCATGTGCCGCACATTCATCTTACAGAAGAGGATGTGGAAAACTTCGCATTTACAGCAACGCCCATGCAATCATACCTAATGCTGATATGCTTCTGCTCAAGGAGCTTACATGGGAAGGTGGGGGAGGGAGGCTCTGGACTAGAATATGGAACACATATTTTCCAGTTTTCATATAACTTTATCCATGCGGGCCTATATTTTTATATTTTGCCAAATTTTTACCCCTCCCCCCCTAAGTGCTAAGCCTTGCCAAATCAAAATGAAGGGCAGGTGAAGGACATCCACCTTAAAGGAGCTTATGACAGTGTTATAGACATCTGGCTCATTTTCAGAATTTGTTTTGGAGAATGGGCAACAATAAAAAAATGCCAAGAAATTCAGATAAATTTAGAGTCTTGGGGGGTCTGGGGCCTAAGACCCCCCCCCCCCCCCCCTGTGAATGTTTCTGATGGGAATCGTTTGTAATAGAAAGATTGTTCCGCTTGCGACTTCACCTTGGATGATGCTATGTGATGAAATCTTCGCTCCAAAGTCAATAAGTCCGAAATCTTCAAGTTATAGCAGTCCTACATCTATCTATTTATGGAAGTCTAATAGACGGTATGGATAGATCATAACCTAACTTGGCTTCTAAGAAGACTTGCCGAATACTTATCTTCAAATACTTTAAACTTATTATTTGCATAAGGACGTAACATGTCCCCCTTTCCAATTTAGCAGAGAAAGAAATTTGCCAGTTATAGCGTTACGAAAACCATTCCGGAAGTTTGGACGAGAGACCCTGAGATCAGCCGTGAAATTTGTAGAACGCTGGTGGGCCTCCAGGATCTATGGCCGTGTTGAAACAAATCGACAGAGTTCTAATAAGAACCGAATGTTTTGTCACATCCGTTGTTTATTCGACAGTCGGCATTGCTTTGATAGAAAAATGTTTCTAATCTAAGAGCACGTTTTCGTGTTATTACGACGTTATGCATGGTGACGAGAATTTCTCAGAGCGAAAAGCGGGTGTGCAATAAAATTGCTAATAAAAATATGTTTTGAGTTGAAAACGACTTTGTTTTTAAACTTGCCGAAGGTAATCAGGTATAAAATGGGAAATCTCAATCAGCAAGTACAAAGATTTGGAGAGAGAAGTCAATGCTCGAGTTGAAGACTGCGTTTTTTTCTAGCTTGAATTATATATCAACTACAACCAAACTAGTTGTGAAGCCAGGCAGGAACCCGTAGATAGAGTATACTCTCTTGTGAGGATAGGAGAAAAATTGTTCCCCTTCTCTCTCGACATAACGGTCATTGAATGATTCAATCAATACCCAGCCTTGCCACAAAACATTGTGCTTAGGCCTACTGAAACAACAAATTTTGAAACACCTATTTACAAAACAAGAGCCCTCCCTATTTAATTGAATTTGTTATCCTATAGCACCCGTAAAGCAGTTTGATATCTTATACTGATTCCAAATACATAAGATTCACAAGGTTTAGTGTTACCCACCAAAAGCTACGAGCCTGAGAATAATTGTCTAACTTTGAAAAGAGGAAAAAATCCCTCAAGGAATCTTAATGAAAATCACACCATCAGATTCAGCGTTTCAGAAAACTCTACTGTAATGGTTTCAAGCTCCTATCTGCAAAAATGTGGAACTTTGTAATTTTTTGGCCAGATTGCGGATGCGTGTTTACTATTATTTTTTTTTTTTTCACCAAGGATGATCGTATCAAACCAATGGTCCTAGAATATTGGTAGAGGGCTCATTTGAACATAAATCAAAAGTTCCAGTGCCCTTTTTGAGTGTCCAAAAAGATTGGAGGGCGTCCAACCCTTCCCCCCTCTACGTCCATTCCTTCTCCCCAAAGTTGTCCAATCAAAATGTTGAGATAGCCATTTTGTTTTACCTAGTTTAAAAGGTTTAATAATTATGTCTTTGGGGATACCGTGACCCTATTACAGCTCCTGGGGAAAAGGCTATAAGTTATGAAATAGGTAAGCTCATTGTTTACTAAGATATTTTTTGGGGGAGTTAGTGTTACCCACCAAAAGCGACGAGCCTGAGAATGTTTGCCTGGCTTTGACAAGGGGAGAAACACTCCCTCAAGGACTCTTAATGAAAACCACACCATCAGATTCAGCATTTCAGAAAAACTCTACTGATATGGTTTCAAGCTCCTATCTGCAAAAATGTGGAAATTTGTAATTTTTTGCCAGATCGCGGATGCGTGTTGCTATTATTATTTTTTTTTCACCAAGGGTGATCGTATCAAACCAATGGTCCTATAATATTGGTAGAGGGCTCATTTCAACATAAATTAAAAGTTCTAGTGCCCTTTTTAAGTTATCCAAAAAGATTGGAAGGCATCCAGCCTTCGGGGATGTCTTCGGGGATACCGTGACCCTCTCACAGCTCCTGGGGAAAAGGCTATAAATTATGAAATAAGTAATCCCATTGTTTAATATGATATTTTTTTGGGAAGGGGGATGGTGATTTTCTGCTGGGGTGGGTTTCCACGGAGGGAATTTTCCGCAGGAAATTCTTTTTATTTGTCTTACTTTCTGTTTGTTGACCCAATTTTGCATGTGGAGATGGTCCAGAGGAATTGTCTTGGAAAAATTTTGAACGGGACTGGAATTGTTTGGGGAATTTTTTCGTGTTCTTTTACGGGAGTATTTTTCCACGAGGGGAATTTTCCGCAGGGCAAATTCTTCATGGGACAATTTTTTGCGGTAGCAACTTCCCAATAGGGGGAGGGATTTTCTGGGGATATTTTCACGGAGGGGGGGGTTTCCAATATGATTTGAAAAATGAATAGGAATTAAAGTCTTTTTCCGAATGAAAGTATGTTAAGGAGAATTTTTTAGGCGGAATTGTTCGCAAGAAACTTTACAAGAGGAATTTTCAACAAGCAAGGAAGGGTCCGGAGGGAATTTTCCTGGAGGCAATGGTATTCTACGTGGGAGAAACTTAAACGGAGGAGTTTCCCGTGAGAGGAGGAAATTTCAAATGGAGGGGGCCATATTTCCCAGTATTATTTGAAGAACGATCATGAATTAAATAAAAAAAACTTTTTAAACTGAAAGTAAGGACCAACATTAAAACTTAAAACGAACATAAAATTATTCGGTATATGAGGGGGTTATCCTCAGGAGGTTGCTTTACGCTAATCAAAATGTTGCGCTTTACGCTAAATTTTAACTAATGTTTCAATTATTTAAGAACGACTCCTAAAACATAAGAGCCATTTAATTAGAATAAGTCCTTCCTCAACACCCCTCTCTTTCCGCTGAAGTTTTTAATGTTTAAAAAGTAGAGCTGTGAGAAAGAGTCAAACTTTAGCATAAAGAGTGAGGCTTTGAGAAGGGGATAGCCCCTTTCATATAAGAACAATTTCTGTCCGTTTTAAGTTTCAATGTCGCCCCTTACTTTCTGTTAAAAAAAAACTTATTTTTTTCTATTTAATTTCTTAACGTTTTTGAATTAATGCAGGTTTTGAATTTAGCTCCCTGCATATGAATAATTAAATAGAAATTTGCATTTTAATTTTCTTTTTTTGGCTAAATGGCTTTCTCAAAATTTTGATCAGACGAATTTGAGAAAAAGGGGAGGGGGAGGGGGCCTAGTTGCCTTCCATTTTTTTTGGTTGCTTAAAAGGGCACTAAAACTCTTAATTTTATTTACGAACGTTATCATTATTACGAGCATAATGATATGCTACTCTTGCTGATAACAATAATAAACAGATTGTTTAAATAAACGCACGCTTATTAAATAGTTCCAAAAAATGTTGTTACTGCAACTTCTAGGGCCATTTTCCCACTTCATAAATTTAAAGGAAATGATTAGTTATCAATTTCAGTAAGGAGCGTAAAGAGCGAGGTAAGTCCCTCCTATACGTGCTAATTTCTGTTCGTTTCTAGTGTTGATGTTACTCTTCACTTTCAGTTGAAAAAAACACGTTTTTTTAATTTTTTTTTTTGATAGTTTTATTAATGGCAGGAAATCCAGCTCCCCCTTCTTGGAAAGTTCCTTCTCCTCACGGAAAATCCCTCCATATATAGTTGTTTCCACATAAAATACTCCCCGCCTGGGAAATTCCCCCAGACAATTCCATCCTACACGTAAAAATTAGTGCGTGTGTAAAGGGGATTGCCCCTTCCTCAACACCTCGCTCTTTACGCTAAAGATGTTAAGTATTTTTAAAAGCTTCCTATTGTTCTAATTAAACGACCCTTGTGTTTCAGGAGTCGTTCTTAAAGAATTGGGACAAAACTCAAACTTTAGCGCAAAGAGCAAGGTGATGAGAAGGGGGGCAATCCCCTTCATACACGTTAATAATATCTGTTCGTTTAAGTTTTAATGTTGCTCCTTACTTTCAGTATGAAACATTTGTTTTCTTTTTAATTTAATTTCTGATGGTTTTTAAGTAATGCCAGAAAATCTGGCCCCACCTCCACGGAGAAATTCCCCTCCCTACGGAAATATCCTCTGGACAATTCAATCTCGGTGAAAAATTTACCCGGACAATTACAATTAACAAATCTACGCGTAAAATTGAGACGGAAAAAGAGAAGGCAAGACATGAAAAAGAATTTTGTATAGGAATTCTGGCAAATTCCCCAAGTGTATAAATTCCCCTGACAAGTTCCCCCCCTGGAAACTTCCCTCCCCATAGAAAAAAAAGAAAAATTCTCCCCCCCCCCCAACCGGAAAATGTATACATACTTCACAAAAACAAATACTATGTGTAAATGACAGGCAAATTTTATGACTTAAAGACCTTTCCCCTGGGGCTGTGGAGGGGGGGGGGTCGTATTATGTACAAAAGTAGAGCTATTGGGCCTTTCAGCTATGATAAGCAAAAGGGCTATCTCAGAAGTTTGATCTGACGACTTTGTGGGAAAAGGAGGTGGGGGAGGGGCAGAATGCCCCCCCAATCTTTTTGGTGACTTAAAAAGGCCGCTAGAACTTTTAATTTCGGTTCGAATGAGACTTCTCACGATATTCTAGGACCACTAGGTTGATACGATCACCCCTGGGGAAAACAAAAAAAACAAAAACAAAAAAACAGAAAACAAGTAAACACGCACCCGTGATCTTTCTTCTGGCAAAAAATACAAAATTCCACATTTTTGCAGATAGGGAGCTTGAAACCTCTACAGTAGGGTTCTCTTACACGCTGAATCTGATGGTGTGATTTTCATTGAGATTCTATGACTTTTAAGGGTGTTTCACCCTTTTTTTGAACATAAGGCAAATTTTCTGAGGCTCATAACTTTTGATGGGTACAATTAATGAAACTTATGAAACTAAACTTAAGGAAACTTAATATTTAAAGTCATCTTAATGAAATTAAACTTAATGAAGCTTATATATTTAAAGTCAGCATAAAAATCCGATTCTTTTGATGTATCTTCTGGTACCGAAATTCCGTTTTTAGAGTTTCGGTTACTGTTGAGCCGAGTCGCTCCTTACTTACAGTTCGCTACCACGAACTGTTTGATGTTCTACAAGTCTCAATAATAAATAAAAATGATGGCGGTGGTGGTGGTGTCTGTTTTGTGACGTAGAGGGTGAAAGCCGAGCGCATTTTTTCTAAAGCTGCAACATCATGATAATGGTTAAATATGACTGTGTAACATGAGCACTCTAAGCGATTGAGGAGGACCTACTAGTTGTTTTTCATGGGAGCTATCTAAGAATTGCTTATGCAATTTATTTGACAAACAAAATAACAAACAATAAATTGTACAAAAAATGTTTTTTTTTAAGAAAATTTTTTGGGACAAGGAATAGATAAATAAAATGGGCTTGCATATCTCCTGAATTTCAACATTGGTTAAATTCAATAGCACCCACAACTAAGAAATGGTCAAAACATATCTACTTGCCAAACTTAAATGCCTATTTTTGTATTTTTTGTGACTTTAGAGTATTTTATTCTTGGAAAATTTCTACAAAACAAGTGAACAATTGACACAAGTAAGTGGAAACTCCCCTCCCGCATAATAATATTTTTGCCTTATTTCCTCGCACCCTGCGAATTTGTAGATCCGCCCTTTATTATACCTATAATTTTTATATTAATGAGAGTACCAAAATCAGCTTTTCTTTTGGTTCCTTGTTTTTATCCCCTTTGTATAAGGACAGTAAAATTTCTATAATAAAATCAATTTGATATTCAATATAAACATTAAAGAGAAATAGAAAAAATTAAAGAATATGGGCAAAGGGAACCACTTTGGTGGCTTGCATCTCGGGCAGGTATTTTTTGGACAAAAACATGTGAGCCACCTATCTTTATTTTCTAAGAATAATTCCAAAAATTATTGTTACCTTTGCTTCAGGTATTTTAAACACGAAAATAGTGTCAATATTGACCGGGTTTTCTCTGTAGAAAAGAAAGAGACATTCGACCCCCAAACACAGTTATTTAAAAGAAATGGCAGGTAAAATTGATACCCAAACATAGTGCAAATATAACCCCATTGCATGTGGGCTTAAAACTCAGAAAGTAGACGTTTTCTTGAAAAGTTTAGTGCATTTAAGGGATTTGTTACGCAGCAAGATGTAATCACTTACCCCTCCAATCACTTACCCATCACCGGAACTAGATACAGGTATAGAAACATTGACACCTAAGATTCCTTCCCTTTTTATTAACGACTCTTCCATTAGCCTACACGAAATGTTAACCAAATAAATTACCGACAGTTAAAGTTTTGGCTGACATTTTAAAGCATTCAAGAATAGTAACAACCCCGTGCCTAGAACTGAAACAACACGAGCCAAGAATTTGTTAAAAAACTACCCGACACTACCTTAAGGTTTCTCACTTGATCGACAAATTATCTCGAAAAAAGTTTGGAGGAGGGACATTATGGGTGGTCGATGACTTTATTGCGTTGACAAAGCGGTAACCCATGTGATAAAAATGTCGGATAAATTTACGACTTGGGTTTGTTTTCTTGGCCAATATGGATGGGTAATCAATACAAAACCTAGTTAAAATTGGTCAATATATCCGACATTGAAGGGGTACTGCTGGAGCCCAAGACTCATTAAAACAGTTTAAGTTTTGGTCATTTATATTGCCATTGTAAAATTAAAGTGCAGTGAAGTTTTGTTGCCATAACACCCAATACCATAACACACCCAAAACTATGGCATTACATAGAATCGAGTCCTTTCTTAGAAGCTAAGCTCAGCTGTTAAAAAAAAGAAACAGAACTAGCTTGGGTGAAATTTGATGATAACATGAGCACCAAACCCATACATGTGATAAGGGGATAAGAAAATCCAACTTTTGCAAGAGAGTAAAAAAAAAATTGTCCTTCTTTTCACCATGCTCAGAGGGGAACCCATTATGTTTTCAAATTAAAGAAATAAAATATTGCATAACTGAAATTATGGTACTGGTGCATTATGAGGGCACCGCGAAGTCATGTCTGGTTAATGCTAATGAAATAAAATAGGATGAATATATAATAGTTTAGAAACAAATTTGGGCTATATATTTACACATTAGGGGGGGGGGGGTAAAGTATAGCATATATTAAATACGTAACCTAACCTAGGTACCTTTCTCCCCCCTAAACCCCAAAAAATGCCAAATGAGCACCCAAGACTATCCTTAGACACCAGACAGTTCCTCTGGAAAACGTTAACATATCTTTCTAAGCCTTTCGTTCGATGCTGGAAAATTTCTTTTCTTGGAAAATTACATTCTGGAAATTGCTGGTAAAAAAAATAATTACATTGATCTTACTTTGAAACAATTTTTCTTGAAGTATTGATGAGCAAAAAGTCAAAACTTACCGTAAACAATGGAGTGACTAAGAGACTCGACAGCCCTACTTAAATACAAGATAATTTTTGTTTGTCTTAAATTGTAATATCGGTATTTATTTCCATTCTGAAATACATGTTTTTAAGTTAATTTCTGTTTGTTTATAAATCATATTTAGGGTATTTAAGGGAGTTTTGTCTCCAGGAATGTAACTTTCAGTCTCTCTTATTGGAATAAATATTTTGACTTTCGATCTCATCATGTTTTGAAGTTAGGGAGCCCCAGGCTAAATTGGAAAGGAGCAGACTTTTTTACCCAATAATCGCTGCCAAATCAGGGGGAAAAATACACTATAATTAGCGATTTTTGTTCAAAGAAATCTTTTCCAGCATTTCACGACTATATTGTATTGGTTTGGTTTGATCAGCCCTCTTGATCATAGTTTTAGGAGGAAATGTGGAGGAAGAGGGTATATTTTCCAGAAGGGGCTGACGCCAAAATAGCAGTGGTGGCTGGGTGACAGGGAATATAATTCAGGATATTTTTTTGGTAGGAATAAGTTTATTTTTAAAACCGTTTAGGAAACAATTCTCAAAAAAAAAGAGTAATTAAATTGCATGAAAAATGAAACAAAATACAGTAAATTTTAAACAATAAAGATTTCTGGCAAAGGTATCAATTTATTTAATCAATAATATATTTAATTATTATGCAGTTAATATTAAAAGAAAAATCAACTCAAGCCAAAATTGCAGAACGATTTATTGCTTCCGTGGATTGTAGCGGATGTATACTTGTCTTTATGCAATTTCTTACGCCTTAGAATAGTTTACAGAAGGAGTAAAGAAACTAAACAATCATCCTGCCTGCATAGATACCACGTTTTGATTTTATAACGGCCATGTAAAATGTACCTGTTTTTCATAACATGACAATTCTCCCCTTGAACTTGAATCCTCCTTATATTCAGACATAAACAAAAATAAAATAGCGAAAGAAAAACAAAATTTAAACTTACTGTCCAGCTGTCAAATTGACCCTATTTCTTTTATTACCCTATTCAATTAAATACAATGAACAGGTTCAAAAAACGAAATAGGGTCACAGGAGAATCTTATCAAACAATTTGTGATAAAAAAAAAACTAACTTGGACCAATATTAAGCAAAACTAAAAATTGAATTCTCATGACAATTGCTAAAACTAACAGTATTGCCTTTATATGCTGATTCTAAATATATAAAATTCTTTCGGTATATTGTTACCCATCCCAAAATTAAAAATCTGAGAAAATTTGCCCGATTTTTGAAAAAAAAAAAGAAACAACCCAAAGAAGCAAGCAATCTTATTGAAAATCCCTTTATTAATACATCATATCAGAGAACCCTGCCGTAGAGGTTCCCAGCTCCAATCTTCAAAATGTGGGTGTGTAGCATTGTTTTTCAGAACAAACATCGTCAATGCAATATTATTTGTTATGCTTTATCCCAGGGGGGATTGCATTCAACCGAAGGTCCAAGATAATTGGAAGGGAACTCATTCAAACGTAAATTAAGTGACCATACAGATTGGGCCAGGGGAAAGTCTTGTCTTCCGCCATTTTAGGGCACCAAACTACGATAAACAAATAAGAAGAACAACAGGGAATTTTTTTTTATATACAAGACAGTGGAAAGCAACTTTAAATGAATATTTCGACCCTATATCCAAGGGCCGTCCTCAGCAAAACAGACGAAGAGAATAAAAACACTATAAAAGAAACTTACATTAAAATTCAATCATTAAAACTGTTTAAAAAGTTTTTAAAAACAGCCCTAATATCATTACTTCAAGGAAGTTCAACCAGGACAACCAGCCCTAATGATATTAGGGCTGTTTTTAAAACTTTTTAAACAGTTTTAATGATTGAATTTTAATGTAAGTTTCTTTATAGTGTTTTTATTCTCTTCGTCTGTTTTGCTGAGGACGGCCCTTGGATATAGGGTCGAAATATTCATTTAAAGTTGCTTTCCACTGTCTTGTATAAAAAAAAAAAATTTCCCTGTTGTTCTTCTTATTGTTTATGATGGAAAGGCAGTGTGGTCTTCGTCGCTATTTACCAAACTACGACTTTACCCCAAAGAGGACGAATTTTCTGAGAAGCTAATTGAATTAAAAGTATCAATCACTATATTTTAGGCTTCCCGGTTGCAAAAGAACTAATGCCACATGGTGGTAGTACTGGATTCAACCAAGTTGATTCGCTTAATCTGTAATGAACTTAGGCTACGTTTGTTGGCCTGTAATTGCGTATCAGCTATAATGAGGGGGGGGGGGGGGGGGTTGAGTCATTGTTTAGTCAAGGATAGGGTAAATTCCTAAAAAAAGTACATTTTAATGCACAAACTGCTTTAAGATGTTTTATTACACGGCCGTTATAAAATCAAAACGTGGTATCTATGCAGGCAGGATGATTTTTGAGTTTCTCTACTCCTTCTGTAAACTATTCTAAGGCGTAGTAAATTGCATAAAGACAAGTATAAATCTGTTATAATCTACGGAAGCAATAAATCGTTCTGTAATTTTGGTTTGACTTTGATTTTCTATTAATATTAAATACATAATAATAAAATATATTATTGATTAAATAAATTGATACCTTTGCCAGAAATACTTCTCATTTAAATTTACTATATTTTGTTTCAGTTTACATGCAATTTAATTGCTCTTTTTGAGAATTTTTTCCTAAAAGTTTTTAAAAATAAACTTATTCCTACAATAAAATATTCTGAATTATATTCCCTGTCACCCACCCACCACTGCTATTTTGGCGTCTGCCCTCCCCCCCCCCCTGGAAAAATTTTCTACCGGCGCCCTTCATAGGTTTGGCTGTTTTTATTTGGGATTTTTTTCCCAAAAGTTTTGAAAAATAATCTTTTTCCTACAAAAAATATCCTAAATTATATTCCCTGTCACCCAGCCATCACTACTATTTTGGCGTCTGCCCCCCCCCCGCTAGAAAATTTTCTTCCGGTGCCCTTGGTAGGTTTGGAAAATGTTGTGACATCTTGAATTGAATTTTAAAATTAAATCGATTCCTGCATAATGCCCTATATACCCACTTCCTCTATATTTCCTCCTAAAACTATGATCAAGAGGGCCGATCGAACCAAACCAATACAATAGTCGTGAAATGTTGGAAAAAAATTCCCTTGAATGGAAATTGCCTATTATTGTGTTTTTTTTCCCTGATTTGGCAGTGATTATTGGATAAAAAAGTATGTTCCTTTCGAATTTAACCCGGGACTCCCTAACTTCAAAACATGATGAGATCGAAAGTCAAAATATTTATTCCAATAAGAGAGACTGAAAGTTACGCTCCTGGAGACAAAACTCCCTTAAATATCCTAGATATGATTTATAAACAAACAAAAATTAATTTAAAAACATATAAAAATATTAAAATTTAAATGCCTCCAACTTGCTTTGGCCAAGGATGAGGATTGAGCAGGGGCAGATCCAGGATTTTTTTATGGGGAGGGGGCAAAATAGGTTGATCCGATAAAAAAAATTTGGGGGGGGGGGGGGCGCAAAATAGGTTGATCCGATAAACTTGCGTTAGGAACAACTTTAATTAACGCAAACTTGAGTTAATTAAGTAAATTATGCTACTTTAGGCTAAGCTAGGGGGGGCCCTTGCCCCCCGGATCCGCCACTGGGATTGAGCTGGGTTTTGCTCAACGAAATTATCTGATTTTATTTTCGGGTGTAGATCATAGCAATGAAGCTGTCAGCACCTTGAAATTTCTTAATAATGCTCATTATGAAAAAAAAATTGTTAAAAAAAGAAAGAAAAAAAGGATGTCATAAACCGGTCTATGGTCATCATGGTTGCAGCGTCAGATGCAACCTAGTGAAGAACAAACTCTAGCCCATAGTAGCCGAAAATTTAAAAACTATTTTTGAAAAAAAAATGTCAAGTGAGGAAAAATTGCCATTTGAATCTGATTCAGAAACGGCAACTGTTATTTCCGTTAACCTAAATGGTAACAAGTTATTTTAGCGAAAGCAAATTTATGAAAATTGCGAAAAACTGCCTGAAACCTTACAATAATGACGTCGAATCGGGAAGAAAAACCTAACTACTGGAATCACCATAGCTGAAAACCCTATGAAGAAGAATTGCAGTCCACCATCTTAAAGCAACATGGAAAATCAATTCTTTGTAGGGGAATACGGGGTGGGACGGGGTAAGGGGCGGAACGAGGTAGGTGATTTTTAGATGACAAGAAAGGTTCTGCGCCAAGCGGCAATAGCTGCAACTACTCCAGCTCGATACAGCTGAACTGCGGCATCCATCTTGGTTTAGTTTCCTTTCGTTTGATGAGTGAACCTGTTGTCGTATAGTTCTTTGCTGCTGGATTGCAACTTTTATTGATTTTGTAATTAAGGTAAGGTTAACACGCTTCTTTGTATTACAACTGTAGCTAGTCATACTTGTAGTACGTTCAATGGGCTTTGTTTTAGTCACCTCATTGTTTCTTTAATTGAAGTTTTTGCGTGGCCACAACCTCCAAATAATAAGGCGTGTTCCTGTGGCGGAACGGGTGGGGAAGTACCCCATTCTGCCCCGCACTATTTTGATCTGACCAGTCGTTAAAATTGGGTCAGTAACTTTTCTTAATTTACTTCCAGATGGTTCGTGTGTATAAGAAAAGGACAAACAGACACTCCTGGTCTACTGAGGCGATGGACAATGCTGTTGAAGCGGTTATTTCTGGTCGATGTGGCTGCCTGAAGGCTTTTAATGAGTTTGACATTCCCCAAACTACTCTTGAAAGATACGTTAAGAAGAAAAGAAAATCCTGAGTATCTGATTGATAAAACTGATGGAAAATTTCAAGCCGTGTTTACCCAAGTAAAGGAACTTGAGCTTGTGACGTACTTAAAACTATGGAGGCGCGGTTATTTTGTCTGAAAATGAAGGTCTTACATACCTTAGCTTGCCAGTTAGCTCAAAGAAATGGCATACCTCATAGATTTCAAAATGGAATAGCTGGTCAAGACTGGGTCAACGGATTTCTTAAGAGAAATCCTATTCTGTCTATTCGTAAGCTAGAGTCAACATCTGGTGAAAGAGCTATGGGATTAAATAGAGTGGCCGTGGATAGTTTTTTTAAGATAAGCACAAAATTACAGCGTCCAAGATATTTAAATGTGATGAAACTGGTATTTCAGCGAACCCTAAGAACCATTCAAAAATCATTGCTTGTAAGGGTAAACGACAAGTTTGTGCAATAATTTCTGCAGAAAGGGGGGAGGCCTTAGCTTGCCTGATTTGCATATCTTCAAGTGGATCATACATGCCCCCCCATGTTAGTTTTTCCGAGGAAGAAAATACAGAAGGATTTTGAGCTGGGACTACCTCCAGGGAGTTGGGCTGAGGTTCACAGCACTGGATGGATGACCACTGAGCTGCTCTTAGTGTGGTTTAAAAAATTTGCAGCATTTTGTAAGGCATCAAAGGACATTCCGGTTCTTCTCATATCAGACAGACATTCAACCCACACGAAGAACCTAGAGGTCATATACTACGCAAGAGATAATGGCGTTTCCTTGCTTTGTTTACCCCGCATTGTTCTCACAAGTTTCAACCGCTTGATGTGTCTTTCATAAAGCCTCTGAGCCTCCACTACGCTGACGAGCTTCGAAAGTGGCTCCATTGCAACTCAGGGAAAGTCGTAGCGCTGTTTCAAATTTGAACGCTCTTCGGATCAGCTTTTATCCAGAGCGTCTCTATGAATACTGCAATTAAGGGGTTTAAAGCAACAGGAATTTGGCCACCTAGCCCTGCCATATAATCTGATTCAGATTTCCTAGCAGCTGACACTACTGACATAAAACGAGCTGGACCTTCAACCCAAAAAGCGATTGAGGAAACTCCAACAACAGAGAAAGAACAAGTGGGAAAATCTTCGTCTAGCTCATCTGTTGATAAAGAAAATCCCTACACTTGTAGTGACAGGGGTGAAGATGTGACAGTTTCTAGCCCTACCATTGGTGTTAATGGCACCCCAGCTAAATAGGTTCAATTTAACATGGATGACATGGCTGCTCCTGGATGCTCTTGGCTGACAACTGACATGAATGACTCTCCAACTGAATTTATTGTTCATCTGACAATTTAATTTCTATTCCGAAAGTCGGAGGAAGTACAAAAAGGACGAATCGAAGGAGGGAGAAGGCTGCAGTTATAACTAACTCACGGTAAGAAAAAGAATTAGAGAGGATGCTATAAAAGTAAAAAAAAGAAAAGGAGATTGCCAAGACGGAAAGAGCACTGAAGATACTTTTTAAGAAAGAAAACAAAACATTAACAATAAAAACAAAAGGAAAGTGCCTGAATAAGAGTGAAGAAGTGCCAAGAAAAAAAAAAAAAAAAAAACAAGAAGAGAAATAAACAACCTGAAACTTACGGCAGTGATTCTGACGAGTTTTCCGACTGTGAATGTTTATATTGTTATGAGTTTTACTCAAGGTCAACTGAGGGTAGGGTTGCCTGTTTTATGTAAAACATGGGCTCACAATTCCTGTGCAGGAATTGACAGCAAGGACGATGAGGCTATCCTTGTATGTGAATTTTGTAATTCAGAATGAGATTAATTTGATGGAAGAATATGTTTAAGCTAGTTGTGTTGCCTTAAACAAAATGGATTAAAAAGCCAAATTATAGTTTTATTTTTATTAATCAGATTAAATAATTAATTTAATTAATCAGAATCAGACTAATTTGATGAAAGAATATGTTTAAAATAGTTTTGTTCCGTTATTCAAAATCAACAAAAGCCAAATAACAGTTTTACTTATTTAGATATACTGTTTTAACTACCACGCCGTTCTGCCCGGGTACGGGGCAGAACGGGGTATTTGATCTTTTTTATATTTTAATAAAATCAATAATAATTGTGTTCACTTTTTACAATATGAGTGCGAAGCTTTGTTTACAACAATACAATGTACTGTTATGAAATTTTTTAGCCTTTTATATTGACTCCTTCTAATTAATAAAAATCATTTTAAACTTAGTACCCCGTTCGACCCCGTGTTCCCTATGGCATTGCAAGGGAAGTAGTAACGTGTCCCTTGTTTTCTTCTTTTTTTTTCTTCTCCCTGTTAGATGCCAAGCCGTCTCAAGTGGCAAAAAAAAATATACAAAAGAATAACAACTATCTTTGTTCTTGTTTCTTCTGTTTTTCTTCCTGTTTGAAGCTTTGTCTTTGTCTGTAGAAATTAACAACCCATTGTTTTTTTTTTCGCCTGGTCGACAATTTCTGTGCATTGGTCAACGATGATAATATTTCATTGGTAATTTTTTTATGTACACTTTGTGGTGCTAATTGTTTACCTCTTTGGATCTCTTGATCTGGATTGTTTACTTTTTTAATGCTACATTTTTGTATTTTTGTGCCACCCTCTTGGAGAATTTATTTAGTTTTTGGGGTGGCTATTAAGCTAATCTCGCCCCATACTTATGACCAAAAGGGGGAAATAGATGCACCTTTTAGGACACTAATTTTATTTTCGGGTGTAGATCATAGCAATGAAGCTGTCAGCACCTTTTTACCTTTTTGGATCTCTTGATCTGGATTGTTTACTTTTTTAATGCTACATTTTTGTATTTTTGTGCCAGCCTCTTGGAGAATTTATTTAGTTTTTGGGGTGGCTATTAAGCTAATCTTGCCCCATAGTTATGACCAAAAAGGCCCATAGTTTGGCATAATATATATATATATATATATATATATATATATATATATATATATATATATATATAATATATATATATATATATATATATATATATATATATATATATATATATATATATATATATATTATATATATATATATATATATATATATATATATATATATATATATATATATATATATATATATATATATATATATATATATATATATATATATATATATATATATATATATATATATATATATATATATCTTAGTATGTTACTTCACTTTTCTTGTTGCTGAGTTTAGAAAGCTATGAATTTATGAGGGTGTGGTATATAAGTTATGACCAAAAAGGGGAAATAGATGCACCTTTTAGAACACTGTACTCTTTTGCAAAGCTAGTTTCTTGGAACATAGATTTTTGGCTTAGGAAGGTGGGATAGTTTGCCTTTGGAGGTACATCACACACATGTAATTCTTCAGAAGCAGTTAAAGCATATGAGCTGATCAGTTGTGTTGTTTTTGTTTTAATGTATTTTTCTCTTTTTTCTTCAAGAACGGCACCTGGCGAAAGATCATACGTCTGGCTAATCTGGCTTTATCTCCTAGAGCATTTTTAAATATATTTTTTTTTTATGTTTTTGCTTTTTCCATATTGAAAAAGCATCTAATGGTGGATTACGTGAAAACCATTTTTGTCAGAAGAAACACGAAGAACATAAATTTCATAAATATCAAGGACCCCCTCCTGTTTTTAAATTTTTTAGACACGCCAAGCAGAGAAGGACACGGAGAGAAATCCTCCAAAGATTTGGAATCCTACAAAGGTTTAGAATTGGTGATTTCGCCAATAAGCGACAAGTTTCCAAAAAAGGAGGGGGGGGGGGAATACAAATTCTCTGTCATAGAGACTTTCTCTGAGAAAATGCTTGGGTTTTCCCTCCATTACTCACAAAGAAAATGGGATATGATGCTTTTGAAATTGATATTAGAAAAATTTGAATATGGGTTACTTCGTCCGCTTAAGCGAGAGTTTCAAATCCTTCTCGTGTAGACTTGTCCTCTTGACTTAGCTACTCAGCTCTGCGAATTCAATCCATAGTATGCTACACAAAATGAATGTTTCGTAAGAGTGAAAAAAATCCTTTGAATTTCTAGCGTGATCAATGAACAGTTATATGTGCAATGAAGGTTTTAGGGCCTCCAAGGTAAGACAAAAAACTATTTGGATATCATAAGTCCCATTTTGAGTGTTTTTGAATCATAAAAGAAAGATGTATAATTCAGTTTTTGGTAAAAAAAAAACTTCCAGTTGCCTTTAGAACTAATAAGAAGCATAAGAGTACATTGAATCAATCGATTGAGCGTCTTTCATTTGATGTGGCAGGCTATCCATATCAATTTGACACAAATTGCCACATAACACCTTTCAAATTGTCAAAACCTACTTGATTGCACTTTTTTTTTAATCTCAGTTTTTAACATACTGAGTTAAAAAAAAAAGTTTTCAGCTCAGTTTTTCCTCGTATAACTACAAGTTAACTATATATGACCAATATCACTAAGTACTGGGTTGTGTCTACTACGACTAGCATAACTTCGTAATTTATCAATAAAGTTATTTTTTGAAAAATCACTTTTATTAGGTTAAAATCATTTAACAAAAACAATTCTTTTGAATTGGAAGCTTATATACAAGGGAAAAAGCACTTGGGTACTTTAAAGCTAAACTTTGGCCATTCAAGGTCAAAACACATTAAATCTGCAATTCAAGTTTCGAGCAGTTGTACTTTGAAGCTATTTAGTTAATAAGCCTTTTTGGTAATTTTGTCTTATAGCAACCACACTCAAGATCTTGTATCGCGAACATGAGACAATAACCGGTTTTCATGGTTTTATACCAGACAATGTCAGCTTCGGCTCGGTGGGGAAACTACATTGTAGCTATATTTTAATTAAATATTTAATTTGTATTTTGGTTAGGTTAGGTTAGTTTAGGTTACGTATTTAATATAATGCGGTTTGGGCGGCCCCCCCCATAATTCTTTGTTGTAGTTTTCATTATTTTGTTGATAAAGTATTATATTTTCATCATATTATGTTTTATTTCATTAGCATTAATCAAACTTCATTTCTCGACAGAACTTGAGTGTAGTGGTTATAAGACACAACTATCGCCTTTTTTCAATATTGCCTTTTTGATGATAAAAAAGGGGGAAATGAAGCTATGCAATAATTCTCTGGTTTTACCAATCGTTAAAGTATCGACAGTAATCGTGCAAAGTACATCTGCCTCAAAACTGTGAAGAATCGAAAGAATGTGTTTTTGTTTTGAGGAGCCGAACTCAACACTGGGACGTCATGTATTTTAGTGGCAAAAGTTGGAGGGGAAGTAGGGGACATGGGCATTATACCCCCAATTTCAACCACTACCCCCTTATTAACAAATAAATTTTTAATTTTCATTTTAAAAAAATGTCTGTTTTGGTTTTTTAATTGAAAAATTGAAAAAAAACAAATTTACCCCTGAAAATAAAATTTTTTGTTAAAAATGAACTTTATCATTAAAATTTCGCTGAAAATAATCTAGTGAGTAATCTGGAAGTTCATTATTTTGTGAAAGACCCGAAAAGTTTTTTTTTTTTTTTGTGTGTATAAGTATGTTAGTTTCAATTGTAGGCCTATTATTTTAGTAATTCTATTGATGACGGTTGCTGTATATGTGATCGAAATTTTCCCCTGAAAAATAAGAGCAGATCAAGTGCCAATCATTAAAAATAAATATTTCATTGAAATAATGGAGAGTGATGATTTTACTAAGGGGTTGTCCACTCTCCGTCACCTGGCATATATCTTAGAGGAAAATTGTTCAACCACGCTTGACAAACTCTACACCACACAAGTGCTCATTTCCACCAAGCCGTGACTCCTCACGCCACAAATAGCAAACATCTCTCACGAGTTACCAGGTGCATCAATTTAACAAAATGATGGGGGAGGCAAAAATATGTTTTTCCAATCGGGGTGAGGGGGAATTCCATTGTTTTTTTTTTTTTTGTTTTCTTCAATGAAACTACAAAAAAATGGCTTTTTAATGAAATATATCTAAAACGAAACTATTTTCAAAATCTAAGGTCGGAAAAAAATCAAGGGGGCAATTTCCCCGCTCCCCAGTTAACGTTCCTGAGAGTGACATGCGGTCCGTGGTGCAAACGAAAATAAACTACCCCTTGGATCTGACGACCAAAAATAAAGACAAAACGCTAAAATGTAGCAGGAAAAATAATCAAAAGTTGTTTTAAAATTCTAACAAAAAAAGTTGTCGCATCTAAATAGTAGACTTAGATTTGTATTTTCTTTTAGCTTGTATTTTAGAACATAAAAGGTGATCAATTGCAAATTGTTTCTTAAAGAGTGCATTGGGAGATTATTGAATAATTGATTTGACGATCCCAAGTAGAGATTAATTGAGAAAATATAGTAGAGAAAACAAAATTGAAAGCCCAGAAATGTCTAAATATATAACACCGTAATAACGTAAACATGATAACTATCCGTTCACAATTTAACACTTTAGAAAAATACTTTAGACTTAGCATAAATAGAGAAATGAAACAAGTAAAACAAATTAAACTATATACGATTATACTTTGGTATGGATAACATTAAATTCTTTGTGGGTTTTCATACACTTTGGAGCTAAGGACTAACACTCTATGATTAACATTCCCCTGGATCTAAGACTCGTATTAGTGACACGTGTGACAACAATAAAGAAGGCCATCGATTTTCGGTAATAAGCTCTCCCCTATAGGGTATCTTATTTTTTCTTCTCCAAGTAAGGTACGGTTCTTGTTCTTGCAAAAGGACCAAGTGTTTTTCCACCTCACGTGGGATTTGAAATTTAGTTGTTACTTGGGAATTTGTTTAACTATAAGATACCCATCAAAGTACAGGCACGTACATGACCAATATTTCTTCCAACCGAGAGTTTTCAGAATAGCAGTATGAGTTGTTACTGGCTGTAGCAGAAAAGGTATATTTTTGTCATAAAGGAAAAATTTTAATTTTTTATCTTTGAACCTAGTCTTTCATCTGGTCATGATTTTGCTAGTACTTCACTATTCCAACAATAAAAGTTATAACGAGTTACCGAGAAGCAGCTCTGAACACAAGAGTTTGTTTCAGGGAAAGGAATTTGCAGTAAGTGTGTCTATCTTCGATCTTTCGGTCTTAAAGTTGGAGCGTACGCAAAAGCAGTAAGCCCTAAAGGGCTATTTTTACACTAGAAAGCCATAGAAAGACTTTCTTATCGAAGACCCAGCCTATTCCAGGGGTTTATGTATTTTATCCCAAAAGCAGAACTTCTTCGTTTTCATATAATTTTTCAACCTTTTGGAAGAAAGTCCAAACCCCACAAACCCTTCTACATTCATTTATACCCAGTTGAATTACCGTGCCCGGAAAATGAGATTGAAGAGAGGCAGAAAAAAACTGTCAAGGCTATTCTCGACGACTAATTTTTGGGAGACTATAATTGATTTGAGGTAATAATCCAAAGTTAAGACTTAGAACCTTTGAGCATAATTACGGAAAGGATTTTTTGGACATGGACTTGACTTTAACTGAATTATCTTACCTTCAATAAACTTAATTAAACTTAAAAGGCACACTAAGATAATTTTCAACACAGCATGATTAGTATGGAGCCTATTCCTAGAAAATCCCGCATAAGTGATAATAATGAAAAAAATTCATTCTTAATATAGGCATGAACCCATGGTGATTATGATAGGCTTCAAGATGACGATTATTCCTTTCAAATACGTTTGCTCCACCAGCGATATCTCGAGATTCATACGTTTCCCCATATAATTTCTTGTATTTTCCAAATAATTCACCTATTTTTGCGTTTTTGTATTTTATATCTCACCTGAATTTTACTCCCTCTCCCTTTAAAGAATAGATCCAGTGGAGTAATTGTTATGTCCATTATGGGGTTTTTTAATGGCTTGACAGACGTAGCGTTTTCTTCCAGAGCTGGAAAAGTAAACGCGGAGGACCATAAGCTGGATTTTTCACTGAATAAGCACCTTATTCTTGGCAAATCTGTAACACAAGGATGCTCCACCAAGAATATTTACTTGGCCAAGCCATAAAGGGTATACTAAGTGAGAGTGATTGAGCTTAAACTTTTATAGTAACTAGCTTCACAAGCTATTTTTGATATCTTCCAACTTATTGTTACAGTCTCTCAACCCTTAACAAATAAGGGTAAAAAAAGTTTAAAATGGGCGCTATTTTAGAGCAAAATCCTAGAGCAACAGTGGAAATATGGCCGTTAAATATTGCCCGGCCGTATTGGATACGTGCAGCCGTTGATAGCCTGAAAATGTCAGCCATTTACTCTTCTCCTTAAATTATAGAAGATCTTATATTAATAAGGACTTATATGAGCTAAAACAGATATTTAGAAATTGAGTACATTTATATCAAAATTACTACCACTTTGTTTATTCTATTGCTGAACATGGAAACTATCTTTGAAACCAAAATATTTAGAAACAGGTATTTTTAAAAAATAATACAGTATAATAAAATATAAAAAAACTACTTAATAAGTCCGATAATTTAGGCTTCACATCTGGAAACCTTTATCTAGTGAAAAAAACTAACTTAAACTTGAGTTGATAAAGGCTTCCAGATGTGAAGCCAAACAAGTCTGACTTTTATTATTATTTTTGCATTAATAAGTTTGTTATTCTATTTTCACTGTCTTGTTAAAAATTTTACCCGTTTTTACTATATTTTCGTTTCAATTTTAAATATAAAGGCAGTGTGGTCCAAGCAATTATCTACAAAAATTATCTGTTATATTTTGACGGAGATAATAAAACAAAAGGTAGTACAAGAAATAGAAGGAAGTTGTCGGGCAACGCGCAGTTCAACTTATGACAAATTTATCTGCTAGAACTTCCACTTGAACCAGGCCTTTCGCAAATTATAGAAGATCTTCTATTAATAAGAATTTTTTTTTTAGCAATGCTAAATATTTAGAAAGAGATTAGGTTTATATATAAAATAAAAAAAACATATCCCTTTTTTATTCCGTTTTTGGAATATGCAAATTATCAGTGTTATTTTGATGGAGATAATGAAGCAAAAGGGGGTAGATGAAATCCAGAAATTGGAGAAATTTGCCTGCCAACACGTGGATCAACTTGTGGCAGAGTTAATCTGCTAGGACTTCCACTTGAGCCTGGCATATTCAGACAGAACATACTCAGAGGATTTAAATTAAGTCCATGTAAAGAAGCCCACTGCGTCCATAGATTTGTTGGCAAAGAAACATTGGAAGGTTGGTTTCTCATAGCACTGTGTAATAGCATTGCTGAATTTTGTATGCTAAAATCGGGACAGGGAGGTCTGCTTGCTGACCATAAAAGGTTGCCAAGAGCAGCAGCTCGCGCACGATCACTAAGGATTGCATCAACTTCTGGATCAGGATGCAGCCGCAACGGTGGAGGTCGAGAATAAGAAGGATCGAGCAGCAAGGTATCCATTGTATCCCTTAAAAATAAAAAAATTTATAAGTGTTTTGAAGTTCTGTTATCATAGATAATGTTTTTTATAAAAATAAAATGGCCAGTGTACAATTGTTTTAATTTCCGTCAAATGGCTCAAAAGCCATCTCAAATGGCTTGCGTCTTAGATGAAATTTTTTCGCTTGATTTTGTTACATCGTTCTCAACCATCGACTTTAATATTACAATCTTCTCAGTTTTTCCACAAATATAGTGAAACTGGAAAAATTGTTTTATTTATAAGTACGCATAAAGCACATTCAAACATTCTAACCGTTCTAAATCAATCACTTGGTTCGATAAAAAACATAAGTATGAGCCACTCTTGAGCCACTGATGGCACATTGTGTGTCGAATCGATGTGTTTTAGTTGGTGGGTCTTTTGTTAAAAGACAGGTAGCAGACTTATCACCCAACCTTACGGCAGGCCTTTTGCCTCGTATTAACTAGCAGAACACTAACCCACTGTGCTATCACAGGTTGAATCAATCACTTATTAAATAATAAAAAACCTACAAAACTGAAAAATCGGTTATCCTATCTTGGGGGGGGGGGCTTGGAGTTAAAGCTATGCTAAATATTTTGTTGTATCAAATTAGTAATATACTCATGTGAGGAATCCTCATTCAAACATCTTGTTTTATGTTTTAAATAATATTTAATAGTCTAATCTTTATAAGACTAAATAGATAATCTTATTTCAAATCTGTGTAAGCAAATCCTAACCTTTGAGGTAATTTTTTATTCTAACCTTGGAGGATCTGGGGTTGATTTTAGGTGCACGTGCCACTCCTTCCATTAAAAAAAAATAGTACTACTTACAGGGTAATAGAGACAAAAAATTACGACGGGGGAGCTAAACTTTTATCGGTACCCCCCTCATACCCCAGCCAAGCATCAATTCTGTATCCACCCCTGGTTGGTAACGCAATACATATAAAAGTAATGCAAGGATAGTTGCACTACAGGAAAAAGAGTGGACAGGGGGAAAATGTTTAAGACTCGGAAATAACACATCTGTCCTTTTCAAGGTGAACTTTAAAAATTAAGTAAATTAGTGCCTGAAAACTAGGCCAGGATTTCTCTCGTGTTTCTTCTTCCAAAGAAAGGCGGTTTTATGTTGTATGCACCACCCGTGGAACATCGTTTACAAGTGAGTGTTTTGTTACAATATGTTACGTAACTTTATATTTGAATTTAATTTTAATATATTTATATCTGACACTTCATATATTTCAACCGTTTTTTCCTGCTGCTAGACAAACGCAGAACGTATTGATACAATTTCCAAATACACAATTATCCAATTCCCAAAATAAAAGCAACAAAAGTAATGCTACGGGTAAAGCATGGGGATAAACATACAAGAACGGAAAACACGGAAATTTACAGCAAGTTACAGCTAAAATTGAGCATTGAGTTATTAACAACCTACTGCAGCACCAAACCAATGGGGACTATCTCTGCTGGCCACACTCCTCTCCCACCAAAATCTATTCAAAGCTTCAACCCCCCTACCATATGCTTTAAATAATCTTTAAGCCCTTCCTTATGGCCTCTTTCCAATCAATCGTCCCCATTCTTTACTTAGGCAGCGCAATCGCGCTGCCTATGATTTATACAACAACTTTCTATACAAAACTTATGTACCCCCAGGGCATAACTTACAACCCTTGCACTGAGGGCTTTGAGGGGGTTATCATCCTAAAAGACCTAATTTCCAGAACGTTCAACTACGTTGAACAAAATGGATATCTCAAAATTTAGATTGGATGTGTTTTGGAAAATGGAGGGCATGAGAGGGGCGTTAGTCGCTATCCAATAACTTTCAACTATTAAAAAAGGCACTAGCCCTTTCAATTTCCAATTGAATGAGCCCTTTTTAAGTTTTCTACGACAACGCTTTCAATAAAAACTTACATACAACCCTTGCATAACATACAACCCTTGCAGGGCATAACATACAACCCTTGCACCTAGGGCTCTGAGGGGTTATCATCCTAAAAGACCTAATTTCCAGGACTTTCAACTACGTTGAACAAAATGGATATCTCAAAATTTTTATTCGATGTGTTTGGGAAAATGGGGGGCGTGAGAGGGGCGTTAGTCACTATCCAATCAATTTCAACTATTAAAAAAGGCACTAGTCCTTTCAATTTCTTAATGAATGAGCCCTTTTGAAGCTTTTACGACAGTAGGGAAGCCTCTGTAGATACGAAACGAACACAAGTGTTGCCATCTATAATCAAGTCTAACGCTGACAGGTTTATAATTTATTCATGGATTATTGATCGACTCTAACGGGTCAATGACACCTAGGAGAACTAGATTTCTGAGAAATTGATTTGCATAATCGCGGTGAATTATTGATCCACGAAAGGGGAATTAAGAAACAATATGGCTTCTTTGGTCTTTAGGTCTGAGAGATAAATGGTCTTTAGTGATAGAGATAAATTAATATTCTATTTTTTAAATATGGCTTCTCTGGTCATTAGGCTTAGTGATAAAATCTGGAATTAATATTCTTTCGAAACCTTAATAGTGTAGCTAGCAACACATTAGAGATGAAGACAGATTGAATATATTTTACGCGGGAAACGGTTTCCTGGGAATTTCAAATGTGACAGCGCAGGGATGCCGAAACAAAGGAATACGCAGAAATTACTTTTAGGGGATTATTTTGGCGAAACCGTTTGAGACATTTTAGAAGATGATTTAGGCAAAACTCCGTGATCGTTATAATATACAAGCTCCATTTGAACAGTGTTGTGAGGTCTCCTACCCCAACCCCAAAGGGCCCCATCCCCCCAGACCCCAAAACCCCCCCCCGGACCCCCTCCCCCGGGCCCCTCCTCCTTGGGCCCCCAGAGGGCCCCAATCCCCTTGGGCCCCCAAAGGGCCCCCCCAGGGCCACAAAAGAGCCCCCTTCCCCATTTTTTAATTCTTTTTTTGTGCATTTGAGACAAAGAAGGGCCCCCCACATTTCAAAAGGCTTTATTATATCTTTTCAGAACAAGTTCCTTTCTTAATGCCCCTCTTAAACCCATTTTACAAGTTGAAGTACTCATCCTTTTCACCACAACTTTACTTTACGGCTTTTTTGCACACCCCAACATCAAGCAATTACTTTTCAAAAGGCTTTATTATATCTTTTCAGAACAAGTTCTGTGCGTAATGTCCTTTCCTAAACCAATTTTACAACTTGAAGTACTGATCTTTTTTCACCACAACTTTACTTTAAATCTTTTTGAATACCACAACACCAAGCAATACTTTTCAAAAGGCTTTTTTATATCTTTTCAGAACAAGTTCTGTACGTAATGTCCCTCCTAAACCAATTTTACAACTTGAAGTACTCATCTTTTTCACACACAACTTTACTTTACGACTTTTTAAACACCCAAACACCATGCAATACTTTTCAAAGGCTTTATTATATCTTTTCACAACAAGTTCTTAACGTAATATCCTTCCTAAACCAATTTTACAACTTGAAGTACTCATCTTTTTCATCCACAACTTTCCTTTACGACTTTTTGCATACCCCAAGACCAAGCAATATTTTTCAAAAGGCTTTATTATATCTTTTCACAATGAGGTCTTTTCGTAATATCTCTCCTAAACAAATTTTACAAGTTGAAGTACTCATCCTTTTCATCCATAACTTTACTTTAAGACTTTTTGCATACTCCAAAACCCAGCAATATTTTTCAAAAGGCTTTATTATATTATTCCAGAACAAGGTCTTTAATTAATTTCCCTCATAAACCCATTTTACAAGTTGCAGTACTCATCCTTTTCACCCAATACTTTACATTGCAACTTTTTGAATACTCCAACACCCAGCAATACTTTTCAAAAGGATTTATTATATTATTCCAGAACAAGGTCTTTTCTTAATTTTCCCTCATAAACCCATTTTACCAGATGAAGTACTCATCTTTTTCACTCTCAACTTTACTTTATGACTTTTCACATACCCCAACACAAAGCAATACTTTTCAAAAGGCTTTAGTATATTATTTCAGAACAAGGTCTTTTCTTAATATCCCTCCTAAACCCATTTTACAAGTTGAAGTACTCATCCGTTTCACTCCTAACATTACTTTGCGACTTCTTTGCATACCCCAACATCAGGCAAGGTTCCACTTTAGTTCAGATTTTTCCCCAAAGACATAAATTTAAAGTTCTCCAAATTTTTTTGTAGAAGATATAAAAAAGTTATACATTGAACGTGAATATTTCACTATGAAGATAAGGAGCTCCACATTTATTCTGATATTTTTCCCAAAGACATAAAAAAATTTAAAGTAATGTTCTAAATTTTAGTGTAGAAGATAGGAAAAGTTAACTACGATTGTGAATATTTTCCAGGAAGATAAAAAGCTTCATTTTATTTCTAATTTTCTCAACGAGGCGAAAAAAGTTCAAGTTCTTTTCTTAATTATCCCTATGGAAAGAAAAAAAGTTACAGATCAATTCTATTTTTTCAAGAAAAAATAAAAATTTTCCACTTCAGTTCAGATTTTCTCAAAGAAATGAAAAAATTTAAATTAATATTCTAAATTTTTCATAGAAGATAGGAAAAGTTATACTTTGATCATGAAAAGTTAACTCAATTCTGAATTTTAACAAAGAACACAATTCGATTCTAATTTCTCCAGAGAAAATAAAAAGCTTCCACTTCAGTTTTTAATTTCACCAAGACATAAAGAAATTTAAAGTTCTATTCTAAAATTTTCTGTAGAAGATAAAAAAAGGTTATACCATAGCTGTGAATATTTGCTATCAAGTTAAAAAGTTCTACTTCAATTCTAAATTTTCTCAACGAAGTGAAGAAAAGTTCAAGTTCTATTCTGAATTTTCTCAACGAAAAAGAAATAAGTTACAGATCAATTCTATTTTTCCAGGGAAAATAAAAATTTTACACTTCAGTTCAGATCTTTCTCAAAGAGATGAAAAAATTTAAAATACTGTTCCCAATTTTTCATAGAAGATAGAAAAGTTCAAGTTCTCTTCTGAATTTTACCAAAGAACACACTTCAATTCTAATTTTTCCAGAGAAATGAAAAAAGCTTCCACTTCAGTTCTTAATTTCTCAAAGACATAAAAATTTGAAGTTCTGTTCTAAAGTTTTCCGTAGAATATAGGAAAATTTATTCTATGCTTGTGATTATTTTCCATGAAGATAAAAGTTTCACTTTAATTTCTAAATTTTCTTAAATTCAGTCCCGATTTTTCTCAATGAGATGAAAAAATTTAAAGTTCTGTTCCAAATTTTTCATAAAAGATGGAAAAAGTTATACTTTGATCGTGAATATTCGCCATGAAGATAAGGAGCTCCATTTTAATTATGAGTTTTTCTTGTAGAAGTGCAAAATGTTCAAGTTCTCTTCTGAATTTTCTTAAAGAAAAGAAAAAAAGTTAGCTCAATTCTGAATTTTACCAATGAAAATGAAAAAAGCTTCCATTTCAGTTCTTAATTTCTCAAAGACCTAAAAAATTTAAAGTTCTGTTACAAATTTTTCGTAGAAGATAGAAAAAAAAATTTATACTTTGATCGTGAATATTCACCATGAAGTAAAGGAGCTCCACTTTAATTCTGAGTTTTCTCGAAGAAGAAGTGCCAAACTTTCAAGTTCTCTTCTGAATTTTCTTAAAGAAGAGAAAGAGTTAGCTCAATTCTGAAATTTACCAATGAAAATGAAAAAAGGCTTCCACTACAGTTCTTAATTTCTCAAAGACATAAAAAATTTAAAGTTCAGTTCTAAATTTTTCCGTAGAAGATACGAAAAGCTATACTATGATTGTGGTTATTTCCCATGAAGATAAAAAGTTTCATTTTAATTCTAAATTTTCTTAAATTCAGTTCCGATTTTTCTCAATGAGATGAAAAACTTTAAAGTTCTGTTCCAAATTTTTCATAGAAGATAGAAAAAAATTATACTTTGATCGTGAATATTCACCATGAAGATAAGGAGCTCCACTTTAATTCCGAGTTTTCTCGAAGAAGTGCAAAATGTTCAAGTGCTCTTCTGCATTTTCTTAAAGAAGAGAAAGAGTTAGCTCAATTCTGAAATTTACCAATGAATGAAAAAAGGCTTCCATTTCAGTTCTTAATTTCTCAAAGACATAAAAAGTTTAAAGTTCTATTCTAAATTTTTCCGTAGAAGATAGGAGAAGCTATACTATGATTGTGAATATTTTCCATGAAGATAAAAAATTTCACTTTAATTCTAAATTGTCTTAAATTCAGTTCCAATTTTTTCAAAGAGATGAAAAAATTTGAAGTTCTGTTCCAAATGTTTCGTAGAAGATGAAGTTATAATTTGATCGTGAATATTCACCATGAAGATAAAAAGTTCCACTTTAATTGTAAATTTTGTCAATGAGTGAAAAAATGTTCAAGTTCTCTTCTAATTTTTCCAAGAAAATAAAAAGGTTCCACTTCAGTTCTGGTTTTTCTCAAATGGATGAAAAAATTTAAAGTTCTGTTCTAAATTTTAAATTAATTTTAGCTCCTTTGTCTTATAGATTTACCCCTCAAATTTTTAAATTAGAAAATGAGTGCGTAGTTCTATTATTAAAAAAATATTTCAAGCTCGTTCATCTAACCTCCAAAACTATAGGTTAGGTTAGGTATAAATAAATATTAATACATAAATAGAAACATTTCTCCATGTTTAAGTTAGGTTAGGTTAGGTTAGCTTATATTAGCGCTCATGATAAGCTAACCTAACCTAACCTAACTTAAACATGGAAAAATGTTTATATATTTATTTATTAATATTTATTTATACCTAACCTAACCTATAGTTTTGGAGATTAGATGAATTAGCTTGAAAGATTGTCTTTAATAATAGAAGGACGCACTCATTTTCTAGTTAAAAAATTTTAGGGGTAAATCCATAAGACAAAGGAGCTAAAATTTAATTTAAAATTTAGAACAGAACATTAAAGTTTTCATCTCTTTGAGAAAAACCAGAACTGAAGTGGAACCTTTTTGTTTTCTTGGAAAAGTTAGAAGAGAATTTGAAAATTTTGCACTTCATTGCGAAAATTTAGAATTAAAGTGGAACTTTTTATCTTCATGGTGAATATTCACGATCAAAGTATAACTTTTTTTTTATCTTCTACAAAAATTTGTAACAGAACTTTAAATTTTTCATCTCTTTGAGAAAAATTGGAACTGAATTTAAGAAAATTTAGAATTAAAAAGAAACTTTTTATCTTCATGGAAAATAATCACAACCATAGTATAACTTTTCCTATCTTCTACGGAAAAATTTAGAACTGAACTTTAAATTTTTTATGTCTTTGAGAAATTAAGAACTGCAGTGGAAGCCTTTTTTCATTTTCATTGGTAAATTTCAGAATTGAACAAACTCTTTCTCTTCTGGGAGAAAATTCAGAAGAGCACTTGAACATTTTGCACTTCTTCGAGAAAACTCAGAATTAAAGTGGAGCTCCTTATCTTCATGGCGAATATTCACGATCAAAGTATAACTTTTTTTTCTATCTTCTACGAAAAATTTGGAGCAGAACTTAAAATTATTATGTTTTTGAGAAATTAAGAGCTGAAATGGAATATTTTTTTCATTTTCATTGGTAAAATTCAGAATTGAGCTAACCTTTTCTCTTCTTTAAGAAAATTCAGAAAAGAACTTGAACATTTTGCACTTCTTCGAGAAAACTCAGAATTAAAGTGAAGCTCCTTATCTTCATGGCGAATATTCACGATCAAAGTATTAATTTTTCTATCCTCTATGAAAAATTTGGAACAGAACTTTAAATTTTTTCATCTCTTTGAGAGAAATCGGAACTGAATTTAAGAAAATTTAGAACTAAAGGTAAACTTTTTATCTTCATGGAAAATAATCACAACCATAGTATAACTTTTCCTATCTTCCACGGAAAAAATTTAGAACAGAACTTCAAATTTTTTATGTCTTTTAGAAATTAAGAACTGAAATGGAAGCTTTTTTCATTTTCATTGGTAAATTTAAGAATTGAGCTATCTCTTTCTCTTCATTAAGAAAAATTCAGAAGAGCACTTGAACATTTTGCACTTCTTCGAGAAAATTCAGAATTAAAGTGGAGCTCCTTATCTTCATGATGAATATTCAGGATCAAAGTATAACTTTTTTCTATCTTCTATGAAAAATTTGGAACAGAACTTTAAATTTTTTCATCTCATTGAGAAAAATCGGAACTGAATTTAAGAAAATTTAGAATTAAAGTGAAACTTTTTATCTTCATGGAAAATAATCACAATCATAGCATAACTTTTCCTATCTTCTACGGAAAAATTTTGAACTGAACTTTAAATTTTTTTATGTCTTTGAGAAATTAAGAACTGAAGTGGAAGCTTTTTTCATTTTCATTGGTAAATTTCAGAATTGAGCTAACTTTTTTTCTCTTCTTTAAGAAAATTCAGAAGAGAGAACTTGAACATTTTGCACTTCTTCGAGAAAACTCAGAATTAAAGTGGAGCTCCTTATCTTGATGGTTAATATTCACGATCAAGGTATAACTTTTTTCTATCTTCTACGAAAAATTTGGAACAGAACTTCAAATTTTTTTCATCTCATTGAGAAAAATCGGAACTGAATTTAAGAAAATTTAGAATTAAAGTGAAACTTTTTATCTTCATGGAAAATAATTACAATCATAGTATAGCTTTTCCTACCTTTTACGGAAAAATTTAGAACTGAACTTTAAATTTTTTATGTCTTTGAGAAATTAAGAACTGAAATGGAAGCCTTTTTTCATTTTTTGTAAATTTCAGAATTGAGCTAACTCTTTCTCTTCCTTAAGAAAATTCAGAAGAGAACTTGAACATTTTTGACTTCTTCTTCGAGAAAACTCAGAATTAAAGTGGAGCTCCTTATCTTCATGGTGAATATTCACTATCAAAGCATAATTTTTTTTTCTATCTTCTACGAAAAATTTGGAACAGAACTTTAAATTTTGTATGTCTTTGAGAAATTAAGAACCGAAACAGAAGCTTTTTTCATTTTCATTGGTAAAATTAAGAATTGAGCTAACTTTTTTCTCTTCTTTAAGAAAATTCAGAAGAGAACTTGAACATTTTGCACTTCTTCGAGAGAACTCAGAATTAAAGTGGAGCTCTTTATCTTTATGGTGAACATTCACGATAAAATTATAATTTTTTTTCTATCTTCTATGAAAAATTTGGAACAGAACTTTAAATTTTTTCATCTCTTTGAGAAAAATCGGAACTGAATTAAGAAAATTTAGAATTAAAGTGAAACTTTTTATCTTCATGGAAAATAATCACAGTCATAGTATAACTTTTCTTATCTTCTACAGAAAAATTTAGAACAGAAATTTAAATTTTTTATGTCTTTGAGAAATTAAGAACTTAAATGGAAGCCTTTTTCATTTTCATTGGTAAATTTCAGAATTGAGCTAACTCTTTCTCTTCTTTAAGAAAATTCAGAAGAGCACTTGAACATTTTGCACTTCCTTGAGAAACTCAGAATTAAAGTAGAGCTCCTTATCTTCATGGTGAATATTCAGGATCAAAGTATAACTTTTTTCTATCTTCTATGAAAAATTTGGAACAGAACTATAAATTTTTTCATCTCATTGAGAAAAATCGGAACTGAATTTAAGAAAATTTAGAATTAAAGTGAAACTTCTTATCTTCATGGAAAATAATCACAATCATAGCATAACTTTTCTTATCTTCTACAGAAAAATTTAGAACATAAATTTAAATTTTTTATGTCTTTGAGAAATTAAGAACTGAAATGGAAGCCTTTATCATTTTCATTGGTAAATTTCAGAATTGAGCTAACTCTTTCTCTTCTGTGAGAAAATTCAGAAGAGCACTTGAACATTTTGCACTTCTTCGAGAAAAATCAGAATTAAAGTGGAGCTCCCTATCTTCATGGCGAATATTCACGATCTAAGTATAACTTTTTTCTATCTTCTACGAAAAATTTGGAACAGAACTTAAAATTTTTTATGTCTTGGAGAAATTAAGAGCTGAAATGGAAGATGTTTTTCATTTTCATTGGTAAATTCAGAATTGAGCTAATTTTTTTTTTTCTCTTCTTTAAGAAAAGGGATCAAAAGTATAACTTTTCAGGATCAAAGTATAACTTTTTTCTATCTTCTATGAAAAATTTGGAACAGAACTATAAATTTTTTCATCTCATTGAGAAAAATCGGAACTGAATTTAAGAAAATTTAGAATTAAAGTGAAACTTCTTATCTTCATGGAAAATAATCACAATCATAGCATAACTTTTCTTATCTTCTACAGAAAAATTTAGAACATAAATTTAAATTTTTTATGTCTTTGAGAAATTAAGAACTGAAATGGAAGCCTTTATCATTTTCATTGGTAAATTTCAGAATTGAGCTAACTCTTTCTCTTCTGTGAGAAAATTCAGAAGAGCACTTGAACATTTTGCACTTCTTCGAGAAAAATCAGAATTAAAGTGGAGCTCCCTATCTTCATGGCGAATATTCACGATCTAAGTATAAATTTTTTCTATCTTCTACGAAAAATTTGGAACAGAACTTAAAATTTTTTATGTCTTGGAGAAATTAAGAGCTGAAATGGAAGATGTTTTTCATTTTCATTGGTAAAATTCAGAATTGAGCTAATTTTTTTCTCTTCTTTAAGAAAAGGGATCAAAGTATAACTTTTCAGGATCAAAGTATAACTTTTTTCTATCTTCTATGAAAAATTTGGAACAGAACTTTAAATTGTTTCATCTCATTGAGAAAAATCGGAACTGAATTTAAGAGAATTTAGGATTAAAGTGAAACTTTTTTATCTTCATGGAAATTAATCACAATCATAGTATAACTTTTTTCTATCTTCTACGGAAAAATTTAGAACTGAACTTGAAATTTTTTATGTCTTTGAGGAATTAAGAACTGAAGTGGAAGCTTTTCATTTTCATTGGTAAATTTCAGAATTGAGCTAAATTTTGTCTCGTCTTTAAGAAAATTCAGAAGAGAACTTGAACATTTTTCACTTCTTCGAGAAAACTCAGAATTAAAGTGGAGCTCCTTATCTTGATGGTTAATATTCACGATCAAAGTATAAATTTTTTCTATCTTCTACGAAAAATTTGGAACAGAACTTCAAATTTTTTCATCTCATTGAGAAAAATCGGAACTGAATTTAAAAAAATTTTGATTTAAAGTGAAAATTTCTATCTTCATGGAAAATAATTACAATCATAGCATAACTTTTCCTACCTTCTACGGAAAAATTTAATTTAGAACTTTACTTTAAATTTTTTATGTCAGTGAGAAATTAAGAACTGTAGTGGAAGCCTTTTTTCATTTTCATTGGTAAATTTCAGAATTGAGCTAACTCTCTCCCTTCTTTAAGAAAAATAGAAGAGAACTTGAACATTTTGCACTTCTTCGAGAAAACTCATAATTAAAGTGGAGCTCTTTATCTTTATGGTGAACATTCACGATAAAAGTATAACTTTTTTCTATCTTCTATGAAAAATTTGGAACAGAACTTTAAATTTTTTCATCTCTTTGAGTAAAATCTGAACTGAATTTAAGAAAATTTAGAATTAAGGTGAAACTTTTTATCTTTATGGAAAATAATCACAATCATAGTGTAACTTCTCCTATCTTCTACGGAAAAATTTAGAACAGAACTTTAAATTTTTTATGTCTTTGAGAAATTAAAAACTGAAGCGAAAGCCTTTTTTCATTTTCATTGGTAAATTTCAGAATTGAGATAACTCTTTCCCTTCTTTAAGAAAAATCAGAAGAGAACTTGAATATTTTGCACTTCTTCTTCAAGAAAACTCAGAATTAAAGTGGAGCTCCTTATCTTCATGGTGAATATTGACGATCAAAGTATATTTTTCTTTCTATCTTCTACGGAAAATTTGGAACAGAACTTTAAATTTTTAATGTCTTTGAGAAATTAAGAACTGAAATGGAAGCTTTTTTCATTTTCTTTGGTAAAATTCAGAATTGAGCTAACTTTTTTTCTCTTCTTTATGAAAATTCAGAAGAGAACTTGAACATTTTGCACTTCTTTGAGAAAACTCAGAGTTAAATTGGAGCTCCTTATCTTCATGGCAAATATTCACGATCAAAGTATAACTTTTTCTATCTTCTATGAAAAATTTGGAACATAACTTTAAATTTTTTTCATCTCTTTGAGAAATATCGGAACTGAATTAAGAAAATTTAGAATTAAGGTGAAACTTTTTATCTTGTTGGGAAATAATCACAATCATAGTATAACTTTTCCTATCTTCTACGGAAAAATTTAGAACAGAACTTTAAATTTTTTATGTCTTTGAGAAATTAAAACTGAAGTAGAAGCCTTTTTACATTTTCATTGGTAAATTTCAGAATTGAGCTAACTCTTTCCCTTCTTTAAGAAAAATCAGAAGAGAACTTGAACATTTTGCACTTCTTCGAGAAAACTCAGAATTAAAGTGGAGCTCTTTATCTTTATGGTGAACATTCACGATAAAAGTATAACTTTTTCTATCTTCTATGAAAAATTTTGAACAGAACTTTAAATTTTTTATCTTTTTGAGAATAATCGGAACTGAATTTAAGAAAATTTAGAATTAAAGTGAAACTTCTTATCTTCATGGAAAATAATCACAATCATAGCATAACTTTCTTATCTTCTAAAGAAAAATTTAGAACAGAAATTTAAATTTTTTATGTCTTTGAGAAATTAAGAACTGAAATGGAAGCCTTTTTTTCATTTTCATTTGTAAATTTCAGAATTGAGCTAACTCTTTCTCTTCTTTAAGAAAATTCAGAGAGAAATTTGACATTTTGCACTTCTTCGAGAAAACTCAGAATTAAAGTGGAGCTCCTTATCTTCATGGTGAACATTCAGGATCAAAGTATAACTTTTTTTCTATCTTCTATGAAAAATTTGGAACAGAACTTTAAATTTTTTCATCTCATTGAGTAAAACCGGAACTGAATTTAAGAAAATTTAGAATTAAAGTGAAACTTTTTATCTTCATGGAAAATAATCACAATCATAGTATAACTTTTCCTACCTTCTACGGAAAAATTTAGAGCTGATCTTTAAATTTTTTATGTCTTTGAGAAATTAAGAACTCTAGTGGAAGTCTTTTTTCATTTTCATTGGTAAATTTCAGAATTGAGCTAACTCTTTCTCTTCTTTAAGAAAATTCAGAAGAGAACTTGAACATTTTGCACTTCTTCTTTGAGAAAACTCGGAATTAAAGTGGAGCTCCTTATCTTCATGGTGAATATTCACGATCAAAGTATAATTTTTTTTCTTTCTTCTACAAAAAATTTGGAACAGAACTTTAAATTTTTTATGTCTTTGAGAAATTAAAACTGAAGTAGAAGCCTTTTTACATTTTCATTGGTAAATTTCAGAATTGAGCTAACTCTTTCCCTTCTTTAAGAAAAATCAGAAGAGAACTTGAACATTTTGCACTTCTTCGAGAAAACTCAGAATTAAAGTGGAGCTCTTTATCTTTATGGTGAACATTCACGATAAAAGTATAACTTTTTTCTATCTTCTATGAAAAATTTTGAACAGAACTTTAAATTTTTTTATCTTTTTGAGAATAATCGGAACTGAATTTAGAAAATTTAGAAATTAAAGTGAAACTTCTTATCTTCATGGAAAATAATCACAATCATAGCATAACTTTTCTTATCTTCTACAGAAAAATTTAGAACAGAAATTTAAATTTTTTATGTCTTTGAGAAATTAAGAACTGAAATGGAAGCCTTTTTTCATTTTCATTGGTAATTTCAGAATTGAGCTAACTCTTTCTCTTCTTTAAGAAAATTCAGAAGAGAAATTTGACATTTTGCACTTCTTCGAGAAAACTCAGAATTAAAGTGGAGCTCCTTATCTTCATGGTGAACATTCAGGATCAAAGTATAACTTTTTTCTATCTTCTATGAAAAATTTGGAACAGAACTTTAAATTTTTTCATCTCATTGAGTAAAACCGGAACTGAATTTAAGAAAATTTAGAATTAAAGTGAAACTTTTTATCTTCATGGAAAATAATCACAATCATAGTATAACTTTTCCTACCTTCTACGGAAAAATTTAGAGCTGATCTTTAAATTTTTTATGTCTTTGAGAATTAAGAACTCTAGTGGAAGTCTTTTTTCATTTTCATTGGTAAATTTCAGAATTGAGCTAACTCTTTCTCTTCTTTAAGAAAATTCAGAAGAGAACTTGAACATTTTGCACTTCTTCTTTGAGAAAACTCGGAATTAAAGTGGAGCTCCTTATCTTCATGGTGAATATTCACGATCAAAGTATAATTTTTTTTTCTTTCTTCTACAAAAAAATTTGGAACAGAACTTTAAAATTTTTTATGTCTTTGGGAAATTAAGAACTGAAATGGAAGCTTTTTTCATTTTCATTGTAAAATTCAGAATTGAGCTAACTTTTTTCTCTTCTTTAAGAAAATTCAGAAAAGAACTTGAACATTTTGCACTTCTTCGAGAAAACTCAGAGTTAAAGTGGAGCTTCTTAACTTCATGGCGAATATTCACGATCAAAGTATATCTTTTTCTATCTCCTTTGAAAAATTTGGAACATAACTTTAAATTTTTTCATCTCTTTGAGAAAATCGGAACTGAATTTAAGAAAATTTAGAATTAAGGTGAAACTTTTTATCTTCATGGGAAATAATCACAATCACAGTATAACTTTTCCTATCTTCTACGGAAAAATTTAGAACAGAACTTTAAATTTTTATGTCTTTGAGAAATTAAGAACTGAAGTGGAAGCCTTTTTTCATTTTCATTGGTAAATTTCATAATTGAGCTAACTCTTTCCCTTCTTTAAGAAAAATCAGAAGAGAACTTGAACATTTTGCACTTCTTCGAGAAAACTCAGGATTAAAGTGGAGCTCTTTATCTTCATGGTGAAAATTCACGATAAAAGTATAACTTTTTTCTATCTCCTATGAAAAATTTGGAACAGAACTTTAAATTTTTTCATCTCTTTGAGAATACCGGAACTGAATTTAAGAAAATTTAGAATTAAAGTGAAACTTTTTAATTTCATGGAAAATAATCACAATCATAGTATAACCTTACTTATCTTCTACGGATAAATTTAGAACAGAACTTTAAATTTTTAATGTCTTTGTGAAATTAAGAACTGAAGTGGAAGCTTTTTTCATTTCTCTGGAGACATTAGAATTGAAGTGTGTTCTTTGGTAAAATTCAGAAGAGATCTTGAACTTTTCTATCTTCTATGAAAAATTGGAACCGTATTTTAAATTTTTAATCTCTTTGAGAAATATCTGAACTGAAGTGGAAAATTTTCATTTTCACTGGAAAAATAGAATTGATCTGTAACTTATTTCTTTTTCATTGAGAAAATTCAGAATAGAACTTGAACTTTTCTTCACTTCATTGAGAAACTTTAGAATTGAAGTAGAACTTTTTATCTTCATAGCAAATATTCACAGCAAATGGTATAACTTTTTGTTATCTTCAAAGGAAAATTTTAGAATAGAACTTTAAATTTCTTTATGTCTTGGTGAAAATAAAAACTGAAGTGGAAGCTTTTTATTTTCTCTGGAGAAATTAGAATTGAATTGTGTTCTTTGGTAAAATTCAGAATTGAGTTAATTTTTCATGATCAAAGTATAACCTTTTCTATCTTCTATGAAAAATTTAGAACAGTAATTTAAATTTTCCATCTCTTTGAGAAAATCTGAACTGATGTGGAAAATTTTTATTTTTTCTTGAAAAAATAGAATTGATCTGTAACTTATTTCTTTTGATAAGGGGTAATTAAGAAAAGAACTTGAACTTTTCTTCACCTAGTTGAGAAAATTAGAAATAAAATGAAGCTTTTTATCTTCCTGGAAAATATTCACAATCATAGTATAACTTTTCCTATCTTCTACACTAAAATTTAAAACATTACTTTAATTTTTTTATTTCTTTGGAAAAAATATCAGAATCAAAGTGGAGCTCCTTATCTTCATTTTTGAATATTCACGATCAATATATAACTTTTTATATCTTCTACAAAAATTTGGAGAACTTGCCTTTCGAAAAGTATTGCTTGGTGTTGGGGTATGCGAAAAGTCATAAAGTAATGTTGAGAGTGAAAAAGATGAGTACTTCAACTGGTAAAATGGGTTTATGAGGGAAATTAAGAAAAGACTTTGTTCTGGAATAATATAATAAATCCTTTTGAAAAGTATTGCTGGGTGTTGGAGTATTCAAAAAGTTGTAATGTAAAGTATTGGGTGAAAACGATGAATACTTAAAACTTGTAAAATGGCTTTTATGAGGGAAATTTAAAAAAGACCTTGTTCTGGAATAATATAATAAAGCGTTTTGAAAAATATTGCTGGGTGTTGGAGTATGCAAAAAGTCTTAAAGTAAAGTTATGGATTAAGAGGATGAGTACTTCAACTTTAAAATTTGTTTAGGAGAGATATTACGAATAGACCTCATTGTGAAAAGATATAATAAAGCTTTTTTGAAAAATATTGCTTGGTGTCGGGGTATGCAAAAAGTCGTAAAGTAAAGTTGTGGATGAAAAAAGATGAGTAATTCAAGTTGTAAAATTGGTTTAGGAAGGATATTACGTAAAGAACTTGTTGTAAAAAGATATAATAAAGCTTTGAAAAGTATTGCATAGTGTTGGGGTGTTCAAAAAGTCGTAAAGTAAAGTTGTGTGTGAAAAAGATGAGTATTTAAAGTAGTTAAAATTGGTTTAGGAGGGACATTACGTACAGAACTTGTTCTGAAAAGATATAATAAAGCCTTTTGAAAAGTATTGCTTGGTGTTGTGGTATTCAAAAAGCTGTAAAGTAAAGTTGTGGTGAAAAAAGATGAGTACTTCAAGTTGTAAAATTGGTTTAGGAAAGGACATCACGTACAGAACTTGTTCTGAAAAGATATAATAAAGCCTTTTGAAAAGTATTGCTTGATGTTGGGTGTGCAAAAAGTCGTAAAATAAAGTTGTGGTGAAAAGGATGAGTACTTCAACTTGTAAAATGGGTTTAAGAGGGGTATTAAGAAAGGAACTTGTCTGAAAAGATATAATAAAGTCTTTTGAAATGTGGGGGGTCCTTCTGTGTCTCAAGTGCACAAAAAAGTATTTAAAAAAATGGGGAGGGGGCTCGTTGTGGCCCCAGGGGAGCCCTTTGGGGCCCGGGGGATGGGGGCCAATTCTAATTTTTCCAGAGAAATGAAAAAGCTTCCACTTCAGTTCTTAATTTCTCAAAGACATAAAAATTTGAAGTTTCTGTTCTAAAGTTTTCCGTAGAAGATAGGAAAAGTTATTCTATGATTGTGATTATTTCCATGAAGATAAAAGTTTCACTTTAATTCTAAATTTTCTTAAATTCAGTTCCGATTTTTTCTCAATGAGACGAAAAATTTAAAGTTCTGTTCCAAATTTTTCATAAAAGATGGAAAAAAGTTATACTTTGATCGTGAATATTCGCCATGAAGATAAGGAGCTCCACTTTAATTATGAGTTTTCTTGTAGAAGTGCAAAATGTTCAAGTTCTCTTCTGAATTTTCTTAAAGAAAAGAAAAAAAAGTTAGCTCAATTCTGAATTTTTACCAATGAAAATGAAAAAAGCTTCCATTTCAGTTCTTAATTTCTCAAAGATATAAAAAATTTAAAGTTCTGTTACAAATTTTTCATAGAAGATAGAAAAAAAAATATACTTTGATCGTGAATATTCACCATGAAGTAAAGGAGCTCCACTTTAATTCTGAGTTTTCTCGAAGAAGAAGTGCCAAACTTTCAAGTTCTCTTCTGAATTTTCTTAAAGAAGAGAAAGAGTTAGCTCAATTCTGAAATTTACCAATGAAAATGAAAAAAGGCTTCCACTACAGTTCTTAATTTCTCAAAGACATAAAAAATTTTCAAGTTCAGTTCAAAATTTTCCGTAGAAGATACGAAAAGCTATACTATGATTGTGGTTATTTCCCATGAAGATAAAAAGTTTCACTTTAATTCTAAATTTTCTTAAATTCAGTTCCGATTTTTCTCAATGAGATGAAAAACTTTAAAGTTCTGTTCCAAATTTTTCATAGAAGATAGAAAAAATTTATACTTTGATCGTGAATATTCACCATGAAGATAAGAAGCTCCACTTTAATTCCGAGTTTTCTCGAAGAAGTGCAAAATGTTCAAGTGCTCTTCTGAATTTTCTTAAAGAAGAGAAAGAGTTAGCTCAATTCTGAAATTTACCAATGAATGAAAAAAGGCTTCCATTTCAGTTCTTAATTTCTCAAAGACATAGAAAGTTTAAAGTTTCTATTCTAAATTTTTCCGTAGAAGATAGGAGAAGCTATACTATGATTGTGATTATTTTCCATGAAGACAAAAAATTTCACTTTAATTCTAAATTTTCTTAAATTCAGTTCCAATTTTTTCTCAAAGAGATGAAAAAATTTAAAGTTCTGTTCCAAATGTTTCGTAGAAGATGAAGTTATAATTTGATCGTGAATATTCACCATGAAGATAAAAAGTTCCACTTTAATTGTAAATTTTGTCAATGAAGTGAAAAATGTTCAAGTTCTCTTCTAATTTTTCCAAGAAAATAAAAAGGTTCCACTTAAGTTCTGGTTTTTCTCAAATTGATGAAAAATTTAGAGTTCTGTTCTAAATTTTAAATTAAATTTTAGCTCCTTTGTCTTATAGATTTACCCCTCAAATTTTTAAATTAGAAAATGAGTGCGTCGTTCTATTATTAAAAAAAATCTTTCAAGTTCGTTCATCTAACCTCCAAAACTATAGGTTAGGTTAGGCATAAATAAATATTAATAAATAAATAGAAAAATTTCTCCATGTTTAAGTTAGGTTAGATAAGGTTAGCTTATCTTGAGCGCTCATGATAAGCTAACCTAACCTAACCTAACTTAAACATGGAGAAATGTTTATATTTAATTATTAATATTTATTTATACCTAACCTAACCTACAGTTTTGGAGGTTAGATGAATTAGCTTGAAAGATTGTCTTTAATAATAGAACGACGCACTCATTTTCTATTAAAAATTTTAGGGGTAAATCCATAAGACAAAGGAGCTAAAATTTACTTTAAAATTTAGAACAGAACATTAAAGTTTTCATCTCTTTGAGAAAACCAGAACTGAAGTGGAACCTTTTTGTTTTCTTGGAAAAATTAGAAGAGAATTTGAAAATTTTGCACTTCATTGAGAAAATTTAGAATTAAAGTGGAACTTTTTATCTTCATGGTGAATATTCACGATCAAAGTATAACTTTTTTCTATCTTCTACAAAAAATTTGGAACAGAACTTTAAATTTTTTCATCTCTTTGAGAAAAATTGGAACTGAAATTAAGAAAATTTAGAATTAAAAAGAAACTTTTTATCTTCATGGAAAATAATCACAACCATATTATCACTTTTCCTATCTTCTACGGAAAAATTTAGAACTAAACTTTAAATTTTTTATGTCTTTGAGAAATTAAGAACTGCAGTGGAAGCCTTTTTTCATTTTCATTGGTAAATTTCAGAATTGAACAAACTCTTTCTCTTCTGTGAGAAAATTCAGAAGAGGACTTGAACATTTTGCACTTCTTCGAGAAAACTCAGAATTAAAGTGGAGCTCCTTATCTTCATGGCGAATATTCACGATCAAAGTAAAACTTTTTTCTATCTTCTACGAAAAATTTGGAGCAGAACTTAAAATTTTTTTTATTTTTGAGAAATTAAGAGCTGAAATGGAAGATTTTTTTCATTTTCATTGGTAAAATTCAGAATTGAGCTAACTTTTTTCTCTTCTTTAAGAAAATTCAGAAGAGAACTTGAACATTTTGCACTTCTTCGAGAAAACTCAGAATTAAAGTGAAGCTCCTTATCTTCATGGCGAATATTCACGATCAAAGTATTACTTTTTCTATCCTCTATGAAAAATTTGGAACAGAACTTTAAATTTTTTATGTCTTTGAGAAATTAAGAGCTGAAATGGAAGCTTTTTTTCATTTTCTTTGGTAAAATTCAGAATTGAGCTAACTTTTTTTCTCTTCTTTAAGAAAATTCAGAAGAGAACTTGAACATTTTGCACTTCTTTGAGAAAACTCAGAGTTAAATTGGAGCTCCTTATCTTCATGGCGAATATTCACGATCAAAGTATAACTTTTTCTATCTTCTATGAAAAATTTGGAACATAACTTTAAATTTTTTCATCTCTTTGAGAAAAATCGGAACTGAATTTAAGAAAATTTAGAATTAAGGTGAAACTTTTTATCTTCATGGGAAATAATCACAATCATAGTATAACTTTTCCTATCTTCTACGGAAAAATTTAGAACATAACTTTAAATTTTTTATGTCTTTGAGAAATTAAAACTGAAGTAGAAGCCTTTTTACATTTTCATTGGTAAATTTCAGAATTGAGCTAACTCTTTCCCTTCTTTAAGAAAAATCAGAAGAGAACTTGAACATTTTGCACTTCTTCGAGAAAACTCAGAATTAAAGTGGAGCTCTTTATCTTTATGGTGAACATTCAAGATAAAAGTATAACTTTTTCTCTATCTTCTATGAAAAATTTGGAACAGAACTTTAAATTTTTTCATCTTTTTGAGAATAATCGGAACTGAATTTAAGAAAATTTTGAATTAAAGTGAAACTTCTTATCTTCATGGAAAATAATCACAATCATAGCATAACTTTTCTTATCTTCTACAGAAAAATTTAGAACAGAAATTTAAATTTTTTATGTCTTTGAGAATTAAGAACTCAAATGGAAGCCTTTTTTCATTTTCATTGGTAAATGTCAGAATTGAGCTAACTCTTTCTCTTCTTTAAGAAAATTCAGAAGAGAAATTGGACATTTTGCGCTTCTTCGAGAAAACTCAGAATTAAAGTGGAGCTCTTTATCTTCATGGTGAACATTCAGGATCAAAGTATAACTTTTTTCTATCTTCTATGAAAAATTTGGAAAAGAACTTTAAATTTTTTCATCTCATTGAGAAAAACCGGAACTGAATTTAAGAAATTTAGAATTAAAGTGAAACTTTTTATCTTCATGGAAAATAATCACAATCATAGTATAAGTTTTCCTACCTTCTACGGAAAAATTTAGAGCTGATCTTTAAATTTTTTATGTCTTTGAGAAATTAAGAACTCTATCGGAAGTCTTTTTTCATTTTCATTGGTAAATTTCAGAATTGAGCTAACTCTTTCTCTTCTTTAAGAAAATTCAGAAGAGAACTTGAACATTTTGCACTTCTTCTTTGAGAAAACTCGGAATTAAAATGGAGCTCCTTATCTTCATGGTGAATATTCACGATCAAAGTATAATTTTTTTTCTTTCTTCTACGAAAAATTTGGAACAGAACTTTAAAATTTTTTATGTCTTTGGGAAATTAAGAACTGAAATGGAAGCTTTTTTCATTTTCATTGGTAAAATTCAGAACTGAGCTAAATTTTTTCTCTTCTTTAAGAAAATTCAGAAGAGAACTTGAACATTTTGCACTTCTTCCAGAAAACTCAGAGTTAAAGTGGAGCTTCTTATCTTCATGGCGAATATTCACGATCAAAGTATATCTTTTTCTATCTCCTATGAAACATTTGGAACATAACTTTAAATTTTTTCATCTCTTTGAGAAAAATCGGAACTGAATTTAAGAAAATTTAGAATTAAGGTGAAACTTTTTATCTTCATGGGAAATAATCACAATCATAGTATAACTTTTTCCTATCTTCTACGGAAAAATTTAGAACAGAACTTTAAATTTTTTATGTCTTTGAGAAATTAAGAACTGAAGTGGAAGCCTTTTTTCATTTTCATTGGTAAATTTCATAATTGAGCTAACTCTTTCCCTTCTTTAAGAAAAATCAGAAGAGAACTTGAACATTTTGCACTTCTTCGAGAAAACTCAGGATTAAAGTGGAGCTCTTTATCTTCATGGTGAACATTCACGATAAAAGTATAACTTTTTTCTATCTCCTATGAAAAATTTGGAACAGAACTTTAAATTTTTTCATCTCTTTGAGAAAAATCGGAACTGAATTTAAGAAAATTTAGAATTAAAATGAAACTTTCTATCTTCATGGAAAACAATTACAATCATAGTATAACTTTTCCTACCTTCTACTTTTCCTATAGTTTTTCCTATAACTTTTCTGAATTTTACCAATGAAAATGAAAAAAGCTTCCATTTCAGTTCTTAATTTCTCAAAGACATAAAAAAATTAAAGTTCTGTTACAAATTTTTCGTAGAAGATAGAAAAAAAATTATACTTTTGATCGTGAATATTCACCATGAAGTAAAGGAGCTCCACTTTAATGAATTTAACTGAATTTAAGAAAATTTAGAATTAAGGTGAAACTTTTTATCTTTATGGGAAATAAAGACAATCATAGTATAACTTTTCCTATCTTCTACGAAAAATTTAGAACAGAACTTTAAATTTTTTATGTCTATGAGAAATTAAAACCTGAAGTGGAAGCCTTTTTTCATTTTCATTGGTAAATTTCAGAATTGAGCTAACTCTTTCCGTTCTTTAAGAAAAATCAGAAGAGAACTTGAACATTTTTGCACTTCTTCGAGAAAACTCAGAATTAAAGTGGAGCTCTTTATCTTTATGGTGAACATTCACGATAAAAGTATAACTTTTTTCTATCATCTATGAAAATTTGGAACAGAACTTTAAATTTTTTCATCTCTTTGAGAAAAATCGGAACTGAATTTAAGAAAATTTAGAATTAAGGTGAAACTTTTTATCTTTATGGGAAATAAAGACAATCATAGTATAACTTTTCCTATCTTCTACGGAAAAATTTAGAACAGAACTTTAAATTTTTTATGTCTATGAGAAATTAAAAACTGAAGTGGAAGCCTTTTTTCATTTTCATTGGTAAGTTTCGGAATTGAGCTAACTCTTTCCCTTCTTTAAGAAAAATCAGAAGAGAACTTGAACCTTTTGCACTTCTTCTTCTAGAAAACTCAGAATTAAAGTGGAGCTCCTTATCTTCATGGTGAATATTCACGATCAAATTATATTTTTTTTTTCTATCTTCTACCAAAAATTTGGAACAGAACTTTAAATTTTTTATACCTTTGAGAAATTAAGAACTGAAATGGAAGCTTTTTTTTTTTCATTTTCATTGGTAAAATTCAGAATTGAGCTAATTTTTTTTCTCTTCCTTAAGAAAATTCAGAAGAGAACTTGAACATTTTGCACTTCTTTCGAGAAAACTCAGAGTTAAATTGGAGTGGAGCTCCTTATCTTCATGGCGAATATTCACGATCAAAGTATAACTTTTTCTATCTTCTATGAAAAATTTTGAACATAACTTTAAATTTTTTCACCTCTTTGAGAAAAATCGGAACTGAATTTAAGAAAACTTAGAACTAAGGTGAAAACTTTTTATCTTCATGGGAAATAATCACAATCATAGTATAGCTTTTCCTATCTTCTACGGAAAAATTTAGAACAGAACTTTAAATTTTTTATGTCTTTGAGAAATTAAAAACTGAAGTGGAAGCCTTTTTTCATTTTCATTGGTAAATTTCAGAATTGAGCTAACTCTTTCCCTTCTTTAAGAAAAATCAGAAGAGAACTTGAACATTTTGCACTTCTTCGAGAAAACTCAGAATTAAAGTGGAGCTCTTTATCTTTATGGTGAACATTCACGATAAAAGTATAACTTTTTTCTATCTTCTATGAAAAATTTGGAACAGAACTTTAAATTTTTTCATCTCTTTGAGAAAAATCGGAACTGAATTTAAGAAAATTTAGAATTAAAGTGAAACTTCTTATCTTCATGGAAAATAATTACAATCATAGCATAACTTTTCTTATCTTCTACAGAAAAATTTAGAACAGAAATTTAAATTTTTTTCTGAAATCGAAGCCTTTTTCATTTTTCATTGGTAAATTTATGAAATGAGCTAACTCTTTCTCTTCTTTAAGAAAATTCAGAAGAGCACTTGAACATTTTGCACTTCTTCGAGAAAACTCAGAATTAAAATGGAGCTCCTTATCTTCATGGCGAATATTCACGATCAAAGTATAACTTTTTTCTATCTTTTACGAAAAATTTGGAGCAGAACTTAACATTCTTTATGTCTTTGAGAAATTAAGAGCTGAAATGCAAGATTTTTTTCATTTTCATTGGTAAAATTCAGAATTGAGCTAACTTTTTTCTCTTCTTTAAGAAAATTCAGAAGAGAACTTGAACATTTTGCACTTCTTCGAGAAAATTCAGAGTTAAATAGGAGCTCCTTATCTTCATGGCGAATATTCACGATCAAAGTATAACTTTTTCTATCTTCTATGAAAAATTTGGAACATAACTTTAAGTTATTTATCTCTTTGAGAAAAATCGGAACTGAATTAAGAAAAATTAGAATTAAGGTGAAACTTTTTATCTTCATGAGAAATAATCACAATCATAGTATAAACTTTTCCTATCTTCTACGGAAAAATTTAGAACAGAAATTTAAATTTTTTATGTCTTTGAGAAATTAAGAACTGAAATGGAAGCTTTTTTTCATTTTCATTGGTAAAATTCAGAATTGAGCTAATTTTTTTTTCTCTTCTTTAAGAAAATTCAGAAGAGAACTTGAACATTTTGCACTTCTTCGAGAAAACTCAGAGTTAAATTGGAGCTCCTTATCTTCATGGCGAATATTCACGATCAAAAAGTATAACTTTTTCTATCTTCTATGAAAAATTTTGAACATAACTTTAAATTTATTCACCTCTTTGAGAAAAATCGGAACTGAATTTTAAGAAAACTTAGAACTAAGGTGAAACTTTTTATCTTCATGGGAAATAATCACAATCATAGTATAACTTTTCCTATCTTCTACGGAAAAATTTAGAACAGAACTTTAAATTTTTTGTCTTTGAGAAATTAAAAACTGAAGTGGAAGCTTTTTTTCATTTTCATTGGTAAATTTCAGAATTGAGCTAACTCTTTCCCTTCTTTAAGAAAAATCAGAAGAGAACTTGAACATTTTGCACTTCTTCGAGAAAACTCAGAATTAAAGTGGAGCTCTTTATCTTTATGGTGAACATTCACGATAAAAGTATAACTTTTTTCTATCTTCTATGAAAAATTTGGAACAGAACTTTAAATTTTTTCATCTCTTTGAGAAAAATCGGAACTGAATTTAAGAAATTTAGAATTGAAGTGAAACTTCTTATCTTCATGGAAAATAATCACAATCATAGCATAACTTTTCTTATCTTCTACAGAAAATTTTAGAACAGAAATTTAAATTTTTTTCTGAAATCGAAGCCTTTTTCATTTTCATTGGTAAATTTATGAAATGAGCTAACTCTTTCTCTTCTTTAAGAAAATTCAGAAGAGCACTTGAACATTTTGCACTTCTTCGAGAAAACTCAGAATTAAAATGGAGCTCCTTATCTTCATGGCGAATATTCACGATCAAAGTATAACTTTTTTCTATCTTTTACGAAAAATTTGGAGCAGAACTTAAAATTTTTTTATGTCTTTGAGAAAAATCGGAACTGAATTTAAGAAAAATTAGAATTAAGGTGAAACTTTTTATCTTCATGAGAATAATCACAATCATAGTATAACTTTTCCTATCTTCTACGGAAAAATTTAGAACAGAAATTTAAATTTTTTATGTCTTTTAGAAATTAAAAACTGAAATGGAAGCCTTTTTTCATTTTCATTGGCAAATTTCAGAATTGAGCCAACTCTTTCCCTTCTTTAAGAAAAATCAGAAAGAGAACTTGAACATTTTGCACTTCTTCGAGAAAACTCAGAATTAAAGTGGACCTCTTTATCTTTATGGTGAACATTCACGATAAAAGTACAACTTTTTTCTATCTTCTATGAAAAATTGGAACAGAACTTTAAATTTTTTCATCTCTTTGAGAAAAATCGGAACTGAATTTAAGAAAATTTAGAATTAAGGTGAAACTTTTTATCTTTATGGGAAACAAAGACAATCATAGTATATTTTTTTCCTATCTTCTACGAAAAATTTAGAACATAACTTTAAATTTTTTTATGTCTATGAGAAATTAAAAACTGAAGTGGAAGCCTTTTTTTCATTTTCATTGGTAAATTTTAGAATTGAGCTAACTCTTTCCCTCTTTAAGAAAAATCAGAAGAGAACTTGAACCTTTTGGACTTCTCTTCAAGAAAACTCAGAATTAAAGTGGACCTCCTTATCTTCATGGTGAATATTCACGATCAAATTTATTTTATTTTTTCTATCTTCTACGAAAAATTTGGAACAGAACTTTAAATTTTTTATGTCTTTGAGAAATTAAGAACTGAAATGGAAGCTTTTTTCATTTTCATTGGTAAAATTCATAATTGAGCTAATTTTTTTTCTCTTTTTTTAAGAAAATTCAGATGAGAACTTGAAAATTTTGCACTTCTTCGAGAAAAAACTCAGAATTAAAGTGGAGCTCCTTATCTTGATGGTTAATATTCACGATCAAGGTATAATTTTTTTCTATCTTCTATGAAAAATTTGGAACAGAACTTCAAATTTTTTCATCTCATTGAGAAAAATCGGAACTGAATTTAAGAAAATTTAGAATTAAATTAAAGTGAAACTTTTATCTTCATGGAAAATAATTACAATCATAGTATAACTTTTCCTACCTTCTACGGAAAAATTTAGAACTGAACTTAAAATTTTTTATGTCTTTGAGAAATTAAGACCTGAAATGGAAGCCTTTTTTCATTTTCATTGGTAAATTTCAGAATTGAGCTAACTCTTTCTCTTCCTTAAGAAAATTCAGAAGAAACTTGAACATTTTTCACTTCTTCTTGGAGAAAACTCAGAATTAAAGTGGAGCTCCTTATATTCATGGTGAATATTCACGATCAAAGCATAATTTTTTTCTATCTTCTACGAAAAATTTGGAACAGAACTTTAAATTTTTTATGTCTTTGAGAAATTAAGAACTGAAATAGAAGCTTTTTTCATTTTCATTGGTAAAATTAAGAATTGAGCTAACTTTTTTTCTCTTCTTTAAGAAGAGAAAAGTTGCAGCTGAATATGATTATAATCATTATAATTTTTTTTGGGTGTTGTTTGGAGGTTCGTTGGTTTTCGGGTCCGGTAAGTTGAGCTCTAATTATGTTTTTTTTTTTCTATTTCTTTTTTTTTTGGTTTCTTGGTTTTTTGATTTATTAGGTGGGTTTTCTCCCGCACAAGCATTGCTTCAGGAATCGATGATGTATATATTTTTTTTTTAAATAAACCCATTGTTACTCTTAAAGAAATTCAGAAGAGCACTTGGACATTTTGCACTTCTTCGAGAAAACTCAGAATTAAAGTTGAGCTCCTTATCTTCATGGTGAACATTCAGGATCAAAGTATAACTTTTTTCTATCTTCTATGAAAAATTTGGAACAGAACTTGAAATTTTTTCATCTCATTGAGAAAAACCGGAACTGAATTTAAGAAAATTTAGAATTAAAGTGAAACTTTTTATATTCATGGAAAATAATCAAAATCATAGTATAACTTTTCCTACCTTCTACGGAAAAATTTAGAACTGATCTTTAAATTTTTTATGTCTTTGAGAAATTAAGAACTCTAGTGGAAGTCTTTTTTCATTTTCACTGGTAAATTTCACAATTGATTTAACTCTTTCTCTTCTTTAAGAAAATTCAGAAGAGAACTTGAACATTTTGCACTTCTTCTTTGAGAAAACTCGGAATTAAAGTGGAGCTCCTTATCTTCATGGTGAATATTCACGATTAAAGTATAATTTTTTTTCTATCTTCTACGAAAAATTTGGACACAGAACTTTAAAATTTTTTATGTCTTTGGGAAATTAAGAACTGAAATGGAAGCTTTTTTTCATTTTCATTGGTAAAATTCAGAATTGAGCTAACTTTTTTCTCTTCTTTAAGAAAATTCAGAAGAGAACTTGAACATTTTGCACTTCTTCGAGAGAAAACTCAGAGTTAAAGTGGAGCTTCTTATCTTCATGGCAAATATTCAAGATCAAAGTATATCTTTTTTCTATCTTCTATGAAAAATTTTGAACATAACTTTAAATTTTTTCATCTCTTTGAGAAAAATCGGAACTGAATTTAAGAAAATTTAGAATTAAGGTGAAACTTTTTATCTTCATGGGAAATAATCACAATCATAGTATAACTTTTCCTATCTTCTACGGAAAAATTTAGAACAGAACTTTAAATTTTTTATGTCTTTGAGAAATTGAGAACTGAAGTGGAAGCCTTTTTTTATTTTCATTGGTAAATTTCCGAATTGAGCTAACTCTTTCCCTTCTTTAAGAAAAATCAGAAGAGAACTTGAACATTTTGCACTTCTTCGAGAAAACTCAGGATTAAAGTGGAGCTCTTTACCTTCATGGTGAACATTCACGATAAAAGTATAACTTTTTTCCATCTCCTATGAAAAATTTGGAACAGAACTTTAAATTTTTTTCATCTCTTTGAGAATACCGGAACTGAATTTAAGAAAATTTAGAATTAAAGTGAAACTTTTTTAATTTCATGGAAAATAATCACAATCATAGTATAACCTTACTTATCTTCTACGGATAAATTTAGAACAGAACTTTAAATTTTTTATGTCTTTGTGAAATTAAGAACTGAAGTGGAAGCTTTTTTCATTTCTCTGGGGAAATTAGAATTGAAGTGTGTTCTTTGGTAAAATTCAGAAGAGATCTTGAACATTTCTATCTTCTATGAAAAAATTGGGAACAGTATTTTAAATTTTTTCATCTCTTTGACAAAGATCTGAACTGAAGTGGAAAATTTTTTCATTTTCACTGGAAAAATAGAATTGATCTGTAACTTATTTCTTTTTCATTGAGAAAATTCAGAATAGAACTTGAACTTTTCTTCACTTCATTGAGAAACTTTAGAATTGAAGTAGAACTTTTATCTTCATAGAAAATATTCACAGCAATGGTATAACTTTTTTTTTTATCTTAAAAGGAAAATTTTAGAATAGAACTTTAAACTTCTTTATGTCTTGGTGAAAATAAAAACTGAAGTGGAAGCTTTTTATTTTTCTCTGGAGAAATTAGAATTGAATTGGGTTCTTTGGTAAAATTCAGAATTGAGTTAATTTTTCATGATCAAAGTTTAACCTTTTCTATCTTCTATGAAAAATTTAGAACAGTAATTTAAATTTTCTATCTCTTTGAGAAAATCTGAACTGAAGTGGAAAATTTTTATTTTTTCTTGAAAAAATAGAATTGATCTGTAACTTATTTCCTTTGATAGGGGTAATTAAGAAAAGAACTTGAACTTTTCTTCACCTAGTTGAGAAAATTAGAAATAAAATGAAGCTTTTTATCTTCCTGGAAAATATTCACAGTCATAGTATAACTTTTCCTATCTTCTACACTAAAATTTAAACATTACTTTAATTTTTTATATTTCTTTGGAAAAAATATCAGAATCAAAGTGGAGCTCCTTATCTTCATTTTTGAAATATTCACGATCAATGTATAACTTTTTGTATCTTCTACAAAAATTTGGAGAACTTTGCCTTTCGAAAAGTATTGCTTGGTGTTGGGGAATGCGAAAAGTCATAAAAGTAATGTTGAGAGTGAAAAAGATGAGTACTTCAACTAGTAAAATGGGTTTATAAGGGAAATTAAGAAAAGACCTTGTTCTGGAATAATATAATAAATCCTTTTGAAAAGTATTGCTGGGTGTTGGAGTATTCAAAAAGTTGTAATGTAAAGTATTGGGTGAAAAGGATGAATACTTAAAACTTGTAAAATGGCTTTTATGAGGGAAATTAAAAAAGACCTTGTTCTGGAATAATATAATAAAGCGTTTTGAAAAATATTGCTGGGTGTTGGAGTATGCAAAAAGTCTTAAAGTAAAGTTATGGATTAAGAGGATGAGTATTCAACTTTAAAATTTGTTTAGGAGAGATATTACGAAAAGACCTCATTGTGAAAAGATATAATAAAGCCTTTTGAAAAATATTGCTTGGTGTCGGGGTATGCAAAAAGTCGTAAAGTAAAGTTGTGGATGAAAAAGATGAGTAATTCAAGTTGTAAAATTGGTTTAGGAAGGATATTACGTAAAGAACTTGTTGTAAAAAGGTATAATAAAGCCTTTGAAAAGTATTGCATGGTGTTGGGGTGTTCAAAAAGTCGTAAAGTAAAGTTGTGTGTGAAAAAGATGAGTACTTCAAGTAGTAAAAATTGGTTTAGGAGGGACATCGTACAGAACTTGTTCTGAAAAGATATAATAAAGCCTTTTGAAAAGTATTGCTTGGTGTTGTGGTATTCAAAAAGCTGTAAAGTAAAGTTGTGGTGAAAAAAGATGAGTACTTCAAGTTGTAAAATTGGTTTAGGAAAGGACATCACGTACAGAACTTGTTCTGAAAAGATATAATAAAGCCTTTTGAAAAGTATTGCTTGATGTTGGGGTGTGCAAAAAGTCGGAAAGTAAAGTTGTGGTGAAAAGGATGAGTACTTCAACTTGTAAAATGGGTTTAAGAGGGGTATTAAGAAAGGAACTTGTTCTGAAAAGATATAATAAAGTCTTTTGAAATGTGGGGGGTCCTTCTGTGTCTCAAGTGCACAAAAAAGTATTTAAAAAAATGGGGAGGGGGGCTCGTTGTGGCCCCAGGGGAGCCCTTTGGGGCCCGGGGGGATGGGGACCTCTGGGGGCCCAAGGGGGAGGAGTCCCCTTTGGGGGCCCGCGGAGAGGGGCCCCTTTGGGGGTCCAGGGGGATGGGGACCTTTGGGGTTGGGGTAGGGGACCTCACAACACTGTTCAAATGGAGCTTGTGTATTATAACCACCACGGAGTTTCACCCAAATCATCTTCTAAAATCTCTAATGTGTTCCTAGCTACACTATTAAGGTTTCTAAAGAATATTAATTCCAGAATTTATCACTAAGCCTAATGACCAGAGAAGCAATATTTAAAAAATAGAATATTAATTTATCTCTGTCACTAGAGACCATTTATCTCTCAGAACTAAAGACCAAAGAAGCCATATTGTTTCTTAATTCCCCTTTCGTGGATCAATAATTCCCCTCGATTACGCAAATCAATTTCTCAGAAATCTAGTTCCACTAGGTGTCATTGACCCGTTAGAGTCGATCAATAATCCATGAATAAATTATAACCTGTCAGCGTTAGACTTGATTATAGATGGCAGCACTTGTGTTCGTTTCGTATCTACAGAGGCTTCCCTACTTACGACAACGCTTTTTAATAAAAACTTTACATGCCCCATGGGCATAACTTACAACCCTTGCCCTGAGGGCTTTGGGGGGGGGGAGGGGTTGTCATCCTTAAAGACCTAATTTCCAAAACTTTCAACTACGTTGAATAAAATGGCTATCTAAAAATTTTGATTGGATGTGTTTGGGGAATAGGTGGGCGTGAGAGGGGGGTTAGTTGCCCTTAAATCACTTTCGACTATTAAAAAGGGTACTATCCCTTTGAATTTTAAATTTAATGAGCCCTTTTTCAAGTTTCTACAACGAAAATTTCAATAAAAACCTTATGTCCCCAGGGCATAACTTATAATTCTTGCCCTGAGGGTTGTGGGGGAATGTCCTCAAAAATATATTTTCCATCTGGAAATCAACTACGCTGAACAAAATGGCTATCTCAAAATTTTTATTGCATGTGTTTGGGGTAATGATGGGCGTGGGGGGCTAGTTGCCCTCCAATCACTTCCGATTATTAAAAAGGGCACTAGCCCTTTAAATTTCCTATCGAATGAGCTTTTTCTGGAGTTTTTCTACGACAACGCCTTCTTTAAAAGCCTTACATGCCCCCAGGGCATAACTCATAATCCTTGCCCTGAGGGTTGTGGGGGAGTGTTCTCCTCAAAAATATAGTTTCTATCTGGAAATCAACTACGCTGAACAAAATGGCTATCTAAAATTTTTATTGGATGTGTTTGGGGCAATGATGGGCGTGGGGGGGGCTAATTGCCCTCCAATCACTTTCGAATATTAAAAAGGGCACATGCCCCCAGGGCAATACTTAAAACCCTTGCCCTGAGGGCTCTGGGGGAATATCCTCCTCAAAAATATATATTTCTATCTGGAAATCATTTACGCTGAACAAAATGGCTATCTCAAAGTTTTGATTGGATGTGTTTGGGGAAATGATGGGCGTGAGGGGGAGGGGGGGCTAGTTACCCTCCAATAACTTTCGACTATTAAAAAGGGTACTAGCCCTACGAATTTCCAATTGAATGAGCCTGTTTTGAAGTTTCTACGACAACGCCTTCTATAAAAACCTTTTATACCCCCAGGGCATAACTTAAAACCCTTGCCCTGAGGGTTGTGGGGGATTGTCCTCCTCAAAAACATATTTTCTATCTGGAAATCAACTACGCTAAACAAAATGGCTATCTCAACATTTTGATTGGATGTGTTTGGGGGAATAATGGGCGGGGGGGGCTATTTGCCCTCCAATCACTTTTGACTATTGAAAAGGGCACTAGCCCTTTGAATTTCCAATCGAAAGAGCCTTTTTTGAAGTTTCTACGACAAAGCCTTCTATAAAAACCTTATATGCCCCCAGGACAGCGCTAGCGCCCTGCCTTTGATACTACCCAGGTAAGATAAGCTATCCACTTGATTTATTTTGTTGTTACCTAACATCACCTCTCTACCTCCACGTATCTCTAGTCTAAGCCACCCGATCTTCAAATCTATTATTGCGTCCTGAACCTTCAAAACCTCCAAAAGAGGAAAAAATCAAATGTGAAGTAAGTATAGTTCTAACTTCTAACAATAGTTTAAACTTTAACAATAAGATAGCCAAGATAAAAAAAAAAGTAGTCAATGTGAGTAAGAAAAGAATTGCTTAAAAAAGGGCATTTGAGAATCGATTAAAAACAAGTACTAAATTAGAAAGTGTGCTTTCCATGTTTGAGCGGATTCAATTCAGTTGTTTGAGGAAGAAAGATCCTTACCATCCCTGACTAAGTGACCAAGAAGCTAACGAAATATCGCTTAATATAAATAAAATTGTTTTCTGCTTTTCGCAGAGCTTTCTAAGATCTTGGAGGCACCGCTCAAGAGATCCAGTTTAATCCTGCAAAAACGGATGTCGCGAAAAAGCAGTACCAGCTGGGTATCAATGGAATATTAAGGGGAGGTATGACGTGAAGCTACTGACCGTTTTCTGCAAGTACATCTAGTATCCTCCATTTGACAAGGTACCTCTGCTTGTACCACAGTTTGCAAGTCAGTACGGCAAATAGCTTGCGGCAGCTGGCCAGTAGTTCTACTGGCAGAACTTTTGGAAGAAAACCCACGTAAATGGTTTGACTAGTCGAATACCAGGCCCAAGATTTTAGCGCTATGTCACCATTAATTTTGCCATTTGAAAAAGTGATAGTGAGTTTTTGGTGATTTAACGAAGCATCGCAAAATTGCTTGCAAATTCTGGCACACAGTAAATTAAATTTTGAACAAATAAGTGTGAAAATATAGACTTCAAATCCTGTTCATTTTTGAAAGCAGTTGTTTTAAATTCATCATAAAGGCAATTAAATTATTTTAACCTTGATACGCCCCATTTAAAGTAAATACCCAGAACTCTTAAGATTAAGGTTTTCATCGAGGGGCTGGGAAATCTAAAATAAAGGTGCATTGTGCATAGTTTGTTGTTTTTGAATAAGTTGCACGATATATGGCTATTGGCTTTACTACAACGATTTGTGACGCATAAGGATACGCTGCACGTAATATTTTAAGAAATTACTTAAAATTATTTCGAGAGAATCCTTAAATTTCACACGGAAGATTCAAATTCGATACTGATTGCCAAATCAAAAAATAATCATAATAATAATAATAAAATATCAAGGGTTATGGGGGAAATCTTGGCTCTCGGAAAAGGCAGGGTTCAAAGCCCCTTCTTCTCTTCCGTGCATATTTTTGTAGTTGATATCTATGGGGGGGGGGGGGATTTAGAGTAGGGTATGTACCTATAGCTTAAAGATTTTGCTAATCAAAAAAGTATTATTTTCAAAATAGTAACATCTAATTAGCAATTACTTGTAACATGATAAATGGAAAAATAATAAACATTAGAAGAGTCCTTTCACAGAATATTATAGGTACAGAGCTTTGGACTACAATGCTCGTCTCTCGTTGCTAGTGCTCCGCAGTGTATTCGCTTCTCATATGGTAAAAATCACGCCTAATAGAGGGAGGTACAGCCACCGAGGCTTATGTAAACTTTACCATAGTTTTTTGTTCACCTACAATTCTTTTTCTTTCCGGTTTGCAGCTTTTAATGCGCAAAAAAGACCGTCTTCAGCTAAGGAGAGGCTATTTTAAATATTGTAAATTCCTGCTATATTTACCAAGGTGGTACAGGAATCACAAGATTATTTCTCATTTTGGACTTATCGACCCTCTAGTGCTGCTTGACAACATCGCTAAGGACCTGAGGACCAAAACTCCAAGGAAGATATGTGCCAGTGACCCCCTCACTTATTTTTTTTTTTTTCCAGATTAGAGATTTATAAAATATTGTTATGTTATTTGTGTTGTGTTTTTCTTATTATTTTCCTTTTGGATAATATTATTTGTTTTTTTTTTTTTACTCCGCATTTATTTTATATTGCAGGTTATAAATAAACTTACTTACTTACTCAGAGCAAAGGGCCAGATTTGTGGCTCTATGGCACTATCAGGGGTATGGTTTGGAGGGGGAGGCAAGTGAGGCAGTTTCCCCCAAATAATGCGGAGAAAAAAACATTATATATCCCATGCCCCTTGACTATCTGGAAATGGACCCCTCTTGCCCCCTCCCCCAATAAAAATGCTGGAGATTCACTCCTGTGCACTATTGCGCATGGTTAATACGTTCCGCATCAAATTATGATCCACCCAAAGAATTTAATGACGCTTAAGGACTTTCGAATGTAAGATTAATCAGTATCTAAGAGCAAAAAAATCAGATTAATGCTTATCAAAAGAAGTTTATTATTAAAGGTCCGTAGAGGGATATAGAGCAGGGTACGTATCCATAGCCTAAGATTTTTGAATGTAACATTTTTTTAAAATAGTAACAAAAAAAAAAAAATACTAAACAATTAATCGTAACAAAAGTTATATAATAAGTAGATATACATATAATGTAGTAACATAACACATATTATAATTAGTAATATAATAAATCGCAAAATAATAAATAATGAATAAATAGGAATAAATCATTAACGAAATAACGTCATGCCATGTATTTCTTCTTTTTATCAAAGTTGTTTATTATCAATTTATTAATCTGTCTGATCTCATTTCACAGAAAATTATAGGTGCAACGCAAAGCGCCAGATTTCGGCATGGTTGGTTAATACGTTCCACGTCAAATTATGATCCAGCAAAAGAATGCACGAATGTAATGACACTTAAGGACTTTTGAATGCCAGATTCATCGGTATTAATTATTTCTGGCGATGATCTGATTATAAGGTGTCAGGCGGCAAATAGCAGCGCGCCCAGGATTGAAGATTTGATGCCCAAGAAAGTGATTCATGGTGCAAATGAAAGTATGCAACGCGTATTAATGGTGTCATTGATTCGTATCATTTGACAGTCTTTTCTGCCAGATTAAATTAAATATTGTTGATATCGATCAGTAGATACTGCATATTTCAAGTTTTAATTACATGTTACCGAGTAAAACAGTTAGACACAAAAACAGTTGAACATCTTGGGATGCAGCTAAGCATACTTGCACACAGAGAACGTTCGTTTGCAACAGGAGGGGGGGTTATTAAGGCAGAAGAGTTAAGTCTGAAAGCTAGAGGTCCTAATCCGTTTGGAGTAGCATTGTCTATGCCTCTCTTTAAAGTTCAGATCTGCTTTTACTTATGAAGGAGGGGATAAATTTGTTTAATAAATAAAGTTTTTTTTACTGTTTAAAACATAAAGTTGTGAGACAGAGTCAAACTTTAGCGTAAAGAGCAAGGCGTTGAGGAGGGGAGATCCCCTTTCATATATGGAATAATTTCTGTTCGTTTTAAGTTTCAATGTCGCTCCTTACTTTCAGTTAGAAAAAAAAAAAAAAAAACTTGTTTTTTATTTAATTTCTGAACGATTTTGAATTAATGCAGCTTTGATTTTGGCTCACCGTGCATGAATAATTAAAACGAAATTTGCATGTTAATTTTACTTTTTTTTGTTAAATGGCTTTCTCGAAATTTTGTTCTGACGTAGCTTACGAATTAACTTACGTATTCTTTCTATATAAGTATATTCTTTAAGAATGAAAGTACAAAAAAAAAAAACTTTAGCGTAAAGATCGAGGTAATGACTAAGGGGCGAACCCAATCAGATGCATAATAATTTTTGTTCGTTTTAAGTTTGATGTTGCTCCTTAATTTCAGTTGAAAAAAAAATGTTTTTTTTTAATTTAATTTCTGATCTTTTTTAATAACGCTGGAAATCCGGTGTCCCCCTTCATAGCAATATCCCTTTCCCCAAGAAAACTTCTATCATGGAAAAATCCTCCCACGTAACCCCCGATCCACCCCCCAACTATTTTTATATTTCCCAATAACCAATACTATATGTAAACTAAGGGGCAAAAGTTCATAACTTGCAGACCTTCACTGTTTTAAGCCATCCTCAAAGACAACCCTGTAATTTCAGGAAAAATGCTGAGCAAATGTTATCTCAAAATTTAATTTCGGGGTGAAATAACGCTGGGATCCGGTGTCCCCTTCATAGCAATATCCCTTTCCCCAAGAAAACTTCTATCATGGAAAGATCCTCCCACGTAACCCGAAGATCCACCCCCCAACTATTAGGAAAAAATCCCCCCTGAAAACTTCAGTATATTTCCCAATAACCAATACTATATGTAAACATTGGGCAAAGTTCATAACTTGCAGACCTTCCCCCGGGGACTGTGGGTGATTAAGCCATCCTCAAAGACATATTTATTGTATTTTTTTACCATGCTGAGCAAAATGGTTATCTCAAAATATTATTCGGGTGACTTTGGGGAAAAATGAGCGTGGGAGGGGGCCAAGTTGCCCTCCGTTTTTTTGTCACTTAAAAAGGGCACTAGAACTTTTAATTTTCGCTCGAATGAGCCCTTCCGTGATATTCTAGGACCACTGGGTCGATACGATCATCATTGGGGAAAAAAAACAACAAATAACCACGCATCCTTGATCTTTCTTCTGGCAAAAAATACAAAATTCCACATTTTCGCAGAAAGAAGCTTGAAACTTCTATAGTAGGGTTCTCTGATACGCTGAATCTGATGGTATGGTTTTTATTAAATTTCTAAGACTTTTAGGGGTGTTTCCCCCTTTTGTCGAAAATAAGGCAAATTTTATCAGGTAACTTTTCTTTTTCTCTCAGCGTAACTTTTGATGAGTAAGACTAAACTTGATGAAACTTATATATTTGAAATCAGCGTAAAAATCTAATTCTTTTGATGTATCTATTGGTATCAAAATTCCGTATTTTAGAGTTTCGGTTACTATTAAGCCGGGTCACTCCTTACAGTTCGTTACCACGAACTGTTTGACAAAGAGCCAGAAAACAATGTACTTTCGTTTTGGTAGTTCAAATCAACAAAAGAGTTTGCGACCTTGATGTTGGTTCAATGATTCAATAGATTGCAGCAACTGAATCAAGAAGCTGTTCAACTATTAAACCCCTACGTGATTTGGGTTCAGACTGGCGCGAGCCTGGCTAGTTTCTACCCTCAAGAAATACTACATCAGAATAGCACGAAAGGATCTTCTGGATTTTTTTTGTCAACCTATCTATCAGGGGTCAGCCCCCTCCACACAAAACCAGAGCAATATTTTTTTAATAAAATGTTTGAACATGCGTGTTCATTCATTTGTTATTTGGCCTTCTCTCCGGTAGTGATTGTATCAAATTGGTCTTCCAAAAGGGATGATATATAATTGAGAGGGGCGCCTTGCTGACGGTAATTCTTATCTATGTTACCCCTTTTTAGTAGCAAGCCAGAGAATACTCTGACAAAGATTCGTGTTTGGAGGAGGAGGGAAAGCCCCCCTATATTTAGACAAAACATTAAACTCATTACAAATTAAGAATTTGTAATAGTTAAATTAAAATAAGGTTATTTTTCATGTTAGTCGAGTACTATGACAAAATTTTAAAACGCGCGGTTCCCTTGTGCTTCATCACTTGTAAAAAAAACGTTCTGACCCAGATATCTTTCGTTCTCTTTATGAGTTTGGCTCCAGAAATAATGTCACAAAAATAAAGCAATGGAATTAAAACCATTTTTACCCCGAAAGAATACGACAGAATATTTCTATATACCCCGAAAGAATATTTCTTTTTTTTCTTCTTCTTTGGTTTAATGCACAAACCCGGCTAAATACAAACCCGGCTGAGCATAAATTCGAGAAAATATAATGGATGGGGACATATTTTTTGAAAATGTAGGGGGGGGTGTAGTTTTGTTACTTATCAATATTTTCAATGAACATGCCAAAAAATGTATCTTCATTTAAAATTCCCAAGAAGGTATTTTTGAAATTTAGGGGACAAGACAACTCGGAAAGGGTAACTCCCCTCTCTCCTAATTGACGCGTCTACGCAGAATTGTTTTTTACTGTTGAAAGTCACTTATAACAAATTTTGAGGCGGTGAGATTGGGTTTCACAAACATAGCCAACATTTGTCGAATAACAAATTGATGCTGGTATATCTGATAGCATCACAATGTGTCACAGAAGAGTGTATCAGCCCATAAATCAAACGTGTGTCTGATTACACCGATTCTTCTGTCGTATATAATTGAAAACCGCAGTTGAAATGGTTTCAGTATTAGGTATAGCGCAAATGGTATGTTGTGAAATTTGATATGGGTTGCGTTAAAATTTAATTTTTCTTAAGGTTTCAATGACGACTTGTCTAATAACAGTTATACTGTGAAACAAGCATGAGCTAAGTTAATTAATGATGTCAAGCCCGCTTCATTCCTGTTTTTTTTTTTAAATCAAGCCTTTCTTTCATATTCTCATCTTCCTTTTTTATATAATTAGACAAAAAAAAACGAAATGTGTTCACTTCTCTTAAATGGTGTAAATAAAAAGTAAACCCATAGGATTACATGTTAATCATGGTTTATATAATAAGGTAAGTTATAATTTGGTAAAACATATGAGAAGAAACTGCATAAAAGAAATCTCCCATGGACACATTCTATCATAGCCCTTAGACACTTGCGCAGGAATCGATGCCGCGGAGGAGGGGATTCAAAAACAGAATTAAAAGATAAATTATACAAAAAAATACAAAGTAAGAATCTTTTGTTTTGCAGGAGCCCTGGCCAAAAATCAAGGCATATACACAGGAATTAAACTTTCTGGGAGGGGGAATATAAAAATTGTGTGGAGATTCAATAACAAAAAAATGTTTGGTAAATTTAAACAAGAAGGCCCATAAATTCAAGACATTTTTTAGATTTAGGAGGAGCCTGGATCTCCCCCTTCTGCTGTGTACGTTGTCTGTCAAAGACCCCCTGCAGAAGCTCCTCATTGCAATTAATTAAAAAAAAGTTTTTCTCGCGGAAGTGAAACGAAGTTGAAACATAACACAAACAAAACTGATTGTTAAAAACTATTGATTACGCAAGATAAATCTACAAAACTACCTTAAATCCACTCACTTATTATATTTTCAAATATTTATAAAATTCTAAAAATCAGCATTTACTGAAAACTCAAAACTGGCCTAAAAACAACAAAATGTACTCTTCTCTTGGAATTAGAAAATTCCGTGAGTAGCCTGCAGAAAATAAAAGACTGATTTAAAAGCCTCGCAACAGTCTTCCACATACCACGGTATTGATAACTTTTAGTATACAATTGTAACTCTGCAAAGAACGAAGCAATCTAAGTTTTCAGTAAATTGTTCGTTTTTTAAATTCTACCGATGTTGAAAAATATCACGATACAGTTTATATAAGCTAGTTTTGTAGATATAACTCGCATAATCTGCAAAAGCAATAATTTTTGTTCGTTTTAAGGTTCAGCTTCTCTCTTAACTTTCGTAAATTGTTTTTGTATTTTTTTAGTTAATTTTTGCACGTTTTATTTTTTTAACATACACAATAAACTCTATAAAATGATCTCCCTTTAACCTAGGAGATGAAAGACAAATGTGATTTTCTTTTGTTAAAAAATGATATTAAATATAAGTTTTATATCCACCTTCCTTGAAATTTCCAACAAAGTATTCGCAACTTATCACATACTAAAAATTCCGAGGGGGTGTCGTCATTGGTATTTTTGGAAATTTAAACGTAAGAAAATTATTATTATTCTCGTAAAATAAGTACGCAACAATTCTTTATTCGGTAGCTTTTTTTAACGAGATTTCTTCAGCTTTTATTTACCAAAAATGCAAGATGAGCCTCCGGTTAGATATTTACGACCATGGATATTGTTATGGTATCCTTATTATGCTTCCCAGCTGGTGCCATGAAGGTGCCACATGACTCTTCCTGACAGAGGTATTGAGACAAAACTATTAGAGGCTCTTGCGATATACGTGCAAACCCTGGCAGAAAAAAAAAAAAAACTCCAAATAAATAATGAGATGCATACTGACAATTCAAAACTTAATTACTCTCTTTTATATGAGGGTAATTGCCACATGTGGCACAAAGTGGCAGAAAACGTCATTTTCCTGTATTGCGATCTTTACTGTTATAAGAAGCGCAATAGCGCGGCCAAAGTGAAGAACAAAGAGGGCTTTATGTATTTATTATTTATTTTTCCTAGATCACTTCGTATGGAAGGAGTTGTCGTAGAAACTTTGGAGGGGCTCATTCGATTGGAATTCGAAAGTTCTAATGCCCTTTTTAAAAGTCAAGAATAATTGGAAGGCAACCAGAACCAGTCCCGCGACCATTTTTGCTGCCCCCCCCCCCCTATAAAAGACGTCCGATCAAAATTTTAAGGTAGCTATTTTGTTCAATATGGTTGGAAGGTCCAAAAACTATATCTCCGGGGATGACAAGCGTCCCACAACCCATTGGTCAGGGGATTGTAAATTAGGGAACTTTCCATTGTTTTCATATAGTTTTTTTTTTTATTTGAAAAGGGGGCTATGTTTGATCTGGGTTTTGAGAAAGGCTAACGGTATTCAGGCAAGAATTTTAAGGAATGTTAAGGGAAATGTTAAAGTAAATCAAAACGTCCTATGTGAATACACGTTGTCAAAATGCCATATAGGCAACATCTTAGCCACGGCTTGGGGTAATAAGTTGAAACTTTCTCAGCTATTACTAATACTATTACTACCACTATTGCTACTACTACTGCTACCGCTGCTGTTACTATTACTACTACCACTACTATTGAACTAAATTAAAAGAGTTTGAGTAAATCCAGGTTGTCAAAATGGCATATATATATTTTATTAGGAACAGAATAGGGTTGGAACTTTCAAGGAAAGTTGATTGGCATGTAAAACTAAATCATAAGACGCTAAGTGCATACAGGTTTTCAAAATGGCATACCAGCAATATCCCAGGAACTACTGAGGGTATTAAGTTGAAACTCTTAACGTTACTACTATTGTTATTATTATTGAACTATCTCAAAAGCGTTTAAATCCATCCAGGTTATCAAAATAGCATGAATACGGTTTATGAGGAACAGAATACGGGATAAAGTTGAAATTATCAGGGGAAATTGAGGGATATGAAAACCTAAATCAAGAAAGAAGTACTAGCTGTGCCTCTTGTCTAAAGAGCGTCTGTACAATATCCCAAGAACAGCTAAGAGTATTACGGAACATAACAAATGAAAATATTGTGAAAGCAGGTATAATATTTTAAACAAAGCAGTGGACAAAAAAAAAACAACAAAAAAAAAACAACAAATTAAATAACAAAGAAATCCGAATAGTTCGACATCACGTCCGGAAGCTTTAATCAACAGGGAAAAATTAATTAAGCTAAATTTATAAAACATGAAAAGGAAAACAAAACAATAAACAAAATTCAAAATTTACCAGAAAACTGCTCATCAAACTACTTTGCAAACCATTATTAAACCAGTTTTTACTATATTTTCATTTGTTAAATTTTGTAAATGGGAAGGCAGTGTGGTCTAAGAATTTATTTGCTAAGCGTATTACCTTAGAAGTGTCAGGACATGTTGTTAGGGATGTTGATCTAAATCAAACAACACTATGTGCATCCAAGATCAGAGGCAGCGCTATAGCGTTGCCTATAGTAAAGGCCTTATTTTTTTCTTCCCAGAGGCAATTCATATGGAAGGGGTCGTCGTAAAAAACTTCAAAGGGGGCTTGTTTGATTGGAAATCGAGGGGTTCTAGCTTCTAGTGCCCTTTTTAAGCGTCAAAAATGGTTGGAAGGCAACTTAAACCCCTTCCACGCTCACCAATTCCCCAAACACATCCAATCAAAATTTTGAGATAGCCATTTTGTTCAGCGTGGTTGATTTCCAGATAGAAATTATGTTTTTGAGGAGGATACTCCCTCATAGTTCTCAGGGCAAGGGTTGTAAGTTATGCCCTAGGGGTATATAAGGTTTTTTTTATAGAAAGCTTTGTCGTAGATACTTCAAAAAGGACTCATTCGATTGGAAATTCAAAGGGCTAGTGGCCTTTTTAATAGTCGAAAGTGATTGGAGGGAAACTAACCCCTTCTCACGCCCACCTTTTTCCCAAACACATCCAATCAAAATTTTGAGAGAGCCATTTTGTTCAACGTAAGTGAAAATTCAGGAAATTAGGTCTTTGAGGATAACAACCCTCCTCCCCCCCCTACAGCCCTCAGGGCAAGGGTTGTAAGTTATGCCCTAGGGGCATATAAGGTTTTGTATAGAAAGTCTTGTCGTAGAAACTTCAGAAAGGGCTCACTCGATTGGAAATTTAAATGGCTAGTTCACTTTTTAATAGTCGAAAGTGATTGGAAGGCAACTAACACCCCTTCCACGCCCATCATTTCCCCAAACACATCCAATCAAAATATTGATAGAGCCATTTTGTTCAGCGTAGTTGAAAGTTCTGGAAATTGTATGTTTGAGCAGGACACTTCCCCGCAGTCTTCAGGGGCAAGGGTTATAAGTTATGCCCTGGGGGCATATATGGTTCTCATGGAAGGAATGCTCGTATAAAATTCAGAGAGGGCTAATTAGATCGGAAATTGAAAGTTCTAGTTCACTTTTTAAGCGTCAAAAGATATTGGAGGGTAACCAGCGTCCCCCCCCAAACCCTTTTTTCCCCAATGCATCCAATAAAAATTTTAAGATAGCTATTTTGTTAAAAATAGTTCAAAGATCATATAACAAAATTCCGGTGCCGACACAACCGTCCAGGGCCCGGGCGCAGGCGTTGTAAGTTATGCCCTGGGGGCATATGTGTCTTATGGAAGGGATGCTCGCATTAACTTCAAAGAGGGCTCATTTGATTGGAAATTGAAAGTTCTAGTTCACTTTTTAAGACTCAAAAGAGATCCCCCCGCCCCTCCACGCCCTTTTTTCTCAAACCCATTCGATAATAACTTCGAGATAGCTTTTTTAAAATAGTTCAAAGACCATATAACGAAAACTTCGGGGTCGACACAGCCCCCCAGGGCCCGAGGGCAGGTGTTGTAAGTTATGCCCTGGGGGAATATATGGTTCTTATTGAAGGGATGCTCGTAAAAACTTCAGAGATGGCTCATTTGATTGGAAATTGAAAGTTCTAGTTCATTTTTTTTTAGAGTCAAAAGAGATCGCGCCAATGACGCAGTAGGTTTTAGACTTTTACAGTGAGAGAAGGTCATGCCCAAACTCTTGTTTGTAGTGATTTTTGTTCGTTTCAAGCTTGATTTGTATATTCAATTTAAGTTTCACTCGTTTTAAGATTTATTTATTAATTTACATTAATATCTATTGAATGTTTGTTTGCATTGATTGTTTATTTAATTTCTGTTCGTTTTAAGTTTCATTTATTCTTCAATAGGAAAATTTTTTTTTTCGTTTTAAGCTTGATTTTCATATTCAATCTACGCACTAATTGCTTTAAGATTTTTTTTTATTCATTTATATTAGTACTTGTTGTATGTTTTTGCTATGATTGTTTAATTAATTTAAGTTCGTTTTGGGTTTCATTTATTTTTTAATAATAACTTCTGGTCGTTTTGAGTTTGAATTTTAAAAGGTATTTGTATCTGCTGAGCTTGAGCTTAAAATGCCCTTTACTTTTCTTTGAAAAACTTATTTTTTGAAAGGTTTTTTTTTAATTAATTGTCAAAAAAAGGCTATCGCAGATACCCTTTTTTTAATGCCTAAGGATATTAAGTTGAAACTTTCCGGGTATGTCGAGGGGAGTGTTGAGCCAAATCAAAAGAAACTATATGCGTCCAGGTTATTCAAAGGGCGTAATTGTAACATCTCTTGAATGGCTAAGGACATTGGAATGAAACTCTGAGGAAATATTAAGGGGGATGTCGCGCTAAGCCGGAACACACTATGTGCATGCAGGTTGTCAAAAGCACGTATCAGTAATATCCCGTGAACGGCTAAGTGTTTTAAATTGAAACTTTCAGTGCTGCTATCATTACAGCTACTACTGCTGCTTTCTTGAAGTTCTTTGAAAATACTTTATACTCAAAATCAGCGGTCATTGTGTATGAGCAGTCTTTTCTACAGAGTTGTGACAAAAAGTAAAATTTTAATGTAAACAGTGAGGGCTGAGGAAGGGGTAGTCGGAATTAAATATGGAACAATTTTATTTCGTTCGTTTTAATCTTTAATATTGCTCCTTAGTTTTAGTTGAATTCTGAACCGTTTTTTCAAATTCATGCCAGGAAATCCCATCCTCGTTTTTAAAACTTTATATTTCCCTTAGTTTTAAATATTTTTTAAAATTCTGGCCGTTTTAATCTTTAATATGCCTAATATTGCTCCTTAGTTTTAGTTGAAAAAAATTTTTTACTTTAATTCTGGCCGTTTTTCAAATCATGCCAGGAAATCCCCTCTCCCCAGTTATGTTAAAACTTTCCCTGAAAAATTCCCCCGGATAATTTCCTCATCAGAGAAAGCTATTCCCATAGAAATTTACCTCCCTCACAGAGAATCTCTCCCCCCCCCCCCCAAAAAAAAAAATACATTTATTCCCAATAGAAAATACTAGGCTATATTATCCTGAAGGCATAGTTACTGGACCTTTCAACTATCTTGAATAAAACGGCTATCTCAAAATTTTGATTGGACATTTTGGAGGAAAAGGAAATGGAATGGGGGCTGGTTACCTCCGAACCTTTTGGTCACTGAAACAGATCACTAGAAATTTTGATTTCCGTTTGAATGAACCCTCTTCTGGTCTTACGATCATCCCTGAGAAAAAAAAGAAAAAAAGCTTCAAACTATCAGCCTACTGGTCTAGAGGTATGAATCCTGCTTAATCAAGTCCTATGGTGGCGCAGCGGGTTTCACCTCAGCTTGGTAATGCGAGACCCAGAGATCGAGCCCACCTCTAGCAATACACTGCAGGTTCGAGGCAATGACCATAGCAGTCATTAAGTGTCGTTAATCCAAAGCAAATACAAGGAGCTTGAAACCTCTATGGTAGGGTTTCCTGATATGCTGAATCTGACATTGTATTTTTTGTTAAGATTGTTTGTATTTTTGGGGTGTTTCCCCCCCCCCTTTCCTGATATCAGGCAAACCTTCTAAGACTCTTAACTTTTGATGGGTGTCATTAAACCTAAAGAATTCTATATATTTGAAATAATCATAAAAATTCAGTTCTTTTGATGTACCTACTGTTTTTTTTAGTGTTTTGGTTACTATTGGGCCGAGAAGCTCTTTACTTACAGTTTGTCATCACGAACTGTTTGCCAAAATACATTTTGAAGATTTTCTGTTTTGTAAAGTTTGTAAATATAAATTTGCTGATGAGACTTTCATGAATGATTATCAGTGTATAGTAAACTGTCAATCCACACTTATTTGTTCTTTCAGTAGTCTTGGTCATTATGCTGTTTTTTGTTTATTTTTTGATGCTCTGAGAAATGAAACAGACACACAAATATCGAAATAAAAATTGTTATCAGTAAAGCACAAACGACGTTCTAGTCAATCGAGGGTATATGAATTGCAAGCATTCATCCTATTTGTGGTATTTTCTCTTCTCCTGAAGTTTGACTTGGTTGTGTTGTAATTTATGTTTGTTTTAGTTTTTTTTTTAATGATTGATTTTGATTTATGGCCTTTTTGCGCTTGAAATATTATTTGATTTTAGTTCTGCTTGCCCTTGTTTTAATGTAGCTGTTTACTTTTCTTTTAAAAACTTATTTTGTGGAAAAATTATTTTAAATTAATTACTTTAAAAGTAATTAATGTCATTATCGCCATGTTAGTATTACCTAATTTTGTATGAATAAAGACAGAACTCACGGCGGCATTCACGCTATGCTACAAGTCCTGATCTGCACTATGTACAGCCGTTTTCCAAGTTGAGAGGGGGAATGAAAATCGCCTGGCTAAGGTTTTAGATCTTAAAAATCAATTGGCTGTGGTAGAGTTAATATTTTCTAACACTCCGACCCTCTTTTGGTAGTAAAGACTGATGTTTTGTGGCACAAAGGTTCAAAATCACCACTTTTCTGTTACAAGATCTCTCTTGTTACTTAGAAAAGCCATCATCTGTCAAAGCATCTTAGCAATCACTGCAGCATTCATATTATTTTCAGCTGACGATTCATGAATGAACATAGAGCCCACTGTGACATTTACACCAAATTTTAGAGTCCGTTTAAAGATGTCCGTCATAACTAATTTAAGGGGGGGGGGGCTCAGTTTCAGTATGTGTCATTTTCCTGCTCTCCTATAATTTTAGTAAATGAATGAAAAAGGAAAATTTTACTATTACCCGGTAGCTGAGATTCAGTTCTATCCATCTATTGCATTAATTTCTTTGAAATCCGGTATAGGATTTGTTGGATTAAAAATAAGGAGAAGATTGGTTGAAATCTGTTGAAAAAATTACATTTTCCTATTTTTTAAGCGAATTTAGATTCTTCTCTATAAAAAGTCTCAATAATATAATGATTCAGGCTCAGTGAATTAATGAAAGAAATGGTATAGGTATCTTGTTCTTTTGGTAGAAATTTCGGCAGCAGACTTATCACCAGGGGCGTCATTTCGGGGGGGGGGGGGGCAAGGGGAGTTATTTGGCCCCCAATAATTTGGAGAAAATAACTTGTGTATAGCCATGTCCCTTGACTATCCGGATCCCTCATGCCCCGTCAATAAAAATACTGAAGCTACTCCCCTGCTTATCATGACTAAAGCAGTAGCTGCAACCTGGTAAAGAGCAAACCACAGCCCATAGTAACCAAAAGTTAAAAAATGGTATTTTTTTAAAATGCCTAGTGAAAAATGTGCCATCTGACACTGATTCAGGAATGGTAACTATTATTTCGGCTCATGTTAAAAGTAAAAGTTTATTGCGAAGAAATATTTACAGTGATTTCGAAAAAAAGTCTGAAACCCCTCGGAAATGGTGTCAGATCAAAATGAAAAGTGTATCATTGTAACCAGCATAGTCGAAAACCATTTGCAGGGAATTTACAGTCCCCCACCTTGAACAACAAGGAAAATCACTTTTTTGCATTGGTAGCTGACCTGTCTCCCGTTTGTTTTTTCTTTTCTTTTTTTTTCCAGGGTTAGTGGTTTACCAGAACATCATAGAGAGATTCTTAATGGGTCATTCAAAAGCTATTTCTCATGCCACAATTTTCAAGTGCCGTAGGGCACTAGATATGGCAATTTTTGTGCCGTTTCTCAAGGGGTGGGGCTAGAGGGCTACCACAGCATCATAGACAGATTTTTGATAGTTTTTTGATAGCCCATATAAAAGATATTGCTTATGTCTACGTTCTTCCTGTAAATTTCAGCATCTGCCAGTTCCAAATGGCACTAAAAACGGCACTTTTGGTGCCATGTTTCAAGCGGAAAAGCTGCGGCTAGTGGGCTGCCAAAACTTTTCAGAGTGATGTTTAATGGCTCATTTGAAAGCTATTGCTCATCAACACTTTGCTCAAACAACACTTTTGGTGTTAATTCATAAGTAGAAAACCTTGGAGGTATAAAAGAGTATCATTGTAATAATTATGGTCCCATACCGTTAGCTGGAGGTTTGCAAGAACACCTCCAATGTGTTGCTCCTCCAAGCACCCTTATAAGCTAAAAGCTGGCATAAAATGCTTTATTTTTATACTGTTAAAAGCGCTCTTAAACGGTTTACTTTTACTGTACCAAAACTTCTTTATTGTTTTGTGTTTTCAGTAAAGCACTAGTTTTCTATAATCCTACAAACATAGGGAAATGTCACAAGTTAGTTTACTTTCACTAGTTTTATCTTATACATTATGTAGGCTGTGAAGTAACAATTTTTGTTTGTTTTAAGTTTCAACTTCGCTCTTTACTTTCCTCAGAAAAACTTTGTTTTTTAAATTAATCACGAAATTGCTTGTTTCAGAAGGAACATATACCTTAAAATTTTGTATTGCGCAAGGACACAAGCAGAGGAAAGGGAGTGTTTCTGGGCTGATGCTCCTCTCTCCAATGGCAAAATTGCCCCAGTATTTTTATATTTCGCCCATTCTATCTCAATTTTACCCACCCACCCCACCAATGGTTGGCCTACTCAAAGTTAAATTACTGCTTACAACTCCCAAAGTGCAATATGATGAACCTGATATAAAGGCAGATTGGCTATACGAATAGTATGCATGATTTTATAGCTGGAAACTGATATATGCGTTATAAGTAATTATTTCTAGGGATATCTGCTGTTCCTACATCAACAGTCTGGATCTATGTACTTCCTGTGCCTGGATTAAATAATTTATCAAAAATTCCTCAGCCTAGGCTCCATGGAACCAGGCACTGAAATTTGTTTTAGGAGGAGGCAAGTTCGTTAAACCACAACACACAAGTGAATTTGAAAACAACATAGGGATTATGAGGAAAAACAAAAAACATGGACATTTCTAGGGAAAAAAAAGCCCTTCCACTTGCGTAAGTTCCTGTGATGAGCCCTTAGTTGGAGAAAAACCATCAGTATTTTCTTAATTCAGTAAATCAGTACTTTCTTAATTAAGCACCATCGGTGCTTTCTGAATTGTGTATTGTATTGTTGTGTAAGATGGTGTATAGACTAGGTTTTTTATTAGGGTCATATTTGGGTTATGGGTGTATAATATTGAAGGCAGGGAGTACAAGGTAGACAGGGAGATCTTGGAGCAGATGGGTTCTTAATTTTACTGTTTTTGTGCTACCGTAGAAGGGGAGCCGTATTCCAGAAAAAAAAACCTGCAAAACACATAGGCAGATTTGGGTAATTCTTGGTTAAATGTCACACAATTGATTCAGTTAAGTTTGAGTGTTAGTACTCAAATTTATAGAGTTTTTTTTCAATATGGCGAAGATTACAACTGAAAGGAATGTTGGTAAGATTAAAAAAAAAAACAGAATAAGAAAGGTGGATGGTAATTCATTTGTTAGAATCTTCAATTTGATTATTATAGTTTGAGTATGGCATAGGTTTGACCACCGTTTCAGAAATTGCTCAAGAAATATTTCTTTCCTCTTTTAAAATAAGAAAGAGGATTTACCACCTTTACTTAAAACATGTTTGAATAGCATTTAAATCATTAAATATTATTTTTTAACTAATAAAATAAATAAGTAATAATTACTGAATAGTATTTAGTCTCAAGTCCTCCAAGCATAGCTAAAGTTGCGACACCACATACCGCTTTACTATCAATAATCTTCTAATTCTTAATGTCAACTTTTCAGAAGGAGAAGAAGAATCCCAGAAACTAAAATAATGCATAATAATAGCTGAAGTGTTTTACACACACTTGAAAATTTTAATTTTATAATTTTTTGTATTTGTAAATAGAGAAATAAATAAATTTTAATTCTTGGATAATATTTAGTCTCCTTTGCTAAATTCTTCGAGCATTCGTCTAGTGGCGGCACCATATCAAGATATGTTATTAATAACCTAGTGATTTTTTTTTTCAGCTTAAATAATTCAGGAGAAGAAAATAACCTATAATAGTAGTAGATAGGCCTATTAGTCTAAAAGCAGCAAATTTACTGCCTTCAAATAAGGGTTATTTCCACCGCTTCGTTTCGTGCTTTATAAAAGCAATCTTTCTCCATTATTTAATAGGGGCTCATTTTAAACACTTGAGAATTTTATGGTTTCTGATGAGTACATTTCATCAAACCCAAAAATGTCTAAAAGATCCGTTTTTTCTCACTTTTAACCGAAATAGATAGACAAGGGCGTTGATTACCAAAAGTTATGGGCCGCTTTGTCGGAAATTAACCTCGTAAATTAAAACTATAGACCTATCCGCAGTTCCTGGCTATACACCCCTTTACACACGCGATGATACTGTGTCTACTCACTCATGTCACGAAAAACCTTAAACTGCAAAAAACCGTGAACTTAAATTACGTGCCAAATGATGGAGCAAAATATGAAGCTTATTTATAAATATAATAAATAAAAAGCTTAGAAAATATAAGGCTTCCATAAGCAATAGTGGCGTCGATCAACGAAAATACAGTGGGGAATGTATTTTTTCAAAATCTAAAGAAGAGGTGGGTGATTTTATTATTTCCATAATTTTTAAAATGAAAATACCAAAAAACTATTTTTTTCAAAAACCTAAAGGGGCCAACAAAATCTAGAGGAAGGCAAAATACTCCGACTCCCCCTCAATTGAATTGATTCCCCTGAATACGGATCCAAATGAAGACGTTTAATCGAATGAAAATACAAACTTGTGTCTTTTTTTTCACCTTGTTCTAGGTCCAGACAGGATCAATATTTGTTTGTCATGGCAAGTTGTGAATTTAAAACAATTTTGACTGCTTTTTCAAATAATTGATTGATTAAAAAGTTCAGTTTTTTTTTTATTGAACAACTAGGCAAGTTTTTCCACGGAAAAGCCACATCCACGTATATTGATAGTCAGATTTTTTTTTTTTTTTTTTTTTTTTTTTTTTTTTTTTTTTTTTTTTTTTTTTTTTTTTTTTTTTTTAAACAACGGCATCAATAACGGAAGAGGCAATCATTTGTGAACATAACGGCGACTAAAACTGTGCATTGAGAAGATCCACGAGTGTTTCATATAGTAGTTCCTTTTTCCATGTAAGCCTAGAATTGGGAAAATTTTTAATTAGTGCTACTAACTCCTCACCGCAGTGCCAAGGCACATGAGGCTGATACATTGTTGAAGTCTCTTCAGTCCACCCTATTTATAGTTTTCATGTTGGCCCCCACCCAAGAAATAATTGAGCTCTTTTTATAATAAGGAATATGGACGTCTCCCCTACCTCCTTCTGAAATTCCAGGTTATTCTGTTCATATCTGTCTGAACAACTCCAAGGGGAATGTGGAAAAGTGTGATCTAAAAATTTACATTTTGCATTTTGTTCCCTCTCCGCCAAAAACATATAGCCTATAACGCCTAGAACTTGGAGTTGTGTGCGCCAATGGAGAATAATTATTTAATTTTCGAGCGGTTTGCCGCTATTAAGACTCAAATTAGCCCCAAATAGACTCACCTCATTAGAATGTTTTGGATCTTCACACCCCTCCCCAATGAGATATATTCCTAGCTGTGTGTTCAAAGTGGAAGAAGGTTTGCGTGCTAAAAAAGTCCATAAGGGGCAATGGTGCCAAAAATAACCATTTGGAAGTCCCTAATGGAAAGTATAGACGGAGAGACATATTACATGGAATACCCTTCCTGATTCAGCTCGAGAATGTCGCTTGTTTAGTACCTTCAGGATACTTTTCACATCTTTTTGGTTTCTGTTATTATCGTCATTATAACTTTTTCTCTATTGCTACCAACTTGAGCCAAATGAACTCTTTTGTTCTCCTTCTCTCTCTCTTGTTTACAATTAGTGTTCCCCCCCCCCATTCACAGGACATGGATCAGTCCCTCATATTTGTTGCTTGATTTTTTGTTTTTTTTATGAATATAGTATCATATCTTTAAAAAATACACTGGGATTGTACTTGAGGGGGGGGGAGGCGTGGAGCTCAACATCTCAATTCAAAAAAATTGTGGTTTACTATCAATCTTACTTCTGTATATAAAACAACTGCAATTTCTACATATAAATCCTTCGTCAAGACCTGCATTGACCAACAGTAACCGAGTGAAAAATTTGCGGGAAGGGAGGGATAAAATTGCCATCATGACATTAAAACTTAAAACGAACAGAAATTATTCCGTACATGAAAGGGGCTGTCCTCAACGCCTCGCTCTTTACGCCAAAGTTTTTTTTTTGTTTTAGAATATAGAGTTGTGAGAAAGAGTCAAACTTTAGCGTAAAGAGCGAGGCATTGAGGAGGGGACAGCCCCTTTCATATACGGAATAATTTCTGTTCGTTATAAGTATTAATGTCACTCCTTACTTTCAGTTAAAAAAAACGTGTTTTTTTATTTAATTTTTGAACGTTTTTGAATTAATACAGGTTTTGATTTTGGCTCACCGTACATGAATAATTAAAACAAAATTTGCATATTGTTTTTACTTTTATTGGTTAAATAGCCTTCTCGAAAGTTGTTTAATTTTATTTACGAATGTTTTTATTAGTAATAAATATACGTAACTTACGAATTAACTTACGTAACGAACTTCTATATTCATATATTTGTAATACATATATTAGGGGTTCTCTCCCTAGTCAATACCTCGCTCTTTACGCTAAAGTTCGAATCTTGTTCCAATTCTTTTAAAAATGACCCCTTAATCACAAAGGCCGTTAATTAGAATAAATAGCTCTTATGAAAGTACTAAAAAATCCTTGGCATAAAGAGCGAGGTATTGACTAGGGGGCGAACCCAATTATATACGTAATAATTTCTGTTAGTTTTAAGTTTTTGATGTTGCTCCTTACTTTCACCTGAAAAACTTGTTATTTCTTTTTATTTAATTTCTGATCGTTTTTTTTTAATAATGCTGGAAAATACGGCGCCCCCTTCATAGCAATGTCCCTTCACCCATAAAAACTTTCTCCATGGAAAGATCCTCCCATATAGCCCCCTGATCCCCCCCACTACTAGAAAAATCCCCCTTGAAAACGGCTGTATACTTCCCAATAACCAATACTATATGTAAACATTGGGTAAAGTTCGTAACTTTCAGCCCTCCCCCCTGGGACTTTGGGGGATTAACTCATCATAAAAAACATAGTTATTATATTTTCGACCATTCTGAACAAAATGGCTATCTCAAAATTTGTGAATTTGGGAAAAAAAGTGAGCGTGGGGTGGGGGTCTAGTTGCCCTCCATTTTTTGGTCAATTAAAAATGCATTAGATCTTATAATTTCCGTTCGAATGAGCCCTCCCACAATATTCTAGTACCAGTGGTCGATACGATCACCCCTGGGAAAATAAAATAAAAATAGGAAAATAAACACGCATCCGTGATCTTTCTTCTGGCAAAAAATACAAAATTCCACATTTTTGCAGATAGGAGCTTGAAACCTCTACATTAGGGTTCTCTGATACGTTGAATCTAATGGTGTGATTTTCATTAAGGTTCTTTAACTTTTAGAGGGTGTTAACTTTTGATACGTAACTTTTGATGGGTAGAACTAAACTTGATGAAACTTTTATATTTGAAATCATCATTGAAATTTGATTCTTTTGATGTATCTATTGGTTTCAAAATTCCGTTTTTTAGAGTTACGATTACTATTTTGGGCCGGGTCGCTCCTTACTTACAGTTCGTTACCACGAACTGTTTGAAAATCCTACACCACACATTTGCCATTTGCATTGACGATCAGTTAGAGAGTCAAAAATTTTTAGCGAGGGATTGAATTCTCCTGACATTTTTTTTTTTTTTTTTTTTTTTTTTTTTTTTTTTTTTTTTTTTTTTTTTTTTTTTTTTTTTTTTTTTTAGTGAAAAATTATTAAATAATGAAAATTATTTTCATTTACGACATGTGTAATACGTGTACTCAGTCCGATTTTGAGAAGTCATGTGAAGATCACATAGAAACCTGACTTCATTAAGGTTTAATAATAAGTTATATGTACGCTCTCATCATCATTGTTTATCTTAATCACCCCCCGAGTAAGCCAATAAATAGCTATTTCATGATAAAGAAGACAAAGTCAAGGTGGTCTAATCACAACAGCAATGTATGATTATTACACAAAGAAAAAACAATCAACACTTTCCTATATGCACGCAATCTAAAACGCCCCTCGCACATATCGGCGAAAACTTAATCAAAAGAAGTTCAGGTTGATAACACAGAAGGTGTTAATACAGCCGATAGACTAAAGGAAAAAACCTATTTCATATTTTTATGGTTAAATAGGCTTAACTATGAGCTAAATGGTCTTGATGTTATCGATTTTTAGATGTAAGAAACCAGTTTGTTGATATAGTGTTTTATTCTGTTGAAATTTGTTTGGTGTTAGTAATTTGGTTGATGATATTGTTAGCTATTAACATACTTAAAACTGAACAAATAAACTTTTAAATGGGGATAAATCCATCTATTTAGACAGTGAAAATGGAAATGGATTTATCCCCATTTGAAAGTTTATTTGTTCGTCTTAGAACGGCAGTGTGGTCTCAGAAAACAATACCTAATTTAAAGGTGTTATGTCGAAAATACTTAAAAACTGGGTTTTGAGCTTTTCTGCTACTCTTTGGCTGTCGTTCAAAACGTCGTTCAAAATCGTAACTCACATATCAGCCCCAAATTAGGATAAAGGGGACAGGAGGGTCCCCCTCGATTTTGAACGACATCTTTTGGTATTTTTCATTGAAAAAAATCGAAAAATTGCCTCGCCCAGATCATAAAAAAAAATCTGTCTTTGTGTTTTCATTATAGAATTAAGAAAAATTATTGCCTCCGCCCTTATAGTTTCATGAATTGGTACCCCCGGTGGACACTTTAGCTTAGGTATGTGTAGGAGCTGGCTTCCAGGAAAGGGAAGAGGGCTTGAAACTTTGAAAATACAAAAATACAAAGAGCTAATGAGGAATTTTGTGAAGACATCGATTAAACACAGGTCAAGCAAATTTTTCGGATGCATAACTAACTAGCGAAATATAATGCAAATACTACAACAAAGAGAATTGAAACTCATTAATTAAATAGTGATGAAATAAAATCATCACAAAATGTGTAAATTTTGACAGATTCTTAGATACATTAAGTCAAAAATGTTCCAACAAAACTGGCAGAAAAGTTACTGATTCAAGCCGTAAATTTCATGAAAATTTTGAGAGTTCCTTACTGTGGTATTTGCTCTTCTATCAGCTAGCTTTTGAATCTTTCGGCTATTCCCGAAAAATAAATGCAAACGATATATTTCAACCACTCATGGGCACCCATATGGGGGGGGGTGGGCAGAGGGGGCTCCCCCCCCCCCCTCCCTGGCTGAATGATGCTGCTTATTTTTATATTTTTGTTCTGAGATTTCTATTATATAGCAATAAAAGTGCCAATTAGATGAGGTTTGCCCCCCCTGGAATTCAGCTTATGGGCGCCCATGCAACCACTGTCATCAGAAAATTCTTCAGTTATTTCATAGATTTCTATGGGAGGAAAAGTTAGTGTACTTTTTGTCATTATTAAAAAACAAGAAAAAAAAAGAATAAGTGGCGAGCTATATGAAAATATAGGAAATTATAGTGGAAATCATAAAAGCCTGTAGATTTGAGTGCTAGGCAAGGTGTTATCTGGAGGGCAGGGGGAGTACCGGGTTTGAACACCTCTCCTTCACTGAAATTTTTTTTCGAATCATACAGACGTAATAAATAAATTTCTGATTTTATTTTTAATATTTTTTTGTACCCCTCCCTTTCCTGAAAAAATATTCCCCGAACAAAAATCATGGAACGCACTTGGTGCTAGACACAGCCCTGAAGTTCTCTCATTGGTGGTGTTCCCGTTTCTGTAGAAAAATCGGTAGCTTTAAAGTATAAAAACAAGCAAGGCAAAGGGAAAGAGACTTCGTGAAGACTTAAGTATTTTCTGATCTGTAATATTTTTCGTGGGAGCTTAATTTTAACTTTTTCGGTCTTAGCGTCAGAGCACACTTGTTGAGTCTTAATTTAATACATTTTTAAGAAAAGATTAATTGTTTTAAATGGCAAAACGAATTACTCGTCCATTGAATGTTGTGTAGATCTGCAGAAGGATTTATGTAACTATTCCGGAACCTAAATGTACTTAGAGACATCTATCTGCTAACAAAAGCAAAATTAATTCCAATTATAACCAAGAACGCTAATCCACAAACATGTGTGCAGGGGGCATGACTTTTTTGATATTTTTAAAATTTTAAATATTTCTGCTTTGTTAAGCCATTTGATGACACATTAGTCAACTTTCTTAAGTGTTTGGGGGATGGCAAGATGTTGAAAATTCTGAATTTTTAAGAAATCATGTGGTATTTACTTCCAATAGTTTAAATAGGAAAGACGTTAAAGAAAAGGAGATACGAGGACTAAGTGATACATTTCCTACTGTGATAAGTGATATATACTCTACCCTCCCCCTCCCCCCAAACCAAAGAACGTGCATTGTATAGGCCATTATAGCGGGAACCAGCATGATATTTCATTTGTTAATTTTGTTTCTGTTTGTGTGTTTTATAAAGTTATTTGATTACATTCGATGACACGTTACTTAAACCTGTCAAAGTGATGGGAAACGGCAAAGGTGTTAAAAATCCTGAATTTTAAGAAATCAGTAGACATATACAATCAATAGTTTAAATGTGGAAAACAGTAAAGAGAACAAAATTTTACGGCTAATTGATTTCGTTCTTGTCGTAACAGTAATGGTATAATCGGTTACACTGACCCATGGTTACATTGTCAATGCTGATAAAATGATTAAAGTTCCACTATGTTTCCTCCTGGAATTTATATCTAAGGTAAATCTTTAAGATATTACCTTTGCCCCTCCTTCAAGACGGGCAAAAGAAAATAAATGAGAGAAGAGTTTTTTGCCAGTAAAGAGCTATATTTTATTCAAATTTAACGAAATTTTGTAAAGTATTTGTAATTGCTGGTATCCAAGGGGTAATTTTATCCGCCCCTATTAAGCTTCCTTTTTAGGCAAATGAACTCATAATTAGCAAAAAAAAATCCCATCTATTTGAAACAAAATGCCTCGAAATTGGATGAAAGGTCAATTTTCTTTCTTCGAAACTCAAAACCAAAACCTTTCTTCAGATGTCTTGCATCTTGTGTGGCAACCCTACCACACTACCTCCTGTATGATAGCCCTACCCCTGTTTGAAGAAATCCTACTAGTCCTTCCTTATGTGCTAGGTTTTATTAGTAGACTATTTTTTTCAGAAGCAACAGCTTTTTAAAAAGGCTTACTTCCCTTTAGACCAAGGACCCTATATAGGGTAGAATGACCTGTTCTTTTTTTCTTCAACACTAGGCATATGTCTAAAAAGTAAGACATTTCTAGAAATCTTTAAAACTAAAGTCTCGTTTAGTTTTTGCATTCACAGGAAAATTCAAGCTGCTTACCCTCAATAAAGTATGAACAAGAGTCTCTATTTTAGATCCTCCGATCCTCTTTTTAGCTCCACCCCTCATAGACCTATCATTTCCCAAAAATATTCAATAAAAATTCTGAGATAGCCTTTTCGTTCAGCATAGTTGAAAGGTTTAGTAATTGTCATTCACACAGATGAATCAGCGCCTGAAATGGTGGAAAATCTTTTGATATTTTTTTTTCAACTGAACAAAGGGAAAACAAAATTAAAATGACTTACTTTCGAAGTCAGTAAGTCTTGTTGAGTCTCGGAAACCTTTGGCGAAAGGATTGCTGTCTATTTTCAGCTTGGTAATCTGAAGGGAAAAGATGGGTCTAAAGGTACAAAAGTCCAAAAATACGAAAAATATTTCGTCCAAAGATAAAAATAACACGACACTTTAAAAACCTTATAGAATTACCTTAATCCCCTTTAAATATCATATATATATATATATATATATATATATATATATATATATATATATATATATATATATATAATATATATATATATATATATATATATATATATATATATATATATATATATATATATATATATATATATATATATATATATATATATATATATATATATATATTATATATATATATATATATATATATATATATATATCCTTTCTAGCTACGTATATAAAAAAATAGATTAAATATAGAAAAGGCGAATTGCGGTAAAAAAGGAATGTTGAAAAAAATAAAAATACAAATAATATAAGAATTATGCAGTTCTACGTCTTCTTTACGAAACATGCACCTGATAAAATTATAGAATACTTGTAGAAAAATTTTGCTACTCAAATACTTTTGTTGATTTACTAGCCTAAATTTTTCCCAAAAGGAACCAATCAGGTGGTAGTTAGCTCATCGCTTTTTTCACTGACTTAAAATTTTTCATAGAAAGTTTTAAAACCAATAAGTTTATAAACCGTTCGGGATCTATGTCTCTACAGAAACAAGGAATCTTCTGATTGGCTAACGAAAATGCGTTACAGACGTAAACCAACAAAATTAAAAACACACTGTTTACCATTGAACTAAAGAAAAGTTATCCATACTTTTCTATTTGGTGACTAGATTTGGCTGTAACCTTTAATAACGTGGAGATCTACGTATAGGCAAATATAGATATATTTTAAAAAAGTCAATGTGCCAACCTTGGTAAATATACCTAGACTGAATTTCAATCCTGCTCAAAAAGCAGTGCATAGGCCTACTATATATACAAAAAGTACAAATTAGTTATTTTGAATTTTTAAAATTATCTGGAAAAAATAGTGCCTTACAAACTTTATTTTTTATTTTCTTTATTATTTTTTTTTTATGATTATTCGATATAGCTTTATATAGCTTACTCATTTGTCTTCATGCATCAACCAGTGACCAGACGAATCACCAGTGACTCAACCAGTGCATCAGCACTGTGACTCAACCATGTCTCAACCAGTGACTAACCTTCTCGGGGAATTTTTTTCTAAACAAAATCCTGGCCTTACTATTTACTGCGTCTTCAGAAGAAAACTTACCAACTGATTCTGGTAAGCAGTAACAGCTGTAAAAAAACCGTTTCAGAGAAGAGGTAACTTCGATATTGCTCTCCTTCGAGATCAGTGGGTGCTTGATTCTGTTCAGGTCGTAGTTTCACTAAGAATACTCGAGGCTGATATCGGTGCATCGAATTTAGGACAATCTGAAAAAACAAAATGTATTGAAATTAATAAGCAAGCATTTGAAGAGGGATAGGAAAAGCCCTTGGAGAGGCAGTGGTGGATCCAGTGGGAGGTGGCGCGCCCCCCTAACGTGGTCTAAAGTAGTTTAATTTACTAATTAACGCAACTTTGCGTTAATTTAACTTGTTCCTCACGCATGTTTATCAGATCAACCTATTTTGCCCCCCCCCCCCCTAAAAAAAAGTCCTGGATCCGCCCTTGTGAAGAGGTAACTGTTCAAAGAAAATAAGTATTCCTGATTAAAAGTGATAAAATGAAGTATTATCCCCTCTCTTAACTTCTAGAGATATTTTTCCCTGGAGAACAATTCTCCTCAAGAGTACTGTTACTTGTCACCTAGCCCCCATGCTACTTCAAAGCAAAAGTCGAAATGTTCAGTTTCAACAGAACGTTATCATCTATATCAGGCAACGATTTTACTACTTTAGTGCATGATCGACTATATGATCGGCTATATAAGACCCTTCCTTACTACTTGTTTTGCAGTTAGACTCTTACCATCTCGGATAGTTCCCTCCAGATGTAATTTCAAGGACTAGTTTGCTGGCTCCTTTAAAATAAAGTCTGAGTTAAGTCTATGCTGTGTCTATACTATAAGTCTATATCATAAGTCTATAGTATAAGTTTATACTATGAGTAAAGTCTATATCACGAAGCTTTTATAGCTAAACCCTTTAAACACTAAAACGAAACTTTTCTGCTTATCTGCATCATTTCTTCTCACTGAGATGACTGTTAGCCTGGTTTCTTTGAGAAAGCCATGCAAATAGTAGGACACATCACAAAGACCGTTCCAGAGCGCTGAAGTTCTAATTACTGAAGATGTAAATTCATATCTATGACCTTTAAGAATGATTCTACTGATTCTTACTTTACACCTCAGTTCTTCTTGTACTTCCCGAAGCAAACAGGGCTTTGGTGGAAATCTTTCGGTCATCGCGTAGTCTGGCTGCAACGTTTATATCCTCCAATTTTGGTATCATTATAGCATGAATGGGACGCTGGGACGCTTGTCTATTTCACTCGCATATCCTATTTAATGCGAGGCTATCTATTTCTCACCAGCTCAGGTGCTGAGAAAGTATAAATTTTTGTAAAAAAAAAAAGAAATTCCCAAGACACAGCTATTGAAACTATCCTTCCATAAAAATAATAACGACCAGAACCTGTCATCCCCATTTCTCAGGGCTGCTGGAAGGCAACAATGAGATGATGGAGCAATAGAAAAATAGAACACAACTGAAATAGGAAAGTAGGATACAATGAAACAAAGTAAGTACTCCCAATTCCAGCCCCACGATGAATAAACACATGCTACGACTCGGGAATTTTCTGAAGCACCTTGCCTGAATTTGGAGGGTTTATTGGTCTATAGACTATGCCAAAAAATACAAGCTGACCGTTGAAACAAGGAATGGTCTGATAGAAGATCAGACCCCTCGTTCGTTGTCTACTCCTGCTAGGAGTAGACAACGGGTTGAATTTTTTTTCATCTTTTGACTGTCAAGCTGAAGGATATTGTGGGAGAAAGAAGGCTCCTAAAGCTGTCAAAATACATGGTAAGGATGAGCAAATCTCTCTTTTTGGGTTCACCTAGCCAATTTTATTTTTAGGGTGTGGAGGCAACGGGCCTTTGAGGCCTGAACCTCGACCCAGAAGGATCCATCCAACAGAAAATTACAAAAATACAAGTATTCCTTCCATGAATATTTATCAAGATATAATAAGATATTAATTTGTCAATGAAAAGTTTAAGGCCATTTCAGGTGGGTGCCTTAATCCCTGTTTCCGGGGATTGACCCAGCCACTTCCACAGAAATTTTCAGGGCTCGAGTACATATTTGTTGTTCCAATCCCGGAGAACCAATTTACAAAATTGTTGAGGAGGTAAGGAATTAAAAAAAAATAATAGAGATACAAAAAATGTATTTTCCAAAATCTAGGTCCTCCTATATTTTGGAAAATGTTTGTTCTTTCGTTTTTTTTTTTTTTTTTTTTTTTTTTTTTTTTTTTTTTTTTTTTTTTTTTTTTTTTTTTTTTTTTTTTTTTAAGAAAATACCATAAAAGGTAATTTCAAAATAGTGGGGAGAGAATAAAGGGGCAAATTTCCCTTCCACTTATATGGTGCACCTGTCATTTAAAATTTCATAGCAATTCTTTGAATGATATCAATCACTAACATAGCAGACCCCTGATATTAGCTGATAACTATTTTTGGTGCTAATTATCTTCTTCTTTTGTAAATTAATTAAAAAAAACTTTTTTCACAAAATAAGTTTTTCAAAGAAAAGTAAAGAACTCCATTAAACAAAAAATGAGCAAAAAACAAATAATCTACCAAGCGTGAAACTACCACAAATCAGCATCGATAAATAAATGAAACCCAAAACGAACAGAAATTACAACAAATAACCGAGTCAAACTCAAAACGAGCAGAAGTTGACATAAGTTGGGCTCAAAACCCCCGTGCCTTCCCAAGGCCAGAACATAATTTGCACTTTACGGAAAAAATACAAATGAATGTGCATTGTCAGTTTAATATACATATACTGATATTTAGTAATCAGAATGTTAACATCATTTGATTTATTAAAGTTATAAAAGTAAAAACCTTTATTTTTTCAGTTAAAGTGCAAATTATGTTCTGGCCTTGGAAAGGCATAGGGGTTTTGAGCCCAAGGTTCTATTAAAACCTTATATAACCCCAGGACATAACTTACAACCCTTGACCTAAGGGCTGTGAGGGTTGTCATCTTCAAAGACCTAATTTCCAGAACTTAAAAATACGTTGAATAAAATAGCTATCTCAAAGTTTTAAATGGATGTGTTTTGGGAAAAGGTGGGCGTGAGAGGAGGGTTATTTGCCCTCCAATCACTTTCGACCATTAAAAAGGGCACTAGCCCTTTGAATTTCCAATGGAATGAGCCTTTTTTGAAGTTTCTACGACAACGCCTTCCATAAAAACCTTATATGCCCCCAGGGCATAACTTAAAACCCTTGCCCTGAGGGTTTTGGGGGAGTAACCTCCTCAAAAACATATTTTCTATCTGGAAATCAACTACGCTGAGGCCAAATGTACTTCTTTAGGTCAAATGAACCGACGTAATTTTGGTGGGAAGGGGCTTAGTTTAACGATAAAATAAAAGTTCAAAATAGGGATAAAATCCTTTTTAATAGACAGTGTATAGAACATTCACAAGAAACACCAGATATTTCGGTCACATATACAGTGACCGTCATCAGTAGTTGAGTTTTACTACTGATGACGGTCACTGTATATGTGACCGAAATATCTGGTATTTTTTGTGAATTTTCTATACACTTTCTATTAAAAAGGATTTTATCCCTATTTTGAACTTTTATTTTAACGTCATGGAAAGGCAGTGTGGTCTTCGAAATTATCTAGGCTTAGTTTAAGAAACATTCAAATTACACGGAAAGTATAAAACAATTACAAAATATCGAGACTTCAGAGGAGAGGGGCTAGCTGAATCGCTAACCAAGATATGTCAAGTTTTCAAGCGGATTTTGAGGAAAGCACGAGTTCTCTTATTTGCAATAATAATAATAATAATAATATTTTTCGACCCTCTATACAAAACATGAATGCCCTTAGAGGAGCATTAAAAAAAAACAAAAAAAAAAGCTAAAAGTAAAAGCGTTAACAAAACATTCACAAGAATAGTAATAGCACAACTACGTAAAAACAGTTAAACTATACGGTTAAGCGGAAAGTTAATCCTAATGAAATATACTTAAATGTGGTGAAAATATAACAGTATAGTAGCAAAATTATGGAGTCTACACAAAGAATTATGGAAAGCAGGCCACCCAGAACACGTAGCCTAATATTAAATACCTAACCAATTATCATATCCAAATTACCAACTTACATATCCAAATTATCAACCTATATTCTAGATATTTAATTAAGATACACCTTTAAACTACTTGTTTAATTGCTAATTAGACAATTAACAATTGTCTTCGAATGCAGACAGGCAAACCGGTTTTACGTAGACAGATCAGATCAAACTTCTTGAGTTGGATCGGTATAATTCATAAGTACCAGATAAACTACTATATAATTAATATTTAATTAAATATTAATTAAAATATTTAATATTTTAATTAAATATTTAATATATATAGTTGGTATTCTGATTAGATTAGGCCTTTAATATAACGCGTTCTGGTCGCCCTGCTTTCCATAATTCGTTGTTGTAGTTTCCATAATGTTGTTACTAAAGTGTTATATTTTCATCATATTTAGGTATATTCCATTAAGATAACCTGACCTCACTTCTTGAGTGGGGTCACTATAATGCAAACATATCACGGGCTTTGACGCTAAAATTCAATATTTACAGTAAATTGATTTTATTCCTTAAAAGCTTTGTGTTGATGTACCATCTGGTCCAATGAATAAACAATCCCAAACACAGATGGAAAATCTTTTTGCCACTAATTCCACAGAAATCCTTTTCCTCGCGTGTTTTTCCTTTCAGACAATAAGCTGTCTAAATTCGAGTTTCATTATTTTCCTCCCAAACCATATCGAATCTGCCACTAGCATGATTATAGCAAATCACTCTCAAATTACGACTGAAACAAATCGCTTGCTTAAATCCCATCGCAATCACTCGCCGACTTAAACTGTTCATACTTAGCTACTTTGATCACTCTCTGGAGATCACTCAACTCGATATGGTAGAGATAGAGAACCTATTTGGCCTTAGAAACGAATCTGTCATTCTAACTTTGGCTTTCCAGCTTCGGATATCCCCTGGGGATCTGAAGCATTTTACATGCTAAATCCTGGTCTTATTGAGTAAGCGCTTTAATTAACTAATAAGATTATCATTAAATGCTATGAATGAGAAAGTTGCATTCTACTACATGGTACGTATATCAAATTAGAAAGATGACATTTTGGTTTTAAAATATACGTAATGCAGTAGCTTTATAATGAAGCTGGAAAGTGTTATTCAGAATTCAAAAAGCTTGAAAGTTCCGAGAACCCTGTCCTGGTTCCTACAACGTTGATCCGACACTTTCGCAGGGTCGCAGGGGTGTGGGGGTCACACTTCTTTTCTGCATAAAAACCTTGATATCTCAATTTTATTTTTTAAATTTATAGTATTTTTGTCCAATTTGCGGTTTCTTAGATTGCCCAAATACCGTTTTCTCAACCAAAAATTACTTGCTTCGGGCATAACTAAAAATTACTTGCTGCGGACATAATTAATATTGATCACTTTTTATTCGTATGCCAAGAACCAAATAAACTATTTCTGATGCTATTTGACCTCATACAACATTCCAAATATGCCTTTCTGACAGTACTTTTAAAGTACTGTCCACTGTTTGAGTTTTCTGTACTATTTTCCTGCTGTTCAGCTGTTTACGAAAATCGATACTTTTTCTACCGTTCAATGGCTGAGATTCAGTTCCATCCATCTAACGGATTAAATTTTGAAATTTGGTGTAAAGGGTTTTTTAAGATAAAAATACGTCAGAAATTTGTTCAAATCGTTGAATAAGAGACATTTTTCCTAATTTCTAAGCAAGTTCAGATCCTTATTTAAGGAAAAGTCAAGGTTATATAATAATTCTGGCCTATTGAATGGATAGATCAGTGAAAAATGAATTCAACTATTTAAGTACCTTTTCGTTTTGCTACAAGTTACAGTTGTGGGATTGTCGCAAATTTGCTTGTTTATGAGGGAACGTATCCCTTAAGTGATGTTGTTTTTTCTAATCAATTTAATCATGTTAGAACAACAACAAAAAAAGTCATAGTAACAATGAAGAGTGAGTAGACAAAAGGAGAAGGAGTGCCATAAAAGATACGGTCAAACTGGAGGAATAGTTAGTTGCTGATTTCAGCGAACAAGCGGATTTATGCATGAATACAGAAGAGGCAGTTGAATGCATTCTGAAATCACAAGACTGATGGGCTGAAGATCTTAAAGAGTTGGTTAGCTATTGTATTAATAGGTTTTGCACAACAAAGCTAAACCCATGTCAATCGATCAATCAATCAATTTTATTCGATCAATAAACTCAACAAAATACAATTCAGTATAAACTCCCCCGTCAGGCTCTATGGCCAGGAAAAAAACAGGGGAGAAACAAAAATGATACAAATACTTAAAAAACAAAAATGTTTTCAAAATCATACAATCACACCTTTAAGAGACTCAACACAAGAGAAATCATAAGATAAAAAATCATAATATACAATGATCAACATAAAAAAAAAACTTAATTACTAGCTAGAAAATCCCTAACATAATTTTTGAACATACCAAACGAATGGCAACTTCGTGCAGACACAGGGAGCGTGTTCCAAATCCTGTTGCAAGTTGTTAGGGGATTGAAATCAGACCTCACTGATGGAGTATGAAGAATCTGTAAATTGCTGGAAGTGCGGAGATGATAAGTCGATTGATCAGAAATAAAAGATATATTATTGCATAGATCAGCAGGAAGATGGCCGTGCAACTGTAAAAAGATGAAAGAAGAACAAGAAAGAAAATAGAGAGATTTCAAATCAAGCAAGGGTTTAAGTGAAGATCGGTTAGTTTCCTTAATAAGAGTCCTTGCTTTATCCTAAAGTTTTGAAAGCGGCATCAGAGACGAGGGAAAAGTTAATATCCAAATAGCAGAACAGTATGAAACATAAGACTGAACTAGGCTGTAGAACAAGATTCTAAGAATTGACCCTGGAAATATGTGTTTAAGTTTCTAAGGATTCCAAGACTCCCTGAGACTTTCATTTTAATCAGGTCAATATGATGCTTGAAGGAAAGATTTTCGACAAGCAAGATGCCTAGGAATCGAACGTAACGATTCCTAGGTCTACTTAGAGAACCTCTTGAAACGTGTATTTAATTTAAGTCAGGGCAAGCCTTTGAAACTCTGGAGAAAATGAGCAAAAAATGACTGCCCGACATTTAAGGCAAGATAATTTACATCAAACCATTGGATAACTCTTTAAAAAAGGGCATTTATCTTTGAACGAAGATCAGACTCAGTTCTACCATCTGTGCCAAGAGTACTGTCATCAGCAAAAGCAATAAGTGCATCCGGTAAGGACAAACTCCTTTCACAATTAGTGACGGGTGCTGGTTGACAAAGACGACAGCAAATGGTGGATTTTAAATTTTTAACCGCATTAATAAGGTCATTGACGTAGATTAAAAAGAGTATCGGCCCAATAGCAAATCCTTGTGGAACGCCAAACTCTATTCGCGAAGGGTTAGAAAAGTGCGGATCAATCGAGATGACTCGACCAGATAAATATGATAGAAACCATGAATAAGCATTCCCTCTTATACCAATATGGGACAGTTTCCAAAGAAGAATCTTGTGTGTGAATGAGTCGAATGCTTTTTGTATATCGAGAAAAAGAGCAGCAGGTATCAGACCAGAGTAAGACCTAAAGTCAGGTAGAGAAGAAGAAGGACTTACAGAAGAGGCGGTAGTTTTGCCGATATTAGCAAAATAGGAAGTAAACGCATCTTGAACTTTTAGCTCACCCTCTACATTTTCGCCTTCCATCAAAATACTTGAAGGGACAGAAGGAGGCAGAGAAGATGGCCTGATGACAGAATTGATTACTTGCCACGTCTTCTTAATGTCTTTACCACACGCAGAGAATTTTCTGTAATAAAATAACGATTTGGCCTTTCGGCATAGCGAATTGTAAACTCTTCTATAAGCTTTGAAAAGTTGAAGTCGAGAATCACGAGACGATGGCTTAGAGGACCTGTAAGCCTTCCAAAGATTATTTTGCTTCATCCAAATTTTAAGGAGTCCCGGAGTCATCCGAGGATTCAAAGGGGTTGTTCTTTTCGACGCCGGATTCGACTGGGGCACAACACATGTATCCAAGGTAACTTCTTTAAAAGAACTACTTATTGTTGGAAACGAAGTGACATTTATACTCATAAGTAGCTACCATCATCTCAGTTATTTCTTATGGAGGAGGGGTACTAAGAATTTTCTTGGATGCGAGAATGAAGAAAAACCCATTTTAGACCTTTTTTCTTTACAGTGCCAAGGACAGTGGAAATGGAATCTAGTAGTTGATGTGGGGACTTATACAAACATATATTTCTTAAAATATTTTGACAAGTCAGAAATTAGATTTTTATTGAAACAACCTCCATTTACAGTTATGTGTTTTTGATAGTAGCGGATGCCAAATTTGAAAAAAAAATGTAAGGTTGACAAATAAGCCAAAAAAAAAATAAAAAAAAATGTGGCACCAAACAGATTAAGAAGGTGCAGCTTTCCTTTGCAGTCATGGTTGTCTTTGGATATTAACGAATTGTTAATATTTGAATTTTTACAGGGCAAAAAGGCTTGCCAAATTTAGCTAAGTAATTTAGCTAATTCAATTTCTCAGCCTAGCATGGCAACACTTACGAAAATGCGGTACTGCCCTATGAACATGCTATATTCGAAACAACCAAAAGAAAAATGCAAGAGAGCCAAGGTTTTCAGGTGTTAACTTAAATAAAAAAAATCAACTGAAGGTAAGGAGCAACATTAAAACTTAAAACGAATAAAAATTATTTTGTATATGATGGGGCTGCCCTATCTCATCTCTCGCTCTTTACCTTAAAGTCTTAAAGTCCTTAAGAAATAATTTTCATTCAAATTCAACAGCCCTTGTGTTTGAGCAGTGTTTCTTAGAAAAATGTGAGAAAAAAAATCTAATTTTAGAGCATTGAGGGAGGGATATGGAAAAGACAGAACACAGCCCCCTCGTATACGGAATAATTCCTGTTTGTCTTAGGTTTTAATTTTCAGAGCGAAACCTAGGTACTTGTATACTCCATAGACATTGACCTGGGTACTTTCCTGATTGAAATAAATGGATATATTAAGATTTTCTTTTCCAAATTCAGGGTTCCTTGGTATGCATCTTTTGTGCTTAAGAAGGCAGAAACAACGAGAAAAAGAGATATCACTTGCCGGCAGGGTCGTGGTGAAATGCTTTGTTTTCGTTGCAATACATCTTTGACCTATTCTCGTAAACACATTACATTACTCCTTAAGCATATGTCAAAAAAAGACCACCTTTTGAAATCTCATCTGTACTTGTGTAAAATTCAAGCCAATAAACAGAAAGGAAAGTTTTGAGTCGCAAGATTTTTATAAGTAGTTCCTCTATTACTCTTTTTTAGAACAAACTGCACCTTTGATATGCTCCCTAGCCCAACATTTTTTAATCTACATAGTCTTTCGCAAGAGAGTCCCAAAAAGTCTTTTTAGGGCTCAAATAGACGAATGTTGTATCAAAAGTTCTACTTTGACAAGGTAAAACTTATCTGAAGGGGGAGGGCTGATACAAGTTTTGATACTGTTGTTTATAATTATTATAAATTCAAGGTATCAATTATTTCGTAGTGTTTTAGATTTTAAGAGCTGGGCTGAATCCCCATCCCCCTGGATATGGCCAGGGGACGGCCTGGCTATGACCAGGGGACGAACACCCCTTCGCTACAAAAATATTGAAATGTAAGTTATTCCTGACAATCAGGTTTCTTCATTACTCACAATAAATTTTCTGTCTTTCTATGAAAAGTTTGGGCAAAAAAATTCATTGTAAGACTTAAAGACTTCTATATGATTTGTTGAATTGATTGATTGACTAATTTAATATATCTATCCGAAATGTTTTGAATACATGTTTCATTCTTTCGTTGTGATTAAGTGCTTATAAAAGATTAAAAGTTAGATAAACGAAGTAGTTTATAGTTTTCTAATTTGACAAATGTGCAAGACTAACTAATAGACAAAATGAAAATCTCTCTTCCATATGACTGGAATCAAATATCTCATGAACACTCTACAAGTAATCAGACAAATATACTGGCTGGAAAGCTATCTCGCACATTGTGTGGTCTTTGCTAGTGCTTACACTAGATTAAATAAAAAAAACAAGTTTTTTAAACTGAAAGTAAGGAGCGACATTAAAACTTAAAACGAACAGAAATTATTCCGTATATGAAAAGGGCTGTCCCCTCCTCAACGCTTCGCTCTTTACGCTAAAGTTTTTTATTGTTTTAAAAAATAAAGTTATGAGACAAAGTCAACATATTTGAAATCAACATTGAAATCTGATTCTTTTGATGTTTCTACTGGTATCAAAAACCCGTTTTCTAGAGTTTCGGTTACCATTGAGCCGGGTCGCTCCTTACTTACAGTTCGTTACCACGAACTGTTTGATATTGTCGTTTTTAAACTTATTGCTCTTTCTTAGTACTTCTGGCCAGGCACGTACAAGATAATTTGTTTGGGGAAAGGGAGGCAAAGACAAAAATTTGGTATTTTCTTGTTAGGCAGTACACACTCAAGAATTGAAGTTAGGATAATCAAAATGAAATATACCAAAATGTGATGAAAATATAATAGTTTAGTGTAACAAAATTATGGAAACTACAACAAATAAATATGGAAGGGGGGTCACCCAGAACGAATTATATTAATAGCTAACCCAATACAAATACACCTATACCGTAGGTTTCAACTGAGCCTAAGCTAATTTTAAGTCTGTCTCAAAAGGTTCTGATAACTTCAGCCGAATCTGGATTGAAAGACTTAAAATTCGAGTAAATACAACTGTCTAAAATATTGGCAAGCTAAGAACAAAAAAGAAAATAATAAGCATCATTTGAACAGTGACTAAACTGACGAAGCAGTAAGCAAGGCTTGGATAAAGTGTCCTCAAAATATGGCAAATATGAGCCTCATCAAACAAATGCTCACTAGAAATTGAATTTGAGAATTACGGAGACAATTAGCTTCGGCTCAGTTGAAACCTGACAGCTTAAAACAGACAGCTTAAAAGCCGTCATTGTCTGATCTATCAGATCCAGATTCTCGAGTGTGTACTGGTTAGCAGGGAAGTACCAGAATTGCAATTTGAATAAGAAACAACGCCAATTCGCGAGAATTGAGGATTTAGGGGGGACAGAGACCCCCTTTGCTTCCTGTAATTTTTTTTTGTTTTTTTCATAATTCAGTTTAACTATTGGGTAACCGTACAGCTTATCCCCTCTTCTGAACTGAACACTACAGTAAACACAATTTTTAGAAGCATTCAGAAGAATTTTACTTATCAAATCTTCAGAGTTGCTTCCAGTTTATCTACATTTTCAGCCAGTCCATTCCTTCTTAATGACTGGATAGGACCTACGTTGCATACAAAATCTTGCTTTTTTTTTCTTTTTTTTTTTTTTTTTTTTTTTTTATTGGTATTATAAACCAGCTCTTTATGAGAAATACAAGCAATAACAAACAGCAAAATAACCAAACTTATGTTTATGGCCTAGGTCTCCAGGTATTAGCAGGGGACTGGAATGTCATGAAACTATAAGTAACTCTCACAAGTCTCACATCAATTACAAGGGCGTACTCAGTCGAAGGGTTTGGAACCTGATCCTCCCCCACCCCAGGAATCTCACATTTTGCAATATTTCTGCGCAATTTTTATTCAAATTTTCACATACCAAGTTGTTCTTTATTACCCCCCCCCCCCCTAAATAGAACATTTCTATGTGTGTGCATAATCAAATCTGTCATAAACTTGCTGCAGCTAGTAGGTTAATAAGACAAATATACTGGCCGGAAAGCTCTCTCGCACCTTGTGTGGTCGTCACTAGTAATGAGCGAATTCTAAGCTATAATGAGCCGCCAGAGCTTCGTTTCCTTGAATGTGATGACACTCTTGAAATATAGACAAGGGGGCCGACTTAGTTGTCTCACACTCATGTGGGTCGTGAACCCCACCCAAGTCAAACCACAGAGAGGAAATGTGACAGATTTGACATTATCACGCTAATGAACTCTATAGAAAAGCATTTCCGCAGTCATCCTTTTCAGGTCATTTTTCTTCGTAAGGGTTGTTCTGATAGGGGGTGGGCTCCACTATTCTAATGGTGAGGGCTGATCAAGTGGGTTTCTATTCTTGGGAATAGAGGCTAGAGTTCAAGACCAATGATTCGTGATGAATAAATCGAGCTTCACAGACTCCCTCCGAGTACCCTATGAAAGAAGAAAGCCAAGGGTTTGTAAGTTAAAGCATAGGTGAATAGGTACTTATGTACTATCTGTAACACACGCGCCATATTATATAGGGAAGATGTTTAAGAAACTAGTAAAATGGGTTTCTTTCAATAGAGTATTAGATTGGAAACCGTGGTTTGTCATTGCGTTTTACAATATTTAAACTATTGTTTTTTGGGGTTTTAGGGGAAAAAAAATACCTAGGTTGGGTTAGGCTAGGTTAAGTACTTAATATATGCTACGCTTTACACCCCCCTGATATGCAAATATATAGCCGAAATTTGTTTCTAAACTATTATATTTCTATTTTGTTTTATTTCATTAGCATTAATCAAACTTCACTTTTCGCGTGTGTTACAGATAGTACATAAATACCGGTGAATATATATTACGTGGATACAAGCATCTCCAGCAGGGCTATATCTAGGATTCTTTTTTGAGGGTTTTATTTTTGTTCGGGAAGGGGGGTTTACAAAAAAAAAATACGAACCTCAATATATATTTATATATATATATATATATATATATATATATATATATATATATATATATATATATATATATATATATATATATATATATATATATATATATATATATATATATATATATATATATATATATATATATATATATATATATATATATATATATATTTATATATATATATATATATATATATATATATATATATATATATATATATATATATATATATATATATATATATATATATATATATATATATATATATATATTACATGTGTTTTTTATTACTTTGTACCAGTCGGTCAAAGCTACGGGGGAGGGGGGTGGTGTTCAAATCGGTTAACCTCCCTTCCTTGGAGATGAACCTGATTGTAGATAGTTATTACTTCAGCGGTCACTATAGAAAATGTTTCATACGAATTGAATCATCGTCGAAAGACTGTTAATGACAAATTCAACACCTAATAGCACCTTAACACCTTAATAGCACCTTAATAGCACCTTAATAGCACCAACACCTAATAGCACCTAATAAAAAAGGGGGGGAAAAATACAAAATAAGCTCAACATATACAAGACTAGAAATTTCGTACTATTTAATTGGAATTTGAACAAAAAATTATAAACTTTAGTTTTTGCAGCCAAAAATACTGTACAGGAAAATATTCTAGGGTAGTTTTAGGAGCTACATTCAAGTTTGGCATAATTGATTTCATTTAGTTTTGGCCCCTGTCACAGGTAGTCGTGAAAGGGAAACATATTTTTAGGCCACTTTTCCCAATTTTTCCAAAGGAGAGACGGATGGAAGGGGGGGGGGGGGGGAGAGGAACTTTTCTCCTATCCCGGTAAAATTATATAAAATAAATACCTAGTCAATGACATTAGCAACACCCATATCTAGCTAATACAGATCCATTGATATACAGATTTTGCTAATTCTGGAGCTAACTAGAGCCTGCACTTAAGTTCAATTTATTTGAGCTATTTTGAAATGTAGCCAATTAGAGGGTATTTTTTATCAATCCTTGGTTGTATGCAAAAAAAAAATTAAAATGAAAGATTCAGAGAATTCAGATACTAAATCTCTGAATAAATTACCCCCCCCCCCCTTCCCTCCTTTCTTACCAACATTCGAATTATCAATTCGAGTTAACAACATTTTACATTTTCCTCCAAAATATACTCCTTCTTAACATTTATCGTCCTAGCCTTCTAAAGTTAAATGAATTAAATCATAAATATAACAATATTAACCACCCTTATTCTGAACACCCGTATTAATACATGTCCAAAAGACTGGGCCGAAAAGTCATTTTCTCTCAATCACATCAATCGGTCTCCTTTCACACACAATAGCTTCCACAACTGGCATCACACCAAAATGGACTTGACAGTATGATTTCATGCCAATCCCCCTATTTTTCCACATCTTTGAAGTCTCGTTATTGAGTAGACAGACAAGGGGGGCTCAGTGGTTACGGTCCTCTTAGCGCAAACAATGGCAGTCACACAGGGGGTGGAACATACTTCTTAGCCCTCACGATGTGCATAACTGAGCGCGTGTCGTTGGACCTGTCAAACCTTAGAGTTTCTACCTGATAAAAAAAGACATGTTTCTGCATCGATTGCTTTGATAGGTAGGAAAATAGTGTTATCTGGAAAATAAATTTATAAATTATGGCAAGCTTTAATGAGTGCGAGATACCAATTAAAGTCGACTATTTTCTATATAAATAATCTCGTTCAAGGCCGTATCCAGGGAGGGGGGTTGTGTGTTTGAGCCCCCTCTCTCGAAATGTTTGTCTGACTTGTAAAAACGTAACAAAAATGAATATAAACAAATTTTTGATAGGTTTTTTAAAGTTAAAAAAAAAAAAAAAAAAAAAAAAAAAAAAAAAAAAAAAAAAAAAAAAAAAAAAAATTTTTTTAACCTCCCGAAAGAAATCCTTTTGCAACCCTCCCCCACCCGGAAAAAAAAACTCTGGATACGACCCTAATCTCGTGTTCGGCTATCAGTGCCACTAATTCTTGAAATTGTAGGGGTGGGAAAATTAATTTATAAATTATGGTAAGCTTTAATAAGTACGAGATACCACAAAGTTGATTATTTTCTATATAAAGAATCTCGTACAAGGCCGTATCCAGGGAGGGGGGTTGGGTGTTTGAGCCCCCCTCTCGAAATGTTTGTCTGGCTTGTAAAAACGTAACGAAAATGAATCTAAACAAATTTTTCATAGGTTTTTTAAAGTTATTTTTTAACCTCCCGAAAGAAATCCTTTTGCAACCCCCTCCACCCAGAAAAAAAACTCTGGATACGACCCTAATCTCGTGCATGACTTTCAGTGCCACTAATTCATGATACTGTAGGGGTGGGAAATTTTTTTTTTTGTTTTTTTTACTGAAGATACAAAAGGGTATTTTTCAAGTCAATGGAGGGAGAAGGTTTCTTTATGGGCTTAAAAGGAAATACCAAAAAAAAGGGCACTGTCATAAACAAAAATCGAATTCTTTCCTGCCCCCCTATTGGCACCCCTGATTTTGATTGTTTAATAACGAGGTTTCTGGGAACACGTATCATTTAAATATACCTGGCGCATATTGTAAGTTTTTATTTCAGAAGTAGGCCCTCTAAAACGGAGAGATGGTTGATAAGCTTACAAACAAGTATTATCGTTTGTAAGCAATCATGTAACCATGTTTTTATTTTCATGACTTTCAGTAATCTAATAGTGTAATTTTTCTTAATGCTGCATAAATCATTTTCGTAGTTACTGAAAAGATGGAGAATATGATATTATGTTCCTGGTTTCCCTGGCATAGTTTTTTTTTTTTTTTTTTTTTTTTTTTTTTTTTTTTTACAGTCAGTCTCATTAGTGCAGCTATATGACAAAGACGGCCGTTAGGGGGGCATTCAGGCCCATCTTTTGAACTCTATGGCTACTTAGCTTTGAAGAATCTGTAATATTTAAAAAAAGATATGAAACATTGCCTGAAAGTAGAGCAAAAATGGGATATCTTCAATCATGAACCTTTCTATAAGAATTATTAACTTTATCCTTCAATCCTGGAGAAAAAATCTCTACTATAGAAGCTCAGCCTCCTTCCAGTGGGTTGATTTGGAACTCTGGAACAATTATAGTCCAGTACAACCGACATGCACATCAGAAACACCAATCTTTTTGGAGGGGCTGTGATCCCTTTTTTTTTGGGTAAACTATCCTGCAACTTACTATATATTGTCTAAACAAGGATGCCCTTACAGTACTTTGTTTGGCCTGTAGCTTTGAAATTGAAAAACAAGATATATGACTGCTGAATTTTTTTTGTTTTTTAGTCTAGCTTATTTTACTTTTACACCCCTTTGTACAAGCTACAAACGTCACAGTGGAAAAAAAAATGACTAGAAAAATGTTGAATTTCTGACCTCTGAAAGCAAAAATTTGCCACTCCAGCAAACATTTTGTATGGGAATTGATAACCAATAGCCTGCATAGTTTTTGGCTTTTCTGAAAATTTCTAGGACAACAATAATGTTCTTAAGGTTTCTAACATATAACAGTTTAAATAAGCCGTATCTGGATTAGCTTCCAGAACATCCTAGTGGCAGCTTCGGCCAAAAGTTTAAAGTGGATTTTTTCACAAGAGTAGAATATCCTTTTCACATGGCACTTACACTGAGTGCCATTGCCATGTATAAAAAAATATTTAATAGGATAGTTTTCTGATCCAATAGTTTCCTGATAAAATGGTTACGGACACCCACAGAAATACAAAAAAAAAAACATTCCCACAGTGCTCTTTGAGATGAGAGTAATTGATTCCCTACATAAACATCATGCAGGGCATCTCTAGGATCCATGAATTTTCACCTTTGTCTGACTAAAACAAGCGTGGAAAACTCCAGCACACTCTAAAACGATGAGCCGTCCCCCAAAGGAATGAAAAGAGGTCATAAGGAGGGATTGAAAGAACATTGAAATTTCAAGGGGGTAGAAATCTGTGTAACTTTGAACAAGTTAGCGTGGAGGAGCCCTGTGTGCAGCAGTATTGGCATAAGGCGGCTCGTTGATGCAGGGAGCTTTTAGTAGAGTAGCAGTAAAAGTAAGACGTGGGCAAACATATTACTAACCTGGCCATGTTTGTCCATATCATTATTTGTAAGTTTCACTTTCTCAAACGAGATAATCTGCTTCCTCAGCTGATCTCCGGTCATAGGGCAGTCAGGATGAGAATACAACCTTTGGGGTGCAGGTGGGTCAGCCTTACCAGCAACAAGCCAGGACGATCTATGGTAGGCATATCTGTAGCGCTTACTGTCTACGGGGGCCACGTCAAGTATCACTGTATATTTGACATCTGCTCTTAAAGGGCCGGTGAAAGCCACTCTTACAGTTGGGAACATGCGTCTATAAAATAGGAGACTGCTTAGGTGAATGATTGATCCATGATATTTCGTTGGATCATGACAAAGATTTTTATCTCGTTCAAACGCTGCATTTCTTATTATGGATTAATTGAGTTAGCTTATACAAAATTATTTAAGAATTATTTGGTATTAATTTAGAGAATTTGCTAAACTAAAATAGTGTAATAAAATGACTCAGTCACCGTTGCTTCTGAATAGCTCATTTAGAATATAATATCGCTAATTCATTATGGATTTGTCTCTTCAATTTTTTTTTTAAATTGATATATTGTTTATTTTGCTGCATCAATTTATTCAAAGAAGGCAAACACACTGTAGGCTACATATAATCCGTTTCAAGAGGGGGGGGGGGGCTGGTTGCCCAATTAGAAAGTAACCTAAAAATGTGAATCAGGTGAATGTTAAGTATCTGATGAAGGGTCTATCTGTGACATTTAATATATTCGAGTGCCAAGCAGAATATAACTTGTAGTTATGACCCTTGTCACACTTAAAGGCTGTATCTGACATTTTTAAACTTCTGAGGTATTAGCAAAGACCCTTTCCCGAGATACTTCCAAAGAGTATCTCGGGATAATGCAGATGAAGAGGCTCAAAATGTACTGAAAAATACATTACCTTCCTTAGAGAGATGGCAATTAAGGGGACGGGGGCTAGATATTTGTGCCCCCTCTCCCTTGATCTCGAAAATATCTTTTTTAATTTTTTTTTGTAGAATATACCTTTTTTGGCTTTTTTATTGACAAATTCGGGGAAACGAAAACTTACCTCCCCTTAGATTTTGAAAATACAATTTGCTGCTTACACTCCCTTCTAGCTCAGCTTTGCACCTCACTGCGTTTCCAAGTCACCTGAGGTTAACACAGCTGAGCAGAATTATCCTCTACCCCAGTCTTTTCAAAGCATCACTCCTTACTCCCTCCTATAGTTTTTTAGTAATTATTTTAGGAGTCTTAAATGTCAGATATGACCTTTGTCATGGTGACTTTATTTGACACACACTTCCGAAGGACAAGCGAAGGTAATTCTCATATTTGGGAACATGTGACGCATGTTATACAAAATATTACTCATTGAATAATTTATATAGGTTGAATTTATTGTTATTTTTAAAATAATATAAAGTTTAAATTCAAAAATTATGTATAGACCCTTGAAACCAACGTGGTAATATTTGACACTCTTCATTTCCTCATGATTACCTGCTATATTTCTTTACTGTCTAAAAGGATCACACAACACACAGGGTTACCACCAAGTCAAAAATAAAATCAATAGAATCCTTATAAGAAATCACTAAATGAGCAGAAAATCATTAAATTAAAAATTTGACTTTTTTCTTCCTAAAAGTTGCAGAAAAAGCATAGTTATCGATTATATACATCCTTAGAAAAACTACAGGGCAATTTTCCTGAGGAAATAGGAGATATTCTACATAAAAGCCAAAAGAACACGTGTTTGTTGATGATGGTGACGCTGTTACGGGTAAAGAGTATTGTCATCCAAACAGCGGACAGGGGAAAGTACGAATATCATCACTGCGTAGGCACTATGTTGTTTACAGGGGTATAGCTCCAGCATTTTTGTTGAGGGGGGCAAGACGGGGTTCACATCAGGATAGTCTGTGGACATGGGCTATCCTAGAGGGCAAAACAGTAATGATTCTGGCCTCTTCAATTTGCTTATCAGAGGCAATGCCATAGCGTTGCCTATAGTAAAGGCCATACAGCTCCAATGTTTTATTATTATTTATTTATTATTATTATTAGTATTTTTTTTCCCAGAGGCACTTCATATGGAAGGGGTTGTCGGAGAAACTTCAAAGGGGGCTCATTCGATAGGAAATCAAGAGTTCTAGTGCTCTTTTTAATAGTCGAAAGTGATTGGAGGGCAACTATCCCCCCCACGCCCATCATTCCCCCAAACACATCTAATTAAAATTTGGACATAGCCATTTTGTTCAGCGTAGTTGATTTCCAGATATAAAATATGTTTTTGAGGAGGACACTCCCCCACAACCCTCAGGGCAAGGGTTTTAAGTTATGCCATGGGGGTATATAAGGTTTTTATAGAAGGCGTTTGTCGTAGAAGCTTCAAAAAAGGCTCATTCGATTGGAAATTCAAAGGGCTAGTGCCCTTTTTAATAGTCAAAAGTGGTTGGAGGGCAACAAACCCCCCTCTCACGACCACCTTTTCCCCAAACATATTCAGTCAAAATTTTGAGATAGCCATTTTATTAAACGTAGTTTTAAGTTCTGGAAATTAGGTCTCTGAGGATAACAACTACCCCACAGCCCTCAGGGCAAGGGTTTTAAGTTATGCCCTGGGGGCATATAAGGTTTTGTATAGACAACGTTGTCGTAGAAACTTCAGAAAGGGCTCATTCGATTGGAAATTTAAATGGCTAGTTCCCTTTTTAATAGTCAAAAGTAACTTTAAGGCAACTGACACCCCTCCACGCCCACCATTTCTCCAAACACATCCAATCAAATTTTCATATAGTCATTTTGTTCAACTTAATTGATAGTTCTGGAAATTATATATTTGAGCAGAAAACTCCCCCCACAGTCTTCAGGGGCAAGGGTTATAAGTTATGCCCTGGAGGCATATATGGTTTTTATGAAAGGAATACTCGTATAAACTTCAGAGAGGGCTCATTTGATTAGAAATTGAAAGTTCTAGTTCACTTTTTAAGCGTCAAAAGATATTGGAGGGTAACCAGCTTCCCCCCTCCCCAAACCCTTTTTTCCCAAATGCATCCAATAAAAATTTTAAGATAGCTATTTTGTTAAAAATAGTTCAAAGATCATATAACGAGAATTCCGGTGTCGAAACAAAACCCCAGGGCCCGGGGGCAGGCGTTGTAAGTTATGCCCTGGGGACATATATGGGTCTTATGGAAGGGATGCTCGTATTAACTTCAAAGAAGGCTCATTTGATCGGAAATTGAAAGTTCTAGTTCACTTTTTAAGAGTCAAAAGAGAGATTGGAGGGCATCTAGCCCCCCACCCCTCCACGCCCTTTTTTCCTTAAACCCATCCGATAAGAACTTTGAGATAGGTTTTTTTTTTTAATAGTTCAAAGACCATATAACGAAAACTCCGGGGTCGACACAGCCCCCCGGGGCCCGAGGGCAGGTGTTGTAAGTTACGCCCTGGGGTAGCATATGGTTCTTATTGAAGGGATGCTCGTAAAAAATTAAGAATCGGCTCATTTGATTGGAAATTGAAAGTTCTAGTTCGGTTTTTTAGAGTCAAAAGAGATTAGAGGGCAACTAGCCCCCCTCACGCCCCTTTTCCCCAAATGCATCCAATAAAAGTTTTGAAATAGCCATTAAGTTAAAACTTCTCAAAGTCAGATAACAAAAAGTCAGGTGTCATCACAACTCTTCAGGGCCCAGGGGCAGGCGTTGTAAGTTATACCCTGGGGCATATATTGTTCGTATGAAAGGGATGCTCGTATAAACTTCAGAGAGGGCTCATTTGATTGGATATTGAAAGTTCGAGCTCACTTTTTCATAGTCAAAAGAGATCCGAGGGCAGCTAGCCCCCCCCCCCCCCTAAGCCTTCTTTTTCAAAACCATCTGATGAAAATTTTGAGGTAGACATTTCGTTAAAAAATAGTTCAAAGGTCGGATAAGAAAAAATCCAGTTTCAATAGATCCCCCCGGGACACAGGGGAAGGTGTTCTAAGTTATGCCCTAAGAGCATGTATGGTTCTTATGAAAGGGATGCTCGTATAAACTTCATAGAGGGCTCATTTAATAGGAAATTGAAAGTTCTAGTTCACTTTTTAAGAGTCAAGAGAGTTATTGAAAAAAATGGGTATTGAAAAATAGTCCAAACATCAGATAATAAAAACTCCGAGGTTGACACAAACCCATTTTTTTACTTTGATATTGTTACTTTGATATCAGTTTTGATACTTTGATGAATATTTGATATTTTTTTTTAAAGTTTGATTTTGTAATAAGGAATTTTTAAAAACTTGAAATTTTTTGCAATAAAAAACGAACAAAAATTAATTTTAAAAAAAATTTCCGAAAAATAAGTTTTTCAGCGAAAAGTAAAGGCCATTCTAAACTTAAGCTCAGCAGATACAAATACCTTTAAAATTCAAACTCAAAACGACCAGAAATTATTTTTAAAGAATAAATGAAACCCAAAACGAACAGAAATTAAATAAACAATCATAGCAAAAACAAACAACAAGTAATAATATAAATAAATAACTAGATCTTAAAACAAGTAATGCTTCGATTGAATATGAAAATCAAGCTTGAGACGAAAAAAAATATTTTCCTATTGAAGTACAAATGAAACTTAAAACGAACAGAAATTAAATAAACAATCAATGCAAACAAACATACAATAGATATTAATGTAAATTAATAAGTAAATCTTAAAACAAGTGAAACTTAAATTTAATTATGCAAATCAAGCTTGAAACGAACAAAATCAACACAAACAAGAGTTTGGTTATGACCCCCTTCTCTCACTGTAAAAGTCTAGAACCTACTGCGTCATTGGCGCTTTGCTGAAAACTATATGCATCTTGAACAGTCTTGGAAAGTAATAAACAACATCAAATTGAATATTTGATTTATAACGATATTAATTGTTGAAAGACCCATCAGTTCAAGAATTTATTTCACTGTAATTGTATTTTTATTTTCAGTGATGTAAGAAATGGAAAAGAAAATATTTGTAATATAATCCGTTTTCAGTTAAGCGCCATTGACGCAGTAGGCTTTTGGTTTTTTATTTAAAGTTAGGAAAGGGGGCAGTATCCAAACATTTGTTTGTAGTTAAACTTTATTCGTCTTTAACAACTTTAAAAAGAGCTAATGAATTAAACTGAATATTTGATGTATAATGATATTAATTGCTGAAAGCTCATCAGTTCAAAATGTTACTATAATTTTAATGTTTATTTTCAATATTAAGTACAAAAGAAAATATTTGTCATAAAATAGTTTTCAGGAAAGCGCCAATGACACAGTAGGTTTTAGGGTTTTACAGTGAGAGAAGGAGGTCATACCCAAACTCTTGTTACCCCCTTAACCCTCCTACTCCTACTCTAAATCACCTGTGGGGAAAGGGCTGTTTGAAAACTTGTGAAAATACAAGCCTAAATGTTTTTTAGAGATGTCTGAAGATTCTGATGATTCTGTTTCGAATTTTCTCCCGTTAGTCTAAGGGAAAATCAAGTATCTTTGTTGAATAGAACCATCATAAATATGAGTCAAAGCTAAGGCTGGACCATTAGTTGGATCACCTTTATTAGTTAATTTGGTCAACGTTGAACTGCTTTCACTCTTAAGATTTTCTTCACTTTCTTCTTGTTGTTCCACCTTCCTTTGCTTTTTTAAAGTTGGTTTTGAACCGAAGAAAAAAGTAAGAAGCTCAGCTCTTTATTGATGTATTAGCCTGTTATAACCAAATAGAATTGGTTCAAATTATATTTCGAATAACGTTGTGAAACAAATCAAAGTTGAGAGCTGGGCAAAGCTGATTTTTACCGAACTGGTTAAGGAAACGAAAGCTTGGCCATTTTACACCGCTGAGCCTAGGGACGCGTTTATTCTGAATTAATCATGTACAGAATATTTAGAAGCCCAACTGCCCTGATCCTGGGACCTCATGTACATGCGCTCTTGCACCTGAGGGGGAGGGTTGTACCAAGTGGTTAAAAAGTAAAGATAGCCCGTTCCTTCCCTAATTCTTCAATAAAGCCCTTCTCTTCAAGCAATAACGAAGAAAAGTTACTATTTAGCAAAAAATTACCCGGTTCAATTCAAAAACCTTACAGAATACATAAATCAACAATATACACGCATCAAACAAGCATAAATTAAGTAGTGGACTCAGCTTTCACTAAGCCTGTCAGCAATGAGTTGCTGCAGACGATAGCATTCTACTGTAAACAACCTTTCGGGTGGGTGATGGTGTGAGTTTTAGTAAGTTCGGCTTTTTACCAGTTTTACCGTTGATAATAAAGTGCATATTCCCCTGCCACTTCCTTCAACCCCCACGCCCATCATAGGAGACTAAATCTCGTAGTTGAACTCTACACTATTTCAAGAGCCCGTGCATCGTGTCATTCAGTTACATGTGATTTGAAAAGGACATCTAAGCAAATCAAAAAGTACACACTTTAGATTACCTTCGTTGAAACCTTATACAGGAGAATTACACCCCCCCTCGTTGAACAACAAGAAAAAATTACTTCTTTACATGGGCACGAGTGGTAAATCCTCTTGTATTTCTTTGCCACTACTGAGGCACTGAAACATCATCGAGAGCTGTTTAAGGACCTATAAAAGCCAATTCTCACATCAGGCCGTCATAAAGTACCACATGGTACAGTGGGTTAACTTATGGTAACCACATGGTTAACTTATAAAAGCTAATTCTTGCATCAGGCCGTCATAAAGTCCCACATGGTAGAGTAAAAGCGGAATTTGGGCGACATTTTGGAGTGGAAAGACTGGGCCGGACACATGGACATCATAGAGAGGTAATAATTGGCTCATTTATGGACTAATTTCTATATTTAACTGTTCTTTTTAAATTTGACTTACTAAGGCAATTATGAAGTGCCACATGCACCCTAAAACCCTAAAAGTGCACTTTGGTTATTTTTTCATTTTTTGAAAATGAAAAATAACAAAAAAAGGTGTTGCCACCGAAGCCGCACCACGCCGACATGACGGCGGCGAATGTGTGATTCAGTATCGGTGACGGCGCGCCACCAGGCACGCCAAAATTTGTTTGGCGGCGCGCCACGGCGCGCCGATTTTTCTGATTAAAAATAATAATAAAAATTCCACTTCACCAAGCACGTTCAACCTCAACTTGATTTTAGTAAGGATTTTCAAATGGTTGGCTAAAAACATACATGAACAATATGACAAAACAGGAATTTGTTGGGCCGTGCGGAAAGTGTTTATGTTCACCGTTGATCAGACCAAGTAGAAATCTCATTTTTAGCCTCTAGACCCAGGGAAACCTATGTTGTGCTTATGTTTAACATCGCATGGTTCCTATAAAATCCCGTGTTTAGTCATTTTCTTCTTGTTAATGATTTCGGCTATGTGTGTATAACTTTCAAAGTTTGAAGTTCGAACACCTCCTGTTCATCAAATACATACGAAAAGGAAGTGAAAAAAAAAACAAATAACAACATCGGAAAAAAAAACACTGTATACAAGTCAGATACCATGGCTTAAGTAGTATGCTAAGTATGGATTTGGGTACTTTATGTTCCTTCCTGTGCTATTTGGGTACTTTACGTTCCTTGACACCTTTCCAGAGCATGTAGTTATGGATTTGCATACTTTATGTTCCCTCCCATGCTATTCTAAGGGTTTATGTTCCCTCCCATGCTATTCTAGGAGCTTGTGTTCCCTCCCATGCTATTCTAAGGGTTTATGTTCCCTCCCATGCTATTCTACGACCGCCATAGGACCATGTTATTCTAGGACCACCATAGGACCATGCTATTCTACGACCGCCATAGGAACCACGTTCTATATTTTTTTTTTTAAGTTGGCAAGGTATAATGTGGTCTAACATGTTTTGAGAGTATGATCGAAATTATATAACTTAAGCAGACTGTTTTTTTTTTAAAGTTGGCACGATATAGCACGTTCCTTTGGGGGATGGGGCGATGACAGAGTGGATGCCTTAGACTAGTTATAGTGCTGTACTCTGGCAAGAATTGCTTGCGAAAACCCGGATGAATTAGTTGAAAATAAAGTTTTAACAAGAAATGTCTGAAAAGTATTTTTTGAGGGATGGGGCGATGACAGAGTGGATGTCTTAGACTAGTTATAGTGCTGTACTCTGGCATGAATTGCTTTCGAAACCCGGATGAATTAGTTGAAAATAAAGTTTTAACAAGAAATGTCTGAAAAGCGCGACCAGAAATTAAGAATTGTCTTGAGGGGGGAATTTTCCATGGAAAAGGGGAAGGATATTTTTACATGAAAACAACTTCAACCGTGGCCCGCCCCCCGCGATCTTTTTTTTTTCTTGAATTTTTTTATTGGACTAATTCTTTTTGGACTTCGAAATTATTCAACTTTTTTTTTACATATCTTAAAATGACACGAAATATCTTTATGGCTCTAAAAATTGTACTCTATGCTTGCCCAGAGACACGATGCGTTTATTTTTTCCGTTCAATTATTTTCCGTGTAAGCCAATATAATGCTAGGGGGTAAATTAAGTTGTGAGGGGGGGGAGGGTAAAAATGGTAGTTATTTAGTACCCGGTAAACAGGTGACTTGAAATGCTTCATTAGAAATAGGTTATTGCTGATGATACCTCCTCGTCAGATATTTTTTTTATTGTATTTTTATAGCTATTAGCCAAACGTTGCTCTGTGTTTGTCACAACAACTAGAAAATATTTATCGGGGTTTTCTTTTTTTCTGTTCAATTGTTTTCAGTGTAAGCCAATATAATTACCTCATTCTTTTATTCTAACTTAACTTGTAGGAATAGGACTTTTAGAATAAGGTTTTGGACTTCGAAATTATTCAACTTTTTTTTTTACGTATCTTAAAATGACATGAAATATCTTTATGGCTCTAAAAATTGTACTCTATGCTTGCCCAGAGAAACGATGCGGCTTTCCCACTGTTACTCTATGGCCGATTATCGACACTACATAGTTTATTGCATGTATTAAATCAGTATTTTTTACACAGTGGAACGATAAACACATAACTAATATCTCTAAAAAGTGAAGATGAAGCATTTTAAGAAAGTGTGTTCACATGATAGTGTTATTGTAGCATTGAATGCTGACAAGGAGAAGTATTTAAACTCTGAAATAAGCACAAGTGGTAGCACTATCGGAAACGTATGCGTGCATTGTCATGACAGTAAGGAATTGAATTTCTTTGGAGTACCAAAAAAATTCAACTCTTATGATGGTAGATATGCGAGATTGAGATCTCCGGAGATGATTGCACTCAAAGATAATGCCAACATAAAAATAATAGTTGATAAAGAGGGGCATCTTCTTGCTAGTGCTTGTGGTAACATGTTACCCTGTGTTAAACCATATCGTCAGCTTTCGGGTATTAGCATTCAAATGAAAGCAAAGACGAAAAGAAAGGCCTACTCTTCTACTAATATCATAAACCATATCCTGTCTACGTGCCGGAACTGTTACCTGTGTAAAAATAGTGTGATAATAGACAGTGATTTTGCTAGAAAAATAAAAAGGACAATGGCAGAAAATATCACTAAGGAAAATAAAGATGAATCGATGAAAAACAAAGTACCAGCAAACGTTACTGCCATTGATCAAACAGTCAATGAATCAAATAATACCAAAGACGAAAAGCATATTGAGCCTGTCGATGACACACCTATAAAAATTGTGTATGAGTCAAAATGGAATAATGGTTATTCTACTGATTACGAACTAAGAGAAGACAATAGCTATAGTATCAAGAGAGAACATGGTGAACCATTTTATGGAACAGATTCAAAATGTCCAAAGTTGTTCATTGATATTAATAATGTGTAATAATATATATTTTTTGTATTAATATTCTACATGACATTATTTCATTAAAAATATATTATGCATTACATTGTTATGTGTTCATTATTTTTAGAGTAAGCTAGCATATCGAACGTTTAGATTGTCTATTAAAACATCGGAGATGTAAGAAAAGGAATTTACATACATCATATATCGGATAGATAGGTCAACATCTATTGACATATACTTGGGATAGCATTGACAAAATCAAAGTATCAGAGTGAATAAATTCTTTATCGATGTCTTTTGACAGATACGTTTGATAACACTGACATAATTTAAGCATCAAATTGAACAAATTCTTTATTAACATTCTTTATCGATATCATATGTCGGATACGTCGGATAACATTGACAAAATCTATCTATTAGAATGAATAAATTCCCTATCATCATCCATTGTCGGATTTGTCATTATGAAAAAATGGTAAGTAAGTAAGTAGCAAACTCTTTCTTGAATTCAACTCTTGGATACACAATACAGATATTATAAAAAATTGTAATTTCCAGACTTCATTTGCATGCAATAGATACCGAGAGTTCTAAGACTCCTCCCCGCCATGACTTCTAAGGGTTTTATGACTCCTCCCCACATTGAATTCAGATGGTTTTAGGACTCATCTCCCTAGCCATAACTCCATTCAACTTGAGCGAAGGTATAAAAGTTTGATGAAGTATTTCTCTACTTAACAACTACATTAATAGCTTCCAAGATGATAGGACTGTATGACACAGAATTTATCGGTTTGAAAAAATCATCTTGTGGTGTTATACTTGAATGTGCTTTTTTATTATTGTCTATGGAACTCGCAGAAATTGACTGTTATCATTGGATAGTGAACTATAATATGTTTGAGTATGATAAAAGCTTGTGGAGTACTACATTACGTCATATAAACAGACTGGGATTCTATGATAGAGTGATTACACCACTTAATAATACTGGTCAGGAACTGAGAAATGTTCAGGAGGAAGTCAGTGAAATTTGCAGCTTTTTCAGGGTTGAAGCACTCTACGTAAAGGGTAATGTACCTACAGATAAAGTTTTAATTCAAAAGTGTGACCCTAGGATTCCACTTTTCAATCTAGAAGAGTTTAAGTGTCCTAAATTTGAAGGGGGTTATCACTGTCCTGAAGACGAGGTTAGGTTTCTCGCGCAGTGGATACCTAAGGACATACCTGATCGTGATAAATCCATAAGACATGGTAAAAACTATTCTATATCATGGGACCATCGTTTCTGGATGTTTAAGGGTGAACTCTAAGTACTATTTTTATGTAAATATGTGTTGTTGTTTTTTTTTCTCAAAAAAAATCTGTTAATACGTTTAAGCAATAAATATCTTTAAGCTTAACCCGTCTTTATTCTTAGAATAGTTTCTATTCATTTTATTAAATTATGAAGAAATTGTAAGTAAGTAACAATCGCTTTCTTGAATTCGCTTCCTGGACACAATACAGATATTTAATTCAAGAAATCATGATAAAATCGCAAGTAAGTAATAAACTCTTTATTGTTTTCACCTATTGGATACACAATACGGAAATTTCATTCAAGAAATTATGAAGGAATTGTAAATAGGTAACAAACTCATTCTTGAAGTCACCTCTTGTATACACAATGCAGAAATTTAATTCAAGAAATTATGAAAAAACTGTAGCACAGACACATACACACACAGACGACACGTACACAGAGACGACACACTCAAAGTGACGACTTACACATAGAGACGACAAACACACAGAAACGACAAACACACAGAGATGACACACATAGAGAGACGACACACACACAGAGAGACGACAAACACACAGAGTCGACTCATACACAGAGAGGACAAACACACAGAGACGACAGACACAAAGAGACGACTCACACAGAGAGAGGACAAACACAAAGAAACGACACACACACACACACACACACACACACACACACACACACACACACACACACACACACACACACACACACACACACACACACACACACACACACACACACACACACACACACACACACACACACACACACACACACACACACACAGAGAGAGTGAAACGACAGACATACAAAGACGAAACACACACAGAGACGAGACATACACAGAGGCGACACACACACACACAGAGAGACGACAAACTTACAGAGAAGACACAAAAACAGAGACGACAAACCCACAGAGACGACACACACACACACAGATACGAAACACATAGAGACGACACACACACATAGAGACAGCACACACACGCACACAGAGACGACACCCACACAGAGACGACACACACACACACAGAGACGACACACACAAAGTGACGACTTACACATAGAGACGACACACGCAATTTGAACTTTCTCCAAGTTGATCAAATTTGTCTCTAAACGGTTCATGATAAACGGTTCTCTATGTGTGTCATCTCTGTGTGTTTGTCGTTTTTCTGTGTGTTTGTCGTCTCTATGTGTAAGTCGTCACTTTGAGTGTGTCGTCTCTGTGTGCGTGTCGTCTGTGTGTGTATGTGTGTGTGCTACAGTTTTTTCATAATTTCTTGAATGAAATTTCTGCATTGTGTATACAAGAGGTGACTTCAAGAATGAGTTTGTTACCTATTTACAATTCCTTCATAATTTCTTGAATGAAATTTCCGTATTGTGTATCCAATAGGTGAAAACAATAAAGAGTTTATTACTTACTTGCGATTTTATCATGATTTCTTGAATTAAATATCTGTATTGTGTCCAGGAAGCGAATTCAAGAAAGCGATTGTTACTTACTTACAATTTCTTCATAATTTAATGAAATGAATAGAACTATTCTAAAGAATAAAGACGGGGTTAAGCTTAAAGATATTTATTGCTTAAACGTATTAACAGATTTTTTTTGAGAAAAAAAACAACAACACACATATTTACATAAAAATAGTACTTAGAGTTCACCCTTAAACATCCAGAAACGATGGTCCCATGATATAGAATAGTTTTTACCATGTCTTATGGATTTATCACGATCAGGTATGTCCTTAGGTATCCACTGCGCGAGAAACCTAACCTCGTCTTCAGGACGGTGATAACCCCCTTCAAATTTAGGACACTTAAACTCTTCTAGATTGAAAAGTGGAATCCTAGGGTCACACTTTTGAATTAAAACTTTATCTGTAGGTACATTACCCTTTACGTAGAGTGCTTCAACCCCGAAAAAGCTGCAAATTTCACTGACTTCCTCCTGAACATTTCTCAGTTCCTGACCAGTATTATTAAGTGGTGTAATCACTCTATCATAGAATCCCAGTCTGTTTATATGACGTAATGTAGTACTCCACAAGCTTTTATCATACTCAAACAGATTATAGTTCACTATCCAATGATAACAGTCAATTTCTTCCAGTTCCATAGACAATAATAAAAAAGCACATTCAAATATAAAACCACAAGATGAGTTTTTCAAACCGATAAATTCTGTGTCATACAGTCCTATCATCTTGGAAGCTATTAATGTAGTTGTTAAGTAGAGAAATACTTCATCAAACTTTTATACCTTCGCTCAAGGTTGAATGGAGTTATGGCTAGGGATATGGTTTATGATATTAGTAGAAGAGTAGGCCTTTCTTTTCGTCTTTGCTTTCATTTGAATGCTAATACCCGAAAGCTGACGATATGGTTTAACACAGGGTAACATGTTACCACAAGCACTAGCAAGAAGATGCCCCTCTTTATCAACTATTATTTTTATGTTGGCATTCTCTTTGAGTGCAATCATCTCCGAAGATCTCAATCTCGCGTATCCACCATCATAAGAGTTGAATTTTTTTGGTACTCCAAAGAAATTCAATTCCTTACTGTCATGACAATGCATGCATACGTTTCCGATAGTGCTACCACTTGTACTTATTTCATAGTTTAAATACTTCTCCTTGTCAGCATTCAATGCTACAATAACACTATCATGTGAACATACTTTCTTAAAATGCTTCATTTTCACTTCTTAGAGATATGAGTTATGTTTTTATCGTTCCACTGTGTAAAAAATACTGATTTAATACATGCAATAAACTACGTAGTGTCGATAATCAGCCATAGAGTAACAGTGGGAAAGCCGCATCGTGTCTCTGGGCAAGCATAGAGTACAATTTTTAGAGCCATAAAGATATTTCATGTCATTTTAAGATACGTAAAAAAAGTTGAATAATTTCGAAGTCCAAAACCTTATTCTAGAAGTCCTATTCCTACAAGTTAAGTTAGAATAAAAGAATGAGGTAATTATATTGGCTTTCACTGAAAACAATTGAACAGAAAAAAAATACAACCCCGATAAATATTTACTAGTTGGTGTGACAAACACAGAGCAACGTTTGGCTAATAAGTATAAAAATACAATAAAAAAAATATCTGACGAGGAGGTATCATTAGCAATAACCTATTTCTAATGAAGCATTTCAAGTCACCTGTTTACCGGGTACTAAATAACTACCATTTTTACCCCCACCCCCTCAAAACTTAATTTACCCCCTAGCATTATATTGGCTTACACGGAAAATAATTGAACGGAAAAAAATAAACGCATCGTGTCTCTGGCCAAGCATAGAGTACAATTTTTAGAGCCATAAAGATATTTCGTGTCATTTTAAGATATGTAAAAAAAAGTTGAATAATTTCGAATTCCAAAAAGAATTCAGTCCAATAAAAAAAATTCAAGAAAAAAAAAGATCGCGGGGGGCGGGCCACGGTTGAAGTTGTTTTCATGTAAAAATATCCTTCCCCTTTTCCATGGAAAATTCCCCCCTCAAGACAATTCTTGATTTCTGATCGCGCTTTTCAGACATTTCTTGTTAAAACTTTATTTTCAACTAATTCATCCGGGTTTTCGAAAGCAATTCATGCCAGAGTACAGCACTATAACTAGTCTAAGACATCCACTCTGTCATCGCCCCATCCCCCAAAGGGACGTGCTATATCGTGCCAACTTTAAAAAAAAACAGTCTGCTTAAGTTATATAATTTCGATCATACTCTCAAAACATGTTAGACCACATTATACCTTGCCAACTTTAAAAAAAATATAGAACGTGGCTCCTATGGCGGTCGTAGAATAGCATGGTCCTATGGCGGTCGTAGAATAACATGGTCCTATGGCGGTCGTAGAATAGCATGGGAGGGAACATAAACCCTTAGAATAGCATGGGAGGGAACACAAGCTCCTAGAATTGCATGGGAGGGAACATAAACCCTTAGAATAGAATGGGAGGGAACATAAACCCTTATAATAGCATGGGAGGGAACATAAAGTATGCAAATCCATAACTGCATGCTCTGGAAAGGTGTCAAGGAACGTAAAGTACCCAAAAAAGCACAGGAAGGAACATAAAGTACCCAAATCCATACTTAGCATACTACTGGCTTAACAACACCAACAATTTTAAATCAGCGGTTACATCCCTTCAGTTACAATTGATGTAACAAAAGTGAGTTTGTTCACTCTGCCTGGAGCCATTGAGCATCGATAAATAAATAAAACCCAAAACAAACAGAAATTACAATAAGTAACCGAGTCAAACTCAAAACGAGCAGAAAATAACATAAGTTGGGCTCAAAACCCTTATGCCTTCCCAAGGCCAGAACATAATTTGCACTTTACTGAAAATATATAAATGTTTTTACTTTTATAACTTTAATAAATCAAATAATATTAACATTTTGATTAATAAATATCAGTATGTGTATATTAAACTGACAATGCACATTCATTCGTATTTTTTTCAGTAAAGTGCAAATTATGTTCTGGCCTTGGGAAGGCATAGAAATTTTGAGCCCAACTTATGTTAATTTCTGCTCGTTTTGAGTTTGACTCGGTTATTTATTGTAATTTCTGTTCGTTTTGGGTTTCATTTATTTATCGACGCTGATTTGTGGTAGTTTCACGCTGGTAAAATTATTTGATTTTATTTTTTCTCATTTTTGTTTAATGGAGTTCTTTACTTTTCTTAGAAAAACTTATTTTGTGGAAACAGTTTTTTTAATTAATTTCTGTTCGTTTTATATTGACATAGTCTTTTCAGGGAAAAAGAAAATAATACTTTAAATCTTTTCTTTTTTAAGAATTTATAGTTTGGCCTGCTATTTGTAGCTGGAAACAAATTTTCAGCAATTTTTAACAACATAGACGCTTTTAAAAATCTGGATACAAATAGCAGTGTTTAATTTAGTTTCATACCTCATCTAGTTGACCTGAAATAGAAAACTTGATACCATTCGCAAAAAAAAATCTGTTTACTTTCTTTGGTAGCTTGTATACACTTACACTATTTTGATTTGGTTATATTTTAAGAGCAGAAGTAGCCCCGAAAGTTTGAACATAATACCCTCAGTCATTCTTGGGATACAGTTGAGATGCCTTATTGGGAGTTAGCGTTAACACAGTGCATTTTGATTTAATCTTAAGGCAACATTTACTTTTTAAACATAAAGGTAGATAGGAGGGTGGGTGAGGGAGCGGGATTAGTTTCCCTCCAATCCCTTTCGACTATTAAAAAGGACATCATCCCTTTCTATTTTCAATCGAATGAGCCCTTTTCAAAGTTCCTACGACAAGTCAAGGCCGTATCCAGGGGGGGGGTGGGGGGTTACCCGGTTTGAACCCCCCCCCCCCCCCCCCCCCCCCCCCCCCGAAATTTTTTGACCGACTCGAAAATAAGTCGAAAAATTAGTAAAACCTAGGTAAAATCAGTAAAATTAGTCGGAAACTGAGTCAAAAATTAGTAACCCCCCCCCCCAAAAAAAAAGTCAAAAATTAGTAAACCTCCCCCCTGAACAAAAATCCTGGATACGGCCCTGCGACAAGTCCTTCGATACAAAGTGCCCAGGTCTAAACAACAACACACAACGACAAAAAGATGATACATTATACCCACATCGATCTTTACTATAAAAATGTCAAGCCTTCCAATCACTTTCGATTATTAAAAAGGGCACTAGGCCTTTCGATTTCCAATCGAATGATCGATAACACTTTCTATAAATACCTTATATGCCCCCAGGGCATAAATTACAACCCTTACCCTAAGGGGTGTGTGGGTGGTTGTCATCCTCTAAGACCTAATTTCCAGAACTTTCAACAACGTTAAACAAAATGGCTGTCTCAAAATTTTGATTGGATGTTTCGGGAATGGTGGGCGTGGAAAGGGTGTTAGTTGCCTTCCAATCACTTTCGACTATTAAAAAGGGCACAAGCCACTCCAATTTCTAATTGAATGAGCCCTTTTCGAAGTTTCTACGACAACTTCTTCGATACGAAGTGCCCTGGTCTAAAGGAAAAAAAAATAATAAATAATACATTGTGCCAACATCGTTCTTATATACCCCGGGGCATAACTTAAAACCCTTGCCCTAAGGGTTGTGGGGGAGTAACCTCCTCAAAAACATATTTTCTCTCTGGAAATCAATTACACTGAACAAAATGGCTATCTTAGAATTTTGATTGGATGTGTTTGAGGAAATAATGGGCATGGAAGGGGTGTTAGCTGCCTTCCAATCACTTTCGACTATTAAAAAGGGCACTAGCTATTCCAATTTCCAATCGAATGAGCCCTTTTCGAAGTTTCTACGACAACTCCTTCGAAACGAATTGCCCTGGTATGGAAAAAAAAATTAATACATTATGCCAACATTGTTCTTTACTTAGGCAGTGCGATTGCGCTGCCTATGATAACATCCTAAATTGCCTAATGCTCTTTTACCTACCTCTTTTCATCCGAAAAATCAGAAAGAAAAATGAACAGTATTTTAAAGTGGAAGGTAGAATTTTTGTTTCAAGAAAAATTTCTTCTTCTCCTTCCTACGAACCGATATACATGGCGAGCCCAAGATGACAGTATTTATTTTTAAGAAACAGATTAGCCGGGATGACAGTTGAAGCCCGGAGGTCGATATCGATAAGCAAAAAAGAGAGAAAAAAAAAAAAAAAAAAAAAAACGGCGGCGTATTAGTGACGCCGCCGCCGATAGAATCAGCGGCGGCGTCAGCGCACTGATGCAAGCTCGGCGGCGCGCCACCTTTTTTTGGGCGGCGCGCCACCGACTTTTCGGCGCGACTTCGGGGTCTAGTGCTGCCATAAGGAAATTTTCCTTACATTTGAAATAGCGACAATATCTTTAATTTAACGTAGTGAAAAATATGTAAATCATTAACTTACTCGTTAAGCATTGTTTGATTAAAAATATCCAGAAAATTTGAACAATTCTTGACAGTATTGTGGTTGAAACCTTATATTAATTAAAACTTGCCAGAGATGCCAAATAGATGGGAAAATGTGCACCCAAAGTTTGACAATTACCTTCCCCTTTGTATCTTAGTTAAAAAAAAACGAAATATAGAAAAATTACATGAAAGTTTTTTTTTTGTGCAAATTAAGGCAGGGGGGGGGGGGTTATACATTTCCGGAAGAGGGTGACACTGAAAATTCTTTATGTCTAAAATTCCCTTCACTAAGCGAAGTTCAGTCTCCTAGTGCTGCATGTTCAAACTTATAACAATAGATAAAGGGTGTGGGTTGATAGCGCTTGTATGTGAGCATAAGATTTCAAAACTGCGAGAAAAATAAAAAAAATTATTCGGATTCACTTTATTCTACTTACAGCAGACATTTCGTACAACATGCTGATGCAGAGATAAATTTCACATAAGTAGCTCTGGCGTTACGTGAAATACGATTAATAAAAGTAATAATCCTCAGTATATTTATGTCAATTCTTTTTTTGAAGCTGGTTAAAAGATATATTTAGTAACGCGAAAATACTGAGAAGTCAGCATGGTATTGCGCGTAAAGGCAGTTCTACCTTTAGGAGTTAGTATGTGAATCCTCCAAAATTCAAGGAATATGACGTTATCAGCGCTTGTTAGGCGTTTTATTTTCATTGAACAAAAAAAAAGAAGTTTTTTAAACTGAAAGTAAGGAGCGACATTAAAACTTAAAACGAACAGAAATTATTCCGTATATGAAAGGGGCTGTCCCCTCCTCAACGCCTCGCTCTTTACGCTAAAGTGTTTTATTGTTTTAAAAAATAGAGTTGTAAGAAAGAGTCAAACTTTAGCTTAAAGAGCGAGGCGTTGAGGAGGGGACAGCCCTTTCATATACGGAATAATTTCTGATCGTTTTAAGATTTAATGTCGCTCCTTACTTTCAGTTAAAAACAACTTGTTTTTTTATTTAATTTCTGATCGTTTTTAAGTTAATGCAGGTTTTGATTTTGGCTCACCATGCATGAATAATCAAAGCGAAATTTGCATATTAATTTTACTTTTTTTTTGGCTAAATGGCTTTCTCAAAAGTTGTTTAATCTTATTTACGAACGTTTTTATTAGTAATAAATATATCGTAACTTACGAATTAACTTATATAACGAATTTTCTATATCGTATATTTTTATTACGTATATTAGAGGGGTTCACCCCCCTAGTCAATACCACGCTCTTTGCGCTAAAGTTCGAATTTTTTAAAAATTTTTTAAGAATGACCCCTTAATCACAAAGGCCGTTAATTAGAATAAATAGCTCTTATGAAAGTACTGAAAAAAAAAAACTTTAGCTTAAGAACGAGGTATTGACTATAGGACGAACCCAATCATATATGTAATAGTTTCTGTTCGTTTTAAGTTTTGATGTTGAAAAGTTTTCAGTTGAAAAGTTTTTCAGTTGAAATGTTTTTTCAGTTGAAAACTTGTTTTTTTATTTAATTTTTGATCTTTTTTTAATAGTGCTGGAAAATACGGCGTCCCCTTCGTAGCAGTGTCCCTTCCCCATGAAAACTTCCTCCATGGAAAGATCCTCCAACATAACCCCCAATCCACCCCATCCCCCACCCCCACTACGGGAACAAATCCCCCTTGAAAACGTCTGTGTACTTCCCAATAACCTATATAATATGTAAACATTGGGCAAAGTTCATAACTTGCAGCCCTTCCCCAGGGCGCTGTGGGGATTAAGTCATCCTCAAAGACATAGCTATTATATTTTTCGACCATGCTAATCAAAATGCCTATCTCAAAATTTTGATCGGGTGACTTCGGGGAAAAAAAATGAGCGTTGGTTGGAGCCTAGTTGCCCTCCATTTTTTGGTCACTTAAAAAGGGCACTGGAACTTCTAATTTCCATTCGAATGAGCCCTTCTGTAATATTCTAGGACCACTGGGTTGATACGATCACCCCTGAAAAACAAAACAAAGCAAATAAACACGCATCCGTGATCTTTCTTCTGGCAAAAAATACAAAATTCCACATTTTTGCAGATAGGACCTTGAAACCTCTACAGTAGGGTTCTCTGATACGCTGAATCTGATGGTGTAATTTTCATTAAGGTTTTATGACTTTTAGGGGGTGTTTCCCCTTTTCTCGAAAATAAGGCATATTTTCTATGGCGCATAACTTTTGATGGGTAAAACTAAAATTGATGAAGCTTGTATATTTGAAATTAGCATAAAAATCTGATTGTTTTGATGTCTATTGGTACCAAATTCCTTTTTTAGAGTTTCGGTTGCTATTGAGCCGGATCACTCCTTACTTACAGTTTGTTACCAGGAACTGTTTGAAATGAGATAATTTTTGAGCTATATTGCAGTTTTGACTTAATACAAAAAAAAAAAATATTGGAGGTAGAAGATCAAAACAATTAAATGATTCCTGGAGCTGATACCCCTCCCCCCTAGAAACTTCTATGACTAAACTACAACCGATTTCACCTATCTAGCTACAGTACGAATATTATTGTTGAAAGAGCTAAGTCTTATTTTATTTTTCGATGGTTTCTTTGGGCAGGGGTAGGTTTGCTGTCTTTCTTGTGATTTTTACCGACTGGTTTTTATTTAACCTATTATTTAATCTATTATTGGTTTTATTTTAATTTACCTAATCGCATGATGCCCGTTTCATACACCTTAACCTGGAAAAAAATTGCTTGTTGTATTGTTTTACTGTTCGAGGCATTCGCACAACCAATTTGTCCCCAAAAATGCGTGCTTTGAACAGTTTTTTTTTATGCCTTAGTGGGATCGGATCAAAAACTCTTCGATTTTGTCAAGAAAAAGAAAGCCTGAGTTTTACTAAATGGGCTATTTGTTAATTTTCGCATGATCTGAGCCTGAAGATGAATCTTATGATTTTGACCGAGATGTATCTGATTTCTAGAGGATTAAAGCCTTGCTCGAAATATATCTTTAATATTCCGAAAAGACTTTCATAGCTATCGTGTATTTTGCACAATAACTTTTGTCCAATAGTATGCTGGGAACTTCCTAGGATGGTGTTAAGAGGGAGGCTTTTGGAAAGGTTGGAGGAGGAGCGTGCGCAGTTGTGGTGACCTCGGTGGTGCAGTGAGTTGTTAGTAGCATGCACTGTAGACTGTAGCGTCTTCTTTTTCCAAACATGAAACACATTTAATACCGCGCGTACTGACTCTGGGAACGTACGTCTGAACCTTAGTTTAGTTGCTAGTAGTCGGACAAAAAAACAGGTTTTTCCATAGGCTTCTCGTGATGCGTACATCGGTATCCCGCGTGCGGAAGGCGGAGTATGAATCTTGTGTGGTTTTAAATATCTTTCACATTTTTTAAACGGAGAGTATAGCCTTTGTCGATACTGTATATTCTTTTTACTGTGGTAGCATGCTGGCTCCGGAATAGAGGAGTCGTTGTTGATTTCATAAACCAGAACATTTACTGGAAGGATTCTGATAACACTGCAGAGTTCAAAAAAGAATGGTTGCCTCCCCTCCAAAGATTTGCCTTCAGAATATGAAATCCCTCCTGAAAACAAATTGTTCACTTTTCCACGCTTCTCAGCTATTCGGTTGTCCATCTGGCTCTAGTGAAAGAGTCCACTTCTTACCCTCTCTGCTGGCATTTGGATTAAAAAAGAAACATTATGAACATTTCAGTATCAGAAAGGACTGAGGACCATATGAACATAAATTTATTTTGGAGGAAGGTTTTTTCAAGCAAAGGGAAATATGCAAAAATAAAATATGTTTTGTTAAAAAAAATAAAAATTTTGAGTTTTAAGATCATTCCATGACACTTATTTACGATCGACTGGTCTGCTAACTTGACATTTTTATTTTACTTTTTTTTTTTTGGGGGGGGGGGGTATTTTCCTCGGAGGCGTATTTTCTAGGGAAGGAGTATTTTTCGGGGGGAGGGGTGGGTGGGTGGGTTATTAAATGGGGTGTTTTCCGGGGGTGAGCGCCTAGAACCTGCATACAAGATTTTCTAAAAAGGGGCCTGAAACGTCAAAATGATATTTCAGATCGCAATGTTTATATTTTTAAGAGAGGAACTCCACCCATCTTCTGTATTTTTGCCGGTAACTCTTATACAAAAAGCTTCCTGGTTATTGCAATAAACAAAAAAATAATTAATAAATGAATATCTTATCCCCATAAATAGATTTTCATAAGAAATAGCCCAAAATGCCCTATAATTTTTAATGTGCTACATACTAATCCTTAGGAATCATCCCAGTCACATAATAGTATCATTTAAAACTATATTTTACTTCACACTAAAAATGTTGCTGCGGCAATAGGGATATTCTGAAATCTAAAAGCGACGTGAAACTTAGAGTTAATTGTGTATTTGAAATAAGCTGTCAAACGATCGATGATGCGATTCTTGGAGTTGGAAACATTCGCTTATAAAACAATAAGATTGTTTATTTTAAAATCACAAGTTCAATTTGGACTCTTGACACCAATCTCAAAAGAAAAATAAGTTGAATCTTACTTGAAGTGACATAAAGCAGTTCCAATGTGTAAGCACCAAGAATTCTGTCAAGAAAAAATGCAGTTCTTTAAAAAGCTTTGACAAGACCATTGTAAAGTCCTATTGTACCAAATAAACCACTGGGCAATTATATTTTAGATTTCAAAAACATTAATTGACATAATTGTTCCAAAAGGTAAGAAAACACCAAATTTATTGAAGACACTTCATCTCTCGTACTTTAATTGATGGCTCTTCACTGTCATTTGCGCAAACGAGAAATCAGAGCCCAGCCGTGGGCTCCGATTCAAGAAAATCTAGAGGCAAAGGACTTCTCGTTTTTTTTTTTAAAATAAAGGAACGAAAAAAAAATTTAATCTAAGTGGGAAGGGGGGGGGTAATATTTTTCAATAAAATCTCACAAAAACGAATTTTTCAAAAAAATGTAGGAAGGGATAACTTATCGCTCGCCCCCAACCCTCAATGGGTTCCTCTGAACGCAGTCCTCCAGCATGCCGTTGTTTTTAAGTTAGGACGGTTGCGCTGTATTTATTATACTGTTACTAAAAATAGTACAATCTTAGGCAGCGCGATAACGCTGCCTAAGTAAAGAACGATGTGAGCACAATGTATTATTTTTTTTTTCTCCATACCCGGACACTTCGTATCGAAGGAGTTGCCGTAGAAACTTCGAAAGGGCTCATTCGATTGGAAATTGGAGTGGCTAGTGCCCTTTTTAAAACACAAAAATGATTGGAGGGCAACTAGCCCCCCCCCCACGCCCATCATTCCCCCAAACAAATCCAATCAAAATTTTGAGATAGCCATTTTGTTCAGCGTAGTTGATTTCCAGATAGAAAATATGTTTTGAGGAGGACACTCCCCCACAACCCTCGGTGCAAGGGTTTTAAGCTATGCCCTGAGGGCATATAAGAACGATGTTGGCACAATTTATCATTCATTATTTTTTTCCTTTAGAGCAGGGCACTTCGTATCGAAGAAGTTGTCGTAGAAACTTCGAAAAGGGCTCATTCAATTGGAACTTGGAGTGGCTTGTGACCTTTTCAATAGTCGAAAGTGATTGTAAGGCAACTAACACCCCTTCCACGCCCACCATTTCCCGAACACATCAAATCCAAATTTTGAGATAGCCATTTTGTTCAGCGTAGTTGGTTTCCACATAGAAATTATGTTTTTGAAGAGGACACTCCCCCCACAGCCTTCAGGGCAAGGGTTGTAAGTTATGCCCTGGGGCATATAAGTTTTTTATAGAAGGCGTTGTCGTAGAAACTTCAAAAAAGGCTCATTCCATTGGAAATTCAAAGGGCTAGTGCACTTTGATTAAAATGAAAATGATTGGAGCGCAACTAGCCCCCCCCCCCCAACGCCCTTCATTCCCCCAAACACATCCAATGAAAATTCTGAGATAGCCATTTTGTTCAGCGTAATTGATTTCAAGATAGAAAATATGTTTTTGAGGAGGGCACTCCCTCACAACCCTCGGGACAAGAGTTTTAAGTTATGCCCTGAGGGCATATAAGAACAATGTTGGCACAATGTATCATTTATTATTATTTTTTTTTTCCTTTAGAGCAGGGGACTTCGTATCGAAGAAATTGTCGTAGAAACTTCGAAAAGGGCTCATTCAATTGGAAATTGGAGTGGCTTGTGTCCTTTTCAGTAGTCGAAAGTGATTGTAAGGCAACTAACACCCATTCCACGCCCACCATTTTCCGAAACACATCCAATCAAAATTTTGAGATGGCCATTTTGTTCATCGTAGTTGATTTCCAAATAGAAATTATGTTTTGAGGAGGACACTCACCCAAAGCCTTCAGGGCAAAGGTTATAAGTTATGCCCTGGGGGCATATAATGTTTTTATAGAAAGCGTTGTCGTAGAAACTTCAAAGAAGGCTCACTCGATTGGAAATTCAAAGGGCTAGTGTCCTTTTTAATAGTCGAAAGTGATTAGAGGGCAACTAGCCCCCCCCCCCCCCCCTCCGATGCCAATTATTCCCCCAAACACATCCAATCAAAATCTTGATATAGCCATTTTGTTCAGCGTAGTTGATTTCCAGATAGTCGAAAGTGATTGGAGGGAAACTAACCCCCCTCTCACGCCCAGCCTTTCCCCAAACACATCCAATCAAAGTTTTGAGATAGCCATTTTGTTCCACGCAGTTCAAGGTTCAGGAAATTATACCTTTGAGCAGGACACTCCCCCCAGAGTCTTCAGGGCAAGGTTTATAAGTTATGCCCTGGGGACACATAAGGTTTTTATTGAAATATTTGTCGTAGAAACTTGAAAAAGGGCTCATTCGAACGGAAATCCAAAAGGGATATTGCCCTTTTTAATAGTCGAAAGTGATTGGAGGGCAACTAGCCCCCCCCCCCCCTGACACCCATAATTCCCCCAAACACATCCAATCAAAATTTTTAGATAGTCATTTTGTTCAGCCTAGTTGATTTTCAGGTGGAAATTATTTTTGAGGAGGACACTCCCCCACAGCCTTCAGGGCAAGGATTGTAAGTTATGCCCGGGGGGCATATAAGGTTTTTATAGAAGGCGTTGTCGTAGAAACTTTAAAAAAGGCTCATTCGATTGGAAATCCAAAGGGCTAGTGACCTTTTTGATAGTCGAAAGTGATTATAGGGCAACTAACCCCCCTCTCACGCCCACCTTTTCCTCAAAACACATCCAATCCAAATCTTTATGTAGCTATTTTGTTCCACGCAGTTTAAAGTTCAGGGAATTATACCTTTGAGCAGGACATTCCCCCCCACAGTCTACAGGGCAAGGGTTATAAGTTATGCCCTGGGGACATATAAGGTTTTATTGAAATATTTCTCATAGAAACTTGAAAAGGGGCTCATTTGATTTAAATTCAAAGGACTAGTGCCCTTTTTAATAGTCGAAAGTGATTTGAGGGCAACTAGCCCCCTTCTCTCGACCACCTTTTCCCCAAAACACATCCAATCAATTTTTTTACATAGCCATTTTGTTTATTGTTGTGGATGTCCAGATAGAAATTATGTTTTTGAGGAGGACACTCCTCACAGCCCACAGGGCAAGGGCTGTAAGTTATGCCCTGGGGGCATATAAGGCTTTTATAGAACGCGTCGTCGTAGAAACTTCAAAAAGGGCTCATTCGATTGGAAATTGAAATGGCTAGTGCCCTTTTAATAGTCGAAAGTGATTGGAAGGCAACTAACACCCCTTCACGCTCACCATTTCCCCAAACATATCCAATCAAAATTTTAGATAGCCATTTTTCCACGCAGTTTAAAGTTCTGGAAATTATACTTTTGAGCTTGAAACTCCCTCTACAGTCTTCAAAGCAAGGGTAATAAGTTATCCCCTTGGGGCATATAGGTTTGCCTTGGGACAGCCCTCAGGGCAAGGGCTGTAAGTTATGCCCTGGGGCATATAAGGCTTTTATAGAACGCGTCGTCGTAGAAACTTCAAAAAAGGCTCATTCGATTCGAAATTGAAATGGCTAGTGCCCTTTTTAATAGTCGAAAGTGATTGGAAGGCAACTAACACCCCCTTCACGCTCACCATTTCCCCAAACATATCCAATCAAATTTTTAGATAGCCATTTGTTCCACGCAGTTTAAAGTTCTGGAAATTATACTTTTGAGCTTGAAACTCCCTCTACAGTCTTCAAAGCAAGGGTAATAAGTTATCCCCTTGGGGCATATAGGTTTTTTATTGAAATCTTTGTCGTAGAAACTTGAAAAAGGGCTTATTCAATTGGAAATTCAAAGGGCTAGTGCCCTTTTAATAGTCAAAAGTGATTTCTGGGCAACTAACCCCCTCTCACGCCCACCTTTTCCCCAAACACATCCAATCAAAATTTTTAGACAGCCATTTTATTCAACATAGTTGAAAGTTTTGGAAATTTGGTCTTTAAGGATGACAACCCATCCTCCCCACAACCGTCAGGGCAAGGGTTGTAAGTTATGCCCATGGAGCATGTAAGGTTTTATAGAAAGCGATGCTGTAAAAACATCAAAAAGGGCTCATTCAATTGAAAATTGAAAGGGCTAGTGGCCTTTTAATAGTCAAAAGTGATTGAAGGGCAACTAACCCCCCTCTCACATCCACCATTTCACCAAACACATCCAATAAAAATTTTAGATATCCATTTTGTTCAACGTAGTCGAAAGTTCTGGAAATTAGGTCTTTTAGGATGTATTATTTTTTTTTCTCTCCATACCCGGGCACTTCGTATCGAAGAAGTTGTCGTAGAAACTTCGAAAAAGGGCTCATTCGATTGGAAATTGGAGTGACTAGTGCCCTTTTTAATAGTCAAAAGTGATTTTAGGGCAAAACTAGCCCCCCCCCCCACGCCCATCGCTCCCCCAAACACATCCAATCAAAATTTTGAGATGGCCATTTTGTTTGTGCATATAAAGTGCTCATATGTTTAAGTTCTGTAAATTAGACCTTTGAGGATGACAGCCCCATCACAGCCCTCAGGGCAAGGGTTGTAAGTTATGCCCTAGGGACACATAAAGTTTTTATAGAACGCGTTGTCATAGAAACTTCAAAAAGGGCTCATTCGAATAGAAATTGAAATGGCTAGAGCCCTTTTCGATAGTCGAAAGTAATTGGAAGGCAACTAACACCCGTCCACGCCCACCATTTCCCACACACATCCATTTTGTTCCACGGAGTTAAAGTTCAGGAACCTATACCTTTGAGCAAATTTTGTACAAAATTTATGCATATGTTTTCGTTCAATAAAAGTCAAGTCAAGTCAAGTAAAAAAAAAAAAAAGAGCAGGACACTTCCCCCACAGTCTTCAGGGCAAGGGTTATAAGTTATGCCCTGGGGCCATATAAGTTTTTATTGAATTCTTTGTCTTAGAAACTTGAAAAAGGACTCATTCGATTGAAAATTAAAAGGGCTAGTGCCCTTTTTAATAGTCGAAAGTGATTTGAGGGCAACTAGCCCCTTTCTCTCGCCCACCTTTTCCCCAAAAACACGTCCAATCAAATTTTTTAGATAGCCATTTTGTTCAGTGTTGTGGATTTTCAGATAGAAATTATGATTTAGAGGAGGACACTCCCCCACAGCCCTCAGGGCGAGGGTTGTAAGCTATGCCCTGGGGGCATATAAGGTTTTTATAGAACGCGTCGTCGTAGAAACTTCAAAAAGGGCTCATTCGATTGGAAATTGAAATGGCTAGTACCCTTTTTAATAGTCGAAAGTGATTGGAAGGCAACTAACACCCTTCCACGCCCACAATTTCCCCAAAAATATCCAATAAAAATTTTTAGATAGCCATTTTTTTCTACGCAATTTAAAGTTCAGGAAATTATACCTTTGAGCAGGACATTCCCCCCACAGTCTTCAGGGCAAGGGTTATAAGTTATCCCCTGGGGGCATATAAAGTTTTTATTGAAATCTTTGTCTTAGAAACTTGAAAAAAAAAAATCATTCGATTGGAAATTCCATGGGCTAGTGGCCTTTTTAATAGTCGAAAGTGATTTGAGGGCAACGAACCCCCCTCTCACGCCCACCTTTTCCCCAAGCACATCCAACCAAAATTTTTAGATAGTCATTTTATTCAACGTAGTTGAAAGTTTTGGAAATTAGGTCTTTAAGGATGACAACCCATCCCCCCAACCCTCAGGGTAAGAGATGTAAGTCATGCCCTGGGAGCATGTAAGGTTCTTATAGAAAGGGATGTTGTAAAAACATCAAAAAGGGCTCAGTCAATTGAAAATTGAAAGGACTATTACCCTTTTAATATTCGAAAGTGATTGAAGGGCAACTAACCCCCCCCCCCCCTCTCACGCCAACAATTTCCCCCAAACACATCTAATTAAAATTTTGAGACGTTCATTTTGTTCATCGTAGTCGAAAGTTCTGGAAATTAGGTCTTTTAGGATGATAACCCCATCAGAGCCCTCAGTGCAAGGGTTGTAAGTTATGCCCTGGGGGCATGTAAGGTTTACATAGGAAGTTGTTGTAGAAATTTCAAAAGGGCTACATTTGATTGGAAATTGAAATTGCCCTTTTTAATAGTCGAAAGTGAGTGGAAAGTAATTAACCCACCTCTCACGCCCACCCTTCCCCAATCACATTCAATTAAAGTTTGCGGATATCCATTTTGTTCAACGTAGTTGAAAGTTCTGGAAATTATGTATTTAAGGATGACAAAACCCCCCAGAGTCCTCAGGGCAAGGGTTGTAAGTTATGCCCTGGGGGCATATAGGGTTTTTAATGATAGAGTTGTCGTAAAAACTTCAAAAGGGGCTCATTCAATTGGAAATTGAGAGGACCAGTGCCCCTTTTAATAGTTGAAAGTGATTGGAGGGTAACTAACCCCCTCTCACGCCCACCATTTCCCCAAACACATCCAATGAAAATTTTAAGAGGGCCATTTTGTTCAACGTATTAGAAAGTTCTGCAAATTAGGTCTTTGAGGATGACAACCCCCCCAGCCCTCAGGGCGAGGGTTTTAAGTTATCCCCTCGGGTCATATAAGGTTTTTATTGAAAGTGTTACCGTAGAAACTTCAAAAAGGCTTATTTGATTGGAAATTGAAAGGGCTAGTGCCTTTTTTAATAGTTGAAAGTGATTGGAGAAATAATAACCCCCCTGTCACGCAAGCCATTTTCCCAGACACATCCAATCAAAATTTTTAGATGTCCATTTTGTTTAACGTTGTGTGAAAGTTCTGGAAATTAGGTCTTAGAGGATGACAACCACCCTCACAGCCCTTAGGGTAAGGGTTGTAATTCATGCCCTGGGTGCGTATAAGGTGTTTATAGGAAGTGTTGTCGTAAAAAACTCAAAAAGGGCTCGTTCGATTGGAAATCGAAAGGCCTAGTGCTTTTTCTAATAGTCGAAAGTGATTGGAAGGCTTGACATTTTTATAGTAAAGATCGATGTGGGTAAATATATTATTTTTTTTTTGTTGCTGTTGTTTAGACCAGGGCACTTTGTATCGAAGGAGTTGTCATAGAACTTCAAAAAGGCTCATTCGGTTGAAAATAGAAAGGGCTGATGCCCTTTTTAATAGTCGAAAGTGATTGGATGTAAACTAGTCCCCCTCCCACGCCCACCCTCCCATTTGAATTTATGTTTAAAAACTAAATGTTGCCATAAGATTAAATCAAAATGCACTGTGTTAATGCTAATTCCCAATAGGGCATCTCACCAGTATCCCAAGAACGACTGAGGGTATTATGTTCAAACTTTCGGTGCTGCTTCTGCTCTTAAAATTTAACTAAATCAAAATAGCGTAAGGGTATCCAAGCTATCAGAGAAAGTAAAACAGATTTTTTTGCGAATGGTATCAATTTTTCCATTTCAGGTCAGCTAAAGGACGTATGAAACTAAATTAAAACACTACTATTTGTTTCCAGATTTTTAAGAGGGTGTATGTTGTTAAAAATTGCTGAAAATTTTTCTCCAGCATACAAATAGCGGGCCAAACTATAAATTCTTAAAAAAACGAAAATATTTAAAGTATTATTTTCGTTTTCTCTGAAATGACTATGTCAATCTAAAACGAACAGAAATTAATTAAAAAACTTTTTCCGTAAAATAAGTTTTTCAAAGAAAAGTAAAGAACTCCATTAAACACAAAAATAAGCAAAAAAAAAATAATCTACCAAGCGTGAAACTACCACAAATCAGCATCGATAAATAAATGAAACCCAAAACGAGAAGAAATTACAATAAATAACCGAGTCAAACTCAAAACGAGCAGAAATTAACATAAGTTGGGCTCAAAACCCTGTACCTTCCCAAGGCCAGAACATAATTTGCACTTTACTGAAAAAAATACAACTGAATGTGCATTGTCAGTTTAATATACATATACTGATATTTAGTAATCAAAATGTTAATATTATTTGATTTATTAAAGTTATAAAAGTAAAAAACATTTATATTTTTTCAGTTAAGTGCAAATTATGTTCTGGCCTTGGGAAGACATAGGGGTTTTCAACCTAACTTATGTTAATTTCTGCTCGTTTTGAGTTTGACACGGTTATTTATTGTAATTTCTGTTCGTTTTGGGTTTAATTTTTTTTTTCTATGCTGATTTGTGGTAGTTTCACGGTTGGTAGATTATTTGATTTTATTTTTACTCATTTTTTGTTTAATGGAGTCCTTTACTTTTCTTTGAAAAACTTATTTTGTGGAAAAAGTTTTTTTTTAATTTATCGGTGAAAAGAAAGACAGTTTTTCTTATAAATTTTAATTTCTTTTTATTTTACTCGGCAAAAATTTTGTATATTTATACCGAGAAATTATTCTTTATTATCAAAAATCGAGACTGAATTTATTTGATGTTCCGAATAACCAACAGCTTCAAACTGTAGTAAGCCAAACTTTAACTTTTTTTTCTCTCTCTACATTCCTGTTTCCCTTAATTATCCTTCTGTTCCCAACAACTTGTTAGAATTCCACCTTAATCTGCATTCCCAGCACTTTTTTCCTTAGTAGCTGTCAAAATTCATCCAGCATTTTGAAGGAAAAATGTTTGAAAGCTTTGGCCAAGGTGATCATAGCCAATGCCAGTACTGAGGTAAGCGCTAACTTTCGGATACATTTTTTATTGAAAGATTGAAAAAATTTACGTCCTGCTACATAACACCTAGTCAAGGAAGGTATGAGGTTCGGACTCTCCAAATCACCAAAGATTCTTTAATTTCAATCTTCATCGATCGTTGCCACAAAGCCTGCTCATAAATCCAAGTAAAACAACGGATGGAAAGGTGGTGTCTAAGAACTTGGGTGACATTTATTAGAAGAGATTGCGCGTGTTCTGAATTCCGTTCCGACGGGACCACCATCAGAGAACTGTGTAATTTAAGTCGTATCGATGACTTGTTAACCCTTCGCACCCAAATCAGGAAGATGAACGGAAGTTACAAAGACTATAAGAGGTTAACTAGTGGCAATACTGTTAATCCAGTCGATGTAGCTAGGGATAGAAGCAAATAAACCTAATGTCTTTTCACTTGACAATCGGAAACCATATTAGGATTGCGAGACTACAAATGAATACATTCCTCATAATTTGGGCTACCATTGACAGTTTAACTTCCAGTAATCAATAACGTGAAAGAAAATAGCAATTGCCGAAAAATTTCAAACAGAAAACCATGTAATTTAAGTCGTATCAACGACTTCTTAAATCAAATCAGAAAGCAAAATCAGAAAGATAAACATAAGTTATGAAGACTATAAGAGTTAAGCTAAAAACAAGACTGCTAATTTAATTAAGATAACGGGATACATAATTGAATAGACACAATTCCTTTGCGCGTAAGAACCTGGAATTTGTGTTAGGATTGGGAGTACCAAGCCGAATGCATTTCTAACATTTTGGATTATTGTTGAGAATCTAACTTCCAGTAACCAATATTGCTACTACAAATAACAACTCACTTCAGCACCAAGCCACCTTGGGCCAACATAGCTACGCCCGCTCCAACTCCATCCGAATCTGTTTAAAGCATCCCTATTTACACCCTCCCAGGAAGTTCATAATTCACTTAAATCCTTCCTTATGACCTCCTCCCTCCTAATTTGGGGACGGTCTGCTTTACAAATGGACATAGAGAGGTTGGCCGAAAAGGACGATCCTTAGCAACCCGTCAGCTTTCATCCGCAGAACGTGTCCAAGCTATTTCAACCTTTCTCTAATTATAGCCCTAAAAAGCTTACTGTATGAAATACGGTCAGTTAGGTACCCAATAGAAAAAAAGAGAAAAAAAAATATGCAATTTCAGTCGTGTCGATGGCTTGTTAACTGTCACACCTAAATCAGGAACATGAAAGGAAGTTATAAGTACGGTACAGCAAGAGGCTAACTGGCGGTAGGACTATTGTAAGCCTTTTCTACTCCATTTTGGTGTCATGCAAGGCCCTACACAGAACTTTTCTTCGGGGGGGGGTGTTTTACTAAAGGATTTTTTGCGGGGAAGCGGGGGGCTACACAAAAAAAAGTAAAAAAATGCATAAAAAGTTTGTTTATATCCATTTTTGTTACGTTTTTACTTGTCAGACAAACATTTCCGGGGGGTCAAACCCCTTAACCCCTCCCTCCTGGGCACGGCCTTGGTGGAATGTATTTACTTTAATAAGCATCTGGTATTGGTAAGTGTGTGGTCGAATCGTTCAGGGCTATGGATTCACGTCGGAGGAGGTACAAGAAGAATCTCTTTACTATAAAACTGTTCATTTATTCTACAAAGTCTATATACATGGTTTAAAAAAAAAAAACACAAGACTAGAAGTTGAAAGAAATACTACATGACAGGAACTCATTCTAAACTCTTCAGAGATCCGCTTATAAATGATTTCCAAGGTCCTTTGAATTTAGGTCTTTAGAAACTTGTTATTCTATATTCTGCTAAAACTCAGTCATTTATAACATCATAAACCCAGTGTTCTACTTTTTAGTTTCCAGAAGACGACACATCATCAAAGCAATAGGACCCAAATACCCATAAGGTTAGATAAGAGCATCTTGTTCTAAGAATTCAATTCAAAACTTACACTGTAAATGCAGTCGGCATAGTAAAGCATGAATTTGAATAAGCATAACGCATTGTTGCTTGACAATCCAGAATACAAATTAGGATTGTAGAATTACCAACAGAAAAGAAGTTGACAATCTGGATTATTCTTTACAATCTAGTAGCCGACAATCGTATTGTTAAAGAAAATTTATTTATAATAGAAATTAATTGCACTCGAGAAGTGTTTAACATAAGTCACATTACTGACTTGTTGGCCATTCAGACCAAAATCAAGACGATGAACAGAAGCTAAAGCCTTCAAAGTATTTAGTATTATGGTTCGTATCATCGTATATAATTCATTAAGAAAAACTAAATAAAATAATCCTTGCCCCCACCCTATTTTCAAATTTTATCACCCACAACTATTGTTGTGGGTGATAAAATTATCACCCACAACTATTCACTATATCACTTCAACTATTATTGGCGCCAGTTCTGATATCGCGGGAACACAACTATTAGTAAAATTAATTGTACCTTTTTTTTTGTTAGGACGGAGGATAGTGGTCTATACAAGGCCGTATCCAGGAGGGGGGTTAGGGTGTTTGAACCACCCTCCCCCTGAAATCTTTATCTGACAAAAATGGAAATAACCAAAATAAATTTTTTATACGTTTTTGTAACCCCCCTCCCCAAAAAGTTTTTGTATCCCCCTCCCTGAAAAAAAGTCCTTGATATGGCCATGGGCCTATTTAACTGATTTTAGGTCCAAATTATATTTGGACCCAGTTTTTTTTTTACATTTATGGGCTGGTTCCTTTCGAGAGTGTCCAAAGAAATGTCCCTCGGAGCACAAAGAAACAGACAGTCTGTGCTTGTAGAACTTTTTTTCTTTTTTGTTTTACTGATTTCTCAAAATAGAGTCAGTCAGATCTAAGAAAAAGCGGAGTTACCTGCCTCTCCATGAATAGATTTTCAAATTTTTCCTGAGTAGTGCTTTAGATTTGTCCTCTATCAGTTTAGTTTTGTCACGCAGCGTTAACTAACTCAACGCATTAGTACCCGGCTTCAGAACAAGGCTTTTTTTTCTCGAAAAATTACAAATAATGCGATCCACTTGGGAAAATTTGTCACAAAAAAATACCAATGGAATTAAAGCCTGTTTTACCATGAAAGGATGAGACTGTGATCTCTCTTTTATTTTTAGTTCAAAAATGACCTAATTTATTAGTAAAACAAAATATTTTTTAAAAGAACTGCAAAATTTGGAGTAAAATTTTATTTACTTTTCACCAGCGAGAGGAGACAGGCAGCTACCCAGACCCAGGGGACGTCAAATGTGTGTTTATGTGTGTGATGGGGAGGGACCCTCCCTCCCCCCACATTTACATTTTTTTTGTCTCACCTAGATTTTAAAAAGTAGTTTTTTCTGAGGTGCTTTCATTGAAAAATATTTTTCTTAGTATTTTAATTGAAGGAAGCTACGAAGTTGACGACCATAGATTTTGAAAATACGTTTTGCATCCTCCCCCTCCCTACTTTCCAACATTTCCATGAATTGACGCTACTGCAGCTACCCACTCCCTGGTCCTTCTCTGAGTGAATCTGCGCCTTCTGCGTAACCATGTCTAATTATAAATGTGCCTTAACAGTAGCATCTTTCTAGCAAGTTCATGCCCTCTTAAATATTAACCGGGGTTGTGGCAAACACAAGGGGGGTAGTTAAAGTCACACTATGGGTCTACTTTCGGGTGTCAAAAATGATGGATTAAACTTGTAATTGATGTAAGGAAGCTCTTATATGCTTCAACAGTCGTTTTGATGTACCCAGTCAAAATCTTGCTATTTGGGTTTTGAGATAATTAAAAATAATTTATCAATATTAATAAACACTGGTTGAACAGGAAATGATTTGGGTTGAATTGATCCTGCAATTGAATTTTGGCTTAAACTGGTTCATCCTTGTCAATTAAAGAAGAGTAATGATGATTATCCTGAAATTGTACTTATATTTATTGTTTTGAAAAAATAACTATTAATTAGAGTACCTTAAATTAGAGTAGTGATAATTATACTGAAATTGTAATGACACTAATTAGCTTTGAGAAATAATTATTAATTAGAATAATTAAATTAGATTATAATAGAGTAATCAAAAGTAGCTATCAATTAGTTATTCTTAAATTAAAAGTATTTAGGAAAGTAACATGTTTAATTCAACACATTGTTTCCAAATATATGCATTCCAAATGGAATCCAAAATATTGAAAGGCCGAAATTCACAAAAATTTTCTAATGGCGAAGAAAAAATCCGGAAAGCGAAAAGAAGACTGTTTTTAATAATTACAGTCATTCACCATTTGCACACATACAGATTAGGTTCCGTTTATTATAAAGGGTATCTGCTGAAAATTTTCCGGTGGAAACTATCCAAAGATCTATTCATGCAGTAGATAAGGATAAACCCAGAACCCTCTTAAATAAATCAGACAAATTTCGGTACTATTGCACTAATTGGTACACAGCGCTATAGACTGTCCAAGTAATGTAGAAATAGAGACCCGTAAAGCGGGTAATTGCTATCTAAATTGATGGTAAAAGCGTGGTTTCTCATTGAATTTATAATGTTAAACTGTTGATTTTGGGGTTCAGGGTGGGGGGGGGGAAGGTGCCTAGGTTAGATTAGGTATTTTAATATATGCTATGCTCCCCCCCCCCTCTTATGTGCAAATATATAGCCCAAATTAGTTTCTAAACTATTATATTTTCATCCTATCTTTTTTTTATTAGCATTAACCGAACTTGACTTGCTTCGTGCGTACCATTAAGGACAACAGTACCCAAATTTCTATGACTCCTTTTTTAGTTTCGTTTAGAGTTTAGCTACCATGTTGAAAAGTACCCCCCCCCCCCTAAAAAAAAGGAGTTCTTGTGTCAGTACCCAATTCAAATTAGACGTCTGTATGTAAGATAGGAAGGGATCGATATTGAAATTAAATTTTCCATAGATTACGATTTTCAGGAAATTACTATTTCGAATATTATACAATTTAGCACCCATTTTATGCTTTGTAGTAATAACGCTAGCTTTGACCGTTCAGATGAGAATTATTGCTTAGTCTTATGATCCGGATTATTATAATTATTTCCATAATTGAAATTATATTCGAACATTTAAGACAATTTTTGAATGGAATTTTTGACCAGGTACGTGTGCAGGGAGGCAATACCAAGAGGAGTTACCCGGTATGAACCCTCCAATACCCCCACCCTCAGAAATATTTGTTTGACTTTTACAAAAAAAAATGCAAATATACATGTAAAAAAAATTGTTGCGTTTTGTGAATTTTTGTATACTCCCCCAAACTTAGATACCCCTCCAGTCCCAGATCAAAATCCTAGATATGGCCCTAGTACGTAGAATCTGTTTTCAAAGGGGGAAAACCTCCACAGAGTACAAGGAAATTGGCAAATTACATGGTAACACAAGAAAATAGAAGATAATCATAAAAATTGGGGATTTCAGAGGGAACTCTCAGTCTATTTGTCTGCTAGCAACCCTCTTTTTAATTAGGCATCATAGTTTTACCGTATATATTCAATATTTGTAGGCCTAAATTGTATTTATTCATCTACAGAGATATATGCTACAATGTAGATACAGATTGGGCCATATAGTTCACATTCTACTAGCATCAATAGCTACAAAAAGCACTTTTTACTTTTAAATTTTGTTTAGTGAATCACTGTTAATAATTGGTTCATTCAGCTGAAAAACTTCATTCTTCAATTTTCTTAAAGATAACGGATCCCTGGATGCCCATCCCTCGTGAATACGCCCAATAGTTACCAGGAAGGAAACCTTTGGAATAAATAAGAAATATTACGTCTTTTTTGCCTTTATATCATTATGCACAGTAAATTGATAAGCAAATTATTTATCAACTTTGTTACTAATTTGTTGAAAAAAAAAATGAAAATGTTGTAATCTAAGGACCTTCTAGTTCCGAGAGAGACCTAGCAACTGATCTCTTTATCTCTTAATTTATTTTGAAAACCACAATTGTTCCAAAAAGAAAGTGGGTTGCATCTAAATCAGTCGTGAGAACTGGGGAAGGGGGGGGGAGACTGGGGCTGGGGGGGGGAAGGGGGACAGTAACGAGACTTTGTTTCAATTTTCTTAAGGACCAAAAAGCGAAAAAAAAATGTCTATCTGGATAGGGGACGGCTCAGACAAATGAAGACAATACCAGATTTTGAGGCAAAAATCAGTTTTCTTACGTATACTTTATGAATTCCTAAGCCAAAAAAAAAGGCACGTCCCCCCCCCTAATCATGCCTATTTTGTCAATCTCAAGAAACTTGCTAGTCCCTCTCTTTTCTGGAAAATGGCTTAGTTATAAGCTAATCATTGACACTACTTTAGTACTTACCTCCCAGTTTTGGTAATAATCATTTCTGTTCCTAGGTCGTGGAATTTATCCATAGTTCTTGTTTCAAGATGGCATTCAATTGCCAATAGTTCATCACAGGTACATTTTGGGACTAGTTTCGAACTAGGAATTTTTTTTCTGTCCTTTCCACTACTTATATGTACTTCTTCCACTGCTGCTGGCTCAGGACTAATTGAGGCAACGGTTGATGAAACTGGGGAAGGTTGGGGCGAGGGTGTAAGTGTTTCTTGTTTCACCTCTTTTTCAGGACTAGGAGCGAAACGAATCGATTCCGTATCAGAGCAATCTTCGATATCAACATCGTAATCGTTAAACGAATCTGCCAGTGGATCCTGGTCATGGATTTCAGTTATACCTATGGAAAAAGAGAAAAAGAAATATATATATATATATATATATATATATATATATATATATATATATATATATATATATATATATATATATAATATATATATATATATATATATATATATATATATATATATATATATATATATATATATATATATATATATATATATATAACTTGGACTCAAGTTTGGAGATCGTGTCATTACAGATGCTGATTTTGCCGATATATATATATATATATATATATATATATAACTTGGACTCAAGTTGGAGATCGTGTCATTACAGATGCTGATTTTGCCGATGACTTGGCCATTCTGGCGGACTCCATGGAGCAGTTGCTGGAAGCGCTTCGAATCCTACGAGAAGAGGCTGCAAAAGTAGGACTGCAGATAAACTGGACTAAAACGAAAATTATGGCCATAGACCCATCCTCTCCTGCTGCCAATCCTTCAGTTAGCCTGGATAGCACCACTAGCATCGAAGTTGTCCCAAAGGTTCACTTACCTGGGCTCCATAATTTCTTCAGATGGCTCGCTTCTTTCTGAACTACCAGCGAGAATATCCAAAGCGTCTTCTGCCATGGGCAGACTGAACCGTCACCTCTGGCGAAAACCGAACATCAGTCGCACAACGAAGCTGCGGATTTTCAACGCCCTCGTCGGCTCTGTGATGCTCTATGGAGCTGAGACGTGGCAAGCTTCAGCCGCAACCCTCAAGACAATTGATGTCTTTCAGTCGAAGAGCCTGAGGAGGATCGAAGGTCTACGATGGTTCGACTTTTTCAGCAATGAGAAGCTGCTGCAGCTCACCAAGCAGTCTCGGTTTTCGACCCAAGCAGCCGAGCGAACACTACGATGGTTCGGACACCTACTTCGAATGCCTCCACACATACCTGCGAAAACGATCCATGACTTCGACCCTGTCAAAGCCGTTGGAAGCGACCTCGCGGCCGACCGAAGAAGAAACGATGGTCTGACAGCCTGTCCGAGTTCCTGGCGATGGCAAATATCAGGTTGAGCGATGTGCAAACGCTTGCCATGGACCGAAGTGGATGGAGGAGGCAGACGTCACTCTCTACGCCGAGCAGCGCCCGGCAGGAGACATAAGTCAAAGTAAGTCATATATATATATATATATATATATATATATATATATATATATATATATATATATATATATATATATATATATATATATATATATATATATATATATATAAAGTGATTTAAAAATAAAATTGTTTCAAAACTTGTTTTTATCAAAGAGTTTCGAGTAGACCTTTACTATAAAGGTGTTAATAAAGTAGCACAACTTCTGTTAATAAGTCACAAACTTCTTTTTCCACCCAATAGAAATAGAACTTATTTCAAAGAACTAAGATTGTTCCCAGTAGACTTATTGGATCACCTTGGGTGACAACCATGGTCCTATAATCAAATCTGAAAAAAGCTTTAAACTTCCATCATTTATCCCATTTTTGACCTTGATATACGAAAAACAACAAAACAAATACATTTCTAGCTCCCTGGAGCCATCTTAGATCTATTCATATATGAAACTACGATTTTTAAGATACTTCTTTTGGTTGTTTCAAAATTGTAAAATTTTTGGAGCAGTATCACATTTCCGTCAACGTTGCCAAGTTAAACCATAAATAAATAAGTAAAACTAATTGGTTAAATTTGAAAAACCTTATCGATGAAAATCACAACATTAACAAAACCTGTAATTCCCAAAGACGACGGCATCTTAAAACGAAAGCTACATCTTCTTAAGCTCATTGGTGGTAATTTTTTATCTTATTTTTGCTGGTTTTTCATCTTTTTTTTTATGTGGCATCTGCTACTGCCAAAAACTAATCAGCTATACACAGAGGCTTATTTCATTAAAAATTAAGTTTTCGAATTTTTTTTAAGATTTATAGGGTTATGTGATTTTTTATACTTTCAAACAAATATGCAGGCTCGAGCAAACAAAATTCCATGGAAATCCTCTTATAAGTGCCAGAGCCGCGGATGTTAGCTCTGCACCTTATACGACAATGATGGTGGCACAGAGTGTAACACGGTGACAACGCTGGATTATATTGTTGAGTTTTCATCAAGAACATGTTTTCTTGACGTGAATCTCTGTCAACCGAAAGAAAACACTTTTTGACTATTGTAAATAAGCATAAACGGCAGTCAAAGATAAAATCCGTCGGTATTAACGCTGATCCTTCCTCGTCATCAACAGAGAAACCCAACGACGTCAACTTAACATCAACCCCAATAAGGTGCATCAACAGGAGATATCAATGGTACTTTCAGATCAAATTGATGCCCGGCCATAACAAAATTTGGATGACAAAGAAAGAAAAGGTCCTAAAACATTATAAAAAAAAATATTATATAGCCCACACCCCTTGACTATCCAGATATTGACGCCTCCTACGCCCAATAAAAATGCTGGAGCTACGCCCCTGATCTTGATAACTGTAATTACTTCAAGAAGAAGAAGAATTTAATACTGGCAAAATATTTGGCAAAATTTTGAAGAATATTTTTTAAAAATTGGTGTTTCTGTCTGCATGGACTCATCTAAGGTATACTGAAATCGTTTTAAACTTCACTCTCTGTTACAAGGTTTAGAAATGTGTAAATTCGTTGAAAATGGGATTACTGGCCATAAGGACTGGTATATACAATTTGCCTTATTTGGTTCTAAGAAGTTTTCATTTTTCTAATAGGACTTATAACTATTTTTTCTGCTTGCGGAAATACTCAAAAATAATTTTTTTTTTAACCCTAAAACGAACACCTAAACATTTTCATTCATGAAAACGGATCACTATCATACAGTGAAACAATTCCCAGTCTCTCTAAAAAAATGTATTGCCCCTCCCGAAACTTTATACTTTGCAACTTAACGTCTGTCAAGTGCTTCAAACTAGTAAAGTGAAATCTGGTGATAGTGTCAAAAATAAAAATCACCAGGGTCATTTAGCACCTGGTCATTCTGATCCTTTTTAACCTTCATTAAACTATTGCATACTTGCCCTTTCAAGGACTATAAAATGTCGGGAAGAATCGAGAAACCAGATTTTTTTCCTTAGTGTATCTACCAGCTTCAAGTCAACTAGAATATTTAAGCTGCTGAAGTTTTCTTAGGGGGACATATGCCTTCTTTGTGCTGATGTGCAGATAAGCCCACTTTGCACTTTATTACACAGTATGACTCCTTTGATTGTGTGGAATATTGTGTGGAATAAGTTGCCCGAATCAGCTCGAAGGTGCCACTCATTCGGTTTGTTCAAAAAAATTGTTAAAAATTCTTTGGCTTCTTAGAAAATATTTTATCTATTTATTTTTTTATATATATTTATCATTGTTTTATTGGAGTCTATTTAATCTACTAATCTACTTAGTTAATTTAGTCTATTCAATTTACTTAGTTTTGTTTTCTATACTTTTTATGTCATTTACATTTTCTTTTCTTCTACTTTTTGCTCTTCTCTCTGTGAGTAAGTGATTTTTTGAATTTTTTTTTTGTTTTGTTTTTCTCTGAGTAAGTGACTCGTTTATCTTCCCCCTTCTTTACAGACCAAAGAGCCTTTGGGGGAACAGTATAATGTAATATTGTATGTCTATTTCGTAATGAATAAATTTTATCTTATCTTAGATGAGATTTTGATTCAAAATTATTCTTAAAAACAGAATACAGGTTAATTATAAATTATATTTTCAGCTTTTTTAGCCATTGTCCTACAAAATAGGAGACTAATTATATCAATGATTGAATTTTCTTTCATACTTTTTACTTCTTTAATGAAGTCACCAGACAATACGCTGTGTGAGGCGCTAGTCCTACAAATAATTAATTATGAAAATTACATCTTTCCATTTAAGGAAGGATATATTGAACAATATGTCGAGTTTCGAATGCACAATAAATGATATTGTGCATTCTATTGTGCATATTGCACAGTATTGTGCAATAAATGATATTATACAGAGCTGTCTTTACCAAAAGTAATAAAGCATTTAGAAAAATAGATTATGAATGAGTCTTTTGCGAATTAAACTCGCCGCGAGTCGGAAAAGAATGCAACAATTATGGTCATATTTTCTGCCGCATCAGCAATTAGCAACCGAACTTTTTGTGATTTGAAATTATGCGGCAATGGATGAATCTCAAAATAGTTTCAAGTCGGATTGTTTTAGTTAATTCTATAGTAGTCTACATGCAAGCTACGCCAAAGCGTATAAAAAATACAAGAAATCACGGGAGAAATTATTAAGATGCCAAGGATATAAGAAAACATTTTTATACACCCCCTAGACCCATATTAAGTATATTTATACCTGAATCCTACGATTTTCCAAGTTTTTTTCTTTGGGTTGTTCAAAAGCTATGAAGTTTTTAGGGCAGTACAAAATTTTCGACTGCGTTGCCACGTTTAACCATGAAAATAAATCAGCTAAATTGGAGAAATATTTTCAGCCGTCGAAATTCAAATATTAAGGGCTACATCCCCTGCACAATTTTTGGTAAGTTATTTCCCTGCTCTCGTTCGATATTAATACATCAACTGAACAAACGATTTTGAAATCATTCTATTGTTGAAATTCAGCTCTATACTTGTTACCAAATTACATTGTTGAAATTTGGTGCATATTGCTTTAGATACTGAGAATAATAGGCCCGTTTTTTAGCACTAAAATCTTACATCCTTCTGCAAAGATTATCGTTTTTTAACTCATCTTTGTTCTAAGATCTTACAGCTCACAGATGTTAGCAAAAAGTGTGAAAACCGCCACTGTTTTACCATATAGAACAATGATGAGAGAACTTTGATGATTTACTCATCATTGTTCTCAGACCGCTGATCAGAGCAGAATGATGAAAGACGTTTGCACAAAAACGGCCAAAGATGTAAGATCTTTGTTCAAAGATTTCACTTTTAAGTGTTTTCTGACAAAAGATGTAAGATCTTAGCACATTGATGAGTGAAAAAAAACAGGCCTAATGAATATGGACTGAAAATCGTTGAAAACAGAGCATTTTTCCTATCTTTTAAGGAAGTTTAGACCCTTCTCCAAGAACAATTATAAGTAATATCATAATTGTGGCTTGGTGAATAGACAGTTCTGACAATAACGAAATTAATTATTATATAATTATATATGTATTTTGTCCTTTTGGTACAAATTAAAGCTGCAGGCTTGTGGCAAAATCCTTTAATTCAGTGTGAACATGAACCTTAACTATATTTTTATTCCCGAAGACAACTGTACCTTCAAAGTGAAGTTGCGCTATTTTAAAGTGTTGGGTGATGCATGTATTTATCTTTTTTTTAGGGGTTCTTTTTCGTCCAAGGTCCTTTTTTAAGCTTTTTGCTCGCTACTGCATGGCTGCTTAAAAACAGAATTCCATACTTTTTTTTAACTCTTAAAGACATATAAGGTTGTGTAAGTTTCTGCTTAACCCATTGAAACAATCAGGTTACATTCTTACAAAAATTATTTGATTTTGCCGCATTGAAATCTGATTAAATTCAAAAGGGCCCACGCTTCCTCTGAAAAAACTAAACTTTGGCACATGGTCTCTGAATGAAATCAGAATCAAAAGGTCAAATGGCTCAAATGAGCTGTTTACTTTGAAAATTGAATGAAATACACTAAAATGATTTGAATCATAGAAGATTATTCCAGCATATGGATTTTATTTCAAAAGTTTTTTGAAGCTCAAGAACGAAAAAATGGAAGCTGTGACCTTTCAACAGGGGTACCAATCCACAAAGATGTAGAGAGACAAGGATTTTTGCAATTTAAAAATAAAGATAGTCTACTGTAAAAGCTATTTCTCAATATATATATATATATATATATATATATATATATATATATATATATATATATATATATATATATATATATATATATATATATATATATATATATATATATATATATATATATTATATATATATATATAATATATATATATATACATATATATATATATATATATATATATATATATATATATATATATATATATATATATATATATATATATATATATATATATATATATATATATATATATATATATATATATATATATATATATATATATATATATATATATATATATATATATATATATATATATATATATATATAGGGGGAGGGTAGGATTTGCATTTTTCAATGAAAATGCAAAAACGGTGTATTTCTAAATTTAGGGGTACAATAGCCACCCCCTCTTCACCACCAATTGGTGCCTCTGTTAATATATGTGGCAACATTAGCCAATTCTAGTCTGAATTTAGAAAGGTAAAACCCTTTGTTTTTGGTAGACAAACTTTATCAAGTGCGTGACGCAGAATGTTTACGTTCAATGCACTTCGCGGGTACTCAGTGACTAATTGTGAGGAGGTGGGTAGAGCTTTGGGTAGCGAGGGTTTGAAAAAGCTGATAATAATATGCTTATGCTGTTATTACAAGAATATCCAAATGTAGCTTTATGAACTGGAAAAATATCGGTAACTTTAGAAATGGTTTTCGTTAAGCTGTTTGTTCTGTCTTCTTTTCTTTTAAGTAATAATATATGCAGGGCTTAATTTGATTTGGGGGATTTGATTTTATTACTGACTGCACGTAACAGGTATTTCACGCTACAATACTAAATCACTACATTTATACACAAACACTAAAATACTTACATGAACTGCAAAAAAAAAATATATAAAAAAATAAAAAAAAATATAAAGAATAAAATAAAAACTACACATTCACTAAACCATCCTCAGAAAACTTTCACAATAACCTCAATCATCAAATCAATTTCTGATATACAGGAATTTCTTCACTATGTTCCTAACATTTTTATCACCAATTATCAAACTGAAATCAAAAGAGAAGCTAACATTATGTTCTCTCAATTCAAAAATCATATTAAACCTCTGACGAACATAAAAAGGAAAATCATACAGGACATGCTCACAGTTTTCTATACATTCCCATTCACACGTTGGGCTATCAGTTATGCCTATTCGATGTCAAAAATAATTCAGTTTCGAATGGCATGTTATAAACTGAGTTAAAATATAACTTGGTTCAAGTTTTTGCGCACAAATTAAATCTTCTTTACATTTGAAAAAAAACTAACAGGCCAACTACTCACATAATTTTCAAATATTACATACCATTTATTATATAGAGCATTTGTTAAAACACTACGGTTCAGATGGAAAAGCGAAAATAATTTTCCATCAGAAACTCAACTCCTAGCAACTCAGCAACTATTTCATCGGTAAAAACGCTATGATCAACATAATATCTATTTAAAGGAAAAAAAACTAGGCTGCATAATATCTGGCCAAAAAAGGGGACGTCCCTTTTTAACAAACCTCATCACTGCCAGTTCTATTGCTCTTAGACCGATTGGAAGGACACCAGAAAGGGCCGTAATAACATGATTTTGAGCAGTTCTAAACGACTTTCAAATACTAAGGATTGAACATCTTTGCGCTGACTGTAACATATTCTGTATATTTTTGTTTCTTAAGATATGCAGGGCGTGCCGCAGAATAAAAAATATGTGCTACTTCTAAGAAAAAACTGGGACATGCAGCACTTCAGTCTAACCTATACGGGTTAAGTGAAGGGAACTGAAAAATAAGGTAACAAATGACCCCCCCCCCGCCCAGAAGACCATAAGTATGCAAGATAATACTTATGGTCTTCAGGGAAATCTGACACTTTTCTGACATTTTTTTAGATGTAGCAACCACCAGGAACTTCAATGGGGAGGGGGTGTATTTGCTCCGTAGATCCCCCCTAAATTTTTATAAGATGCCTTTCTTGTATGTTCATTGCAAAATGCGAGTTTTAAATATGTTTATTAAAAATTGAAAAAAAAAACGAAATTGCCTCCCCCTAGATTTTGAAAAGTACATCTTACACTCCCTCCAAAGATCCTCGTGAATCGACGCCATTGGCACCCTTTTTAAAATTGTCTTGTAGACATACCCTACCTTGGGAGGCTACTTTGGGCACCCATGGAACAACAGTAGTCGCTCCGTCGGCTTAACTAAACCTCCCCCCCCCTTTATAAGCTATTTTTATTAAATTTTAGCTTAAAATATCGCTGAGTTTGATATTATTCTGCACAGCTTACTAATGATTTAATAGAATTGTTTAATTTAACGTAGGAACCGGGCTATATCTCTTTCCGCCTTACAGTAATGGTTGCTAATGTTTTAAATATACGAAATATTTATTGAAGCCGCTGATCTCACATGCGTCTTGTTATATCAAGGAGGCAGCGCATTTGTGTCTATGTTTCCTGGTCTTTGCAAGCAGACAAAGCAGGGAAGAATAAACAGAGGGATATATACAAGGAGAGTGGGGATTACATATTCCAGAACAAGAATTATGTATCAAATTTGTACCAGGTATGAAATTTGCATAGCACTTTACCAAAAAAGAAGAAAAAATAAATTCCAGACTTAAAAAGATTGAATAATCTTTGTTTATTTAACACAAACAGAATAAATGGATAAAAATAGCTTAAAAGAACCAAGAGAAGGCTAAGCTCTTACCGAATCCTACTTATTACCAAAAAACGTATCGTATACTAAAAGAATGAAAAAAAACATCTGGTGAGAATAAAAAGAAGAAGAAACGGAAGAAAAATGAAACAAATAAGAGTTGAATGGAGGTTACCCCGCCATAACACAGTCACAATACCGCAAAACGAAAATTAACAAATTATTATCCCGTCATGAAAGGCAAATAAAACGTTCTGTTTATTTTTTTCTTTAAAATAGGATGGCTGTACAAGTAATGTGTTTATTTTATAAATTACAGAATTGGTAAATGATATTAATCAGTTAATATTATAATTTTGTCACTATTTTCATAGGCGTATCAAAAGTTTTTATTCGGGAGGGGGTGAGCAAAATGAATGAAGTTTTAGAGGTTTTGCGAGTTCAGGGTGCTAGAATTGGTTTGAAAATTTAATTAGGAAGACTAAGACACTAAGGCTAGGAATAAGTGAAGATGAAAAGGTGACGTTGGGTAATGAAAAGATTGATCAGGTGGGCAGCTTCACTTACCTTGGTAGTATTATTAGTAAAGATGGTGGGAGCCGTGAAGATGTTAAAAGTAGAATAGCCAAGGCTCAGGGTGTTTTTTCACAGTTAAAAAAAAGTTTGGAAGAATAGGAAGATAAGTCTGCAAACCAAGATTAGAATATTAGAAGCTACAGTGATGACAGTGGTCAAATATGGCTCTGAAGCATGGACGCTCCGAAAAGCGGATGAAGATTTGCTAGATGTTTTCCAGAGAAATTGCTTAAGGATTGTTCTAGGTACCCGGCTGACTGACTGTATTTCAAACAATAGGCTATACGAAAAATGTGGTTCAATACCGCTCTCTAGGGCTATAATGAAAGAAAGGTTGAGGTGGCTAGGGCACGTTGTGCGGATGAAGGATGACAGATTGCTGAAGATTGTTCTTTTCAGCCAACCGTATAGGGCTAAATGGAAAGCAGGTCGTCCCCGTCTGGGATAGGAGGACGTCATAAAGAAAGATTTAAAGGAAATGGGAACTTCGTGGGCGGGTGTAAAAAGGGAGGCTTTGAATAGATTTGGGTGAAGGAGGAGCGTGCGTAGTCGTGTTGGCCTCGGGCGGCTTGGAGCTGCGGTGAGTTGTTAGTAGTTAGTAGTATACCAAAACTGTAAAAAAACATAAAAAATTTGCTTATAACCTATAATATTCTGTTATGTTATTTTGTTACGAGTTGGACATAAATTTTGAGATGGGTTTCAAAACTGGCAACCCCTCTAGACTTACGTTCTTGCTTTTATTACTTTTATAATTTTTAACTATTGCCATTTTTAATTACTATTTTTATGATTATTTTGTAATTTTTTCATTATTTTAAAATTATTATTTAATAACTTTAGTATCTTCAATTATCATTTACCGTACCTAACATCAGGGGCGTCATTTGGGGGGTGGCAAAAGGGGGGAGGAGGGGCAGTTTGCCCCCCCATAATGTGAAATAAAACAATTATTATACACCCCATGCCCTTTTGACTATCCGGATATGGACCCCTCTTGCCCCCCCCCCCCCAATAAAAATGCTAGAGATTCGCCCCTGCCTGACATCAAATTGGTAACTGTTATTATTTAAAAATTATTACTTTAAGCTCGTTTGCTGTGAAAACGATTTAAGATCTTATCGAAAATCAGGCTCTATCACAATGCACGGAGGGGAGTTAAAATCTTTTGCCTTGGTGGTGCATTCTGCTGTGGTGATTTAAGATGCTTTATGGGGTATAAACTTACACTTTTTGCTCACACTTACAATCAGATTAATTAAGCTACACCCCTGGTTGACATTATTAGGGCCTTAGCAGGGCCGTATCCAGGATTTTTTTTTTTTTTTTGGAGGGGTTTTACTCCAAAAATTTTGTTTTTTTTTTACACACAAAAAAAACTCAAAAAAAAAGCATACAAAGTTTGTTTATGTCCATTTTTGTTACGTTTTTACGAATCAGACAAACATTTTGGAGGGGAGGGGGGGGTTCAAAACCCTTAAACCCCCCGCCCTTGGATACGGCCTTGGGCCTCAGTGTAGTTTCTATACGTATTTTCGTTTCAGAAAAAATACGTCGTCTTTTTTTACTTGTAACAACAGCTTGAAAGTCTAGGTTCTGATATGAAATTTTACTTATCGTATTGCGAAGACCTAAATAAAACTGTCTTGTTTAGGCAGCTAATAACTAATAAAGTGGGAACAACCCTAGACTCTTGTTGCCTGGCTTGGATTTATTTCGCCCGGCCAAGTGGGCCGCCTTTAGACTTACCTCAGCTGCATTAGATTTTTTAGCGAAAAATGATATAGGCCTAAATGTAATTCATACTCTGATCTATGCTTTCATGTTAAAACTGTTTCTCTATTTCTGTATCCATACTTTGTTCTATTCATTCTGGTATTTATACCTATTAAGAGGAATTTTAAACTAAACGGTTTGTAGAATAGCTACCCCACATAAGTTCCACTAATATTTTATTAAATCTACGTACAATTCAAAATATTTTGAGATGGTATTAGACATTAAGGTGATATTCAAAATGCGCCAAGGCCGTACCCAGAGGGAGGATTAAGGGGTTTGAACCCTCCTGAAATGTTTGTTTGGCTCGTAAAAAACGTAGCAAAAACGGATATAAACAAATTTTGTATGCGTTTTTTTTCGTGTACCCCCCCCCCCTCCAAAAAAAATCTTTAAGTAAAACTCCCTCCGAAAAAAAATCCTAGGGTACGGCCTTTCAATACGCATATGCCCATAATTGGGGCAAGCATTTTCTCGATTTCTTTAGGATTAACACACACACAATATTTTTAAAAATCTAGAGGGGCAGAATCTAGGCTAGGGTTTTGTCGATTTATAATACAAATATAAAAATTGTACATTTAAGAATGTAGGGAACAGCCCCCCCCCCCCCTCCGATCGACCTTGACCTCAGCTGCCTTGAATCTTCCAGTGAAAAAACTGATGAAATATTTACTCGTACGCAGTTTTATACTTTCATGTTCAAGGCATTTCACTGTTTCTGTATTTATATTTTGATTTATTTATTCCCATGATTGTGCCGATTTCTATAATTTTCTGATTAAATGATTAATGGATTGTTCAAACAATATTCTTATAAACTTAAAAAAACTTAAAGTGCTTATTAGATGGCTAAATATGTCATGTGATACTGATATCCCCGAGAATGTATGGGGGCAATGATTTTTATTTATTTTGTTTAAATTAAGACACAAAAAGATATTTTTTGAACAATCTAGGGAGAGAATTTTTTATTGCTTTTCCGATTTATAATAGAAATTCCAAAAAAATAATTGTTTTTTAAATCCAAGGGATATCGACTGCCCCCTAATTAGTGCCTTTTTGCCTTACCTCACCTGCCTTGGATTTTTCTAATGAAAAATGGATGTATATATTAATCAAACACTGCTTTAATATTTAAATTAAAATCCATTACGCCGTTCTGCATTTGTGTTTAGATTTCTTAGTAACATAATCCTATAAATATAAACCCAGGGCTGGGTTCAAGATTTTTTTTTTTTTCCCGGGGGAGTACAAATTTTTTTTGAAATGCCTCCATAATATGTTTATATTCATTTTTGTTACGTTTTTTATGAGTCAGACAAACATTTCAGGGGGGGGGGTCAAACCCCCTAACCCCAACCCTAACCAATTTATATTTTTACGCTGCTTTATATTTTACGTTTAAACTATTACACTGTTTCTGCTCTTACATTGGCTATATTTATTTGTGTGTTTGTAGTTATTTGAAAAAATTTATGATTAAATGATTTATTGAATAGGTAGCTACCACGTAGAAATTCCACTAATTTTCAAATGAACATAAAGAAAATTCAAAGTATTTATGAGATGGTATTAGATATTTAGGCAATACCACAGTATTTACAACAGGCCGTAAAGTGTAATGAGGGTATATCATAAAACAGCAGGTAATCTTTTCTTCATGGGTTTAGACCCGTTTAAGGGTATTGAGCTAGCAATAATTGCTGCAATTGAAAATCGGTGGGCTCCGGCCTTTCGCCATTCTTTTGAAAAAACAAGATTTATCAGTTTAACAAAGATGACTTGTCCCACTCTGCTATCCTGCACCTGGATGTTTATATCACAAATCGTTTAGCTACCTTTTCTCCATAGGCCTGGCCGCTGAACGTGCCATAATAGCTGCGATTGAGAAATCAGTGGCCCTAGGCCTTTCACCATCCATTAGAAAGCAGGGTAACATTTATCAACTTTCAAATGTTTCATATTAACATCCATCCACTTTCGAAACTACTTCCTAACACCTGAATTTTCTATATACCTGCCCGCACACAGTTTCCAAAAGCCTGGTGGTCCTGAGGCGGGACTTAATTAAGTTTTCGCCAATAAGCGAGATCTCTCCCAAAAATGCGCATCAGATAATATGTCACAAACGTCGCATAGGCGGTTCTTGACGCGGGAAGATTAGCAGTTTTAAATGACTTCTACACATGATTGTGAAGGTTCCAAATGACAACCGAAACGTATTTGGTTATACAGATGACATGCGAGATTTCTAAGAGATTCTGACGTGCGGTATGCCCATATGTGAATCAGGTTTTGCCGATTATAAAAGAATTGAAGATCCATTTGTAAAGAACTCCAAATGCTTCAGTAACAATGGTTGACGTGCCGAATGAATGCCAACATAACAACCTTACAAAAATGAACGATTCATCTGACCCACCTTATACCCTTCTTAGGGCCTAATTATCATCATCATTTATGGTGAATTACTTGCCAAAAACAGGACTCTATCAGAGATATTTGGCTCTTTTCCATACCGCATGTCTTTTAATAATAAAACATGATTATAAGGAAAATTTACATTTTTGCCAAAAAAATTCTTTAGGGGGGATAATTTAGGGGAGGAAACAATAGAGTTAGAAAGGTACCTTAGGTTCAGATATTGAAAGGGAACTCGGGGACTAGAGCAAGCTCAAAAAGCTCTTTTGGGATAAGCTGATACACTTACGAAAATGCAAGGGGCAAGGATTTTTTTTCAAACTTTTAAAAAGAAAATACAAAAAGGGCAGGTACTTACGCGTTATAGCAACCACGCCCAAGAAGTGAAGATAGGTTAATCCAAATGAAATCAAATAAAAAAAAAACAAGTTTTCAACTGAAAGTTAGGAGCAACATTAAAAACTTACAACGAACAGAAGTTATTACGTATATGAGGGGGTTCGCCCCCTAGTCGATACCTCGCTCTTTACGATAAAGTTTTAATTTTGTTCCAATTCTTTAAGAATGACCCCTGAATAACAAAGGCCGTTTAATTAGAATAGATAGCTCTTTTGAATGTACTAAAAAAAATTTTAGCGTAACTAGTTGCCCTCCAATTTTTTCGGTCACTTACAAAGGGCACTAAAACTTTTAATTTATGTTCCAATGAGCCCTCTCACGATATTTTAGGACCACTGGATCAATACAATCACCCCCGAAAAAAACAAATAAACACGCATCCGTGATCTTTCTTCTGGCAAAAAATACAAAATTGCACATTTTTGCAGATAAGAGCTTAAAACCTCTACAGTAGGGTTTTCTGATACGCTGAATATGACGGTTTGATTTTCATTAAGATTCTATCACTTTTAGGGGGGGGGCTTTCCCTTTTTTTCGAAAATTAAACAAATTTTTCAGGCTCGTAACTTTGGTGGGTAAGACTAAAATTAATGAAACTTATATATTTGAAGTCAAAATAAAAATCCGATTTTCTTATGTATCTACTGGTATCAAAATTCCGTTTTTTAGAGTTTTGGGTACTATTGAGCCGGTCGCTCCTTACTTACAGTTCGTTACCACGAACTGTTTGATATACCGAAATATGATGAAAAATATAATACTTTAGTAACAAAATAATGGAAACTACAACAGAGAATTATGGAAAGCAGGGCACTCAGAACAGATCAAACAGTTCGTGGTAACGAACTGTAAGTAAGGAGCGACCCGGCTCAATGGTAACCGAAACTCTAAAAAACGGAATTTTTATACCAATAGATAAATCAAAAGAATCATAATTTAATGCTGATTTCAAATATATAAGTTTCATCAAGCGTATTGAGCATATTAGAGAACCCTACTATAGATCTAAAAAAATGTGGAATTTTGCATTTTTGCCAGAAGAAAGATCACGGACGCGTGTTTATTTGTTGTTTTTTTTCCCCAGGGGTGATCGTATTGAACCAATGGTCCTAGAATATCGTGGAAGGGCTCATTGGAACGGAAATTAAAAGTTCTAGTGCCCTTTTAAAGTGACCAAAAAATGGAGGGCAACTAGGCCCCCTCCCACGCTCACTTTTTTCCCGAAGTCACCCGATCAAAATTTTGAGATCGCCATTTTGTTCAGCATGGTCGAAAATATGATAAATATGTCTTTTAGGATGACTTAATCCCCCGAAGTTCTCGGGGGGAGGGCTGAAATTTATGAACTTTACCCAATGTTAACATATAGTATTGGTTATTGGGAAGTATACAGACGTTTTCAGGGGGATTTTTTCTGGTATTGGGTGGGGGTCGGGGTTATGTGGGAGGATCTTTCAATGAAGGAAGTTTTCATGGGGGAAGGGACATTGCTACGAATGGTACGCCAGATTTCCCAGCATTATTTAAAAAAAAAATCAGAAATTAAATTAAAAAAAAGTTTTACAACTAAAAGTAAGCAGCAACATCAAAACTTAAAACTAACAGAAAATATTTCGTATATGATTTGGTTCACCCCTAGTCAATACCTCGCTCTTTAAGCCAAATATTTTTTAGTACTTTCATAAGAGCTATTTATTCTAATTAACAGTTTTTTGTGATTAGCGGTCATTTTTAAAAAATTGGAAAAAAAATTTGAACCTTAGCTTAAAGAGCAAGGTATTGACTAGGGGGCGAACCCCCTAATATACGTATAAAAAATATATGAATATAGAAGTTCGTTACGTAAGTTAATTCGTAAGTTACGTATATTTATAACTAATGAAAACGTTTGTAAATAAAATTAAACAAGTTTCGAGAAAGCCATTGAACTAAATAAAAGTAAAATTAATATACAAATTTTGTTTTAATTTATTCATGTACGGTGAGCCAAAATCAAAACCTGCATTAATTCAAAAACGTTCAAAAATTAAATAAAAAAAAGTTTTTTTTTAACTGAAAGTAAGAAATGACGTTGAAACTTAAAACGAACAGAAATTATTCCGTATATGAAAGGGGCTGTCCCCTCCTCAATACCTCGCTCTTTACGCTAAAGTTTTTTATTGTTTTAAAAAACCAGGTTGTGTGACAGATTCAAACTTTAGCGTAAAGAGCGAGGTATTGAGGAGGGGACAGCCCCTTTCATATACGGAATAATTTTTGTTCGTTTTAAGTTTTAACGTCGTTCCTTACTTTCAGTTAAAAAACCTTGTTTTTTTTATTAAATCTTATAAAAGCTCCTCCGTTTTTATGCTTTATCCCAGTCAAGTCGCAGGGAAGTAGTTAGAACTCAGGCAAACATGGTCCAGTTACGCTCGTCTATGTATTCAGAGGCTTCCACATTTATTGTCTAATTTGAACTTACAATAATTGGTAAATTAACAAGCAATTCGTCTACTGAAAAGTTTATTTAAAAATAAAACGTTATCATTTATTGCAATTTATGTCCAAGTTTTATTGCTAAACTAAAAAATTGAAGTCACTGCCTTCGATAGATAAGATTTTCACACCCATACCAATCATCTTTCTGAAATTGAGTTGAGGTAGGGTAAACAAATACTTTCCTTTTTGATGATGAAAATTTAATATGTTTAGGTATTTGGTCCAGAACACGCATATTTTGAAATGACAGTTGTCACAAAAACAAACAGGCACAATTAAGACCGTATCCTAGGGGGTTGTTACTGGATTTAACTGGATTTAATTCTTTACCCCCCCCCCCCCACACACACACAAACATAATTTTTACCCGACTCGCAAGAACGTAACAAAAATAAAAGACTCAGCTGTTCAGATAAAAGTGATGGACAACATGAGAAATTATAATTACAAAATCATAAATATGTTCTAAGACCACGCTTGATATGCATGGCGTTTGCAAGGACAAACATATATTTAAATAATATAAATAAGAAATAAAAATAAGGGTGGTTTTCAGCCAGCAGAAAAGAATTAGCCGGTGATTTCCCATTGACTGAAGATCTCCCTCGTTTTTGATTCCTTAATTAGTTTATGTATTTTCCTCATCGTACTTATTCGTTTTTTTGTCAAACTGCCCAAAATCATCCAATGTGCGAGGACCTGCCACCCCTTAACGCTCCGCCCTTCAAGTTGAAGTTTGACTAGCACCATCCTGAAACCCCCTAGACAAGACCATATCCAGGATTTTTTTCGGAGGAAGTTTTACGAAAGGATTTTTTTCTGGGGGGGGGGGGGGTTCACAAAAATATAAAAAAACGGAAAAAAAATTATCTATATTCATTTTGTTACGTTTTTACGAGTCGGAAAAAAGTTTCGGGGGGAGGGGGGTCAAGACGGGTAAACACATTCACGCAGGAACTTGAGTGTTTTTATAATTTCTCTAGGCTCACCAAAAAACCAATCAGCTTAAGAAATATATTTCTTCAACTTTTAAAAGAGCAGGGGAGACTCCCTGAGCTTAGCCCTAGTAAGCGAACATCTTTTAAGCAAACCACTGGTCCACCATGTCCTGAATCGTGGAGTACAAATTGTCTCCAGATTCGCTATTCTCTTTTTAAAGTTTCTCCGTTTCTTATACATAGAGAAAAAATATAATTCTGTTCAAAATTCCTTGTAAAACAGTTTCTCACGCGAAAATAAAATGAAATAAAAATATACCAAAGAACTTTGCTCCTAAATACAGCTCTAATTAAACAGCGAATCAAAGCTGTAAAATAATTATTGATCATTCATCCCTGTTAATCTTCATTGCGGCATTATTGACCGACTAAAAAGACGTGGAAGGTATCTAAATGAGATAAAACTTATATGCACCGGCAAAGAAAACCAGCGGAAGATTTAAATTGCATCAATTTTTAATTTACTATGCATAAATATTGTGCATATGTTACAATACACACACAGGATGTGGTGTGAACTAAAAGATTATGCAAAATGACAATTTTCTTTGTAAACAAAGCCTGCCGCTTTTCGTAAATATTGTTTGCCGTCTTTCTTTTGTCCAAGCGGAAATAAGAAGTTAGCCATACTTTAAGCGGAATATATGAACCATGTAGCTAATCAAGCCTTTGCTTAATTGTATCCGAGTTAAGTCTTAAATGATGTCATAATATGGTGACTTTTGTCGTTAAAAGACTTATGTGTTTCTTTAATTCCGGGGGATAATATGACACTTTTGCCACACAGCTATTGTTGCACTTTTTTCATAGTCATGTTTTAACTAGAATATAAAGGCACATGCAGCTAATCAAACTGGTCAAAAAACGATATCATAACATAGTGTCTATATCATTAGACAACTTACTGTTGCTCAATCCCAAAAGATTATGTGGCATATTTTATCACACAAATATTTTTTTAACCATACAGTAAATGCAACATTCAAAACGTACAGCTAATAAAACCTTCCGATTCCAGACGCAATAGTTTTAGTGTCTTTTAATTCCTGGAGGTCATGTGACTTATTTTTGTCACATAGGTGTTTTCTTTTTAACCATATCCTACGTTAGACAAAATGTACGAAACGTGCTGCTAATAAAATCTACGGATCCCGGTCGCAGAACAATATCCTAAGCAGGGGGCGTAGATAAGAGGGGGACCCTCCTCCCGGCATCCAGCACCTAAACCTTGGAATTTAGATTATTTTTTTGTTGAATTTAGCTTATGTTTCAACATTTTTTAGCACATTTGACGATTTTGTCATACATTCTTTATATCCCCCCTTAGAAAAACTCAAACCCCAAGCTGCGCCCCTGGTCCTAGCATGATGACTGTTTTATTAGATAGCTTTGGTGTTTTTTTTTTATCCCTGAGGACTATGTGACATATTTTGTCATGCAAATTTTTTTTTTCTAACCACACTTTATGCAGAATGTACGAATTGTGAAGCTAGTAAAACCTTCTGATTCCGGTCCCAAAACGATGCCATAAGAAGGTGACTATCTTGTTAGATAACTTCAGTACTTTTTTAATCCTTTGAGATTATGTGAAAAATTTTTTCATACATGGATGTTTTCAGTTATCTTTAAGCGAAGTATACAGAACGCAAAGCTGACAAAACCTTCTTATTTCGGTCATAAAACAACGTCACAAGTAAACAACGATGTGGGCACAATTTTTTTTTTTTTCCATACCCGGGCACTTTGTATCGAAGGAGTCGTCATAGAAACTACGAAAAGAGCTCATTCGATTGGAAATTGGAGTGGCTAGTGCTCTTTTTAATAGTCGAAAGTGATTGGAGGGCAATTAGCCCCCCCCCACACCCATCATTCCCCCAAACACATCCAATAAAAATTTTGAGATGGCCATTTTTGTTCAGGGTAGTTGATTTCGTGATAGAAAATATATTTTTTGAGGAGGACACTCCCCCACAACCCTCAGGGCAAGGATTATAAGTTATGCCCTGGGGGCATATAAGGTTTTTTATTGAAATCTTTGTCGTAGAAACTTGAAAAAAGGGCTCATTTGATTTGAAATTCAAAGGATAGTACCCTTTTTAATAGTCGAAAGTGATTTGAGGGCAACTAACTCACATCTCTCACCCTTTTCGCTCACCTTTTTCCCCAAACAAATCCAATCAAAATTTTAGATAGCCATTTTTTTTTTTTTTTTTTCCGTGATTGGAGGGCAACTAGGCCCCCCACACGCCCATCATTCCCCCAAACACATCCAATCAAAATTTTGAGATAGCCATTTTGTTCAGCGTAGTTGATTTCCAGATACAGATTTGTTTTTTGAGGAGGACACTCCCCCACAACCCTCAGAGCAAGGGTTTTAAGTTATGCCCTGGGGGCATATAAGGTTTTTTTATAGAAGGCAGTGTCGTAGAAACTTCAAAAGGGGCTCATTTGATAGTAAATTCAAAGAACTAGTGCTCTTTTTAATAGTCGAAAGTGATTGGAGGGCAACTATCCCTCCCCCGCGCCCATTATTCCCCCAAACACATCCAATCAAAATTTTGAGATAGCCATTTTGTTCAGCGTAGTTGATTTCAAGGTAGAAAATATGTTTTTTAGGAGGACACTCCCCCACAACCCTCAGGGAAAGGGTTTTAAGTTATGCCCTGGGGCCATATATAAGGTTTTTACAGAAAGGCGTTCGTAGTCGTAGAAACTTCAAAAAAAAAGCTCATTCGATTGGAGATTCAAAGGGCTAGTGAACTTTTTAATAGTCGAAAGTAATTGGAGAGCAACTAGCCCCCCCCCACGCCCATCATTCCCCAAACACATCCAATAAAATTTTCAGATGGCCATTTTGTTCAGCGTAGTTGATTTCCAAATAGAAAATATTTTTGAGGAGGACACAACCCTCAGGGCAAGGGTTATAAGTTACGCCCTGGGGCGTATAAGGTTTTTATTGAAATCTTTGTCGTAGAAACTTGAAAAAGGGCTCATTCGATTTGAAATTCAAAGGGCTAGTACCCTTTTTAATAGTCGAATGGGATTAGTGATCTTTTTTGTTGTTGTTGTTGTTTAGACCAGGGCACTTCGTATCGAAGGAGTTGTCGTGGGAACTTCGAAAGGGGCTCATTCGATTGAAATAGAAAGGGCTGATGCCCTTATTAATAGTCAAAAGTGATTGGAGGGCAACTAGTCCCCCTTCCATCCCCACCCTCCCACGCCCACCCTCCCATTTTCCCATTATGTTTAAAAAACTAAATGTTGCCTTAAGATTAAATCTAAATATACTGTGATATTGCTAATTCCAAATAAGGCATCTCAGCAGTATCCCAAGAACGACTGAGGGTATCATGTTCAAACTTTCGGGGCTACTTCTGCTCTTAAAATTTAACCAAATCAAAATAGCGTAAGTGTATCCATGCTACCAAAGAATGTAAACAGATTTTTTTTTTGCGAATGGTATGAAGTTTTCCAATTTAGGTCAACTAGAGCAGGTATGAAACTAAATTAAAACACTACTATTTGTGTCCAGAGTTTTTTAAAAGGGTGCATGTTGTTAAAAATTGCTGAAAATTTTTCTCCAGCATACAAATAGAAGGCCAAACTATAAATTCTTAAAAAAAACGAAAAAGATTTAAAGTATTATTTTCTTTTTCACTAAAAAGACTATGTCAATATAAAACGAACAGAAATTAATTAAAAAAAAAACTTTTTCCACAAAATAAGTTTTTTCAAAGAAAAGTAAAGAACTATTAAACAAAAAAATGAGCAAAAATCAAATCAAATAATCTACCAAGCGTGAAACTAGCACAAATCAGCATCGGTAAATAAATGAAACCCCCAAAACGAACAGAAATTACAATAAATAACCGAGTCAAACTCAAAACGAGCAGAAATTAACGTAAATTGGGCGCAAAAAAACCCCTATGCTTTCCCAAGGCCAGAACAAAACTTGCACTTTACTGAAAAAATACAAATGAATGTGCATTCTCAGTTTAATATACATATACTGATATTTAGTAATCAAAATGTTAATATTATTTGATTTATTAAATTTGTAAAAGTAAAAACATTTATATTTTTTTCAGTAAAGTGAGTAGACTAAGAAGTACCATTTTGCTTGCGCCCCGTACAAACAGGTTTTTCTGGTAGGTAATTCTAATCTAGAGGTCAATACATCTTTCAAAGAGGAACGAGTACGCAATACCGGTCCTAGTGTGATTGATTTTTTTGGACAATTGCCTTTAGTCAAGACTAGTTTGTTAGGAATGTGTCGTTGCTAAAGCTAACTCTCATTGGAAAAAAGGGGTATAAAGCTTTTTGTTTTTGATAAGAATTGCACAATGAATGTATCGTTTGACGTGGGCATTTTTTATGAGCCAATCAGAGGTTGTTCAATATACGATAACTTGACTTGTGGTTGGGATTTGAATAAAAGAAATGGTTATGTTATTTGCTTGCGTGTATAGGAATTCCCATGTTATTTGCTTGCAGGTATAGATATTCCCTTGTTATTTACTTGCATGTATAGGAATTCCCATGTTATTTTCTTGCGTGTATAGGAATTCCCATGTTATTTGCTTGCATGTATAGGAATTCCCATGTTATTTGCTTGCGTGTATAGGAATTTCCATGTTATTTGCTTGCGTGTATAGGAATTCCCTTGTTGTTTGCTTGCATGTATAGGAATTCCCAAGTTATTTGCTTGCGTGTATAGGAATTCCCTTGTTATTTGCTTGCATGTATAGGAATTCCCATGTTATTTGCTTGCGTGTATAGGAATTCCCATGTTATTTGCTTGCATGTATAGGAACTCCCATGTTATTTGCTTGCATGTATAGGAATTCCCACGTTATTTTGCTTGCGTGTATAGGAATTCCCATGTTATTTGCTTGCGTGTATAGGGAATTCCCATGTTATTTGCTTGCATGTATAGGAATTCCATGTTATTTGCTTGCGTGTATAGGAATTCCCATGCTATTTTAAGGGCTTATGTCCCCCCCCCCCATGCTATTATAAGAGTTTATGTCCCCTTCCTATGCTATTCCAGGAGCTTATGTTCCTTCCTATGCTATTATAAGGGTTTTTTTCCGTGTGGTTTTTCTTTACTTGATACCCATTAAAAACAAAATTTTTGTGTTAAATAAGTAGTTCTTATATCTTTTAAAAGAGCTTTACGGGGTTTGAGACACTCTGTTACCTGATTCCGTTTGATTTTTCTTTACTTAGTGCTCATTAAAAACGAAATTTTTGTGTTAAATAAGTAGTTCTTGTATCTTTTAAAAGAGCTTTACGGGGTTTGAGAGACTCGGTTGTCTGATTCCGTGTGATTTTTCTTTACTTGGTGTCCATTAAAAAAGCTAGCGAAAACCCCATGTGGATGAGTTGAAATAAAAAATTTTAACAAGAAATGGCTGAAAATTGTTTTGGGGGAGATGGGTTGATTGGCAGAAGGATGTATTAGCGAATTTAAAGTGGAGGGCGAGTTGCTAGCGAAAAATCTAAGCTAATAGGGGTTTTTGACCGTAAAAACTCTAGTTTTTTGTAAGAAAATTATGGAAATACAATTCGTTGGTTCATAGGTGAAACTTAAGTCCAGGTATGGATCGAAAAATAAACTATTTCTGTAGAATCTGAGCTAATAAGGGTTTTTGACCATAAACTCTAGTTTCCTGTAAGAAAATTATGCAAAATACAATTCTCTCGTTCAAATGTGAAACTTAGGTCCATTCTCTGGTTCAAATGTGGAAAAACCCGTGTGAATGAGTTAAAATAGAAATTTTTTAACAAGAAATGACTGAAAAGTGTTTTGGAGGAGATGGGTTAATTGGCAGAAGGATGTATTAGCGTAGTTATAGTTATAGTGGAGGCCGAGTTGCTAGCGAAAAACCCGTGTGGATGAGTTGAAATAAAAAATTTTAACAAGAAATGTCCGAAAAGTGTTTTGGGGGAGATGGGTTGATTGGCAGAAGGATGTATTAGCGAAGTTATAGTGGAGGGCAAGTTGCTAGTGAAAAATCTAAGCTAATAAGGGTTTTTGACCGTAAACTCTAGTTTTTTGTAAGAAAATTATGGAAAATACAATTTGTTGATTCATAGGTGAAACTTAAGTCCAGGTATGGATTGAAAAATAAACTATTTCTGTAGAATCTGAGCTAATAAGGGTTTTTTTTGACCATAAACTCTAGTTTCCTGTAAGAAAATTATGGAAAATACAATTCTCTCGTTCAAATGTGAAACTTAGGTCAATTCTCTGGTTCAAATGTGAAACTTAAGTCCAGTTTCGGATACTCATAATAATGAGGACTGATGGTTCTAATTCAATATTTTTTTTCATAAAAAAACAAACTATTTTTTTTAAATTTCGAAATTATTCAACTTTTTTTTTTGTACGTATCTTAAAATGACAAAATATGCTTACGGCTCTAACAATTGTACTCTGTGATTGGTCAGAGACACAATGTGGCTTTCCCACTGGTATTCTATGTCCGGATATCGACACTACCTAGTCTATTGCATGTATTAAATCAGTATTTTTTACGCAGTAGTACGATAAACACATAAGTCATGTTAGAGTGGCGCGCCACTCTAAGTGAACCTAGATCAACCCAACTTTTTGGATATCTCTCTCACTATGACTCTATTTGTGTGTCGTGTCTGTGCGTGTCTCGTCTCTATGTGTGTGTCATCACAGAGACGACACAGAGACGTCACTTTTTTTGCAATGTGTAGGAACCAGTGGGGGATCCCCGCTCGTTTGGAAAGGTGCCAAGGAAAGGCAAGCAAAATAGCATGTAGTTTCAAAACGTGTTTAATCACGTGTAGAGGTCCCATAGTATGAAATTTCTGTATTGTGCATGTAAACGGCGAATTCAAGAATGAGTTTTTTTACTTACTTAGAATTTTGTCATAATTTCTTGAATGAAATGTCTTTTTCTGTATCCAAGAGGTGAAAATCAATAAAGAGTTTGTTACTTACTTTTCTTTTTTTATAATTTCTTGAATTAAATTTCTACATCGTGTATCTAAGTCGTGAAAACTATAAAGCGTTGTGTATCCATGAGGTAACTTCAAGAAAGGATTTGTTACTTATTTAGAATTTTGTCATAATTTCTTGAAAAAAAAAAAGAAATGAAATTACTTTTTTTTTGTTTATCCAAGAGGCAAATTCAAGAAAGAATTTTTTACTTACTTACAATTTTTGATAATTTCTTAAATGAAGTTTCTGCATTGTGTATCCAAGAGGTGACTTCAGGAAAGAGTTTGTTACTTGCTTACAATTTTTTCATAATTTATTGAATGAAATTTCCGTATTGTGTATCCAAGAATTGACTTTAAGAAAGAAATTGTTACTTACTGAGAATTTTTTCATAATTTCTTGAATTAAATTTCTACATCGTGTATCTAAGTCGTGAAAACAATAATGAGTTTGTTACTTACTTGGAATTTTGTCATAATTTCTTGAACGAAATGTCTTTTTGTTTATCCAGCAGGTGAATTCAAGAAAGAATTTGCTACTTACTTACAATTTTTTCATAATTTCCTTAATGAAATTTCTGCATTGTGTATCCACGAGGTGACTTCAGGAAAGAGTTTGTTACTTGCTTACAATTTTTTCATAGTTTCTTAAATGAAATTTCTACATTATGTATCCATGAGGTAACTTCAAGAAAGAGTTTGTTACTTACTTAGAATTTTGTCATAATTTCTTGAATGAAATGTCTTTTTTATTGATCCAGGAGGTGAATTCGAGAAAGAATTTGCTACTTACTTACAATTTTTGATAATTTCTTAAATGAAATTTCTGCATTGTGTATCCACGAAGTGTATTCAAGAAAGAGTTTGTTACTTGCTTACAATTTTTTCGTAATTTCTTAAATGAAATATCTGTATTGTGCATTCAGGAGAAGGATTCAAGAAACAGTTTGTTACTTACTTAAAATTTTGTCATAATTTCTTGAATGAAATGTCTTTTTTATTTATCCAGGAGGTGAATTCAAGAAAGAATTTGCTACTTACTTACAATTTTTGATAATTTCTTAAAGAAAATTTCCGCGTTGTGTATCCATGAGGTAACTTCAAGAAAGGATTTGTTACTTATTTAGAATTTTTTCATAATTTCTTGAATGAAATGACTTTTTTTGTTTATCCAAGAGGCGAATTCAAGAAAGAATTTGCTACTTACTTACAATTTTTTGATAATTTCTTAAATGAAGTTTCTGCATTGTGTATCCGAGAGGTGACTTCAGGAAAGGGTTTGTTACTTGCTTACAATTTTTTTGTTACTTGCTTACAATTTTTTCATAATTTCTTAAATGAAATTTCTGCATTGTGTATCCATGAGGTGAATTCAAGAAAGAGTTTGTTACTTACTTACTTACTTACTTACTTCCTTACTTACTTACTTACTTACTTGCTTACTTACTTACCTACAATTTTTCATTCTGATACCTAGATTTTGACAATGTTATCCCATGTGTTTGACAATAGATGTACGCAAATTCCTTTTCTTACATCGTCGATGTTTTAATAGACATTCTAAACGCTTGATGTGCTAGCTTACTCTAAAAAATAATGAACACATAACAATGTAATGTTTTTAATGAAATAGTGCTATGTAGAATATTAATACAAAAATATATTATGATACATTATTAATATCAATGATTAACTTTGGACATTTTGAATCTGTTCCATAAAATGGTTCACCATGTTCTCTCTTGATATTGTAGTTATTGTCTTCTCTTAGTTCGTCATCAGTAGAATAATCATTATTCCATTTTGAATCATACACAATTTTTACTGGTGTCTCATGAACAGGCTCAATATGCTTTTCGTCTTTGGTATTATTTGATTCATTGACTGTTTGATCAATGCCAGTAACGTTTTCTGGTGCTTTGTTTTTCATCGTTTCATCTTTATATTCCATAGTGATATTTTCTGACAATACCCTTTTTATTTTTCTGGCAATTTCACTGTCTATTATCACATTATTTTTACACAGGTAACAGTTTAGGCACGTAGACAAGATATGGTTTATGATATTAGTAGCAGAGTAGGCCTTTCTTTTCCTCTTTGCTTTCATTTGAATGCTAATACCTAAAAGCCGACGAAAGGTTCTATCAATAGGTAGCATGTTACCTATAGCACTAGCATGAAGATACCCCTCTTCATCAACTATTATTTTTATGTTGGCATTCTCTTTGAGTACTAACATCTCTGGAAATGATACTTTCCCATATCCACCATTTGTATAATTGAATTTTTTTTGGTATTCCAAAGAAATTTAATTCCATAGTGTCATGACAACGCACGCATACGTTTCCGATAGTGCTACCACTTGTACTTGTTTCATAGTTCAAATACTTCTCCTTGTCAGCATTCAATGCTACAATAACACTAGCATGTGAACACATTTCTAATGGGGGTCATCCACATGTTCAATATGCACTTCATCTTTGCTATTATTTGGTTCATTAATTGTTTGATTAATGGTAGTGAAGTTTGCTGGCACTTTGTTTTTCATCGATTCATCTTTATATTCCTTAGTGATATTTTCTGTCAATGCCCTTTTTATTTTTCCGGCAATTTCACTGTCTATTACAACATTATTTTTACAAAGGTAACAGTTTCGGCACGTCGACAAGATATGGTTTATGATATTAGTAGAAGAGTATGCATGTCTTCTTTTGATCTTCCGTTGAATGCTAATACCCGAAAGTTGACGATGGGGGGTGTAACAATAGGTAGCATGTTACCACAAGCACTGGCAAGAAGATGTCCCTCTTCATCAACTATTATTTTTATGTTGGCATTTTCTTTGAGTGCTATCATCTCTGGGATATCTCACTCTTGCATATCCACCATAAAAAGAGTTGAATTGTTTTGGTACTCCAAAGAAATTAAATTCCTTACTGTCATGACAATTCACACATACATTTCCAATAGTGCTACCATTTTTACTTGTTTCATAGTTTAAATACTTCTCCTTGTCAGCATTCAATGCTATAATAACATTGACATGTGAACACACTTTATTAAAAATGCTCCATCTTCACTTTTTTAAAAGATATGACTTATGTGTTTATCGTACTACTGCGTAAAAAATACTGATTTAATACATGCAATAGACTAGGTAGTGTCGATATCCGGACATAGAATACCAGTGGGAAAGCCATATTGTGTCTCTGACCAATCACAGAGTACAATTGTTAGAGCCGTAAGCATATTTTGTCATTTTAAGATACGTACAAAAAAAAAAGTTGAATAATTTCGAAATTTAAAAAAAATAGTTTGTTTTTATGAAAAAAAATATTGAATTAGAACCATCAGTCCTCATTATTATGAGTATCCGAAAAACTGGACTTAAGTTTCACATTTGAACCAGAGAATTGACCTAAGTTTCACATTTGAACGAGAGAATTGTATTTTCCATAATTTTCTTACAGGAAACTAGAGCTTATGGTCAAAAACCCTTATTAGCTCAGATTCTACAGAAATAGTTTATTTTTCAATCCATACCTGGACTTAAGTTTCACCTATGAATCAACAAATTGTATTTTCCATAATTTCTTACAAAAAACTAGAGTTTACGGTCAAAAACCCTTATTAGCTTAGATTTTTCACTAGCAACTTGCCCTCCACTATAACTTCGCTAATACATCCTTCTGCCAATCAACCCATCTCCCCCAAAACACTTTTCGGACATTTCTTGTTAAAATTTTTTATTTCAACTCATCCACACGGGTTTTTTCGCTAGCAACTCGGCCTCCACTATAACTACGCTAATACATCCTTCTGCCAATTAACCCATCTCCTCCAAAACACTTTTCAGTCATTTCTTGTTAAAAAATTTCTATTTTAACTCATTCACACGGGGTTTTTCCACATTCGAACCAGAGAATGGACCTAAGTTTCACATTTGAACGAGAGAATTGTATTTTGCATAATTTTCTTACAGGAAACTAGAGTTTATGGTCAAAAAAACCCTTATTAGCTCAGATTCTACAGAAATAGTTTTATTTTTCGATCCATACCTGGACTTAAGTTTCACCTATGAACCAAACGAATTGTATTTTCCATAATTTTCTTACAAAAAACTAGAGTTTACGGTCAAAAAACCCCTATTAGCTTAGATTTTTCGCTAGCAACTCGCCCCTCCACTTTAAATTCGCTAATACATCCTTCTGCCAATCAACCCATCTCCCCCAAAACAATTTTCAGCCATTTCTTGTTAAATTTTTTTATTTCAACTCATCCACACGGGGTTTTCGCTAGCAACTTTTTTTAATGGGCACCAAGTAAAGAAAAATCACACGGAATCAGACAACCGAGTCTCTCAAACCCCGTAAAGCTCTTTTAAAAGATACAAGAACTACTTATTTAACACAAAAATTTCGTTTTTAATGAGCACTAAGTAAAGAAAAATCAAACGGAATCAGGTAACAGAGTGTCTCAAACCCCGTAAAGCTCTTTTAAAAGATATAAGAACTACTTATTTAACACAAAAATTTTGTTTTTAATGGGTATCAAGTAAAGAAAAAAACCACACGGAAAAGCCCTTATAATAGCATAGGAAGGAACATAAGCTCCTGGAATAGCATAGGAAGGGACATAAACTCTTATAATAGCATGGGGGGGGACATAAGCCCTTAAAATAGCATGGGAATTCCTATACACGCAAGCAAATAACATGGGAATTCCTATACATGCAAGCAAATAACATGGGAATTCCTATACACGCAAGCAAATAACATGGGAATTCCTATACACGCAAGCAAAATAACGTGGGAATTCCTATACATGCAAGCAAATAACATGGGAGTTCCTATACATGCAAGCAAATAACATGGGAATTCCTATACATGCAAGCAAATAACATGGGAATTCCTATACACGCAAGCAAAATAACGTGGGAATTCCTATACATGCAAGCAAATAACATGGGAGTTCCTATACATGCAAGCAAATAACATGGGAATTCCTATACACGCAAGCAAATAACATGGGAATTCCTATACATGCAAGCAAATAACATGGGAATTCTATACACGCAAGCAAATAACATGGGAATTCCTATACATGCAAGCAAATAAAAAGGGAATTCCTATACACGCAAGCAAATAACTTGGGAATTCCTATACATGCAAGCAAATAACAAGGGAATTCCTATACACGCAAGCAAATAACATGGAAATTCCTATACACGCAAGCAAATAACATAGGAATTCCTATACATGCAAGCAAATAACATGGGCATTCCTATACACACAAGCAAATAACAAGGGAATTCCTATACATGCAAGCAAATAACATGGGAATTCCTATACACGCAAGCAAATAACATGGGAATTCCTATACATGCAAGCAAATAACATGGGAATTCCTATACACGCAAGCAAATAACATGGGAATTCCTATACATGCAAGTAAATAACAAGGGAATATCTATACCTGCAAGCAAATAACATGGGAATTCCTATACACGCAAGCAAATAACATAACCATTTCTTTTATTCAAATCCCAACCACAAGTCAAGTTATCGTATATTGAACAACCTCTGATTGGCTCATAAAAAATGCCCACGTCAAACGATACATTCATTGTGCAATTCTTATCAAAAACAAAAAGCTTTATACCCCTTTTTCCAATGAGAGTTAGCTTTAGCAACGACACATTCCTAACAAACTAGTCTTGACTAAAGGCAATTGTCCAAAAAAATCAATCACACTAGGACCGGTATTGCGTACTCGTTCCTCTTTGAAAGATGTATTGACCTCTAGATTAGAATTACCTACCAGAAAAACCTGTTTGTACGGGGGCGCAAGCAAAATGGTACTTCTTAGTCTACTAAAGTGCAAATTTTGTTCTGGCCATGGGAAAGCATAGGGGGGTTTTGCGCCCAACTTACGTTAATTTCTGCTCGTTTTGAGTTTGACTCGGTTATTTATTGTAATTTCTGTTCATTTTGGGTTTCATTTATTTATCGATGCTGATTTGTTGTAGTTTCACGCTTGGTAGATTATTTGATTTTATTTTTGCTCATTTTTTGTTTAATGGAGTTCTTTACTTTTCTTTGAAAAACTTATTTTGTGGAAAAAGTTTTTTTAATTAATGTCATGAAATGGTGACTATCTTGTTAAGTAATTATTGTTTTTAAAACCCTGAATATTATGATGTATTTTTGTCTCAAGAGTTTTCTTAGCCATACTTTAAGTGGAGTGTATGAAACGGGTGGCTAAATTTGATAATGTGGAAGATGGTTGGAATAATTTTAGAAAAATAATTTGTGAAGTTGCTGAAGGTGTATTAGGGAAGAAAGCTAGAACTGCAGCTAAGAATATTAGTGAAAAAGCTTTATGTTTAATAGAAACGAGAAAGGACTTGTACAAGAATTATCTGAGTGATAGATCATATGAAAACAAAAGAAATGTAAAGAAAGTGGAGAAAGCATTAAAATATGAACTAAGGAGGTGTGAAGTGGAGGCCATGGATAAAATTGCCGAGGATCTGGAAGATGCAGCTAGACGGCATAATAGTAAAATATTGTACTGGCGCGTTAACAAATTGAGAGGGAGTAGTCAATCCGGACTTGGCCCAGTTAAAGATAGGAATGGGGTCGCAATTAGCGATAAGGAAAAAAAAACTAAAGAGAGATGGGCCGAACATTTTGAGAATTTGCTTAACCGAGATAGAGTTGCAGGAAAAAAAAATATAGAGGAAAATGAAAAAGTTTGTGATACCTTGGATGTGAAGGAAGATTTGTTTTTGTGAGGAGGAGTTAGCAACAGTACTAAAAGGATTAAAGAATAATAAGGCTCCAGGTGCTGATAGGGTGGTAAATGAGTTTCATAAATATGGTGGCTCTGAGGTTAGAAATAAGTTACTGAAGATTATGAATATGATTTTTGAAAAAGGGGAAGTACCTAACGATTTAGGAAAACCTTAATTAAGCCCCTTTATAAGAAAGGTGATAAAAGTGAGTGTGGTAATTATCGAGGCATTAGTCTGGTCTCTGTAGGTAGTAAATTACTTAGTAATATGATACTTTTTAGACTGAGAGATGCTGTAGACAAAGTTTTAAGAGAAGAGCAGTGCGGTTTTAAAAAAGGTAGAGGATGTGTCGACCAAACTTTCACTCTTAGGCTAATAATTGAGAAGTGCTTGAGTTTTCAAACACCTTTGGTCCTCAGTTTTATAGATTATGAGCAACCGTTCGATTCTGTTGATAGAAGAGCTTTAGTAAAGGTTTTATCCTTGTATGGTATACCAGACAAATACATTAAAGTGATTAGTGCTATGTACGAGAATAACACTGCTGCGCTTAAGGTAGGAAATGAGGTTAGCAGCTGGTTTTGTATTAAATCAGGTATTAAGCAGGGCTGTGTTGTATCCCCCTTTATATGGATTATTTTTGATGGACTTTGTTTTAAGGAGCACAGGAAAGGCAATGGGAGACCACGGAATCAAATGGGGAGGAAAAAGTCTCCTGGACTGGGATTATTCTGATGATTTAAGCATCCTAGATGAAGTGTGAGCAAAATGAATGAAGTTTTAGAGGTTTTTCGAGTTCAGGGTGCTAGAATTGGTTTGAAAATTAATGTTAGGAAGACTAAGTCACTAAGGCTAGGAATAAGTGAAGATGAAAAGGTGACGTTGGGTAATGAAAAGATTGATCAGGTGGGCAGCTTCACTTACCTTGGTAGTATTATTAGTAAAGATGGTGGGAGCAGTGAAGATGTTAAATATAGAATAGCCAAGGCTCAGGGTGTTTTTTCACAGTTAAAAAAAGTCTGGAAGAATAGGAAGATCTGCAAACCAAGATTAGAATATTAGAAGCTACAGTGATGACAGTGGTCAAATATGGCTCTGAAGCATGGACGCTCCGAAAAGCGGATGAAGATTTGCTAGATGTTTTCCAAAGAAATTGCTTAAGGATTGTTCTGGGTACCCGGCTGACTGACCGTATTTCAAACAATAGGCTATACGGAAAATGTGGTTCAATACTGCTCTCTAGGGCTATAATGAAAGAAAGGTTGAGGTGGCTAGGGCACGTTGTGAGGATGAAGGTTGACAGATTGCCGAAGATTGCTCTTTTCGGCCAACCATCTAGGGCTAAACGGAAAGCAGGTCGTCCCCGTCTGGGGTGGGAGGACGTCATAAAGAAAGATTTAAAGAAAATGGGAACTTCGTGGGCGGGGTGTAAAAAGGGAGGCTTTGAATAGATTGGGGTGGAGGAGGAGGAGCGTGCGTAGCTGTGTTGGCCTCAGGCGGCTTGGTGCTGCGGTGAGTTGTTATTAGTAGTAGTAGTAGTAGTATCTAATAAAACCTCCTGTTTCTGGTCGCAGAACTCGTAAGATGGTGACTATCTAGCCAGATAACTTGAGTGCTTTTCCAATCCCCGGATATTATGTGACATTTTTCTGTCACACAAGTTTTTTTTAACCATACTTTGAGCGGAATGTGTGCGAAACGGGTTGTTAATAAAATCTCCTGTTTCTGGTCGAAGAAATCATGAGACGGGGACTATCTAGCTAGATAACTTGAGTGCTTTTTCAATCGCCGGATATTATGTGACATTTTATTTGTCACACGAGTTTTTTTTTAACCATACTTTGAGCGGAATGTGCGGAACGGGTGGCTAATAGAACCTTCTATTTCTAGTCGCAGAAGTCATAAGATGTTGACTCTAGCTAGATAACTTTAGTGTTTTTCCAATCCCTGCATATTATGTAACATTTTTTTGTCACTCAAGTTTTTTTTTAACCATGCTTTAAGTAGAATGTACGATACAGATGGCTATAAGTTTTTTATATAATTTTTTCCAACTTTATTTAAAGAATTAAAAATATCGAAATAAAACATATTCTCCCAGTAGATTGAGATATTAACGCAGGAATACAGCGATTTTCTAAGATTTTCCTTTTGGTCGTTTCAGAATTATGAACTTTTAGGTCAGTGTCATATTAACGTCAGTCTTGCCACGTTGAAACATGAAAATATATAAGTAAAACTGATTATTTAAATTCGGGAGAAGTGGGATAGCATTAGCCCCCCCCCAAGACCTTTTGGGTGTTTTCATTCATAGTTAGTTGTTTTAGTATTTTCAATGAAAAAAAAAAAAAAAAACTAAACTGCCAACCCTAGATTCTGAAAAATATATATTTGTCCCACCCTGCATTTCTGCAAATTCGAACCACCGATATTTTTAGCTTCTTTTTTACTAGTTTTTCACCCACGTTTCCTTTTTAAATTTGGTACCCACAAGGACCAAAAGCTGCGTAACAGTATATGGAGGTCTATTTCATTAAAAATTGAATTCTCGATTTTCCTAATTTTTAATGTACTTCCCGTATGTACGTTAAAATCGGCACTCCTCTGGCATGTTGCCAAATGAATCAGTTTAGTCGTCTCCTTTCAAGTGTCACATGGTTAAATTTTAAGTTTCAACAACAAATTACTATCAATAATCTATATCCTTGCCGCAAGTAATAGCCCAAATACGGAAAAAAAAAAAAAAAAAATCCGGTACTTGTGTATTATACGAGAAACACTCGATAATTTGGATCGCCAAGATCAGATAGATACTCGAGAACTTGGATCGCGAAGATCAGAAAGGACAATAACCGATTTGTTGCAATGCATAGTGACAGAACATAGTGTCTCACCATGGATGTTCAAATTAAGATTTGGACTTTGCCATGGACCGAAGAACAGGCAATTGTATTTTTTCATGATAAGGGGTTGTTGCCCAAAACCACAGTTCATATAAGTACCCAGTATGATCATTCCCTATCTCACCCATTATAAAAACCCGGACCGGGGTGCGAGTGCTCCAGAGAACGTAGAAACATAAGCGGCGTGAGATCTTTTCACGGGTAGACAAGTCAGACGCGAAACAATCGGAAACAAGTGGAAACCCGCTATTAATAACTGCACGAAGAAGTGGGAGGAGCTTTTTGTTCGCACCGAGAACGAAGACCAGAAATGATCTGCGATAAGTTTACTGGATAATTGTATGAACTGTGCCCAAAACACACCATGGACACACTATGAAACAATGGACACACCATGACACTATGGACACACCATGACAGAATGGACACACCATGACACAATGGACACACCCTGACACAATGGACACACCTTGGACACACCATGACACAATGGACACACCATGGCTTTGTACTCTTACGAGAAGCAACATCTTTGGAAGTGTAAAACTAGGCCATGTTTGAAAACCATCAATTTGCGTGTCAATACGTTATACGCACATAATTGTAAGTTGTAATTTTCACAATTTTGCCAATAAAGTATTATATTTTCATCATAGTTTGTTTTATTTAATTAGCATTAACCAAACTTCATTTCTCGAGTGTTTCTCGTATAATGCATAAGTACCAAAAATCCGTCAAAAGAATTACGTTAGGAGCTAAATAATTTGGGTTACAACATTGAATGCATTTTATATCATTCCCATGCAAGAACTGAAAATCCCACACTTAGCAGCCAAAGAGACAGTTTAGCCGTCTCATATCTTTCCACATGATTATACCTTAAGTTTCAGCAAGAAAATTGCAGTCAAAAATCTATATCCTTGTCACACAAAACAAAACTAGCCCAGCTATGTAAAAAATTAACTTCACCAAAATAATTAAGATAGGAGAAAAACAAAATTTTTCGCTGCAATATTGAATGCATGGAATGCCTTTTCCATACAAGAAATTAAAATACCCCATTAAGTGGCTAAATAAATCAGTTTAGCCATCTTATATCTGTTGCCACATGATTATATCTTAAACTTCAGCACGAAATTTGCTGTCAAAAAGCCATATCCTTTATTGAATACTGAAAATACCGAAATGTTTAGAATACTTTGCAGACAAGGTTTTACTTCAGTGCAAAACCATCTTGATAGCTCCGTATCTGACAACATCTAATGGACTATGGATTATTGAACAGACAGGGAATTGACGGTATAGCTGATTGTATCTGAGAATACAATCAAACAAAATCAATCTTTGACCATAGAGCTTAGAGCCAGAAGTGATATTGTCACGGATTTTGACTCTGCTTTATACCATACTCATTTAAACCAATTTGAAAGGTTTATCGTGATATAACAATTATCAAACATTTTAAATATATCCATCTCGAAGAGAAAAAGAGTAATTAAGAAGCTTTATTTCTGTGTTAAAAAGTGTGCTTTAGTTCCATTGGCTTAATTTTGTGTCGTCAATTGTGATATGTTTTGGACCAATCTAATAATTCCTCCAGCGTACGTCAGAAAGGGGAGGCAAATGACTCCGCCCTTTTAAGATAATCTATTAAAAGTAACACAAAAGAATCATAAGACGTTTTGCAAGTAAACTGTGTTTCCTTGCGCCCCTAATCCCTAGAAAACACGTGTGCAGGGACGACAGGGGCTTTGGGCCGTATCTTCCCAAAAACCGAATAGCAATATTATAAATTCAATTTAACTAACCCATTTTTTTTTAAGTCTTATATTTGATGTTTTTTTCAAAGAAAATCTGAGTCTCTACTCCTCAAAACGAAGGTGCCCAAACAAGCCATCAGCAAGCCATCACTAAGACAGTGTTCCCGCTGGACAATTCGGAAGTTCAGGTTCAGTAAATAAATAAACATAAATATAAATAAATGAACAACAAATAAACATAAACAGATAAAAAACAAATATACAAATAAATATTCAAAAATAGACATTTAAGTACAAACAGAACTAAATGCTCTTGGCTCACATAGGATAAAAAAAAAAAAAAAAAAAAAAAAAAAAAAAAAAAAAAAAAAAAAAAAAAAAAAAAAAAAATGGCAATCAGTTCGCCATCTTTAAATCATTATAAAAATATAAAAATGAAGAATGGTAAATGCAAATAAGAAGTAACGATAATATTTACAAGACAATACAATGAAAGGAAGTGTTATATTCACTGGTATTTTTATTAGCTTGTGCTTTTATCGACATTTCATCATTATTATTTTCAAAATTACTGACTTGATTGTGGTTACTGTAAAAACGAACCTAAAGTTGACGTACTACCCTTGACTTTCAACCTAAAGTTGAAGTGTTACTCTTTACTTTCATAATAACAGTGTAGACCAGAAATATTACCAGAAATTAAGAGGAATTAGATATCAATTTCATGTTGTTTATGTTTTTAAAGTTTTGTTCCCCCCCCCTCACCCACCGAAAAAATAGCCTCCTAAACAAAAGTCCTGGATATGGCCCCGGGGATTATATATCAATTTCTTTCTCCATCTCTCCCTCATCTCTCCCTTAGAACTAATTCCGTATTTATTTGGAGCCTCAACGAGAGTCGTGATGCTTTTATATTAAAATGCGCCCTTGAGGCATATCCCTCCCTCTCTATATGCAAAAAAAAAAGTCATAAAGCCCCATTGTAGAGGTTTAAAGCCTTTATATGCAAATGCTTGGAATTGTAACAGCACGAAAATTTACCTAAGACATTAAAATTTTTATAGACTTTAGAAATATTTTGGCCAGTTAGGGAGGGAGGGATATGCCTCAAGGAGTATAATTTAATACCAACACATCCCGACACTCATTGAGCCTTCAGATACATGCATAAATCTAGTTCTAAGAAAGAGATAAGGGGAGGATGGAAGTAGAAATTTATTTATAATCCCTAGGGCCGTATTCTGGAATTTTGTTTGAGGGGTTATTTTCACCGGGGGGGGGGAGACAAACACAATTTAAAAACATATCAATAATGTAAAATTGATATTTAATCCCCCTTGATTTCTGGGAATATTTCTAGTCTACGCTGTTATTATGAAAGTAAAGACTAAAATTAAACGCCAAAATGAACAAAATTTATTCCGTATAGCAGGGGGACTGCCCTTCCTCATCCCCACCTCTACTTCATGGTCGTAGAAGCTTCGGAAGATCATCATCCGATCAGATATTAAGAGTTCTAGTCCGTTTTTATAAGTCAAAAGTATTGGAAACCAACCAGCCGCGCGGGGGAGGGGGGTATTTTACAGGGGGGGGGGGGAGGGTAAATGCCTAGACCCGTAGACAGTAAATGGGTGAAGGGAACCCTCATTAAAAGACATAAAAAAGAAGAAACAATCTGGCTTTAATGGTTTTTGACATCCGATTTTCTTGGTTTTTGTGACATCAAAACAAAGCTTTTTTATGAATCATCTTGGCAGGCATTTTATATCATGACTTTATAAAAAAAAAAACAACAATCAATTCCAAGAAGTTTGAACATGTAAAGATTCTAACTTGTGTTTTCCCCAATAATATTGCCTCACATTTGTAGAATACTGAAAAACCGAGTACGGTGGTTCAGTTGCACGAGGGTTCAGGTACACGAGGAGTCAGCTGCATGGGGGTTCAGTTGCACGAGGGTTCAATTACACGGGGGTTCAGTTGCGCGAGGATTCAATTACACGGGGTTTCAGTCGCATGGGGCTTAGGTGCTTGAGTTTAGTTATACGGTGGTTCAGTTGACATGAAACGGTGCGTTGCATCGCAGGCTTTTGGTAGGAGCAGGGCGCGTGAGAAAAGGCTGACATATCTTCCTAGAGAAGGTAAATTACAGTCATGAGCCCCAACACTGATCCAAAGAAGCTTGAACAGGTTAGTCTCCACAACCCCAAAAAAGTGAAAACACGTGAAACAACAATGTAGATGTCAGTCCACTCTCGGTGACAAAAGAATGTGCTGAGTGTCGCTGATCTTACTCTTGCAAGATTTTAAATGAATTCATTTTATTATTCTAAGCTCAAAAACTGTTTTAATTTTCGAGAATTGACACACCTGAGTCAAAAAGTTGACTAACATTGAATGTTGTCAGGCAATCTCGGCTGAGATATAAATAAAAGTTCACCAGAAAGCTTCAATGCACCAATCCAAAGTGTTTATATAGAATGATTTTCGGGGCGGTGCCATCGTCAAAAGTTTTTACAAATGCCTCCTTTCATATCGATTTGAAATTATTCTAGACCCATGCAGAAGTTGAGGTACTTGGTAAATCCTTAGCTGAATTTTCTGAGCTAGGCAAAGAGAATTCTCGACTTTCCCTGTCACACAGATACCATTCTTTGTCGACTAAGCGATCTCCAAAACCCTTTGTATTTGGTAAAGCGTCCTTTGCTCAATATCCTTGGCCTCAGGTAACATTCCAAATATGAGTGCTAAAACAATATTGCGTTAAGCTAGCTGGACCCTCGTGGTTCTTGCTTAAGCCTTTATTTGTTGTTCTTAAGCATTGTTCTTTTGCACTTAAGCCATTCCTCAAAGCTTTCCTCTGAAAACCTTTCTTTTTTATTTAATGACGTGGTAAGAAGGTAGAGTAACCGTCAAGGCCGTATCTAAGGGGGGGGAGTTGCTGGTTTTGAACTACAATATCACTTTGGGCAAGAAGACGATGAAAAGAAATGGCGATAAGGAAAGGATGAAATGAAATTATGTGGAATAAAGCAAAACTATTATGTAATTAAAATGAGCTGAGTAATGATTATGCCTGTAACAAATTGTTATATCTATATCATTGAAGATAAGGATATAATATATAGCTGAAAAAAAACTTTCATAGGCTATGGAAAGAATTCTTTTACGCTGTGAAGAAGGGAATGTATATAATAATTAGAAAAATAGAAAATGTAACAAGCATACTTGTTTGCTGAGTTAGGATAGCTTCCTACTGTTTGACTAGTAATCTTTTAAACAGGTGTGTATCTCTTCTTGATTGTTTTTGATAAGTATGTCAAAATTGTCGTTTTGAGCTCCTATTCTCTTTACCTGGCGGATTTTCGGTCAACTCAAAGATTTCATGAGACTTGTATTCATGGGCGTAGGCAGCATATTGTCTAGGGGGGGGGGCAGTCGATAGTGTGATGGAGGGCCTTTTATCAACTGTTTTTCCAACCATCTGCTTTTTCAGCCATATCTAATGTAAATTTGAAGGTCTAGGGGGGGCAGCTGCCCCCCCCCCCCCCGGCCCCCTTCCCTATGCCCATGCTTGTATTTACAATCCTGATTGGGCAGAAATCTATCTGAATCACAAAAATAAATGCTTAGATACAAAAGGAAGAAAATTGAAGGCAGCTCACGTCCTGATTACCAACATTAAAAATGAAAACCCTTATAAGTACTGCTAACAATTCATCGCAGCACCAAATCTCCTTGGGCCAGCAGAGCTGAGCATAATTCTCCTCCATTTCAATCTATTCAGAGTTTCTCTCAATACCCCCTTCCATGTAGTTCCCATTTCCTTAAATTTGACAGGAAAAATAGCTTGCCGATAGCAACTCAAAAGTTGATAGAAACGATATGGTAATAGAGAGAAAAACAAAAGAAATATATAAAAGATGGACAGCTGACGAGATGCGATTTGAACGTCGAACGGGTATATTTGCTATGCTTAAACTATGTATATCTATAGGAAATCTGAATCAAGCGATCTATCAGTGGGTTTATAACGTTGTCAGTATTTGGTGTCCTGGTGAGAAGAAAGCCTGGACTTATCAGGTAGTGAAAACGTTAGCTGAGTCACTGTTTGTTTTCGTGGCATCTAGGTTACGAGCTTTTATTTTCTCATAGGAGGAAAAATATGGGTACAAGCTTCATTTTCTTTCACTTTGAGGACAGGACGACTTTCCAAAACCCAAAAAACATTATGTTTCTTTGTTTTATAATATGTTCAAAAACACTATATACCTGCCGTAAAAAATTAAATACAGCGGAAAAGGATGAGCAAAGCGATAAAACTCAAAGAAGAAAAATGAGACGAGAACTTTATAGAATAAAAATTCTATGTTTGTTGTGTTTACTGCCAAAACACTGATTTTAATTAGGCGGGAGGAGTGCGCCCCCTATCCCCAACACCGTACTAAAGTTGCATCCAGAGGGAACCATAAGGAGGAAGGCTAAAATATACCCTTAGTCACACCTGCCAGCAGAACCTGAAAACATTGACAGGATAATCCAACCCTATTGGAAAGAAGTCTCACCAGCAGCACATGTGACGAAAGGCTTGGGGCCCCTTCTTGGGCGCCAGTAGGACCTGAAAACATCGACAGGGTAATCCAACCCTATTGGAAAGAAGTCTCACCAGCAGCACATGTGACGAAAGACTTGGAGCTCCTTCTTGATACCCTTGGTGCCTCTGCCAACACAGAAAGAGCCAAGGTAGGTGAGGTATAGGAAAGGTACGTACATGATTTTTGGTTTTCACTATACGAGCCTGGTAAAATTACTTAGGAAGGGGGGTTGAAACTGGGTAATACTCTTTCCTTAAGCTTTTTGGAAATGGCCCCACCGGTAATGTCAGATGAGCCCCTATCAATCCCTTTCCGAGTTAAAACTTTTATAAAAAAAGAAAAACAAATTTGCCCCTTCCATGAACTTTAGCTACTTGAACCAGCAGTTGCGGCTTGAACCAGCTTCCCCTAAGTGTATTTTGATGTTAGAAAGCTAATATAGATTGTATTTGTTTTTCTCTAGTGGTAAATGTTGTACTTGAAGCATATTCAGTATCAATAATATTGCATATATACATCATTAGGGCACCAATTTAAAAATTTAGGAGAGGAGGGCAATTTTTTTCAATGTTTTTTAATGAAGATACAAAAAGTATTTTATAAATCTGGGGAGGAGGGTATATTCACTTTTTTTAGATTTTTCAGTGAAAATGCTAAAAAATATTTTCTAAATCTAGTGGGTAAATCTGGGGGCAATTATTTTCCCCCAATCAGTATCCCTTTGCATCATAAAGATCCACAGGACTTAATTGCAACAAATAACGAGATCTTAATAAGATGTGGAATACAGTGGCTCCCAGATCAATTATTTATTATATTGAAGGAAAATATGGGCGTTGATTTAACTTGGTTATGGCCTTAGAGTGAGGCAGCTTTCTTTAATACCAATTTTATATAGAAAAGCAGATTTAGTTTGTTAGAGCTTTTTGGGTACTGGTGCGTTATATGGTCACTTTTGTATATTGTCCAATGAAACCAGTCACGAAAAACCCGCCTGACAGGTTAACCGCAATAGACAAATGCAATGCAAAGTGTGGTTTTCATTGCGTTTACGATATTTAAACTGTTTTTTTGGGGGGGGTTCAGGGGGGTACCTGGGTTAGGTTATGTATTTAATATATGCTATACTTTACCGCCCCACCCCACCCCACCCGCCTAATGTGCAAAAATATAGCCCAAATTTATTTATAAACTATTATATATTCATCCCGTTTTATTTTATTTCATTAGCATTAACCAAACTTGACTTTTTAGAAGTGCCCATACAATGCACTAGTACCGGTTTTTTTGCATTCATTCTGACCCTGCAACACCAATTGCAAGATTTAACAGCTGTACTTCCAAGTCCAACCCTAAAGCCCTATATGTTATTGGGTCTAATCTGCAATCTACCTATGTAAAAATTTAAATCCTCCATGGCTTTAGAGTTAGCCACGCCATTTAAAGGTACCAGCATCGTCGTATTGAATCATAAGCCCTGAGAAGCTGATAATTTGTCTCCTTTTTGAATTGTCCCAGTCTGACACATGATGAGAATGGTTTTCCACATGATATAGGAATTTCAAAATGTATTTGCTTAGAATTGCTTTGACACTACCAACTTAATTATTTATGTTTAGTGGTTAAGTGGTGTTTGTTGGGAGGGGGAGAGTAAATCTATTGAAGGGGGGGGGGGTACTATATTTGAAATTGCCTTTTTTGATAAATTTATTGGAAAAATTGAAGAAAAAAAAAACGACAAACTTCCCGCCATAGAGTGAGCCGGGCAGGGGGGGGGGGGGAGATACGAGATTTAATCCAACCCTCCCCAAATTTTTTGTCTGACTCGTAAAACATAATATAATGAATATAAACAAATTTTTGATGCATTTTTTGAAGTTTTATTTTAAAATACTGTCCGAAAAAATGGTAAAGATGTAGAATATAATAGTTTCCCTTGCGGATATATATTTAAGGTGTTAGATATACATCCACATTAAAAATTTCCCATCGGGGAAAATTTTCCCCAAGAAAATCCCACCCTGGAAAATTCGCCCAGAAACTTTCTCTCTGGAAAATTCGCCCCAAATGTAAAATTGAGTTGCCAAAGGGGAATTAAGACAAACAAAAAGAACGAATAAAAGTGTTCCATCACCTATAATGTATCTGGGAGCGCTGAGTCATTGTGTAGGAAGGAGGAGGGGTTTCCAGGTACCTAAAAGAGCGCATTTCAATGCCCAAACTGTCTAAGTCTTCACAAGCCTTCAGAAAAATATAGGAAGGGGCATGGGCAGTGGGAATTAATTTTTCATTTCCTTTCATTTAGACTAATTATAAATAGGGGTGCTGAGGGGTGATACCTTCCCTCTTATTGCAGAAAAACGTTTCTGCCATTTATTTGAAAGCTTAATTCAAGTAAATTTATTATGCTCCATATTTTTATGGAATTATACGCAATGATGTGTTAGTGCTCAGCAGCTTTGGGTCATGTTTTAGAAAGGGGGGGGGGGCAGACTCCTCAAAGGGTGCATTTTAATGTCAACATTCGCTAACCCTCATTGAGCCAGGAGGGGGCAGAAACTGACATCCAATCCTCTTGATTTTAGGGATTATTTCTGGTTCACGCCTTTATTATTAGTAATACGGGGGTACGAGTAATAGTACTTACCCTATTGTGGCAATCTTTTTATATGTAGCATAGAATTTTACATTGACAGGTCAACCGGGACTGAGACGGGAAAGGCAAGACGGGACAAACAACAAAAGTACGAAGAACAACAGGGAAATCTTTTTGTAAGACAGTGGAGCTAATTTGAATGAATATTTCGGCCCTATGTCCAAGGGCCGTCCTCAGCAAGACAAAAATATATATAAGAAAAAAGACTCACAACAACATGGGATCAATAAAAACCAAAAAACCAAAAAAGTGGAAATTTTTTTTTCAAAAATTTTCGGCATTTTCGGCAAGACGGGACATCATGAGCATCGCCAGGAAATTCCTAGGGGGTGGTAAATTCTACCAGGAACTCGGTTTCCAGTGATATTAAATGTTAATACTTCTCTTTTACTCTTTATGTACATTGTTTCAATGTATTTAGATATATGTATACAATGTATTTAAGCATCAGAGAACCCTATATAAAAAAAAAGTAACAAGTATTATCATGTGAAAGTAAGCACAACATTATATCTTAAAATGAGCAGAACTTATTCCGTATAGGAGGGGTATCCCCCTCCTCGTCCCCCCTCGTGGTTGCAGAGATTTTGGAGGATGGTTTTTCGATCAGAAACTGCAAATTCTAGTGCCTTATTTAAAGTAAAAAGTAATTGGAGAGCAACCAGCCCCCATCCAGCCCCCGAATCTTGTGATAAACGGTTCTTTTGTAGCCCCTCAGGACATCTAATCATCATTTTGAGGTAGCCATTTTGTTCAGAATATTTGAAAATAGTAAATAAATATGCATGTAAGGATGACATACCCCAAGAACTCCCGGGGATAAGGGCGCCATACCCCCAGGGATTAGGGCCGTAAATTATGCGAACTATTGATTCCTTATAGATTTTATAGTAGAAAAAAAGGGACATGCTTGATCTTAGGAGAACAGTGGCGTGAAACATTTTGGGATTATTTTCTTAGTCAAAAAGATCAAGATTCTGCATTGACCCGGGAGAAGGGTTAGGGGCCCATAAATAAGTCGCAAAAACTTTTATTCCTGATCAATTTGAAACTTACAGCCGTAAGTCCTTGGGTCAAGGTGACTAACGTACAGATTATTCAAAGGATCGGTCCCTTGGATATTGGTCCCTCATCTAACAAAGGAGGCTATAAAAAACGAATTTTCTGATGACCCTAAAACTTCTATGGAACCTTGGGCTTGGAACCCAATGCAGAGGGCAGAAAAACATATTGCCTTCCCTTAAATGCCCAAATAAGGGCCAAAAAACTCTTGTACCACCCACTTCAAATGGGAGGGTCTGTCTCAGAAACCTGGGAAGGGGCTCATTCGATCGGAAAATTGAAAGTTACGGTGCAATTTTTGAAGCTGTAAGGCTACTGGAGGGCAATCAGCCTTCTTCTAAGTTCTTTTTCTGCTATTCGGCACTCCTTTAACCCCTATGTTATTGAATCAAAACTTGAGACTTCTACTTTGTTAAGAAACTTAGAAATGTCTAATAAGTCTGTCTTTGGGGACTAAAGCCCATTAAGAACCTTGATCTTGCCCTGCTATGATAATTCTACCCCAGAAACGCAAAAAAAGAATTGATATAAATGAAAATGTAAAAATGAGTATTATTGGATATTTTACAAGACACATTCTTCCTATATTTTGAAATATATTTTGACCCATATTCCAAAACTCCTTCTTTTCTTCTTCATTATTTTTATTTGTCATACTTTCTCTGTGGCGGCTCAATTTTAGATGTGGAGGGAATTTTTCAAGAATTGGGGAATTTTCAGGGGGAATACGCCTAGCACAACATCTAAATGATATGTAGTAAGGGCTAAGTATTCAGAGAAACAAGTATACTCTCAGGATTTTTTGAAGGGGAGGGAGGAATAGTAAAAAGTAAGGGGGCCCAATAATAAGAACAGTGATTCGGTAATTCGGAAGGAAAGTGTCAAGAAATTCAAGAAAATTCAGGGCCTTGTGGATAATGCAAGAAAATGTTCGAAGGAGGGGGGTGGGTATAATATATTTTCAAGACCTAAAGGGGGACTTTTTTTCAATGGAAATAACAAACAGAGTATTTTTAAAAGCCTAGGTTGACAACGACCCCCTCCAATTGGTGTCACTGTTCCGAAATTCCCACTACTATGCGTGTGTCCCTACAGAGAAATTTTATGATTTCAAGACACTCCCCCTATGCTCGCCACCCTCCCCCTAAAAAACACTTTACTATGGTACTGAGTTTGATACGTAATATTTTGCTCAAAAACCGATGTGAGCTTACAATCGGTATGGCAACTTTGTCTGACAAAATATTTCTATCAAACCCATTTGAGCACCCCCTATTCCAAAACTTGATTTAGATACACCATATTAAAAGAAAATACAATATCTGCCATAATTTCCGTTGCAACCTAGTAACCTCAAAAACACTAATTTGAGGAAGGGGGGCTATAATCCAAAATCCTTAAGTTTTAAAATCCAGTTTAACCAAAAATCAGATAAACTACAACATGTAGCTTGCGACTTTAAATTGCATTGTTGAAGCTTCTTTATTTGAGTTTACTACATTTTTTTTTTTACTTCGTGAGTCTGGTGCGAATTCACAATCGAATGGCAACCTGGTCTCAAAAATATTATTTACCAAAATCATTTATTCACCTATTTCACAAGCTTGGTTTAGATATATCGTGTAAAATGGAAAACCCATTAATTTTCATAATTTTCGGTATAATATAGCAGCTTCATTTAGGAATTTGAGGGAGGGGGCATAATTCAACGGAATCAACGTCCCATATTTATACAAACAATAAAATGGCTAGGGAATCTGTAAATTACATGTGTTTTTTTGTGTTTACAGTTTCTTCTTGAGTTTAATAACCTTGTTAATTTACAGCGTTAAATATCATTTAAAAGTTTCGAAGATCCGTAAACAGAACGCTTCTTCTTTACCTGTGTCGCCTTCTTTTGTTTTTGTATATGGCTTCATCGGCTTTGAAATACACTATACTTGAAATATCTATGTGCATATCTGCAATAAGCCTAGGATCTGGGAATTTATCATAGGAATGAAAATACCGCCAATATTTGGTACCCTGGTGTGCAGTAAGCCAGAACTGACTTGGTGGCGAAATAGTTTCCAGAGCGGCTGTCTCTTTGAATGACATCTAGGTTGTAACCCCTGTATATTTGGTATGTATCTATAACATGAGTGTTGACTAGTTAATGGCAACCAGAATACAAAAATCAGTCAAAAGGAAGAATAGTTAATTTTTTCACATGTCATCCAGTTACAAAATTTGTACCTGCCTTTAAGGAACCCTGTGACAGAAGGTTTATTATAAGGATATTGAGGAATTTGTCCAAAAACTTGTTGAAATACTAAGGACATCAAATGAACCACAGTTTCGGCCCCTTGGCTCATCTTGGGTCTATTTATAAAAATGCAATTTTAAAACATTATTCTTTGGTTGCTTAAAAATTCTGAAGATTTTTAGTGCAGGGCCTTATTTCTGTCAGTGTTGCAATATTGCGCCTTGAATAGATAAGCGAAACTAATCCTTTAACTTTGACAACATTTCTCCATAAGAAGTCGCACTTGATAGTCTGTTGATTCTAAAAAGACTGCAAATTTAAAGGAAATAAACACATTCTTAAGTTTTTATTGGCATTTTTTTATTGCTACCTCAAAAAAACTCACAAATTACACATGGAGGTTTTGCACTGAACAAAGAACAGAAAATACGTTATTCAACTGAAAAAGAAAAATACTAATACTTAAAAATAACATAGATTTGAAGGAGATAGCTACTCCTCAACTCCTCGTTTATTACGCCAAAGTTCTTTTTTTGTGCTTTAAAAAAGATTCTTATTCCAGTTCAACGGTCCTTACGTGTCTCCAGTATTCTTAATACATTGTGCTAAAATTTAAACTATAACGTGAAGAGCGAGGAGTCAAGGAGAGGGCAGCATCTCTCATATATGGAACAGTTTCTGTTTGTCCTAAGTTTTAATATTAATCCTCAGTTTTAGCTGAAAAAAATTCAGTTTTTATTTAATTTCTGATTCTTTTTCAAATCATGCCCAGGCCTAGCCAAGATGTAATTTGACCTATAAGCGCAATAAACACCATTTTTTTCATTTAATTTGTATACATTAATCAATGTATATATCATTAACTGTAAACTAATTAGTGGCCACCTGCTTTGTCAGTTTTTCTACATAAGAATTAGGATGTTGGATTATAATTATAATTTAGAAACAAAATTAATATTCAGTCAAAAGTTACGATGAGCAGTAGTTTTGTTGTTGAAAAAGTCCTCGATAGTGTTTTTTATCACAGACATTCGGGTGAAAGAGACGGGTATCATTATTCATATGGATGGAAATTCTGCGTGACTTTTGATCTTCTAGGTGACTGAAGCCATCGCGACCTCTACAATAGGGTTCTCTGATGTTTAAATACTTTATATACATGTGTTTGAATACATTAAAACTTTGTATATGAATAGGAAAAGAGAAATATTGATATTTAAAATCGCTAAAAAGAAATCACCTGGTAGCACTTGGCACCCCCTCCAAGGGCGTAGGGAAGAGGGGGCAGGGGAGAGCAGCTTCCCCCCCCCCCTAGAACTTCAAATTTACGCTATACATTAACGAGAACTTTTCGTATGTTGGAATTTTTTGTTAGATGTTACCTGATAGATAGTTAAAAAAGCTGGAAACAAACAGAAATTTCCAAATATCGTTTGCGATATCAACATTTACGTTTCGATCTTCAATATTGATTTTCGGTCCGATATATAGATAGGAGATTGGCCCACGATTGGCTGATTTTGACTTGTTTAATTTTCTATGAGTTGATTCAAGCGATAAGAAGTTGCTGAGCATGCCAAAGCAAAAGTAACTCATTCAATACCACCCTTGAAGAAGACAGTTAGAAATACTCCGCCATTTTTCCACCTGGATGCCTCTCTATCCAAGTGGTCAAGAGTGCCGAACCTGGGCCACCCCGGCACTGGTTCTGCCGTCTCTGGCTTATGTTTGGCCACCGGACAAAAGAAAAAGAAAAGTGACCAGGGGAACATTAAAGCTTGTTTTTCGGCTATAAAATTAAGAAAGAATATGGTAAGCATAAAATATTACAAAATGAATTTCATTAAGGTTTAAAAAAAAACTAAAGAGTATTAATTTCTAATTATACATTGACTGATCAACAACAAAAGTAAGCCGTTCCGCTAATCTTGGTGTTCTACCTGTCAGTGGTGGCAGTTTTATTTCAACTTCTGTCTTTAAGACAATATCCATCTCGTCAGTTAGCGCAAAGTCTCTTGCTCCAGTCTCCTTCCAAAAGTGGACCTTAAGTTCTTCAGTTGCTACTTTTTCAAATGTCTTGTTTCAAATGTCTTTTGGTCTGAAAATGTGTTAATATAGGCCTCACTCCAGGTGGTTAAAGAAAGCTCCTACACTGTGACGGTTGAAAGGAGTTGTCCGTCATAGGCTTGTACTTTCTGGCGTTTTTACTGATAGATTTTTAAGGCAATCCATAAAACCACGGTACCAATCTTTACCTGTAATTCCTCCAGTGTCTCCACTGCCTTTGCAGTTCCGTTATCCGGTACTTTTATGCTCTTAATAATGGCATAAGTGTATGCAAATTTACACGCTTCTATGGGAATACAGTCGAAAGCATATCGGCTATCGTTTTCAAATAAGTTTTTAGTCCTTTTTCTTGTTCCGTTGTAAATATTTATCATGTGTTGTAACAGGGTGTAAGGAAACTTGGTCCAGACTTTTTAGAGGGATATTCAGCTTCTCAACTTTTTGTTATGTAGTCTTGCAGCGTTCCTCTAGGGACAGCCATGGCACTTCTATAGAATCCAACTGACTTCTTGTAGAATAAGACAGAAAAAATTGCTGTTTTATTTTCTTCTGGATCACAGCCACCTTTCTTTCTTTTTCTCTTCTGTTTTACTTTTAAGCATTTTATTTTGAATGAAATTTAACAGGAAAAAATGGAACTTCATTTCACCTACTGTTCTGACAGGATTAAACAACGACAGAATTAACACAGTTTTGGGTTTTAAGCTTGCCTTCAACCTTTAAATATGCTGTTTACACAGCTTTTACAAGCATAGCCCACTTTTGGACACCTTGGTACGACATGCTGAACTTACCCTGGGTATTGTGGCCGAACATAGGAGTTCACTATCCCACAGGATGAAAAAATACTAACAGCTAACTGGTGAAGATGGCAGGTCTCGGAAGCTGCCAAAAACAGGCAAATAATAAGAGAATACAATTTGAGTTTACAGCGCGAGTTTTCTAGTATTCGTAATTAGGCGTAGGTTTTCAGACAAAATTGAACAAAATTCCAGAGTTAATCACCTTAAAACCTGATCCAATCTGATATTTTTGGTAAAAGTATTAATTAAGGTCAGACATTTTAAAAACACACACTGCCATCTGTCAGAGCTTTTATAATCCACCAGAAGCCCCATAGGTTCTTATATTGAAACTGTTTGCTTTGGCTAAACGTGGGCCAGTCTCCCCCATACCAATTTTGATATTTAATTTTGCCCAACTGTAAACTTTTAAATTGAATTCTTAGAAGAAGCTGTTATCTAACCTTTGTGGTGTTTATGTTTTCTGGAAATTGGAAGTTGGATAGTGGGTCTCTTATATTATACTGTTGCAGGAAAAGTAGAACATGGAAAATGTTAAAGGCCGAGTTTTAGTGAAATATAGAATGACTAGTTTCTAAAGAACCTATATTCAAAGGACCTCGGGAAGTATTAGTAAGACCCCTCCCCCCTCCATCACAGAAGCGGCTGCCCCCCTCTACACAAGATGCTGCCTACGCCCATGACCCCCTCCCCCTTGATTTTCTAGCAAGGCTCATGATGCCACGTCTCAAGTTTTGAACCCTGTGCCAGGAGGCATGTGGGTATAATATTTTATGGCACATAGAAATAGAACGTCATAATAGGATGGGTACTATTGTTCATCCCCTAACACGAATAATAAAGGCGTAGACAAAAAATAAATCCGGGAATCAAGAGAGTTAGATATCAGTTCATACCCCCTCTCTTCTCTAAAACTAATTCTATATTCATCTGAAGGATAAGTGAGAGTTAGGATATTTATGCACTAATAACACTTTTTGCAGTATCGGCCCCCTCCTCATATGACCCATAATCCCTCCTTTATAATAGCTGATGTGCACTTACACATCTCTGTAAATAATCTACGAAATATGAGCCAATCAGTTTAGCTACGCAAAGCTTTAAAATAAATGTCAGATATTTCTCTATGATAAGAAGGGAAGTTTCACCACACAGAGATATTTGCCCCCTCCCCTCCAATACCCCTTTCTATGTTAATCCGAAGGCCCATCATGATTTAGACAAGTAGGACAGTGAAACGCACTTTTTAGATATGTGCCCCCACGCACTACACAATGCCCCAGCCCATCCATAATATTAGGTGATACACAGCTAAACACAATTTCATCAGAAGTAAAGTGAATCTGCTTAGTTAATACTGATTTAAGATAAATGCCCATATAACTCATTTACCTTGCACTGACTACGTGACTTTCAGGAACAAAAGCATTAGTGTGTGGCATTACTTCCGCTACAACTGGGAAGCTCAATTTATAGCTTTGTTATATTTTTAAAAAAGATTGACTGTCTCAAAAATTTTCAATCGATAGCAACTCGGTCATCTTTGGGGCAAATTTGTAGTTTGGTGCCACAAAACGCCATTTTTCCGCAGCACAGTCTTTTTGTCACTTAAAAGGGCTCTACAACTTTTAATCTATGTTTGAATGAACCCTCTTCCAATCTTCTGGGACCCCTCTCCCCTCTCAAGCCTTTTTTTATATTTATGTGAAGGCTCGTGGAGAGTTATACAGCTTGGGTGTTGAAATGTGTTTTTTTAGGTATTGACAACCCCACCCCATACACAGTAGCAGGGAAGTAATTTGCTATGGTAGAAAGGGGGAAGCAACTGCCCCTCACAGACCTGTACAGTACAAAAAATACCTGTATGGTACCAAACGGCTTATTTTTTAGTGTTTAGTGTCATTTTCACTTGATTTGGGAAAATTGACTCCAAATTTCCCCCCCTTCCCCAGTATTTTGACATAATTACTCCACTGCACAATAGCCCACCGATCCTCCTTCAAAACATCCAAAGTGCGATTATACATTTCTGTGGTGATTTCATGAAAAATCCAGTGAAATAACTTCACTAAATTCAGCACTAAGATAAATGTCTATATTTACTATTTTATTAAACAGTTTGTGGTAACGAAAATATAGGTAAGAAGTGACTCAGTCCAATAGCAACCGAAACTCTCAGAAAATGGATCCATAAAATAATAGCAATTTACACACCAAAAGAATTGATGTGTAAATCCTACTCCCACGCCCCTTTCCCCCCAAAGATATCCAATCAATATTTTGAGATATCGATTTGGTTCAGCATAGTAAAAAGGTCCACCAAATATGCCTCTGGGAATGATATGATTCCCCAAAGCCTTTGGGGAAAGGTCTGTCAGTTATTCAATTGACCAAAATTTAAATATAGTATTTATTATTCGGAAATATATGGATATTTTTTGTGGGGGATTTCTCTACAATGGGGGGGGGATTTTCTCTGGGGAATAAATTTATTGGGGATAATTTTTCAGGGGAAGCTTTACACTGCAGGGGGATTTGTCATTATGGTTTGAAAAACGATCATAAATTAAACAAAAACAAGTTTTTTTAACAGGATGATAGGAGCAACCTTAAAACTTAAAATGAACAGAAATTATTACATATATGGGCTGGCTGCTCCCTCCTCAATACTTTTATCTATGCGCTATAGTTTGTCTTCTTGTCCCAATTCATTAATAACGACTACTGAAACAAAAGGGCCATTTAATTAGAATATAAACCTTTTTTAAAACATTAAAAAGCTTTAGCGTAACAAGTGAGGGGTTGCCCTCTAACAAGTGAGGAGTGGGCAGCCCTCTATATACGGAATAATTTCTGTTCATTTAAAGTTTTAATGTTGCTCCTTACTTTCAGTTGAGAAAATACACTATTTTTCGTTTAATCATATAGGTAGAGCAATAGCGATGTCTAAGTAAAGTGTGAAGTGGGCTCTATGTATTATTGAGTTCTGGTGCATTATGCGGACACCGCTATATACTGTATGTGGAATGTCAAACGGAAAATGCTACAGTTAAAATGGAGAGACAGTTACCCGGTACTGAAACAGTTGTTAGAGTGCAATTGATCTAACATGAATGTTAAAATTACAATTTGGGATTTGCCAAAGACAGAAAAAGAGGCAGTTTAATTTTTACAGGATAAGGGATTATTGCCAAAGAAAAAAGAGTGCGGAAATGGACACACCATGACTTTATACTTATGTAAAAAGCATATTGGATAATATTGGAGGTGTTGTGTACGGCAATGTAAGGAAATAGTTGGTTTGCGTGCCAATACGTGGTTTGCTAATAAATACCATTTCTTACTGCTGTTTGACAGAATATATATTGGGTTGAAACCATTATAACTGGGTATCTGTCTCTCCTGTTTGACTGTAGCATTTCCCATTACCCATTAATGCTTTTCCATAGGGCATTTCTTAAGGAAGGTGTCGTCGTAGAAACTTCAAATGCTACTCAATAGATTGGAATTTAAAATTTGTAGTGCCCTTTTTAAGAGTCAAAAGTGATTCGAGGCCAATCAGCTCCCCCCACAACCGTTATTTCCCAAAGATATCAGATAAACTCGAGGAGAGTATTGAACTAAATTAAACACATTATAGGCGTGTAGTTGGTCAAAAGGATGTATCAGCAGGAGGCCGTTATTATTCCCTAAGAAACTCCTACAACGGAAAATTCCCCCAGATAATTCACCTCGAAGTTTTTAAGACCACTGGGGGAGGTTGGGGATGAGAAAGGAGCCAGCCCCCCTCCTATACGGTAAATTTTTATTTTCTATACATTTCAATTTCTACCTCCACTCCCCCTTTCTTAGAACTAATTCTGTATTTTTCTGAAGGCTCAACGAGAGTGTGGTAAAGCTTTCTAATTTAGTTAATTATTAATTTAGTAAAAATATATAAGACGCAAATATGAAGTTTTGAAATACCACTTTTTATTAAGATAAGGAACATATCCTGCTAAGTTCTGTTTAACGGGAAATTGAGAAATTACCACTTCCTAGCGATTACGTGGGAAGGTGTGGTTGATAAAAATGTATAAAATATACATTTTATCGGAAGGGGAAATCTTATACTAACTTTATGCCGGACTGACCTCTGGTCCGTTGTTTTTAGAAATACTTTGGAATTTTGTCTTATCATTGTAAGTGTCTTGGTATCTTATTATATATTATTGTTGTTTTGAGACTTGTGGTCTACTTGGGACAGCCAGTCCCAGTAGACAGAATATATCCGATTATATTATATGGTAAATGAATAAAAGTATTGTATTTTAGACAACCTTTCTACGATCTACTTTTAGCTTCTCGAACATACCCAGTCGGTACGCCTCATTAGTTCGGTCATAGCCTAAGGCACGCTACCAAAGTTTAATTACCTTAGGGCCAGAGTTATATCTCCCCTATAAAGGGAGAATAAAGGCATCTACAACTACAACCCCCCCCAAATACTATAGAATAACACTTCACAACAACTGGCGGTCGCTAGAAAAACTGGGTCGAGAAGGGTAGATAAAAATAGAGATTGAAATAAAATGGCATTACCAGAAGAAAAAATGACTTCCCTATCAACAGTACTTGAAATTGCAAAAATTATACCAGAATACGCGGGAAATTCAGACGTAGATGAGTTTATCAAAAGATTAAAAATTTTCGACGAACTAACTGAATCATTTGAGGATAAGGTCAAAGAGAAATACGTTGCAGCCAGATTAAAGGGAAGCGCCCTTAAACATTTTGAGGCAATTAAGGAAAAAGAGCCCAAGGACATCAGTACTCTAATTGAATCTTTTAAAACAAGATTCTTAGAGACAAGCATCTCCGAGAGGCTAAGAACAGAGGTAGTCACATTCGATACCTCAAATAGTATCAGGGAATATGCAGAAAAAATTTGTAGATCCGTGTGTTTACAATTAGAGAAAGGCGGAAATGACGAGACAGTACAAAAAGTACAACTACATACTTTTACCCAAGGGTTACCAAAAAAGTTATTAAGACTAATATTATCGCGGAAACCTGAAAATTTAGAGCAGGCTATAATACTAGTCGAAACAGAGGTAAAAATTGACGAAGCTATGAAAAAGTTTGACCAGATGTCAATAAATAACACGGGAGTCCAAGAAAGTATAAAATATGAAAGGGGACAAAAAAGGGTGAACTTTGAGGAGCCGAATCGTGAACCAAAAAGGCGCGACGGAGGCCGAGGGTCGCCGTCTAGGGAGATAGCTGACAGATTCCACGACCTTGAGAGATTAGCAGCTAATAACTATAGAAAATATGGGTACCTTCCCCCACCAAAGACAGATAGTTTGGGAACCAACAAGGACAGATCCAAAATATTTAGAAATAACCAGGAAACAAACAAACAATTTAAGAGAAAATTTTATTGCTATTATTGTAGCAAACCAAACCACTATGCAGCAGATTGCTGGCATAGAATACGCAAAGAAGGCCAGACGTACAAGACAAGACACCAATTCAGAACGCAGGGGGACAGAAATTTAGGAAGACAGGGAACAAATAATATTTGGCAAACACCTAATAATATTCCTGAATTTAGGCCTAGAAGGCAAACGGTTAATAATACCCAGGGTCAAAGTAGCAGCGCTGAAGAAAACTGGGATAATCCCAGAAATTTTTTGCCAAACAGTGGGCATTTACACGGAGAAACCAGCCTGTAAGGGTCGACAGAGCTGTTTCCTGACAAAGACCCCTATATAGTTTAGAATGTAGTGATACAAATGCAAATAATAATAATCCACCGATTCTGCGTTGGTTTAAAATTGAGTGTTTTCAAAATTTACCATGTTTACTAGATACAGCCGCATCTAAATCATTAATTCGAGAGGAAGTTTTTAATAGGTTTCCTCCTAGTGTCAAAAATCGAGTAAGCAGATGCCAAAATACCCTAACATCAGTGACAGGGCACAAGCTGACAATTTTGGGAGAATGTCCACTAAAATTTAGTGCAGGGGATAAAGAAATAACAGTAACAGTAATAATATGCAAGCAGCTACCATTTCCTTGTATTCTAGGAGTAGATGCCATCAGAAAATATGGCATTGTATGGGAACCCATATCCAATACAATCACAATAAACCAGGCAAATAAAAGTAATAGGCAAATTTGCGTAACAACAAATAAAGAAAGTGAAGATTCGAATTATAATCTAAAAATAAGCGGAAAAATCACAATAGAAGGGGGAACGACAGCTCAAGTTCTAGCTACATTAAATGAAAAAGAAGGAAAGGTTAAAACAATTGATGCCGTGATAGGGGGGTACACCATAAAAGAATACCCAATGATTTTCGTGGAAAATCAAGTTATAAAAATTGAAAATGGTATAACATACTTGAAACTATCAAATCTAAGTAATGATAAAATAAAACTGAACCAGGTAGAACTTGGATCAGTAGAAAAGATTCAAATTCAGAAATAAAATCTCTAAACAGTCCAGAATTAAGCGTAAACTTCACTTCTAGCCACGAACATTTATCCTCATTAAAACCGCAACCACAAGAAGAGTATGGAATGGCGAAAACGGAAAATGTAATTTTTTGCAACAATTTGATTTAAAACATTTACCGGAAAACGTAAAAACTAGGGTGGAAAATATTCTTTGGGATTTTAAATGGACTTTTGCAAGACACAAAGCAGATTACGGATTAACTCACTTAATCACGCACAAGATATCAACAGAGGGCCCTCCAATCAAAAAAATCGCCGTATAAAACACCTTATCATTTAAAGCCATGGCTAGAAAGCCAAATAAAAGAAATGGAAGATCAGGAAATAATTAAAGAAAGTATTAGTGATTGGTGCTTTCCATTAACAATAGTCAGAAAAAAAGATAACACCTGGAGATTATGTATAGACTTTAGAGCACTAAACGCCGTCACGGTTTAAAGACGTGATGAAGCTACCAAGAATTGATTCGATTTTAGATGCGTTAGGGGGTTCAAAATATTATACTAGTTTTGATTTAATAGCAGGATATTGGCAAATCGCTTTAGATGCAGAAACTAAGCATAAGGCTACAGTAATCTTAGACGATGGCAGAACGTTCACATTTGAACGTATGCCATTTGGCTTATCATTTAGTCCAATTTTTTTTAGTCGCCTAATGAATTTGGTGTTTAAAGATAACGAACCAGGAAGGAAAAAAGATACTTTGGCTTATTTAGATGATGTAATTCTGTTTACTGAAAACTTGGAAGACCACTTGGTCGGACTTAGAAAAATACTGGAAAAGTTTGAAAAAGCAGGCTTAAAATTAAAACTAGAAAAGTTAAAAATAGTAGTACCAAAATTAGTATTTCTTGGACACCTGATAAACCAAGGCACTATTTCACCAAATCCAGAAAAATTTACACTCATAGAAAATTTACAGCCTCCTAAAGATCAAAAAAGCTGCAGATCAGTTGTGGGTTGCTAAGCTATTTCAGACGATATATAAAAAATTATGCCACAATAGCACAACATTTGACGAACCTTTTGAAAAAATCAGGCAAATTCGAATGTCCAGAGGACGCAAAACAAGCGCTAAATGAAATAAAAAGGCAATTATTACTGGCACCAATGCTAAAACTACCAGATTTGTCACAAGACTTCTGTTTGCAAACAGATGCTTCGGGGTACGGTATAGGGGCCATATTATTAAACATAAATTCTGAAGGAGTAGAATCAATAGTTCAATACGCCAGTAGGTCACTGACGGAAGCAGAAAAAAAATACTCGACAGTTGAAAGGGAGTGTTTAGCAGTTGTAGTATTTACAGAATATTTTCGACAATTTTTACTTGGAAAAAAATTTATTTTGCGAGTAGACCAAAAATCATTAGTTTGGCTACATACGATGCTAAATACTTCAACCCGGCTGACCCGGTGGATACTACGTCTGCAAGCATATTCATATGCCCCAATATACATAAAGGGCCGTACAAATATTTTACCAGACTATTTGTCACGAAATCCAGATAAGGAAGAAAATGTGATAGCAACCATCCAGAACAAACTGGAAGGGGTAGAAATACTGTCTAATGAAAATATTTCGAAGCATCAAAATAAAGATGATTTTTTGTTTAGCAATGAAATCCCTTTTATCAAAAGGAACGGAACTGCCAGAGCACTTTAAACATTTTTTAAAGGACTTAGATAATTTTGATCTGGACGAAAGTAAAAACCTTCTAGTAAGATACCATAGACCATCGCAAGAATATAGAAAAAATGACTTAAAAATTATTCCAGTAATTCCAAAATCTCTGGAAGGAGAAGTTTTACAGATGGCACATGCAACGATTGGCTGTCACATGGGAGAAGCAAAAACTGTGGGGAGACTGAAGGGAAATTTTTATTTTCCAAAAATGTAATCAAAAGTAAAAGCTTTTATACAAAACTGCCAAGAGTGCGCCAAACAAAAGTCGCCACCAAAGACCCCTAGGGCTGAATTAGGTCAATACCCCACCCCTTCAGGGGTAGGAGAAATAATGTCAATAGACATTTGGGGATCCGGGGGAAGTTCACCAGTTTCCAGGAAAGGAAACAGGTGCGTACTAACCATCGTAGATCATTTTAATTCATATTTATACGCTTTTCCAATTAAAGATGAAAAGACAAAAAACCATTGCGAAAGTTTTGTCAATCGCCTTTTTCTGGAACACAGGATTTTCCCTAGAGTTTTAGTTAGCGACAATGGGCCATGTTTTAGAGCCAAATTATTAGACGAAATTACAGAATATCTGGGGGTTAGACGATGCTTTACCTCGTCTTATATGGCAGCAGCTAATGGAAAGGTTGAACGTAAGCATAGGGAATTAGCTTACATGCTGGGAATATATGCAAGAGAGGAAAATGAAAATTGGGATGAACATTTACCATTTGTAGTCTTTGCTATAAATACAGCTTTTTCACGTACCTTAAAAGAAACGCCATTTTTTTGCAACATATAAGAGATCCCAGAATTTGTTTAGATGAAATACAAAATGACAGTATATATTAAAACCTAGACCAATATAAGCAGGAGATGGTAATGCGAATGAAAAAAGCTATGGAACAAGTTAAAGACAATCTGGAAGATGCGAAAACAGAACAAAAAGACAAATATGACAGAACAAGCAAAAATAAAATGAGTTACTGTTTAGGAGATTTGGTTTATGTTTACAAAAGGAATCTGGAAGGAACAAAAAAGTTAAAACCGAAATGGGAGGGACCCTACAGGATTATAAAAATTCTACCAAATAACTTAACATATGTTCTAAAGCATCAGTATAAGGAAAAGAAAGAAATAGTGCACCATAATAGAATGAAAAAGGGATATTTTTCAAAACCGTGGATAACAGAGCCTATACTTTCAGAAGAACAAACAGAAGACACGATCTCACCAGTATATATCAGAAGACCATATGAATTTTATGACCTTTTTAACGACCACAACAGTTGGGAGAAGTGGAAGGAATATTTAGCCCAGTCTTGGCTGCAAACTTTCCACAACAAACAAGAGAAAAAAGGAAAAGTTCAATATTCATCGGATACTAGCGATGAAAGCGACAGAGAAGAGCCTCAAACACAACCTACTGGTTTAAGACATAATAAACCAGAGGTTAAATCCAAAGAGGAAGAAAGATTGGAAGAAACCAAAGAATTATCTGATTTTCATACACTAGACTCACCTACAGTCTTAACGCAAAAATGGCTTTTGGAACAAACGCCATCTACCAGACGCGAGCTAACAGAATGTGACACCGAAAATTCTTCTACCGAAACCGATATAGCTAAACCTGGACCATCGTCAAGAAAACCTTCTTTGAGAGACAAATTATGGAGAACAGTAAAGAAACCAAAGGGGCAGCAAGAAGTTCCTTTGTCAGCAGCACAAGTCGCGAAAACACTTATGAAAAAGGCCAAACATCAAGAGAAACAAAGATTAAAGATATTTGACTAGGCAATAAAACAGCACTCGGACTCAGAGCCTTGTAAACCACACTATAGAGACCAAGGAAAAACTTGCCAATATTATAAAGAAGAAAAGCAAAAATTTGGGGTCCAGAACTCGGACCAGGAAACGGAGAAAGGCAGAACAAGCGCAGCCCCCAGCAGATTAATATTTGAATAAAACAATTATAACAAAAAACAAAACGTATTAAATAAAAATAAACGAATAAAAAGCCTCTAAAGAAATATCTATATTTTCTTTTTTAATCGGTATATAGATAACATCAAGTTTTCCTTCAAATATATATCGCCAGTAAAAATTATGACCGTCACATTCTAACGTTAAATGATAGCTCCGATCTGAAGTGACATCATAGGCTCATGCAAAAATTTTATTTCCGATACGAGATAAGACTTCGCTAGCGGTATAATGTCAAGACTTGTCAAAACAAATTAGGCTTCGCTTCAAAAAGAAAAAGGAAATAAGTAAGGCCACGTAACTTTTAAATGGGTGTAGTGAACCTAATTAGATTATACATATTTAGAATCAGCATTAAAAGACAATTCTTTTGATATGTGGTGATTCTTTTGAAAAAATTTTTTTGGGGGGATAAATGGAAAAAAAAAAAAAATGCTTGATGCTTTAAAGTATTTTTGTTACTAAAAAAAAAACGCATTGTGTATTTTTGTTACACAATGCTTATATATATATATATATATATATATATATATATATATATATATATATATATATATATATATATATATATATATATATATATATGTATATATATATATATATATATATATATATATATATATATATATATATATATATATATATATATATATATATATATATATACTATGTTTTTATCAACTTTAAATTTTAACTAGTGATTTAATGTTTATGTAAATGTTTGACCTCGAGTCAACGTATTAAAAATTTTTATTGTGAAATAATCAGTTTAGTATTAAATTAAGAATAATCAAGCAAGAAACGTAATGTTTCGATTTAAGTGGGTTATTATTTTTGGAGTAATTAAAAAAGTGGAGAAAGTAATTAAAAGTAATTAACTTTCGAATGCATTGATATATACGAAAATTGAGTGTTCCATTCTGCTATATATGTAAAAGTATATGCTTGATATGTATACTAATGTGGATATTTATTTTAGATACAGCATTAGCTATTTTTTTTGGAAATAAAATTTTTCGTAGCATCTTTTCGGATCCATTTTTCCTTCAATCATAATTTGACACATTTCTGGGAAGTAACAAATTTTGAAGACACTTCAAATATATCCTGATACTATCATCGCATACTCGATCAACTGATATTTTGGAAACTATAGCAGTAATACAGACTTTACTACAAGTTCGTCAGAAAGTGAGATAAAATCAGAACTTAATTTAGGCCTAGAAAATGTGCTACATAGCCCAATGGCTTATGTTATTGAAATATGTGAAAATACTTTGTGCTGGAAAAATATGTAAAAATTAAAAATCAAAATGTTATGTGTAATTTACCCAAGGCATTTCTAAAACGAAATATGAACGGAAATATCAACCACACGGTAATATCAACCACGAAATATCAACCACATCACACAGATAAATTAAATTATTAATGGGAATTAAATTTAAAAAAAAATCATAAAACTTTTCTAATATAAATCTAATTTAAGCAAAACCACTAATATTATGTTTAAGCCGCTTTGGGTCAAGTAAAAGAGAAGATGCATATGAAGAGGGTAAAAGAGTAATTGTCAGTCCTAGAGACAGAGAAAGAGAAACAAGGATGAATTTCGAATTGAAATCCTTCGACAAAAAAAAAGAACATGGCCAATATTGGACCAGAAACATAACCCTAAGGAAACCCATTGAGGGTAGATGCACATAATGGCCCAAAGATGGCAGCATAATAGCTGTAAACAAAATTAAGTTGTTTTAAAAGTAAAATATTGAGAATTGGGACAATTCTTCTTTAAATGGGGAGTATTGTGGTAAAGCTTTCTAATTTAGTTAATTATTAATTTAGTAAAAATATATAAGACGCAAATATGAAGTTTTGAAATACCACTTTTTATTAAGATAAGGAACATATCCTGCTAAGTTCTGTTTAACGGGAAATTGAGAAATTACCACTTCCTAGCGATTACGTGGGAAGGTATGGTTGATAAAAATGTATAAAAGACATTTTATCAGAAGGGGAAATCTTATACTAACTTTATGCCGGACTGACCTCTGGTCCGTTGTTTTTAGAAATACCTTGGAATTTTGTCTTATCATTGTAAGTGTCTAAGTATCTTATTATATATTATTGTTGTTTTGAGACTTGTGGTCTACTTGGGACAGCCAGTCCCAGTAGACAGAATATATCCGATTATATTATATGGTAAATGAATAAAAGTATTGTATTTTAGACAACCTTTCTATGATCTACTTTTAGCTTCTCGAACATACCCAGTCGGTACGCCTCATAGTAGTTCGGTCATAGCCTAAGGCACGCTACCAAAGTTTAATTACCTTAGGGTCAGAGTTTATCTCCCCTATAAAGGGAGAATAAAGGTATCTACGATTACACCCCCCAAATACTATAGAATAACACTTCACAACAAGAGTTCGGATATTTTCGCGTTAAAATGCATCCTTTGAGGTTTTTTTGTCCCCTTCCCTAACTAAAAAACGATCAGAGAACTCTACGGTAAAGGTTTTAAGCTGTCATCTATAAAAATTTGGTTTTTTGTCAAAGAAACATCATGGATGTGTGTGTGTGTGTGTTTTTTTTCTCCAGGGATGATCTTTTCAAACTCAGGGTCCTAGAAGATCTGGAGAAGGCTCATTCAGACAAAAATTTATAGTTGAACTACCTTTTAAAGTCATTAATTGAAAAAAAATTTTCCACAAAATAAGTTTTTCAAAGAAAAGTAAAGAACTCCATTAAACAAAAAATGAGCAAAAAACAAAATCAAATAACCTACCAAGCGTGAAACTACCACAAATCAGCATCGATGAATAAATGAAACCCAAAACGAACAGAGATTACAATAAATAACCGAGTCAAACTTAAAACGGGCAGAAATTAACATAAGTTGGGTTCAAAACCCCTATGCCTTCCCAAGGCCAGAACATAATTTGCACTTTACTGAGTTTGAGCCCTGGGGTTTTCTGGTTTTGAGCCCTACTCATGCTAGTTTCTGCTCGTTTTGAGTTTGACGCGGTTTTTTATTGTACTTTCTGTTCGTTTTGGGTTTCATTTATTTATCGATGCTGATTTGTAGTAGTTTTACGCTTGGTAGATTATTTTATTTTATTTTTTGGTCATTTTTGGTTAAATGGAGTTCTTTACTTTTCTTTGAAAGACACACTTTTTTGTGGAAAAAGTTTTTTAATTAAATTCTGTTCGTTTTATATTGACATAGTCTTTTCAGGGAAAAAAAATAGCACTTTAAATCTTTTCTTTTTTTAAGACTTTATAGTTTGGCCTGCTATTTGTGTGCTGGAAAAATTTTCAACAATTTTTAACAACATACACACTTTTAAAAATCTGGACACAAATAGTAGTGTTTAATTTAGTTTCATACCTCCTCTAGTTGACCTGAAATAAAAAACTTGCTACCATTCGCCAAAAAAATCTGTTTACTTTCTTAATAGCTTGGATACACTTACGCTATTTTGATTTGGTTAAATTTTAAGAGTAGGAGTAGTCCCGAAAGTTTGAATATAATACCCTCAATCGTTCTTGGGATACTGCTGAGATGCCTTATAGGGAATTAGCATTAACACAGTACATTTTGATTTAATCTTAAGGCAACATTTAGTTTTTAAACATAATGGGCAAATGGAAGGGTGGGCGTGGGAGGGAGACTAGTTGCCCTCCAATCACTTTCGACTATTAAAAAGGGCATTAGTCCTTTCTCATTTCAATCGAATGAGCCCTTTTCGAAGTTCCTACGACAACTCCTTCGACGCAAATTGCCCTGGTCTAAAAAAAAAAAAATAAAAAATAAAAAAATAAAAAAATAAAAATAAGAATAATACATTGTACCCAGATCGATCTTTACTATAAAAATGTCAAGCCTTCCAATCACTTTCGACTATTAAAAAGGGCACTAGCCCTTTCAATTTCCAATCGAATGAGCCCTTTTTGCCTTTCTACGACAACGCTTTCTATAAACACCATTAATGCCCCGAGGGTATAACTTACAACCCTTACCCTGAGGGCTCTGAGGAGGTTGTCATCCTCAAAGACCTAATTTCCAGAATTTTCAACTACATTAAACAAAGCTTTCTCAAAATTTTGATTGGATGTGTTTGGGAAATGGTGGAGGTGAGAGGGGGGTCATTTGCCCTTCAATCACTTTTGACTATTGAAAAGGGCACTAGCCGTTTCAATTTCCAATCAAATGAGCCCTTTTTCAAGCTTCTACGACAAAGCTTTCAGTGAAAACCTTATATGCCCCCAGGGCATAACTTATAACCCTCTCCCTGAAGACTGTGGGGGGGAGAGTCCTGCTCAAAGACCTAATTTCCAGGATTTTCAACTAGATTAAACAAAGCTGATTTCTCAAAATTTAATTTGGATGTGTTTGGGAAATGGTGGGTGTGAGAGGGGGTCAGTTGCCCTTCAATCACTTTTGACTACTAAAAAGGGCACTAGCCCTTTCAATTTCCAATTAAATGAGCCCTTCTAAGGTTTCAATGATAGAACTTTCTATAAAAACCTTATATGGCCCCAGGGCATAACTTACAACCCTTGCCCTGAGGGCTGTGGGGGGCGGGGAGAAGGTGGTGGGTTGTATTCCTTAAAGACCTAATTTCCAAAACTTTCAACTGCGTTGAACAAAATGGCTATCTAAAAATTTTGATTGGATGTGTTTGCGGAAAAGGTGGGCATGAGAGGGGGGTTAGTTGTCCTCCAATTACTTTCGACTATCAAAAAGGCACTAGTCCTTTGAATTTCCAATCGAATGCACCTTTTTTCAAGTTTCTACGACAAAGCTTCCAATAAAAACCTTATATGCCCCCAGGGTATAACATATAACCCTTGCCTTGAGGGCTCTGGGCGGAGGGGTTGTCATCCTCAAAGACCTAATTTCCAGAACTTACAACTACGTTGAACAAAATGGCTGTCTCAAAATTTTGATTGGATGTGTTTGGATAAATGGTGGGCGTAAGAGAGGGGTTAGTTGCCCTCCGATCACTTTCGACTATTAAAAATGGCACTAACCCTTTGAATTTCCAATCAAATGAGCCCTTTTTCAAGTTTCTACGACAAAGCTTTCAGTGAAAACCTTATATGCCCCCAGGGCATAACTTATAACCCTCTAACTGAAGACTGTGGGGAGAGTATCCTGCTCAAAGACCTAATTTCCAGAATTTTCAACTACATTAAACAAAGCTGCTTTCTCAAAATTTTGATTGGATGTGTTTGGGGAAATGGTGGTGGGTGTGGAGGGGTGTTAATTGCCTTCCAATCACTTTCGACTATTAAAAAGGGCACTAGCCAGTTCAATTTCCAATCGATTGAGCCCTGTTTGAAGTTTCTATGACAACGCTTTCTATAAAAACCTTATATGCCCCCAGGGCATAACTTACAACCCTTGCTTGAGGACTCTAGGGGAATGTCCTCCTCAAAAACATAATTTCTATCTGGAAATCAACTACGCTAAACAAAATGGTTATCTCAAAATTTTGATTGGATGTGTTTCGGGAAATGGTGGGCATGGAAGGGTTGCCTTCCGATCACTTTCGACTATTAAAAAGGGCACAAGCCACTCCAATTTCCGATTAAATTAGCCCTTTTCGAAGTTTCTACGACAACTTCTTCGATACAAAGTGCCCTGGTCTAAAGGAAAGAAAAATAATAAATAATATATTCTGCCAATATCCTTCTTATATGTCCCCAGGGCATAACTTAAAACCCTTGCCCTCAGGGCTGTGGGGGAGTTTCCTCCTCAAAAACATAATTTCTATGTGGAAATCAACTACGCTGAACAAAATGCCTATCTCAAAATTTTGATTGGACGTATTTGGGGAAATGGTGGGCGTGGAAGGGGTGCTAGTTGCGTTCCAATCACTTTTGACTATTAAAAAGGGCACTAGCTGTTCCAATTCCCAATCGAATGAGCCCTTATCCAAGTTTTTACGACAACTCCTTCGATACTAAGTGCCCTGGTATGGAAAAAAAATAATAATAATACATTGTTCCAACATTGTTCTTTACTTAGGCAGCGCGATTACGCTGCCTAAGACCATAGAGATTGGATGGTGACCATAACCCTTCCCATGCCCTTTTCCCCCAAAGACATACGAATGAAATTTTGAGATAGCCATTTGGTTCATCACAATTGACAGGTCCAACAAATATGTTGCAGGAGGAGGGCTGGCTGCCCTCCGGTCCTTTTGACTCTTAAAATGGGTACTGGAACTTTCGATTTTCAATCGAATAAACCAGCTCCCAAACTATCAACACTACTACTACTTTTATGACTACTACTACAACTGGTTTTGCTGCTACTACTATAACAGCTAATAGAGATGCTAAAACAGCTGCTACTTCTACTACTACTGCAAATACTACTGCTACTAAAAGACAAGGGCATTACGGCGTATCTTCCAGGGAGTGTTGATTTTAAATTTTTGAATGTGAAACAACAAAAGGGTACCGTATGCATGGTATTACAACTACTACTTCTATTCCTGTTGGTACTTCTAAGGCTAAGAGTATCAAGGAACATTGCTTAGGAAATACTGAGGGACTTTTCGAAGACATGTTGAATCACGTTATTTGTATGCAAGCTGCTAAAACAGTGTATCACAATATCCCGGTTTTGGCTTAGAGCATTAAGTTGAGACCTACAGGGCCCTTTGAGGGAGATATTGAACGAGTAAAAAGGCACTGTATGCCTACTGCTCCTGCTAATAGTATTAGTATTGCTACTGCTTCTGGTACTAAAAGTACTATGGTTAATAGTATTAAAGTAAAATACCTGGGATTGTTGAGGGAGATATTGGATTAACCCTAATCACAGTAAGTGTAGGCAGGCTATCAAAAGGGAGTATTAGCCTTATCTCATAAATGGCTTAATGTTTCAAGTTGAAACTATCAGGGGATGGTGAGGGGATATTGAACTAACGAAAAAGGCACGATTTAAACAATACAACTGTTACTACTACTAATACAACTATTAATATCCCTACTACTACTACTCCCAACATTTTACTACTACTAGTGCTACTGCCACTACAACTCTTGCTGACGCTAAGGGTACTAAAATAAATTTTTCAGGGAATGGTTAGGGCAATGTTGAACTAAATCAAAACCCGCTAGCGGACGCAAGCAGGTTTTCAACTAGGCGTAACAGCACTATCTAAGGATCAGCTTAGAGCAGTGGTTCCAAACCGTTTTTTGGCCCTGCCCTGTCTAGATATTCCTAAAATCCTGATATCCCCCTTGTAATATTTACATTTTTTATTCAAAATCGTAAGTGTGTTCACTTGAAGGAAGCTTAAAATGCCAACTTGGTATCTTTTTGCGTCGTCCTCAAGGCATATTTTATGTTAACGAAACATATTGTCTGAATACAACACTTTTTTTTACAATGTATAACATTATTGCAATACCATCATGTCACTCTTTTACTCTTTAAATGCATTTGAATGTGACAACATTCACATGATTTTTTCTCAAAATTAAGGCTCTAATGTATAGTCTGCCAAAGGGCGCACGTCCTGCCCATGACCCACCAAAGTATTACTATGCCCCACTGGTGGGGCCTTCGCTCCAAATTGGGAATCAGGGGCTTGGGTATTAAGTTCAAGGTTTCAGAGCATTTTGAGGAAAATGTTGAAATAAATCAAACGCTGCATGTACATTCGGGTTATCAAAGGAGTGTATCAGCAATATCTCAGCAACACCTTAACAGAAATTGGTCATACTTACTCGCGCCATTTACCCGTGCCGCAGCCATTTAAACATTTGCCTCTCAATTACTTGGACTATCTGTCTTGGCTTTTCTCTTTCTACAATTAGCCATGTCTTTATGCAACCTACTGCAAAATACTTGATAACTTCAATTCAATTTAAGGTTGCTAATTTAAGGCTTTCAGGGCTATTAATATTGCTACCACTTTCACTCCTATTGAACTAAATTAAAACAGTTTAAGTTCCCCCAGGTTGTCAAAATGGCATAGTCAGGATATCTTTGGACTGAAATAGGGTAAAAAGCACAAACTTTCAGGGAAAGTTTATGTTGCTGCAAAACTAAATCAAAAGCTAATATGTGTAGGCTGGTTGTCAATAGAAAGTATCAGCAATATCTTAAGCGGGGTTGACGGTGTAGAATTATAACTTTCATTGCTACAACTATTGCTACTGTTGAACTAAATAAAATAAATCAAAAACTAACTCAAATAGAATGTGTGACTGTTTTGCCAGAAATTCCAAGAGGAACAGTCACATTCATTGCTCCTACTAAACAGATAGTATGTCATCTTGAAAATTATGACTGGTCTGCTCCCTTTTCTCCAGCACAATCTACAAAGGGAATAGTTCCAAATATTTTTAGCCCTCAGGCTTCATGAAGCACTACATATACGGGGTCCTACGGGGTTTGCATATACGTCCTACGGGGTCCTACATATACAGGGTTTCAAATATCTACAGCCAAGTGCTTCATAAATGGTCAATACAGCCATTAAATAAAGTTTATCCCGATTGTAGATCCAATGGGATATAGAGTCGCTCTGTTATATTTCGATGTTATATTTCGAAATTTCTGTTATATTTCGATATTTTGATACCAGTTGAAGTTTGTCAGGGGAAATGCTGCTTTTGTTTAACCTTTCAGTGCTGAAAAAATGCGAGAAAAAATATGAGAAAAGTGCATCCAGGTTGTCGAAATGGTATAAATAAAATGTCTTAAAAACACAATAAGTATTTTTAGGGAAATTTGAGGGGTGTAAGATTAAAACAAAAGACACTATTCGAATTCTGAATGTCAAAAATGTGTCTTTGTAATGTCCCAGCAACAGCTAGGAGTGTTACATTGGATCTTTCAGAGCAAAGTTTCTAAAAGTAAAATTTTCAGAGAATTTTGGGTTGCGTTTTGAGAAAAAATCAAAACGCCCTAAATACATAAGAATTTCAAATGGGGTTATCGGCAATATTTCAGGAACTGCTGTGAGAATTAAGTTGAATCGTTCATGGCTAATCCAATTGCTACTTGTGCTGCAATTCCTACCACTACTACTGCGACTACTTACGACTGTGACTGCTTGTGTTTGTGACCACCTGCGACTGCAAAAACTTGTGACTCCAACTACTTGTGACTTTGGCAGTGACTACTCGGAACTACGATTTGACTACATGCGACTTGAACTACAACAACTACTTGTGTCTGCAGTTACTTAAAACTGCGACTAAAACTGCTTGCGAATGTGCATACATGATACGGTGACAGTAATTGCTTTTGACTACTATTGTGACTACTTGGAACTGCAGCTGCGGTTAAAGGCGACTTCGACGGGGTGTATGAGCAACTGTGACTATTTGCAACTTTTATTGCTGCTGCAATTACGGCTGTTACTGCTACTACTACTATTGAACTAAATCAGAAGAGTTTAAGTGCATCCAGGCTGTCAAAATGGCACAGGTCCAACATCTCAGGAATGGAATATTGTATAAAATGAAACTATCAGGCAAAGCTGAGGGGGATGTAAAACTAAATAAAATAAATTATGTGAATCAAGATCGTCAATAGAATTGAGTGTGCAATATCCCAGGAAAAAACTCGGGACATTACGAAAATTTTTCCTTGTGTTCGTCAATCCAAACCAATATAATGCAAGTATTATTATAAACTGTTGCAATTATTTCTCCAAGATATAAATAGAATGCCAAACCACCACAAAGAGCTATGCCTTCTAAAGACTAAAACATTATTTGCGCTTTGCTGAAAATGACCGTCATTTGGACCGTCATTTGGAGCTTGAAAACACTTGGAGCTTGAAAACATTTGGAGCTTGAAAATGACCGTCATTTGGAGCTTGAAAACACAATAAAGTTTTAACGTAATATAATTGAAAACAAAATCCATTAAATATTTTTTCTTTTTTAACTAAACAAATCCAAGCTATTAAACTTTTAGGAATGAATTTCAGTATCTACTCATTTTCAGTTCGAACTTGCTATTCACTGCAATTATTGTTCGTTGAGTTTCATTTACTTATGGATGGTGATTTATGGTAGGCTTTACGCTTGAAAAATTATTTGACTTTATTTTTGCTCATTTTTAGTTTAATTTAGCTCCTTAATTTTCTCGGAAAAATTTCTTTTCTAGAAAGAGTTTTATAAAAATTATTTTTTACCGAAATGTCGTTGGTATTTTAATTAAAAACTCATTAGATTGCTTAAATTGAAGCTACTGTTTAACTATTTAAATGAAAAGGCAGATTCAGATGTGCATCTCAGCACTACAAAAACCCCTAATGAATTCCAATTTAAATTCAAAATCCAACTTAAATTCAACACCTGAACTAAAAGGTGTAATGGAAGTTAACAAGTCCATGAAAGGATTATTTCTCAACATAAATAATAAGTCTACTTTTAACTTTAGTCTCGTTCTAACTGAGACAGAGGTGATTTAATTTCACATTTGATTACTTCAGTGTTTGTACCTGAAGCAACTGAGTTATATATTTTATTTTATTGCTATCGGCGTGAGTTTGACCTGTATTTTGCGAGAGTTAGCGTGATTGCCTGTATATAGTAAATTTTCGGGAGTGCTTGAACTAGCCACTTGCACAAAGCTTGTTTAGGGGTAATAATGACCAATAAATTTATTTGATAATTTAGTTGGACAAGGAGACTCGAAAAAAACTGGTATTTTGTACCCACGCCCCCCCTCGCGTATCCCTGAATTGAACTATTATGCATTATTTTCTTATTATGTTTTGGATTTAATCATTTTAGGTTTCCTATTTCTGTTTTTTAACTTCTCTTCCTACTTTCATCCTTTTTCTTATGAACCTCCTGTTCTTTCTGGGTCCCACATATAATCAAGATATGCGAAAGGGTCACGCTATTGTCTCTTTTCTTATACTGAACTTTAAAAAGAAAACAATTTTTTCAACTGGAAGTAAGGAGGAACATTAAAACTTAAAACAAACAGAAATGTTTACGTTTATGAAAGGGGCTGCCCCCTCCTGAACACCTTGCCCTTCACCTCTTCACAACACATTATTTTTTTTACGAACCTCCTGTTCTTTTTGGGTCCCACCTATGCTGAATATATTCGAAAGGGTCACGCTATTGTCTCTTTTTTTGTATTGAATTAAAAAAAACAAGTTTTTTTGAACTGAAAGCAATGGACAACATTAAAACTTAAAACGAAAGGAAAACTTTACGTTTATGAAAGGGGCTACCCCCTCAACACCTTGCTCTACACCTCTTCACAGCACAAGCTTCTTTTACGAATCTCCTGCTCTTTTTGGGTCCCACCTATGCTGAAGATATGCGAAGGGGTCACGCTATTGTCTCTTTTCTTGTATTGAATTAAAAAAAAATAAAAGTTTTTTAAACTGAAAACAATGAGCAACATTAAAACTTAAAACGAACGGAATTTTTTACATTTATGAAAGGGGCTGCCCCCTCCTCAACACCTTGGTCTTCACCTCTTCACAACACAAGCTTCTTTCACAAACCTCCTGCTCTTTTTGGGTCCCACCTATGCTGAAGATACGCGAAGGGGTCACGCTATTGTCTCTTTTTTTGTATTGAATTAAAAACAATTCAACTGAAAGTAAGGAGCAACATTAAAACATAAACCGAACAGAACCTTTTTACGTTTATGAAAGGGGCTGCCCTCTCCTCAAAACCTTGCCCTTCACCTCTTCACAACACATGCTTTTTTTTACGAACCCCCTGTTCTTTTTGGGCCCCACCTATGCTGAAGATATGCGAAAGGGTCACGCTATTGTCTCTTTTCTTGTGTTGAATTAAGAAAAAAAACAAGTTTTTTTTTCAACTGAAAGTAAGAAGCAATATTAAAACTTAAAACGAACGGAAATTTTTACGTACATGAAAGAGGCTGGCCCCTCCTCAACACCTTGTCCTTCACTTCTTTACAACACATGCTTTTGTTACGAACCTCCTGTTCTTTTTGAGTTCCACCTATGCTGAAGATATGTGAAAGGGTCACACTATTGTCTCTTTTCTTGTATTGAATTAAGAAAAAAACAAGTTTTTTTTTCAACTGAAAGTAAGAAGCAATATTAAAACTTAAAACGAACGGAAATTTTTACGTATATGAAAGAGGCTGGCCCCTCCTCAACACCTTGTCCTTCACTTCTTTACAACACATGCTTTTGTTACGAACCTCCTGTTCTTTTTGAGTTCCACCTATGCTGAAGATATGTGAAAGGGTCACACTATTGTCTCTTTTCTTGTATTGAATTAAGAAAAAAACAAGTTTTTTTTTCAACTGAAAGTAAGAAGCAATATTAAAACTTAAAACGAACGGAAATTTTTTACGTACATGAAAGAGGCTGGCCCCTCCTCAACACCTTGTCCTTCACTTCTTTACAACACATGCTTTTGTTACGAACCTCCTGTTCTTTTTGAGTTCCACCTATGCTGAAGATATGTGAAAGGGTCACACTATTGTCTCTTTTCTTGTATTGAATTAAGAAAAAAACAAGTTTTTTTTTCAACTGAAAGTAAGAAGCAATATTAAAACTTATAACGAACGGAAATTTTTACGTACATGAAAGAGGCTGGCCCCTCCTCAACACCTTGTCCTTCACTTCTTTACAACACATGCTTTTGTTACGAACCTCCTGTTCTTTTTGAGTTCCACCTATGCTGAAGATATGCGAAAGGGTCACGCTATTGTCTCTTTTCTTGTATTGAATTAAGAAAAAAACAAGTTTTTTTTTTCAACTGAAAGTAAGAAGCAATATTAAAACTTAAAACGAACGGAAATTTTTACGTACATGAAAGAGGCTGGCCCCTCCTCAACACCTTGTCCTTCACTTCTTTACAACACATGCTTTTGTTACGAACCTCCTGTTCTTTTTGAGTTCCACCTATGCTGAAGATATGCGAAAGGGTCACGCTATTGTCTCTTTTCTTGTATTGAATTAAGAAAAAAACAAGTTTTTTTTCAACTGAAAGTAAGAAGCAATATTAAAACTTAAAACGAACGGAAATTTTTACGTACATGAAAGAGGCTGGCCCCTCCTCAACACCTTGTCCTTCACTTCTTTACAACACATGCTTTTGTTACGAACCTCCTGTTCTTTTTGAGTTCCACCTATGCTGAAGATATGTGAAAGGGTCACACTATTGTCTCTTTTCTTGTAGTGAATTAAAAAAAAAAGTTTTTTCAACTGCAAGTAAGGAAGAACATTAAAACCTACAACGAACGAACAGAAATTTTTACATATACGAAAGGAGTTGCCCCCTCCTCAAAACCTCGCTCTTCACACCGAAGTTTATTAATACTTTAAAAAAAGCTTCTTATTGTTCTAACTAATTAAAAAAAAAAACTTTATCCACATAATAAGTTTTTCAAGGCAAAATAATGAACTCCATTAAACCGAAAATGGGCAAAAATAGAATCAAATAATCTACCAAGCGTAGATTCGACAAAAAACAGAATCAACAAATAAATGAAACCCAAACTGAACAGAAATTACAATCAAACAGTTCGTGGTAACGAACTGTAAGGAGCGACCCGGCAAATAGTAACCGAAACTCTAAAAAACGGAATTTTGATACCAATAGAAACATCAGAAGAATTAGATTTTTATGCTGATTTCAAATATATAAGTTTCATCAAGTTCAGTCTTACCCATCAAAAGTTACGTGCCTGAGAAAATTTGCCTTATTTTCAAAAAAGGGGGAGGCAACTCCTAAAAGTCATAGAACTTTAATGAAAATCACACCATCAGATTCAGCGTATCAGAGAACCCTGCTATAGAGGTTAGAATATCGTGAGAGGGCTCATTCGAACGGAAAGGGCTAAGTGACCCAAAAAAATTGGAGGGCAACATGGCCCCCTCCCACGCTCATTTTTTTCCCGAAGTCACCCAATCAAAATTTCGAGATAGCCATTTTGTTCAGCATAGTCGAAAATTTAATTAATATGTCTGTAAGGATGACTTAATCCCCCCACTGTTCACGGGGGAAGGGCTGCAAGTTATAAACTTTGCCCATTGTTTACATATAGTATTGGTTATTGGGAAGTACACAGGTGTTTTCAGAAGGAATTTTTTTTTAGTGGGGGGTCGGGGTCATAGTAGGGGTTAAGGGGGAGGATCTTTCCATGGAGGATATTTCCTTGGGCGAAGGGACATTTCTATGAAAGGGGCGCGCAGATTTCCCAGCATTATTTAAAAAACGATCAGAAATTAGATAAAAAAAACAAGTTTTTTTTTTCAACTGAAAGTAAGAAGCAACATTAAGACTTAAAACGAACAGAAATTATTACGTATATGAGGGGGTTTGCCCCCTAGTCAATACCTCACTCTTTACGCTAAAGTTTTTTTTAGTGCTTTCAAAAGAGCTATCTACGAGTATTCTAATTAACCTGCCTTTGTGATTCAGGGGTTTTTGATTCGAACAAAATTCGAACTTTTGCGTAAAGAGCGAGGTATTGACTAGGGAGCAAACTCCCTAATATACGTAATAGAAACATACGAATAGAAATTCGTTACGTAAGTTAATTCGTAAGTTACGTCAGAACAAAATTTCGAGAAAGCCAATTAGCCAAAAAAAGGAAAATTAATATGAGAATTTCGTTTTAATTATTCATGTACGGTGAGCCAAAATCAAAGCTGCATTAATTCAAAAACGTTCAGAAACTAACTAAAAAAACAAGTTTTTTTTTTAACTGAAAGTAAGGAGCGACATTAAAACTTAAAACGAACAGAAAATTATTCCGTATCTGAAATGGGTGTCCCCTCCTCAACTACTCGCTCTTTACGCTAAAGTTTGACTCTGTCTCACAACTTTATTTTTTAAACAATAAAAAACTTTAGCGTAAAGAGCGAGGCGTTGAGGAGGGGACAGCCCCTTTCATATACGGAATAATTTCTGTTCGTTTTAAGTTTTAATGTCGCTCCTTACTTTCAGTTAAAAAAAAACTTGTTTTTTTTTAGTTAATAAATAGCAAAGTCAAACTCAAAATGAGCAAAAATTAACATGATTAGGCTTCACAGCCCTATGCCTTCTCAAGGCTAGAACATAATTTGCACTTTACTGAAATAAAATACAAATGAATGTAAAATACAAATAAAAAATGAGTGTGTCAGTTTAGTATACATATACTTATATTTAATCATTAAAATCTTAGTAATTTTTCATTTATTAAAGTTATAAAAGTGAAAACGTTTAATTTTTTACCAGAGACACAACCCAGGGAAAGGACTGTAAGTTATGCCCTGGTCGCATATAAGGTTTTTATGGAATGGGTTGGGTTGTCGTATAAACTTCAGATGGGGCTCATTTGATTTGAAAATGGAAGTTATAGTTCCTTTTTTAAGAGTCAAAGGTGATTTGAGAGCAACCAGCCTCCTCTCCCAACGTCCATCATTTCCCAAAAACCAACATCCAAGTAAAGTTTTGAGAAAATTTTTTTCACCATTGTTGAAAGGTTCAGTAATTATGCGTTTGGGGATGTAAACCCCTCCCTCAAGTTCTCAGAGCAAGGGCTGTAAGTTAGGCCATTTGATAATTGTTTAAATATAGTGTATGCTGTTGGAAAAGGTATGTATCTTTGACTACTGTTTCCCAAAATACGAAGGGCATTAAGGTGAGTCTTTCAAGGAATGCTGAGGGGAGTGTTGAACAAAATCAATGCATGGTATGTGTATTTGGTTTGTCAAAAGGGCGTAACTTAGGAATGACTGAGTATATCAATTTTGAAATTTAAGGAAATGATAAGGGAGATGATCTACTACTACTACTACTACTAAAAACTCACCGCAGCACCAAGCCGCCTGAGGCCAACACAGCTACGTACGCTCCTCTTCCACCCCAATCTATTCAAAGTCTCCCTTTTTACACCCGCCCACGAAGTTCCCATTTCCTTTAAATCTTTCTTTATGACGTCCTCCCACCCCAGACGGGGGCGACCTGCTTTCTGTTTAGCCCTAGATGGTTGGCCGAATTCATTCGGTGCGGAGCTTTGTGTGCGTAAGAGGTGATTGCTGTACCATTTCAAGGCGCTGGCTGGATACTGTTTATTTTGGCATTGTTTGAAAGCGGGCCCCTCTGGTTTTTTATTCTCTGAAGAAAGGGGCCCTTGCGAGTAAGTTTTCGTTCTATGGATTTTTTAGAGGAGATTTAACACATATGCAGGAATTTATTGTTAGTAATAAGGAATTTAAATATGACGTCTCTTACAAAGGATTATTTCGATCAGAAGCATCAAGAGCTTATGCAGTTGGTGGCTAATCTGGAACAAGGAATTCATGCTCCCCGCCAGGAAAATTCCCAATTACGGCAGGAAAATTGCGTTTTGAAATCAGAGTTAATCAATATAAAAAAGTCGTGCCTGCAATCGGAGCTTGCATCTAAAAGACAGAATCTTCTACTTCACGGTATTCCCGTTGTGTCTGGGCAAAGTGCAGAAACTGCTGTTCGCGAGCTTTTGACTGATATCGGGTTAGCAAATGCTGACGCTATTCCATTTGTGAAGTGCTATCGTTTGAACAGTAATAGAAAGAAAGGGGCTTCAACTAGGTCTTCTGCTAGGAATAAGATTGAGCCTATTATAGTCACGCTGACTAGCATTACTGACAAGGATGATATTATGCGGAACTATGGAAAGCTCAAAGGATCTCGTAATAGTATCAGTTGCGATTTACCTCGAGACCTAGCACGTCGGCGTAAAGAACTTTTAGCGTACGGATATAGTATACGCACTTCTGCTACTCCGTCAGTGAAGGTGGCCGAAACCAGAGTTATGTCAAAAGGGACTAACATTTGGCTTGAATCTAAGAAAAATTTGAAAGTTAAGAACTGAACGCGTGTAGAGGATACTTGTTTTGATCCGTTTATGATCTCTGTTAGTGCGTCTAACGCGGTCATCCCTTCACGTTTGAATGAGGAATGATTTTTGTTCGTTTATTTCATTGTGTTATTTCATCAGGTTCCTTCTTTCCTTTTTTTTTTTTTTTTTTTTTTTTTTTTTTTTTTTGGTATAATTATATTTTAATTGTCATATTTATTATAATATGTTTGTGGTCCTGCGTGTGTGTGGATCTCCCGGATGATTTCATCGATGATCCCTTTTCCTCTTTTTTTGTTCTTCTTTTATTTCTTTTTTTGTCTCTCCATTGCTCCTTACTTTGGATTCAGTTGTTTTGGGTTTACTTTTGTTTTTCAGTTTCATGTGTGCACAAAAATGAGTTCAGCGTTACTTCTGCATAGATGCCATAGCTCTGCTGTGATGTCGTTAACCTTTGGTCTGGTGAGTTTGGTCGCGGAGCGGATCTACCATCCACCGTAAGTAAAATGATTAATTCTTTTGGTGACCAGGGTGATGTCAACTCTTGGGGGGAACGTTTTGTTGAGTTACAAAATAATCCTTTAGATATAGAAAGTATAATTAATAATTCAGTTGGAAGTAGAAATATGAATTATAATGATCCTAAATCGGTTATTGAGAGTAAATATGTTTCGCAATTAAATGGTTCTGCCTCTTCTAAACAAGATGGTATTTTCTCTGTGCTACACCTAAACATTCAGGGACTTTGCTCCTCTTTTGATGAGCTGAAACGGATCGTCAGTGGTGGAACTCCGGATGTTATTGGATTATGTGAAATTTTCCTGGATCCAAAAAAGGATATGCTTTTAGATATCCAAAGATTTAGGATGGAGAGGATGAACCGGAAACAGATGGCGAAAGGTGGCCTTGTCCTGTATATTGCCGATCATCTTGTATATAATTTCCGAAGTGATTTGAGTAGAAATGAAGAAGGAATCTTTGAATCCATTTTTATTGAGATTAAGTGAGGTTGTAAGGATTTAGTTGTCGGTTTGCTTTACAGATCCCCTAGTGGATCTATTCCTTCGTTTATGAAAATTCTGGAAGAGGTTTTGGACTTAGTCCAAAAGCATCCTTGCGAACTAATCCTTATGGGGGATTTCAACCTTAACCTGCTGGATCAAAATTCTGCTTCGGCTGCAGATTTTTTGTCAATGATGCTTTCTGCGGGAACTCTACCTTCAGTTTGCATACCAACCCGAGTTACTGAGATGCATGCATCACTTATTGATAATATTTTTTCGTCACTAGATGCCTTAGATAATTCGCTGATGGTTAGTGATATTTCTGATCATTTCCCTGCTATTTCATGATATAGGACTGCTGATCGATCGCAGCGTAAAGCTTCGCCATCTAATCTCCCATTTTTCCGTTTTGGTGTCTGTGAGATCAGTCTACTTAAATCTCGTTTGACTGATCAGCCATGGGATAGTTTGGATTCTGAATCGGATTTTAACCGCTCTTTTGATTTCTTTTATGATTCAGTAAAAGAAGGTATCCTAGAAGTTTGCCACCAGAATCCAGCGCCTCATACCTCGAAAAGGATAGTACTGCTGAATCCGTGGATGACTCCAGGTCTCCATAAAAGCTGGAAAAGGAAAAATTATCTGTGGAACCTATACAAGGTTTCGTCATCTGCTTCTCATCATCAGCGGTTCAAGGCCTATAGGAGTATATTTAATTCTCTGTGTCGGAAGGCCAAATCTCAGTATTATCACAGGAAATTTTCTGAGTGTGGAAAGGATGTTGGGAAGACATGGAAAATTATTAATTCTGTACTTAGACATACTCCCCCTCCGCCTTCAGTTCCAACAACGCTGATAGTCGGTGGTAAAATTGTCCAAGGAGAAGAAAATGTTCAGCTAGAGCTTACGTCTTATTTTGCTAATATAGGAAAGACGACTGTTTCCTCTGTGAGCTCTACAACTCCTCGTTGTGATTTCAGAGACTATCTTGGACCCCCCATGTTTAAAGTCAATGGTCTTGAACCCTGTTTCTGAGTTTGAGGTAGCTCGGATCGTAAATGCACTTAAAGGTTCATCGTCTTCAGGGCCAGACAGAATTCCTACCAGGGTTATCCGTGCCGTACTGCCTGCTATTCTGTCACATTGACTAAGCTTGTCAATCTGTCTTTCGAGAAAGGAATTTTTGCCTGAATCACTCAAGCGAGCTAAGGTTATAGTGCTGTATAAAGGTGGGTCCCGGAGTGATCCTGCTAATTATAGGCCAACTTCTCTTCTATCTGTTTTCAGCAAAATTTTTGAGAAAGCTATGCTATACAGGCTTCTAAGTTGTCGTGATGTCTAAAATTTTTTCCAAGATTTCCAGTTCGGATTCCGAGCGAATCACTCTACAGAGCATGTTTGCGCATCTCTCTTGAATTTCATTCATTCGGCAATAGATTTTGGTCTTATCCCGGCAGCTTTATTTTTGGATGTTCGTAAAGCTTTGATTCTTTGACTCATCAGATTCTTCTTGGAAACTATCGCATATTGGTATAAGATCAAATGCTTTCTCTTGGTTTGAATCATATCTTTCTGGTAGACTTACCTCAATTGATCCGCTTTTCCGGAGCCCTTCTGAAGTAGAATATGCCGTCCCCCAGGGATCTGTTCTTGGCCCCGTTTTATTTCTGATTTACGTCAATGATCTGATTTCAGCAGTCAAGAACACCAGTCCTCTAGTATGCTGCAATCTGTGTCATCCAGATGTTCCTTCGTGTCCCAATGCTACTTCTAATGAAGATTACCTCGTTGCTTTTGCTGACGACAGCACTTTTGGGACTCTAGGGAAGACGAAATGTGATATCAGGTCTAACCTGGTGGCAATATTCGAGAGAGTAGTTTCATGGTTTGAGGCGAATTACTTGACCTTGAATGTTGCCAAGTCACATTTCTTATTTTTTCTCGAATTGGTGTAGCTTTCCCTCAACTGACACAGTTTCAGGTGTCACAAGGCTCCTTGTGTAGACCAAAGAATCGGTTGGTCCGGTTTCTTGGTATCCTGCTTAATGAGAACCTTTCGTTTAGACACCATATAGCCATGATTAGGGTTAAGGTGTCACGGAGTTTGGGTGTCATTCGAAAACTCAAACACACCTTTTCCTGGATCTATTCTGAAGCTTCTTTTTTCTGCCTTGTCCAGTCATATGTCTCTTATTGTCCCATAGTATGGATGTCTACTTTTCCTTCTACACTGCGGTCGCTTTCTGTCATGTATAAAAAAAAACACGGCGTCTGGTTATGGACACCAACCGTTCTTCACCAAGACCGCTTCTAAATCTACAGTCTATCTACATTCTTTCTTGTGCTTCTTTTGTTTTTCATCACCTTCATGGCAATATTCCAAAATCTCTTCAAAAAACTCCTCAGTTTATTTCTGATTCAGCTCCATATAACCTTCGTTCGTCACATAATATCTGCATTCCTCCTACTCCCACTGTGCGGTCAGATTTCAATCCCCTCATCGCTTGTCATCAGGTTTGGAACTCCCTGCCTTCTTCAGTACAGAAATGCCACTCGTTTGGCACTTTCAAGAGGATTCTTAAGGACCATTTAGTTAAGAATCAAACAGAATAGTTTTTTTTTTTTTTTTTTTTTTTTTTTTTTTTTTTTTTTTTTTTTTTTTTTTTTGGAGTTGATGTCCCCTGAATGTTTAGTTTTGTTATATGGGGGTCTTCTCTGCGCTATGACTCCCAGGCCTCAGGTATGGTCTCTTTTTAATTTTATATGTTGTTTGGCGATTGATTTCTTTTTTATGGTTGTTTGGATATATTGTATTTTCTTTTTTTTCTCATTCCCCCTTGTATCCCTGGCCATGGAGCCTTTCGAGGGGAATTAGGAGTGTTGTGATTGGATTGTGTATGTATTGTGGAATACAAACTCTGAACTCTGAACTACTATTACACTACTACAATCACTTATCACTACAATCACAATCACTACAATCACAATCACTACAATCACAATCACTACAATCACAATCACTAGAATCACAATCACTAAAATCACAATCACTACAATCACCCTACTACAATCACTAAAACTACTATTTCTGTAGCGGGTACTACTAAGGCTGTGGATATTGAAATGAACACCTGTGGAAACGTGAGGGGAAAGTTGAACTAAATCAAACCATACTATGTGCATAGAGATTGTTGATACGGACGTATCAGCAATATTTTGGAACGGCTTATCGTATCAAGAGGAAATTTCAGGGGTATCATGAGTGGGATATTCAATTGACCAAAAGGCAAAATGCACCTGTTACTACTGCTATTAATACTGCTGCTACTACTGTACTACTACTACTGTGTCTCGGGGAGGGGGTGTCAATCCTGGAGGCATTGTTATGCTCTTGGGCTTTGTAACAACCCCAAAAGCCTTGTTATATGATCTTTGGACTATTTTGAATAACACAGCTATCTCAAAATTCCTAGGGGGCTGCTCCCTCCTCAACACCTTGCTTTTTATGCTAAAGTTTAAATTTTGTCCCACTTTTTTAATAATGACTCCTGGAACACAAGGGCCGTTTCATTAAAACAATAAGACGATTTTTTTAAAGGTCTAAAAAACTTTAGCGTAAAGAGCGAGGTGTTGAGGAGGGGGCAGCCCCCTTTATATACGTAATAATTCCTGTTCGTTTTAAGTTTTAATGTTGCTCCTTACTTTCAGCTAAAAAAAAACTTTTTTTAAATTTATTTCTGATCGTTTTTGAAATATTGCTAGGACATCTGGAAATTTATTTAATAACGCGAAAAGGTCCCAGGTACTTAGTCGTTAGGCTATACTATGAATTTGGAAAAAAAAAATTGTCACATAATGCTTTTAAAATACCAGCAGGCGATTCATTCATTTGCTTGACATTACTTTAGGCACTCATTAACTTCATCATTTCGTGAGGAAACTGACTGCTGTTATCTTAAGTCTCAAATCGACTTCAACATTCTCAAAATTATTCTAATTCACATTCATTAAAATATTCTAATTCACATTCTTCAATTTGTCACGCTATGGGGGCTGGTGACACTGAACATGAACCGATGGTGTCCCCTAGTTTAACAAACGAAAGTTTATCACTGAACATCATCGCATTTATAAAGCCTGTTCGTTTTGTAAGTGTTTGTGTGATATTAATCAATGTACATAAACAAAAGTTGACTATTCACTGTCCCTTGCCATGAAACCGGACAAATGGGATGATGTCACGCTGAAATCAGAGTCATCATCATAAATCCTCTGGAATGATCATTGCTGTTCGTGGATAGAAAATATGATTTTTCAAATTGTAACTGGTCGTTGTTGTTTCGCTGAAAAATTGATTTATGTCATCTTCCGACGGTGTTGTCTCATCTGAGGGTAAGAATCAGGTCTGCGGAGTTTATAGTGGTTGACTACTTTAAGAGGTAAAACTTAGTTTTTCCTAAGTCGGGAGTCGATATGATCTTCAGCTTGTGACTGGCTATTTCTGTTCGTTGAAAGATCGATTCTTTTACATTTCCCTGCTATTGTCTCATCAGGAGGTAAGAACCAAGACTGAAAAGTCCGGAGTCGATACTGCTACCAGTAATGAAAATTTAGGGGCAAGGTTGGATCCAGGATTTTTTTTTTTGGGGGGGGGGGGGGGAGGGGGCAAAATAGGATGATCCAATAAACCTGCGGTAGGAGCAAGTTTAATTAACGCAAATTTGCGTTAATTAAGTAAATTACGCTACTTTAGATTACGTTAGGGAGGCACCCCACCGCCCCCCGTATCCGCCACTGTTTAGGGGAGGAGGAAGCTTGTCGTTTTTTCTTCAATCGCTTCAATTTAAATGTCAAAAAAGACATTTTTCGATAAAAATACCCCTCCCCTCCCCCAAACAGGTATAAAAATTCCTTCCAGTGGCGTCAATTTATGAAAAATCTGGGGGAAGGGGTATATTTTCAAAATCTTGGTGGGGGTAAATATGTAAGTTTTTTCTGTTTCTTAATGAAAAAAAAAACACATAAAAGTATTTTTTTTACAGCTTAGGGGAACGGAAGGAAAAAACCTCTAAATTCTGATAATTTTCAATTCATTCTTAATGGGGCAACAGCCCCCTAACGGGCTTTGTGGGGGAAATATTCCATATCGCATTGACCAGAACAAACTCTAGTGAAAAATTGAGAAACTTAGCCCTAAATAAATTTTTTGAGGCTTCATTTGCCCCTTCGACCCGCAAAAACATTCACCGATTTCCCCTCTGTCAGTTGATACGCAACTAAACGTATTATTTAGCCGTTGGTAGTACAGCCTTTAAGCTACATTTACAAATGATTTCTTTCTAATGGACGGTATAAATGTTTAGGGGCAAATGCGGCGTCACATGGCAGCATGGTTTTCTGAAACAAGGGGGCTATTTATAGTTTTTAGACAGCTGTAGACTGATTGCCCATCTCATAATTTTGCACGGTAGCATTTAGATCTAGTTGGGGCAAAAATCTTTGTCTTGCAGCACAAAGTTGAATAAATCAACACTTTACTGCGCGCGATTTCTTTTGCAGCTTGAAAAGGACACTAACAAAGTTAAATTTCTCTTCAAATGGGCTATTTCCCACCTTTGTATGACTAATGAATCAGAACGTTCGTTCACTCGAGGGAGAAGAATGTCGCCTGGCTCAGTCCACAAATGGGCCACCGGCTAAAATCTAAATTTTGTGTAGGAAAAGAAAGCTCTGGCAAAGGATTATAGGATAGGCAGAATTTGATTGTTTAGTTTTTATTCAAGAATCCTCCCTTTCTTCAAATTATACTAATTTTCTTATGTTAAAAACGTTTAATGGGAGAATTTAATCTTAATGAATTTTACATATCTCAGGAACCATGATAAAAAGTAAATTGTTTGATATTGGCTATACATTATAACCAAAATGTATTTTTGAGTTTGGGTTACGACTAGTCTAGCTTATTCTTTACTTATAGATTGTTACCATGAACTGCTAAGACGTTTGAGGAACAAAATCATCACCAAGGCATTGCCATACTTAAAAGTATTAGAGACAGTAAAATTTAATTTTTGATTGTTTAAGTTGGTCAAGTGGAACATTTCACAACCATAAATATATATATATACACACATAGATCTATATATATATATATATATATATATATATATATATATATATATATATATATATATATATATATATATATATATTATATATATATATAATATATATATATATATATATATTATATATATATATCAAGAAAACTGTGGCTTTCCTTTAAAGATTGACAGATCGTTAATACCTGAATTTTCACGAACAAAAGCTTTTTCAAATTTAACTTATTAATTTTGCTTATTTATTTAACAGTTCAATATGGCAACACTGATACAAATGTGATATTCCAATAAAAATTTCATTATTTTAAAACAACTAAAAGACATATCTTCGAAAAAGTTGATTTTCAGATATGAGAAGATAAAATTTTATTATTATTAATCCACCAACGTTTTTAATATACTGTATATAAAAAACATGAAACACATGGTATATTACTTAAGATGTTCCAATTAATATTTATACAAACATAGCGCCTTCTAAACATTACCATTCCCTGAAAATAAAAGCAAGTGGACCAAATGTAGTTAATTTTAGACCCATTTAAATAAATGGTAATTTGTGTTAATAAAGAAAAATTTTTTCATTAATAAAGGAATTTTTTTTTAATTTGGCCTGCTTTGCTGGGTGTATCATAGTGAACTTTAATAGACCTAAAGTGCGTTCGGGGGGATGAGTAGGTGTTTTTTATATTCTTGGTGCTTTAGATATAGAGCGATTTGATGTGTTTCAGATTCTGAAATAAATATTTCCTTTGCCTATTATAGGCATACATAAAACACAGCGTTGAAAAGTGGCAACCGCAAACTGCTAGACATCAGTGTTTGCCATTAAGTTGCTGGTAAATAAAACTTGCTTTGGGTGTAGCAGTTTGTGGTTTGTCCTCTATGGCGGTGTCTTTTATTGTAGCAAAAAACATTTATGTGGCTTAGTCAACTGCGAAATTTGGCGACAGGATGTTCTGGTAGTGCTCAATTACATGATGAGTTATGCAAAGTTTCTCTACTGTTGCGCATAAACATGAATTTAAGCATAAAGCAAGTAATTATCAGCATTTTCTCTGATTATGTTGACTCAACTAATACAATTTTTAAAATCGGTATTTTGAGGCTTTTTTTTTAGCTGGATCTATTTTAAAGAACTTTTACTAGGTGTCACTGGAATTAGAAAGAAGAAGTTGTCATGTCTTTTGTTCTTCTGCAAAAATTGTACTCAAATGGTTTAATCCGTTTTCTGATACCTCCTAGGATTCTAAAGATACATGAAACAAGCTTATCAGGAGGAGCGAACATTTCCACAGAAAGAGAGGGATTCCGGCAAATATGTCCCCTCGTAGTTTAAACCTTGCTCATTGAGCAGCTGACTTGCTCACGGAGTTTCGGAAAAGATACGTCGTGTTATTTTTTTCTCGGGGGGGGGGGGGTGTCTTTTTTGCCGGGTCTGTGGAGTTCCATATTACCTGATTTGAGTTGATTAATTGTGAAAATTGGCATCAGTTGGCATTTCTTAACTTTTTTTATTTATTTGTTTGATTGAGTTTTTTATATTTTTTCTTTTCTTTCCCCCTTTTTTCTGGACATGGAGCCCCAGCAGAGGATAAATTGTGAGATTTCTGGGGGAGGACCGGGCCCGGAGGCCCCCCCCCGCGTACTTGCCAGCTTTGGCTAGCACTTTCTGAGTTCATAAGGATATTCCTACAATCGAAAACTAAAAAACTCACTTTTTTAAATCCACTAAGAAAACTAAATAAAGCTCAACTTATAATGATGTCATAAGAGAGCCGAACACCCAAGCCGCCAACTAGTGAATAAAGGGCAGCAACAAAGATTCAAATCAAACAGTTCGTGGTAACGAACTGTAAGTAAGGAGCGACCCGGCTCAATAGTAAGCGAAACTCTAAAAACCGGAATTGTGATACCCATAGATACATCAATAGAATCATATTTTTATGCTGATTTCAAATATATAAGTTTCATTAAGCTTAGTTTTATCCATCAAAAGTTACGCGCCTGAAAAAATTTGTCTTATTTTCGAAAAAAAAAAAAGGGGAAACACCCCCAAAAAGTCATAGAACTTTAATGAAAATCACACCATCGGATTCAGCGTATCAGAAAAACCCTACTGCGGAAGTTTCAAGCTCCTACCTTCAAAAATGTGGAATTTGTATTTTTGTCAGAAGAAAGATCACGGATGCGTGTTTATTTGTTTGTCTTTTTTTGTTTTTTTTTTTTTCCAGGGGTAATCGTATCGATCCAGTAGTCCTAGAATATCGTAAGAGGGCTCATTTGAACGGAAATTAAAAGTTTTAGTACCCTTTTTGAGTGACCAAAAAAATTGGAGGGCAACTTGGCCCCCTCCAACGCTCATTTTTTCCCAAAGTCACACCATCAAAATTTTGAGATGGTCATTTGTTCGGCACAGTCAAAAATCTAATAAATATGTCTTTGAGGATGGCTTAATCCCCCACAGTTCCCGGGGGAAGGGCTGGAAGTTATGAACTTTGCCCATTGTTTACATATATATTAGTTAATGGGAAGTATAAAGACGTTTTAACTTAAACTTAAACCTTTTTTTTGACGTTTTTAGACATTAAAACTTAAAACGAACAGAAATTATTCCGTATATGAAAGGGGCCGTCCCCTCATCAACGCCTTGCTCTTTACGCTAAAGTTTTTTATTGTTTAAAAAAATAAAGTTGTGAGACAGAGTCAAACTTTAGCGTAAAGAGTGGGGCGTTGAGGAGGGGACAGCCCGTTTCATATACGGAATAATTTCTGTTCGTTTTAAGTTTTAATGTCGCTCCTTACTTTCAGTTAAAAAAACTTGTTTTTTTTAGTTAATTCTCCTTCCAACGCATATTTTTATTAAGTGATTTTCTACGGTTTTTAACTTAGTGTGGTTTTCTAAGTTTGAAAAATCTAGTGCAGAGGTCTTGCTGAGTTCGCACCACTTATCTGATTTGCGGCTTCATCTTGAAACAATGTTCCTATCTTAATTAGAATAGCGGCGATAAAAAAGGGAGACATATCCCTGCTTCCTATGCGAAAAGGGATAGGACTGTAATTCTCTCGTCTGGGGTTTTCAGCTATGATGACTCCATTGGTGCAGTTTTTCTATTGATCTGATACCATTTTCGAGTTATTAAGGCAAGACTGTTCCTAGTATTTTTTTCGGGGGAGGGGGGGGGGTGAAAACAAGCTTTAATAAGCACTACACTTGCTTGTAAAATACACTTGTATGTTTTTTTCTACTTTTTTACGAGTTGGATATAAAAATGTCTAAATCAAACAGTTCGTGATAACGAACTTCAAGTAATGAACGACTCGACCCCAAAATAAACTAAACTCTATAAAAAAAAAAAGAATTTTAATAGCAATTGTTACAAGAAGATAATTCTAACTGAATATAAATCTTTAAAATTGATCAAGTTTAATGTTACCAATCAAAAGCTACGAGCCTGAGAAAATCTGCCTTTTTTCAGAAAAAGGGGAAACACAACCCTAAAAAATCAAGCGATCTTAATGCAAATCAAACCATTCGATTCAGTATATCAGGAAATTTTACTTTAGGAGTCTCAAGTTCCTATCTACAAAATGTTGAATTTGATGGGTTTTTTTTATTTCTTTGCCAGAAGAAAGATCACAGATGCTTGTTTATTTGCTTTTTTTTCTTGGGGGTGATCGTATTGAACGAATGATCATAGGAGATCAGGATATCAGAGCCCAATCGAGCAGAAAAAAAAGTTCAGTGTAATTTTTGAGGGACCAAAAAGATTGGAGGGGAAACTACCCCCCCCCCCCCCTCGTTTATCATGCCCCCCCCCCAATCAAAAAAGGTATCCGATCAGACCTTTGAGATAGTCATTGATTCAGCATAGTTGAAAGATCCAATAACTATGCCTCTGGGGATGAAATGACCCCCGCAGCCGCTGGGGAAATGGCTGTAAGTTATGCAATTAGCTCACCGTTTATATATAGTAGTCTATTTATTACTGGGAAACACAATGAATCTATTTTTCTTTGGAGAAGATTTCTGAGGGGAATTTTCCACAGGAAGAAATTTTCGTCGGAATGAAAGTTTTCGGGGGTAATTGTCCAGGATAAATTGTACATGGTGGGGGGGATTTCCTAGTATGATTTAGAAATTGAATTAAAGGTTAGAAAATTGAATTAAAAACATTTTTTTTCAACTGAAAGTAACAAGCACCATTAAAGCGTAAAATGAACAGAAACTATTGACGGGGGGGGGGGGGGGGTGTCCCTTCCTCAACCTCTGTTTTTTACGCTAAAGTTTGACGTTTTATCATAATTATTTAATAAAAATTGTTCAAACACAAAGGCCGTTGAATTTGAATGAGAAGTATTTTTAATGAACATTATGATTTTAGCGTAAAGAGTAAGTGTTAAGAAAGGGAACAATTCCCCTCATTTGGGGAATAATTTCGGATTGTTATATGTTTTATTGTTGTTATCAGATGGCATTTTTTCCTCACTTGACAGTTTTATTTTGTTTTCTTTTAACCTAATTTAAACTTTTGTTAACTATAGGATTGAAGAAATACTTAACGGTTTCTTGCCAATTCCAAATTTGTTTTCAGATTCTTCTATCACTGCAATTCTAACGTAACATTTCTTTACTTTTTTCGAAATAATGTTGCGAGAATGAAACGCCATAAATTCTAAAAAAAAATACTGAATGTGTAGCGAGAAAAACCTGAACGAATATTGCTAGTCAAACTTGATGAGAAAATCTCTTGAAAAGGTTTGAAATCACACAAAAAACTGTGATAAGAATCCCTCACTAAGCGTTACTTACAGAAAAAAGGTTAGATTATTTTGAACAATGGTGTCACTGTTTACTGTGTCTCCACTGACTTTGCAATAGGTACGTGGGAGGGGGGGGGATCTGAGTCAATCTTCTATCAGTATTGCTTATATAATTTCTTATAGTTTCTTTTAAGTTCGTTTGCTGTTGACGTTTTCTTCGGACGCATGTCCCCCCCCCCCCAAAAAAAAAATCCTGTAAAGGCACCATGTGACAACCATTCTGTTTTTCATAAAGTTAAACATTCCAAAATCTTGCCGTAAGTGACGAAGGATCCTAATACCAAAATGATCAATGTCATTTGCCCAAATTTGTCCGTGATATCGGTTAAGAAGGAATTTGTCTATTTTATCACCAGCCATCTTAAACTTGGCGTTAAAATTCAAAAAGTGGTCTTTCCATTGTCCTGATCGTGTCACATTTAAATATATGTCAGGATATCGTGTTCACATTTAAAATTTCGCTACTTTTGTCATTGTCAAGAATTTGTTTTGCAAATCTTGGCGATGGTGATAGAATCGCGACGCTTTATGGCCTTTATGAATGATTGTGGATGTACTAACTTTATAATACAAGCTGTTTTGATAGGTTGTCGTGTATACTTTCGCTTAATTTATATTAGCAGTTAAAATATTTTCAACGTTTGCCAGAGGGTGAAGCATTGAATGTTGATTTAACTTGAATCTGGATTTCAACTTAATTTGGGTACTTGTTAATTATTCAGAAAACACCCGAGAAGTGAAGTCACCAACATATGATGAAAATATAATACTTTATTAACAAAATTATGGGAACTACATGAAAAGCAGGCCGCCTAGAACATATTATATTAAATACCTAACCCCTAACCACCTCTATATATTAAATATTCAATTAGAATATACCTGCATCGTAATATTTCTCACTCAAAATAAGCAACTCGTAACCGATAGCGGAGAGACAATCCGGTTTTTGTCATAAGAACCTTAATTTGTGTTGACTTTGCAATTTCATCATTATTTTTTGGTGGGTGGGGATGGGGTAGAATTTGGAGAACGCAAGAAATTGGCAGAATATACTTAAAAATCTTCAGCTTTCTGGGTAGAGGCCAGGGGGGTAATACTCTCCCTCCCTTGTAAAAATCATTCGGTAATTCATATTTGATTCCTTGAAATAATATAAGTTCGTCAAATAATTCCAGGAATTTCAAAACTTTTTAAAAAATACACCAAAAATGGGCAAACATGTGGAAAACAAAGGAAATTATAGAAGCAATTACAGAAAAGCTTGGAGGCAATCCCTCGGATTGTTTCCTTGTTCTTCATTCTAATCACTAGGTAATATGCAACTGTTGAGCCTTCACTTTAAACCAGCAGCACGAATACACAAAAGAAAAGGATTCACGGATTCTTTTTTTTTAATTCTCAAAATTTGTTTTTCTCAAAAAAGCTTTTAATATTAATGTCAACCTATATAATAGTTAACCTTTAGAATTGCCATTAAATGACAGAAAATATAAAGTATGAGTAGAGAGAATAATATTGTGACTCAAAAACTTCTCGTTCTTATTACCTGCTTAATGTTGAAGTAACCTGTTGTAGCACAGTTGATCGATGCTCTGCTTGCCAATAGGAGCACCAGGGTTCGATTCTCGCTGCAGCAAGGTTGGGCGAATGGGCGACAAGCTTGCTATTTGTCCCTGTAAAAACACCCAGCAACTGACACATCGACTCGAAGCCCTACGCGCCAGCAATGGCTCAGGAGGATCTCTATCCTTAATAATGGATCCTTAAATAAGGATCTTTATCCTTTATCCTTAATGTTAAAGTGCCTCCTTTTGGGGGTACTTAGCGAACAGTGAAGCGTCCTTCACGTAGTTGTCAAAAATTGTATTTTGTTTTTAATATTGTATTCTGTTACTTGCAAAAAAACGTACATACATCAATCTCCTTTCAAATGAACCCTTAAATACCCCTCTACGATGATCCAGTGCCCACTAACCATGAAGAAAAAAAAGAAAAGAAAACACATAAGTACTACGCATACAAAAAAGTATGTAAACACTTTCCTGTATGAGGTTTTAGACAATGGTGATTCCAGTGGTGCAATTTTCATTTTAATCTGACAGCGTTTTGAGAGTTTTCAGGCTATCTTTTGAAGTTCCTATGAGTTTGTTTTCACAATAAACTTTACCATTAAAATTTATCGAAATCATAGTAACTACTCCTGAAAGTTTCTAATGGTATTTTTCCCCTTGACATATTTTTTCAATTTTTTTTTAGTTTTGGTTACTATGGACTATGGCTCGTCTTTTACAAGGCTACAGTTATCACTGTAACCAGGATTTATCTAATTTTTAGCGCTTTCTTAAAAAGAAATTGATCATTAATTTAATAAAAAGAACAAGCTGAATCGAATAGTATATGCGAGAAGGTCGTAACGCAGTCATTAAGGTAATGCATCAAATACCTCAGTGTTGAAAATGAGGTAATTACCAGGACTAGCGGCATATTATCACCTGTGATGGAGCCGTGAAGCCTGTAATAAAAAAGTAAAGTAATATAAATCTTCATTAATATAAATAGTTATATATAAATTTCCAAAATAAAGAGCAGATAAGATAAAATTAACTTTTCAAAGTTAAACATCTTAAGAATACATCAAGAAAATAAGCAGCAAAAGGGGGAAAAAACAAATAAGAATGTACAGAGAAAAAAGTGTAGAGACCATCCCAGCGTGAATATAAATAAAACCAAAACTAAAAATGAATCTATAATTTGTAAGTCCCAACATCCTAACAAGGAATAATCTTCAAAACATATTGTTTCGTTGATGAAAGATTCTGTGAATTATTCCAGGCAGATTAAATTTATTTGCAATATAGGGGACTCTTAAATTAAAATTTTAATGACAAACCATAATGAAAATCTGACCCCTTTTGATTTGAGTTTATCTAATTCTGATTTAAGCACAGGAAGCTGCAGATTCTTGGAGCAAACATGGCAGAAGAAACGGATACCCCGGCAATAGCCTTATAATGGAACTAATTGCCGGATATTGGATATAATAACCCCATTGCTGTTTGTAACTTTTTAGATGAAAGCAATTTCAACCTTTCTCTCACTATAGCCCTAGAGCCCTTGTACCTTTAGCCCTTCACTTTAGCCCTTGTAACTTTCGTAACTTTTTAGATGAAAGCAATTTCAACCTTTCGCTCACTATAGCCCTAGAGAGTGGGATAGAATTATATATTTTCTTACAGCTTACTGTTTAAAATACATTCAGTCAGTCAGACTTGAAAATATCTAATACATTCTTCTTCATCTTTCGGAGTGCCCATGTTTAAAAATCCATACTTGGCCACTGGCATCAGTTCAGTGGCGGATCCAGAGGGGAGAGCGAAGGGGGTGTGCGCCTCCTAGCGTAGTCTAAAGTAGTGTGATTTACTTAATTAACTCAAGTTTGCGTTAATTTAACTTGCTCCTAACGCAAGTTTATCGGATCAGCCTATTTTGCGCCCCCCCCCCCCTAAAAAAATCCTGATCCACCCCTGCATCAGTGTAGCTTCCAATATTCTAATCTTGGTTCACAGACTCATCTTCATACTCTTCCAAACTTTTTTTTTCAACTGCGACAAAAACGTTCCGGGCCTTGGCTATTCTGTAAATAGATTATTTTAATATTACTTGCTGCTTGTAGTAATCTAAGCTTCTTGAATAGCCAATTACTTGAGAAATGAAGGGCAGTAAAAGTTTTTTTAGCCAAAAATGAACGATGAAACATTGAGGAAGTTTGGTTCCAAGGTTTCGGCAAATAATTTATCATTTAATGGCGAAGTTTCTGGAAGAATAAAACTGAAAGTAGAGTATTTTTGTTCTTTTTGTGAATGAAAATAGAGGTCAGCAATTCATCAGCCTTGGCAATTTTTATAGTCTTCACAGTAGGATAGCCAAATTTGCTGCCAGTCACATTTTCCTAAATGATCAAGCTTCATCACTATTAATTTGTTCTTCACATTTTCAATCACTGAGTCCCAATCGATCTCAAAGGTGCTAATTGCAGCAAGCCATTTTTTTCGATTAGTTTTCCGTTCTTCAATTACTTGTTTTAATTGTCCAATGTCAAGTTCGACCTTCTTTTGCTGCTTTTTTGTAAGATTTTCAAATTCGGTGTTACATAAACACTTGAAAGATTCGTAGTCATTTAGTATTTCGCTGAATTTTTGATTGAAGATCTCTTCCTCAAGTGAGGTTGTGATAATATATTTTCCGTAAATGAGAGCCATGAATATACGAGTTAGTTATAAAAGTGTTTCATAATAGGGCTAGTAATATTGCAGTTTCATTATCCATTTTTTTCAATTTTTTTTTGCTTAAATGACCTTACAACCTGTATACTCGAGAAACAGCATGCAATGATTCTTAAAATCCTTCTGCATCTTCTAATAAACAGGCTTTCCATGGATTTTTTCTATAAAAATTCAGAAAAAAAATCTTTTTTCCAAAAGATTTGAATGTAACGTCATATGATATAAAAACCAATACACATTGCCGCAAGATTGCATGACGCAAGAACCATAATATTTCATTTTGACATATACAAATTTCTTTTTAAATTTAATGTATGTTTACAATAAGGAAATTATGGACAATATAATCAGGAATCACTTCAATGGTTGGTTGAACACTTTAAAAAAAAAGTGTGCTAATAAAATTAAAGTTGTAGTCTATCCTTAGATTCCTTGTGCTCTTTCCAAATATAAGGGTTCTGACGATTCACTCCCCCTCCCTCTATCTAGCAGATTATTCATCATGGTTCCTTTCAATGGTATCAAGATTTTTATGTTTGGCCCCAATTCTTTCAGAACTACTCCTAAAACACGAGGGATGTTTAAATAAAATTAGAAGCTTTTTTAAAGTGCTAAAAACCTATAGCGTGAAGAGCAAGGTATTGAGGAGGGGGGTAAATATCCTCATATAGGGAATAATTTCTGGTCGATTTAAATTTTAACCCTTTATAGTCATTTGAAAAAAAAAACAGTTTTTTTTCATATTTTAGCACTGTAAAAGCTTAACGTGTAATGGTCAACTTAATACAGAATAAAGACAATATCTTCCCAACATTTTTTTTCCTTGACCTAGGTAAGCAGAAAGGGTGATTCTAAAATTTGAATAAGGGCTTAATGGGTCGCAAATTTAAAGTTCCTGTACTGTTTTACAAGATGCCCCAAAACAATGTAAGAGTTATTATCATCCAATATTGGCCCTTGTGTCCTCAAATGGCGTCCAATCCAAATTTCGAAGTCAATATTTTTATCAAAGTAGTCAAAATGTCCTGAAAACAGGCCTCCAACGGAAATGTGTTCCCTACAGCCCATAAAGAAAGGGGTTCAATTTATGTAAGTATCCCATTTGATCTAGACGCTCATAGTTACACTTCAGTAGAAGAATGACTATGGTAAGTCTCGCTGAAATGAGGATCTATGCAAATATTTTAGGTTAAAATATTGCCAGGCACCATGCCTAAGTGCTGTCATCCCCCACTGGTATGACGTTTGGTTTTTATTAAAGCTAAGGCACTAAGCCTTTTGAAGTTGCCACTTGCTTAACGCCCCTTGTTGCCACTTCTTATACTTGCTTAAAGCTCCCTGGGTATGGGCACCAAATCATATAAATAGACAATTTTGAAACCAAAGGTTTCATTGATAGCTTTTAGTATAAAAGGGGATATTTTACACTTCGTTCAGATAAGGGCGAAGAAATAATAATAAATTTGTTGGTATCGAGGGCCCTTGGTCCCATTTTGTCTCCCTTTTCACATTATGATCATCCGGGGACTATTAGGGAGTAGCCTTAAGGTTTTTTCTAAATCAAATCGCACTAAGTTTGTATTTCAGACAGGCATATATTAGGCTTTTAGAGCTTGTTAATTACAAATTCATGGTTAATATTGCTGAAGGCTATGTAGAAGTTCAATATCAAAACAGATAAAGTGTATAAAATCAATCGAAAAATTGTAAGTCTATATTTCACAAGCTCTGTTTTATTCTCATATGTGTTGATAATAATATTTAAAGATTTATAAGAATTAACGAATTTGAGGCTAATATTAAAGTCCAAAACCAAAACCCGGTGTGAACATGTTTCACAAATTAGTTTTGATTCTTACCAGTGTTAGTATATGAGTATTTCTGATGTTACTGATTACAAATTAGAGGCTATTATATTCACCCCTTCCCCAAGACCTGTCCCCTTCTTTTCACCTTACATTTTGAGAAATATCATTCGTCGGCATTTTCACCAAAAAAGCTAGTTGGAGGTAATCATTACAAATTTGAAAAACTACAAAATTGTCCTCCTCTCGTACATTTTGAAAAATACATATTTGCCAACCATCAGATGAATTTCCATGAATTGACGGAACTGTTGCCAGCTATGAAAAAAGCTTTGCATTCCCCCCTCCCCCGGGCTTTTTCGGGTACTCAAGTATACTAATAAACATATAAACTCACTTGGTGACCCCTAATGTCTCTCCCTTTGAATAATATATTCTCTAATTGTAAAGGAAACCTATTAACCTATTCGATGCTCCTAGGGTGATGCTATTAGCAGAAGTCAATACAGGGAAGGATTCTCTTTTAATAATTTAGTCCCATCCTACGGGAAAAGGTCTTTAAGAAGATTGAATTTCTTATGATAGGCGGGAAAGTCAATCAGAAATCTTGTTCAACCTCAATTCTTCTGAAAGAAAGTGGATTTTGTTGGTTACATCCTAAACTGTTACAGAGTTATAAAATACAAAACTAAAATACAGTTTGTGATTTTACTACGGTCTTGACTTATATTACCCTAAATGAGTCGTTCCGAGGTCCAACTGAATATTTCCACATTTTAATATCTTGAAATTTTAGTGTCTAGACTTTTAGCTTCTTAGGCTAAATTAAATTTTTGAAAAAACAAGTTTTTTTCAACTGAAAGTAAGGAGCAACATTAAAACTTAAAAAATAACAGAAATTATTATGTAGATGAAGGGGGTCGCCCCCTTCTTAATATTTCGCTCTTTACGCTAAAGTTTTTTAGTACTTTTAAAAAAGCTTCTTTTTGTTCTAATTAAACGGCCCTTGTGTTCAAACTTTAGCGTAAAGAGTGAGGTATTGAGGGGGAAGAATCCCTTTAAATTCGTAATATTTCTGTTCGTTTAAGTTTTAATGTTGCTCTTTACTTTCAGTTAAAAAAACTTGTTTTTTTTTATATTTAATTTTTGATCGTTTTTTTAGATAATGCCTGGAAATCTGGTCCCATCTCCACGGAGAAATCCCCCTCCCCACGGAAATATCCTCTAGACAATTCAATCCCGGACAATTACCCTTAACAACTCCACGCGTAAAATTGAGACGGCAAAGAAAAAGCAAGACATATAAAAACAATTTTGTATAGAAATTCTGGCAAATCCCCCACTGTAAAATTTCCTATGACAAGTTCACCCCCTGGAAACTTCCCTCCTCATGGAAAATTCCCCGTGTAAAAACCTCCAGCAGAAAACTTGTCCCCCCCCCAAAAAAAAATGTATGCGAGCTTCCCAGTAACAGATACTATGCGTAAACAATGGGCAAATTTTACAACCTAATAGCTTTCCCTGGGGCTGTAGGGGGAAAAGTTATATCCAAAGATACAGTTATTGGGCCTTTCAACAATGATGAACAAAATGGTTATCTCAAAATTTTGATCGGACGATTTTAGGAAAAAGGGGGTGGGGGAGGGAGCTTAGATGCCCTCCAATCTTTTTGGTAACTTAAAAAGGGCACTAGAGCTTTTAATTTTCGCTCGAATAAGCCCTCTCCCAATATTCTAGGACCACTGGCTCGATGCGATCACCTCTGAAAAAACAATAACAAATAAACACGCATCCGTGATCTTGTCTAATTTTATCCATTCTTTAAGATTGTAGCGTTAGAAGTTTTTAATTGATCTTCATAATATTTTAACAAAATTTTCATTTTATTCGTGCTATTGATGTTCATAGTGGTATAGTTCACGAAAATAAAAATCACAGATGATCATAAGAAAGGAAAAAAAGGATCTTCAAAAAATTAAATAAAATGTTGTTTTGAAGTCCATTTGACTTACTGGAATTCCAACATCAGAGGTGAAAAATTATAATATAGCTTGATAATCTGTTGTGATGTTGAGCTAGATAAACTTCATATAAATAAATCCGAAGTCAAATTGACTTCGGTTGCTGCGGTCGAAAGCAGAATAATGTTCTTTCGAGTCAAATTATCGACTAATTATTACAAAATAAGTTTTGGAGGCACGCTCAGTAAGCCTTTATTTTTTACCGAATCTCAATTTGGATTTCTGAAGGAGAGGTAGGTGTGGCCTTAAAATTATACAGCCGCAATTTATTGGTGTAAAGTAATGATCGCTGGATAAAGCATTTACATATTTACTTTTGCGTTCTAAAAGATTTGACAAAAACTAAAAAGGTCTTAGCAAACATATTTGTGAAAAATTTATTTCAAGTTCTCTTTTCATATAGTCGAAAGCCGTATCCAGAGGGGTATCCAGGGGCAACCCCCCCCCCCCTCCCCCCCCAAAAAAAAATCTGGCACGTAAAAATGTAGCGAAAATGAATATAAACAAATTTTTATGCGTTTTTTGAAGTTTTTTTTGTAAAACTTCCCCTCGAAAAAAAAAAATCCTGGATAAGGCCCTGATATAGTCCCTTACTTTTTACACCTGCTGATTTAAATCAACCGATAACAATGCATATTTCCGTAGCCTAAATTCCGAGCAAGCAATTTTCAGAGGTTCCCAAAATTAGATCCACGGTTATTAAGAGGTGTTCACTTGAAAATTTGCCGTGAGCAGACCCACGACGCAATTAAGCATCTGGAGTCCCTTCTCTTCCCACTTTATGTATCTTTCATAAGACCTGTCAGGCTTTGTCTCGTGCTGCTTGTTATACGCTTCAGACAGAAGACTCGTTAAGAAGGCATTTTATCTCTTGGCCATCTTTCTCTGCATTCTGACAGTTTCTTGGTCCTCCGGTCGTTACTGGAACTAATACAATTTGTCCTTATGTATTTATTGCCCTTTTTATTCGATAATTGGAATGATCCATCAATGCTTCCACTTTAACTTTACTCAGGGGCAAATCTTCAGCATTTTTATTGGGGGGAGGGCGGAGCGAGAGGGGTCCATATCTGGATAGCCAAAGGGCACGGGATGTATAATATTTTTTTCTCCACATTATTGGGGGGCAACTGCCCCCCCCTTGCCACCCCCAAACGACATCCCTGACTTTACCCCTTAAAAAGTAAATAACTGGGGCCTTTAACGTAAATATATGTCAAGTAATTCTGCAAGGGTTTGAAGGGCTATGGTCGGTAATGAAGTGTGACTTTGGAATTCTTAAACTAATTAAAGCATCATTAAAGAAGTATGGCAGTTGCCTCATAGTCAGGCACGGACTAAGGACGTTTTTTTTTAAGGAGGCTGGGGGGTCGATAATAAAAAATACTGCATAAGTTAAATGAAATTCGGGGAAATACAAGATTTCATGGGGACCGGCCTCTGAGCCCAGCTCCCCCCCCTCCTTCATACATCCCTGTTCATGACAGTCCATTCTAGAATTGACACTGTCCGATATATTATGTTTGGAAAAAGTATTGAATGGGGAATTGAACAGTATTTTGCTTTTGTTTTACTATAGCTAGTTAAAATGTTGAACAATCGAACCCAAACGGTTAATTACTTCAAACTCTGTCCCGTGAGGGCTCTAATTTAGGTCATTTAAGGGGATTTAAGGGAAACGATATTCATTTAACTCATGAATAAAATATTCAAGTTAGTTAGCTCCAAGCTTGTTAGCTCCAAGCTCCACCTCGCGTTTTACGAGAAATACATACTTCGAATTTGGAAATTGCAAAATGAAACTAACGAGATTCCTATGAACGTCAAATTTTGGAGCCAACAAGTTGCAAAGTATGGAAGAAACACTCAATTTTCAGTGTTCTTTCAATTATCCACTGTGTTTTAAAACGGCGCTCTGTACCTCCAGTTTACACAAATTTGAAAAATTATTTTCCACTGCCCACCTGAAACAATAGCACTCTAAGTGGTGTAAATTGAAGGATTGCCCCCTGTATTGTGAATTGAAAGTTTGTCCCTATATTTTGAAAAGATGCTTTCTGTTGGCTGGTACACTTTCTTGCTAGTACTTTCATTGAAAAAATTGAAAAAAAAACACACAAAATTGCCCCTCCCTAAATTTTAAGAAATACATTCTTGCCCCCTCTCCTCATTTCACGAATAGACGTCATTGTATTCTATATTTATGTACAGCTAGATAAATTTCCATGGGGGGGGGGGTAAAACTGACTAGAAAGAGGATCAAACCTTTGCCTTACACTTGCTTTTGAGGATTTTAATGGATGTGGAGAAGGAGGAAGAAGGACGGAAGGAGGAAGAAGGATTTGTGGAGAAGGAGGAAGAAGGATTTTAATGGATGTGGAGAAGGACGGAATTAATGTTTAGGAGGGATGGCACCAATAAAAATTTTGTGCAGTCCGTGCTGTACCCCCAGAAGGAAAGAGCAAAACTTTGCTTTACACTTGCTTTTGAGGTTTTTACGGGTATGAAGGTGGATCTTCAAAGGGGATTAAACCTGCTTCATATTGAAGCACAGCATTTTAAGTTCTGTCGCTCGAATGTAAAACGAAGCCCTGCAATTGAAAATGAAAGCATAAGTGACTGTCTAAGCAAAATGTTATTTCCCATTCCCACACATGCAAAATATAATATCACGTAATTCAGAGTTTCAATATACAATCCAAAATGTTTTTTAATTTTTAATTGCATGTGGGAGAGCAGCTATTAGCTATTTTTTATTTTAATATTTTAATTTTTAATTGCATGTGGGAGAGCAGCTATCATCTAATTTTTTTTTATTTAAATATATGTAATTTAATATTTAATTGCATGTGGGAGAGCAGTTATAAGCTATTTTTTTTTATTTAAATATATGTAATTTAATATTTAATTGCATGTGGGAGAGCAGTTATTAGCTATTTTTTATTTAATATTTAATATTTTAATATTTAATTGCATGGGGGAGAGCAGCTATCATCTATTTTTTTTATTTAAATATATGATATTTTAATATTTAATTGCATGTGGGAGAGCAGTTATTAGCTATTTTTTATTTTAATATTTAATATTTTAATATTTAATTGCATGGGGGAGAGCAGCTATCATCTATTTTTTTTATTTAAATATATGATATTTTAATATTTAATTGCATGTGGGAGAGCAGCTATTAGCTATTTTTTTATTTTAATATTTAATTGCATGTGGGAGAGCAGTTATTAGCTATTTTTTTTTTACCTCAACTAAGGTATCTAAAACCCTATAGCCCTGTCAAGGAACCAATAGCCCCGGAAACGGGGATGGGGTGTAACATGCACATGGGGTCTTTACACAGCAATATCTTGAAGTATGGATATGTTACCGTGGATGTCGACATTCACCGGTGAATATCCGAAAGACCTTTTTTCATCCTTGGATTTAGTCAGCGTTGCCAGTCAACTTTTTCGGTGTAATGCAAGGTTTGATGATGACAGGCTAGGCTAGATTTGGTTAGGTTGGGCTTGCTTAGATTTTTTAACCCATTTCTGATATTTATAAGCAAATTTAACCTTATCTGATCTAACCTAACCTAAGTTTTACCATCATCGCTTGCATAAGACTGAAAAAGCTGACTCGCAAAGCTAATTGGATCCAAGCAGAGAAAAAGGAATTTCGAACATTTAGCGGTGAATGTCGACATTAACCCGATTTCGGACATTCACGGCAAGGCCGTACCCAGGATTTTTTTTTTCGGAGGGGGTTTTACTCAAAGATTTTTTTTGGGGGAGGGGGGGAGGTTTACACAAAAAACTAAAAAAACACATAAAAAATTTGTTTACATCCAGTTTGTTACATTTTTACGAGTCAAACAAACATTTCGGGGGGAACGTACCCCCTTCTGGGTACGGCCTTGATTCACGGTAACAGATTATACAAACAATATTCAGCACAGCCACTTGAAAAAAAAACCTGTGTTTGCAGAATCATTAATAGAGGAAAAAAGCTAGGCTGTATTGTCTTGGCAAAAGTTGATTGTCGTCGAACATTTAATTAAAGACCAAATCATCCATAAAAATAGGGGGCCTGTCATCACTTAAAATCTCTCTACAAGTATACTTATATTCTTATACTGGAGAATTTTCTAGACGATATCACATGTTTATTTCAAAGACTTAGGTTTTGGGTTAGTTTAACTTACGCAAAACCTACATGGATAATTTGATTAATTTTGCAAATGCTTGCTATAGAGTCCTGAACCTTAATAAGGATTGAGTAAACACTACCTAGTAGCTATTTTCACGGGTTTTGAGAAGGTAGGGGTAGGCATTGTAACCAGTTTACTGAAATATAGGGGTAGCAAGTTTGTTTTTAACAAATATACCAAAAAGGTTTTTTCTTAAATCTAGAAAGGGACAATCGCCCTTCCCCTTACCCATTTTGAGCATATGGGCATAAGTCTGTATTTAGTGTTGAAGAAATTTAGTGCTCTAAATGAAATTTATATTCCCCGCCCCCCTAATGTGCAAATATATACCCTGGAGGGTTTATATACAGTGAGTTTTCCATTATTCTGACAAACCGTTATATTAATTTCAAGAAAGAGTATTTAAATAGAATTCAGAGCATATGTGCAGCTCAGGATATATATTTTACAAATAGAGAAGTGGGGTTAAAGTTCATTTCCGACAAAAACGAATGAAGTATTTGGATTCAGGATGAAATTCTGATTCTAAAAACATATCTATTTCTCAGCTGTTTCATTAGTGAGTTAATAAGGAAATTTAACGTTTATTTTCAAATTCTTGCCAAATCTCCTGAACTTTATACCCCAACAAAATATATCCAAGCATATTTAGCTGACAAGGGGGGGGGTCCTTTCCATGTCTCAGTGATACCTACAGGGTTATGTTCTTCTTTCACAACTCTTTGTTCATGATGCACGCCTTTTTAATATTACAAAATACAATAGAAAAAAGAAAACTAATGGCAATTTTAAAAGTATTTCCGTTGAGAACGCAACAGATTCTCATGGCAATTTCACAACTCCACACTTAGCATAATTATTTTCTGCCACACAAGAAGATACCACCATCGTACATAATACAAACCAGATGCTTAAAATCTAACGGTTCTGATTGGTTTATTTTAGCTCCGCCTCCTACAGTATTGCCACCTTCTTCGCCATTACGAGACAAAAACTGTTAGCATTCCATTTTCAGGCTTTGTGTGAAAAGGTTGTTAATTCTGTTTTTATTTGGGTTATGTTGTGTCAGTTGAGGACTTTATCAAATATGTCAGAAAAATTGAAAACTGACTTTTCTATTGCTGCAATTATTGGAAATGCTGTTTCAGCTGAAAAAAGAAAACCCGAAGCATGTGATCTAAACGGTAAGTCATTTTTTATTCAAGTAGCCTATTGAATATTATTTTTTGCCCGATTTTACTTGCCCAATAGACCATTTTTTGTTAAAATCACTGTGACAGATAAACTGGGAAAACTATCTGATATGGGTATGATAAGCCAGGCCTATTCAGGCATAGGCCAGATAATAAATGCAGGTGTGTATGGCTTTGCTTCCCTTCCCCCTAAAATCCTGAATTTCTGGACGCTTCTTAGGCAGAGTATCAGACATTTTTCATTACCCCTCCGAAAAACATGCATATTTACGTGCTATTTAAATAGGACTTAATGCAAACATTTAAAGTTAAGGGGGCAGTGCCATCTCCATAAGACCTATTAGCCTGCAAATTGTTATTTAAAGTAACCTACAGGAAACCACTTATCAGCCTATGAGTGGTGATCCCAAGGGAAGTTTATAATCAGGAAAAAATTTAGTTTTGGAATTACGAAAGAGTCTTTTGTATTAATTGATTTTTCAATTAGATAATTGAACTAGCATATTACAATTAATAATAAGTTATTTGGGCTTTAAAATACTTTTGTCGGACTATGAAAATCCTGGCCTTTTCTAGTTAATGCTAAATAGTAGAGGCAGGGACGTGCGTCTTCCCCTCCCCAGTGGTGGATCCAGGGGGAGGGGGTGTGCGCCCCCCTAAAATAGTCTAAAGTAGTGTAATTTACTTAATTAACGCAAGTTTACGTTAATTAAACTTGCTACTAACGCAAGTTTACCGGATCAACCTATTTACCCCCTCCCCCTAAAAGAAATCCTGGATCTGCCCCTATTCCCCTTGCTTATCAACTTTTGAGTTGTGAATCCAAGGGGTAGCAGGTAGCAGTTTTGTACCATTTGATCAATTTCAATCAGATAAATGAATTAGCATTTATCAGCTAAATAAAAAAGGGTTAATAATGCTTTACTAATTTAGAATCCAACTATAATATAGTATATTATGATTTTAAGTTTAAAATTACCAATTAAGTATATTGGAGTTTGGATTCAGTTGCGAACTAATTGTCTACCACGTTTAACATATTGGAGGGATCTTATTTTCCAAATAGACTGCTAAAGACTGCTGCAATAGACTGCTAAAGACTGCAAAAGACTGCTGCAATAGACTGCTAAAGACTGCAGTCTATTTTCCAAATAGACTGCTAACTTGCTCACTACGCGGTATTTTGGGGTAATGAGCCACTTTTCTTAGGTGCAATGAAATAGTGAATCTAACAAGAAATTTGTTTCGTAGTTGAAACAATGAACTGCTATTGAGGATTCTTAAATGAACCTCTCCTAGACATATAGTGAACATAAGAAATTTTATTATATATTTATTTTTTCTTAATTTGGGCTTTTAACATTAGTCGAGAAATGATGACATTGAAAAATGAGAAACTTTTTTTTGTCACAAGTGAGTACCCCGTGCTGTCAATCGGAGCAATAAATTTATGGTTATTATGGTTAGATTAGGATAGGTTAAATTTGGTTCTAAAAGTCAGAAATGGATTAAAAACCTAACTTAAGCTAACCTAAACCAACCTAACCTCGTCTGATCTAACCTAACCATCATCAAACCTTGCATTAAATTGAAAAAATTGACTGGCAACGGTGACTGAATCCAAGCAGAAAAAAGGTATTCCGGACATTCACCGGTGAATGTCGACATTAACCAATTTGCGGACATTCACCGTAACATTATATACTAAATGAATTTGCTAAGGGCTGACTCTTTATATTGTTTTAATGGTAAACAAGTGGCTGAAATCAATGCAAAAATACCCCCTCCTTCTAGAATTTATAAAATACATGTTTTCCTTTTTTGTACTATCGTTAAAAAAAAGTCTTGCTATCGCCTACGTTTTTATTAATGGACGCCACTGTTTTTGGCTAATCAATTTTAAGATTTTTCAATTTTAACAGATTTTGGCTAATCTGTTTTTGGCTGTAATTTTAACGTTCTTCTGTTGATTCTCTTTTTACATCGCCAGAGTAAACTTTTTGAAGTTAGGCATGTTGAAAATGAATGGGAAAAGTGAACTTCAAAATCAACTTTATCCAATTCAGAGGGCTTTGACAGTTCCATCAAGTAGGATTACGTTAAAAATATAAGATAAGAATTATGTTGCTGTTGTAGCTATTTTGAAAACAATGTGTGGCAATAGGAATAGACCTATTAAGTTTTTAATAATAAACACAATAAGTAAATCAGCTTCATAATATTATCCGTATTGCAAATATTAAATTTCATTTAATTTGCACGAGGTTTATATGAGTGTCACTTCCTCTTTTTGATAATCAAAGTACAATTTTGTCGGTACTTCGGCTTAGTAAACTTGGTAATTCAGCAAAAGGAATAGCGACCAGATATCAGTAGTTTTGCTATATATTCGATTCCAAAAATATATTATTCTTAGTTAACGATGAAAGATTGCTTATACAGTGATTCGCCCTAAGGGCCCTAATTTGCGCGGTTTTGCTCCAAGTTATATTACACTTATCGTGAATATCTTGGTTAGGTTTCTGATGACCCTCCCCCCCCCGGAATCCTGAAATTTCATCCTGTACCAGTGCCGTTCCAGAACAAAACTTTTTGAGAGAAAATTCTCTGAATCATTGGTTACCGTCGGATCATTTTGGAAAACGTTAAGACATATTTTTTGTACATATAATTGAAACTTATTATTTTTATTAACATTTTATATCATTTATGTTTATTTTTGCTTGTATTGGAAATAGCATTGGCGGTCTTACGGGAAAATGTCTTACGGTCTTAAGGGGAATGACAGTGTTAACATTGTCAATATTAACCAGTGGAGGGCTATTCACAATTGCTTTTTAGTATTTCAAATAAAATAAACAAAAAGCCGTTTTTCGACGAAGATTCTAAAAAGGCATTTTTCAAAGTCTAAGATGAAGCATAAATGCCCCCCTTCACTACTTCCCGAGTGACGTCACTAGTATTTATGCAATGTATTTCATTTTACATTCCGAGAATTCTATATTTCTAGGAACGTATATTTAATTATACATTCCTAGAATCCCCCCCCCCCCCCCCCAAAAAAAAAAAAAAATAAAATAAAAACAACTATGTCTCCATGTATCCAGTATGGTCTACCTGTACGTCCATTGCTAGCACCAGAGTGAGATTCAATAGTTTGTTCTGGCGGATAACTTCTGATATTTTTTCGAAAAATTTGGGAAAGCACTCCATTTTCATACAATTTCCTAATAATAGAGATGCGATTTCAAATTAAAGTGGCAATGCCATTGCTTGACGTTCTGGAATAAACTATGTGTACACAGATGTTTCACCCTTAGGGGGTTTGGTGATAAAAAGGAAATATTTATGGGGGTGACGGCCAAAACCCAAAAAAAAAAGAATTTTCAGTCTGCTATCTTTCAGTTATTCTAGGAACTATAATAAGAAACTCTTAATACCATATATCCCGCCCCATATGCACGGAGAACCTATCCTGGTTTTATATTTCATATATTATGTTATTATTTTAGAGCAAAAATCAAAGCGTTTGAAGTCAAGCCCTCCACCTAGCCCCAGGAGTTCACGATCCGTGACCCCAAGCTCCTTGAGTGAACGCACAATATCCCGGTACCGTCGGAAGATGAAAACAAATCAAAAACTCCAGTCAAATCCCTACTGGTCGGAGAATGTACATGCGAGGACTTGAACTCAGTTGAATGCCATCTGGAAACTCATGAGCTATGGGAGAAATTTAATGAGCTTGGAACAGAAATGATCATTACCAAAACCGGAAGGTAAGTCGTTTTCATAGCAGTATTCTCAATGTCCTTATCTACTTGACTCAGGACACACCAGGGGGGGGGTGGAAACCTAAATCTTTCATGATTTCTTAGCTTTCTCTCTTGGCTCTCAAATTATCAAATAATTTGCTTTTTTATAATTTGAATCCCCCTTCCCCTCAAACAAATTTCTACATACCTGCCTGGCTTGATGATATCCCGGTGGTCTTATAAATCTTAAGATTTTGTTATAAGCGGTTCAAATTCAAATTGTTATAAGCGGTTTAAATATCGAAATATGTTTGTATTTGTTCCACAATTACCAATATTACTCATATAATTTGGCTCTTATTTAATCAATTGAGCCCCCCTCCCCCCTGAAAATAAGTTTATGTTTACCTTTCAAGCGAGAAATTAAATTTATTGACGATTTATATTTGGTTGAAGAATAAAGGTCATCAATTCTAGAAATGTATAATATTGACTGTGTCGTAGGGGCCCTAACATACAACACGGAATTTATTATGCGAAAGTGAAAGAAGAACAAGTTAGAATGCAAAACTCATCGAAGGATTAATTTGGAAATTGTTGTGTCTTCTTTATCTGTTATTGTTTCATCATTAATATTTTAAAAGTTATCAAAATCCCGTGCATAAAAAGCGAAAAAAATTCGATCTTTTCGTAGCATCATTCTGCCAGTTTGAACTTAATTCAAATAAATCGCGTCGTTCTCTAAGCAGGATGAACGCAAACGAAAAACATATCTTCTCAACTAGTGTCTCTAACTAGTGAAAGAAGCTACTCACAAATGGGAAGCTTAGATATCGTCAGGAGCGTTTTTTTGGGAGGAGGGGGCAAGGGGGCAGTACCCCCAATAATTTGGAGAAAAAATTTTAAACAGTCCATGCCCCTTGACTATCTGGTTATGAACCTCTTTTTGCCTCCCCCCAAATAAAAATGCTGGAGATTCGCCCCTGGGCTATCGTTGATGTTACTATCCTGCTACTAGTAACAACCTCACTATAAGACCAAGCCGGATGAGGCCAACACAGATGCGCACGTTCCTCCGCCATCCCACTTTTTAAAAACTTCCCTCTTTATGCTCCCTCAAGAAGTTCCAATTTCCTTTAAATACTTTTTTTACGTCCTGTTCCCACCCCAATCGGTGACGACTTGCTTTCCCACGTTGAAATGTGAAATGACGATAAATATCTTATCGAGCTGCTATTCTAGAAAAAAAATCTAATGCGATATTATTATTTGTTTTTAGTTTTTTCTCAATAGTTGGGGAGGGGGCTAGAAAATAAGTGAATATTGTGACGCTTGCATGGATAGGGCTAGCAGAAGGAATCATGAACAGAAAACCTCCTCCCTACGTGCAAGCCTGTCCAGAAGACTCATAGTTCAACACTTTCCAATGAATTTCTGCTTCTTAAGATACACTTCATCAGTTCATTTCAATCATCCCTCCAATCGGCAGTATCCCTTATTGTTCAGGCATTTGCAACCATTATTACTAATACAAATTTCTAGGAGGATGTTCCCAACCGTTCGGATAGCTTTTACCGGCCCAGGCATGAAATCCGGTGAAAGATATGCCGTGTTACTTGACGTCGCGCCATCAGATAACAAAAGATACAGGTATGCATACCATAGATCTTCGTGGCTCATTGCTGGAAAGGCCGATCCTCCGGTGAGACAAAAACTGTATTCGCACCCCGATTGTCCGATGACAGGAGATCAGCTGAGAAAGCAGATTATATCATTTGAGAAAGTTAAATTGACTAACAATGATCTCGATAAAGTTGGACATGTAAGTAACTTTTTTTTTCTCTTATTTGTAAAACTTTGGTTACGCTTTTTAGCAGTGGCGCCAATTCATGAAAATGTAGGGGGATTTTTTTCGGTTTCTCTTTAATGAAACGATATTTTTCAAAATTTAAGGGTGGGTAGTTGCCCCTTCATGTCAAAACACGAACTTAATGTAATGAAATTATTGTCAGTAAAATAAACCATGTGCGGTTATCTTGCTGTGCCGATTGGTAAGTTTTAAAAACAAATCACCTGGCTCCACTTTTATTTATTTATTAATGCTTCAAAGCCCAATAAAGGATTTTAGTTTCTATGCAATCCAGCAAGCTAAAACTGCATTGCTCAAAATTAGTTTTTTATTTGATTCAGTATTTCTGTTTTCAGTTATTTGCCCTTATTAGGATGCCTGATTTTTTTACTGTTGTTAGTGTCGTTAATAGTATCATCATTTTCTGTTGTGATCATGGGGGCAAAATTTGAAGGATTGCAACTTGCTCAAAGTGCAATTGCTAAAAACTAGTTTTATTTCATTCAGCTATTTGCCCTTATTAGGATACCTAATTTTTCGCCTGTTGTTAGTGTTGTTAATAGTATTAGCATTTTCTCTTGTGATCATGGGGGCAAAATTTGAAGGATTGCAACTTGCTCAAAGTGCAATTGCTAAAAACTAGTTTTATTTCATTCAGCTATTTGCCCTTATTAGGATACCTAATTTTTCGCCTGTTGTTAGTGTTGTTAATAGTATTAGCATTTTCTCTTGTGATCATGGGGGCAAAATTTGAAGGATTGCAACTTGCTCAAAGTGCAATTGCTAAAAACTAGTTTTATTTCATTCAGCTATTTGCCCTTATTAGGATACCTAATTTTTCGCCTGTTGTTAGTGTTGTTAATAGTATTAGCATTTTCTCTTGTGATCATGGGGGCAAAATTTGAAGGATTGCAACTTGCTCAAAGTGCAATTGCTAAAAACTAGTTTTATTTCATTCAGCTATTTGCCCTTATTAGGATACCTAATTTTTCGCCTGTTGTTAGTGTTGTTAACAGTATTAGCATTTTCTCTTGTGATCATGGGGGCAAAATTTGAAGGATTGCAACTTGCTCAAAGTGCAATTGCTAAAAACTAGTTTTATTTCATTCAGCTATTTGCCCTTATTAGGATACCTAATTTTTCGCCTGTTGTTAGTGTTGTTAATAGTATTAGCATTTTCTCTTGTGATCATGGGGGCAAAATTTGAAGGATTGCAACTTGCTCAAAGTGCAATTGCTAAAAAACTAGTTTTATTTCATTCAGCTATTTGCCCTTATTAGGATACCTAATTTTTGGCCTGTTGTTAGTGCTGTTAATAGTATTATCATTTTCTCTTGTCATCATGGGGGCAAAATTTGAGGGCTTGCAGCAATATCATAATGTAATTGCTCAAAATTAGTTTTATTTTATTCAGTACTTCTATTTTCAGTTATTTGCCCTTTTTAAGATACCTGATTTCTCGGCTAGTCTTTTATACTGTTCTTAATAGTTTTATGATTTTCTCTTGTGATCATGGGAGCAAAATTTGAGGGCTTAGGATGATAGCCACCTCCAACCCTCCTTCCTTAGGAGTTTAAAATGCGGGTGGTTCAAAAGGCGAGGAGGATTTGCTTAATGTTTTGGGGTTAGTTTCGAGTTTGAATAACCATATGTCAAGCAATAAGCTATATGACAAATGTGGCCCGATTCTATTTTCTAGTGTTATAATATAAAAGTAAGTGTCAAGATTGTTAGGTCACGTTCTACACATGAAGGATGATAGAATGCCAAAAATGTACTTTTTGTCAAAAATCAATATGTGTTTTTGTTTCTAATCTTCTAAGTTTGGATCCTCTAAAATATTTCTTGAAAAGGTTTGTAAAAATTCTTGAATTTCTAATACTTTTGTAATTTATACTTTATTGTAATTTCTTATATATTCTTCACTATCTCTAAATAAAAAGATGTCTAAAGAATATTTTTCTTTTGTTGTCTTATGCTCTTTCTATTTTATTTTAAATGTGCTGTTGAAGATTTAGTATTTCATCTTAAAAGTAAAAAAGTTATAAAAATACAAAGGTATCTTTGATTCCTAATTCTTCTTAAGTCCATGGACCATTCATAACCTTTTATAATTACAGTGAATTTGGTAGTAGCAGTTTCACTGTGAATTTACTAATTTAGGGGAAGTGGATGGTACTCAATCATCCATGTCGAATTTGCGTGACATCGACCGCATAATCATCCATCAAGTATTTGACATCAACCCACCAAGACACTATGCAAAGTATTCGCGTCAATCGAAACCCTGTGTGTGAACGCGGTCTTAGTCCTGTCAAAACGAAACGTTTGTAGCGTTTATCATAAACTGTCAAACTGGTCTTTTGTCAAAGCATCGGCTTTTAACAATTGTACTAAAGTAGCATCACAGTTGAATACAAATAGAAGTGGAATTCTACTGGTGGGGTCTTAAACTGCTTCTAACAATCAATATTTTAGTCAATTTTAATGTATTTTAAAAATATTTATGCTTCCACTGAACCTTGTAATATCTACCCGTGTACTTAAACCAGCGTTAATTGATACAATAGCATTAAATATTTTTTGAAATAGTGCTTTACCTTGTTTCTATATGATGATTCTGATGATAAATTAAGGTACTTGTATGATATAGCCCTACCTAATATTCTTCAAACATGTTTCTCTGACGCTCAATTCTAATGAAATAAAGTAAGATATAAATATAATACCTTAAACACAAATTTGGGCTATATATTTGCACATTAGGGGCAGGGGGGGATAAAATATAGCGGGTCTGAATGCCTAATATGTTAGGTACAATTATTCTGCATATTATGTAGTAAAATTGTTTTCTGACTTCACACTGTCCAAATACTTTACCCCCACCCCCTAATGTGCAAATATATAGCCCAAATTATATTTTCCATCTATTCTGTCACTTCTCTTTGTCTTGTCTCACGCTAAGCTGAAAGAAACCAACGAAAAAAACCGGTTCTATAATGTGCCAATGAATGAACAACTTGAGCGGTAGGGGGGTTTATCATACAAGTACCTAAATCAATGTCTACCGTTTGAATTTCTTGATCAAACTTAACTTGTATGCTTCCATTTAACGTTGTAGTGTTGCCTGTATATGGAAATAAATAGCGACAAAGACCACACTGCCTTTCCATCATAAACAATAAATAGAACAACAGGGAAATTTTTTATACAAAACAGTGGAACGCAACATTAAATGTTACGTTCCACTGTCTTGTATAAAAAAATTCCCTGTTGTTCTACTTATGTTTATATGGGAAATAGTCAGGGGAATCCCTTCTTTCCATTTTTTTTTTTTTTTTTTTTTTTTTACTGAAAAGGCTACTTGCTCAGTTACATTAAATTGAGAGGAAAGGAGGTCATTTCCAATTTTGAAAGTTAGGCCTACCGTTTTGGGGGGGGGGGGGTGTTTTCACTGACAAATATTTTTAATGCCATTTTCAGGGAATAAATAAAATAAAGACAAAATCACACCCCTCACCCCAATAGATTTTGAAACAAATATTTAACTTCCCCTCCTAAATTTTTGTGAAAAGATACCACTGAAGTTGTTTATGCTTACAGAACTTAACTCTTTGTCGGCGAAACAAAGGGCAAAACAGAAATGAGATCAAAAGTAAATTTCGGCTAAATAAAGAAACCAATTTTCATTATAAACATGCATTAAAACAGTTTCGTAATATCTTGTGCAACCGTGTTCAGACCATAATGAAGGAGGGCGAATCTCCTTTCCCAAGGTTTTTTTTATTGTATTTTCTCGCACAGAGTATGCTTAACTACATTTTCGCCGAACAGAGTATGCTTAACTACATTTTCGCCGATCCTAATAATGTTGGCTGAAGTAAAAGAATTGACAATATATTATAACGACTGTGAAAAAATATATCTTGCAGATCCATGATTAAGCCTTTATAACTTCTTTTATTATTTTTTTTAAGCAAGTCTTTGTGCTGGAAGATGTCTCTCCCTTAAAAGGTATGAGTAGTAGGTTTCAATAACAGTTTCAATAGAATACAATGTAAACATTTGTGTTGAAAAATCTTTCTCTTCATAATAAATATGCGTGCAGTATGTTTCAATACGTTGAATATCATGTTTCATATGTTAAATAGGACCATTTTTCTTGAATACGCTTTTTTATAGATCGTTTTGAACTCAATGCATCGATATCAGCCTCGTGTACATCTGGTCAAGCTGAAACCAGGTCAGGCGCATCCACCGACCACATTAGAAGGGGAAGACTATCGAACCTACCTTTTTCCCGAGACAACTTTTACCGCTGTCACTGCCTATCAGAACCAGCTTGTAAGTTTTCATCGTACTACTACAACAAACAACTTGCCACAACACCAAGCTCTCTGAGACCAACACTACTGCATACGCTCCTCCTCCACGCAATATGTTCAAATCTCCACTCTTTATCCGCTCATATGAAGTTCTAACGTAATCATTTCTCCTTTACCACCGGGACTACCTGCTTCTCGTTGGGTTCCAAGACGTATGGTCAGAAATTGGAATTCTGCCATCCTTCATTTTTATAACTCGGCTAAGCTATCCCCTTTCTTTCACTAATCCCAAGAAAGCGGGACCAGACTCCATTTTCGTGGCCTGCTTCTTTTTTTTACCATATTACTGGTAGAAATAGCTTAACTTTAATGGTGTGCTGACTTTTACCTGCTATGCGTAAATTGCTTAACTTTATATAAAAAACAGTCCCTTTCCAATGATACATCAATATTTATAAGAATTGTTATTCCACGATTTTTTTTCGGGATGAGAGGTTTTTACAAAAAAAAACTTAAAAAGCGCATCTAAAATTTGTTTTATATGCATTTTCGTTAGTTTTTACGATTCGGATTTTTTTAAAAATCCAAATAGCTTTGGGTTTTAATTTTAAGTCCTTTCATCATCAAATAAAAAAAAAAAACTTGACATAAAACAAGCATGTTCATACAAGCGCTATTAACCTTTTTATTCCACTATTTTATTTATTGTATCATTACTTTTTATTTGTTTATGTGTAAAATATATGAGATACCCATTTCATCAGGTATAATATGTAAATTCTCCCATGTAATTAACACAACTCATCCTGATGTTCATAGCTATATTTAAATATAGTTTTGATTTTGATTTTAAATCCTGTCATCATCATAAAAAAAATCATGGCTTTTGGCGAGATACAGTTTGATATATGAGCTATTTACCTTATTTTTGTGTCACATTCGTGACTTCTAATATACATCATTCTGTTATGTTTCTTGCCCATAAATTAGGCATAGTGTCATAAATAATTACGAGTGTTTCTCACTAGTAATCATGGATATAGATGTTTAACAATGGGTACCAGCGGGGGTGGAGGGTTTTTGGCTTATCTCAAATTTGTATGGATGATAAAGCGAAAATGCGGCGTTGTATCTTTACAGGCCAGTCTGAAAACTCAAAATGTGCCTTTTTAGGTCCCTATTTTTTTAAGATCCTGTGATAAATCTTTTAAATAAATAAGGAGGAAGGGGCCTCCTAAATTGGTAGCCGTTAGCCTCCTAAGTTGGTAGCCTTTATTGGCGTGGTTGCAATCAGAATTGTCTCTAAGGGGAGGGGTGAGAAAAAAAGGTACTTGTTTAGAATCAGGCTAACATGCGAGAAGAACTACATATAGAATCTCAAAGATGCTATTGAAAAACAGGTTTTTGCTGCCTAGGGAGATATTGCTCACTCTGTGAAAAATATTTAAACTTTAATTTTTTGGGTTTAAAGTGGCAAAAAAAGGTACCTAGTCTAGGTTACGTATTTAATATATGCTATGCTTTACCCTCTCCCCTAATGTGCAAATAAAAATTTTTTTACAGTGCTAAACTAGGATATATTTATCCTATTTGTTTTATTTCATTAGCATTAGCAAAACTTCGCTTCTCGCGTGTTGCCCGGATTCTAAACAAGTATAACAAAAATATTTGGTACACCATTCCAAAGAAATATTTCTGTTATGTTATGTTATGCTCTCTGTTATATTTTCTCGCGCCAAAATTAGGCAAACATATAGTGTCATAAATCATTGTAAATGCTTCTGCCTAGTGATTATGGATACAGCAGTTTAACAGTGGGTATAGGGGGGGGGGTGAAGGGTTTTCGAAGCATTTCAAATTTGCATTGATGATAAGGCAAAAGTGTGATTTGTGTCATTCTTCAAAGTAGTCAGACTTGTCAATATTTTCAGGCCTAAGATTAGTATTTGTTACCTTATATGATATCACTATTCCCAAAACCAACTTAAATGGGAATTGTACAAAAATAATTGCACTCGTCAGATATTCTGTTTCATAAAATAAATGAGTGTTCCCAAAATTACTCTAGTACGCTTTATCTGCTCAATACATACATTTCGGCCGCGGTATCTCACCACATAATTTTCAAAAGGCCAGATGTTGTTCAATCTAATATCTATATCAAAATTTTATGATGATAGAAAAAGTACGACATTGTGTCTTTCTTTAAAATAGTTCAAATATTCAAAATTGGCTTACATAATATCATCGATTCAAAAACCAAAAGGGCCCATGTGAATATTGGCCCAAAGATGGTTATAAAGAAGAACAAAAATGTGACAGTGGGAAAAAAAAAAAAGAAAAATATATTTCGCGCTTATGCCATAAAAAGTGCCATAAATGACCTGTCGTTGATAGGCAAAGGTTGTTCAGACATTCAAGATACGACTAAACAAATTCATATTAAAAGGCTCATTTTCTAACTATTTTTGTGTGAGTCAGGAAATAGGATAGAACAAGGGATGCCAATTCAAAAAATGAAGGGGCACAAGGTAAGGAGTTTTTCAGTTAATACTGAAATGGAAATATAACTTCTTTTTTTTTGGGGGGGGGGGGTAATTTCTTTTTCATTTTTCGATTACGCCACAAAAAATGGTATTTCAAAATATAGGGAGAGCAGAAAACATGGGGGGGTGCCCTTTTCCCCAATCGGCACCCCTGGATATAATGCACTATGAACAGAAACTTAAGAAGTTTTTTGAGAGCTGAATAAAATGAAACCAAGTGACGCCATATTTTTTCCAGGAGGGGAGACAATAGTAATAAAAAAATTTGATGGTTTGAATAAGAAATGGAAGCCCCCCAGGGTCTGGCAGGGTCTGCAATTGAACAAATAATAAAGGAAACTCAAATATTGCTTTGATTAGTTTAAAATAACAAACATTCTTCCATCCACTCATGTACGTGCTCAGAAGTTTTTTTTTTAGATACTCACGAAACAAAATTCCGCGAAGGAGGGAGTGGGCAATGATGAAAAAATATTTATTTAATGCCATGAATATCAAGTTCCCAGTAAATCAAGAAAATTCAGCATTTTGAGGGACGAACCTAGTCTCTCCTCTCCCGTCATTAGTCCTTGATTTCACTTTTATAGTTAACAAAAGTAAACAATAAAGAATACTTTTCTTATATTCCAGATCACAAAACTCAAGATAGATAGCAATCCGTTCGCTAAGGGCTTTAGAGACTCCACCCGACTCTCCGAATATGACAGGTAAGAGTTCCAGAGCTTCTTAATTTTGAGTGCCTTTCTATTTTGAGAGCCCACTTAAAGGCACTGATGAATACAAGGTGCTTTTGACCTTTTCAATAATAGAGGCTCTTGCTTTCTCAGACTTTTTGTGACGGTTTTTGGTACCATGTAATATGATAGAAGAAGGATTGGTGTTACAGCAGCCGGCACTTCAGACCAGTTTGATAATTCATGGCGTTTGTTGTCGTCAGGTGTTGTTAGTCTTGTTCTCTGGCAAACTTTTAAAAGTTAAATGTTGGGTAACCTGCAACGGAAGGTTCTGATTTCAGAACTTTTTCAATAGATTTCTTTCAAAACAAGAATAATATTAGTAGTAAGGGATACATTTTTGTTTATGCAGTTGAACCAAAATATATCGAATTCCTTGATACATTGAAACTACATTATTAACTTTACTTCTACATATCGAAGTAATTGTGGTGAAAACATAAATATAACGAATTTTTGTGCCTTTTACACTTGTCAAATCACCTCTAAATATTGAAGTTTTGAATAAAAACTTCTATATGACTGACCGTATCTTAAATAGCAAGCTGCACGAAATATGTGGATCAACCCATTTTCTAGGACTATAAGGAGAGAAAGGGTGAGATGGGTTGTACACGTTCTGTAGATGAAGGATGACAGACTGCCAAAGATTGTCCTTGTCTGCCAACCGTCTAGGGCCAAACAAAAAGCCGGTTGTCCCCGAATGCGGTGGTCAGATTTCGTAAGGGAAGATCTAAGGGAAATGGGAGCTTCTTGGGAGAGTTTAAAGACGGAGGCTTATGTGCACGTTTGTTTACGAACATCATATATAAACTGTCCTGGGACGCATAAAATTCCGTAGCAACTAAGTGTTTTGGTTCTGTTGATTCATTGTTGTTCCTGTGAACCTCTATATATCGAAGTGTGTCGAAAATCACCTTGATATATCGAACCTCAGAATATCGAAATCCTCCATTTGACGAATTATTCTTTTCCGTCGTAAGATTCGATACGCCGAGGCTCCACCGTGGCCATAATATTTTAAAACGGCCCACATTTGTTAAAAATCATTCATGTTTCGGGCAAGTGGGAGGGGGAGGGGGATTGGTGTCCTGTAGAACATATCCTATTCTCGGACTATGCTTCAGTTTAGTAAGCGCACAATCAGTGATGGATCCAGGGGGGCGAGGGGGCGTGCGCCCCCCTAGCGTAGTGTAATTTACTTCATTAACTCAAGTTTGGGTTAATAAAACTGGCTCCTAACGCAAGTTTATCAGATCAACTTATCTTGCCCCCCCCCTAATTTTTTTTATCGGATCAACCTATTTTGCGCCCCCCCCCCCCGTGAAAAAATCCTAGATCCGCCCCTGCCCATAATGAGTTCAAAAGGCAACCTTTGAACATGTTTCTGAAGCTCTTAAACGTTATTAATGTTAAAAAATTGTCATTAACAATTAGTCGATTTTAATAGATAAAAATAAATAGATAATACTATTGTGTTTTAATAGATAAGAATAATTTACTTTTTATCTTTACTGGATATGAAATATTATTAGGGTTTCAAATATATGGTTGCTGCAGTTTTTTTGAGAAATTTAGATTTTCAAATGGTGTTCTTTGAGGCATGTAAAATGCAGTATTTTTTATTATTTCGGTTGTTGTAATGTTTATATTTCGTTGAGAGGAGTGGCAATTTTAAAGATCTATTATTATATTTAAAGATCTTATATTTAAAGAATTATAATTAAAGATCTATTTATTATATTTTTATTTTTGACATGAAAATCCTAATACACTTTCAAAATAACGATAAATCTAACAAAAGATTTACTCCAATTTTTTATCTCCTAAACTAATTGCCAACACACTTCAAACTCGTTTTTTTTTTGTGTTACACCCTTAGGTAGTTACGTGTGACAGTACGTGTGGGCTGCAAATACAATTTTTCACAATTGTCTTCAGCTGATCATTGTCTCTGTTTTATGATAACAAGCCTGTAAATATCCTCGACGAAAAAGGATGTAAAACCCATCAAATGCGACGTATTTATTTGAAAACATTTACTGATATCTCGATAGATCGTCCGTGGATGTTCAAGCGGTTCATAAAACTTGTTTTATTGTCCAAGTTAGGGGCTTTGTTGACACGAATGGCCAGAATTTGACAAAATTCCTTTTAAGTGTATTATTCAATTTGCCTTCTTTGATATTTTATGGGAACTATATCTGACAAGGGAGCCTAAACCTTTCTTGAAGTTGTGTAATATCTTCATCGTGTTTGACATTCAATTCAAGTTCCATAGATCGCTTAAACTGCTTGAAAAAAATACATAAAATTGGCATTGTAAGTTTATTTAAACCACCAATGACATCAAAATAAAAATATTTTTGCCCCTCCCCCCTTGGACCCTGCTTAGGTCTGTTCATTCTTGAAAAAAGCTTTTTTTTAACATGCTCATGGATTTTAACTTTCCACTTAACCAGTTCAAATAATTTAGTTTTCACTCTCCTTGGTCTTTTAAGAATTAATTTATTCCTCCAAGGGTCTGCCACTCTCCAAAATCTGATTTAATTCTGGGGAACCACTCATTACGACTGACGCACCTCTTGGTGCCACGCATGATGCATTTCTCGCCACTTATGATGCACTTCAATCACGTCACCGCCTGGTATATGCGGCTTTTGGAAGTGCGCGACCTCACAGGCTCTTCATCTTGCTATCTGGGATGGACCAGAGGATCTAAAATTTTTTTTAATTTGAATTGTATTTATTTTTCATGTTCAGTTTTATTGAAGTGGTCAATTGTGTGTATTAATTAGTTTATCTCTCTTAGGGATGCCATTGAAATGGATTCTCATTACCTGCGGAACCCTGCGCTACGCCTGCACCCTGATCCAGAAATTGACGCTATTTTAAACAGAACGAGCAAGAGCTGCTAGTCTAAGCACTATGTTTTTCCAAGGAAGGCCTGAAGCTCACGCTGCACAACTATTAGCCATAAGGAATCAGCAGATTTTGGCTCAGTGGTCTGCAATTCAAGGCCTGTCATCGTTTTCGAATTCAATGACAAATCCCGTCTTAAGGCCTCAGTATGATCCTCGCCTCTTAAGTATTGTGATGGGTGCAAACCCAAGTATGTATTTAGATTCAAAGCCAAAATTTGATTGTTTATTTTGTTATTTTGTTTGTTTTTTTATCACGGAATATGAACACGATTAAATCACGTTTTATGAATTTTAGCTCAATGTGGAACATTTATAGGAATCTAGAATTAGAGAGACTTTGTTTACTGAAAGGTGTTTTGCCAAATATGATTTTCAAAGAACGTGTGAGAAATGAGGGTACTTTTGCATTATCAGGCCCCTCTAAAGAAGTCCAGCAAGAGATGCTACAGTCAAACGGGAAAGGCGCAATGAAAAACCCGTTTTTACAAGATGATTCGATATACCGCAGTAGAGAAATACATTGTATAGCGTGGTTTTGAGATATTTAAAGTGTTGTTCATTGGTGTTTTTTGTTGGGGGTGGGGGTGGGGGGAGTTACCTAGGTTAGGTTACGTATTTAATATATGCTATGCTTTGCCCCCCCCCCCACTCCCCCTAATGTGCAAATATATAGCCCAAATTTGTTTTTAAACTATTATATAGTCATCCTATTTTATTTCATTAGCATTAACCGAACTTGACTTTTTAGAGAGGTCCTGATAATGCGAAAATACCGAAATGAGTTGCCCAAGATGAGCTACCCTAAAAGACTATATTATAGTCTTTTTACTTGCTATATTTGAGCTATATTACTGCTATATTACTTGAAATAGCTGCAACCTAGTAGAGAGTAAACTAAGGCTACCGAAAGTTTAGCCAAGGTAACCAAAAGTTTTAAAATGGTTATTTTTTTTAACTGCGTTGGAATAAAAATTACTTTGGTTCATCTTAAAAATAAACTATTATTGCAAAAACGAATTTATGAAAATTTTCAAAAGAGTTTGAAACTCGTTGAAAATCGAGCCTTATTGAAATGAAAAGCGTTTAAAAATTCTGCAACTGGGGTCACTACGGCTGTAAACCCTACTCTGTAAGTTTTCAGTCCCCGATTTTAAAAACCCGAAAAAAAAATATGTTTTAAGCCATGGATCACTGAAAAATCATAGAGAGGTATTTAAGGGCCCATTTTAAAGCTCATCTATATATCTAACAAAAGACAATATTTAATTACATTAAGAAAACTGAGACCAGTTAAAAATTCTCAATTTGTGCCAAGCATAGAGCTTAATACATTGGAAGATAACCACAGAATAAAGTACTTTTAGGGCACAATAGTGTGGAGCCTTTCATTTTACTTAAAATTTCAATAGCTGGTTTTATTTGGCATCCATATTCGGTATCAGGTTGCCTCTGACATTAAATATAATGAGTGCAGCGTTGTCAACGCATTAAAATAAACTGTGCCGGGTTTTCCGACAAAAACTGTACCGCAAGAGATTAATTTGTACTATCTGAATAGCATACTAAAAATTTCTGGCAACCAGCAGAAAGTTTTCGATAGACTAAAAGTTGAAACTGATATCTGAGTCAGAAAAGAGCAAGCAAAACCAAAATGTACCTGAAAATTTGTATTGTACAAAATATCTCAAATTGTACCAGGATCTCTAAATTGTACCAAAAACGGCACAATTGTACCGCATTGGCAACGCTGAACGAGTGTCAGTTTCACAAATATCTTTTGATACTTTTTTAAATAGTTAACTAGAGGAGTGATTTTCGGTGGACATGTAGCCTATTTCAACTGCTACAGAATTTCGTTTTCAGTTAATAGATACCTCATTAGAATCCCTGAGAAATCGTAAATCTGTCGATTTTCCTCAAAATTTTGTTTTTACACTTGCTTTTGTGATATACAATTCACCATTGCCCTCTCTAACTACCCCTACTATCACCAGTACTAAGCTCGTAGCTGTTTAATGAGAGTTAAATGATATTATGTAGGTTTTTGAACATAATCATTTTCATAATCGAGGTTTACAATAAAATGAATGAAAATAGTGTGGGATCAGGGGCGAATCTCCAGCATTTTTATGGGGGGGGGGCAAGAGAGGTCCATATCCGGATCAAAGGTCCAGTCAAAGGGCATGGGATGTATAATAATTTTTTTCTTCACATACAAGGGGGGAGGGGCAACTGCCCCCCTTGCCACCCCCAAACGACGCCCCTGTGTGGGATGGTCTCAATTAGATACAAGCTCCTGGATGTTTTTATTTTATCCTAAGTATCAATAACAGCAGAGACTTTTTTGTCTACTACTGGTGCAAAACACCAAATGCAGCCTCAAATATTGCTTGGAGGAATAAATTCACGTAAGAAAAAGTTTTTAATTTTATTTTATTGTTTACTTAACATATTTACTTATTCTACTTATTTACTTACTTATTTATAACTCTTAATTTTTTTAATTACTGTTATTTGAATTTTTAAAATATTTCAATCACGCGATATATCGCGTAGGCTACGTGTACGCAGAGGGGGTGGGGTGTATGAGTAAATTCACAAAAATTTAACCAATAAAATCTACAGAATAAATTGTATCAAAAATAAAACTTCATAATTATCAAAACCCCTTCCCTTAAAATGGGTCCAAGGGCAAAAAATGGTTTATTTTAATGTCTGTGCCCTTTTTCATTTTTTAAATTACTGTTATTTGGATTTTTAAAATATCTGCGTCGTGCGTTATACCGTGTAGGCTACGTGCAGAGGACAGGGGGGGGGGAGTTGTATGAGTAAACTCTCAAAAAACTTCATATGTATCAAAACCCCTTCCCTTAAAATGGGCCCAAGCGGCAAAAATGTTTTATTTTAATGTCTCTGCGCTTTTCATTTTTTAAATTACTGTTATTTGAATTTAATAAAATATCTGCATCATGCGATATATCGTTTAGGCTACGTGTATGCAGAGTGGGGGGGGGGGAGGGTGTATGAATTAACTCACAAAAATTAACCAATAAAATCTCCAGAATAAATTGTATCTCATAGGAAACTTCATATATATCGAAACCCCTTCCCTTAGAATGGGTCCAAGGGGCAAAAAATGTTTTATTTTAATGTCTGTGCACTTTTCATTTTTTAAATTACTGTTATTTGAATTTTTTAAATATCTGAATCATGCGGTATATCGTGTAGGCTACGTGTACACAGAGGGGGGGGGGGGTATGAGTAAACTCTCACAAAAATTAACCAATAAAATCTCCAGAATAAACTATATCTAAAATAAAATTCATATGTATCAAAACCCCTTCCCAAAATTTTTTTATTTTAATGTCTGTGCACTATTCATTTTTTAAATTACTGTTATTTGCATTTTTTAAATATCTGCATCATGCGACATATGCATAATGCGTGTAGGCTACGTGTACGCAGGGGGGGGGGGGGTAGTAAACATATGAGTAAACAATCACAAAAAATAACCAATAAAATCTCCAGAATAAATTGTATCTAAATAAAACCTAATATGTATCAGAACCTCTTCTCTTGAAAGAATTTTTTTCTTAACGATCAAATCTGTATGTGCCTATACGCTTCTGCACATCAGGATTTAAGAAAGGATTAACATGGAACTGCTTGTAAGCCAGTACTTATATATAATACTTTTAGCATCTCCTGGCCTCAAAATCTGCCATTCTGCGAAAACATTTACTGTCTAGGCTTTATCAGAGTTTCAAACACAAGAGGATTAAGTATGCAAGAAGTGTGCCTAAGTGAGCACAAACGAGTATAGTAGATATACACATACTTGCACAAATCGCACTATAATTACAAATTTACCATTGTGCCTACAAAGCAATGGCAGATCCAAGGGGCCCTGGGTCCCCTCAATATTTTTTCTAGCGCCCTCTTTCCCTGTTTTTGTTTTCTTTTTTTTTCACTCTTTTTTTGGAATAAATTTGTCAATTTGGTCAATTATTGGCACCTTTGTCCCATTGGGCCACCAAGATTTTGCTCATTGGCGCTCTTGCCATAATCCCCTCCAAGATTTTGCTCTAGATCCGCCTCTGCTACAAAATCTACTAATATTGGTTTTGTATGGGGGCTTGATTTAGAGTGCGGCAGGTTGTTTCTCTTCTGTTTTTTTTTATATATAGAATCAACCTACGAGAAAATTGACAAACCTCACGTAAAACGGTGATGCTCTATATGCACCTTAAAAAAAAAAAAAAAAAAAAAAAAAAAAAAAAAAAAAAAAAAAAAAAAAAAAAAAAAAAAAAAAAAAAAAAAAAAAATCAAAGTGACAAAATTTAACCACATAGAATTAGTTGTCCATAGACAGCTTGTGAAAAGCCGCTAAATAACAACTTATTCAGGGTTTTAAGTTTTCAAATGCCATTTCTGCGGTAAAACTAATAAATCTGCTAAGCCATTTGAGCAGTTCAACTAATAGTAATTTTTATTTTTGTTTGAAATTTCCGCTTCTAATTTAAAAATAGTAATCTTTGTAATTACGTCACTTTTGACTAAATTCTATATAGTGCTAACATTCACCAGCGAGTACCCAAAGGGCTTTGGCTAATTTGAGGCGCCATTTAATCATCTCGGAACAATCGCCTTAATAGACGCTGCGGCACTTTTTCCTAATAACATATTACGTTATTTTACATAGGTGAGAAATGACCACCCATGCAGAAATTGGAGCAACTTTGATGTCTGTTGGGGTGGCTATGCTTCAAGGTTTGGGAGTTGAGTCTTGCTAGTTTTGACGATGACGAAGAAGGTGCTAGCGATGATTATTATGATGATGACCATGATAATCAGGCAAATAAGTAAGGAGAGAACCTTGGATGTTGGATACCACTCCTTTGTTCCCAAAATACTACGATTTTTGGCTTTCTTTATAGTTTCCTGTAATTTTTATTGAAAATCATTAATTTTCGCTACTTGACCGAATTTTATCCCTGGACAAGTTTTTGGGACCCTCTGAAATTCACAACAATCCCAACAGGGATGATAATAACAATAAAGATGATATTCTTGACGATTTCGATTTTTTAACCCTTTCAAAGTAATTGCATTAATATACGTCGCATTACTGGTATTAATAACATTTGATTTTTTTTTTTCTTAAGGGAGAAATTACCAACCATGAAGAAGTTTGAGGTCTATCGGGGTGGCCAAGTGATGATATAAGTATGTCTTAATAATATGAGCAGACTTTTATTGTATACCAAATATAAATCAGCTATATAGCATTGTATATTAACATACTCATTACAGGTTATTAATTAAAAAAAAAAAACTTTCCGAAAAAGAAGTTTTTCAAAAAAAAGTAAAGGCCATTTTAAACTTAAGATCATCAGATACAAATACCTGTTAAAATTCAAACTCAAAACGACCCGAAATTACTATTAAAGAATAAATGAAAATCAAAACGAACAAAAATTAAATAAGCAATCATAGCAAAACTACATACAACAAGTTATAATACAAATGAATAAATAAATCAGTAAGCGAACAATGCCTAAATTGAATATGCAAATCAAGCTTAAAACAAAAAAAAATATTTTGCTATTGAAGTATAAATGAAAACCGAAACGAACAGAAACTAAATAAAGAATCAATACAAACAAACATACAATAGATACTAATGTAAATGAATAAATAAATCTTAAAACGAATAAAAATTAAATTGAATATGCAAATGAAGCTTGAAACGAACAAAAATCACTACAGACAAGAGTTTGGGTGTCGCCTCCTTATCTCACTGTAAAAGTCTAAAACCTACTGCATCATTGGCGCTTTACTGAAAACGAATTGTATCACAAATATTTTTCTTTGTACTTAATATTGAAAATAAACATTAAAATTACAGTAAAATTTTGAACTGACGAGCTTTCAGCAATTAATATCATTATACATCAAATACTCAGTTTAATTATTAGTTCTTTCTAAAATGGTTCAAGACCCCTAAAAATCGTCATTCCTTAACTGTGAAAAACCTAAAGCCTACTGCTTCATTGGCGCTTCACTGAAAACGAATTATATTACAAATATTTTCTTTCCAGTTCTTACAGCATTGAAAATGAAAATAAATTTACAGTAAAATAAAATCTTGAACTGACGGATCTTTAAATAATTAATATCATTATATATCAAATATTCAATTTGATTTTGTTTATACTTTCAAGACGCATATAGTTTTCAGTAAAGCCCCATGACGCTGCAGGTTTTAGACTTTTTATAGTGAGAGAAGGAGGCGATACCCAAACTCTTGTCTGTAGTGATTTATATTCATTTCAAGCTTGATTTGCATATTCAATTTAAGTTTCAATCGTTTTAAGATTTATTTTATTCATTTACATTAGTATCTATTGTATGTTTGTTTGCATTGATTGTTTATTTAATTTCTGTTCGTTTTAAGTTTCATTTATACTTCAATAGCAAAATATTTTTTTTCGTTTTAATCTTGATTTTCATATTCAATCCCAAGCATTACTTGCTTTAAGATCTATTTATTCATTTACATCATTACTTGTTGTATGTTTTTTCCTAAGATAGTTTATTTAACTTCTGTTTATTTTGGGTTTCATTTATTCTTTAATAGTAATTTCTGGTCGCTTTGAGTTTGAATTTTAACAGGTATTTGCATCTGATGATCTTAAGTTTAGGAAAAAAAACTTATTTTTCGGAACGTTTTTTTTTTTTAAAATTAATTTTTGTTCGTTTTTGATTGCAAAAAGTTTCAAGTTTTTAAAATACCTTTTTCAAGTTTTTAATATTTCAAAATCGAACTTTTTTTCAAAATGAAACGTTCATCAAAGTATTAAAACTAGTATGAAAATAACCATATCAAAGTAAAAAAAATGGGTTTGTGTCCACTTCGGAGTTTTTATTATCTGATGTTCGAACTATTTTTAACAAAATGGCTATCTCCAAATTTTTATCGGATGGGTTTGGGGAAAGAGGGCTTGTGGGGGGCTAATTGCCCTTCGATCTCTTTCAACTCTTTAAAAGTGAACTAGAACTTTCCATTTTCTATCAAATGAGCCCTCTATGAAGTTTATACGAGCATCACTTCTGTAAGAACCATATAAGCACCCAGGGCATAACTTGTAACGCCTGTCTCCAGGCCCTGGGGAGGGGGGGGGTTGTGTCGACCCCGGATTTTTCATATCTGATGTTTGAAACTATTTTTAACAAAATGGTCGCCTCAAAATTTTTATCGGATGGGTTTGGGGAAGAAAAGCGCAGAGGGGTAGGGGCTAGTTGCCCTCTTATCTCTTTTGACTCTGAGAAAGTGAGCTAGAACTTTTAATTTCAAATCAAATGAGCCCTCTCTGAAGTTTATACGAGCATCCCTTTCATAAGAACTATATACGGCCCCAAGACATAACTTACAATGCCTGCCCCCCTGGCCCAGGGGGTTTGTGTCGGCACCAAGTTTTTGTTATCTGACCTTTGAATTATTTTTAAAAAATGGCTATCTCAAAATTTGTATCAGATGGGTTTGCGGGGAAAAAGGCCGTGGGGTGGGGCTAATTGCCCTCCAATCTCTTTTGACTCTTAAAAATTGAACTTGAACTTTCAATGTCCATTCAAATGAGCCTTCTCTGAAGTTTATACGAGCATCCCTTGCATAAGAACCATATATGCCACCAGTGCATAAGTTGCAGCGCCTGCCCCTGGTCCCTGGGGGTTGTGTTGACATCGGAGTTTTTGTTATCTGACCTTTGAACTATTTTTAACAAAATGACTATATCATATTTTTATTGGATGCATTTGGGGGAAAAGTGACGTGGGAGGATAGTTGCCCTCTTATCTCTTTTGACTCTTAAAACCTGAACTAGAACTTTCAATTTCCAATCAAATTAGCCCTCAAATTAGAAGTTTATACGAGCATCCTTTCCATAACAGCTATATATGCCCGGAGGGCATAACTTATAACGCATATCCTGGGCCCTGAAGGATTGAGCTAACACCGGAGTTTTCGTTATATGATCTTAGAACCATTTTGAAAAAATGGCACTCTCAAAGTTCTTGTCGGATGGATTTGAAAAAAAGGGCATGGAGGGGTGGGGGTGGGCTAGTTGCCCACCAATTTCTTTTGACTCTTATAAAGTGAACGGGAACGTTCAATTTCCAATCAAATGAGCCCTCTCCGAAGTTTATACGAGCATCCTTTCCATAAGAAACCCTATATTCCCCCAGAGCATCCTTACAACGCCTGCCCCCGGGCCCCAGGGGGTTGCGTCTACACAGGAGTTTTCCTTATCTGACCTTTGAACTATTTGTAACGAAATGGCTATCTCAAAATTTTTATCGGAAGGGTTTGGGGAAAAAAAAGGCTGCGTGTGTGGGGGGGGGGGTAGTTGCTCTCAGATACCTTTTTACTCTTAAAAAGTGAACTAGAACTTTCAATTTCCAATCAAATTAGTCCTCTTTGAAGTTTATACGAGTGACACCTTCCATAAGAACCATATGCCCCCAGGGCAAAACTTACAACACCTGCCCCGGGCCCTGGTGGGCTGTGTCAACACCGGAGTTTTTCTTACATAGTCTTTGAGCTATTTTTAACAAAATGGCTATCTCAAAATTTTTATCGGATGCATTTGGGGAAAAAAGGGCGTGGGGAGGGGGGGCTGATTACTCTCCTATATCCTTTGACTCTTAAAAGGTGAACTAGAATTTTCCATTTCCAATCAAATGAGCCCTCTCCGAAGTTTATACGAGCATCCTTTCTATAAGAACACATTATGCCCCCCAGAGGATTCTTTACAACGCCTGCCCCCGGGCCCTAGGGAGTCGCGTCGACACAGGAGTTTTTCTTATCTGACCTTTGAACTATTTGTAACGAAATGGCTGTCTAAAATTTTTATCGGAAGGGTTTGGGGAAAAAAAGGGTGCGTGTGTGGGGGGGGGGGGGGGGTAGTTACTCTCAGATATCTTTTGACTCTAAAAAAGGGAACTAGAACTTTCAATTTTCAATCGAATGAGCCCTCTTTGAAGTTTATACGAGCGACACCTTCCATAAGAACCATATGCCCCCATGGCATAACTTACAACACCTGACCCGGGCCCTGGTGGGCAGTGTCGATACCGGAGTTTTTCTTACATGATCTTTGAACTATTTTTAATAAAATGGCTATCTAAAAATTTTTATCGGATGCATTGGGAAAAAGGGCGTGGGGAGGGGGCTGATTACCCTCCGATATCTTTTGAATCTTAAAGGGTGAACTAGAATTTTCAATTTCCAATCAAATGAGCCCTCTCTGAAGTTTATACGAGCATTCTTTCTATAAGAACCATATACAACCCAGGGTATACCTTGTAACGCCTGCCCATGGACCCTTGGGGGTTGTTTTGACACCGAAGTTTTTGTTATGTGATCATTAAACTATTTTTAACAGTCTCCAAATTTAATAGGATTAGGAATTAGGAATAAAAGGAATTTGGGGGCCTAGTTGCCCTTCGATAATTTTTGACTCTTCAAAAGGGCACTAGAACTCTCGATTTTCAATCCAATGAGCCAGTTTTGAAGTTTATGAAACGACGTTCTTCCATATGAAGTGCCTCTGGGGAAAAAAATAATCATAGGCAGCGCAATAGCGCTGCGTATGTAAAGAACGATGTTGGCACAATGTATGATTGATTTTTTTCCATATCAGGGCACTTCGTATCGAAGGAGTTGTCGTAGAAACATGAAAAAGGGCTCATTCGATTGGAAATTAGAACGTCTAGTGCCCTTTTTAATAGTCGAAAGTGATTGGAGGGCAACTAACACCCCTGCCACGCCCACCATTTCCCCAAACACATCCAATCAAAATTTGAGACAGTCATTTTGTTCAGCGGAGTTGATTTCCAGATAGAAATTATATTTTTGAGGAGGACACTCCCCAATAGCCCTCAGGGCAAGGGTTTTAAGTTATGCCCTTGGGGCATATAAGAACGAGTTGGCACTCTGTATTATTTATTAATTTTTCCTTTAGACCAGGGCACTTTCTATCGAAGAAGTTGTCGTAGAAACTCACCAAAAAGGCTCATTCAATTGGAAATTGGAGTGGCTTTTGCCCCTTTTTAATAGTCGAAAGTGATCGGATGGCAACTAACACCCCTTCTACGCCCAACATATCCGAAACATATCCAATAAAAATTTGAGATGGCCATTTTGTTTAGCGCAGTTGATTTCCAGCACAGTTTATAGAATTAGCAGTATGATCATTCTCTATCTCTCCCATTATAAAAACCCGGACAGGGGTGCGAGTGCTCCGGAGAACGTTTTTGCAGATAGAAACATAGGTGTTATCAGATCTTTTCGCGGGTAGACAAGTCAGATTTCTCTTGGACACGAAACAAGTGGAAACCCGCTATTACGAATAATGCACTTGGTAACCATTTTTCAGTGATTGACGATAACAGACTAATCCGCTAAGGCAGAAACAAGTGGGAGGAGCTTTTTGTTCGCACCGAGACCGAAGACCAGAAATTATCTGCGATAAGCTTAATGTCTATAAACTGTGATTTCCAGATAGAAATTTTGTTTTGGAGGAGGACACTCCACCCACAGCCCTCAGGGCAAGGGTTGTAAGTTATGCCCTGGGGGCATATAAGAATTTTATAGAAAGCATTGTCGTAGAAACTCCAAAAAAGGCTCATTCGATTGGAAATTCAAAGGGCTAGTGCCCTTTTAATAGTCGAAAGTGATTGGAAGGCAACTAATTCCCCTCTCACGCCCACATTTTCCCAAACACATCCAATCAAAATTTTGAGATAGCCATTTTGTTCAACGTAGTTGAAAGTTCCGGATATTAGGTCTTTGAGGATGACAACGCCCCCCCCCTCCTCCCCCACATTCTTCAGGGCAAGGATTGTAAGTTATGCCCTGGGGACATATAAGGTTTTTATAGCAAGTGTTGTCGTAGAAACTTCAAAAAAGGGCTCATTCGATTGGAATTGAAATTGCTAGTGCCCTTTTTAATAGACGAAAGTGATTGGAAGGCAACTAACACCCCTTCCACGCCCACCATTTCCCCAAACACATCCAATCACATTTTTGAGATAACAATTTTGTTCAACGTAGTTGAAAGTTCTGGAAATAATACCTTTGAGCAGGACACTCTCCACACAGTCTTCAGGGCAAGGGTTATAAGTTATGCCCTGGGGCATATAAGGTTTTCATTGAAAGCTTTTGTCGTAGAAACTTGAAAAAAGGCTCATTCGATTGGAATTTCAAAGGGCTAGTGTCATTTTTAATAGTCGAAAGTAATTGGAGGGCAACTAACCCCGCTCTCATGCACACCATTTATCCCAACACATCCAACCCAAATCGACAACCCCTCCCCCTCAGAGCCCTCAGGGTAAGGGTTACAAGTTATGCCCTGGAGGCATATAAGGTTCTTATAGAAAGCGTTAACGTAGAAACTTCAAGAATTGCTTAATCAATTGGAAATTGAAATGGCTAGTGCCCTTTTTAATAGTCGAAAGTAATTGGAGGGCAACTAATCCCCCTCTCACTCCGACAATTTCCCCAAACATATACATTCAAAATTTTGAGATAGCAATTTATTTCTACGTAGTTGAAAGTTCTGGAAATTATGTCTTTTGTGGATGACACCCCCCCCCCCCCCCCCCACAGCCCTCAGGGCAAGAGTTGTAAGTTATGTCCTGGGGGCATATGAGGTTTTTTATAGAAAGATTTGTCGTAGAAATTTCAAAAAGGGCTCATTCGATTAGAAACTGAAACGGGTAAAGCCCTTTAATAGTCGAAAGTGATTGAAGAGCAAGTAACCCCCCTCTCACGCCCACCATTTTCCCAAACACATCCAATCAAAATTTTGAGATTTTGTTCTGTTCAACGTAGTTGAAAGTTCTGGAAATTAGGTCTTTGAGGAAGACAAACCCTCCCCCCCCCCCCCACAACCCTCAGGGCAAAGGTTGTAAGTTATGCCCTGGGGGCATATAAGACTTTTATAGAAAGTTGTGTAGTAGAAACTTCAAAAAGGCTCATTTGATTGGAAATTGAAAGGGCTAGTGCCCTTTTTAATTGTCAAAAGTGATTGAAGGGCAACTACCCCCCCTCTCACACTCATCATTTTCCCAAACACATCTAATCAAAGTTTTGAAATGGCTGTTCTGTTTAACGTTGTTGAAAGTTCTGGAAATTAGGTCTTTGAGGATGACAACCCCTCACAGCCCTCAGGGCAAGGGTTGTAAGTTATACCCTGGGGGCATATAAGGTGTTTATAGAAAGCGTTGTCGTAGAAACTCAAAAAGATTTCTTTCGATTGAAATTGAAAGGGCTACTGCCCTTTTTAATTGTCAAAAGTGATTGGAAGGCTTGACATTTTCAAACAGTTCGTGGTAACGAACTGTAAGTAAGGAGCGACCCGGCTCAATGGTAACCGAAACTCTAAAAAACGGAATTTTGATACCAATAGATACATCAAAAGAATCAAATTTTAATTCTGATATCAAATATATAAGTTTCATCAAGTTTAATTTTACCTATCAAAAGTTACGCGCCTGAAAAAAATTTGAGTGATTTTCGAAAAAAGGGAAAGACCCCCTAAAAGTTATAGAACCTTAATGAAAATCACACCATCATATTCAGCGTATCAGAGAACCCTACTGTAGAGGTTTCAAGCTCCTATCTACAAAAATGTGGAATTTTGCATTTTTTGCCAGAAGAGAGATCACGGATGCGTGTTTATTTATTTTTTTTTTCCCAGGGGTGATCGTATCGACCCAGTGGTCCTAGCATATCGTGGGAGGGCTCATTGAAACGGAAATTAAAAGTTCTAGTGCCCTTTTTAAGTGACCAAAAAAATGGAGGGCAACTAGGGCCCCTCCCACGCTCATTTTTTTCCCAAAGTCACCCGATCAAAATTTTGAGATAGCCATTTTGTTCAGCATGGTCGAAAATATCAGAAATATGTCTTTTAGGATGACTTAATCCCTCGAATCCCCCAGGAGGAGGGCTGAAAGTTATGAACTTTACCCAATGTTAACATATAGCACTGGTTATTGGGACCCGGCTCAATGGTAACCGAAACTCTAGAAAACGCGGTATTTTGATACAAATAGATACATCAAAAGAATCGGATTTTAATGCTGATTTCAAATATATAAGTTTCATCAAGTTTAATTCTACCCATCAAAAGTTACGCGCCTGAGAAAATTTGGCTGATTTTCGAAAAAAGGGGGAAAGACCCCCTAAAAGTTATAGAACCTTAATGAAAATCACACCATCATATTTCGCGTATCAGAGAACCCTACTGTAGAGGTTTCAAGCTCCTATCTACAAAAATGAGAATTTTGCATTTTTGCCAGAAGAAAGATCACGGGAGCGTGTTATTTTTATTTTTTTTTCCCAGGGGTTCGTATCGACCCCAGTGTTAACCGAACTCTAGAAAACGCGTATTTGTAGATACATCAAAGAATCGGCCCAGGGGGTGGATCGTATGGACCCAGTGGTCCTAGAATATCGTAGGAGGGCTCATTGGAATGGAAATTAAAAGTTCTAGTGCCCTTTTTAAGTGACCAAAAAATGGAGGGCAACTAGGCCCCCTCCCACGCTCATTGTTTTCCCAAAGTCACCTGATCAAAATTTTGAGATAGCCATTTTGTTCAGCATGTTCGAAAATATTATAAGTATGTCTTTTAGGATGACTTAATCCCCGAAGTTTCCGGGAGGAGGGCTGAAAGTTTTGAACTTTACCCAATGTTAACATATAGTATTGGTTATTGGGAAGTATACAGTACAGACGTTTTCAGGGGAGATTTTTCCTGGTAGTGAGGGGGGGGGGTCGGTCAGGGACGTACGCAGGGAGGGGGGGCCTCCGGGCTCGGGCCCCCGAAATCTCACGATTTTTTTCATTTTCCCATAATTTTCTCATTTTTCTCACAGAATAACGGGTTTGAAGGATTTGGCCCCCCCGAAAACAAATTGCCCCCCCCCCCCAAATTGCCCCCCCCCTAAACAAATTCCTGCGTACATTTCTGGGGTCGGGGGTTATGTAGGAGGATCTTTCCATGAAGGAAGTTTTCATGGGGGAAGGGAAATTGCCATGAAGGGGACGCCGGACTTCCCAGCATTATTTAAAAAAAGATCAGAAATTAAATATAAAAAACAAGTTTTTCAAGTGCAACAGCAGCAACATCAAAACTTTAAACGAACAGAAATAATGCATATATGATTGGGTTCACCCCCTAGTGAATACCTCACTCTTTAAGCCAGAGATTTTTTAGTACTTTCATAAGAGCTATTTATTCTAATTAACGGCCTTTGTGATTAAGCGGTCATTTTTAAAGAATTGGAACAAAATTCGAACTTTCGCTTAAAGAGCAAGGTATTGACTAGGGGGCGAACCCCCTAATATACGTATTAAAAATATATGAATATAGAAGTTCGTTACGTAAGTTAATTCGTAAGTTACGTATATTTATTACTAATAAAAACGTTCGTAAATAAAATGAAACAAGTTTCGAGAAAGCCATTTAACCAAATAAAAGTAAATTAATATGAACATTTTGTTTTAATTATTCATGTACTGTGAGCCAAGATCAAAACCTGCATTTATTCAAAAACGTTCAAAAATTAAATAAAAAAACAAGTTTTTTTAACTGAAAGTAAGGAGCGACATTAAAACTTAAAACGAACAGAAATTATTCCGTATATGAAAGGGGCTATCCCCTCCTCAACGCCTTGCTCTTTACGCTAAATTTTGACTTTCTCACAACTCTATTTTTTTTTAACAATAAAAAACTTTAGCGTAAAGAGCGAGGCGTTGAGGAGGGGACAGCCCCTTCATATACGGAATAATTTCTGTTCGTTTTAAGTTTTAATGTCGCTCCTTACTTTCAGTTAAAAAAAAACTTGTTTTTTTTATTTAATTACAGTAAAGATCGATCTGGGTGCAATGTATTATTATTTCTCTTTTTTTTTTAGACCAGGGCACTTCGTATCGAAGGAGTTGTCGTAGGAAATTCGAAAAGGGTTCATTCAATTGAAAATAGAAAGGACTAAAGCCCTTTTTAACAGTAGAAAAGTGATTGGAGGGCAACTAGTCCCACACCCACCCTCCCATTTTCCCATTATGTTTAAAAACTAAATGTTGCCTTAAGATTAAATCAAAATGCACTGTGTTAAGTGCATTAACACAGTGCACCCCCCCCCCAAGATCTTCAGGGCAAGGGTTATAAGTTATACCCTGGGGGCATATATGGCTCTTATGGAAGGAATCCTCATATAAACTTCACAGAGGGCTCATTTGATTGGAAATTGAAAGTTCTAGTTCACTTTTTAAGCGTAAAAAGATATTGGAGGGTAACCAGCCCCCCCCCCCACGCCCTTTTTTCCGAGATGGAGCCGAAAAATTTTTTTGAGATAGCTATTATTTTAAAAATAGTTGAAAGATCATGTAAAAAAAAACTCCGGTGTCGACACAACCCCCAGGGCCCGGGGGCAGGCGTTGTAAGTTATGGCCTGGGGGCATGTATGGTTCTTATGGAAGGAATGCTCGTATAAACTTCAAAGAGGGCTCATTTTATTGGAAATTGAAAGTTCTAGTTTACTTTTTTAAGAGTCAAAAGAGATGGGAGGGCAGCTTGCCCCCCCCCCCCCCCTCCACAACCTTTTTCATCAAACCCATCTGATAAGAACTTTGAGATAGCCACTTTTTAAAAAATATTTCAAAGACCATATAACGAAAAAAAACTCCGGGGTCGACACGGTCCCCCATGGCCCGAAGGTAGGCGTTGTAAGCTATGCTCTGGGGGAATATATAGCTCTTATGGAAGGGATGCTCGTAAAAACTTTAGAGAGGGCTAATTTGATTGGAAATTGATAGTTCTAGTTCAGTTTTTGAGATTCAAAAGAGATTGGAGGGCAACTAGCCCCCCTTCCACGCCCATTTTTTCCCGAATGCATCCGGTAAAAATTTTCAGACAGCCATTAAGTTAAAAACCCATCTGATAAGAACTTTGAGATAGCCATTTTTTTAAAAAATAGTTCAAAGACCATATAACGAAAAACTCCGGGGTCGACATGGTCCCCCAGGGCCCGAAGGCAGGCGTTGCAAGTTATGCCCTGGGGGAATATGTAGTTCTTATGGAAGGAATACTCATAAAAACTTTAGAGAGGGCTAATTTGATTGGAAATTGAAAGTTGTAGTTCAGTTTTTGAGAGTCAAAAGAGATTGGAGGGCAACTATTCCCACGCCCATTTTTTCCCGAATGCGTCCGATAAAAATTTTCAGACAGCCATTAAGTTAAAAATTGTTCAAAAGTTAGATAACAAAAACTTAGATGTCGACATAACCCCGCAGGGCCCCGGGACAGGGGTTGTAAGTTATGCCCTGGGGCATATATGGTTCTTATGAAAGGGATACTCGTATAAACTTCAGAGAGGCCTTATTTAATCGGAAATTGAAAGTTCGAGCTCACTTTTTAACAGTCAAAAGAAATTCGAGGGCAACTACCCCCCCCCCCCCCCCCCCCAACGCCTTCTTATTCCAAATCCATCTGATAAAAATTTTGAGATAGACATTTTGTTAAAAAAAATTGTTCCAAGGTCCGATAAGAAAAACTCCGGTGTCAATACACCCCCCTACCCAGGGCCCTGGAGAAGGCGTTCCAAGTTATGCCCTAAGGGCATGTATGGTTCTTATTAAAGGGATGCTCGTATAAACTTCATAGAGGGCTCATTTAATTGGAAATTGCATTTTGTAGTTCACTTTTTAAGAGTCAAGAGATTTAAGGGCAACTAGGCCCCCATGCCCTTTTTCCCCAAACCCATCTGCTACAAATTTTGAGATAGCCAGTTTTTTTTTCAAATTGTTCAAAAATTAGATAAAAAAAAAACTCCGGTGTCAACACAACCCCCAGGGCCCAGGGCCTAGGCGTTGAAAGTGTTGTCCTGGGGGCGTGTATGGTTCTTATGAAAGGGATGCTCGTATAAACTTCATAGAGGGCTCATTTAATTGGAAATTGCATGTTCTAGTTCACTTTTTAAGAGTCAAGAGATTTAAGGGCAACTAGGCCCCCATGCCCTTTTTCCCCAAACCCATCTGCTACAAATTTGAGATAGCCAGTTTTTTTCAAATTGTTCAAAAATTAGATAAAGAAAACTCTGGTGTCAACACAACCCCCCAGGGCCCAGGGCCTAGGCGTTGTAAGTGTTGTCCTGGGGGCGTGTATGATTCTTATGAAAGGGAAGCTCGTATAAACTTCATAGAGGGCTCATTTAGTTGGAAATTGAATGTTCTAGTTCACTTTTTAAGATTCAAGATATTTAAGGGCAACTAGCCCCCCATGCCCCTTTTTTCCCTAAACCCATCTGCTACAAATTTTGAGATAGCCAGTTTTTTAAAAATTGTTCAAAAATTAGATAAAAAAAAACTCCGGTGTCAACACAACCCCCCAGGGCCCAGAGCCTAGGCGTTGAAAGTGTTGTCCTGGGGGCGTGTATGGTTCTTATGAAAGGGATGCTCGTATAAACTTCCTAGAGGGCTCATTTAATTGGAAATTGCATGTTCTAGTTCACTTTTTAAGAGTCAAGAGATTTAAGGGCAACTAGGCCCCCATGCCCTTTTTCCCCAAACCCATCTGCTACAAATTTTGAGATAGCCAGTTTTTTTCAAATTGTTCAAAAATTAGATAAAGAAAACTCCGGTGTCAACACAACCCCCCAGGGCCCAGGGCCTAGGCGTTGTAAGTGTTGTCCTGGGGGCGTGTATGATTCTTATGAAAGGGAAGCTCGTATAAACTTCATAGAGGGCTCATTTAGTTGGAAATTGAATGTTCTAGTTCACTTTTTAAGATTCAAGATATTTAAGGGCAACTAGCCCCCCATGCCCTTTTTTCCCCAAACCCATCTGCTACAAATTTTGAGATAGCCAGTTTTTTAAAAATTGTTCAAAAATTAGATAAAAAAAACTCCGGTGTCAACACAACCCCCCAGGGCTTAGAGCCTAGGCGTTGTAAGTGTTGTCCTGGGGGCGTGTATGGTTCTTATGAAAAAGATGTTCGCATAAACTTCAGAGAGGGCTCATTTGATTGGAAACTGAAAGCTCTAGTTCACTTTTTAAGATCAAAAGATATCCGATGGCAGCTGCCCCCCCCCACACAAACGCCCTTTTTCCCCAAGCCTATCCGATAAAATTTTTAAAATAGCCATTTCAATAAAAATAATCCAAAGGTCAGACAAGAAAACTCCTGTGTCGACGCATCCCCCCATGGCCTGGAGGTAGGCGATGTAAGTAATGCTCTGGGGGCATATATCGTTTTTATGGAAGCGATGCTTGTATAAACTTCGGAGAGGGTTCCAACTTCGGAGAGGAGAGGGTGAATGGAAACTGAAAGTTTTCGTTCAAATTTTAAGAGTCAAAAGAGTTTGGAGGGCAACTAGAGGGGAGGGCAACCCCTCTCCACGCCCTAAATCCATCAGATAAAAATTTTGAGATAGACATTTTGTTAAAAATAGTTTAAAGTTCAGATAATAAAAACTCCGGTGTCGACAGAGCCCCCAGGGTAGGTGTTGTAAGTTATGCCCTGGGGACATATATGGTTTTTATGGAAGGGATGCTCGTATAAACTACATAGAGAGCTCATTTGATTGGAAATTGAAAGTTGTAATTCACTTTTGAAGAGTAAAAAAGTGATCAGAGGGCAGCTACCCTCCCCCCACACTCTATTTATTTTTTTCCCAGACGCACTTCATAGAGAAGGGGTCGTTGCATAAACTTCAAGGGGGCAAACTTTTTTCATTTTGGTATTGTTACTTTGATACCAATTTTGATACTTTGATGAAGATTTTTTTTAAGTTTGATTTTGAAATAAGGAATTTTTTAAAACTTGAAACCTTTTGCAATAAAAAACGAACAAAAATTAATTAAAAAATGTTTCCAAAAAATAAATTTTTCAAAGAAAAGTAAAGGCCATATTAAACTTAGCTCAGCAGATACAAATACCTGTTAAAATTCAAATACAAAACGACCAGAAATTACTATTAAAGAATAGATGAAACCCAAAACGAACAGAAATTAAATAAGCAATCATAGGAAAAAAAACATACAACAAGTAATAATATAATGACTAAATAGATCTTAAAGCGAGTAATGCTTAGATTGAATATGAAAATCAAGCTTAAACAAAAAAAAAAAATATTTTACTATCTAGGTATAAATGAAACTTAAAACGAACAGAAATTAATAAACAATCAATCAAACAAACATACATTAGATACTAATGTAAATGAATAAATAAATCTTAAAACGAGTGAAAATTAAACTGAATACGCAATTCAAGCTTGAAACGAACAAAAATCACTACAAACAAGAGTTTGGGTATCCCCTCCTTCTCTCACTGTAAAAGTCTAAAACCTACTGCATCATTGGCACTTTACTGAAAACTATATGCGTCTTGAACAGTTTTTGGAAAGTATAAACCACGTCAAATTGAATGTTTGATATATAATGATATTAGTTGTTGAAAGATCTATCAGTTCAAGAATTTATTTCACTCTAATTTCATTTTTGTTTTCAATGCTGTAAGAACTGGAAAAGAAAATATTTGTAATATAATTCGTTTTCAGTGAAGCGCCAATGACGCAGTAGGCTTTTGGTTTTTATTTACAGTTAAGGAGGGGGACAGTATCTAAACTCATATTTGTAGTGAAACTATATTTGTTTTGAACAACTTTAGGAAGAACTAATAAATTAAACTGAATATTTGATGCATAATGATACTAATTGCTGAATAAATGATTAAATTATTATATTTTTTTTTTAGTTTGATCTTCAACATATGGCTTTTGGCCTTATTCTATCAATTAGGGACGGCTAAAAAAAATTCCTTTTTTTGTCTGACTGTCGTTCGTAACACTGCATTTGCCAACAATATCCATGGAAGGGAGGAACTTTGAACTGAATTCTCTAAAACTAGCTTTTTTTTCATTCATGGTTTCAATGGTAGCTGCAACATAGTAAAGAACGAACCGCCGCCCATAGCAATCAAAAATTTAGAAACTTGCCTAAAAAACAGTCTGACGAGGAAAAATCCCATATATGAGCCACATGTGATAGATTACAACAATAAATGACGTCACTTATGGTTAAAAACAATACAAAATTTGACAAAAACCATTTACAGGAACGTGGTAAATAATGAACCAAAGAGAGACAGAGAGTTTACTTGTAACAAACTTTTATGGTAATTGCAAGGATTGTGCCAAAGGATTACGGCATATATTTTACATTGCAGGAACAGAGCAGCTGGCTTACTGGCTTATTGTTTTAGACAAAAGAATCAATCAGTTTTTAAAAACGTGGAGTTATTAGTCTTTCCAGAAATCGTCTTTCTTTTCAGTTTGTCGCTCAATATTAGCTAGCGCTATTTAAAAAAATGGGGCCAATTTTCTCTGCAAAATAAGGAGTGACGCAATTGGCTTGCAAAGGTACACCGCAAAAACAAAGTAATCGAATCAAAGCACACCTTTTAACATGAACTACAGCAAAGTTATTTCTCTTTGAAGGAACTTTGGCAAAGTGTGTTTGTACTGTGTCATAATGGGCTTTGCTAAAGCACCGGTTAATGAGCAGTGTGTTCTATGGACCAATTACATAACAATCACCTTTACAAAAAATCGTATTTCTGAGAAGAAAGATATAATTAAAACGTATTCAAATTGGTAGTCAAAGAGCCTAATGGTACATTATTATGTTAATGTAAAATTACATATCACCGATTCAAAACAAGCAAGCTCTATCGATCGGTCTGTCCATTGGTCAATGCTTTTTTCTGTCTTGTTCGGTTTTCATGATGCATAGTATTTCCTACCATTTCTAACAATTATTTTCATTTGTAATAGAAGTTAGAAAATGATGCTTTCAATATCAAAATATCCAGTAACAACAAAAACCTAAAGAAAATTTAATCAAAGGAAAATTCAACACTAACAGCATAAACCTTGCTAACCTCTACCATCTACCATCCTCTACCATCAACTCCTTTGATGAGGATTGATATGTTGAAGAGGATTGATATTGTCAAATCCTCTACCATCAACTCCTTTCTTTAAATATACTAAACAATATCGAAAGACAAAACGATTTTAAAACCAATCAAATTCATTTTAGGAATCATACTTGAAAAACAATTTATTTTCAACAAATTTTTAAATATAGTTACATTTACATCTAAGCTGTTCTTGCTGGGTGGTTGCGGAGCTATACTAGTAATTAGATAAAAAAAATACAAGTTTTTTCATCTATAAGTAAGGAGCAACATTGAAGCTTGAAACGAAAAGAAATAATTATGTTGAAGGGGGGCTGCCCCTTCCTCAACTCTCGCTCTTTACGCTAAAGTCTTAAGATCTGTTTAAAAATGACGTTCAAATTCATTGGTCCTTCGATTTGAGCAGTCTTTTTCGAAGAATCATTAAATAAAAGCCTAACTGTAGCGTAAAAAAGGTCGAGGAAGAGGCAACCCTCCTCATATACATAATAATTTCTGTTCGTGTTTTAGTGTTATTCCTTACTTTCAATTGAAGAAAACCTGTTTTTTAAAATCTAACTTCTGCTGTTTTTCAAATCATATCATGAAATCTCCTCCCTACCCAGTGTAAAATATACCCTGTGCTCTCCTCCCCACGAAAAATTCACTCTCTGGAAAATCCCCCATGTTGAAAATACCCCCGCCCCCCCCCCCCCCGAAAAATGCTATGGATTTCCCAATAGCAAATACTATGTGTGAATAATGGGCAAATTGCGTAATTTACAGCAGTTTCCCTAGGGACTATCGGGGGGGGGGGTTATGCCATCCCCAAAGGCATATTTATTGAGCTTTTCAACTATGCTAAATCAAATGACTATTTCAGAAGTCTGATTGGATGCACTAGAACTCTGATTCCGATGAAATGAGCCTTTTCACATTCTTCTTGGATCCCTGGTTCAATACGATTACTCGTAAAAAAAAAAAACATACATCCGTGATCTTCCTTCTGGTGCAATTCCACATTTTGTATAAAGGAGTTTGGAAACTCTAGAGTTGGGTTCTCTGATAGGGTGAACCTGATGATGTAATCTTCAATAAGGTCGCTTGATTTTTTCCCCTTGTTCGAAAATCAAGCACAATTTCTTAGGCTTGTAGCTTTTGATGGATAGCAATAAATTTAATGAATTTTAGATGTTTGGAATTAGCTTAAACGGTCAATTCTTTTGATGTGTCTATTGTTATCGAAATCCTGGTTGTAAGATGTTCGTCACTATTGACCCGACTCTCTCCTTACTTACAGTTCGGTAACAGGAATTGTTTGATTTGCTATAAATAGCAATTTTTCCTCACTAACCATTTTTTCCAAACTTGTTTTTTTTTTTTAGCCGTGGTTTGTTCTTTACTTGGTTGGGGTTCGAGTCCAGGTGCCACCGATTATTTGGCTTGAGACGGGGTCATTAGTGCAATTGTGTAAGTTCGGCAAGAGTCGTCCCAGCTCCAAATGGGCACCTGGAGAAATTCATGGAAAGTAAACAGGGAGGTAACAGGGTGGTAACAGGGAGGTGGTAACAGGGAGCTAACAGGTAAGCAGGGAGGGTGTGCAAAAGAAGACAATGGTTTGTCCCGACTCCTTATTGCACTTCCCGGCTGAAGAGCGAAACGGAGATCAGCCCTGCCGATAAGGACCGTAAAGGCTTTTGTGACAGACCTAGAATATTGGGCTATACGCAGAACAACAGAAAGTTTCGAGAAGGAGCGCTCATTGCAACAAAAATTGAAAGCTCTTGTGCTTTATTTAAATGGCAAAAGAAATAGCCTCACAAAAACAGGTATTATGTGGCGTAAAGTAAACATTGTTAGCCTGAAGACAACCAGAATACATTGAGAGAAAATCCTGAGATTAAAATTGATTTAAAATTATGAAGAAGGTGCATGTTCAGCTTCCCCGTTTCAGAGGCAATAATGCTGGGCGAATCCGCATTTGTTTCCAAAGATACGTGCTATGAATCGAATTTTTTTTAAATATAGACAATAATGTTTATGCTTAATTTAACTGAGTTTATTCATATAAGGCTTCCTAAGCTTATGTCCAGTACATGTATGGTCAATAGCTACACACCAGCAGTCGAGGAGAAGAGCCTGTAAAAATTTTTCAGGTTTTGCGAGGGTAAGATGGAGGTACCTGAATCTTAAAAAGTTGATTTTTAGGTATAAATCTTTTTACTCTTGGATAAGCATAAAAGAAGGAGAATTCCCTCCCTAATCCTAATCTCCCTAATCTTCATTCTAAGGTATATTTTTAGACTAAGCCTGTAATATTGGTGCTAAGGAGTGACAGATCCCGTCTTATTGCTGAAGTATTTTAAATGTAGCATGATAATTAAATTCATTTACTTAAGGGCACAGAGAAGGAAAGGTGGGGAAGGGCATGTCCTATAGAAAGACTTGTTAGAAGACCTCCCTTTAAAAACCGTAAAAATGGTAACCCAATTTTCTTTTACATTTCAACCCCTCCCCTCCCTGTAAAATGTCTTAAGGGATGCAATTCGTCTGTGACGATCTAATAGGTCGTAATAACGAGCAATAAGTATGGAACGGCTTGTGCTAGTAGAGTCAAAAACCCTAAAAGAAGGAATTTTGATAACAATATATATACTAATACTACTACTACTACTAACAACAACTCACTGCAGCACCAAGCCACCTGAGGTCAACACAGACAGTCTTTGGCAATCTGTCGTCCTCCATCCGCAGAAAGTTCCTTAGCCATCTCAACCTTTCTCTCAGTATAGCCCTAGAAAGATGGATTGAACCACACTTTTCGTAAAGCCTACTGTTTAAAATACGGTCAGTCAGCTGGGTACCCAGAAAATCCGTAGTAAATTTCTCTGGAAAACATCTCTGTGAAAAAAAAAACACCCTGAATCTTGGCTATTCTACTTTTAACATCTTCACTGCTCCCACCGTCTTTACTAATAATTAATTAAAAAAAAACTTTCAAAAAATAAGTTTTTCAAAGAAAAGTAAAGGCCATTTTAAACTTAAGCTCAGGAGATACAAGTACCTGTTAAAATTCAAACTCAAAACGACCAGAAATTACTGTTAAAGAATAAATGAAACCCAAAACGAACAGAACTTAAATAAGTGATCATAGCAAAAAACATACAACAAGTAATAATATAAATGAATAAATAGATCTTAAAGCAAGTAATGCTTAGATTGAATATGAAAATCAAGCTTAAAACGAAAACAAATATTTTGCTATTAAAGTATAAATGAAACTTAAAACGAACAGAAATTAAATAAACAATCAATGCGAACCAACATACAATATATATTAATGTAAATGAATAAATAAATCTTAAAACGAGTGAAACTTAAATTGAATATGCAAATCAAGTTTGAATCGAATAAAAATAACTACGAACAAGTTTGGGTATCGTCTCGCTGCAGAAGCCTAAAACCTACTGCGTCATTGGCGCTTTACTGAAAACAATTCTTTGAAATATTTTAACTTTTCTAACTTTAAGAAGTCAAAAATTAATTAAGATTTTAGGGAATAAATATCAGCATATGTATATTAAATTGACAATGCACATTTTTCTTCAGTAAACTCATTTGAATTTTTTTTCAGTAAAGTACAAATTATATTCTGGCTTTTAGAAAGCATAGGGGTTTTGAACCCTACTCACATTAATTTATGCTCGTTTTGAGTTTGACTCTAATATTTATTTTAATTTTTGTTCGTTTGGGTTCCATTTATTTATTAATACTAATTTGGGGTAGTTGTATGCTTGGTAGATTATATGATGGTCCGGACGCCAGGTGTTGAAAATATGAACCATAACACGACGGAATGGGGCTGCTACGAGAATTAGCCTACCCTCCACCCCATAAATTGACCATGCGGATTCAAAAATACTAATGGCACTTGCTTGCGAGTGGTGGAACACTCTGAAACTTGACATTTTATTATATTTTGGTCTTTCATGCAAGAAAATGCATGTTCCACAAAGTTTGAGGTGTAGTTTTCCGCTCAAATAGAAATGCCTAGAAGCCATAGAATGTTACCATAACAAACTAACACGATTAGTTACAAAAAATGGCAAAACTATATGAGTCTTGAACAGTCTTGGAAAGTATAAACAAAATCAAATTGAATATTAGATATATAATGATATTAATTGTTGAAAGATCCATCAGTTCAAGATTTTTTTCCACTGTAATTTTTATTTTCATTTTCAATGCTGTAAGAACTGGAAAATAATAAATTTGTAATATACGAGTAATTCGTTTTCAGTGAAGCACCAATGACGCAGAAGGCTTTAGGTTTTTACAGTTAAAGAAGGGGGCAGTATCCAAATTTTGCTTGTAGTGAAACTATATTTGTCTTGACCAATCTTGAAAAGAACCAATAAATTAAACTGAATATTTGATGCATAATGATATTAATTGCTAAAAGCTCATCAGTTCAAAATTTTACTGTAATTTTAATATTTATTTTCAATATTAAGTACAAAAGAAAACATTTGTAATATAATTCGTTTTCAGTAAAGCGCCAAAGACGCAGTAGGTTTTAGGCTTCTCTAGTGAGACGATACCCAAATTCTTGTTTGTAGTTATTTTAATTCGATTCAAACTTGATTTGCATATTCAATTTAAGTTTCACTCGTTTTAAGATTTATTTATTCATTTACATTAATATATATTGTATGTTTGTTCGCATTGATTGTTTATTTAATTTCTGTTCGTTTTAAGTTTTATTTATACTTTAATATCAAAATATTTGTTTTCGTTTTAAGCTTGATTTTCATATTCAATCTAAGCATTACTCGCTTTAAGATCTATTTATTCATTTATATTATTACTTCTACGACACCGCCTTCTATAAAAACCTTATATGCCCCCAGGGCATAACTTAAAACCCTTGCCCTGAGGGTTGTGGGGGATTGGAAATCAACTACGCTGAACAAAATAGCTATCTCAAAATTTTGATTGGATGTGTTTGGGGGAATGATGGGCGTGGGGGGGGGGCTAGTTGCCCTCGAATCACTTTTGACTATTAAAAAGGGCACTATCCCTTTGAATTTCCAATCGAATGAGCCTGTTTTAAGTTTCTACGACAACACCTTCTATAAAAACCTTATAGCCTGTGCCCCCAGGGCATATATTAAAACCCTTGCCCAAAAGGGTTGTGGGAGAGTGTCCTCCTCAAAAATATATTTTAAATCTGGAAATCAACTACGCTGAACAAAAAATGGCTATCTCAAAATTTTGGTTGGATGTGTTTGGGGGAATGATGGGCGTAGGGGGAGGGGGGGCTAGTTGCCCTAAATCACTTTTGACTATTAAAAAGGGCACTATCCCTTTGAATTTCCAATCGAATGAGTCTTTTTTGAATTTTCTATGACAACGCCTTCTATAAAAATCTTATATGCCCCCAGGGCATAACTTAAAACCCTTGCCCTTAGGGTTGTGGGGGATTGTCCTCCTCAAAACATGTTTTCTATCTGAAAATCAACTACGATGAACAAAATAGCTATCTCAAAATTTTGATTGGATGTGTTCTGGGGAATGTTGGGCGTGGGGGGGGGGCTAGTTGCCCTTTCAGCACTTTCGACTATTAAAAAAAGCATTATCCCTTTGAATTTCCAATCGAATGAGCATTTTTTTTGCAGTTTCTACAACAACGCCTTCTATAAGAACCTTATATGCCCCCAGGGCATATCTTAATACCCTTGCCCTGAGGTTCTGGGGGAGTGTCCTCCTCAAAAACATATTTGCTATCTGGAAATCAACTACGCTGAACAAAATTTTGATTGAATGTGTTTGGTGAAATGATGGGCGTGGGGTGGGGGGGGGGGGGGGAAGGGGGCTAGTTACACTCCAATCACTTTCGACTATTAAAAAGGGCACTAACCCTTTAATTTCCAATCGAATGAGCATGTTTTGAAGTTTCTACGACAACGCCTTCTATAAAAACCTTATATGCCCCAAGGGCATAACTTAAAACCCTTGCCCTGAGGGTTATGGGGGAGTGTCCTCCTCAAAAATATATTTTCTATCTGGAATTACACTACGCTGAACAAAATGACTATCTCAAAATTTTGATTGGTTGTGTTTGGGGGAATGATGGGCGGGGGGGGCTAGTTGCCCTCCAATCGTTTTCGACTATTAAAAAGGCCACTAGCCCTTTAATATCCAATCAAATGAGCCTGTTTGGAAATTTCTACGACAACGCCTTCTATAAAAACCTTATATGCCCCTAGGGCATAACTTAAAACCCTTGCCCTGAGGGTTGTGGGGGAGTGTCCTCCTCAAAAATATTTTTTCTATCTGGAAATCAACTACGGTGAACAAAATGGCTATATCAAAATTTTGATTGGATGTGTTTGGGGAAATGATGGGCGTGGGGAGAGGGGGGCTAGTTACACTCCAATCACTTTCGACTATTAAAAAGGGCACTAGCTCTTTAATTTCCAATCAAATGAGCCTGTTTTGAAGTTTCTACGACAACGCCTTCTATAAAAACCTTATATGCCCCCAGGGTATAACTTAAAACCCTTGCCCTGAGGGTTGTGGGGGAGTATCCTCCTCAAAAATATATTTTCTATCTGGAAATCAACTACGCTGAACGAAATGGCTATCTCAAAATTTTGATTGGATGTGTTTGGGGAAAAGATGGGCGTGGGGGGGCTAGTTGCCCTCCAATCATTTTCGAGTATTAAAAGGGGCACTAGAACTCTCGATTTCCAATCGAATGAGCCCCCTTTGAAGCTTCTACGACGACCCCTTCCATATGAAGTGCCTCTGGAAAAAAAATAATAAATAACAATAATAAAACATTGGAGCCGTATGGCCTTTTCTATAGGCAACGCTACAGCGTTGCCTCTGATACTACCAAGGTAAGTGAAGTTGTCCACCTGATCAATCATTTCGTTACCCAACGTCACCTTTTCATCTTCACTTATTCCTAGTCTTAGTGACTTAGTCTTGTTAGCATTCATTTTCAAGCCTATTCTAGCACCTTGAAATCGCAGAACCTCTAAAAGTTAATTCACTTTGCTCATACTTTCATCTAGGATGCTTAAATCATCAGCATAATCTAAGTCCAGGAGAGTTTTTCCTCCTCATTTGATTCCACGGTCTCCCATTGCCTTTCCTGTGCTTCTTAAGACAAAATCCATCAAAATGATCCATATAGAGGAGGATAAAACACAACCCTGCTTAACTCCTGATTTAATACGAAAGCAGGTACTAACCTTATTTCCTACTTTAACCGCAGCAGTGTTATTGTCGTACGTAGCACTAATGACTTTAATGTATTAGTAGCGAGGGCCCTGAGTTTTCAAAGGGTCAGTACCCGGAATACAATCGGTCAGATAGGGAATACCCCCGGAATACAAGCGGACATTGGATTTCGAAGGGCCAGATAGGGAAATTAACATTGAGTTTACCAGGCAGCCCTCTGACGTCACGCGACACACCTGTACAATACGGTCACCTGTTTCTAAGCGACAATTCCGCCCAAGGAAAGGTCAGGTGGCACACCCCATTTGTTTTTCTATGACGGCCCTGGCAAGATTCCAAGCGCATATTATATTTCTAGGTGAAATTCCCAGGTATTTCATTTACTCGGAATGTGGTCCGTATAATAGAAAAGTTGTATTAATAGGGAAATTATGACGTCACGGTGCACACCCCCTTTTCAAGCGCATGTTACACCACGCGCCACACCCTCGCCTTTAAAGGGTCAGATAAGTGGAACTACCAGCCCATCGCAGCTGCACAGTACAGTCACCTGTTCTATTAAGGGGAACCCACATGACAAAACTCCATGACTCACCCCTCTGGACTCCGATGACGTCATGCGACTTACCCCGTTTCAAACGGACAGGTCTAATATGCATGACGCAATTTTGCGTAACCCCACCACAGGACCCCATGGGGGAATCCCCGTTTGTAGTTCAAACCTTACGTAATGATTGTGCAGCAGTGTCACATAATACTTTTTCTTCATTAGCTTAATGGCGGTACACACTTTATGTAATGATTGTGCATCCATCACTGCCAGATAATACCATTTTAACATTTTTCGCCGAAAAACCCTCAAGACATTTCCTTTTTCGGCGTTTCTTTTTCGCCCAAAACCCCAAAGCTTCTTTTATTAACTTAATAACGGTACACAATTTACGTAATGATTGTGCATCCATCACTGCCAGATAATACCATTTTGACATTGTTCGCCAAAAGCCTTTCTTTTTTGGCGTTTCATTTTCGCTCGAACCACCATTCATTTTTTTTCTACGAGTTCTTAGAACCACGTGTTTACATCGAAATTTGGCACATACTTGGAAAAACATCTATTTCCAGAGGACATTTGCTTTCAAGATATTAATAAAGGGGAAATGTCTGTATTACTCGTGCTAGAGACTACATCTTAAAAACACAGACTCTGTAAATGAAAACAAATATACGAAAACATATACGCAAAAGAACCATCTATTATAGGAAACTGGGGGCTTCTAGTCTGCAACCCCGCGGGGTAGGGGAGATGCAATTTAAACCATATTAAGAACTGCTACCTGTTAAATTTTCATCTCTTCCATGGGAAAAATTCTTTAATGTCCACACTTTAACTTTTAAGGTGTAGTTGAAGCCACAATGACATTACATGACCCCCCCCCCAAACATAACATTCTTCAGGCATTTCCAAATAAAAATTATGGTTTTAAATCGCGTGATTCAACCAAAGCCAATCCTAATGCCCCACAAAACACACGACACTGCCATGGCATTTCACCCATGTGACACCGCCCCCGCCCCCTTCAGCCCCTGCTGACCCTAATATTAGTGAGATTCCCCATTGTTTGACAGTCATTAGAACGACATGTTTGCTACCAAATTTGATACATTCGGGGGATATTTGCTTTCAAGATATTTATAAAGGGGAAATGCGTGTCTTACTCGTCCCAAACAATAAATCTTAAAAACACAGACAATGAAAACAAATTGACAAGCAACAAAACATAAAAAACACGACAAAAAATAAAATTGAACAAGCTGTATCGTTAATATACGCAAAAAAGAACCATCTATTATAGAAAACCGGGGCTTCTAGCCTGCAACCCCAGGAGAAAGGGGAGGGAGAGTGATATTCGATGCAATTTAAACCATATTAAGAGCTTTTAAGGAAATACCCCTTTTTCATTAAGATAAATTCATTATTTCACAGTATCCTATCAATAGGTTCAACCCTCCTAGTAGCATTCACTTCGTCGGCTTTTTCGGTAGATATTGTCTCAAGTTGCTTCGCCCCTTGAAAGGAATCATTTGCTCGTCAATTGAATGGTGTTCTTCGGGGCTAAATTCAAGAAACTTGGAACGGATATGACTCAGGACGGGTCGAATCTTGTATAGCTTGTCAAATCCTTGTTCTCCAGGTTTCTTAGCTTTATTGTTGTCGTTGAAATAAAGAAAACGTTTGATCTTGCCAAACCTTTGTCGGCCCATCTTGTCGGCAATTTGAGGGTATCTGGTGGCTGCTTCCCAGTGCATTCGATAATAGGGAACTTTTATCACTCCCAATAATAGAATAATGCTCATGAAAACTTTTAGCTCTTCGGCAGTGAGGCAGAGGTTGCATCCCTCAGTTTGAAGTGCAAAGACGTTACTTTGTTAAACTATCAGCTCAAGAAGTTGATCGTCAAAAAATTTTTGGAAGTATTTCAGTGGAGTCTCCAAGATGCCTGGAACTTGGCGAGGCTCTCCTTTCCAAGACAGATCAACTTTTCTATCTCTACTTTTCTCCAGCCGAATTTTTCTAGGACTTTCGATTTCTTCTTTGATTTTCCAGTACTTGCTGTTACCGGTTGCTGTTTGCTGACTGAAGGGTGGAGTTTCCCCCGAGTCATCGTCACTGGGTTCAATGTTAGCCTCCACGTCATCCTGTTCCAAGAAGAAGTGGAGATTGTCCAGTAGAGGCAACAAGTCTGCATCAGGATCATCGATAAGATCTTCTGGAGACAGGAAGTCTGGATCATCGTCATCATCATCGTCGGACAAGTCCGACAACATGTCTTCTCGAATGTCAAAAATATACTTGGCCGCCTCTTCTGCGTCAATTCGGCAATTTTGAGCTTGTTTTCTTAGTCTGTCGTAAGATTCGGCCATCTAAAAAGAAAACAAAAATTAGTTATTCGTTTCACAATTTTGAGCCACGATCGTCCGATGTTGTATTTTTACAACAGGAGGAAGTTTATCTTGCTACTGATCCAAATTCTTGCACATTTCGTGAATTTCAACTACAGTAATTCTAAACGGTATATATTTTATACGCATATGACATGCAAGGAATCTCCCACCTTTTCGTTTTGTTTGCAGTTTCTAGCTTAGAAATTGCCTACCTTTTCATTCGTTTTTCTTATCCCTTGGTTTGGTGACTCACTGTTTAGGCCACATGTCACACAGCAGCTCCCCGAAGGTATCGATCGACTGCCACCTTTCAGCCCCATCGAAAAATGTTGATAAAAGCAGTATTTTTTGACAGCAAGATGGCAGTTCAACCTCGAAAAGTACAGTGTTGTTTTTTTACAACAATTGCCTCTATAGGGTTAACGCTCTTATTAGACCCACCATGCACAGCGGTGCCTATTAAACGGGAGGAGGTGGAGATAGGGGAACTCGTCCCCTTTGCTTAAATTTTGGGCCCTTATTATTATTCTATCGTCATTATTATTATTGTTATTATTATTATAGTCGTTATTATTATCATTATTACTATTACTGGCCTCTTAATAGACCTTTGAGGCACAGTGGCTTCAAAAGAATGGGAGGAGGTGGTAGTAAGGACATTTGGCCCCCTACTCAAGATTTTTCTACTCCCCCTTATAATTCCAGAAAATACCTTTTTTTCGGTATTTTCAATGGAAAAGAACTAAAAAAGAACTAGATACCCTCCTCTTAGATTTTGAAATGTATATTATTCTCCCCTCCTCCACATTTTATGAGCTGGCACCACTGTCAGTGCAATTTTTACCTCAATTCAGCTGCAGTTGTCTCGAGGCCCCTGATGTACATTCCTAGCTCGAAGCGTTACCATTCTTTATCCTGCCACCCTCATCCTGAAGTTCTCAAATCATCATCTCTATATCTGTTCTTAATTCTACCACCCAGGTATAAACAATAACGGTAAATTAACAGGTATTATAGCACAACCATTAGCACTACATCAAATCTTGTTATTTCACGGTTAAAATCTGGATAGACTATCCATCTATGGGAAGACATCCAAAAATTATGGTGTATTACATCAAGATAGCTTAATTAGCTACTTATTTTTGCTATATTTGCTTCATGATGAAGAAACACCTAACTGAAGTGCTAACGATTTTGTATTTAGAGTCATGGTCAAGCCCAGGAAGAATTTTGTGTTTAACCCCCAAATTTGGGCTTTTGGATCAGATAATCTAGCCCAAAACCAAAGAGCTGTATCTGAACTGACACTTTGTTCTGAAAGTAAACTTATTCTTTTGAATCCTAAGGAGTCCTTTCCATTCTGGTTATTTGCAGAGGCGTATTTATTCGAAGTGTTGATGTGTTTGTCTTTAGAGTCATGGTAAAATTCTGGAACGTTTTGGGTTGGAACTTTCTGGGGGGAACTTCAGTCCATTCCGACTGGCGGGCTCAATGGGATAGAAATGTTTCCTAAATTATGAAAACGATATGAAGATTGACCAAAGACAAGATGGACTAGTTCTGAGGATCGTACGAAACCGATTTGTATTTGAATGAAATCGGAAGACACCCATGAGAGAATGTAAAGCGATTTCAAAGCAAACAGTGGCTCAGTAGCAAAAATATTTGTTTCAAAGATAAGGTTCAACATATTGTTATTAAACAGTTCGTGGTATAAGGGCACCGGCAGAAAATTTTCCAGTGGGGGGGGGGGGTAAACGCCAAAATATCAGTGGTGGTTGGATGACAGGTAATATATTTCAGGAATTTTTTTCGTAGGAATAAATTTATTTTTAAATACTTTTAGGAAAAAGCTCTCAAGTAAAAAGAGCAATTAAATTGCATGGAAAATGAAACAAAATACGGCAAATTTTAAGCGACAAGGATTCTTGGCTAAGGGATCAATTTATTTAACCAATAATATATTTAATTAATCATACATTTAATCTTAAAAGATAATCAAACTCAAACCAAAATTAGAGAAAGACTTATTGCTTCCGTAGATTATATAATAGATGTAGACATGTCTTTATGCAATGTCCTACGCCTTAGAATGGTTTACAGAAGGAGTAGAGATACTCAAAAATCATCCTGCCTGCATAGATACCACGTTATGATTTTATAACGACCATGTATAAAATGTATCTCTTTTATAACAGGACAATTCTCCCTCCCTAGAACTTAAATTCCTTATATATTCACATTAAAAAAAAACAGAATAGCGAAAGAAAAACAAATTTATAAACATACTATCCAGCTGCCAAATTAACCCTCTTTCTTTTTAGCGTCCAGTTCTACTTAATAAAATGAAAAGGTTCAAACAAAATTTTGTCACAAGAGAATCTTATCAAATAGTCTGTGATAAAAAAAAAACTTGAAGTAAAAAGTGACTTGGACGAACATTCATCAAAACTAAAAATGGAATTTCCATGACAATTGCTACACCGGCAGTATTAGCTTTTTATGTTGCCTCTAAATATATAAAATTCTTTCAGTTTATTGTTACCCACCCAAAATCAAAAATCTGAGAAAATTTGCTTTATTTTTAAAAAAAAGGGGAAACACCCCCGAAAAAGCAAGCGATCTAATTGAAAATCCCTTTTATTAGATACATCATAGCAGAGAACCTTACCATAGAGGTTCCAAGCTCCAACTTTCAGAATGTGGAATTCCGCTTTTTTTTCAGAAGAAACATCGTCGATGCATGTTTATTTGTTTTATTTTTCACAGGGGTGATTGTATCAAACCGAAGGTCCAAGATAATTGGGAGGGAGCTCATTCAAATGTGAATTAAAACTTTTTTTAAGTGACCGTACAGATTGGGCCAGGGGAAAGTCTTGTTTTCTTGCTATTTTAGGACACGAAACAACGACTTTACCCCGAAGAGGACGAATTTGCAATTAATTGCAAAAAATACCAGGAAATTTCTTTGGGATGGCAAATACTGCTATGAACTTAGTTTTCAGCAATTTTAAATGGTGTTATTTTCTTTTTCTATTTATATAAAGTACTTTAATTTATTCTAAAAAATGTATGTAATGCATTTACCGATAAAAATCCTATTGCAGAAGTTGTGATGGCTTCAGTTATGTAAATGATCAAAGGTCTCACAGAATTTCAATCCATACAAACAATAATATTTCTTTTCATCCAACCGAAGTTTTTTAGTAATAATATTAACAAGGACTTTTTACCAGAATTACTATTCATTGCCAATTTTTAAGTATATTCAAATTTTATCAGAAATTGATATTGCAAATTTAAACGTAGGACGGTACTAATCAACATACAATTATTGATTTGCACATTTTAAAAGCAATTAACCAGGAATTTAAGGGACCGGTACCTCAAATTATTATATTCTGGTTAGGCCTGGGTATGATTTGGAAATAATAAGAAATTAAATTAAAAAAAGAACTTTTCAAATGAAATCAAGGAACAAATTTGAAACCTATTGGAACAGATTACTCTTTATATGAAGTGGGCTGTCTCCTCCTTAGCTCCTTACTCTTTACTGTGAAGTTTGGCTTTTTCAAATTTTTAAAGAAATTTCACAATTGGAAAAATGAGATTTTTCTAAGCACTAAAAAAACTTTTATTTAATGAGCAAGTCGTTGAGAAAGGGGCAGTCCCCCTTATATACAAATCAATTTATACTTGTTTTAAGTTTTATACTTGCTCCTTACGTTGGTTAAAAAAAACTCTTTTATTTTTCTAATTACATTTCATGAAACTGTAAAGTTTTATGACTACAATATTTTTGGTAACACATAAAAACGATCAATATTTCAGTGATCTCTGTTTGGATTTTGGGTGGTAATCAAACAGTTCGTGTTAACGAACTGTAGGTAAGGAGCGACCCAGCTCAATAGTAACCAAAACTCTAAAAAAAACGGAAGAACCCTACTGTAGAGGTTACAAACTCATATCAGCAAAAATGTGGAATTTTGTAATTTTTGCCAGAAGAAAGATCACGGATTTTTTTTTCCGTCGGTGATGGTATCGATCCAATGGGCCTAAAACGTCGAAAGAGGACTGATTCTAACGGAAATGAAAAGTTCTAGTAGCGTACCCTTTTTAAGTGACCAAAAAAATTGGAGGGCAACTAGGCCCCTTCCCATGCCACTTTTATCCCAAAATCATCCGATCAAAATTTTGAGATAACTTTTTTCTTCGGCATAGTTGAAAGGCCCGATAACTATAGCTTTAGAGATAAAATGACCCCCTGCAGCCCCTGGAGAAAGGTTTTTAAGTTATAAAATTTACTTACTGTTTTTATTTGTTATCGGGAAGTATGCATATATTTTTCGAGTGGGGAGGGGAGGAAAAATTTCTGCTGGACGGATTTTTTCTCGGGGAGAATTTTCCATGGAAAGGGAAGTTTCCAGGGGGTGAAATTTTCAGGAGAAATTTTACACTGGGTGAATTCGCCAGGATTCCAACACGAAATTTCTTTATATGTCTTGATTCTTCTGTAGCGATTCAATCTTAGCCGTGGAGATGTTAATTGTCCAGGGTAAATTTTTGTTATGATTGAATTGCCCAGAGGATATTTCTATGGGAAGGGGGATTTTTCCGTGGAGGAGGAGCCAGGTATCCTAGCGTTACTTAAAAAACAATCAGAAATTAAACAAAAAAAAGTTTTTTTTTTAACTGAAAGTAGGAGCAACAATAAAAATAAAAACAAACAGAAATTATTACGTATAAGAGGGGAGTTGCCTCCTCCTCTGCACCTCACTCTTTACGCTAAATTTTCAATTTTGTCCCAATTCCTTAAAAACAAATCCTGAAACCCAGGGGTCGTTTGATTAGAGCGATAAGTAACTTTTTAAAGGGCCTGAAAACTATAATGTGAAGAGTGAGGTGTTAAGGAGGGGGCAACCCCTCTAATATACGTAATAATTTCAGTTTGTTTTCCGTGTCAGTGTTACTTCTTATTTTCAGTTGAAAACACTTCTTCTTTTTTTATTTAATGAAGCTTAGAGACAAACATTTTTCTAAACGCAATGGAAAAAATATGTTAATTAAAGTAAAAGTATGTAAAAATGAAAAGAAGTAATTAATTACAAAAAAGTAAATGAAACAATTGCCTACTTACAAAACTATGATATAACTCCCTGCAGTCAGTTCTGTTAAACAATGCCGAAGCATTGGACGGATATTTTTAAAAAATATCGACAGTTTTGAACTTGGTTCTCAAACACTAAAATATTTAATGCCTTTAGACTTAATTGTTTATAAAAACTAACGCATTATCAAAGTAGTTTGTTCCAAGTAAAACACTAAAACTAAGTAAATCAAATAAAATATTCTAATTCAATATTTTTAGAATACCAAACATCAACATATTTGACACCTTTATGCTTCAGAAGTGTAAAAAATTAACTCTTTTTCAAATCGACAACCAGATAAATACAATCACTCCTGGAAAAAAAAAAATGATGATAAAACACAAAAAACAGTATCCGTTTAGGGGAAAAATATAAAAATTCCCAGCATTCCGTTTCAGGAAAAACATTTCTGAATATAGTGGCTTCATATATCTGCTCATTGGTACTCTTGCAATGCAAGCAAAAGTGTCCGGCATATTTTTGCCCCTTATTAAGTTGTTTTTTTTTGCGTTTCTTATAGTTAAACGAACTTTCTTGTTTACTAATAGCTGCGCTAACACCTAATAAACAAATACATATTTAAGATCACCATTAACAGCTGATTCTTTGATTGAATGTTATCAATAGTTAGGCTCTTACACTTTCGTTATTGACAAGGATCGTTATTTACTTTTTATGAAGAATATAGAAAGAATGTTTATGAAAACCTGGAAACAGGTCACTTAGTCACAAATTAGAACTTATATTTTCCTTATCAAGGGTCAAAATCTATCGGCAGGCAGCCAACAATGGGGCAACACATATTTTTTCCATTTTTTTTTCTCTATTCTACTCTTTTTCCTTTGGTTTCCTTATATTTATTTTATAGTCCCAAATTTCCTGGGGGCATGGTCCCCCTGCCCCCCCCCCCCTTGCCGGCACCCATGACAAGGTATCAAACAGTAAATAAGGAGCAACTCGGCCCAATAGTCAACCAAACTCTAAAAAAAGAATTTTCGTAACAGTAGATGCATCAAAAGAATTTACTTTTATGTTGATTCCAAATATTTAAATTCGTTAAGTTTAATGCTACCCATCAAAAGCTACGAGCCTGAGAAAGTTTGCCTGATTTTAGAAAAATGGGAAAAAAAAAAACCCCGAAAGTCAACAAATCTTAATGAAAATTGCACCATCGGATTCAACATATCAAAGGATTCTACTGTGGACTAGGGCTTTCAAGCTCCCACCTGCAAAAGTATCGAATTTTGCATTTTTTGCCAGATGAAAGATGACGAATGCATATTAATCTGTTTCTTTTGTCTGTGTGTATGCTTATTTTTCTCCAGGGGTGATCGTATCGAACCATTGGTCCTGGAAAATCGGGAGAGGGATATTTCGAACAGAAAATAGAAGATCTAATGCCCTCTTAAAGTGACCAAAAAGATTGGAGGGCTACTACCCTCCTCTCTCTTCCTTTTCCCCCAAAAACAATCCTATCAAAATTCTGAAATAACAATTCTGTTCAGCATATTTGAAAGGTCCAGCAGATACGTTGTTGGGGATGACATAATCCCCAACCACCACGGGGGAAAGGGCTTTAAGCTATAAGATTTGCCCGTCAGTAGTAACCAAGGTACTATTTTGCCTAGACATATAGCAATTTCAATGTTATTCTGGACCTTGTATACACCTTTTCAAAGAGATTCAGAGCTCCCTCACATGACCTTCTGGATTTGCTCGGAGGTATAGCAATTTCTATGTTATTCTGGACCTTGTATACCCCTTTTCAAAGAGAGTGAGTATAACTTGATTGGTGATTGGGATTTGAATAAAAGGAATAGTTTTCTTTACAATTCATATTAGTAAGAGAATTGAATTCAAAGAGAATAGTTTATTTGCGAGGATATTAGTAGAGGAAAAAATGAGTGGTGCATTTACATTATTGGAATTTAATGATGGAGCCGACAACAGCAGCAGTGATGCACGAGTACCTAATGTAGCTGTGGATATAACCGCTGGTTGTAGACTATGTCTTGAATGGGACACTATGTATGCCAGATACGTGATATCATTAAGCAAATTTAAGCAGGAGGAGCAACTATGTTTTGCTGGAAAAGTGAATATTCTCCATATAAATAAACTTCGGGTCGGCATTAGATGTCCAATCGAAATATATTGATGAGAACAAAATGCATCAGTGAATATTATTATTGTAATTATGTTCAATAAAATTGTTTCTAAATCAATGGTATTTTCTTTCTATAGTAGACTAGCGTATATTTTTTTAGAGTAGAAAAAATTCTGGTTAGTCTGAAATTGGCTGTGAGAGGGTTAGGACTCTAAAAAATGGATAGATTCGAGAAAGAAAGAATCATGAGGAATCTAGTTCTTATGGAAAAACATTTGATTCTAGATGATGATTTTCTAGAGTTGTCTATTCAAAGGAAGATATTTTCTCGGGGAATGCTTGTCGATATAATGAAAACTGATTCTCCATCATTAGACTATTGTATGAAGCTTCTACGTTGTGGTCCAAATGCATTTACACAATTTATTGATATATTGATCACGACACGGCAAAATGATATTGTGGATATGCTTTTAAACATTAGTTTAGAAATTTAGGACTTTTTTTTCATGAGAAAGATGGTGCTCAAGGATGATTTACTCCTCTCTCTCTCTCTCTATCTCAGACAATTCTTGTTGTTGCTAGCTCAGTTTCATTGTGGCAGTGAGAGCGTCAACACATGACAAAATGTTCCATACATGTCCGTTATGTATGTACTCACTGGGCAGCTGGTCATCATGTGAGAATTGCACAATGATTGATGAGTATGATGAAAAGTGTAGATTATGCAACCCATGTAAATTGCATAGAGGATATGCTGTACAAATTAAAGGTTGTAATTCCTGTCTTGAAGAGGTGTGTGACTCTCATCCTAGAGGTTACCTATGCTCCAATTGTCATTATGATAAATGTAAGCAGTGGGAGAGTACATATCCCGGTATGATTGGAAAGAATCCTAACCGTGATTTTTGTTTATTGCTACGAGATTGGTATCGTCGTGGTTTTAGATTGTTCTGGGAGGAGGAACCAGGTCAACGATTCAACTGTTGGAACAACAAGAGAATATGGTTTCTACGTCATTGTTGTGAAGACAATGGGTGTTTTGATTATAAGCCCACTGATTTTTATTTGGCTGTGACGGAATGTGATTTGACACTTGAGGACACAGTTTATGAAATTGCTTCAAATACGCAAATTGAAACATGTGAATTCTATAGAATGAATGAGAATAGTATCATTGACTATACAAAGAGATATGACAAGAGTGAAGTCAGGCTCTACTGTAGAAAATGTGACCCTGACATTGCAGTACATCAGGATCAGTACACTGTGAATTCAGATAATCTACCTGCACTAGTTGTTGTCGACAAATACCTAGTAGTGGGTGAAATCTAAAGAGTAGAAAAGTCGTTTTATCATGTATATAATTTTTTTTTTATTAATAAACAGTTTCACATACATCTTTAGAACATTTTATTCTTAGGGCACTAAAATCAATATTAAATACACTTGTAAGTATATTCTCCACTAGAAAGTCATTCAATCGAGGTAAGTCAACGTAGATGTTGAGAAACTGCTTGTAGGTGTAGCCACGACATCTGAACATGAAAAAGAGTAGTGCATGAAAGCCACATGTCTTAGTCGTTAAATCCTGTACTCTTCGTTGATTTTGAATAATGGTTTTCCCACTGCTTTCAATAAATTTGCTGATGTATGGAGCATAGAATTTATACGATAGGCCAAGAGGATCCAAAAATTCAATATTCTTCGCTGTTTGAAAGATGCATAGCCAATGACCGGTCTTCAAAGTTGATGGACTGCTATTAACAATGATTAGGGTATCGTTAACACTTGGAATTTTTTCAATGAAGTCCGAAGGTATGCAATAGGACTTGTACTGGGACATGTATGGATCCATACTAAATACATTGATTATTTGGTTTGTGTTCATGGTGCAAGGTCTAGTAGAACACTGCCGTCGGGTGTGATTTCCCAATAGGTTTCAAATTGACTCAATGATATTAGCGTGATACTCTCAGTCAGAGCATTGGCAAATGTACACTCTAAACGTACATTCCCTGTTCGTACTATACTCATATCTCTGTGTGCCTGACAAGTCCAAAACAATAACCCCATGATTTTTTGAAAACATTGAATCGGTTATTCCATTTTCAAATAGTTGAGAGTCATGATCTAGGGATTGCATGGTCAACTCGTACAGAGTTCTATAGGATTTTTTGTCAAATGATAGAGTGTACAGTGAAATACCATTCACTTTGCACACAAGGCTAGATAGACCGAAAAAATTAAAATCATGGGGGGATTCAGTCCAGGATCCAACGGCACTGCCACTCTTCACAAAGGCCAAAGCCAATTTTGATGGGATTTCTCCATTGATAAATGATGAATCGCTATAGCTACGAGAACCGGCGGCAATGTGACGTTGATTGGTGATTGTATGGGGGACAAGAAGTTTAATGTTGTTGCCATTGGCTCTTAGCTTTTCCACTGCCAATGCAACAGAGCTCATAACCTGTTGTTTTCGAACATGAAGAATTGCCGATGTGATAATGACATTTGCATCGGGTGCTGCAGGAAGTGTTTTTCTCAAAATGAAATTCGATGGTGCCATCTGTAACTTTATGTCAATCTTGACATTGGGGGGTAGCCATTGGGATATATTGAATATCTCATGATTTAATTTTCCAACCAGATGATACTCCTGGGTCACTGCAGTAGTCAACTCACCGTCAGTATCAACACCTGTTCGATATTCATAGCCCAACGATTGTCCTCTCATATCCTTGTACGCCTTTGGCGTCATCATCATAAATTGTATGTAGCTTGCATAGTTTGATAAATTATTGCTAGTGCTCACTAATGTTCCATTAATAAATACATTAATTTGTTTGAATAGGTTGTGTAGAATACAGTTTTCATAGGAGAGACCATCGCCGGCATTTGGAGTTGTATTATCTGACTTTTTCTTCACCACAACATTTAAATCAATAAATGTTGACGACAAATCAATGAAATAGTCTTCATTGGAAAATATTTGAAAGTGTATATTTTCCGAGAGGGGTTGTTGGGGATGAAAATTGTTCATAGTAGCCATACTTGACACTGACATCAACATTTTCAGCATTGAATAGATTCAATGAGGAACTGATTGATGGATATGATTCCTTGTGGGGGAGATAAGTCATCTTAAAAGAAGAAATCCTTCTTTGATCTAACAATCTTTTTCTTTTTCTTCTTATTGGCCTTCGTTGTTTTATTCCTTCTCAAAGTCCTTGTTGATGTCCTTTGCTTCCTGCCTGGGAGGAAACTGATGAGTGAATGACGCGAACGCATCCTTTTCAATCCCTCCCCATTTTGTCGAGATTTTACTTGTTCACCAACGGCTCTTGCTGAAGATCTAATATTTTCCTTAACACTCTCCTTGAAATTCTTGCCCGACCCCCAGTCCTGTAGTGTGGAGGCAGCAAAATTTGATGCAGCAGGTACAAGATATTTTCTGGCAAGGGGTAGTGCAGAACGAAATAGCCTAGCAAACCAGCTACCAAGACCATAGCCAGACATTGTAGTACGACCCTTGTAGTAGTCCAATCCATTGCCTATTTGACGTGGACTCAAAGCACCAACATAACAATCAATATCGGGACAGACAAATGGAATTCTTCTATTGTTCATTTTAGGTGATTGTGCCGTCGTTGACAATGGGTCGAAAATGACATGTAATCACTGCTAAGCCTTTTGTTATTGCTAGAGGATCACCCAATTCACTTCTTAGTGTTAACTGGCAGAGTTCCAAATACGTAGTGTTTACAGGAACATACTGAAGATGCTTTATATTATAGTGATGAACAAGTTCATGAGTTGTTTTTCGTTCAAGAACACGTAGGAGGGGGACATTTGAATTACCGACTCTCGACGTTTCCACAAGGATGCATAGAGAAATATGCAAGAGTCCGAGGCGAAACCAGGTGGATAGTCAGCAAAAATAACTTGATCCATCCCGTAAACGGTGCCAGCATTTTTGCCATTGATCATATTCTGTTTAAAGCCAAGAACATCTTTCAGATTATCATTGAGAATAATTGTTTCAGTGTCAACAGGTGAGTAAATCCTATCATGTTCCAATGAAAAATTAAAATGGAATTTTTCATTCCTACAATATGACATTTTTCTATTGATTGTACGACACAAATCTCCCATATTATCATATTCAATATATTTCAATCTGACATGTGGATACTCACTAGCTTTAAGTGCTTCAACCCATTCATAGTCGACATAGCTCAATCCATTCATAGTTCAATCGAATGGTATAAGTTTTATTTCATATTTACGATCCTTTCTCAGGATGTCATAGGTATTTTTGAGAATACAGTCGACAAGAGCCACTTCATACGCACCGTCAAATTTGATGGCAGGGGGAGAGTTTTGTCCAAAAATCACTTGTCGTATTCAAGTCGTTGTAGAGAGGATCGGAAACGTTGGACATGAAAGTTACATAGAAATCATTGGGCATCGCCAATATCTTCAACACCGATCCAAGAATCAAAATCAGAGTTGTATCCTAGCCACCGAACAAGTAACTGTTTCTTACCGCCGCGAGTACGTGTCTTTAATATCTTTTCAATTTGATAGATTTCACTAGCATTTTTAACTTTTTGCAGTTCTTAGTCATAAAAGCCGCCGAGAATCTCTTCATCTTTGGTATCACGCAAGCGATAAGTTATGGGTTTAGTGTCTAGGATTTTTGCCACTTTAAAAAGTTCAGTGGACCACAAGTAATTCCCCTTTTCAAAAACATTAGTTGTTCTATTAATTCGAACAGTATCACCAACATTGAATTTATTTTTCTTCTTGACATTTGATTCATTGGAATATTGTTTAAGAAAGGTGTCAATTGTATCATGATCCGAATGATGAACTTCCGTTGGTGTAGAGTTGGACAATGATCGATGAGGTCGTTGATTATAAATCAACATGATTTTATCTAGATCATGAATAAAAGTCGATGTATTTTTCAATGTACAATATCTTGAAATTAAAAGTCGAATAGTTCTTATCAATCGTTCGGCCAATGCAGCCTTTATAGGACTGTGACTATGATAGAGCAGTGTACTATATTTCTCTAGTACTTTTGCAACATGAGGATTAACAAATTCACTATCGCGATCCGTTTGAATTTTTTTATATGAATCCTGTTCGAGAATACTTTCAATTGCCTGAGCAACTTCAACACCTCTCTTTGATCGCAATGGAATTGCATATGCATAGCGACTAAAAACACTGATTGCAAGTAGAATGTACTTGTACGGTGTATTGTGACGTCTTTGAAGCTCATCTAGAGTCAGGAGATCTGCTTGCATTATATGCAATGGGTAAAAGGCTTTAGTTTTTCGATATTGATTGGCACGAAGTCTATGATTTCTATGCAGAGTGTAACTTGATTCATTTTGTAGATAGTCTTGTACACTTTTAGTGCGAACACCAGTGACTTTGGAAAGAGTTGCGGGGGAACTTAAACTCCCCGCCTCACCTATATTTTCATAAACACCTTTCAGAACTTCAGCCATTTTGAATGTAAACACGTTGTGTAATGTCCGCTACCCTTTTGTATACTGGCTGGTGGTGACGTTGACTTGATACGTCTTCGCTTTTGTCTAGCTATCAGTGGTGTGCTAGTATTTTCCAAAATTGATTTAAAATCTTCTTCTTCTTCATTTTTTAATGGTGTCAATGTTAATGATGATGCATGTTCATTTAATTTTTTTAGAATTCGTCTATTGCCAATAAGACTTTTGGGGAAGTTTAACGTATTTAGAAAGTTGTATAGATGAGTGTCAAATGATAATAGTCCTTTACGATTTGTAACCATGTCATACATTAAATCAAGTAGATTATAGCTCTTGCCCTGAATTATAATCGTTTCCCCATTGCTCTCAACTTGAATTTGACCACTTTCCAAGAGATAGGTTAGGAGTCGTTTACTTTGTTCACGATATGAGTGGGGCATTAGATTTCCAATTTTCAATACAATTGAATCCAATTCCTCCTTCTTTAATTGTGTTCCAGCAGCAGCAGCAGACTCTTGAGAAGATGATTCTTTTTTTGTGATCAGCAGCAGTGGGCTTCGATTGATAGGACTTGTGTTTGTCCACTCGGCGAAGTGCATCTTGAAGTAAAAGCAGTTTTTTATCATCCTCAATTGTTTCATTGTCAAGGAATTTTCTCAGATTGTCCTCAAAGTGTTCCACGGGTGAGAGAACGAGTTCAATTGGAGTCAATTTATAGGGTTTTGCCATTCTCACTAGAGAAAAACTGTTTACAAGTCCTGCAATTATTGGCAGTAAAAGTGTGAAAAAGCTACCGCCTGCCTGAAGAAGTCGTTTCCTTTTAAAATTCTTTCCTTTCTTTTTAGAGGCCAATGTACGTACAATGGATTGATGTTGCTTTGCCTGTTGCTTAACTACTTCTGGCAATTGAACATTACCCTCGGTCAAATTTAAACAAAGTTCAGATATTAGATTAATGAAATCATTGTCAATACCATGTTTGAGTATTGCTTTTCTAAGCTGAGGTTTTGAAGTGCTTAGAACTGAAAACAAATGTCTATTTTCATGTAGTTTCTTCAGTGTCATGATAGCAACTAATAGGTCTTTTTAGTGTTCACAGGGACATATACTGTAATTTCATTGTCGAAAATATCTGAGACTACACGCAGATCCTCGGGTGTATTTTGATTAAGATCCAATAGGATATAACCGTGGGGTTTATTAGTTGCCTGATTGTATGCTGAGAGCAGAAATTTAGGGGCACCTGGATAGATTTGTTTATTGAGGGTTATTAGCGAGCTAGAATCACGAACAACTCTGTAGATGATATAGTAGGTGCAGTTCAAAGCAAGTGTTCGCATATATTTGCTCTGATGAAAGAGATTGTGTAGAACCAGAGTAACGGAAATCTGTTCATGATGAGAGCGAACAGTGAACAATTGCAGCATTTGCTGGGACCATTGTTCAATAGATTCAGCCAGATCGTCAATGATCAGCCAAGAGTTTGGTTCAATAATGCTGAAAACATCAAGTCCCTGTATGAACTGTATCTGCACCGATCCTATGGCAGCAATTGCTTTTATTTTATCGTATGACTCCTGCCAAATACTATAGCAATAGTATATTTTTTTCGGCTTTTCCACAAACATTTTATCACAATTCTTAATTATTTTAGTTAAGAGTGTTGTTTTGCCCGACATTGAGGGCCCACACAGAAACGATCTGAATGGTGTTTTAAATTGATACATGTTCCCTTCAACAGTTCACCTGGACAACTAACTGTAGACCCTAATTGTCTAATGACTAAATAATTTCCCCACTACTACTACTCTGTTCTTCAAGAAGAATAAAGAATCATATTTTCTTTTATTATATACATAAAAAAGTAACAATACTTAAAAAAGCACATTCAACATGAAAAAATACACTTTTTTTAAATTTATTTATAAAAAATACAACATTTACATGGGCACACAGAGAGAAAAAACACTTGAATACTTTTTTTTTGTTTATTTATAGAGAAAAAAAATACAGCATTAAATTAGAGAGCACTTGAAAAAAAATGTCACTTTTTTTGAATGAAACATTTACAAAAAAAAAAATCTGCTCTAAGTAAAAAAAAAGATAACTTTGATAGTGGCGGTGCGCGCCCCCGCGCTGGCGGCCGGCCCCCCTCCCGGGCCGCGAGGCCTCCCCCCCCTAAAGGTTTTAGGAAATAATTTACAGGACTTTATTTAAACCGAGACTTTCCCTATGGGCAACACATTCGGCCCGGTCTGAAGTTAAATAGTGTCCAAGGGGGAGGGTAGTCACACCATCTTGACAAACATAGACCTTGTCGGAAATGGTACTCATGGCAATTATTCTACATTTACAGTAAAGTTCTTGTATTTGAGAGAACGAATTGCCAGCAATTTGGCTCGTGGAATTGTATTTTGAACAATACGATTCCTATAAATGTCCATGTCGAAATTCTTATCCACATAGCGCGTGGGCACTCCTTTGCAATTTTTCTTGATTTCCTCGTCGTGTGTCTGTATAAAGTACACCTTCGGGCCTACAAACATACCACGGGAAATCAATTCGCTTCCCGTTTCTGATTTAAAAAATAAAAGCTGATTTGGTGCCCGACGTTTCACTAGCTCTGGGTAAAGACCACCCCAATTAGTGTAGTCTATTCGTGAGCTGATAATTTCACCGTGCGCCAAATCATCAATTAGATTTGGGGCTTTTACTTTTAACAGTAGAGAATCCGTGTCACCGTAGCAGACCTCTACTTGCCCCTTTTCCGACCACTGTACCCTAGCCACATTGTAGTAGAATTCCAACATGAGCTTTTTAGAGATCTCCAAGATCGCACTGCCTGCAGCAATATTTTTATTCAAGACAATGCGTCTTTTTTTCCTATTCAAAAGTACCATGTCCGGGCCAATGATTGTGAAGGAAGTGTAATTTGGATCGGCAATAATTCGAGCACATTGTTCAGGATCGGTCACGACGTCAAAACGATTCCTATTGCAAACACTCACACACATTTTGCCGAAAGCTGAATTCAAAATGAGTTTATAAATTTTCTTTTTCAGCCTTCGTCTGTGCTTCAGGACGTTTGTTGACAAAAGTGTCAACAAACGTTTTCAGATAGGGTTTTTGACTAAACTGGAGTGCTCTGTGAACCTTTGTGACGTTGAAACCGTTGTTGCACATCCATTTTAAAGCTACATGATGTACAACTATGTTTTTTTTTCGGCAGAAGGTCAGCAATAAGTTTTTGTTTTGAAGGTGTCCAATGCAATCCGTCCACCTCGACTAAACGCCTATTGCGAGGGCTCAAAGAGTCCTTAGTCACAGGTCTATTGATGCATGGGAAAACAAAATCCTTTACTGAATCGTGAAGCTCGACTGGTATCTCTCCATCAATTTCAAAAAACCATCCAACCGGTCCATTCTCCTCAACACTGTCAATTTTGGGGAAATGGGGAGCTTGAGGGTCATTGAGCCATTTATAGTCGCCGCAAGGTAGCGCATAATGGGACATGGCCGAGGGGTAGAGAGAATTCATATCAAGGAAAACTGCATCCGATTTTGTCCCCGTCTTCTCTCCTGTTGGATCAGTTTCCAAGATACGATCCCCGTGAAAAACAAACCCCCCCCCCCTCATTGACCTTTCTATGAACAGATACTGATCAATGTCAGTGATTAGCCCTATTTTTCCCCACTAATTTTTAGGATAAGGTCCATCACTAGATGAGGCGAAGAAAAATAATAGCCCAAATCAAGATTAAACTCCTCATAGATTTTGTCCGTATTTTTACACATAATGTCTAACAGAGCTAACACGTCACTCGACAAATACAGCTTGCAGTAGTCAAACCCATTTTTACACCCTCCCTCTGCCCAAACTTTTTTAGCAAAACTGTATTCCTCGGGGGTGCAACTACGATCGTGAAGACTGTCGTAAAACGTTCAATTGGAGAAATAGTTTCCTCGGCGAATCTCGACATGGAACAATAATAGTCATAAGGATATATGCCCTTGACCGTCAACAAATCATATAAATCATTTGGAAATTGTTGCTTGAGAAGGGGGAAAGCATTGCAACCGTCATCGTTTTTCTGCACTTGAATTAATTCGCTCAATGATTTGGGGAAAAAACTGTATGAATCTAAAAAGCGAATTTATTCGTATACTCAATGTCGGCTTCAACAAATTTCCACATAAATTCCAAAACAAGCAACTTTTCCGCTGATTTAGGTATGATTTTGTAGGTAAAGCTGTCTATCACCCATGCATCATCTATTGTTCCATTTCTTTGAAGATGCGCCAATGCTGGTAGCACATACTTTAGATCGTAGTTAGCATTATGTATAAAAACAGGAAGAAAAAGTTGCTGTTTAATTTTTAAATTACATGAATTGTGAGCCCACCCTCGAAAGTTACTTTTTTTCCCGTTGAATTGGGGTCAATAAGGTGGTCGTGGTCCTGGACCGCGTCTTTTGGGGCAAGGGCACCCCTACATACCCAGCAAATTGTCCCCTTTTCCAACGCCAGTTGCTCTTTATCTGACAATGTCATTGGGTAGTTGGTGTGACGTAATCGTGAAATTGCCCCGTTTGCTGTTTTTATTAAAGATATCAATAGATTTTCCATGCTGCCCTCCTCATCCATAGTAAAAAAAAACTCTTCCAGTTGCATTTTATTGTTGGAATCGCGACGAGCGTGTGCGTAGGAACACGCAACTAGTTTGTGTTCCTTGACTATATTTTTGGCCTTGATGGGTCCGATACCTCAACCAGTCTTGTTTCACAATCCAAAGACACTTTATCAACTTGTAGCAGGGAATTTTGGAAATTTTTAAATTGTAAAGTGTCTTTGCCTTCTGCCGGCATTTCAATTCTTTGATTCCCATGAATTTTGCAATGGTTCATGTGATCTGAGAATGTTCGTTCAGATCTAAATGGGGAAAGGCACATGGGGCAATAGAAACGTTCCCCTTTGTTCTTGCCTTGAGATAAGAGTCGACTTATTGCTGTAACGGGAAAAAATGACCATAAGAATTTACATCTTTGGGAGGCTCGTAAATAACCCATACCCAATTTTTAACATTTTCCACCATCGGTGTCCTCACTGAATACAAAACCCCTTTTTTATTTGGTTTTTTTCCCCCATCTACAAATTCAGTGTCATACTGGAGAACAACCACCCCCACCCCAAGATTTTCATTTGCTTTCTCGAATATGCTTATTTCTTTCAAGGACACCGGATACTTTCCCTCTAAACAATCAAAATTTACTCTAGGGAAATTTTTTCCACCGTTGTGAGCAAGTCTGTCGAGATTTTTCATTGACGATTCTTTGTTTAATGTTTTATGGGCTGCTGTTAAAAATGCATACTTAAAACATTGCAGCCCCGTGTTAAATTTGAAACCTTGAACTCCTCCTGTAGCCGACAAATCTGGGTGGCATTTTATTCTTTTACCCGCCCCCCTTAAAATTAAGTTTTTTTTAAATCTACTGAGATTCAGATCCATGCGTTCAATGTATAAAATTGTGGACCCACAACCCGTCTCATTAAATGTGTCCAAAGTTGATATTAATTTATTCATCCAGTTGAAAAAGTTGTCTTCGAATTCGTTTAGACCTGGGTAAAAAGTCTGGTTGCCAGTTGAAAAATGAAAATAAAAATATCCCCGGATGTCCCCTTTTGTAAATAAACTTTTTAATTCACCGATGCTTTAACTCCCCCTTGACCCCCCCATTTCTGAATCTGAATCTCAATTTTTGCTCGAATTCTGTCGATGTAGTTATGGAGAACTTTCACAGGGTCAGTTAAAATAGTGCCCGCGTTTTCCTCTGGGGGGTTTAAAATCTACCCTATATGTTTGCAGGTGACTTAGAGCCGACTCTAACAAATAAAATTCACGCAATTCCGGGGACATAGCACTATTTTCATGTCCTGCACCTGTTTGTACAGGACTCAATTCACTGATAGTAAAGTTATCGTTAAAAGTGTCCCCCGGAAAAATGAGGCCCAACAATTTGCATAAGACTGTCCATTTCTTCAGCTGTAAATTGAAAATCCAGGGGGATATCAAATAACGTACCTTCACTAACATCCGGCGAGAGGGGACAATTAACCATGATACTTTGAAGTCCCAGACCAGGGAAGGCAGAGGTTTTCACAGCTTCCCCCTGAAACTAGAAAATGAATGGATTAAGTTTTTTTTTTGACGAAAGTTTTATCACAATTATAACACACTTTTCTTTTTTTTCTTAATTGGATTCGAATTTATCAAACAAATGCATAATAAGTTACAAATTTTTGCTTATAGCATTATTTACAAAACAATGCATATTAAATTACAAATTTTATTAATAACACACATATACATGCGCACATGCATGCACACACACACACACACACACACACACACAAACACACACACACACACACACACACACACACACACACAACACACACACACACACACACACACACACACACACACACACACCCACACACACACACACACACCCACACACACGCACACACACACACACAAACACACACACACACACACACACACACACACACACACACACACACACACACGCTGAAATATTCTTACAGGTTGAAATTGCGTTTCTAACCCCTTAGCCTATATTCAATTAGTCTATAACGTGCTGCGAAAACGGCGTCAGATAGAAATGCGCTGTGGAAACAATTTATGCGATGTTTGAATTTCTACTTCAAAAATTCTTAATTTTCTCATAATTTTTGACGGGTTAAAATATAATTCAGTTGATATTTAGTGAAGCATTGGAATTATCGGATATACGAAAAAAAAAAGTGGTACATGTTATTTGAGACTCACTTTGTAGCGATTAAGGTTCAAATTTATGCCTGTCAGGTTAGTATCCAACCATTGCGATGGGTTATTTTGATAAACGGATTAAATATACACACAAAAGCTAGGTGCAAAACACATCTCAGTTTAAGAATGATTGTTCAATTTTCAACTGTGAAATGATAGTCATTTGTTTAAAGAAATAATCGGATTTTTTGCATTAGAAAACATCCTGGTTAAAAGAGAAATTACAGGTAAAGTTTTATAAATCTATGATAAGATATTTGTTACTTCTGTGTGTTATAACCACTCTTTTATATATTGCTAATTTGGTTAATGAAAGAAAATGAAATAGGATTATTATTATAGAATAGTTTAGAAACAAATTTAAGTTTTACTCATCAAAACTTATGCAGTTGGGAAAAAATTTGTCTTATTTTAAAAAAAATACGGAAAAGAAAAAAAATATATACATTTACAAGTTCTGGCTGCACTTGTACATCAGGAGTCCCTGGCAAGGCGTGAAGAGGAGTGTTCCCTCCATCTTGATCAGATGAGGCTGACTCGAATTTCTTGTCAGGTTGCATAGAGACTCCCGGCCGGTCCAACGAACGTGCATTGGAATTAGCAAATCTGATGACTGATCGTCTTGCAGCTTGCATTGATGTGATATCATCCCGTCTTGGTCTCTTTTCAGAGAGAGGGCATGAATCCATCTCAACATCCTTAAAAAAAGAAGAAAAATTTAGTAATAAGCCCTCTTTTACAGATAAATTGCCCTCTAAAGTTTATTCTGGTGTTTTGTAGCACTTTAGAAATATTTAAAAAGCTTTTAAAATAAAATTTTTGACAATTTTTAGTTTGGAGGGAAGGGAAGGAGGGAAGGGTGATTTCAAAAAAACATCTCCCCATAATATAATTTGACCTATAAAGTCAATTCTGATGTTTGTAATGCTCTATGTCTTAAAGCTTTACAAATATTTAAAAAAGCTTCTGAAGTAGAATTTTTGAAAATTTTGAGTTTGGAGGGAAGGTGGATTTCAAAAACATCTCCCCGTAATATAATTTGACCTATAAAGTCAATTCTGATGTTTGTAGTGCTATAACTATTAGCACTTTAGAAATATTTAAAAAGCTTTTAAAATCAAATTTTTGAAAATTTTGAGTTTGGAGGGAAGGGGGATTTTAAAACCCTATTCCCGTGATATAATTTGAGCTATAAAGTCAATTCTGAAACTTGTAGCGCTCAATCTATTAGTGCTTTAGAAATATTTAAAAAGCTTTTTAAAATAAAATTTTTTGAAAATTTTGAGTTTGAAGGGAAGGAGGATTTTAAAACCCTCTTCCCGTGATATAATTTGACCTATAAAGTCGATTCTGAAACTCGTAGCGCTCAATCTATTAGCGCTTTAGAATGCCTGCTACTTTTTATAAATCAATATTTTTCTGCTCAAATGTTCCTTCGCGTAAATACAAAACGGGGGGCATTAGGCCTTCAATTCCATAGTAACAAACACGAAAAGTTGACAATTATATATTTTTTTTTATATATGCAAAGTTTTTTTTTAAAAACCTTTATACCTAAATTACGAATATCATGGTACTAAACCGTCAAAATTTGAAATAAAAAAAAAATGACAAAATTTAATTAGCTAGCTCAATTCTTACTTATTCAAAATATTAACAGAGGGCATTGGATCTTCAATTCCATAGTATCGAAACACACAAAAAAAAAAGTTGACAATTATATGCAAAGCTTTTAAAAGTTATATACCTAAATTACGAAATACTTAAAATCACAGAAAAAAAGGAAGACCAACCTTTGTGATTCGAACGAAATTCGATCTTTAGTGTAAAGAGCAAGATATTGAGGAAGGAGGCGACCTTTCATATCTGTCGAAACTAATATGCAAATTCTATTTTAATTTTTCATATACAATGAACCAAAATCAAAGTGAACATGCCTCTCTTTTTTTTGGAGTATTTACTAAAATTGAAATACATGGACTGTTTTTTTCATATACAATGAACCAAAATCAAAGTGAGCATGTCTCTCTTTTTTGAATATTTACTAAAATTGAAATACATGGACTGTTTAATATTTAAAAGAGGAAGCTTTTTTTTAAAAAAAGAGGTAACCACACAGTGTAAGGAAGGAATTTCTTCCTTAACTTAATGGCGAGACAATTTCTTTTTATTATAATAATGAGAAAATTTTACTTACCAGAAGCTGCTTAGAATATTCCATATCTATGTAAATGATCGCAAAAATACCGATACTGATAGGTTGAATGAACTATTCAAACTGTTGAAAATTATAATCTGAAACCTGAATATATACAAAAAATAATTGAATATATTAACAGCGAAACAAGACACGCTGGTTTTCTAACACGGTTTACCCTAAAAAGACATGTATAACGTGAATTAGAAATCTGGTAAATTGCGTCAGAAAAACTTGTCCTTCATCAAAGTGAAAGACAAGTCCTCAAAGTATAAGACCATGTCCAGTTGGCCTAGAAACATATCTGGTTGGCCCGGAATGTGAAGGAGCTCTGAATCTCTTTGAAAAGGTGTAATGCCCTGTAGAATAACATTGAAATTGCTATATGTCTCCGCAAAAGTATTTCCTATATGTCTAAGCAAATAGCATGGTCCTATGGCAGTACGCAAATAACATAGAAATTGCTATATGGCTGTTACAATCCAAAAGGCCATGTGAGGGAGCTCTGAATCTCTTTGAAAAGGTGTAAAGCCCTGTAGAAGTATTACCTATATGTCTCGTAGAAGTATTAGGCCATGTGAGAGGATACTCACTCTCTTTGAAAATAGCATAGGAAAGCCCCAAATGACACAGGAAGGAACGTAAAGGACCAGAATAGCATAGGGGGGAACGTAAAGGACCAGAATAGCATAGGAAGGAACATAAAGGAGCAGAATAACATAGGAGGGAACGTAAAGGACCAGAATAGCATAGGAAGGAACGTAAAGGACCAGAATAGCATAGGAAGGAACATAAAGGACCTAAATAACATAGGAAGGAACGTAAAGGACCAGAATAGCATGGTAATTGCTATATACCCGAGCAAATAACATGGTAATTGCTATACAGGCACGCAAAATGGAACCTTGGTTACTACTCCCATTGTTTACATATATTATTTGTTATTTGGAAGTATACAGACATTTTAAGGGGGGAGAATTTGTTTGGTAGGGGAGGTATTTTCCACTGAGAAAATGTTCTATGGATAGGAAAGTTTCTGGGGCTGAGGTTTCTAGGAGAAACTTCATGCGGGGAAATTTGCTAGAATTTTTATAAGATTTTTTTTATTTGTCTCACTTTCTCTTTGGTGACTAAATTTTACATGTGCAGATGTTCCAAGGAAATTGTTCGGGTGGAATTTTTAGCGGGTTTGGAATTGCCTGGGGGATTTTTCGTGAGGGTAGGACTGCTTGGTAGAAATTATCGATGGGGGAATTATCCATGAAGGGGAGAGGCAGATATTCTGGCATTACTTGAAAAAACGATCAGAAACTAAACAAAAAACAAGTTTTTCAACTGAAAGTAAGGAGCAGCATTGAAACTTAAAACGGACAGAAATTATTACGTATGTGAGAAGTTTCCCCCCCCCCTCAATACCTTGCTCTTTACACCAAAATTTGACTTTTTGTCCCAATTATTTCAGAACGACTACGTAAACACAAGAGCCGTTTTGATACGATCGCTAATTATGCTAAAGTATGAATTGCGTCCCGATTCCTTAACAACGGCTCCTGAAACGCAAGAGTTGTTTAATTAGAACAATAAGAAGCTTGTTTTATAGCAGTAAAAACTATCAAACAGTTCGTGGTAACGAACTGTAAGTAAGGAGCGACCCGGCTCAATAGTAACCGAAACTCTAAAAACGAATATTTGATACCAATAGATACATCAGAAGAATCAGATTCTTATGCTGATTTCAAATATGTAAGATTCATCAAGTTTAGCGTTACCCATTAAAAGTTATGCGTCTGAGAAAATTTGCCTAAGTTTCGAAAAAAGGGGGAAACAACTCCTAAAAGTCATAGAACTTTATTGAAAATTACACCATCAGATTCAGCGTACCAGAAAACCCTACTATAGAGGTTTCAAGCTCATATCTGCAAAAATGTGGAATTTTGTATTTTTTGCCAGAAGAAAAGATCACGGATGCGTGTTTATTTATTTATTTTTTTTTTTTTTTTCTATTTTCCCAGGGGTGATCGTATCGGTCCAGTAGTCCTAGAATATCGTGAGAGGGGTCATTCGAACGGAAATTAAAAGTTCTAGTGCCCTTTCTAAGGGACCGAAAAAATTGGAGGGCAACTTGGGCCCCTCCCACGCTCATTTTTTTCCCGAAGTCACCTAATCAAAATTTTGAGATAGCTATTTTGTTCGGCATAGTCAAAGATACAATTAACATGTCTTTGAGGATGACTTAATCCTCCACAGTTCCCGGGGGAAGGGCTGCAAGTTATAAACTTTGCCCATTGTTTACATATAATATTGGTTATTGGGAAGTATACAGGCGTTTTCAGGAAGAATTTTTTCTAAGGGGGGGGGGGGGGGGGGGGGGGGGGGGGTCGGAGTAGGGGTTGCGGGGGAGGATCTTCCCATGGAGGATATTTCATTGAGGGAAGGGACATTTCCATGAAGGGGGTGCCAGATTTCCCAGCATTATTTAAATAACGATCAGAAATTAAATAAAAAAACAAGTTTTTTTTTCAACTGAAAGCAAGGACCAACATTAAAACTTAAAACGAACAGAAATTATTATGTATATGAGAGGGTTCCTCCCCTAGTCAATACCTCGCTCTTTACGCTAAAGTGTTTTTTAGTACTTTCAAAAGAGCTATCTATTCAAATTAACCGGCCTTTGTGATTAAGGGGTTTGTGATTCGAACAAAATTCGAACTTTGGTGTAAAGAGCGAAATATTGACTAGGGGGCGAACTCCCTAATATACGTAATAAAAACAAACGAATGTAGAAATTCGTTACGTAAGTTAATTCGTAAGTTACATCAGAACAAAATTTCGAGAAAGCCAATTAGCCAAAAAAAGAAAAAAATAATCGGCCAATTTTGTTTTAATTATTCATGTACGGTGAGCCAAAATCAAAGCTGCTTTAATTCAAAAACGTTCTGAAATTAACTAAAAAAAACAAGTTTTTTTTTAACTGAAAGTAAGGAGCGACATTAAAACTTAAAATGAACAGAAATTATTCCGTATATAAAAGGGGTTGTCCCCTCCTCAATGCCTCACTCTTTACGCTAAAGTTTTTTTATTGTTTTTTAAAAAATTAAGTTGTAAGACAGTTAGCGTAAAGAGCGAGGCGTTGAGGAGGGGACAGCCCCTTTCATATACGGAATAATTTCTGTTGGTTTTAAGTTTTAATGTCGCTCCTTACTTTCAGTTAAAAAAACTTTTTTTTTTTAGTTAATAGCATGAAGAGCGAGGTATATAGGAGGGGGTAGCTCTCCTTTTATACGAAATAATTTCTGTTCATTTTAAGTTTTAATTTAATCTTTAATTTCAGTTAAAAAAAAAAAACTTGCTTTTTTTAATTAATCTATCTGAGAAAATGATTTCAGAACAGAAAAAAAGATTGAAATCAATGTAGAAGTGGAATAAAAGATGTCAGAATGAATTAAACAGTAAAACATAATTTGTAAAGTCAGTTTCAGAAAATTGTGCTTGAAAGTTTCTAAGACTTCCAATACTTCTTGATATATAGTTATTTGAATTGGACTTAAATTATGCAGGAAAGTGAGAGTTGCATCCAGAAGAACACCGAGAAACCAAAGTAGCTGATCTTTAGATCTACTAAAAGAACCCCTTGAAGATGAATTCTTGATAGTTGAAGATCCCAAAAAAATCGGAAATCGGAAAGACTTGTCAACATTCGGGGCTAGGTAGTTAGAACGAAACCAAAGAACTATCATCTGAAACAAGTCAACCGTTTTCATAGTGACCTCAAGCTCAGTTTTGACAGCAGTACTGAGGGTAGATCTACGGCTGTCAGTGAAGCCAACTAGAACCTCCATATCCATCGATGGGAATATAATTATATTTTTAGTGTGGTAACTTTTGGGGTAACATAGACGACAACAAAGTGCTGGTCTGTGGTTTGTATCTCCAATAATCAGGTCATTAACATATATTATGAACGAAACAAGAGTCAGGACCGGACCTTATGGGATACTAAATTCAACTTCAGATGATGGACAGACAGAAGATCCACGGCTATTACACTTCGAAATTAATAAGAGTTAAACCAAATGCAGGCATTCCGTCTTATACCATATTAAAGCAATTTAGAAATTAGCATTTGGCGGGTCTGTGAATCAAAAGCCTTTCAGATATCCAAAAATATAGCATCAGGACTCAAACCAGAATCAAGAGCCAAATCTAGAAAATCCAGGAGTTTTACATGCATGCTCAGTGGAGCGCTAAGCTCGGATGACAAAATGAAAATGATGAAAAAATATGTTGCTTCTAAAAAGGTAAGTAGGCGGAAAAAAATTATTTCAAAAATTTGTAGACACATAAAATAAAGATACTGGCCAAGAACTATCCGGGTCACTCCATGGTCCAAGGTCCGTTATGGAAAACGATCACTCAAGCTCGCTTCAGTGAACCAGAGTAGAGATGACCCTAAAGGTCCTACGAGTACACCATATATGGGCATAGAGTCATTAGGGAGAATGGGGTCAATGACCTCATTCTCCAGGTGTGTTTTGGACACGCCCTCAGCGAATGTCAATGTTGTTATTGTTTCCGAGGCAAAATGCCAAGGTCAATGTTGTTGTTGTTTTGAACAGAGTAATTAGAGAGAACACGTGGTTAATGGGATCAATGTTGTTGTCGTTTCCGAACCAACTTTCTTTTCTGGTCAGTCTAGAGTTGGCAGTCATTAATCAAATTGTTTCCAGGGAGTGTCTGACAGATGACGTCAAGTTAATTAATGTCTTTGGAGTTCGACCAGAATTGTCTCCGAGACAAAGTTTTGATCACACATGACAGATGATGTCATGATTGATTGATTGACACGAAAGGGGAATTAATTTGTTGTTCTAAAGAGAATTGATTCACGAAAGGGAAATTAATTTGTTGTTTCTAACAAGAGAATCGTTTCCGAGCAGACGTATTGATCTTAGCGCGCGAAAAGTTTTCTTTGTAATTTGAAATGCATTGGCGCAGAGATGCCAAACAAAAGGAACATGCCGAAATTCCGTTTAGGGATAATTTTGGCGAAACCGTTTTAGCTATTTTATGGAACTATTTCAGCGAAACAGCTAGAGACATTTTAAAAGGTGATTTATGAAGAGATTTTGGAGGAGGTTTTGAGTGTGGTCGTTATAATACACAAGTTGTATTTTAACAGTGTTGTGAGGTCCTCTACCCCAACCCAAAGGGCCCCGATTGCTCTACCCCAACCCCAAAGGCTTCTCATACCCCACCCCAACCCCGAAGGAAGCCCCCGGTCCTCAAAGGCCCCCCAAGCTCTCAAAGGGCCACCGGAGCCCCCAAACGCCCTCCTCAGACCCTCAAAGGCCCTCCCCTGGTCCTCAAGGGCCCCCCAGACCCCCAAAGGTCCCCCGGACCCCAAACGCTCTCCTCAGACCCTCAAACGCCCTCCTCAGACCCTCAAAGGCCCTCCCCTGGTCCTCAAGGGCCCCCCAGACCCCCAAAGAGCCCCAGCCCTTGCTTTAGTTTTAGTTAAAAGTATAGAATGTTTTAGCTTAGAGTCTTAACTTAGAGTTTTTGTTGAAGTTCTAGTTTAGTTTAATTTTAGTTAAAAGTTTGATGTTTTTTACCTTTGAATTTCAGTTGGAGTTTTAGTTTGGTTTAGTTAAGAGTTTGGTGTTTTAGCTTAGAGTCTTAGCTTAGAGTTTAAGTTAGAGTTGAAGTTTATTTTAGTATTAGTTAAGAGCTTAGAGTTTTTAGCTTAGAGTCTTAGCTTAGAGTTTTTTTTTGTTAGAGTTCTAGTTTAGTTTAATTTTAGTTAAGAGTTTGATGTTTTACCTTTGAGTTTCAGTTAGAGTTCTAGTTTAGTTTAGTTTTAGTTAAGAGTTTAGAGTTTTTAGCTTAGAGTCATAGCTTAGAGTTTTTGTTGAAGTTCTAGTTTAGTTTAGTTTTAGTTAATAGTTTAGAGTTTTAGCTTAGAGTCTTAGCTTAGAGTTTTTTTGTTGAAGTTCTAGTTTAGTTAAGTTTTAGTAAATAGTTTAGAGTTTTAGCTTAGAGTCTTAGCTTAGAGTTTTTGTTAGAGTTCTAGTTTAGTTTAATTTTATTTAGAGTTTAGAGTTTTAGCTTAGTCCTAGCTTAGAGTTTTTGTTGAAGTTCTAGTTTAGTTTAATTTTAGTTAAGAGTTTGATGTTTTACCTTTGAATTTCAGTTGGAGTTTTAGTTTGGTTTAGTTAAGAGTTTGGTGTTTTAGCTTAGAGTCTTAGCTTAGAGTTGAAGTTAGAGTTGAAGTTTATTTTAGTATTAGTTAAGAGCTTAGAGTTTTTAGCTTAGAGTCTTAGCTTAGAGTTTTTTTTTTGTTAGAGTTCTAGTTTAGTTTAATTTTAGTTAAGAGTTTGATGTTTTACCTTTGAGTTTCAGTTAGAGTTCTAGTTTAGTTTAGTTTTAGTTAAGAGTTTAGAGTTTTTAGCTTAGAGTCATAGCTTAGAGTTTTTGTTGAAGTTCTAGTTTAGTTTAGTTTTAGTTAATAGTTTAGAGTTTTAGCTTAGAGTCTTAGCTTAGAGTTTTTTGTTGAAGTTCTAGTTTAGTTAAGTTTTAGTAAATAGCTTAGAGTTTTAGCTTAGAGTCTTAGCTTAGAGTTTTTGTTAGAGTTCTAGTTTAGTTTAATTTTATTTAGAGTTTAGAGTTTTAGCTTAGTCCTAGCTTAGAGTTTTTTTTGTTAGAGTTCTAGTTTAGTCTAATTTTAGTTAAGAGTTTGATTTTTTTACCTTTGAGTTTCAGTTAGAGTTTTAGTTTAATTTTAGTTAAGAGTTTGATGTAATACCTTTGAGTTTCAGTTAGAGTTCTAGTTTAGTTTAGTTATAGTTAAGAGTTTAGAGTTTTTAGCTTAGAGTCATAGCTTAGAGTTTTTGTTGAAGTTCTAGTTTAGTTTAGTTTTAGTTAATAGTTTAGAGTTTTAGCTTAGAGTCTTAGCTTAGAGTTTTTTGTTAGAGTTCTAGTTTAGTTTAATTTTAGTTAAGAGTTTGATGTCTTACCTTTGAGTTTCAGTTAGAGTTCTAGTTTAGTTTAGTTTTAGTTAAGAGTTTAGAGTTTTTAGCTTAGAGTCTTAGCTTAGAGTTTTTGTTGAAGTTCTAGTTTAGTTTAGTTTTAGTAAATAGTTTAGAGTTTTAGCTTAGAGTCTTAGCTTAAAGTTTATGTTGAAGTTCTAGTTTAGTTTAGTTTTCGTTAATAGCTTAGAGTTTTTGTTAGAGTTCTAGTTTAGTTTATTTTATTTAAGAGTTTAGAGTTTTTTAGCTTAGAGTCTTAGCTTAGAGTTTGTGATAGAGTTCTAGTTTAGTTTACTTTTAGCTAAGACTTCAATGTTTTACCATAGAGTCATAGCTTAGAGTTTTAGTTAGAGTTCTAGTTTATTTTAGTTTTAGTTAAGAGTTTAGAATTTTAGCTTAGAGTCTTAGCTTAGAGTTTTTGTTAGAGTTCTAGTTTATTTTAGTTTTAGTTAAGAGTTTAGAGTTTTTAGCTTAGAGTCTTAGCCTAGAGTTTTTGATAGAGTTCTAGTTTAGTTTAGTTTTAGTTAAGAGTTTGATGTTTCACCTTAGAGTCATAGCTTAGAGTTTTAGTTAGAGTTCTAGTTTAGTTTAGTTTTAGTTAAGAGTTTCGAGTTTTAGCTGAGTCTTAACTTAGAGTTTTTGTCAGAGTTCTAGTTTAGTTTAGTTTTAGTTTAGAGTTTTAGTTTAGACTTAGAGTTTCAATTAGAGTTCTAGTTTGGTTTAGTTAAAGTTACGAATTTAGAGTTTTAGCTTAGTGTCATAGCTTAGATTTTTACTTAAAGTGATAGTTTGGTTAAGTTTTAGTTAAGAGTTTCCAGTTTTAGCTGAGTCTTAGCTTAAAGTTTTTGTTAGAGTTCTTGTTTAGTTTAGTTTTAGTTAAGAGTTTAGAGTTATAGCTTAGAGTCTTAGTTTAGAGTTTTTGTTGAAGTTCTAGTTTAGTTTAGTTTTAGTTTAGAGTTTTAGCTAAGACTTAGAGTTTTTGTTAGAGTTCTAGTTTAGTTTTAGTTAAGAGTTTAGAGTTTTACCTTAGAGTCTTAGCTTAAAGTTTTTGTTAGAGTTCTAATTTAGTTTAATTTTAGTTAAGAATTTGATGTTTTACCTTTGAGTTTCAGTTAGAGTTCTAGTTTAGTTTACTTTTAGTTAAGAGTTTAGTGTTTTACCTTAGAGTCATAGCTTAGAGTTTTAGTTAGAGTTCTAGTTTAGTTTTAGTTAAGAGTTTAGAGTTTTACCTTAGAGTCTTAGCTTAGAGTTTTTGTTAGAGTTCTAGTTTAGTTTAATTTTAGTTAAGAATTTGATGTTTTACCTTTGAGTTTCAGTTAGAGTTCTAGTTTAGTTTATTTAAGAGTTTGGTGTTTTAGCTTAGAGTCTTAGCATAGAGTTTTGGTTAGAGTTCTAGTTTATTTTAGTTTTAGTTATGAGTTTAGAGTTTTTAGCTTAGAGTCTTAGCGTAGAGTTTATGTTGAAGTTCTAGTTTAGTTTAGTTTTAGTTAATAGTTTAGAGTTTTAGCTCAGAGACTTAGCTTAGAGTTATAGTTTTAGTTTAGTTTTAGTTAAGAGCTTAGAGTTTTTGCTTAGAGTCTTAGCTTAGAGTTTGTGATAGAGTTCTAGTTTAGTTTAGTTTTAGCTAAGACTTCGATGTTTTACCTTAGAGTCATAGCTTAGAGTTTTAGTTAGAGTTCTAGTTTAGTTTAGTTTTAGTTAAGAGTTTAGAATTTTAGCTTAGAGTCTTAGCTTAGAGTTTTTTGTTAGAGTTCTAGTTTATTTTAGTTTTAGTTAAGAGTTTAGAGTTTTTAGCTTAGAGTCATAGCCTAGAGTTTTTGATAGAGTTCTAGTTTAGTTTAGTTTTAGTTAAGAGTTTGATGTTTTACCTTAGAGTCATAGCTTAGAGTTTTAGTTAGAGTTCTAGTTTAGTCTAGTTTTAGTTAAGAGTTTCGAGTTTTAGCTGAGTCTTAACTTAGAGTTTTTGTTAGAGTTCTAGTTTAGTTTAGTTTTAGTTTAGAGTTTTAGTTTAGACTTAGAGTTTCAATTAGAGTTCTAGTTTGATTTAGTTAAAGTTATGAATTTAGAGTTTTAGCTTAGTGTCATAGCTTAGATTTTTACTTAAAGTGATAGTTTGGTTAAGTTTTAGTTAAGAGTTTCGAGTTTTAGCTGAGTCTTAGCTTAGAGTTTTTGTTAGAGTCCTAGTTTAGTTTAGTTTTAGTTAAGAGTTTTTAGAGTTTTAGCTTAGAGTCTTAGTTTAGAGTTTTTGTTGAAGTTCTAGTTTAGTTTAGTTTTAGTTTAGAGTTTTAGCTAAGACTTAGAGTTTTTGTTAGAGTTCTAGTTTAGTTTTAGTTAAGAGTTTAGAGTTTTACCTTAGAGTCTTAGCTTAAAGTTTTTGTTAGAGTTCTAGTTTAGTTTAATTTTAGTTAAGAATTTGATGTTTTACCTTTGAGTTTCAGTTAGAGTTCTAGTTTAGTTTACTTTTAGTTAAGAGTTTAGTGTTTTACCTTAGACTCATAGCTTAGAGTTTTAGTTAGAGTTCTAGTTTAGTTTAGTTTTAGTTAAGAGTTTAGAGTTTTACCTTAGAGTCTTAGCTTAGAGTTTTTTTGTTAGAGTTCTAGTTTAGTTCAATTTAGTTAAGAATTTGATGTTTTACCTTTGAGTTTCAGTTAGAGTTCTAGTTTAGTTTACTTTTAGTTAAGAGTTTAGTGTTTTACCCTAGAGTCTTAGCTTAGAGTTTTAGTTAGAGTTCTAGTTTAGTTTAGTTTTAGTTAAGAGTTTAAAATTTTAGCTTAGAGTCTTAGCTTAGAGTTTTTGTTAGAGTTCTAGTTTATTTTAGTTTTAGTTAAGAGTTTAGAGTTTTTAGCTTAGAGTCTTAGCTTAGAGTTTTTGTTGAAGTTCTAGTTTAGTTTAGTTTTAGTTAATAGTTTAGAGTCTTAGCTTAGAGTTTTTGTTAGAGTTGAAGTTTAGTTTAGTAATAGTTAAGAGTTTAGAGTTTTTTGCTTAGAATCTTAGCTTAGAGTTTTTGTTAGAGTTGAAGTTTAGTTTAGTAATAGTTAAGAGTTTAGAGTTTTACCTTAGAGTCTTAGCTTAGAGTTATAGTTAGAGTTAAAGTTTAGTTTAGTTAAAGTTAAGAATTTAGAGTTTTAGCTTAGTGTCATAGCTTAGATTTTTACTTAAAGTTCTAGTTTGGTTAAGTTTTAGTTAAGTGTTTAGAGTTTTAGCTGAGTCGTAGCTTAGAGTTTTTGTTAGAGTTCTAGTTTAGTTTAGTTTTAGTTAAGAGTTTAGAGTTTTACCTTAGAGTCTTAGCTTAGAGTTTTTGTTAGAGTTGAAGTTTAGTTTAGTTATAATTAAGAATTTAGAGTTTTTAGCTTAGAGTCGTAGTTTAGAGTTTTTTGTTGGAGTTCTAGTTTAGTTTAGTTAAGAGTTTAGAGTTTTATCATAGAGTCATAGCTTAGAGTTTTTGTTGAAGTTGAAGTTTAGTTTAGTCACAGTTAAGAATTTAGAGTTTTTAGCTTAGAGTCTTAGCTTAGAGTTTTACTTAGAGTTCTAGTTTAGTTTAGTTTTAGTTAAGAGTTTAGAGTTATATCTTAGAGTCTTAGTTCAGAGTTTTTGTTGAAGTTCTAGTTTAGTTTAGTTAAGAGTTTAGAGTTCTACCTTAGAGTTTTAGCTTAGAGTTTTACTTAGAGTTGAAGTTTATTTTAGTTATAGTTAAGGGTTTAGAGTTTTAGCTTGGAGTCTTAGATTAGAGTTTTAGTTAGAGTTCTAGCTTAGTTTAGTTTTAGTTAAGAGTTTAGAGTTTTACCTTAAAGTCTTAGCTTAGAGTTTTAGTTAGAGTTCTAGTTTAGTTTAGTTTTAGTTAAGAGTTTTAAGTTTTACCTTAAAGTCTTAGATTAGAGTTTTAGTTAGGGTTGAAGTTTCGTTTAGTTTAGTTATAGTTAAGAGTTTATAGTTTTAGCTTAGAGTCGTAGCTTGGAGTTTTAGTTAGAGTTATTGTTTAGTTTAGTTTTAGTTAAGAGTTATAGCTTAGAGGTTTAGCCTAGAATCTTAGCTTAGAGATTTAGTTAGAGTTGAAGTTTAGTCTAAACTAGCATAACCACAAAATTCCACAATATTGCATAGAAATACCAAAACCATAGGTTAGGTTAGGTTAGAGGTTAGGTTTCTCCACGTTTAAGTTAGAGGTTAGGTTTCTCCACGTTTAAGTTAGGTTAGATTAGGTTAGCTTATCATGAGCACTCAAGATAATCTAACCTAATCTAACTGGTACAAAGTCGACATGGGGGGTTAGATAGCTTTTTGCACCGCGGGACCCGGGAAGCACCGGTGGGCCGGGAAGAACCGCGGGAAGCGCTGCAAGATTAGGTTAGGTTAAGTCAGGTTAGGTCAGTTAGGTTAAGTTAGCTAAGTTAGGTTAGGTTAGGTTAGCCTACGTACGTGCGCGTACGTAGGCTAACCTAACCTAACCTAACTTAGCTAACTTAACCTAACTGACCTAACCTGACTTAACCTAACCTAATCTCGCAGCGCTTCCCGCGGTTCTTCCCGGGCCCACGGTGCTTCCCGGGTCCTGCGGTGCAAAAAGCTATCTAACCCCCCATGTCGACTTTGTACCAGTTAGATTAGGTTAGATTATCTTGAGTGCTCATGATAAGCTAACCTAATCTAACCTAACTTAAACGTGGAGAAACCTAACCTCTAACTTAAACGTGGAGAAACCTAACCTCTAACCTAACCTAACCTATGGTTTTGGTATTTCTATGCAATATTGTGGAATTTTGTGGTTATGCTAGTTTAGACTAAACTTCAACTCTAACTAAATCTCTAAGCTAAGATTCTAGGCTAAACCTCTAAGCTATAACTCTTAACTAAAACTAAACTAAACAATAACTCTAACTAAAACTCCAAGCTACGACTCTAAGCTAAAACTATAAACTCTTAACTATAACTAAACTAAACGAAACTTCAACCCTAACTAAAACTCTAATCTAAGACTTTAAGGTAAAACTTAAAACTCTTAACTAAAACTAAACTAAACTAGAACTCTAACTAAAACTCTAAGCTAAGACTTTAAGGTAAAACTCTAAACTCTTAACTAAAACTAAACTAAGCTAGAACTCTAACTAAAACTCTAATCTAAGACTCCAAGCTAAAACTCTAAACCCTTAACTATAACTAAAATAAACTTCAACTCTAAGTAAAACTCTAAGCTAAAACTCTAAGGTAGAACTCTAAACTCTTAACTAAACTAAACTAGAACTTCAACAAAAAACTCTGAACTAAGACTCTAAGATATAACTCTAAACTCTTAACTAAAACTAAACTAAACTAGAACTCTAAGTAAAACTCTAAGCTAAGACTCTAAGCTAAAAACTCTAAATTCTTAACTGTGACTAAACTAAACTTCAACTTCAACAAAAACTCTAAGCTATGACTCTATGATAAAACTCTAAACTCTTAACTAAACTAAACTAGAACTCCAACAAAAACTCTAAACTACGACTCTAAGCTAAAAACTCTAAATTCTTAATTATAACTAAACTAAACTTCAACTCTAACAAAAACTCTAAGCTAAGACTCTAAGGTAAAACTCTAAACTCTTAACTAAAACTAAACTAAACTAGAACTCTAACAAAAACTCTAAGCTACGACTCAGCTAAAACTCTAAACACTTAACTAAAACTTAACCAAACTAGAACTTTAAGTAAAAATCTAAGCTATGACACTAAGCTAAAACTCTAAATTCTTAACTTTAACTAAACTAAACTTTAACTCTAACTATAACTCTAAGCTAAGACTCTAAGGTAAAACTCTAAACTCTTAACTATTACTAAACTAAACTTCAACTCTAACAAAAACTCTAAGCTAAGATTCTAAGCAAAAAACTCTAAACTCTTAACTATTACTAAACTAAACTTCAACTCTAACAAAAACTCTAAGCTAAGACTCTAAACTATTAACTAAAACTAAACTAAACTAGAACTTCAACAAAAACTCTAAGCTAAGACTCTAAGCTAAAAACTCTAAACTCTTAACTAAAACTAAAATAAACTAGAACTCTAACAAAAACTCTAAGCTAAGACTCTAAGCTAAAATTCTAAACTCTTAACTAAAACTAAACTAAACTAGAACTCTAACTAAAACTCTAAGCTAAGACTCTAGGGTAAAACACTAAACTCTTAACTAAAAGTAAACTAAACTAGAACTCTAACTGAAACTCAAAGGTAAAACATCAAATTCTTAACTAAATTGAACTAAACTAGAACTCTAACAAAAAAACTCTAAGCTAAGACTCTAAGGTAAAACTCTAAACTCTTAACTAAAACTAAACTAAACTAGAACTCTAACTAAAACTCTAAGCTATGAGTCTAAGGTAAAACACTAAACTCTTAACTAAAAGTAAACTAAACTAGAACTCTAACTGAAACTCAAAGGTAAAACATCAAATTCTTAACTAAAATTAAACTAAACTAGAACTCTAACTAACAAAACTTTAAGCTAAGACTCTAAGGTAAAACTCTAAACTCTTAACTAAAACTAAACTAGAACTCTAACAAAAACTCTAAGTCTTAGCTAAAACTCTAAACTAAAACTAAACTAAACTAGAACTTCAACAAAAACTCTAAACTAAGACTCTAAGCTAAAACTCTAAACTCTTAACTAAAACTAAACTAAACTAGGACTCTAACAAAAACTCTAAGCTAAGACTCAGCTAAAACTCGAAACTCTTAACTAAAACTTAACCAAACTATCACTTTAAGTAAAAATCTAAGCTATGACACTAAGCTAAAACTCTAAATTCATAACTTTAACTAACCCAAACTAGAACTCTAATTGAAACTCTAAGTCTAAACTAAAACTCTAAACTAAAACTAAACTAAACTAGAACTCTAACAAAAACTCTAAGTTAAGACTCAGCTAAAACTCGAAACTCTTAACTAAAACTAGACTAAACTAGAACTCTAACTAAAACTCTAAGCTATGACTCTAAGGTAAAACATCAAACTCTTAACTAAAACTAAACTAAACTAGAACTCTATCAAAAAACTCTATCAAAAACTCTAGGCTATGACTCTAAGCTAAAAACTCTAAACTCTTAACTAAAACTAAAATAAACTAGAACTCTAACAAAAAAACTCTAAGCTAAGACTCTAAGCTAAAATTCTAAACTCTTAACTAAAACTAAACTAAACTAGAACTCTAACTAAAAACTCTAAGCTATGACTCTAAGGTAAAACATCGAAGTCTTAGCTAAAACTAAACTAAACTAGAACTCTATCACAAACTCTAAGCTAAGACTCTAAGCAAAACTCTAAGCTCTTAACTAAAACTAAACTAAAACTATAACTCTAAGCTAAGTCTCTGAGCTAAAACTCTAAACTATTAACTAAAACTAAACTAAACTAGAACTTCAACATAAACTCTACGCTAAGACTCTAAGCTAAAAACTCTAAACTCATAACTAAAACTAAAATAAACTAGAACTCTAACCAAAACTCTATGCTAAGACTCTAAGCTAAAACACCAAACTCTTAAATAAACTAAACTAGAACTCTAACTGAAACTCAAAGGTAAAACATCAAATTCTTAACTAAAATTAAACTAAACTAGAACTCTAACAAAAACTCTAAGCTAAGACTCTAAGGTAAAACTCTAAACTCTTAACTAAAACTAAACTAGAACTCTAACTAAAACTCTAAGCTATGACTCTAAGGTAAAACACTAAACTCTTAACTAAAAGTAAACTAAACTAGAACTCTAACTGAAACTCAAAGGTAAAACATCAAATTCTTAACTAAAATTAAACTAAATTAGAACTCTAACAAAAACTTTAAGCTAAGACTCTAAGGTAAAACTCTAAACTCTTAACTAAAACTAAACTAGAACTCTAACAAAAACTCTAAGTCTTAGCTAAAACTCTAAACTAAAACTAAACTAAACTAGAACTTCAACAAAAACTCTAAACTAAGACTCTAAGCTATAACTCTAAACTCTTAACTAAAACTAAACTAAACAAGAACTCTAACAAAAACTTTAAGCTAAGACTCAGCTAAAACTGGAAACTCTTAACTAAAACTTAACCAAACTATCACTTTAAGTAAAAATCTAAGCTATGACACTAAGCTAAAACTCTAAATTCGTAACTTTAACTAAACCAAACTAGAACTCTAATTGAAACTCTAAGTCTAAACTAAAACTCTAAACTAAAACTAAACTAAACTAGAACTCTGACAAAAACTCTAAGTTAAGACTCAGCTAAAACTCGAAACTCTTAACTAAAACTAAACTAAACTAGAACTCTAACTAAAACTCTAAGCTATGACTCTAAGGTGAAACATCAAACTCTTAACTAAAACTAAACTAAACTAGAACTCTATCAAAAACTCTAGGCTAAGACTCTAAGCTAAAAACTCTAAACTCTTAACTAAAACTAAAATAAACTAGAACTCTAACAAAAACTCTAAGCTAAGACTCTAAGCTAAAATTCTAAACTCTTAACTAAAACTAAAATAAACTAGAACTCTAACTAAAACTCTAAGCTATGACTCTATGGTAAAACATTGAAGTCTTAGCTAAAAGTAAACTAAACTAGAACTCTATCACAAACTCTAAGCTAAGACTCTAAGCTAAAAAACTCTAAACTCTTAAATAAAATTAAACTAAACTAGAACTCTAACAAAAACTCTAAGCTATTAACTAAAACTAAACTAAACTAGAACTTCAACATAAACTTTAAGCTAAGACTCTAAGCTAAAACTCTAAACTATTTACTAAAACTAAACTAAACTAGAACTTCAACAAAAACTCTAAGCTAAGACTCTAAGCTAAAAACTCTAAACTCTTAACTAAAACTAAACTAAACTAGAACTCTAACTGAAACTCAAAGGTAAGACATCAAACTCTTAACTAAAATTAAACTAAACTAGAACTCTAACAAAAAACTCTAAGCTAAGACTCTAAGCTAAAACTCTAAACTATTAACTTTAACTAAACTAAACTAGAACTTCAACAAAAACTCTAAGCTATGACTCTAAGCTAAAAACTCTAAACTCTTAACTATAACTAAAAACTAAACTAGAACTCTAACTGAAACTCAAAGGTATTACATCAAACTCTTAACTAAAATTAAACTAAAACTCTAACTGAAACTCAAAGATAAAAAAATCAAACTCTTAACTAAAATTAGACTAAACTAGAACTCTAACAAAAAAACTCTAAGCTAGGACTAAGCTAAAACTCTAAACTCTAAATAAAATTAAACTAAACTAGAACTCTAACAAAAACTCTAAGCTAAGACTCTAAGCTAAAACTCTAAACTATTTACTAAAACTTAACTAAACTAGAACTTCAACAAAAAACTCTAAGCTAAGACTCTAAGCTAAAACTCTAAACTATTAACTAAAACTAAACTAAACTAGAACTTCAACAAAAACTCTAAGCTATGACTCTAAGCTAAAAACTCTAAACTCTTAACTAAAACTAAACTAAACTAGAACTCTAACTGAAACTCAAAGGTAAAACATCAAACTCTTAACTAAAATTAAACTAAACTAGAACTCTAACAAAAAAAAACTCTAAGCTAAGACTCTAAGCTAAAAACTCTAAGCTCTTAACTAATACTAAAATAAACTTCAACTCTAACTTAAACTCTAAGCTAAGACTCTAAGCTAAAACACCAAACTCTTAAAACTAAACCAAACTAAAACTCCAACTGAAATTCAAAGGTAAAACATCAAACTCTTAACTAAAATTAAACTAAACTAGAACTTCAACAAAAACTCTAAGCTAGGACTAAGCTAAAACTCTAAACTCTAAATAAAATTAAACTAAACTAGAACTCTAACAAAAACTCTAAGCTAAGACTCTAAGCTAAAACTCTAAACTATTTACTAAAACTTAACTAAACTAGAACTTCAACAAAAAACTCTAAGCTAAGACTCTAAGCTAAAACTCTAAACTATTAACTAAAACTAAACTAAACTAGAACTTCAACAAAAACTCTAAGCTATGACTCTAAGCTAAAAACTCTAAACTCTTAACTAAAACTAAACTAAACTAGAACTCTAACTGAAACTCAAAGGTAAAACATCAAACTCTTAACTAAAATTAAACTAAACTAGAACTCTAACAAAAAAAAACTCTAAGCTAAGACTCTAAGCTAAAAACTCTAAGCTCTTAACTAATACTAAAATAAACTTCAACTCTAACTTAAACTCTAAGCTAAGACTCTAAGCTAAAACACCAAACTCTTAACTAAACCAAACTAAAACTCCAACTGAAATTCAAAGGTAAAACATCAAACTCTTAACTAAAATTAAACTAAACTAGAACTTCAACAAAAACTCTAAGTTAAGACTCTAAGCTAAAACATTCTATACTTTTAACTAAAACTAAAGCAAGGGCTGGGGCTCTTTGGGGGTCTGGGGGGCCCTTGAGGACCAGGGGAGGGCCTTTGAGGGTCTGAGGAGGGCGTTTGAGGGTCTGAGGAGAGCGTTTGGGGTCCGGGGGACCTTTGGGGGTCTGGGGGGCCCTTGAGGACCAGGGGAGGGCCTTTGAGGGTCTGAGGAGGGCGTTTGGGGGCTCCGGTGGCCCTTTGAGAGCTTGGGGGGCCTTTGAGGACCGGGGGCTTCCTTCGGGGTTGGGGTGGGGTATGAGAAGCCTTTGGGGTTGGGGTAGAGCAATCGGGGCCCTTTGGGTTGGGGTAGAGGACCTCACAACACTGTTAAAATACAACTTGTGTATTATAACGACCACACTCAAAACCTCCTCCAAAATCTCTTCATAAATCACCTTTTAAAATGTCTCTAGCTGTTTCGCTGAAATAGTTCCATAAAATAGCTAAAACGGTTTCGCCAAAATTATCCCTAAACGGAATTTCGGCATGTTCCTTTTGTTTGGCATCTCTGCGCCAATGCATTTCAAATTACAAAGAAAACTTTTCGCGCGCTAAGATCAATACGTCTGCTCGGAAACGATTCTCTCTTGTTAGAAACAACAAATTAATTTCCCTTTCGTGAATCAATTCTCTTTAGAACAACAAATTAATTCCCCTTTCGTGTCAATCAATCAATCATGACATCATCTGTCATGTGTGATCAAAACTTTGTCTCGGAGACAATTCTGGTCGAACTCCAAAGACATTAATTAACTTGACGTCATCTGTCAGACACTCCCTGGAAACAATTTGATTAATGACTGCCAACTCTAGACTGACCAGAAAAGAAAGTTGGTTCGGAAACGACAACAACATTGATCCCATTAACCACGTGTTCTCTCTAATTACTCTGTTCAAAACAACAACAACATTGACCTTGGCATTTTGCCTCGGAAACAATAACAACATTGACATTCGCTGAGGGCGTGTCCAAAACACACCTGGAGAATGAGGTCATTGACCCCATTCTCCCTAATGACTCTATGCCCATATATGGTGTACTCGTAGGACCTTTAGGGTCATCTCTACTAACCAGGAAGAATACCTTTGTCAAAAAACAGATTTACAGGTTTCTTCAGTGGTGAAATAATTGAAACAAGAGTGTACTCAGCTATGTTGATGGGTGTACAATCGGGACTAGAAGACAATGCACCCTTTAACCCATTCGCGATTCTAGGCATTTTACCTCAGAAAATGGTTCTAGGGTTAATGATTTCAGGAAATAAGGACCAAGATACGATCTAAAATTGGATTTGGAAGGAGATGTTCTGACTGAAGAAGCAGCTATTTTCCCAACAATAGCAAAATGAGAGGTACATCTTTATTGAACTTACAAATCCATCCTGAACAGTGAAAGCATCAAGCACCGAATTTGGAGGGACGCTAGAAGTAGGAGTTGAAGGCTTAGAAATAGAATTGATCACCTGCCAACTTTTTGGAATGCCTTTTCCATATCTCAAAAATTCTTGAAAAAAATAAAGAGATTTTGCCTTCCAATGTGAAAGAAATGTTCATATGGAGTTTGAAACGCTGAAGACAAGCAGCAACGTTACTCGGCAATGACATTGCTGACTTGTTCGGTGTCCAAAGGTTATTATTCGTTTTCCAGCTTCTGAGAAGAGCTGGTGACCATCTATGGATTCAAAGAAATACAACTTTTAGACCAGGAAATTCAAGGAGTCATAGCACATAGATCAACAATATATGTTTTAACAGACTCGTAAAGGAAGCCAAACTCTGCGCAGAAATCCATATCCCTTTCAAAATATTCCGTGAATTCTTTGCTAACCTTGTTCTCGGTATTTTGAAGAGTTCAATGAGTCCTTTTCCACTGCACGCATTTGCAGAGATGTATCATGGTTGCAGCAGTAGCTGCAAGCTAGTAAAGAGCGAACCACATCTCATAGTAACAAAAAGTTGAAAAACACGTTTAAAAAAAACTGCCTTGTGAAAAAAAGCCATCTGACACTGAATCAGGAATGGTAACTATTGTTTCGGTTAACCTTAAAAGTAAAGTTTTATTGAGAAAAGAAATTTATGGTGATTTCAAAAAAAACCTGAAACCCCCTAGGAAATGACTTCAGATCAAAATAAAAAGTGCACCAGTAAAATCAACGTTGTCAAAAACCTTTAGTATGAGAATTACAGTCCTCCACCTTGAACACCAAGAAAAATCACTTTTTTTTGCATGGGTAGCACTGATGTCTCCTTTTTTTCTTTTTTTTTTTTTCACCAGGGCTAGTGAATGACCAAAACATCTTAGAGAAATGTTTAATGACTCATTTGAACGGAAATTAAATTTTATAGTGTATTTTTAGGTGACCAAAGAGATTGGAGGGCAACTAGCCCCCTCTCCCTAAAGGCCCTCCTCCTCCAAAGTTATCCAATCAAAATTTTGAGATGGCTATTTTGTTCAACGTAGTTCAAAGGTCTACTATCTATGGCTTTGGTGATGATATGACCCTCCATAGTCCCTGGGGAAAGCACTGTACGCTGTATCGGTATCGGACGTATCGATATCACTCGTATCGGTATGGGCGTATTGTTATTGGGTGTCTTGGTATCCTCATTTTAAGTAGCCCACATAAAAGATATTGCTCATATCTACATCCTTCCGATAAATTGCAGCGTTAGCAAGTTCGAAATAGCACTAAAAAGTGACCAAAAAGATTGGAGGGCAACTAGGCACTCCTCATTTCCGAAAGGACCCCTCCCCCAAAGCTATCCAATCAAAATTTTGAGATAGCCATTTTGTTCAAAATAGTTCAAAGGTCAACTATCTATGGCTATGGTGATGATATGACCCTCCATAGTCCCTGGGGAAAGGGCTGTACGCTGTATCGGTATCGGACGTATTCAAATTAGAGTGTCTTGCATTCGATTTTTGCTTCTTTTTTTTTAATCACGGTTTTGTCCCTTCTATATGATCATTTTCAGATAATTTCACTGTTTTCATAAATGTAATGCACTCATTTTTTAAAGCATGTCCCGGGAAGGTATTTTGTCAAGCATTTTGATTCAAAAGCAAATAGAGGTCATCCAGTTCATGGTTTGCAACAACATTCTTAGCAGATCACTAAATCCATAACCAAAAACTAATGACGTAAATTTGTCAAAATTATGTGGAAGGGGATCAAAGTTTCTCAAATCAATTTTCTGAAACCAATTTTCTCGAATCAAGAGAAGATACAGAGAAAGCTGAAAAACGAGCCATATAGTAATGAAAAACGTAATGATGTACTAAAGGAAAACTGACCTGTTTCAGTGGATGCTTGAATTATACAGGCTTATCTTAGTTTTACAAAATTTTTGGATAAACTAAATTTCAGCAGGGGGGGGGAGCTGGGGTCTGTGGGAAAACTGAAGTCTGGGAGGAGCAGTTTCCCCCCTCTGTCCCATAACAAATTAAACCCATGAACCAAACCCCTTGTCACTTAGTGTTTGGAGAAGTGTAGGCATGTGGTTCTGGAACTACTCAAAGTTGTATTTTAAAAGAAGGATTATTTATTATTATACTTACTTATTCAAATTATTTGCTTGACAATTCCACCGTAATATTGTCTCCGTACGTAATATTGTGCATCCAAAGAGGAAGAAAGACAAATGAAAATAGTTATGTAGGAGAATTCAAGTAATCCTTCCCAAAACTTTTGAAATGAAAACAAACTTAGTTTAAAATACCATTTATCGTACCTACACAAGAAATAATAATGTTTTGAAATTTCGATTTTTTTCTAAGTAATGAGTGGATTTTCTATATAGGGACAGGTCAAATAACTCCCTAAGCCAAAAGGCACATTTCTGTTGATAGATAGATAGATAGATAGATAGATTTATTTTCCATATACCAGTAAAATAATTACATAACAATCTACAAATCCCCACAAAGGCTCCATGGCCTGTAGGAGGGGGATTATGAAAAGATCAAATAAACATTAAACATTTAAACGCTTAAGATTTAAACAATATAAACATAACATTAATATTTAAACATATAAACATAAGCATTTGAACTTTTAACCTGTAAAGCATTTGCTTAATAAAACGAAAAGAAAAAAAAATCAAAATAAGGAGAGTTCACTAAATAAGCTTTATCAAACTACAGTGAATCACAACATCTATAAAAAAAGGAGAGTTCACTAAATAAGCTTTATCAAACTACAGTGAATCACAACATCTATATAAAAAAAGAAAAAAAGAAAAAAAAAAGAATTAAATGAAAAAAACTATTGGCAGCAGGCAAAAGTAAAGAAAATTAATCACATGAAAACAAATATTTTTTTACTAGTCTTTTGAAGGTGCCAAACGAGTGGCATTCTCGAGCCGAATCGGGAAGGGTGTTCCATGTCAAATGACACGCAACAAGAGGATTAAAATCGGATCTTATTGTTGGTGTATGGGAATTTGGATATTTAGAGAACTACGGAGTTGATAATTTGACCGATGAGCTAACAACATTTTCCACAAGCATGTCGATATGCAAATCCGGTCCACTTAGTTAACCTTTTTTGTCGAAGCTACTCGCCTAGAGCTACTTTCTTAAGTGCTACTATATTTTTTTTTTAATAATTAAAGATCTATTTCTTCTTTAAAAAAAAAAAATACGCAAATAAACGATACTAAATTTTGATTTTTCTTTTCACTCTAAACTTATTTCTTCCTTCAATTCTTGTACGGCTTTTTCCTTCAGCTCCTTTGAGGTGTCTTATCCCCCATAGATTGGAGGTGATTATAAATTATATAAAAGAATAAGTTTTCAACTGAAACTAAGGAGCAACATTCAAACTTAAAACGAACAGAAATTATTCCGTATAAATAAAAAAGATCATGGCAGTGTTTGTTTCTAAATTAGATTTTAATCAAAAACGAGCAAAGATTAATTTAAAAAACAAAGTTTTTCCGAGGGAAGTAGAGAGGGAAGTTGAAACTCAAAACGAACAAAAATTATTACTTCCCAGCCTATATAACATATATCAATAAAACTGGTGCAAAAAATCAACTGGTGGTATTTTCCTATGTTTGTAGGATTACAGAAAACTAGCACTTTACTGAAAAACACAAAACAATATAGGAGTTTTGGTACGGTAAATGCAAACCATTTAAGGACACTTTTAACAGTATAAAAGTAAAGCATTTTTAGATTTTTGCTTATTTTTTTTTTCGTTTAATGTGGCATCACTTCTGTACAAAGAGCTCGTTTCAGTGATTGACTGTCGTTTTTGATCTGAAAAGGACGTTTTAATGATTTTTCAAACAGTTCGTGGTAACGAACTGTAAGTAAGGAGTGACCTGGCTTAATAGTAACCAAAACTCTAAAACGGAATTCTGAAACAAATAGAATCAAAAGAATTAGATTGTTATACTGATTTCAAATATGTAAGTTCCATCACGTTTAATCTTACACATCACAAGTTACGCGCCTGAGAAAATGTTTGTCCTATTTTTGAAAAAAAATATGGAAAACAACCCCTAAAAGTCATAGAACTTTAATGAAAATAACACCATCAGATTCAGCTTATCAGAGAACCCTACTATAGAAGTTTCAAGCTCCTATCTGCAAAAATGTGGAATTTGTATTTTTTGCCTGAAGAAAGATCACGGATGCGTGTTTATTTGTTTGTTTTTTTTTGTTTGTTTGTTTTTTTTCTCGCCAGGGGTGATTGTAACGATCCATTATTCCTAGAATATCGTGAGAGGGCTCATTCAAACGGAAATCAAAAGTTCTAGTGCTCTTTTTAAGTGAAAAAAAAATTGGAGGGCTACTTGGCCCCCTCCCAGACTCATTGTTTTCCCGAAGTCACCCAATCAAAATTTTTAGATATCCATTTTCTTCAAAATAGTTAAAAATCTAATAAATATGTCTTTGAGGATGACTTAATCCCCCACTGTTCCCGGGGGAAGGACTGCAAGTTATTAACTTTGCCCATTGTTTACAAATAGCATTGGTTAATGGGAAGTATAGAGACGTTTTCAGGAGGGATTTTTTTTATGGTGGTGGTGGGGGGAGGGTCGGAGGAGGGGCTACGGGGTAGAATCTTTCCAAGGAGGATTTTCCTTTGGGGAAGGGACATTTCTATGAAGGTGGCGCTGGATTTCCCAGCATTATTTAAAAAACAATCAGAAATTAAATATAAAAACAAGTTTTTTTCAACTGAAAGTAAGAAGCATTATTAAAACTTAAATTGAACAAAAATTATTACGTATATGAGGGGGTTCGTTCCATAGTCAATGCCTCGCTCTTTACGCTAAAGTTTTTTTTTTAGTACTTTCAAAAGAGCTATCTATTGTAATTAACCGGCCTTTGTCGTTCAGGGTTTTGTGATTCGAACAAAATTCAAACTTTAGCGTAAAGGGCAAGATATTGACTAGGGATCGAACTCCGTAATATACGTAATAAAAACATACGAATACAGAAGTTCGTTACTTAAGTTAATTCGTAAGTTACGTCAGAACAAATTTCGAGAAAGCCATTTAGCCAAAAAAAAAGTAAAATTAATACGCAAATTTCATTTTAATTATTCATGTACGGTGAGCCAAAATCAAAACTGCATTAATTAAAAAACGGTCAGAAATTAAATAAAATAAATAAGTTTTTTTTAACTGAAAGTATGGAGCGACATTAAAACTTAAAACGAACAGAAATTATTCCGTATATTAAAGGGGATGTCCCCTCCTCAACGCCTCGCTCTTAGGAGCAAGTCGCTACTTAAGAGCAAATCGAGCCCAGTGCTTATTGAACTTGTTAGATTCTAATGTATTTCCGTATTTGAATGACACTGGCATGAGAACCAACCTCAGTGAAAGTGACGTAGCTATGTCTAGTCAGGTTGTAGATAGTGAATCATGCTTGAAATATCACCTGAGATCGCCTTCAAAATTTGACTGGTGATTATTAACTCTTTTATTTCTTCCTCTCTGTCTTTTTTTCTTTTTTAGTTTATGTAAAATCAGTTTAGTTATTATTATGATTAAAAATATGTTCTGATATTTGAAGACAGAATAACATGATTCTTTGCCCACCCCTTATATTTTGAAAAATACATTGGGGGAGGGGGTTATTCTTATTGAAAAATACCTTTCTTCTCCATGCACCGATTTATCATCTGAATAGACACCAGACAATACAGAAAAAGCAGTGCAGCGCACAATCACTAGACATATAACAGGAGTATAATAACAATGACATATATAATCGCATATAACAGGAGTATAATCGCAAGACATACAACAGACATATAGTCGCAATGAAAAGTATTTACAGAGCAGAGCTAAATAACCAGTTTTGCCCCCTTTAGGGAAACTTGCTGGGAACAGTGGGGTCAATTGGCGCGGGGAGCATGTCCCCAATTAAATCCACTCAAGGAACTGATGATAAAATACTGTATTGTTGAGATAATTAACGAAGTAAATTTCGTGAAATTTAAATGCTCTTTTTCGCATAAATTTTGTCCTTTTATGCTAAACTTTGAAATAAATTCCTTTATTTCCTATTTCTTCTTAAAGGCTACCATCAATTTCAATTACTAATTGCAATTTATGGAAAGGTTAACATTAGAAATCCATGCTTTTTATATCCATATCCTTTCCTAGTATACAAACCATTAAAACTCTTTGAATGTTGTTTTCTTGGAAATTAGTGATTTTTAAAGAAAAATAATGAATTCCACTCATTATTGAATTCTGCTAGCAAAACCCTTGCTAAGGGTCACAACGGGGAAAACTCGGGCAGGTTGATTGATGGTGGGAATTGATGCTCTATTCCCCTCCCCCTTACTAGAGTTTGAAAAACACATCTTGTTTGGTATTTTCATTGAAAAATATCTTTTTTTTTTTTTTTTTCCATCGAAGAAAATCAAAAAGAACAAAATTCACCCCCTAGATAGTAAAAAATTCATTTTGCCTTCCTCCCTCCCTATACTTTCGTGAGTTGAAATCCCTGGGTACTTTCTTTTTACCTCATATCATATACAGAATATTAGCTTGTCAAATCAAATCGACATTTAGACAAATTTTGACTAGAACAGAGAGTGAACTGGACTAAGAAAATCTTTTCATTAAGCTTTACTGAAGCTTGAAAATATAATCATATAATATATAAGCCTATAATATAATGAATGTAATAGCCTATATCTTATAGCCAAGAGATGAGTGAAAATTCACTTTATCATGCAACATGCGGCAACCTTGCATGAATTGTCACCAGCAAATGCTTTCTGCCTCTAAATAAATTTTACTAGGGTATTTTAGAGGATACACAAAAAAAAAAAAAAAACGGAATAAGAAACATAAGCACCTTTTGATTTTCCATTCCAAAGTTCATTTTTAATCAACTTTTCTTTTTGCTTAAACCAATTAAAGAAATAGTAATAATAATTCTTCAATCAAAGGGCCTAAGAGTTATTGCTGCCACTTTAAAGCTCATAAAATCATAAAAGAATGTCCAGAGGTTCTTTTTCCACCCTACTTTGAAATCCAAAACCTTTAGTAATAACATCTGGAACAACCCCAAGAGAATAAATGAAAAACCTCTGTTGTCCAGAGAATTAATTTGACCAGTCGGGTTTCTGGTAGCTTTCAACATTGGATTTGGTGTTAATTAGTTTACTAAGACAGCGCAAAATCGGCAACGACTTGAAAAAAAGATGTGCCGACAATTTTGAAGGGTCGGTTCATCTTTTATAGTTCACTGGGGGAGTATATTTCAATCAACAAATCAAAGAAATGCCAAATGTGTTCTTTTTTTTCAAGTTTATGCCAAAGATGATAATATTACACAATTTTTTTACAGTTTTCCAATCATTGTGTATAGTTTTCGGATCATTCCCTGATTTTTTGTTTTTTAAAGCCCTCCTCCTCCCGAAAGTCCCCCCTCCATAAAAAACAACAACTTTGCACTTGCCGGATTATAAAAGACCCAAAGTAGGTATATTAACTCACATTCAACCAGTGACGGATCTAGAGTAAAATCTTGGGGAAGGCAAAATGTGACAAGGATGCCAGTGAGCAAAATCTTAGGGGGAGGGGCAATGTGACAAAGATGCCAATAATTGACCAAATTGACAAATTTATTCTAAAAAAAGAGCCAAGAAGAAAAAAAAAAAACAAGGAAAGAGGGTGTCGGAAAAAACCTTGGGGGGGGGGGGGGGGGGGGGGGGGGGGGGGGGGGGGGGGGGGTTCGTCCCACCCTCCCCCCTCCCCCCCCCGAATCCCCACTGCATTTAACTTCTTAGTTTGAGAAAAAAAATATTAAACAAAATTATGGTGTCGAAAAAACAAAAACAAAAGGTATAGTCCTTCTTAAGGCAACGTGACATGGTAACACTGTTGACACATGATTCATATTCTAAACTGCAGAAACAGAAGCTGTTAAAGAGAAAAGCCTTGTAAATTCACGATTATGGAAGAACAAGAAGAAAAAACAAAAGAAAAACACTCTGAAAGTGCTTTACTGAAATGATTTATTATGCTTTTTAGTGTCCTCTCTACGGTTTCCAATCAATTGGTTTTAAACCCAGATTCATGGTTTTACCAGGCTTATGATGCTATATCCTTTTGTTATTTAAACTGTTTAAAATATGGAAATTAAAGTCTAGATGTTCCAAGTTTTTTTTTTTTCTTTTTTACAGTCTTAGATATTAGAGAGAAAACAAGACTGAAACTTAAAAAACAATTATCAAGAAAAAAAGTTGATTCATCTTTCATGATTATAAACATCATTAAAAAACGCAAGAAAACCATTATGCCTCGGGAAAAATTAAACCCATATTTAGTAGTTTTAAGATTCTAATCTGACGAAATCCTGGTCCTTAGTCTGGACTTTATTGAATAGGGGAATTTTAAGTCAAGTTTACTTCGTAAAAGACACTGGACAGAAAGAGATGGTTCTAAGAGTTAGTTTCGACTCTACAAATCTCGAGTACAAATTCCATTACTTCAAACCTCGTTTCGATTTTGGATTAAATAAAAAAAAACAAGTTTTTTTAACTGGAAGTTAGGAACGACGTTAAAACTTAAAAACGAACAGAAATTATTCCGTATATGAAAGGGGCTGTCCCTCCTCAGCGCCTCGCTCTTTACGCTAAAGTTTGACTTTCTCACAACTCTTTTTTTTTAAACAATAAAAAACTTTAGCGTAAAGAGCGAAACGTTGGGGAGGGGACAGCCCCTTTCATATACAGAATAATTTCTGTTCGTTTTAAGTCTTAACGCCGTTCCTTGCTTTCAGTTAAAAAAAAAACTTGTTTCTTTTATTTAATTTTTGAACATTTTTGAATTAATGCAGGTTTTGATATTGGCTCACCGTACATGAATAATTAAAACAAAATTTGTATATTAAGTTTACTTTTATTTGGTTAAATGGCTTTCTCGAAACTTGTTTAATTTTATTTACGAACGTTTTTATTAGTAATAAATACACGTAACTTACGAATTAACTTACGTAACGAAATTCTATATTCATAGATTTTTAATACGTATATTAGGGAGTTCACCCCCTAGTCAATACCTTGCTCTTTAAGCTAAAGTTCGAATTTTGTTCCAATTCTTTAAAATTGACCTCTGAATCACAAAGGCCGTTAGTTAGAATAAATAGCTCTTATGAAAGTACTAAAAAATCTTTGGCTTAAAGAGCGAGGTCTTGACTAGGGGGTAAACCCAATCATATACGTAATATTTTCTTTTCGTTTTAAATTTTTGATGTTGCTCCTTACTTTCAGTTGAAAAACTTGTTTTTTTTATTTAATTTCTGATCTTTCTCTTTAATAATGCTGGGAAATCCGGCGCCCCCTTTATAGCTATGTCCCTTCCCCATGAAAACTTCCTTCATGGAAAGATCCTCCCATATACCCCCGACCCCCCCCCCACCTACCAGAAAAAATCCCCCCTGAAAACGTCTGTATACTTCCCAATAACCAATACTATATGTTAATATTGGGTGAAGTTCATAACTTTCAGCCCTCCCCCGGGGATTTCTGGGGATTAAGTCATCCTAGAAGACATATTTATCATATTTTTGACCATGCTGAACAAAATGGCTATCTCAAAATTTTGATCGGGTGACTTGGGAAAAAAATGAGCGTGGGAGGGGTCTAATTGCACTCTATTTTTTTATCACTTAAAAAGGGCACTATAAATTTTAATTTCCGTTCTAATGAGCCCTCCCACGATATTCTAGGACCACTGGGTCGATACGATCACCCCTGGAAAAAAAACAAAAAAAAAAAAAACAACAAATAAACACGCATCCGTGATCTTTCTTCTGGCAAAATTCCACATTTTTGTAGATAAGTGCTTGAAACCTCTACAGTAGGGTTCTCTAATACGCTGAATATGATGGTGTGATTTTCATTAAGGTTCTATAATTTTTAGGGGGTCTTTCCCTCTTTTTTCTAAAATTAGCCAAATTTTCTCAGGCGCGTAACTTTTGATGGGTAAAACTGAACTCGATGAAACTTATATATTTGAAATCAGCTTTAAAATCTGATTCTTTTGATGTATCTATTGGAATCAAGGTTCCGTTTTTTAGGGTTCGGTTATCATTGAGCCGGGTCGCTCCTTACTTACAGTTCGTTGCCACGAACTGTTTGATTTATATAGAACATCACATTAAATATGCTGATTGCGAAATCAGAGATTAAGAATTGAAGACTATCGATAAGAAAAAGGGGAAGCACATAAAAGTCTTAGGAAAACTGTAATTAAACCCTTTTAAAAAAGTTAACATGAGTGAGTGTGGTCATTGTAGAGGCAGCAGCATAGTTTCGGCAAGGAATAAATTACTTAATATGATCATACTTTTAAGATTCGACCAAATTTTCACTTTAGATTAATAACTTAGAAGTGTCTGAGTTATTAGACCCCTTTAGTCCTCATTTTTATTGATAAGGAATAAGTGTTAGATTCAGCTGACAGAAGAGGTTTGGGTTCTTTACATGTATGGTACCCAAGATAAAAAATATTAAAGCATTTAGAGCCATGATTCACAATGTAGGACACCCGCCTCACCGTTGGGGATGACAATATTTTGGAGGGTCATGGGCAGGGCCGTATCCAGGATTTTTGTTCAGGGTTTTTTTTACTAATTTTTTACTTTTTTTTGGGGGGGGTACTAATTTTTGACTCAGTTTTCGACTAATTTTATTGATTTTTACCTAGGTTTTATTAATTTTCGACTTATTTTCGAGTCGGTCAAAAATTTCGGGGGGGGGGAGGGGTTCGAACCGGGTAACCCCCCCCCCCCCCTGGATACGGCCTTGGTCATGGGCATGATCTGCACCCTTCGTTATATTCAGACAATATTTTTCATAAGGATAAAATATGCCTAGAGGATGACCCCCCCCCAAAAAAAAAGTTCAACGTTAACTGTATTTTAAGGTTCCTTCAGGTGAAGGGGAACCAGTGTCCCCCCGAAAAATCCCCCCCAGAAAAATTGAGAAGTTACAGAGAAAGTTATGTAAAAAATATATGTTCGGGCACCTCTCTGTTTATAGCAAGCCCATGGTGTTCCTCTCCCCTTACCGAAAAAACGAAAATGTATCAGAAATCAAAAATTCCTCTAGCGATATTCTTTGGGTTCGGGTTAGCCAGAAGGCGAAGGAGGACAAATGTCCTTTGGCAGCTGTAAAACTGGAGGGCTATCTTGACCGTTTTTGACAATTTCTAAAAGTAACCAAATTTCGATCATTTATATTTTCGATTTGGATAATCTGTTGACTATAGTTAGACAATCTTTCGACTATAAAATATGCCTCAAGGACGACCTAAAAACAGATAGCAAGTTAATGGCCTTTTAAGCTTCCTTCGGGTGAATAGAAAATTTCTCCTCGCGGAAAAATTCCCCCTCCTTCTGGAGGTTCTTCCACTTATAATTACCCCCCCCCCCCCTACAAAATTGAGCAGCTACAGAGAAGTAAAGTAGGAATATGTTCGTGCACCTCTCTGTATATGGCAAGGCCAAGGGTTCCCTCTTGGCTGACCAAAAAACGACAATGCATCAGAATTCAAAAATTCCGCTAGCAATAATCTAAGGGTTCGGCTTAGCCAGAAGGCGAAGAGGGGGAATTTCTCAATTTCTTATTGGGAATTGCACGAAAAATTTTGTCGGGGAATTTCAGATAGCCATGTAATTCAGCATAATTGAAAGGTCACATAAGTTTGCCTCTGGGGATGACACGACCCCACAGCTCATGGGGAAAGGAATGTAAGTTATGGAATCTGTCCATTATTTACAATTAGTTTTTCTTATTGGGATAAACAAAAAAATATTGGTGAAGAATTTTCTACACTGGGGGTATTTACAGCGGGGATAATGATTCTTGGGAAGAAAAATTTCCAGGAGGAGTTTTCCAGGGGAAGTTTTCCACGGGAAGAAGGCCTGTATGTTATGAACTTCGCGCATTGTTTCCATAACTATTTGTTATTTGAAAACATACGAAAAAATTTTTGAGGGTTAACTTTACATTGGAGGGGTAATTTCATGGGAAAACTCTTTGCGGAGGAGAGGTGGAATTCTCGGCATAATTTGAAAAACGATCAGAAATTCAATATTATTAAAATTGAATGAAAGTAAGGAGGATTTTCCAGGGGCATTGTCCAGGAGTGTTTTCAGCGAGGAGGGAATGATCCAGGGAGAATTTCCAAGGAGAATTTAAACATGGGCTAGTTTTCCATTGGGAAAAATTGCAGGAGAAATTTTTCATGGGGGATTTTCCGGGGAAAATTTTTCATGGAGAAGGGAGGCCGATTTAAAAAACGATCAGAAATTAAATAAGAAAAAAAGTCTTTACAACTCAAATTAAAGATCAAGGTTAAACTTTAGACGAAGAGAAATCATTCCATATATAAAGGGGAGACTGCCCCTTACTCAACCCCTCCCTCTTTAGGCTAAAGTTTGTCTTTTTGGTCCAATTCTTTAAGAGTGACTCCTGAAGCACAAGAGCCGTTTATTTGCAATAATAAACTTTTTAAAGCACTAAAAAAAACTTTAAAGTAACGAGCGAGGGTTGAAGAAGGGGCAGCCCCCCTTATATACGGAATAATTTTTATTCGTTTTAAGTTTTAATGCTGCTCTTTACTTTCAGTTCAAATTTTTTTTTTTTTAATTAATAGGCAAGTTCAAAATGACTGTGTTTTCCTCACTTTGAAGAAACATATAGGTTTCAACGTTAATCCTTTGACTATGGTAGCCGCTTTGTCACCTTTGAATGGAACCATTTAACATCCCGCTCAACTGAAAGAGCGAAAAGCAAAAGTGACAAACCTAAGAATACGCAAAGATTCCAAATTTTAATTAACCATTACTGAAGCCGTCAAAATTCTGAAGTTTCGGCAAAATTCTGAAGGAACGGAACAATAAAACCTAAAATCAGGTGAATATGTTTACCTACAAATACAGTGACACTTGGCAAAATATTCGCATTGTCCCCCACAAATATTTACACCCCATAGTATCATTAGTCGCAAATAGTCCCTACTGTCGACCATACAAGAGGGTGCATCTGAATAGGCCACTTAACAGCCTTCACTTAAATGCTTGATGAAACCAAGTCATGAAACGTGCGGTAGGTAGGACTATTTATTTTATGGGGTTGTACCCGGAGGATATGTCAACCATAAATGTAGGTGCTACCATAAAACGCTTTATGGACTTCCGTGAATCTTAAAATACCAAAGCTCTTAAAATAAGTTTTTCTAAGAGAAATTAGAAATTCTAATGAGAATACACTGACCCTAAACCGGATGTGTTGGTAGTTTGACCAAAAGGGTGAATCTGTTTCTAGCATTGTTTTGAATAGTGTCCTGCTTTCACATTGCAGAAATAACTGAGAGCTACAGTGGGGGGTTATATTTCCTAAAAGCAGGAGCGTGACCACATTTGATTTAAAAGGGTACTCAAAGATGGGGGGGGGGAGAAGGCTAGCATATTTTTCTGTTACCCATACAGAAAGGACAATTTTCTCTATTATAAATATATTTTTTTTTTGCCTTAGATGAAAATAAATCTATTACAAGATCTTTTTTTTCCATTTGGGAGTTACCAATATTAATCCTTTAAAGAAATAAATATGAAACAGAAAATCATAAAAAAAAAACAAAGATATAAACAGATGCTTGATGTGTTAAAACAACTGTCTGATAACACAACAAATGCATCGACACAAAGAGGCCTCAAAGGGAAATGCTCAGATGTCGAGGAGGTGGCATAACTTCAAAAAACACGAAAATGGGCTAATTATATGGAAAATATAAAAATCATTGAAAGAATATTTCAACGGGATATATTGGAGAGGCGGGGACATGGGCCCGAAGGGACCTCTTCTACGAAAATGCCTTGCCACAATGTTTGATATGATTTAAACACTATATATATATATATATATATATATATATATATATATATATATATATATATATATATATATGTCTCATGTACAAATAAATGTAAGACACGAAAGCTTTCTGGAAAACAACATTTCGATCCAACACCACGGTTTCTGTAAAATTTCTGCCAGCTTTCATCCCCCTCCCCTATTTTAAAGGACGACACTGAAGATGTCAGCTGCTTTTAATGAAGAGATATAGATATAAACTCCGATAACTTGAATAAATATATAAGCCAAATTCTTCCTAGACCCTTGAGCAGGGGGTTTACCCCAGCTCAATGGGGTCATTTAAAGAAACTGCCCCCGTTCAGTGGGTCGGGAAATAAATTAATTGAATTGCAAAATGAAAATAAATCGTTAAATAAGTTTGAAATTAAAACTAAATGCACCTTATTTTAAATTTGCTTTTGTAAAACAAACATCAGATAATAACCCCCTCCTCCTGTATGCTCACCTCTCGTGACTTAAATAGGTAATAAGTCTGAAACCAAGTTGCATGTCGCCTTCTAAGCTTATTGAAAGAGTACAAAAATATAAACTGCAAAAGTAATGCACAAATAGCATCTATATCTACATAAGGAATTTCAGTTGTAAATTCCAGCCAAAGCAGTAAACGCGTAGTGGCATTTTATTGCCAGTATTGAACTAGCCTGCGAACTATTTATCTTTCCAAAGATGCTTAGACAGAAAGGGTTTATCGGATCAAATCGTCAGATATTAGCCACGTCAATTTGATTGTCTGGTTTTAAAATAAATGGTAAAATGTTGTGTGTGGTCAAGTAAAAGATAATTTGTCACCGGGGCGTATTAGGCAAAAAAGAGCAATAAAAACCCGAACATCTTACTGTCAACATTAATGGCTGAAAATATGTTAAACTTAAGCCTTACTCAGTGTCAACCGTTTTCTCAAACCTTGCGTACTCATATGTGAATAACAATTGAGCATGTTTGACTCACAGAGTATAGTTAAGTTACAAGAAAAAAAATGTGTAATTTAGCGTTTGATGTTCCTAACATTTTTTTTTTTAAACTTCATAGCTTCATACACTAACTTTGCGCCAAACCATAGATGGTGTTGGCGATTTTTTTATCGATGCTAGCTCCAGTTTCCACTCTTTTAAGCTATCAATACTCTTTGGTTTGACTCAAAATAGGAAACAAAATCACTAAAAGTATAATATCTAAAAAGATCTAAAGCCGAACTGGCCATCCGTGACAAAAACAAAAAGACAGAACAAATCTCAAGATATAGAAAATAAAGGGGAGCAAGACCCAGGAGAATTGCTGCAGCGGAAGCTAGCAAAAGGATTTATGTCGCTACAAAATAATTCATTTTATATTCATCTCCTTTCATTGGATCCAGTCGCTTCAGTGTTCTCATTAAAGTAACTCTAACTAACTTGTGTGGTGTTCAATCACGGTAGTATCAATTGTATATATAGCTATTTTGTTTTATTTCTTAGTTTTATAGACTATTCTAGATTTATCTTTGTTATTAGAGTTGAAGACGCCTTGAATAATTTCTTAGACCACACTGCTAAATTGTTCGTTGAACACGCCTTGTTTTATGCGGACGAAATATCCGCGTCGTTGTAGTTTGTCTTTTCCTTCTTCTGGCCGAAGTCCCATTTGTTTTCTTTATCTTCAGATTTTTTTTCTCTCTCTTTGTTCTAGTATAATTTCTGGCTTCCTAAGAAAGAACTTTCTTAAGCTGATCTTAAGAAATGTTAACATAATGAACTAGTAATTTTCACTGCTAAAATCACCTTATCCCTTATGCTTGGATAGACAGAGTGACGGGGGTGATACAGACGGGGTTTTTGATACACCAAAAAGTGGACTTTGAAATCATCATTTTGAATGATGAAGTGGAAAGGGCTCTTGGGAAAATTTTGATAATAGAGTGCACAAACATCCTTGTTTGCACAGATAACGTTTACGAATGTGAGCAAAACACCGTTTTTTTTCCATGACCACTTTAAGTGAAAATAATTTGTTTGAACAGCGTTTTTTTTTTAACCAGTGTGTCTTAAATTGCCATTACACTCATGAAGTGTATTATTGTTCTATCGAATGGCAGCCGGTCCTTTGGCGAAAATAGGGAATAACTTATTATGTTCAAGAAGCAATTTTAAATACTTGTAAATAATTGTCATTTACTGCCTTACTTTTGCCTTTCTTTAAAAATACTGGTTTTAGGCGATACACTCCCCGCCCCCCTATACAAATAATTTTACGAATGTGGGAGGAATAATCTAACTTTTTGATGACCATTAAAAAAAACATTTTACCAGTGTGTCTGAGCTTATCATTGCACTCCTGAAAATTATTTGTTCTTCCGAATAGCAGCTGACCGTGCGAAATAGTCTTTGGCGAAAACAGCGGAAGAATAAAAATTTTCAAAGAGCAATTTTGAATCACTATTAAATCACAATCGTGTTTACTGCCTTTCTTTTTAGCCTGAGTTCTTTGTCGGTAGTATATTTAAAAGCAGTCATTAAACACTGCAAAAACTTTATGAAGTCGGAAACTTCATCCACACCTAATTAGCCTTAACGAAAGATTGACATGTAATAGCGGTTGTACAGTTCATACTAGCTTTGGGGTTGTAAATCATATTTTTGAGTTTTTGATTTTCGGGAAGCGAAATTGACTCGTAAAAACCCTTTTGGATGTAACCTTCAATTGCAAGACTAAAATTCTCAAGTTTAAGAAAAACTGAATTATCTGCCTTGTATGCTATATTTTTAATACTTAAATTACAAGGAAGAAATACCACCCGTAAAACAAAGTTATGATTTGAATTAAGACATATCCTAATGTACTAATGCATGAGATCAAGCTTTTTCATATACAGCTTTTGTGTGTGAAGTAAGGCCAGTAAAGGGGCGTATGCGTAGCTTTTCAACTTCTCCGGGGGAGTCTAATCTTGCTGTAAAAAGAAATGTATTTTCAGATATTTTAGAAAAGGAACCTAAGTTCCTTGAGGGAAGATCAGCCTGAGATGGATCTTGCCATCCTCGTACCCCATACTCTTCACATATGGTAAGGAAGGGATGCCAACGGTGGTTATTAAGTAAGAATCAAACTGGCAAGTCTGGATACGTAAGATCATGGTAATTAAGTGGGATTGAATGTGACACCGTGGTGGCCACCAATGAAATAAAATGCTTCTGCTCGCCGCATCATGGCGAGAATCAAGACATGATTCTTTATTCAAGGCATGAATGAACACAGTCAATATGAAAATTGAGCCAGTCGGAGATTTCCATCGTCATGTCCGCTGTTGTGACCTTGACGGGCTAGAAATAGTCAGCCGATAGACCCACGATTGAGCAAAGTGGATTTTTAACCATGTGCAATGTCCTTGCGCCATGGGGAGCTGCTCTTCAGCTTGTATCTTGATTCAGGTACAAGTGATTAAGCAGTATCATATGACGAAGGGACTTTGAGCAGTACTTATAGAAGGGCTGTGTACAAAAAGTCACTAAGTAACCATTGCTTGCTTACTCAGTGCATTCCAAGTTCCAAATGGTTAAGCCTATTGTCAAAATAAGTGTATCTATAAACAGCCAGTATATATAAAGTGCTATATTAAAATATAAAGAATGAAAACTCATAATGTCAGATAAAACGAAGTTGAAAAAAAGCCTACTTTTGTATATAGCCTAGGCCCTATTAGAGGGAGGAGAACAAAGTTTACCAGTGATTACCTATATTACTCCACCCCTAAGAAGTAATTACCTGCTGAAATTTTGAATTAAGTTTTCCACACTAACATAAGAAGCACCTCCAGAGGAATTCTGCCTGTTAAATCAAGCGCTTCCCTGTTTATATATGCATATCCCTTCTAATTCAAACCCTTCTAATTTCCGAGTGGCATTGCCTACAGTCAAAACTAGTATGTCTATAGAAAGCTACGCTTTCGCTCTACCTGAAAGCTGGGTAGCATTGAAACATATGAAGAAGTGGCAGAGAAACTGAAAAAAAAAAATTGCCAAAAACTCTAAATTTCATTAGGTCTCTCTGTAACCAAAAACCCTTTTTCATCAATGGGGTTTCTACTTTTGATTTCGATTCTCTCTATTACCATATTAATTTCCTGAAAGCTGGGTAGCATTGAAACATATGAAGAAGTGGCAGATAAATTGAAAAAAAAAAATTACCAAAAACTCTAAATTTCATCAAGTCTCTCCGTAACCAAAAACCCTTTTTCATCAATGGGGTTTCTACTTTTTGATTTTGATTCTCTTTATTTCCATAAAAATTTCCACTAAAATTTACATTTTTATAGGTCTGCTTTCTCCCTATTTTTCGGCTAGAAAAAGGATACCCCCCCCCAGATTTCCATATAATTTACATGAAAAGCAAAGACCCACATCAAACTGTTGTTCTTTACTTTAGATAATAATAGAATATAGCATCTTTTACACTAACGAGAATATCTATTTAACAAAAAAATAAAAATAAATAAGCGCCATCTCCAGCACTTCATCACATGTAGTGTTTGCCCTCGTCTTGAAGTCAGCGCCAGCTTTCGGTATCTTGAGAGTTGATCAAGTGTTTTCTTCGTTTTCCAGCCAGTAATTGACTCGAATAAGTGAGACGTGGTTGACATTCTCGATTTTATTTCGGATGCCTGTTTCGGTCAATTTCAGGAGGCTGAACAAACGATCTCCTGGAAAATTGCCAAAAGGCGACGGGAAGATTAGCAATATGCACTTCCAAACTTCTGGGTGCTTGATTTCGCCAATGCGAGTCTTCAGGTCAAGTATTGTTTTCCAGTACTGCTCCACTGACCTTTCATCAACTTAGTCATCTCCCAAATAAAAGCCATTTACATCAGTAATTGCCTGCGGCCTCCATTCTATGTCTATTTTTTTCAAGGAACACATTTTTGTTAGAACAGTAAATCACAGAATTAGTGGTCTTACAGATTTTGGCATCAAATTTTTTTGATTCCTTGGTCTAACTAAAGCCAAAATGCCATAAATTTCGTTTTCAAACTTGGACCAATCTTAGACCTGCTTGATTAGGATAAATACAGTATTTTCGAAAAGACTGTAAAAGACATCAATGTTACCACATGACTCTTGAGCATCTTCTAGTTCTTGCATCGAATTGGTCGCAGCTATTCCCACATATATCTGGTTTAAAAGAAGGTGCTAATTTGAAAAATAAGGATCGAGTTCGGTTAACGAGCCAACACTGCGAATATAGCCCAGTTTCATGAAGCTAGACGCAATACCATTCACAAGTTTGGTGAAACTTGCCATTTAGGGAGTGAAAAAGAGGGAGATCGGATTCAAAAACTGCATTGGATTCGTTGGAGGTGAAGAGGGAAGTCCATTGATTCATTGTGTGGCTTTCTCAACTTGCTTTGTAATGTCGATCAGATCAGGTCATTTTTTCACAGTTGGGCATGCCTTCAGGCATGCTTTACGCATGCCTGAAGGGATAACCAACGGGTCTGTCCTGGTGCAAGAATTCGGTGCTTTTCGCATCAAAAGAACTTCTGAATTTGGGCACACTTATCTTTTCTGGAAAAATGGGCACAAATATTTCACCCAAGTCTTCTAGTGCCTTGAGATGTGACAAGCATGCGTAGCGTGAGCATAAATGAACAAGATAGCATGAGCATTTCATATTCAGAATGGGGCTCCAAGGCTCTCATAAGTGACGTATGAAACCAACAGGGGTCTCATTTGGGGGTGGCAAGGGGGGCATTTGCCCCCCAATAGTGTGAAGAAAAAAATTATTATACATCCCATGCCCTTTGACTATCCAAATATGGACCCACCAATAAAACTGTTGAAGATTCGCCCCTCGAAACCAAGAGAGGAAAGGAAATAATCAAACAAAATCTAACCTTCCGAAGTGAATCTAACAAGCAGAATAGACAAACATTTAGAATGTGCTTATTTTCATAAGTGTTGATGCAGATATGTTAGATCCAAACATAACAATAAGTGTATCTGCAAAAAAAAACTCATGTACTCATGTAGCAGATTTTCACTGGTAGCCCTATTCAGGTCATAAGTGAATGTGTCAAAGACGATGTTTTTTTTTTTTACACGGGAAGCTAGCTAGTGCTCTGTTTGAATCATCTCCTACAGATTTGCAAATGACCACGTTAAAAAGAAATTACCAGTAGATTGAAAAATCCAAAGTGCAAATATATAGGAAGCATGCTCCTTTTCTACAATTACTACACAGCCTCACCAATTTTTCCTTGTGTTGGCAGTTTAAACCAATCAAGGGCGTTGCATAAAAATAAACTAAACACCCACTTAAATTAGTAAATACCTAGTGAATGATGATGATGATTGATTAACAGTCAATGCTTTTACTTTTTTTTTGAAATTCTGCGCTGATCTTAACAATATATACCAGTGCTGAAACATGACGTTTTTGGAGAAAACTGACGTTAGGGAATCTATGCAATTTTTCCCTTTGTTCAAAAAAAATTAAATTTTACCTGAATATCCCAAAAAATATTTACTTTGCCCAAGATTCTCCTGAATCCTTTAATAAAAAACAAATACCCTAAAAAGAAGTGATTTTCACCTACAATAGGGAAAATTCCCTAGAAATGGAAACCAAGCTAATCAATAGCTACGAGCCTGAGAAAAATTTGCTTAATTTTCGACAAATGTGGGAAGTCCTTAAAAAGTCAGGAATCTTAATGAAAATCACATCGTCAGATTCAGCATATTGGAGAACACTACTGTGGAGGTTTCTAGCTTTTATCTACAAAAATGTGGAATTAGTTTTTTTTGCCAGAAGAAATATCACAGAAGCGTGTTTATTTGCTATTAGGCTCATTTGACCGGAAGTTAAGGTTTTAGTGCCCTTTTTAAGCGACCAAAAAGATTGGGAGGCAATTGGTCCCGTCCCAAGCCCCTTTTTTCTTCAGAGATATCTGATGCAGAGTTTGAGATAGCTATTTGATTCAGCATAGTGGAAAGTTCCAATAACTACGCCTTGGAGGATGACATGAGCCACCCCCTCCCCCATTGTCCTTGGATAAAGGACTGTATGTTACGCAATTTGCCCATTGTTCACATATAGCCAAGCATTTGTTATTGGAAAATATATGGATTTTTTGGGGGCGTGGAATTTTCTGCAGAAGCGATTTTCTACGGGGAAAATTTTTCTACGGAGAGGAAAGTAATCGATGGGAATTTCCCAGGAGAGACTTTACACGGAGTGCGGAGATTTCATGATATGATTTGAAAACAGTCAGAAATTAAATTAGAAAAGAACAAGTTCTTTTTTAAATGAAAGTAAATAGTAATATTGAAACTTAAAACAAACAGAAATCATTCCATACATGAGGGGGGATTCTTCTTTCTCGTCCTCACTTTCAGATGAAGTTTGACTTTGTATCACAACTCTTTGAGAAAAACTGCTGTGACACCAGGGACTTTGAATCTGAATGAGAAGTATTTTTAAAGATCTTTAAGACTTCAGCGTAAGGAGCGAGGGTTGCGGAAAGACCAGCCCTCCTCATATACGGAATGATTTTTGTTCGTTTTAAGTATTAATGTTGTTCCTTGCTTTCAGTTGAAAAAAAAAAATATCATTATTTAATTTCAAACAAATCATTACACCAGGAATTTCGCAGGAATTTCGTAAATTGTTAAAGAACCATTGTTTTGATTATTTTTATATGTACATTTTGGATGGATTATTCTGGGCCAGTTAAGTGAAGTTTTGGGGAGGGTTTAGTTACAGCAGAATATGATTATGATTATAAATATCATAATTTTTTTGGGTGTTGTTTGGAGGTTCGGTGGTTTTCGGGTCCGGTAAGTTGAGCTCTAATTATGATTTTTTTTTATTAAGAGGGTTGTCTCCCGCACAAGCTTGCTTCAAGGAATCGATTATGTATACTTTATTTTTAAATAAACCGATTGTTACTTGTTACTTACTTGTTAAACAGTCTCACATGCGAATCTTTAATATATATAAATACATATTAACTCGAATTTTTACTAGAACTTCAATGAATTCAAGGAAATCCAAGGGAACATGCAAACAAAATATAGCTGCTTCTATAAAATAAGGGTACTAAAGCAACTCCATCTTTTTGGAAGAGGAAGAAATAACTAAATATAAAATCAGAAGGCGAATTATCCAGTTACACATCAGCAAAAAATTGCTAGAAATGTTAGGTCGGTATTAGGGATACACGCAGTAAGGTGAAATGGGGAGGAGCTAAGGTGCCAAAGTACTCAACTTAGAGAGCATCCGAGTGAAAGCAAAGCGAAAAAGAGGGGTTACTCTCCCATGCTTCCATGTTAAAAGATCGCAGAATTACAGTCCTGATCTGGGATCTTTGAAAAATATACATGTTTTGCTTATACTACCCTCCATAACCCCTAAACAAATTCAGGCATTCCTACTGAAATTTTTCCCCTTAGACCTCACCTCCTGGTTTTGCTTCAACAAAACTTCGCAATTTAAATTCAACAAATTTTCCCACAGGAATGCTTAGAAGAACTTTTGTCCGTTACGTAATTGACTTGTTATATTCCCCTCCCAATCTATACTTCTTCCTCACCCCGCTTAATACTCGTTGTCCGAAGTTACATGCTGTTATCGTTGTTTAATATTTTGGAATTTCTTTCAAGACCAAGAATTTTTTGCAAGTGAATTATACGATTTTTTTCAATTTTCAGTAATATTTCCAAAACAAACGAGATCGCTACGGGTATCTTCAAAATGGGGGGGGGGGGGGTCAGCGTAAATGTCTGAAAAGATAGATTCTTGCACCAGTAGCAATTTGAGGTGACTGCTTTCATTAACCAATACTTCACGGACATTAACAGCAAAACGCAGTCAACGCCCCGAACAAGGTTATTACTATTTAATCTATGGGAAACGAGGGAAAAGAATAGAACCGTATTTGATACGCAATAATGCCATCCCAATAATCTAATATCATAACTTATGCAAGATAAAAGAGAGTTATGACAAGTGTAATGCATGTTCCATTTTTTGCTTAAAACCCGAAAGGGTTTTGAACGTCCCGCTTGTACACCGAGACAAATTGTAATTGGCACTAACTAATATACCAACCTGCGACTTAAAAAAAAAAATGCTAATTTAAGCTTACTGAATATTAGAAAATTAATTAGTCAATATGTATGAGGTTGAATACGAGTATCGCGTTATCCAATTAATGTTTAATTAACTTGCTTACTTGCTGGGGAACTAAGAATGCTGTAGTCAGCTTTGTAGCGTTTGAAAATTCAGCGTCGCAAATTTCCACCTGTCGATTCAGGGATAATTTTTAATTTTCAAATTTATAAGATTAAGATATGACACAGGCTTTGATAAAACAAAAGGAAACATTAACTTGTCAAAAAAACTTTAGTGAAGTTAACTACAGACAATTAAATAACTTAACTAACTCTTTTTGCATACTGACCAACGGTCTAAGTTGCGCAGATACCGATCTCCTGATTGAATGGCTTCGGCCGGGAGTGGGTCACCGTTGACCCTCCACTCCAAACCAAAGAATCAGTGACACCAGGACTCAAACCCCTGACCTCAGGGTTTCAAGTCCGGAGCGCTAACCACTCAGCTAGGACGGTTCATAATTTAATAACATTAAAACAAAAAACGATTCCATCCTTGAAATAAAGAGAATGGCAGAAATAATGTCTGATTATTTGATTGGTTTAAGTGGAAATTTACGCAACCACATATATCTTAAAACATTAAGAAAAAGTAGATACTCAATTCCTAATAAAAAGACTTCCATATATAGCAAAGCAGTTTTAGGTGATAGCAGGCACCAATCTGAAAAAAAAAGAAAAGTGGATGAAAAATCAGAAAAGAAGAAGCTTAACACATAAGGCACCAAAAAGCTTATGAAAATGCAACTTTCCTTTAAAGCCTTGACATAAATTCACGAAAACATAAGGGGGGGGGGTAAAATATATCTTTCAAAATCGATGTGGATTTTGTTAGTTTCTTCAATAAAAAAAAAAAAATCACATTTCAATGAAAATACACACAAAAATAATATTTTTTTCTAAAACTTCTTTTTTCTTTTTTCTAAGGGGAATTTTTTTTCTAATTTTTTAACTTTTTTTCTAACTTTTTACTTTTCTATTTTTTTACTATTTTTTTTTCTTTTTTCTAATGGGAGCAGTGGATTCAAATCACAAAGTTTTAAGGGAGAGGGCAATATGTATATTTAAGAATATAAAGTGGGGTGAAAATTCGTCGTTAAAAAAAATCAATAAAAATACAAAAAATGGCACTTTATAATGAAAATACCTCAAAAAAGGTTTTCCGATTCAAGTGGGGGGGGGGGGGGGGGGTTGACACCAGAAGTGGACAAAAGCATTGCCAATTTGAACTGATAATTTTTTTATTATTTATTTTCAAAGTTCAGCGTAGCAACGCTGACAAAAATGCGGTATGCCCTAAAAATCTCTTAATTTTGAAACAACCATAACAAAATCTTAGATAACTGGATTTTCACGATAAGAGTAAGCCTAATGTTGCTACATGGGGCAAAAACTGTGTGTATTTTGATGTCCCAGGCCAAGGCCATATCCAGGGGGGTTGAACCCCCCCCCCCTCTCTGAAATTTATGTCTGACTCCTAAAAACGTAACAAAAATGAATATAGAAAATTTTTTTACCCCCCCCCTGAAAAACAATCCTTTTTCAAATTCCCCCCCCCACTAAAAACCATGGATAAGACCTTGTCCCTGGTACTTAAAATTTTTCGTTAAAAAAAAAAATCAATAAAAAATACCAAGAATGGCACTTTGCAATAACAATACCTAAAACAAAGGTTTTCAAAATCAGGAAGGGGGCCAATTGACACCAAAAGCAGACAAAAAACGTTGATAATTTGAACTGATAAGCTTTTTTTCGTCGTTCAATGTAGCAACGAAAAAAAAACAGCAAATTTTTGAAAAAAACTAAATTGAAAACTGATAATCAAATAGTTTTCTGCAGTTACCTCAGACGTATAAAAAGTGTCAGACACGATCTATAAGCGTAAAAGGAACGATTTGATTTTCTTTGAAGATTTGATCTTGCAAACACATGAAGTTAAAAAGAAAAGAAAAAAAAGGCGAGGACCCGTCCAACCGACAGCGATGCACGTGAAAAAATACTTTTTCATGCTGGTAACAAGCTCAAAAGGACGTGAAGGACTGAATAAATAGGGACTTTTTTTTTAATTCTAGCAGCAATCACAGCAGTGACAATTAAATATTATTTCCAAGACGTCAAAATATTAAGAAGCATACATTTAATGTTTTCTTTTTCAAAATTTAAGTTCTTCATGTTCTTATTTCATACATAAATTGTTATTTAAACCCAAAGTCTGTTTAGGATATTTTCACAATTTTGAGCTATTATGAATGGTGTCAATATAGTATTATTTTTGGTTTTTACATTATCATGAAATTTGTAGTTTTCTACACTGTTTATAATGACCAATTTACATTTACAAAACCAATTATAGCTTAAAACCATTATAGCTGGTAAACCAATTAATAATCATAAGTATAAAGTAAATTCACAGCAATAGATAATTTTGATTTTTAGGTTCTGTTTTATTTTGTTTCAAAATATAATCTAACAATTTTTAGAACTATTTTCAGCCTAAAATTTAAATCTAACCTTCATCTTTTCTTAATATACTTGTGTTTTTTTGTCTTTTTTTACCTGGGTATGAAAAAAAACAAGGTACATTGACAGGACCTCCATTTTGGAATTGCCTGTTGATGTAATGAAATTGTAGTATTTCATCTTAAAATTACATTTTTCAAAATTCATTTAACTCTTTCTACAAACCTCTGAGAGAGCATTTACTTCCCTTAAAATGAGAGCTCTTCTGCGAATACGGCCTGAATGCAACAAAGCATAACGCATTATCGCATAGTTAGAATGATGTTACTTCCTGAGATACCCTTTAAGCTTTATAAAAGACGAGATCAAGATATTTATACACGTAGCAGGGAGGATTGGAGTCTCCCCAAAAATCTTGACCCTTTGCGAATCTTTGGATGTTTCGAACGCAGATTGTCAAAAATATTGTTTTCTCTGTCGTTGCCCCCCCCCCCTAAAAAAATGAGAAATACGCGCCTGGATAAAAACTAGAGGTGAGATTCAAGGCCGTGCCAAGAGGGAGGGGGGTTAGGGGGGTTTGCACTCCTCCCGAAATGTTATTTGACTCGTAAAAAACGAACAAAAATGGATATAAACAAATTTTGTATGCGTTTTTGAGTTTTTTTTTTGTGTAGCCCCCCCCCCCCCCCGAAAAAATCTTTGAGTAAAACCCCCCTCCGACAAAAAAATCCTGGTTACGGCCTTGGTTGGATTAGATTAATTTGTTTCAAAACAAGCTAGTTAAACATGAGGTAAGCTTTATAGTTACCTATTTGAAAGAAGCTTCATTGTGAAACCCATTATGGAGCTTTAGTCTTAGATAGAGGAAGGGGAAACTCCGGTCATTGGTACACCGAGGCCCAACCCTTCAGGTAGGATCACATGATGCTCTCCAAGTCTTGAGGGGGTGGATGAGGTGGTCAAAATCACAAACAGTGTTTTGTACTACTCTAAGTATTGTTTATTTTTCTGGAAGAGGGGATCATTTGGATCAACCACAGGAGGGGTTCTGTATATTGTCAGATGTTTTCTTATTCCAGGGGTACTTCATAAACGAGTAAAAGACAAATTAAACCGTGTTCTATTTTGCACATAACATTAACAGTTTTAGAAAACTTGTCAATGTGTGTGGGTTTTCATTGTATACAACATATTCATGAGACTACCAAACACGGTATACCATCTGATAATATCGAAATTGAGGATGACAGTTGTCAACTTTTGATTCTTTATTGTTAAGCCATATAAAACCCATTCATTTAAGGCATGGAATAACCCCAACAGTGCAGGGGAAGACTGCCACCTATGGTTATCACAACAGGAACTAACTGCTTCTGATCCGAAGCAAATGGTAGCTGAACTTTATGAGGTTCTACAGTACAGATTCCATAGACAGATTAAATGTAGAAAAATGACTGGTTAGGTGACAATCCCTAATTGAAGCATGCTGGCCAAATGACGATTGGCCAATTCGGTTAGAACCTTTTTTGCTGATAAAATGCGTAAAGAAAAATGGACTTGACGCGACATATATGAATAATGCCACACACGCGTCTTATGAGAAATAGTTACTGTTTTTTTTGTTTATGAGCAAGGACACTAACGATTTTGCGACAAAATTAAAAGCAAATTGTAAAAAAAGGCATTTCAAGGACAAAGCATACGAAATGAAAATGGTTGAATATTTTAAGCTTTAGATCATTCTGATTATTCAAACTATCAAGATTAACGACTCCAACAAATTTCTCTTTAGACAAAATCCCCCTGCCATCTGCTGTTTCTTCATCTAATTACTAAAAAATATCGCAAATATCATTGAAGCAAGTTAGTGTAACAGAAATTCCGGTTCGGTGTGGTGTCAGACAAGGTACAGTCCTTTCCCCTTCTATTTATAAACTTTGCATTTCTTCTGTTTTATCTTCTATCCCAATTACTTGTATTTTTCAGGCGGTTAATCTTTCTTACACAGCGTAGGCTGATGATATACTTCTAATTAGTAGGACTAGAAAAGGCCTTTCTGTTCCTGTGTCCACAGTTGTAACAAACCTTAGTAAAATTGGTCTATCACTGAATTTCTCTAAATGCGAATATCTTTCGTTTAATAGTAACTGTAACTCGCCTTTATATTGCGCTTCTTTTTCTGTCCCATGTGTCTCTTCTTTTCGGTGGTTGGGCAGTAACATTGCTAAAAATCTTAAATCTCTCCGAGACCAAGCCGTGGCGAATTGTAAGAAAAAGATCCAAGCATCTTACTCCAAAATTGTTGCCAATCGGGAGAAATACAGTAGGAAGACCCTTGCTAAATTGTGTTCTATTTTTACTGATCATTCAATTTTGTTTCTTTCTGGTGTTTATCCCATTCTCGGGCGAAAAGATACTCGGTCATTACATTCTCTTTATTTTCGGTTTTTGCGTCTTCTACTGTATCTGCCCCCGTGGTACCGGAACCGAAACCTTGTCTCAGTTTTTGGGCTTCCAGATATAACTGAAAAGCTAGTTGGGCTTGCTGACAAACTCCCCAGACAGTGAAGGCTCTCCCAGATCATCATGGGTTTGTCCGCCTCCTTCATTAATTTAGTGTTTTTACTATGTATTTACTGTGTATTTAGTCTCTTTTTATGCATTTTTTTTTTTTTTTTCCTTCAATATATATACTCCGCTTTTGTTACTTAGCAGTTTAAAAAATAAATAAATTAATTAATTAGTATAGAGCTTGCTTAAGCTTTTTAGATAAATTAACTAAAAAACAAGTTTTTTTAACTGAAAGTAAGGAGCGACATTAAAACTTAAAACGAACAGAAATTATTCCGTATATGAAAGGGGCTTTCCCCTCCTCAACATCTCGCTCTTTACGCTAAAGTTTGACTCTGTCTCAGAACTTTATTTTTTAAAACAATAAAAACTTTAGCGTAAAGAGCGAGGTGTTGAGGAGGGAAAGCCCCTTTCATATACGGAATAATTTCTGTTCGTTTTAAGTCTCAATGTCGCTCCTTACTTTCAGTTAAAAAAACTTGTTTTTTTTAGTTAATTTCTGAACGTTTTTGAATTAATGCAGCTTTGATTTTGGCTCACCGTACATGAGTAATTAAAACGAAATTCGCATATTAATTTTCCTTTTTTTTGGCTAATTGGCTTTCTCGAAATTTTGTTCTGACGTAACTTACGATTAACTTACGTAACGAACTTCTATATTCGTAAGTTTTTATTACGTATATTAGGGAGTTCGCTCCCTAGTCAATACCTCGCTCTTTACGCTAAGGTTCGAATTTTGTCCGAATCACAAACCCCTGAATCACAAAGGCCGGTTAATTAGAATAGATGGCTCTTTTGAAAGTACTAAAAAAAAAACTGTAGCGTAAAGAGCGAGGTATTGACTAGAGGGCGAACCCCCTCATATACGTAATAATTTCTGTTCGTTTTAAGTTTTGATGCTTCTTACTTTCAGTTGAAAAAAAAACTTGTTTTTTTATTTAATTTCTGATCGTTTTTTAAATAATGCTGGGAAATCTGGCGCCCCCTACATAGAAATGTCCCTTCCCCCAAGGAAATACCCTCCATGGAAAGATCCTCCCCACGTATCCCCTACTCTAAACCCGACCCCCCGCTAGAAAAAAAAAATCCTCCTGAAAACGCCTGTATACTTGCCATTAACCAACATTATACGTAAACAATGGGCAAAGTTTATAACTTGCAGCCCTTCCCCGGGAAGAGTGGGGGATTAAGTCATCCTCAAAGACATATTAATTAGATTTTCGACTATGTTGAACAAACTGGCTATCTCAAAATTTCGATCGGGTGACTCCGGAAAAAAGGGCCAAGTTGCCCTCCAATTTTTTTGGTCACTTAAAAAGGGCACTAGAACTTTTAATTTCCGTTCCAATGAGCCCTCGCACGATATTCTAGGACCACTGGGTCAATAAGATTACCCCTGGCTTTTTTCTTCTTCAAAAGAAAAAGAAAAAAAAAAAAAAAAAAAACAAATAAACACGCATCCGTGATCTTTCTTCTGGCAAAAAATGAAAAATTCCACATTTTTGTAGATAGGAGCTTGAAACCTCTACAGTAGGGTTCTCTGATTTGCTGAATATGATGGTGTGATTTTCATTAAGGTTCTATAACTTTTAGGGGGTCTTTTCCCCTTTTTTCGAAAATAAGCCAAATATTCCCAGGCGCGTAACTTTTGATGGGTAAGATTAAACTTGATGAAACTTATATATCTGAAATCATAATTAAAATTTGATTCTTTTGATGTATCTATTGGTATCAAAATTCCGTTTTTTAGACTTTCGGTTACCATTGAGCCGGGTCGCTCTTTACTTACAGTTCGTTACCACGAACTGTTTGATTATGTTGTATAAAGAAATTATCCATATGGGAAATGAAAGATTATTGAGAGCTTATAAATTAGTGTTGTTTTTTCTGCAGGCTAGTTAATGATTTGTCTGCTTCTAAGAATCATTCTCTTTTTTTGAGTGGGTTTTGTGTTTTCAGTAAAGCGCTACTTCTTAAAAATTCTACAAGCATAGGGAAATATTATGGGTCAGTTTAATTGAGCTAGTTGTGTAAAAATACGTGCCACATTTAACTGCGAAGCAATATTTTTCGTTCGTTTTAATTTTCAATTCCGCTCTTTACTCCTATCAGAAAAATGTCTTTTTTTTTAAATTAATAGTATAACAGATACAGAAGATCGTGATTCATATCTGTTATCCATTTACACACTTTCCGACAATAATCGAAAAACGTGTGTCACCATCTACGCAGGTTCTTGAACTAAGTTTTGCTGAAAAATTTGTGTTTTATTGGAATTTTCTGAGCAATCTCCTCAAAAATGTACTCAAAATTAAAAACAAAATTAACCGTTTTACTTGCCCCAAAAGAAACAGAAACGCTTCGTGTTTATAAATGTTGTCAGTTTTCATTAAAGACTAAGTTGCTTAATTTAGGAATTAATGATGGAGAAAAGATAATGATTGGTAACAATGAAATGATCAAGGAGATAACTTCACTTGCCTGAGAAGTATCATTAGCAAAGGTAGTGGATGCAGTGAAGTAAAAGGAAGAATAACTAGACCATCATAAGGGGTTTTCTAATAGTTAAAAAAGATTGGATAGAAAAGGAAGAGAAGTCTGTGAACTAAGAAAAGAATAGTGGAAGCCACGGTAATACCTGTGGTCAAGTACGGTATTAAAATTTGGACGCTTCAAAAATTTGGGGAAGATTTAGTAACTATTTTGTGGAGGAATCTAATGATAGTCTCAAGTACTGACCAGGCGTTTAAACCTGATCAAATGATGAGCTGTAAGAAAAATGTGTCTCGATCTCATTTCCTATAGCCATAATGAAGAAATAATAAGATAGATAGGCCATATGAAGGATGACAGATTGCAATAAAATGTCCTTTACGGCCATCTATCTGGGGTCTAACGAAAAGCAGGTTGTCCCGAAGGGTCGTGAACTGATCATGAAGAAAGATTTAAGGGAAATCGAAACTTCATGGGAAGGGGTAAAATGTAAATCTTTGAATAGATTCAAGGGTGCCGGCAGAAAATTTTCCAGGGGGAGCCAGACGCCAAAATAGCAGTGGTGGTTGGGTGACCGTTTAGGTGGTTTAGGGCACCTAAATACGACTTTACCCCGAAGAGGACGTACCTGCAATCAATTTAAAATTATGAGAAGCTAATTGATTTAAAGTATTAATAACTATATTTTAGGTTTCCCAGTTGCAAAAAAAGTAATACCAAAAGGTGGCAGTACTGGATACAACCAAGTTGATTCGCTTTATTTGTAATGAAGTTAGGCTATGTTTGGTGATCTGTAATTGCGTATCAGCTATGATGAAGGGGGGTGAGTCATTGTTTAGATGGGGGTAGGGTACATTCCTACAAAGGTACATTTTAATGGACAAACTGCTTACTCATCCTGGTATTTCAGATAAATGTTGAAAGAGGTAGGGGGAGTATGAAATAATAAAAATGTTTCTCATGGAGTATGAATTAATTAAAAGGTATGAATTAATTAAAATGTTTCTCATGGAGTATGAATTAATTAAAAGGTATGAATTAATTAAAATGTACAGCTAAAACGTTACATTGCCATACCTAAAAGCACATAGGTGGAAAAGGGAAGGCAGATTATCATCAGCCCTGCCAGGAAATTTCTTTGGGTGGCAAATACTGCTAGGAATTTAGTTTTCATCAATTTCAAATGGTAATATTTTTCTTTTTCTATTTATATTAAGTACTTCAATGTATTTAAACAAATGTATGTAATGTATTTATTGATAAGAAAATCCTATCGTAGAGGTTGTGATGGCTTCAGTTATGTATAAGATCAAAAAATATGTCTCCTCCTTAGCTCCTTACTCTTTACTGTGAAGTTTGGCTTTTGTCCAAATTTTTAAAGAAAATTTGCATTTGGAAAAAGAAAGAATTTTCAAAGCAATAAAAAACATTTGTTTAATGAGCAAGATGTTGAGAAGGGGCAAGATGTAATATATTTCTATTTATATGAAGTACTTCAATGTATTTAAAACGAATGTATTTATCGATAAGAAAATCCTATTGTAGAGGCTGTGATGGCTTCAGTTATGTAGAAGATCAAAAGTCTCACAGAATTTCCATCCATATAAACAATAGCAGCCTACTCATTTTCATCCAACCGAAATTCTTTAGTAGCAATATTTACAAGGACTTTTTCACGAAAATTACTATTCATCGCCAATTTTTCTCAAGTATATTCAAATTTTATCCAAAATTGAAGCTGCAAATTTAAACGTAGGACGGTACTCATCAACATACAATTATTGATTTACACATTTTAAAAACAATTAATCAGGGATAAGAGCTTTTCAACTGAAAGCAAGGACAGATTTGGAACCTATCTGAACAGAATATTCTTTGTACGAAGGGGACTGTCTGCACGTTAGCTCGCTACTCTTTACTATGAAGTTTTTTTTTTTTTTTTTTCAAAAATTTTAAGAAAATATGCAATTGGAAAAAAAAAAATTGAAGCACTAAAACACTTTTGTTTAATGAACAAAGTGTTGAGAAGGGGGCAGTCCTTTTTAAATACAGAGTAATTTATATTTATTTTAATTTTTAGACTTGCTCCTTACTTTAGTAAGGAGCAAGTTTAAATTTCTTTTGGCAGCTCAGAAAAAAACTATCAATATTTTAACGATCTCTATATGTATTTTGATGGATAATCAAACAGTTCGTGGTAACGAACTGTAAGTAAGGATTGACCGGCTCACTAGTAATCGAAGCTCTAAAAAACGGAATTTTGATACCAGTAGCTAAATCAAAAGATCTGGTTTATTATGCGGATTTCAAATATATAATTTTCATTAATTTTAGTCTTACCCATCAAAAGCTATGAGCCCGAGAAAATTTGTCTGTTTTCGAAAAAAAGGGGGAAAGACCCCCCTAGAATCTTTAGAACTTTAATGAAAAGCACATCATCAGATTCAGCGTATCAAAAAGAACTCTACTGTAGAGGTTTCAAGCTCATATCTGTAAAAATGTGGAATTTTGTAATTTTTGCCAGAAGAAAGATCACGGATGCGTGTTTATTTTTTTTCCCAGGGGTGATCGTATCGACCCAGTGGGCCTAGAACGTCGGGAGATGGTTCGCTCTAGTTATAGTGCCGCTTTTTATGTGACCAAAAATTGAAGGGCAACTAGGCCCCCTCCCACGCCACTGTTTTCCCAAAATCGTCCGATGAACGTTTTGAGATAGATTTTTTGTTCAGCATAGTTGAAAGGCCCACTAACTATGTCTTTGGACATAAAATGACCCCCTAAAGTGCCTGGGAAAGGTTCTTCAGTTATAAGATTTGCGAAGTATGCATATATTTTTAGGGTGGAAGTGGAGGACAAATTTTCTGCTGGGATTTCTGAGAGGGAAGTTTCCAGGAGTGAACTTTTCAGGGGAAATTTTACACTGGGTGAATTTGCCAGGATTCCTTAGAATTTTTTTTTTTATATATGTCTTGTTTTCTCTTTACCGATGCAATTTTACGCTTGGAAATGTTAAGGGTAATTGTCCGGGGTAAATTTTCCCCAGAATTGAATTGTCCAGAGGATAGTTGTATGGAGAGGGGGATTTTTCCGTGGAGATGGAGCCAGGTATCCTGGTGTTATATAAAAAAAAACGATCAGAAATTAAACAAAAAACGAGTTTTTCTACTAGAAGTAAAGAACAACATTAAAACTTAAAACGAAAAGTAATTATTAGTAGAATGGGGGGTGTTACTCGTGACAGGAGTCCATATATGGGCATAGCCTCCCTAGGGAGAATGATTGCGTAATCGGTCAATGACCTCTTTCTCCAGGTGTGTTTTTGGCACGCTCTCAACGAAGGTCAATGTTGTTGTTTGTTTCCGAGGCAAAATGCCAAGGTCAATGTTGTTTTGAACAGAGTCATTAGGGAGAACACGTGGTTAATGGGGTCAATGTTGTTGTCGTTCGAAGCAAAGTTAATGACACTTCCTTCTTGTTGTTGTTCAAGCCAGATGTTACGAGTTTCCGGGAAACAGTATTTGTTATTGTTGTTTCCAAGCCAAATGTTACGAGTTCCCGGGAAACAGTTAATTAATGTCTGACAGATGACGTCAAGTTAATTAATGTCTTTGCATTTCCAAAGAGAATTGTCTAGGAGAAACAGTTAGATCACACATGATGTCATGATTGATTGATTGACACGAAAGGGGAATTAATTTGTTGTTCTAAAGAGAATTGATTCACGAAAGGGAAATTAATTTGTTGTTTCTAACAAGAGAATCGTTTTGATCTTAGCGTGTGCGAAAAGGTTTCCAAATAATTTGAAATAAGCCAGCGCAGGGATGCCAAACAAATGGAACATGCTGAAATTCCGTTTAGGGATAATTTTGGCGAAACCGTTTTAGCTATTTTATGGAATTATTTCGGCGAAACAGCTAGAGACATTATAAAATATGATTTTAGAAGAGATTTTGGAAGAGAATTTGAGTGTGGTCGTTATAATACACAAGTTTCAATTGGACAGTGTTGTGAGGTCCTCTACCCCAACCCCAAAGGTTCCGATCCCCCTACCACAACCCCGAAGGAAGCCAGCGGTCCTCAAAGGTTCTCTGGACTTCCAAAGGACCCCCCCCCCGGACCCCCAAAGACCCTCACCCAGCCCCCAAAGATCCCCAGGCACCCAAAGGGCCCCAGACCCTAAAAAGGCCATACCCGAGCCCCAAAGGTCCTCCCCGGTCCCCAAAGGTCCACCAGACCCCCAAAAGCCCTCCCGGTCCCCAAAGGTCCACCAGAACCCCAAAAGCCCACCCCCGGTCCCCAAAGGCCCTCCCCCGGTCCCCAAAGGCCCTCCCCGGGCTCCCAGGGCTCCCAAAGGGCCCCGATTACTCTACCCCTACCCCGAAGGAAGCCTCCGGTCCTCAAAGGTCCCCCAGGCTCCCAAAGGCCCTCACCCGGTCCCCAAAGGTCCACCGGGCTCCCAAAGGGACCCCAGACCCCCAACGGACCCACCGGGCCCCAAAAGGGCCCAATCCGTGCTCAAGGGCCCCCCCCGGACCCCCAAAGGTCCTCCACCAGTCCCCAAAGGCCCTCTCCCGGTCCCAAAGGTCCACCAGGCACCCAAAGGGCCCCAGACCCTAAAAAGGCCATACCCGAGCCACCAAAGGTCCTCCACCAGTCCCCAAAGGCCCTCTCCCGGTCCCAAAGGTCCACCAGGCACCCAAAGGGCCCCAGACCCTAAAAAGACCATACCCGAGCCCCCCAAAGGCCCTCACCGGTCCCCAAAGGTCCACCAGACCCCCAAAGGCCCTCCCCCGGTCCCCAAAGGCCCTCCCCGGGCTCCCAGGGCTCCCAAAGGGCCCCGATTACTCTACCCCTACCCCGAAGGAAGCCTCCGGTCCTCAAAGGTCCCCCAGGCTCCCAAAGGCCTTCACCCGGTCCCCAAAGGTCCACCGGGCTCCCAAAGGGACCCCAGACCCCCAACGGACCCACCGGGCCCCAAAGGGCCCAATCCGTGCTCAAGGGCCCCCCCGGACCCCCAAAGGTCCTCCACCAGTCCCCAAAGGCCCTCTCCCGGTCCCAAAGGTCCACCAGGCACCCAAAGGGCCCCAGACCCTAAAAAGGCCATACCCGAGCCACCAAAGGTCCTCCACCAGTCCCCAAAGGCCCTCTCCCGGTCCCAAAGGTCCACCAGGCACCCAAAGGGCCCCAGACCCTAAAAAGACCATACCCGAGCCCCCCAAAGGCCCTCACTGGTCCCCAAAGTCCACCAGACCCCCAAAAGCCCTCCACCGGTCCCCAAAGCCCCCCCCGGGCTCCCAGGGCTCCCAAAGGGCCCCGATTACTCTACCCCAACCCCGAAGGAAGCCTCCGGTCCTCAAAGGTCCCCCAGGCTCCCAAAGGACCCACTGGACCCCCAAAGGCCCTCTCACCTGGTCCCCAAAGGTCCACCGGGCTCCCAAAGGGACCACCGGACCCCCAAAGGGTCCCCCGGACCCGAAGGGTCCTCCCCAGGTCCTCAAGAGTCGCCCAGAGCCCCAACGGACCCACCGGACCCCAAAGGGCCCAATCGGTGCTCAAGGGCTCCCCGGACCCCCAAAGGCCCTCACCCGGTCCTCAAAGGTCCACCGGGCTCCCAAAGGACCAGTCGGTCCTCAAGGACCCTCTCAGACGTGCAAAGACCCTCCCCAGACCCCCAAAGGCTCATCCCGGTCCCCAAAGGTCCCCTCAGGCTCCCATATGACCACTCCACCCCTCAAGGGCCCCTGGATCCCCAAACGCCCTCCCCGGACCCCTCCAAAGAACCCCCTCTCCATTTTTAAACACTTTTTATGGCTTTATTATATCCTTTTAGAACAAGTTCCTTTCATAATGTCCCTCCTAAACCCATTTTCCAACTTGAAGTACTTATCTTTTTCACCCACTTTCTCAATGAAAAAGAAATTAGTTTTTAATCAATTCTAATTTTCCAAATAATATATAAAAATTTTCCACTTTAGTTCAGATCTGTCTCGAAGAGATGAAAAATTTAAAATACTGTTCCAAATTTTTCGCAGAAGATAAAAAAAGTTCAAGTTTTCTTCTGAATTTTACCAAAGAACGTGCTCCAATTCTAATTTCTCCAGAGAAAACAAAATCTTCCACTTCAGTTCTATATTTCACAAAGATATAAAGAAATTAAAGTTCAAGTCTAAATTTTTCGGTGGAAGATAGAAAAAGTAATACCATACTTGTGAATATTTTCACGGAAAATAAAAAGTTCTAGTTCAATTTACAATTTCCTCAACGAAGTGAAGAAAGGTTCAAGTTCTCTTCTGAATTTTACTAAAGAACACGCTTCAATTCTAATTTTTTCAGAGAAAACAAAAATCTTCCACTTCAGTTCTTTATTTCACAAAGACATAAAGAAATTTAAAGTTCAATTCTAAATTTTCGGTGGAAGATAGAAAAAGCAATACCATACTTGTGAATATTTTCCCGGAAGATAAAAAGTTCTAGTTCAATTTACAGTTTCCTCAATGAAGTCAAGGAAAGTTCAAGGTCTCTTCTGAATTTTACTAAAGAACACGCTTCAATTCTAATTTTTTTCAGAGAAAACAAAAATCTTCCACTTCAGTTCTTTATTTCACAAAGACATAAAGAAATTTAAAGTTCAATTCTAAATTTTTCGGTGGAAGATAGAAAAAGTAATACCATACCTGTGAATATTTTCCCGGAAGATAAAAAGTTCTAGTTCAATTTACAGTTTCCTCAATGAAGTCAAGGAAAGTTCAAGTTCTCTTCTGAATTTTTACCAAAGAACAAAATTCAATTCTAATTTCACCAGAGAAAATAAAAATCTTCCACTTCAGTTCTTTATTTCACAAAGACATAAAGAAATTTAAAGTTCAATTCTAAATTTTTCGGAGGAAGATAGAAAAAGTAATACCATACTTGTGAATATTTTCCCGGAAGATAAAAAGTTCTAGTTCAATTTACATTTCCTCAACGAAGTGAAGAAAAATTCAAGTTCTCTTCTGAATTTTACTAAAGAACAAAATTCAATTCTAATTTCACCAGAGAAAACAAAAATCTTCCACTTCAGTTCTTTATTTCACAAAGACATAAAGAAATTTAAAGTTCAATTCTAAATTTTTCGGTGGAAGATAGAAAAAGTAATACCATACTTGTGAATATTTTCCCGGAAGATAAAAAGTTCTAGTTCAATTTACAGTTTCCTCAATGAAGTCAAGGAAAGTTCAAGTTCTCTTCTGAATTTTACCAAAGAACACGCTTAAATTCTAATTTTTTCAGAGAAAACAAAAATCTTCCTCTTCAGTTCTTTATTTCACAAAGACATAAAGAAATTTAAAGTTCAATTCTAATTTTTCGGTGGAAGATAGAAAAAGCAATACCATACCTGTGAATATTTTCACGGAAGATAAAAAGTTCTAGTTCAATTTAAAATTTCCTCAACGAAGTGAAGAAAGGTTCAAGTTCTCTTCTGAATTTTACTAAAGAACAAAATTCAATTCTAATTTCACCAGAGAAAATAAAAATCTTCCACTTCAGTTCTTTATTTCACAAAGAAATAAAGAAATTTAAAGTTCAATTCTAAATTTTTCGATGGAAGATAGAAAAAGTAATACCATACCTGTGAATATTTTCCCGGAAGATAAAAAGTTCTAGTTCAATTTAAATTTTCTCAACGAAGTCAAGGAAAGTTCAAGTTCTCTTCTGAACTTTACCAAAGAACACGCTTCAATTCTAATTTTTTCAGAGAAAACAAAAATCTTCCACTTCAGTTCTTTATTTCACAAAGACATAAAGAAATTTAAAGTTCAATTCTAATTTTTCGGTGGGTGATAGAAAAATTAATGCCGTACTTGTGATTATTTTCACGGAAGATAAAAAGTTCCACTTCAATTTTAAATTTCCCCGGAAGATAAAAAGTTCTAGTTCAACTTGCTATTATCTTTGTGAAAACACACAAACTCAGAAAAAATGCTCAATGTTCCTTTAGTACCTATGCAATTAGACTAAAAATGAAGATATTTATGCAGAGTTTCAACTCGCTATGGCTAAGTTTGCTAAAAAACAAGCTATTTTCTTGCGAAAAACACACAAAATCAGAAAAAATGTTCAATGTTCCTTAAGCACCTACGCAATTAGGCTTAAATGAAGATATTTATGCAGGGTTTCAACTCGATATGGCTAAGTTTGCTAAAAACAAGCTATTTTCTTGCGAAAACACACGAAATCAGAAAAAATATTGTTAGGTTAGGTTAAGTTAGATTAGGTTAGGTTAGCCTACGTACGCGCGCATATAGGTTAAGTTAGGTTAGATTAAGTTAGATTAGGTTAAGTTAGGTTAGGTTAGGTTAGATTAAGTTAGGTTAGGCTAGGTTAGCCTACGTACGCGCGCGTATGTAGGCTAACCTAGCCTAACTTAACTTAATCTAACCTAACCTAACCTAACTTAACCTAATCTAACTTAATCTAACCTAACTTAACCTATATGCGCGCGTACGTAGGCTAACCTAACCTAATCTAACTTAACCTAACCTAACAATATTTTTTCTGATTTCGTGTGTTTTCGCAAGAAAATAGCTTGTTTTTAGCAAACTTAGCCATATCGAGTTGAAACCCTGCATAAATATCTTCATTTAAGCCTAATTGCGTAGGTGCTTAAGGAACATTGAACATTTTTTCTGATTTTGTGTGTTTTCGCAAGAAAATAGCTTGTTTTTAGCAAACTTAGCCATAGCGAGTTGAAACTCTGCATAAATATCTTCATTTTTAGTCTAATTGCATAGGTACTAAAGGAACATTGAGCATTTTTTCTGAGTTTGTGTGTTTTCACAAAGATAATAGCAAGTTGAACTAGAACTTTTTATCTTCCGGGGAAATTTAAAATTGAAGTGGAACTTTTTATCTTCCGTGAAAATAATCACAAGTACGGCATTAATTTTTCTATCACCCACCGAAAAATTAGAATTGAACTTTAAATTTCTTTATGTCTTTGTGAAATAAAGAACTGAAGTGGAAGATTTTTGTTTTCTCTGAAAAAATTAGAATTGAAGCGTGTTCTTTGGTAAAGTTCAGAAGAGAACTTGAACTTTCCTTGACTTCGTTGAGAAAATTTTAAATTGAACTAGAACTTTTTATCTTCCGGGAAAAATATTCACAGGTATGGTATTACTTTTTCTATCTTCCATCGAAAAATTTAGAATTGAACTTTAAATTTCTTTATTTCTTTGTGAAATAAAGAACTGAAGTGGAAGATTTTTATTTTCTCTGGTGAAATTAGAATTGAATTTTGTTCTTTAGTAAAATTCAGAAGAGAACTTGAACCTTTCTTCACTTCGTTGAGGAAATTGTAAAATGAACTAGAACTTTTTATTTTCCGGGAAAATATTCACAAGTATGGTATTGCTTTTTCTATCTTCCACCGAAAAATTAGAATTGTACTTTAAATTTCTTTATGTCTTTGTGAAATAAAGAACTGAAGAGGAAGATTTTTGTTTTCTCTGAAAAAATTAGAATTGAAGCGTGTTCTTTGGTAAAATTCAGAAGAGAACTTGAACTTTCCTTGACTTCATTGAGGAAACTGTAAATTGAACTAGAACTTTTTTATCTTCCGGGAAAATATTCACAAGTATGGTATTACTTTTTCTATCTTCCACCGAAAAATTTAGAATTGAACTTTAAATTTCTTTATGTCTTTGTGAAATAAAGAACTGAAGTGGAAGATTTTTATTTTCTCTGGTGAAATTAGAATTGAATTTTGTTCTTTAGTAAAATTCAGAAGAGAACTTGAATTTTTCTTCACTTCGTTGAGGAAATTGTAAATTGAACTAGAACTTTTTATCTTCCGGGAAAATATTCACAAGTATGGTATTACTTTTTCTATCTTCCTCCGAAAAATTTAGAATTGAACTTTAAATTTCTTTATGTCTTTGTGAAATAAAGAACTGAAGTGGAAGATTTTTATTTTCTCTGGTGAAATTAGAATTGAAGCGTGTTCTTTGGTAAAATTCAGAAGAGAACTTGAACTTTCCTTGACTTCATTGAGGAAACTGTAAATTGAACTAGAACTTTTTATCTTCCGGGAAAATATTCACAGGTATGGTATTACTTTTTCTATCTTCCACCGAAAAATTTAGAATTGAACTTTAAATTTCTTTATGTCTTTGTGAAATAAAGAACTGAAGTGGAAGATTTTGTTTTCTCTGGAGAAATTAGAATTGGAGCACGTTCTTTGGTAAAATTCAGAAGAGAGCTTGAACTTTCCTTGACTTCATTGAGGAAACTGTAAATTGAACTAGAACTTTTTATCTTCCGGAAAATATTCACAAGTATGGTATTGCTTTTTCTATCTTCCACCGAAAAAATTTAGAATTGAACTTTAAATTTCTTTATGTCTTTGTGAAATAAAGAACTGAAGTGGAAGATTTTTGTTTTCTCTGAAAAAAATTAGAATTGAAGCGTGTTCTTTAGTAAAATTCAGAAGAGAACTTGAACCTTTCTTCACTTCGTTGAGGAAATTGTAAATTGAACTAGAACTTTTTATTTTCCGTGAAAATATTCACAAGTATGGTATTACTTTTTCTATCTTCCACCGAAAAATTTAGACTTGAACTTTAAATTTCTTTATATCTTTGTGAAATATAGAACTGAAGTGGAAGATTTTGTTTTCTCTGGAGAAATTAGAATTGGAGCACGTTCTTTGGTAAAATTCAGAAGAAAACTTGAACTTTTTTTATCTTCTGCGAAAAATTTGGAACAGTATTTTAAATTTTTCATCTCTTCGAGACAGATCTGAACTAAAGTGGAAAATTTTTATATTATTGGAAAATTAGAAATTGATTAAAAACTAATTTCTTTTTCATTGAGAAAGTGGGTGAAAAAGATAAGTACTTCAAGTTGGAAAATGGGTTTAGGAGGGACATTATGAAAGGAACTTGTTCTAAAAGGATATAATAAAGCCATAAAAAGTGTTTAAAAATGGAGAGGGGGTTCTTTGGAGGGGTCCGGGGAGGGCGTTTGGGGATCCAGGGGCCCTTGAGGGGTGGAGTGGTCATATGGGAGCCTGAGGGGACCTTTGGGGACCGGGATGAGCCTTTGGGGGTCTGGGGAGGGTCTTTGCACGTCTGAGAGGGTCCTTGAGGACCGACTGGTCCTTTGGGAGCCCGGTGGACCTTTGAGGACCGGGTGAGGGCCTTTGGGGGTCCGGGGAGCCCTTGAGCACCGATTGGGCCCTTTGGGGTCCGGCGGGTCCGTTGGGGGTCTGGGCGACCCTTGAGGACCTGGGGAGGACCTTTGGGGTCCGGGGGACCCTTTGGGGGTCCGGTGGTCCCTTTGGTAGCCCGGTGGACCTTTGGGGACCAGGTGAGGGCCTTTGGGGGTCCGGTGGGTCCTTTGGGAGCCTGGGGGACCTTTGAGGACCGGAGGCTTCCTTCGGGGTTGGGGTAGAGTAATCGGGGCCCTTTGGGAGCCCTGGGAGCCCGGGGAGGGCCTTTGGGGACCGGTGGAGGGCTTTTGGGGGTCTGGTGGACCTTTTGGGGACCGGTGAGGGCCTTTGGGGGGCTCGGGTATGGTCTTTTTAGGGTCTGGGGCCCTTTGGGTGCCTGGTGGACCTTTGGGACCGGGAGAGGGCCTTTGGGGACTGGTGGAGGACCTTTGGTGGCTCGGGTATGGCCTTTTTAGGGTCTGGGGCCTTTGGGTGCCTGGTGGACCTTTGGGACCGGGGAGAGGGCCTTTGGGGACTGGTGGAGGACCTTTGGGGGTCCGGGGGGGCCCTTGAGCACGGATTGGGCCCTTTGGGCCCGGTGGGTCCGTTGGGGGTCTGGGGTCCCTTTGGGAGCCCGGTGGACCTTTGGGGACCGGGTGAGGGCCTTTGGGAGCCTGGGGGACCTTTGAGGACCGGAGGCTTCCTTCGGGGTAGGGGTAGAGTAATCGGGGCCCTTTGGGAGCCCTGGGAGCCCGGGGAGGGCCTTTGGGGACCGGGGGGGGCCTTTGGGGACCGGGGGAGGGCTTTTGGGGTTCTGGTGGACCTTTGGGGACCGGGGAGGGCTTTTGGGGGTCTGGTGGACCTTTGGGGACCGGGGAGGACCTTTGGGGCTCGGGTATGGCCTTTTTAGGGTCTGGGGCCCTTTGGGTGCCTGGGGACCTTTGGGGACTGGGTGAGGGTCTTTGGGGGTCCGGGGGGGGTCCTTTGGAAGCCCAGAGAACCTTTGAGGACCGCTGGCTTCCTTCGGGGTTGTGGTAGGGGGATCGGAACCTTTGGGGTTGGGGTAGAGGACCTCACAACACTGTCCAATTGAAACTTGTGTATTATAACGACCACACTCAAATTCTCTTCCAAAATCTCTTCTAAAATCATATTTTATAATGTCTCTAGCTGTTTCGCCGAAATAATTCCATAAAATAGCTAAAACGGTTTCGCCAAAATTATCCCTAAACGGAATTTCAGCATGTTCCATTTGTTTGGCATCCCTGCGCTGGCTTATTTCAAATTATTTGGAAACCTTTTCGCACGCTAAGATCAAAACGTCTGCTCGGAAACGATTCTCTTGTTAGAAACAACAAATTAATTTCCCTTTCGTGAATCAATTCTCTTTAGAACAACAAATTAATTCCCCTTTCGTGCCAATCAATCAATCATGACATCATGTGTGATCTAACTGTTTCTCCTAGACAATTCTCTTTGGAAATGCAAAGACATTAATTAACTTGACGTCATCTGTCAGACATTAATTAACTGTTTCCCGGGAACTCGTAACATTTGGCTTGGAAACAACAATAACAAATACTGTTTCCCGGAAACTCGTAACATCTGGCTTGAACAACAACAAGAAGGAAGTGTCATTAACTTTGCTTCGAACGACAACAACATTGACCCCATTAACCACGTGTTCTCCCTAATGACTCTGTTCAAAACAACAATAACATTGACCTTGGCATTTTGCCTCGGAAACAATAACAACATTGACCTTCGCTGAGGGCGTGCCAAAATCACACCTGGAGAAAGAGGTCATTGACCCCATTCTCACTAATGACTCTATGCCCATATAAGGAGTCCCAGTAGGAGTTATAGGGTCATCTCTACTATTATTACGTATCAACACCTCGCTAATTACGCTAAAATTTAAATTTTATTTTGATTTCTAAATTTTAAATTCTGAATTATTTTAAAACGACTCCTGTTACACAAGGGTCGTTTAATTAGAAAAATGAGTTTGTTTTTTTTTTTTTAAGTGCCGAGAAACTGTAGCGTGAAGAGAGAAGTGTTGAGGAGGGGTCAACCCCCTCATATACGTAATAATTTCTGTTCATTTTAAGTTTTAATGATGCTGCTTATTTTCAGCTGAAAAAACTTGTTTTTTTCTTTATTTCATGAAGCTTAGAGACTAACATTTTAACATTTTAAGGGCAATGGAAAAAACATTTTAAGGGCAATGGAAAAAGTATATAAATTAAAGTAAAAGTATATAAAAACATAAAAGTATATAAAAATTGATTAACCACAAAAACGTGTCCGTTCAGGGGGAAAATACAGAAATTCCCAGCATTCCGTTCAGGGGAAACATTTCTGATGATAGTGGCTTCAAATATCAGCCCATGGGTAATGTTGCAATGCAAGCAAAAGTTGACGGCATATTTTCACAGAACTTGTCCCTTATTAAGTTGTTTTCCCTGTGTTTTCTATAATTATACGAACTTTTTTGTGTACTAATAACTGCACAAATTACTAATAAACAAATACATATTTAGCATCACCATAAAAAGCTGATTCTTTGATTGAATTAAATAAAGAAAAGCAAGTTTTTTTTTTAACTGAAAGTAAGGAGTGACATTAAAACTTAAAACGAACAGAAATTATTCCCTATATGAAAGGGGATGTCCCCTCCTCAACGCCTCGCTCTTTACGCAAGATTTTTTTATTGTTTTAAAAAATTAGGCGGTGAGACAGAGTCAAACTTTAGCGTAACGAGCGAGGCGTTGAGGAGGGGACAGCCCCTTTCGTATACGGAATAATGTTGTGCGTGTAACTGAACCACCGTGCAACTGAACCCCCGTATAACCGAACCCCCATGCAACTGAACCCTCGTGTAACTGAACCACCGGGCAACTGAACCCCATTTAACTAAACCCTCGTGTAACTAAGTTAGGAAACTCTATGTGTAACTGTATGTTTCAGTTACACGGTGGTTCAGATACAGGGGTTCAGTTGCTTGATGTTCAGTTACGCGGGGGTTCAGTTACAATGGAACCGGAACAATTTCTTTTCGTTTTAAGTTTCTTTTCTGTTCGTTGTTCGTTAAATTTCTGTTCATATATATTTGAAATCAGCATAAAACTCTCATTCTTTTGATGTATCTATTGGTATCAAAATTCTGTTTTTTAGAGTTTTGGTTACTATTCAGCCGGACGGCTCCTTACTTACAGTTCGTTACCACGAACTGTTTGAGCTTGTCAATAGTTAGGCTCTTATACTTTCGTTATTGACAAGGATTGTTATTTACTTACCAATCATTACTATGAAGAATTTGATTGTTTTTGTTGCTCCAACCAAATCATATAAAAAAATGTTCGTGGAAAACTCCAAAGGGGTCACTCAGTCACAAATTAGAACTTTTATTTTCCTCATTAATGGTAAAAATCTTTTGGCAGGCAGCCAACAATGGGGCAACACACATTTTTTCCATAGTTTTCCCCTATTCTGCTCTATTTACTTTGATTTCTTTATAGAAGAAGAAGAAGGATTTATTGAAAAAAAAACATATCAACAAAAAATTATTGCTGCCTCCCCTAAAAAGCAAAGCTTGTTCGTGGGGGAGGTAGAGAAAACAAAATCCTTAAAACAAAGAATACTTGGCCACCGACACCACTAATACCATCACACTAAACAATAAATACAAAATAATATCATATATTATACTTCCTCTGGGAACATCATATCAACAAAACCCCCACAATAAATAAATCAATTAATCAGTCAAAACTCATATTCAGCAAAAAGCAGTTCCTTAATGATTTATCTAAAAATATTGGGGTCACCAATAGTCTTAATATCACTATTCAAACTATTCCATTTCCGCGTACCTCTATAAAAAACAGAAAAACATGAACGGGAAGATATACCTCTAGGTACACAGAAGTCCGCGCTACCCCTTGTATCATGAGAATGAACAGTAGACCTAATGGACAATAAATCACCAAAACAACGAGGCTGAACATCCTGCTGCAGTCCAAAAATAAACCACAATACATAGAACTCACGAAGGCCTGCAGCCGGCAAAATTTTTAAAGTTGGGTAAATTTCTCTAACAGACATACGTGGAGATATACCGGCTAAAATTCTTACTGTATGATTTTGTAGAACTCTTATTGGTTTTAGGGTAGAAGAAAAAGTAGAGAGCCAAATACTTGAACAATAAAGTATATACGGGTGTATTAAAGAAAAATAAAGATGGCGAAGGACAGACTTGGGAAAACAATGTTGGAGTTTCTTCATTATACCGAGATTTCTTGCCAGAATTTTGCTAGTTAAAGTAACATGTTCCTTAAAAGATAGAGTTTCATCTATTACAATCCCAAGGTATTTAAAAGACGCAGTCCGTTTTATAACGCCATTGGGCATATCTAATTCCTTGATCCATGGGTAAAAGTTTGATGATCACGAGAAAATAATAAAGTTAGACTTAGCCATGTTAATCCTTAATTTATTTACCCTCAGCCATGCTGTAATTCTATTAACTGATTCCTTCATGGAAATCTGCAGCAGCTCCGCTGTCTTAGCTGTGCTAATGGCTGTTGTGTCATCAGCAAAAAGTGAAACTGTTTCATTAGTCGGGTTTACCGTTAGTTCATTTATTCTATAGCAAAAATTATTTAGACAATTTGGTAAATCATTAATAAATATCAAGAATAATATAGGACCGAGAACTGATCCTTGCGGAACACCTATTTCAATACGCTTTTTTTTCGGAAGAAGTATCATTTAGTTGGACATACTGATAACGATTACTTAAAAAACTTCTTAAAAAATTTAATGATTTACCCCTCAAACCATACACCTCACACTTCTTAAGTAGAAGTTCATGATCCACAGTATCGAAAGCTTTCATCAGATCTAAAAATATAGCACCTATTTTGAAACCTTTATCTAATACATCATTAATAATAGTTGTCAAATAAATCATCGCCTGTTCCGTTGTCCTTTTTCTACGGAACCCAAATTGTGTCTCTACCAGTAACTTATGATCCTCCAAAAAACTCATCATTCTAATACTAAAAACACTTCTCTAAAACACGGGAAATAATGGGGTAAAACAGATATCGGTCTATAGTTTCCTGGGTCATTTTGAATACCACCCTTATGAATTGGGGTTATACGGGCAACTTTAAAACAGTCTGGGAATTTTCCTTGACGAAAACACTCATTAATTAACCCACATAAAACTTCAGCTATAACAGGAAAAATACATTTAAGTGTGTTTTTAGAGTAATACGATCGCTACCAGATGAATTACTACGCAACCCATAAATAATTTTTTTAATTTCATCAACTGTTAGAAGTCTAAGGTGAAGAGACACATCAATGGGGTCCCTCAGTAAGGACTCGGACGTTGGGTCACCACTATCAGGCACAACTGACATAGCTAAATTCAGATGAATATTCGAAAAATAACTCTGAAATTCATTGCATATGTCCTTTTCAGAATTCAAAGTCTTTCCCATTACACTAACTAATTCATCAGGTACACTATTTATTTTTAATCCAATCACTTCTTTTATTAGTCCCCAGGTTTTCGTAGGGCATCCTTCGACCTCCTTAAACTTTTTCTCAAAATATTTCTTTTTTTCATTTCTTAAAATTGTATTCAACCTATTTCGATAAATTTTATATAATTGCTTATTTTCTTGTGTCGGGTTAATTATTTGAGCTCTAAACAATTTATCTCTTACATTTATTTGCTTCAAAATCACAGGACCAATCCAAGGTTTTTTACTTGAGTGCTTTCTATTAAACGGTTTCAATATGACTACTTGACTTATCAAACTCTGCAACTTTTCATAAAATAAAACAAACTTTGAATTTGCGTCCTGAACTTCGCCTAGAACATCGTACCAATCCACCTTTTCTATATCATTTTTAAGTTTTACCATCGCACTTTTACTGATCACTTGAATCCTTGATTTTTTGCCTTTAACCACCTTCGTGACAGTTCTAAAGCTAGCTGAAACTCCAAAGTGGTCAGATACATCGTTGATAAGGACCCTGGGAAGACTCAAGGGTACATTAGAAAGGATGTTATCCAGAAGCTTAGCTGATGTTCCCGTAATTCTTGTAGGGATATTTATACAAGGATGAAACCCATTGGATAAACTTCTATTAATAAATTCAGTGCTAGCAGATGACTGATCAATAAGGTCAATATTAAAATCCTCCATAATAAAACATGGCATAGAGTTAATCGGAAGTTTCATTAATTGTTCTTCAAATAGGTCCATAAAGTCTTGGAGCAGGCTCTGTGGAGGTCTATATACTACAACAATACAAAAAATTCAAATTCTCTCTAGTTATATGTAAAACAAAACACTCGCAAACTTTCTCTCTATATATTGTAAGATCTTCTCTTATTGAAACCTTATAATCAGCCTGAATGTAAGCTGCTAGGCCTCCATGTTGGTAATACTCGCGATTCCTTACATATAAATTATACCCAGGGATATGTAGTAATTGCGAGTTATTATCATTTAACCACGTTTCAGTTAAAGCGATCACCTGAAAGACATTAGTATTTATTAATTCCGATAAAAAATTATGCGTAGAATTCAATCCCTGACAATTCAAATGAAAAATGTTAAGGCCAAAATGGCCCCTATCAAAATACAAGGGTAGTGCTTCTTCTTTAAAAATATACCTTGATGGTTCATTTGTGAAAATCTCAGTGGCATTAATATCTAAATTTCTATTTATCCTTTGATTAAACTGGCTGGAAATCAATCAACCCTTCGACTTTCAAGTTGCAGGACATTGCTGTTCCCAGGAGGAAAAACGATATCTCTAACCATCATCAATAAAAGTTAATGTATGTGACGGTAGAGGGTGGCGGTGGCGAAAAAAAATCATTATCTACTAAACATATACCTAGACCTAGATAAATACAAAAAAAAATAACAAAATATATTCCGGCAAAGCGGACATACAATTTAAAAAAGCACATTATTGCAAGCTTCATGGCACAAAGCAAAACCATTCAAAAAGACATCAGCCCGCTACCACCCACTCAAAATAATTTCACATTAACAAACATTTTAAATTATTTACTCAAAAATAAAAATTATCATTAACCCAAACATTTCAAATTCATCACTATCAACTTTTCCATATCTATTTGATTAAACCAAGCGAAAAAGAAAAGATAATTAACCAATAAGTAAACTAAACACATTCAATAAAACACTCATTTTTTAGCACCTCTGGAAGCTGTGGAGGGAGGAGGCTTATGTGCTAGTTCCTCAATCCATTCATCACACGTAAACTTCACTTTCGTACCACCCGGACGTTCAAACTGAAGATATGGTGGAACTGTGTTTGATACCCATGAAATTATACCCATCGTTTTAAGACACAATTTTTTTTCATATAGTTTTTTTCTTGCCTCTCTCACAGAAAATGGGGCATCATCACTCACATAAATGTTTCCCTGGGATTACTTTATAGTCTCAAATTTCCAGGGGGCATGCCCCCCTGCCGGCACCCATGAATAGATTAGGATACAGGAGGAGTTTGCAGAGTTTGATCAGCCTCAGTTGGCTTTATGCTACAGTAGGTTGTCTGTAGCAGCAGCAACAGTAGAAACAAGAGCCATGAATAATATCTAGTAATTCCTAATTTTGAGCTTAGTAGTTTTGTTTATTGGATTGTTTTTGACATTTATTTCACATTTAACATAATCTTTAGAACAAACTTCTCGACAAATTCCTGAGAAAAACACACAAATTGAAAGCACCTCAGACCAAAGGTAGTTCTAGCAACGGGGGGGGGGGGAGACAGATGGGACATTTTCCCCGGGCACATAAATTTTTGGGGCGCAAAATTTTAAATAAATAAACTAATGGGTATAATTATTTTGTAATTTTTTTAATTTTATTTTCATTAGGATAGATTAGAGGGTGCAGTTGGTAAAATCTATTGATAATTCTTTTTTTTTAGTTTGCCCTAAAAAAATTTTGGGAGACAGGAAGGAGGGGACGCTAATGAAGATTTTGCCCTGGGTGCAAGAGAGGTCACTGCCTCGGACAGGGCTTTGGTAACGATTAAAAGTGGAAGAACTCGAAATGCATCAAACAATTTTCATACAAAAAATGCTTAATATATTTAGTATACAGTAGTGACACAATATTTCTTAATATGGTCACAACTAAAACAAAAGGGCGTATCTTCTATTTCCATAAATTTAAAGGACACCGAAAATAATTTTAAGCTTTTCGTAGGAATAATTTTGTGCTCGAAGATTTATGTATATAAAAGAAAATTATAGCGTGTGGTTTATCTACATGTTTAGTTTCGTCCTTGTACATTTACGTTCTTTTCTACGTTGCAGCTACCGATGCAATCATGCTTCATGTATATTTACCGTATAGGCTAAAGAATGATTATTTATTTATTTTCAGTTTTTTTTTTTTTTATGTGTGTAGTTGGCTTATTTAGTAAGGAGTGCTTTTTGGATTTTAAAAGCTTATATAATTTCATTTATTTGTATAAAATCAAGTGTGTCTACATTGGTTTGAATAGGCACTGAAAAATAAGCTTCACTAATCAAGCCAGAGATGCGGTTTCTTATGTAGAATAACCTTGAAACTACGAGGCTGGCTATATCATAGGCAGCGCGATCTCACGCTGCCTAAGTAAAGAACGATATGGGCACAATGTATTATTATTTTTCCTCCATACCCATGCACTTTGTATCGAATGAGTTGTCGTAGAAACTTCGAAAAGGGATCATTCGATTGGAAATTGGAGTGGCTAGTGCCCTTTTTAATAGTCGAAAGTGGTTGTAGGGCAACTAGCCTCCCCCCACGCCCATCATTCCCCCAAACACATCCAATCAAAATTTTGAGATAGCCATTTTGTTCAGCGTACTTGATTTCCAGATAGAAAATATCTTTTTGAGGAGGACACTCCCCCACAAGCCTCGGGCAAAGGGTTTTAAGTTATGCCATGAGGGCATATAAGAACGATGTTGGCACAATGTATCATTTATTATTTTTTCCCTTTAGAGCAGGGCACTTCATATGGAAGGGGTCGTCGTAGAAACTTCAAAAGGGGCTCACTCGATTAGAAATCGAGAGTTCTAGTGCCCTTTTAAAAAGTCGAAAGTGAATGGAGGGCAACTAGCCCCCCCTTGCCCATCATTAACCCAAACACATCCAATCGAAAGTTTGGGATAGCCATTTTGTTCAGCGTAGGCTAGTTGATTTCCAGATAGAAAATATGTTTTTTTGAGGATAACACTCCCCCATAACCCTCAGGGCAAGGGTTTTAAGTTATGCCTAGGGGTATATAAGGTTTTTATAGAAGGAGTTGTCGTAGAAACTTCAAACAGGCTCATTCGATTGGAAATTCAAAGGGCTAGTGCCCTTTTTAATAGTCGAAAGTGATTGGAGGGCACCTAGCCCCCCCCCCCCCACGCCCATCATTCCCCCAAACACATCCAATCAAAATTTTGAGATAGCCATTTTGTTCAGCGTAGTTGATTTCCAGATAGAAAATATGTTTTTGAATTATTTCAAGCAAATTAATGGTCCTATGTCAATTCTATATTCTTGGTCAACCTTCTTAAGACCATAGGCGGGCATGCCTTGTTTGCCTCTCATTACAGGCATTCTAACGGTCTTATGTCAATTTTAAATTCTTGGTCAACATGATGCCTGAGACTCTAGGCAGGCAAGCCCTTCCAAAAACTAACCTGACACGTATAAGGTGTTGTCGTAGAAACTTCAAAAAAAGCTCATTCAATTAATGTTTTTACTTTTATAACTTTAATAAATCAAGTAATATTAACATTTTGATTACTAATATCAGTACATGTATATTAAACTGACAATGCACATTCATTTGTATTTTTTCAGTAAAGTGCAAATTTTGTTCTGGCCTTGGGAAGGCATAGGGGTTTTGCGCCAAACATATGTTAACTTCTGCTTGTTTTGAGTTTGACTCGGTTATTTATTGTAATTTCTGTTCGTTTTGGGTTTCATTTATTTACCAATGCTGATTTGTGGTAGTTTCATGCTTGGTAAATTATTTGATTTTATTTTTGCTCATTTTTTGTTTAATGGTGTTCTTTACTTTTCTTTGAAAACTTATTTTGTAGAAAAAGTTTTTTTAATTAATAAGCTATAAAAATTAGAAAATATTAACTAACAATAAAAATAAAAAACACACTGGAAGTGTGCCGTCATAATAACAAGCTTGCAAGGGCTATAAGTCTGAGCTGCCCGCGGTAGCTAAGTAGGAAAGCAGAGGCAGAAGAAGAGAAAAAACAGAAAGTGGGTTTCTGCTGGCAGTAATACAGAATTAAGCTATGTAGTCTTGAAGTTAGAGAATTAATAACCTCCAGCGTTGAAATGATTATTATTTATATGCTTAAATATATGATAATCAAGTTTAATGTTACAAACTCGAAATATGTAAACTTTATGTAAACTAATGTAAACTAATATTTAAACTAATATGTAAAGTAATGTAAACTAATATGAAATATGTAAACTTTATGTAAACTAATGTAAACTAATATTTAAACTAATATGTAAAGTAATGTAAACTAATATGAAATATGTAAACTTTATGTAAACTAATGTAAACTAATATGTAAAGTAATGTAAACTAATATGAAATATGTAAACTTTATGTAAACTAATGTAAACTAATATTTAAACTAATATGTAAAGTAATGTAAACTAATATGAAATATGTAAACTTTATGTAAACTAATGTAAACTAATATTTAAACTAATATGTAAAGTAATGTAAACTAATATGAAATATGTAAACTAAATATGTAAACTGGTAAACATTAGCACCGAAATTTGAATGTTCAAGTAAAACAGTTTAAGTAAACCTTAAATCTGTAGGATTTGATCAGGACTCAGTAGGGGGCAGCACAGTTCTAAAATGCTAATGGGATAAGTTAAATTTGGCTATTTTATTAGCAAGGAAATATCCATAAATTAATTTATTGATTTGTTTGTTTTTAACGACACTTGTTCTATTCCCAACAGCCAAGATTTTCTTCCTTGGTGAGACTTTAGCTAAAGAAAAAGGACTAGCGCCAGGACTGTTTTTGGGGGAAGATTACAAAATAGCTTCTTTGATGAATCAATTTGGTAAAGTCTTTTCAATCTGGCATATTAGTTTTTAGTATAGAATGTGATAATGCTGATTTCCGGCTTCGATTATTAGTTTCCGCACCATCTATGCTATGCGTGTCATGAATTCGTTGAAAATGAAATTAAACAGTTCGTGGTAACGAACTGTGAGTAAGGAGCGACTCGGCTCAATAGTAGCCATATCTCTAAAAACAGAATTTTGATATCCATAGATACACCAAAAGAATTGTTTTTTTGTGGTGATTCCAAATATATACGATTTATTAAGTTTAGTGTTACCCATCAAAAGCTACAAGCCTGAGAAAAATAGCCTGATTTTCGAAAGAGGGAGGAAACATCCCAAAAAGTCCTAGAATCTTAAGGAAGATTACACCATGAGATTCAGAGTATAAGAGAACCCGACCTTAGAGGTTTCAACCTCCTATCAGAAAAATTGTAGAAATTTGTATTTTTTGCAAGAAGAAAGATCACCGATGCGTGTTTATTAATTCGTTCTTCCCAGGGGTAATCTTATCAAGCCAATGGTCCTTGGAGATCGAGAGAGGACGCATTCGAACTGAAACTAAGAGTTCTAGCGCCCTTTTGAAATGACCTACAAGATTGGAGGGCATAAGCATACAGAAATTATTCAGGGGGGGGGGGTATTTTCTTCTTGGGATTTCTCAGTGGGAGGAAAAGTTTTTTTTTAGGGAAATCGTCCACAAAAAATTTAAGGGGGGATGAAATTTTTTAGCGAGGATGTAATTGTCTAGAGGTAATTCTACGGGGGGGGGAGGTATTTTACGGGTGGGACGCTTCCCGTGGAGGAGTTTCCCGTGCGGGGAGGAGATTTTTTATCAAAGGGGAGCCAGATTTGCCAATTTTAGTTTTAACCCAGATTTAACTCTTTTCAACTAAAAGTGACGAGCAACATTAAAACTCGGAACAAACAGATATGATTTCGTATATGAAGGGCTCCCCCTCCTCATCAATACCTTGCTCCTTACGCTAAAGTTTGACTGTTTTTCTTAATTTCTTAAGAATGACTCCTGCAACACGGTGGTCGTTTGATTAGAATAAGAAGCTTTTTTAAAAGTGCTGAAAAACCTTAGCGTTAAGAGCAAGGTATTGAGGAGAGCAACCCCTTCATATACGAAATAATTTCTGTTCGTTTTGAGTTTGCTCCGTACTCCTTACTTTCAGGTTAAAAACTTGTATTTTTTTATTTAATAGGTTCTAACGTCTCATCGTCAGAATGTGATAATGTAGATTTCCAGCTTCAGTCATTGCTTGCTGCACCATCTACATCTACACCATCTACATCCATGATTTCCAATGTGGGGCACAAACCTTACCGGTGGGTATGGAAGGGTTTTCGTGGGCCATGGGCAAGACGTGCACCTTTCTGCTGACTATAATTTAAAGCCTTAATTGTGATCAAACATTTTTCATGTAAGTGACGTCACGTTCTTATGCATTTAAATAGTAAAGATCAGACATGATAGTACTGTAATGACGTCGTATGTTCTATATAACGTGTTGTATTCAGACAATATTTCTCAAGATGCCAAGTTGACGGTATGTCAAGCTTCCTTCAGGTGAATCCACCCACCTAAAATTTGATTAACAAAATTTAAATAATCCGAGGGGGGGGCATCAGGATTTAGAAATGCCTAGATGGGTCATGACCCAAAATCCGTTGGGAGCCACTGATCTATATTATTGAGAATTAATTCTCGGGAAATTAAATAGCTCCTACAATGGGTTTGAAGATCCTAAAGTATCGCGTGTCGACCTTCAGGATTGGCCTTGCAGCCGTGGTTCCTCTGGAATTGAAGAAATGACTAGAAACTCAATATAATGATAAACAGCTCCTGAAGGCAAGCATTGTATTTTTCCTTGTCTTTCTGACGTATTGTTTATTGAAAATTAGGTTAAAGCCATGGCCACCTCCTTCCCTCCCTGATGGTACAGCCCCTAAAATAGGGGCGGTAGAATCAGTGTATGCGCTCCTCCTTCAAAGCTTCAAATAGACAAGCTAAATTGCTCGGTATTCGGAAAGGAGGCGACAATATTCTTGTAAAGAAAGATGTTTTCGAAACCTTTGCTCCATTCCACTTAGGAACATTTTTGAAAATTTCAGAAACTACCCAGATTTGCTCAAGCTATTTCTAAGCCTTATAAGGGCATGAGCTTATTAGCCCTCTGCCAAATGACATGCCCGGGAGAGGCTACACGATAGGTCCAAAGCCCTAAGCTGACTTCAAACAAACGGCTGGAGAGCCTTGGAAACAGCTGAAAAAATAAAATTCGGGATAAGTCCAGGCAATATACATACGTTCTTCCCAGGTATTTTCTTGAAATTATGTTAACTGCTTTTATAATTATTTTACAAGTATTATTGTGTCAAAAGGATACCCGCAGGTGTTTAACTGTCAGTCGTGTCCTCTGAGATATTGGACTGGTAGACGGGTCCCATGCTGTTTAAAAAGTGATAGACTTTCTACAACTGAATAAAAATCACACTTTTCTGGCAAAACACTTATTCAAAATTTGTCTTCCCCCTTTTCCAAAATATCTCAATATCTCTCTTCCCCTTTCCCTCCAAAAAGCTTTTCCCCCTTGAAAAGCTTTTTCCGCACTTTAGCCCCTACCTCTAAAAAAAAAAAAACATTTTCCGGGTGCCTTTGCTACGTCACTTCTTGGAGAGAAGAGGCAATGACTACAGTGGGAGGGATGGAGCGGCGCAGACAGAACCAACAGCAGGCTCAGAGGTAAAAGAAGGAATATAAGAGGAATTTAGACAGTAGTTAAACACACAATGTTTGTACATCTGTGATATGTGGCAAGCAATCCCTTGCATTGTATTTTAATGCCAAGTAGTTTAAAATTAATGCTTGCTATATTAAATAAAAAGCAGTTTCTTTAACTGGAGGTAAGGGGCGACATTAAAACTTAAAGCGAACAGAAATTAAAACGTATAGGAGAGGGTTGCCTCCTCTTTCATACCTCACCCTTCGCGCTAAGGTTTCTTAGTACTTTTAAAAAAGCTTTTTATTGCTCAAATTAAACGGCCCTTGTGTTTTAAGTTCTTAGAAAATTGGGGCAAAAATTCAAACTTTAGCGTGAAGAGTGAGTGGTAATAAGGAGAGAGCAATACCCTTCCTATACTTAATAATTCCTGTTTGTTTTACGTTTTAATATCACTCTTCACTTTCACTTAAAAAAAATTTATGCATTTAATTTCTGATCCTTGTTTAAATAATGCCAGAAAATCCGACTCTCCATCCATAGAAAATTTTCTCCCCCACGAAAAATCTCTCTGCGTAAAGTTCTTCCCATGTAAAATAACCTCCCAATCCCTCTCACCCCGCCAGGAAAATTTGCTCTAGACAATACCAGTCTCGCTGAAAATTTGTGCCAAAAATTTCTTGCGGTCAATTCCGCATGAAAAGTTCCTCTCAGCAAACTTTCAATTGAAAAACACTTTAATTTCTGAATGTTTTTCACTTCATGCCGGAATCCCCCTCTATGGGAAATTTTTCCCAGGAATCTCCCCCCGCCCCTCCTCCCGAGTTGAAAGCTGCTGCAGCAGGATGTTCCTTCATGAAAAATTTATCCCTTGGAAAATTTCTCCTATGGAAAATTCCACTCCCCAGAGAGATCGAGCCTCTCTGACAATTCCAACCCGGTGACCCTTTCCCCTGTCAATTACTTTTAACATCTCCACATGTGAAATTGAGTCGGCGAAAAGAAAGTAAGACAAATAAAAAGAATTTCGTATGGAAATTTTGGCAAATTTCCCCATTGTAAAATTTCCCTGGCAAGTTCACCTATCAGTTAAGTATGAAATATGAATCATATTTATAAAATATGATCAATAAAAGGAGAATTTTCATTTGAAATCAAATTAAGTAAACGGGTAGCTAAAATAAAATACAACTATAAGTACACAATAAATATAGGAGCGGTGTTGCTTCTGTAACACTTGGATCCCTTTCAACGGGTTTGGAGCAGCCTTTATGCCCAGACGTTTTGGTGGGAAGTGCCGATTCCACCAAAAGTAGTTTGTCTCTGTGAAATTAGACTATTTTACCTAAAACGTGATCCCAAACCCAAAAGGATGCACGGTCTTGTCTCACTGTACAGCAAAATTCTAGTCAGGTATCTAGACACGAGGAGTGTTAGTTCGGGAGGGGGAGGAGTCGAAGCCCCAAGGAAATGAGCTTTTGAATATAAACGCGTTACGTAATAGATATTATAAGGTCGAATAGTCTACCCCCTCCACTACAAATAGCCACGGCCCCTCCCAAATAATCCAAGCAGTAGTTTATCCAAGCAGTAGAGCTGAAGCTATCCCGGAATGTTGTAATAATAAAAAAAAACTGAAGCACAGCTTGTCGCAGAAAACACTTGTCCCTCTGTACATCGTCCTCATAAAGACCCATTTACAGTATTGTGCAATGATCTGGCAGTCAACTTTCAAATCTCAACTGCAAAAACTGAATTCTATTCATAGACAATGCCTCATTTTCATTGGAAAAAATGAAGAGTACTTATCACTAGAGTCGCTGCATCAACTGTCATGCTTGACCTTTGTGTTTAAGTTTTAAGCTGGTGAGCTGCCATTTTCATTTAAAACATTATTCCGGCCTATCTCTGACCATCATATTTGCCTACTCGATCGTCATCAAACCTGCACACACCCTTCACCCCGACTGTACGATCAGATTTTGCTTCAAATATAACATGCCCAAAGATATGGAATCTGATCCCAAAAAGAGCTGAGAGGTAGGAGCTCCCTAGCGTCATTTAATAAAGTGTTAAAAAAAAATCATTTATTGGCATTACAAAAGAAAAGCTAAAGGTAAGTGTGATAAATATTGTAAAGCATGATAATTAAAAACTTTAAGATTAAAATACAAAAATCTAAAGTATGATTTTTTTTTTTATTTATTTATGATAGGCTGGCTTCCCCTGTGGAAAGGAGCAGGAAGGTAATGGTTATTTGTTTTTTGGTTATTGAGAGGCAATGTTGTGTCTGGGAGTATGAGCGGTGACCACTCTGCGTATTACGTTGAAATGATATTGATTGTGGTTCTCGGCGTCCAGAAATGGACTGAGTATTTTGTATTATGTGCAATTTGTTTTTGTCTTTGCAAATAAACCCATTGAATTGGAAAAAAATTGCATTGAAATTGATGAGGCCACCGATTAATCTTTATACAGTATAAATGGAACTTACCCACTTTCTGAATAGTTTGTGTATTGAAATGCTGTCCAAGAATCCTATTTACCCCTTCCTGAAGTTTAGGTTTGTATCTTCATCACCGAACTCAACGCATAGTTATTTTTTTGTGGCAAGAGCCGTGCTGTCAGCAATAAAGGTGGTATGCCACTAGTCACAGCAATTAATTTTTTTTTCATATGAACAAAAGATTTTAAAGTTAACCCCTCCCTCGTACAGAGAAGGATAACACGTTTCTAAGCTCGTTGCAGAGTTGTTGTGGAACCAAAAGGGAGTAGCACATAAAATAATTGTGGAAAGTGTATTTGTGTGAAAAAATACATAGTGATATTAGTCCCTACCTCTTACTAATAGGTGTTTCATATTTTTGGAAGATGGTAAACAGTAGCGTAAGAACGAAAAGTGAGTAACAACAAAAAATTGTCAAAGTAGCATATAAAAAAATGCATTTGTAAATTTAGTATTTTCTCCGTATCAAACAATTAACATATTCAATTTACTAATTAGACAGTGTTGCAAAATCTAAAGAGAGCAACAATAAGCATATTATACCTATAATTCACATCAGGCTTCAGTTTGGCATTTATTTTATTCATAACAAGGTGCTACCTGTCCATTACGAATTGTTTGCAACTTAGTTTAACGCCATATAACCTCCGAACATAGGATCCTTTAAAATTAGGTCGGAAGTGTTAAATCCATCAAGTCATTCTAAATTTCAATTATTTTTTGCCGCTTTAGCAATTACATACATTCAAGTAGCACCACAACGCAAAGCTCTGTAATTAATCAACAATCGAATTAGTGCGATGGGTGTTTATGGATAAGTAGGCGCCTTACACTAATCAAAGACTACCCATGTAGAACCCCAAAGCTGTGTTCATACCCAAATTTAAAATGGGCGTTAAGTGCATACACGTATAATACGGATTTTTGATTCTTTTGGGCGGATCTGTTTCCAACCGTAATACATCATGGCAGTGGCAATGTGCTGTAATGAATTATGTTAGTACTTACCTTAAGATCAATTTTATAATTTGTAAACGTACATCTGGTTATCAAAGCTTCGTATCTTCCTTCAAACCAACCGCCAAAGGGCACCTGTAAGCATTTCGGGAAGGGGCGGAAGCATTAATAACACTTTCATCAAGATGATGAAGATTTTTAAAGTTTCATTTAGGGAAAAAAAAAATGTTTTTTTTTTCCCCTAGGCATTTTTACTATCCTTTGAACAAAAACTATAAGACTGAAAACATCAGATGTATTTTGGGAATCCACACCCTCATCCGAACAAACACCAAGAGGTGTTTTAAGATCTTGTTATCGTGTAAAGGGGGGGGGGAATAAGTCTGTATATGAGTTTGGGAGGGAATGTGAAGATTGAAGAAGGATAATTCTTCAAAGAAGGGAAAAGCGTAGTTTTCCTCACCATGCTACATTTTCCGCTTCTCGTTTGTTTTAGTACCCTTGAAACTAAATACTTTAAATAAATCGAAAAGGATTTTAGAATAGTCTAAGAAAAAATTAAATCATGCTCCGATCTTTTAATTTTTATATTTTGAAGTTTTTTACAATTTTTGGTCCTTTTCTTTTTAAGAAATTTGAGGTTTTTAAAAATATTTAGGTGTTTACCACATTCATTCTGTCAGACGCATATCGCGTGATTCCAAACCGTCTATGCAAGTAAGCATTATGCCACTACTTCACCAGCTGAAAAATTGTCAGGGTTGAATCTTTTGTTTTATTATTTTATAAAAGTTCAGGCCGACTGAAAATAATGGTGTCCAAGTCAGAAAAAGAAGTCGTTTGACCTGGAAATCTTTATTGTAAAGAATGAAGCTTTGAATAGATATGGATGGAGCCAATGGCGGATCAAGGGAAACGAGCCCCCCTCCCAATGTAGTCTAAAGTAGGGTAATTTACTTAATTGACGCAATTTTGCGTTAATTAAAACTTGCTCCTAACGCAAGTTTATCGGATCAACCTATTTTGTGCCCCCCCCCCCCTAAAAAAATCCTGGATCCGCCCTTGGCTGGAGCAGAAGAACGTTCAGTTGTGCTGGCCTCAGGGGGATAGGTACTGCGGTGAGTTGTCAATATTAGTGGTTTTTTTTTTTTTTTTTTTTTTTTTTTTTTTTTTTTTTTTTTTTTTTTTTTTTTTTTTTTTTTTTTTTTTTTTTACGTGGAAAAAGTCTAGCTGACATTTTTCCGTCTATTTGTGTCCGTTCATTGAAATTATTTCTTTCTTGGGGATAAATATCTTTGAAAAAGATAGTCTGGGAAAACAACAAAAAGTTCAAAAAACAAACGGACGATACATAGTTGAATAAAGAAGGATGGCTGGGATGAAAGCGGATGAAATCCTCAATATACTTCCATTCCAAAGAGTTCCAAATAACATATAAGATCGTGTTCAAATGCTTATCTGCACAAAAGGGGGAGGGGTGAAGGGGTTCTTGTGTTGCACAAGGAAATTCCAAATGAAGGAGAGGGAAATTGCTACCGAAAGATTTTTTTGCGAATATTTAAATTGGAATATTTCTTATTTCCCAATTTTATATGTTTTAATATCTTCTAATTCCTCAGGGGGAATAGGTATTGTTCTTTGTCCTTTTCCTTTAAGAGCTTCTAATTTCTCAGGGGGAAGAGGTATTGTCCTTTTCCTCCTTGCCTGGGTCTATGAGGGGGATCCCTGGAAAAAAAATTTTTTTCACCAACTCCTCTTGTGAAATTTAAGCAAACAGTTCGTAGTAACTATGTGAAAGTAAATAAGCGATCGTTGTCTATATAAGCCAAAACTCTATAAAATGAAGTCTTGATTGCAATATATGGAACAGTGAAATCCATTACTTATGAATTTTGGTGCAAAATACACAATTTAGTCATTTTGAAGCTGCTCGTCAGAATCTACTAACATCTTAAAATATGCATAGTTTTAGAAAAAGGGGGTTAAACCCCTCCGAAAAGCTATGCAATCTTACAGGATGATAAACTACATGCATGAAAACCATAAAGCCACTATCTACAAAAGAAGAAAATCCTTCTTTTCCGAAGAAGGATGGTCATGGATGTGTGTTTGTTTTTTCCAATGGATGATTGTATCAAAACAATAGTTGTGGATTATTGAAGGAGGATCCAATCAAATAAACATGCAAAGATCTGATTCCCTTTTTAAGTGAAAAAAGAGATAGGTCGCAGGAAAGTCCCACGCTCTAGGGTTTTGTAAAACAGCACTTTCAGCCCGAGTAGGACAGAAATCTTAGTAAGTGAAAATTCTGAGAACTAAAGAAATGGACTTTCTATAGCCTCTCAATCTCAGATGCCTAGCCTCTTTCTATAGCCTCTCAATCGGGAGGTATAAAACTCCTTTCTAAAAATATATGCAGTCCCTAAGAAGTAAAACGTTGTTTTCGACTGTTTATCCCGCATAAACCCACAGCTATAAAATAAGGCTTAGTTGCAAATAATCTATAAGGGTGTTGGCCAGGGCCGTATCCAGGATTTTTGTTCAGGTGGGGTTTTACTAATTTTTGACTTTTTGGGGGGGGGTTACTAATTTTTGACTCAGTTTTCGACTAATTTTACTGATTTTTACCTAGGTTTTACTAATTTTCGACTTATTTTCGAGTCGGTCAAAATTTCGGGGGGGGGGGGGGGGGGTTCAAACCGGGTAACCCCCCCCCCCCCCTGGATACGGCCTTGGTGTTGGCCAACGGATTCTGTTTTGAGGAAGAGAGCATATAAAGTGTCAAATAGTGTCCCTGTCCATATTTTCAAACTTTCCATGAAAGCGATTACGGATTCAAATTTTCAAATTTCAAACCTCTCCGAAGAGCAAATACAACCGCTATAGTATAATAACTATTGATAATATGGTAATAACACAAACAGGTATTCCTGGCTGTGTTGCTGGTGCGCTGGGTTGGGATCCTCCGTATGAGGGGCACGGGTTTGATTCCTGGCGTGGCCGGTTGATTGTTTTGGGACTGGGTCAGTGGCGTGACTCTGTAAACTCAGCCAGAGTCGACCCAGCTCTAAATGGTTACCTGGAGAAATTTGGGGAAGGTCAGCAGGAAGGGTATGCGGAAACACAGGATGGCTGGCCAACAACCTCCCAAAGGGCAAATGGAGCAGGATAAAAATTATTTTCCACAATTTGTTAAGGATGGAATAGATTTTTGACGCGAGTTTGCTTTAATCAAAAACGTCTTTAGATCAAATGTTTTGAAAAGTAATCAATATGTAAGCAAAAGGATTCAACTGCTAATAAGTGACATCAACTGTGGATATTCATCACGATAGACATCAACAATGGATATTGGGGGTGGGGTTGAGATTTATTTATCAAAATCCACGGTGGAGCAATTTGGCTGTTTTTTAGTTTTTTCAATGAAAGCACTAAAAAAAAACATTTTTAAGTGATTTTTAATGAAAAATAACGAAAAAAGGATGTTCTGAAATATAGGGGGACATCTGGAGGTAAAATGTACCTCCCTACCAACCCCTCTCTCAATTGACACCACAGCTACCAACAGACTATATGTTAAAGATGTATTCATTGTAGCCGTACCTGTACTGGATGTAGATATGTAGATATGTAGGATGTAAATAATCTTAGCACGCTTTATCCATTAATTCAGTCCACTTTTTCGTATTTCATTTATTTCTCAATATACCTATTTTTAAAAATATGTTATATCCCCTTCTCACAGACATTATTAGAAAATGGAAGTTTCGGTATGAAAATTGTTTCTTTTGTATTTCTGATACCCAATAAAACCTTATTTGTACAAACAACTATTTGTCAATGACAGTAAAAAAAAAAAAAAACATAAGACACATTTTTTTGAATTTCATTATTTTATAGACACATTTATGTCATAACATGAAGCCTTTGGGATTACTGTTGCCACCTTGCAGCAGCTTTCAAATTCGGCAAATTGTCATCACGATGTGTCCATAAGTTTGAGGCAAAATTACACTAATTTAGCCAATTTATGTTAAATTAAGATTTTCGGTGGATACATTAAAGCCAACGAAATTATTGCCTTCTAGTGACTTTATATTTTTAGCTCTTGGGACTTTATTTTTCGAGGTCTATTGGGAAGGATTTTTTTTTCCCTGAAAAAAAAAAAAAATTATAAAAGGTGTTTTTCGAAATCAAGAGGGAATTAGCAATAAAAGCTTGGCGAAGAATAATTATAATTGCCTCAAAGTTAGTCACAGAAGTAGCACGAGTAAGATAACCCAGAATTTGGTAAACTAATAATTTGGTAAACAGGTAAAATAGCTAAGAGAAGAATTGGAAAACAAGGTGGGCATACCTCAAAATTACTTATTGAGACGTTAAATTTAGAGAAAAATGCTTATCCTATTTTTGATACCCCACAAAACCTTATTTGCACGAAGAATTATTTGACAATGATAGTAAAAAAAACTGTCACTGCCAAGAACCAAATTTTTTTGTGTTACGTCACTCTATTGAAAAATTATTTCTTGTAACATAACGTCTTTCGAAATTCCTTAGCCACCCTGCTGCAACTAATAAGTTTGGCAAATTGGGCACTTTGTCACCACAATGTCTCCATAAAATTGAGTCAATACGACATCAATCTTTAAACAAACTCATTTATTTACCAATATTCAGCTTTTAATTGAATCTTCCCACGATCAAACTTCATTAACCTATGTTCGCCCTTTACAAATAAAAAGTGTTAAGTTTGACCCACAGAGCAGAAGGTGTTCTGTCCATACAAGGAAAAACACAAACTGCCGACAAAAGGCCGGTATCAATTAGTGGCTCGTTAGAGGCGTTAAACTCTTTACCACACCAATTTGAATTTTTGAAATATGCCGCCATAATAGAATACTGCAGGGATTATTACTTCACCCATTGTCTTTACAGCATCGAGTTGACTTTACTACAATGCAAATTGTAGACGAATTATTTTTGTATCTCAGCTTTAAAAAAGCTTGGCGAATGATAATTGCCAAAGTTAATTAAAGATCTGGTATGAGTAAAATAATTCAGAATGCTCAGGTGTGGCATGTATCATTGCAAGAGAAACATTAGAAGCAAAATAGGGGTTTTTGCAAGTTAAGTAAGTAAAAGTTAAAATAAGCAGTATAAGATTAAAATAAGAGAAGTATATGGGAAATATAAAAACTACATGAAAATCGTTAAATTGAAAATTTGGAGGGAAACAGAGGTCTGAAGCCCCTGCTTAAGCATTTTATTCCTCATACTATAAGATACTCTTATATTATGTTTGTGGTAATATTTTTACTCCATTTTTCCCCATGTTTAGTTTTCCCCAATATTTTTAATCCCCATTAAGATGGGGACTAAAACTTCTAACAAGACACTGAAAAAACAAGCCACCTGAGGCCAAGAGAGATGTACGCTCTTGATCCATACCAAACTATCAAAGGGTTCAATCTTCACCCTCTTTCATGAAGTTCCAATTTCGTTTACTTCCTCTCTTATGGCCTATTCCACCGCGTTTGGGAACGAACTGCCCTTTGTTGGGTCCAGAGTGCGAGAAATAAGTTAATCTTTGGCAGTCTGCTCTTCGAGAACCATAGCTTATCTGTGTAACCTTCTTTTATTATAGCCCTATAAAGTGACATGGATAGTAATATATGATTGTTTTAGGCTTCAAATTAGGTTTATGTTTCTTTATTCAAAAATAGAAAAAAACAATTCTTACAAAATACAAATGCTGCACTCATGAAAAAAATGAATTTATTTCTACTCATTTGGTTTAATGTAGCTCTTTATTTTTCTTTGGACATCTCATTCTATGGGAAAAGATCAGGTGACTTATGTTATAAAAATGGGTTGAACGCCTGGACAACCCTTAAGAGTTCTAAAGGACTGAAGGAAACACAGCCCATATTCTGTTAAAGTAATGAAAATAGACAAATATCATTCAAATATTCCCTTCGACATGCTCAAGAGTTTCAGTTAAATTCCCCAGAGATGTTGCAGATAGGCCTTTTTGACAATTTTGACGTATATGCTGACCTTTGATTTAGTTCTTCTTCTCATTCAACATGCCCTGAAGATCTTAATATGATATCGTTAACAGTTCCTAAGATATCGCAGATACACCCTTTTTACAAAGTTGAATGCAATTAATATGTTTTTATTTACATCAACATCCCCAACGGCGTACCCAGAAAAAATCAAGTGTAATACCCTCAATGTTTCTTGGAATATTGAATAAATGACCTTTTGACGGTCTGGACACAGATATTGTCATTTGATCCAGTTTTACACCCCCTCCACCAGTTTTGCCGGAAAGTTTCAGCTTAAAGCTTTATTTTGTTCCTAAGATATTTGTTCCTAAGAGTAGTGTTTTGAAAGTAGGCCTGACATACCTTAGGCTTCAGAAAAGGATATTCCAGACTAAGCTAGCTTCCGTAATGTCTTTTGCAGCAGAGGTGTGGGGTATGGAGAAGGCTGATAAGGTAGACCGGTTACAGTTGATGTATTTTAAGCGGTTAATGGGGTTAGTGATAAGTTTAATCATGTAGTATTAAAAGGTGATTTAGGTTTGTTATCATTAAGGGTGGGAAGGTTAGTGCGGATAGTAAATTATTGGGAAAGGATTATAAATCTGCCTAGTAGGAGGCTAGTAAAGAATGCATATGAGGAGATGCTAGTAGATGGCAGGAAAAGTTCGTGGCCAAACCGGGTTAAAGAGACTATTGATAGATGTGGTTTTAGTGAGTATTGGAATGAGGGGAAGGGGCTAGGTGTGGAAGTGCGGCTAGTTGCAAAAAAAGTAAAGGATAGACTAATAGAGCAGGAAATTCAAAGGTGGCAGAATCAAAAATCATCCTCGGCGTCCCTGGGGCTGTATGGGCTGGCAAAGGAGGTTTGGGGGGGAGGAAGTTTACTTTAAAGCGGGGATGAGTAGTGAGGATTTAAGATGGGTAATTTCGGTTCGTGGTAATTTTTTGGGTATTGGAGAAAGGAGGAAATATATTGGGAATTATAGGATTAAAAATGGTCCTTACCAGTGTCCTATGTGTGGAGAGGAGGAAGATCTTATCCATTTTATGGGTACATGCCAGGAGTTAAGAAATTTGAGGAGGGAAGTGTTTTCAACAGATTTTGGAGGGGTGGATTGGCTTGAAAAAATTTTAAAAAGTAGAAATTTTGATGATTTTAGAAGGTTGGGTAAATTTGTAAGAGTGGGTATGGCACATAGAGAAACTTTTTTGATGAATTGTGAGTAATTTATTGTGTGTTTTTTTTTGTATTTATTTTTGTTTGTTGTTATTTTGCCATGGCCCGAAAAGGCTTTTGTTGCAATAAATATATATCTATCTATTGCATCTGTGCCATTTTGACAACCAGGATGCACTTAAACTCTTTTGCCTTAGTCCAATAGTAATAGTAATAGTTGTAGTAGTAGCACTACTAGTAGCAGTAGCAGTAGTAGTAATAATAGTGGTAGTAGTAGTCGTAGCAGTAGAGTTAGTAGTATTATTAGTAGTCGCAGTCACAGTCGCAATGGAAGTAGCAGTAGAAGCCACAATAAGTTGTATTCACCGTTCCGCTTAGTCACAGTAGCAGTCAAAAGCAGTTGTAATCGAAAGTGACTGCAGTCACTGTGTTGTTTAGTCACAATCACAAATAGTTAAGGTTGCAGTTGTTAGTATCGGCAGACGCAAATAGTTGATTTGCATAGAGTTGCAGTTGCAATGTTGTCAAAATTACAGTTCCAAGTAGTCGCTGTCACAAGTAGCTACCGTCACAAGTGGTTGGAGTCGCAGTCGAAAGGGGTCATAGTCACATTAGTCGCAGTCATAAATATTTTGCAGTCAAGAAGGATATTTGAACTTTTGGCATTTTTGCCTTTTCCTGCCACCTACCGTTGAACGTTCAGTAGTAAATATTAAAGAAAATTAGCTTTACAAGCGGCAGAAAAGAAGAAAAATACCGTGTTAAATCCTATGAATGAGGCATAATTCGAGCATGTCTTATCCAACTGATGAGCTTAACACCAGCTTTTGTTAAGAAAAAACTCGTTTTTGTTGTTTAATTTTATATTATTTGAAGCTGAAAAAAAAATCATTTAAAATGCTCTTCAACTATGATTCTTGTCATTGAACTTTGCAAAACCGAGAGTGCGTTTTACCACAAAACGGATTGGAAATATAGGCATCGATATACTGAACAATAAAATTTAACTTTTTTGTTATCAATATACAGATCAATCAAAATGTCACGGTTTAATTTAACGGTATCCAAACCACTTTGTTTATAATACAATAACCCATCTTTAAGTTCCCGCAAATTCAACAAAACCTTGCGATAATCTGGCAAGAAGTGAAGCTGGCTAGCCGGTGAAATATCTTCTAAATTTTATGGAAAAGAAAATTTGTTTACTTGAAATTTAAGTCATATCTGGGGATAAATTACCATGTTCTTATAAATAAATCTGGCTTTCAGGCCAAGGCTTGTATGGTTGCACATCCCTTTCAATCCCTCTAGATCTGACAATTTAAATTGAGTCATATAATATGCTCCAACAAAACAGAAAGGCATCATGTAATGAAAACATCTGTATAGAAAGAAAAAGTTTCCTGCGTATCCCCCGTACATTTTGCCCATGATTTAGCATACTTATCCCTTTTTTACTTTGGTCCCAAGTATATGAGGTATATAGTACCTCATATACCTAGGGTTCCTTTACGTCTTCTTCAACAAGACTGTTATCATGTTTGACTGCTTGTTAACACGCATATTGATATAATAGAACTGTCTAGCTTCGTAAGATACGCAAATATGCAGAGATTGTATGTATTGTCACTGGCTGTGGCGCATGTTATCTTGAATCCGCTGTAGAAGTTTGTAGAACTGTAGTCTTCTTTTTTCAAACATGATACACATTTGATATTGCGCGTATCGTCCCTGGCAATATACTTCACAACCTTAGTTTAGTTGCTAATGGTCGGACAAAAAAACAGGTTTTTCCATAGGCTTCTCGTGATGTGTACATCGGAATCGCGCGTGCGCGAAGGCCAAGTATGAATTTTGTGTGGTTTAAAGTGTGCTTCACTGCAGCAGCAGCAGCAGCAGGATTTCGGACCTTTCTTGACAGTAAATGTCACTTAGGTCCTCATTCAATGGTTTCTCAAAATATCACTTTATAAAGTTGAAAAGGGAAGTAAGGGGTGAATTGTCACTATAATTTTACACTGCACTTATATTCAAGATGCACCAAATTTAAGTAACAAACTGGACTATATCTTCTTATCTGCTCCTATGTCTTGTAAAAACTGCACTACAAGTCTACAAATTTGCATATTAAATTTTGTCATCAAAATTGTCATCCACATTCTTATATGTGGTTGTAGCCAAGTTTCCTGGATACCGGTTATATCAATAGTATTTTCCTGGCAGTGGTCAAGAATAATATGACATTATTTTAGGGACCATGATGCATATCTAATGAAGCATTATTAAGCAGACAAACACTTGAAATCTTTTGTTGATTAAGGGAGCCTAAATTTAATTCTTCTACCAACTTACAGAGCTTTTCAATACGAACTGGTAGGCTTAGGCTTGATAAATTCATAAGATCTGGGCTGCATAATAGGCCAATTACTAACTTTTCAGCTGCTTCTGTTTTGGATGATTTTACAAGTCTGTCAGTGATCTGGCTTTGCGAGGTCTGATTGATCTGATTGTGATGTAGCCTCCTCTTGTTTAGCACATCAGCATAGCTTTTATAAGCTACCTGTGCCATACGGAACCCAATTTGATATTTTTCAGCTACTTGGAGGATTCCTTGGTTTTGCTGCCTTACTGGGCACCAATTGGATGTTGATGAGTGACTTCCATTACAATTGGCACACGTGTATGCTTTTGGTCTGATTTCAGGGTCTATTGTTTTAAGTGGGCACTGGTTTGACGGGTGTTTCTCTGAGCACCTCAAACATATTGACTCTTTAGCTCTACATTCTTTTTGAGTGTGTCCATATTTCTGGCACTTGTGACACTGGAGGACTCTGCGATAGTATTGGTATACCTCCTTTTTTCTTCCAAAGCACCAGATATTTGGTGGTAGGGTCCTACCCTCAAAAATAATTAATACTGCAAGGCTATCTTCAAGTTTTTTAGATTCCTTATTGTATCTTTTCTGTCTTATAGCATCTTTCACAGTTGTTGGGGTTTGTAAGCTCTCTTTGATTTCCTCTACGGATAAGTTAAGAGGGATACCTTTAATTATTCCTCTTACTATAGGTTGAATTCTTTTTGTCTTTATGGTGATGTTGCAGAGTGTGCTGGTAGATAAAATCTTTTCAGCCTCATCTTCACCTTGTAGATATAAAAGCATGTTCCTTCTTTCTTTCTTAACTTCAAGCTCAAATTTGGAATTCTTCAATATTGTTTGGATTGATTTTGCAATTTCATAATCAGGAGGGAAGTTTTTTCCCTTTTCCTCTATGATAATTTCTAATAACACTTTATAATGTTCTTGTTCTGGGATGATGCTCTGTGTATCTTTGTTGATGTAATTTGCTTGAGGTGTTGCAGATTTCCTTTGCTTACACTTTGCAGCTAGACCTGTTTTCACTGTCTGGGGACACGTCTCTCCTTTTTGTGCCAATGTTTGGATTCTGCCCTAGTCTTGGTAATACTAATCCATTTTCGTGCACAGCAATTCCTTCTATTTCCAATGGATTTCCAGCTGTTCTGAGCTCTTCAACACTGTCACAAGAGGGTAAAGCTGGATAGCACTCTTCATTGAGCACAGAATATTTGTTTGTTGTTGGGATGGTGTAGTTAGGATAAGTGGGAGGTAAAACATAACTATGAGGGACAGAAGGGATATGACTTGTAGTTACACTTGTTTGAGTTGAGCTCCCTTGAATATCAGCTGGATTAAAAATTCTTATTCTTTGTCCATTGGGGAGGATACCAATTATAGGTTGAGTGTAAGGGGGGTGAAAATTTTGGGTGGGACCAGGTAAAACCTGGTCAGGTAGCTGAAACATTCAGCTAAAATCACAAATGTCAATTTTTATTTATTAAATAGTCTAAAATTTTTTAATAAAATCCAAACAATCACCAATACTCACAAGAAAATTGTAACTTGAAGAAAAAGATCTTTTATCCAACCGGTTTAATCTTTTCTTCCCCAAAGTGTGCTTCACTTTTTTAACGGAGAATATAGCCTTTGTCGACACTGTATTATATACTCTCTACTGTGCTTGGGTCACCTCGTTTTGCAGTGATAGGGATAGTGACTTAAGTAACACTCTTTTGAATTTCCTGACTCTTCTTATCAAAGAAGCAAGAAAATTAATGCTACCCAAATACAACTGCTAACTAAGTGCGATTTTCAGCAAGTTGAAAAATCGTTTCTTCATAGCAAAAACCATCACTTTTCTTTATTAGAAGTACACTTTCGTATAAGCAAAAAACGTAGTTTTTTTTTCTCGCCTTTGTTTTGGATTTTCCAACTTCCCACCTGGTCTGAGATTTTGTAATCACCAGCGGAACTAAATAGACTAAAAGGATATTTGAAAAAGGATATTGAAAATCCTCTAAAGGATAAAGGACTAAAAGGATATTGAAAATCCTCATGGGATTTTGCATGACCAAATAATATTAATTCATTCAATTTTTGGTCAGTTTTAAAATGTGGTAAAGGAAAAATTTACGGTTAAATTTCATAGACCTCCTTTAAGTTATTCAAAAAGATCGATGTCCATAGCTCCCTGGACAACATCTGGAATCTTTTACTCGGAAAGAGGCATTTACTCTTAGTAAAAGTATAACCTCTGGTAATTGTATAACCTCTGGTAATAGTATAACCTCTGGTAATTGTATAAGAACAATCTGGGTGATCCAGATACAAAAATGTTTAAGTTGTATCGTAATATGCTGAATAGATTATCTGCAAATCTATCACAGAATATTTTACCAAGAGTTTTAATGAAGAACTGGGATGTGGTGAGGAAAGTTACTTGACCGTCCATGAAACCAGAAGGTCACCCAAAGTCTTTTCTCGTAGAGTGGTAGACGATTAACTAATCACAGAAGAAGGCCGAGTACGGTATCAAATGCAAATGTTTTGCGGAGGTAGGAGAAAATCCTCATGATCGTTTTTCTTCATCTTCTACGTTAATCGTTGAAGCAGTTCTTAGGTTGCCCGTGCTTGAAAGCCATGGCGCTTGAAGAAATTAAGGAGCAGGAACTTGATCAAAGTCCTGATAAAGTAATCAAACATATCCTTCCATCGATTATCACCTCCCCCCTCCAAAAAATGCTACTTGATTAACAAGTCATTTTAACTAGGAGATTTCGCTTGCGTCTCAAGCTGGCAGAGGAGGTAGCTCTATTTTAAAAAGAGGGATCCGTGACAGACTTGGGAACTAAAGGTCGAACTCTTTCGTCAAGAGCTAACATCGTCAAGAGTGACATTTTCCAGACAGCTTCGTCAAGAGCTAATCAAAAACTAAATTAGGCTACTTTTGTTTCACTCATTTTGTGTTTTAGGTTCCTTGAAAAAAAAAAATAATTTGGGTGTGAGCCAGTCAAATTCTGTCCGTTATTTGCTGTAAATTGCAAAATTTTGCCCAAAATTTTGCATGATGAATGACGATTTTTACTGACTATCTTGAAGAAGTAAGGAGGGCAAAAGCTAGCTTACACTAATAGGCTTTTGGCACTGATTTTAATAAAGATCAGTTCGTATGATACTCTTTCCTTTCGCTAGATTTATGCCAGAGCAAATGCAAACCAAGGAAATTTTAATTGAGGGGGAGGGTAAATTTTCTAATGAGTATTTTTGTAGTCAAGGTAACAGGAACAGCTGCAACCTACTAAAGAGTTAACCCCCCCCTTCCCCATAACGAACATCTTCAAAAACAATTTTGTTTTGTCTTATTTTTTTCGCCCTTAAATTTTAGTAGCTGCATTTATTATGTTTCACATCAATTTTAAAACCAGATTTTGAAAAAAAAACTTATGATAAAAAACTTTTTATAGATAATTTTCACGGTAAAACCTAATTTTAAATACATTCTTAGACCACACTGGCTAAAACTATTGCAAGACAAAAGATCCTTGCCCAATCATCTTGGTAAATTCAGTTTCATTGATTCCTGCCTGGTTTTTATTCAGTGTCTGTTCTGTCTTTGAAAAGTAAACTTCGAAAGGTTAGATTTTCGTTTTTTTTTTGTCTTCTTTTTTGTTTAGCACTGAGGACGACTTGGCGGAGGTCCTTGTCGAAATATTTGCTTATATTTTGTCTTCCTACTGGAGATATTTCATTAAGCCCAATTTACAACAGTTTAATCTTGAAAGACTCGATCAATACTTTCACCCGTTATAACTTAAAAGATCCTATTTGCATATCTAATGAAAACCGAAATTGTAGACCAGCTAAAACTATTGCAAGACAAAAGATCCTTGCCCAATCATCTTGGTAAATTCAGTTTCATTGATTCCTGCCTGGTTTTTATTCAGTGTCTGTTCTGTCTTTGAAAAGTAAACTTCGAAAGGTTAGATTTTCGTTTTTTTGTCTTCTGTTTTGTTTAGCACTGAGGACGACTTGGCGGAGGTCCTTGTCGAAATATTTGCTTATATTTTGTCTTCCTCATGATTCGCCACTGGCTGACAAAATCCTCGTTTTTTTCACCCTTTTTGATTTTATTTTTCACTTTGTTTGGTTTCTCTCCTCTCTGAGTTTCATTTACTTAATTTTAAATTTTTTTTAGAGAGATTGTTTCAAGTAACTAAAATATAAACTTTAAATAAAATATCGTCAAGGTTGCTAATAAATACTCCGGTAAATAGATGTAATCTGCATAATCTTTCCGCTTCGTTCATTTTTACACAATTATTGAAAGCTGATTAACATGAGGGATACTAAGATTCCATCAAAGTGTAATCACCTACAGAACAAGTACTGACAATACTCTCCGAAAGTGACCCCGCGTACCTCAGCGCGCCTCTAGACGCAAAATGCTGTACTACTTAATCGCTCCGAGCCAATAAGCCAATCTATTCTCCTAAGTTGTATTGAATTGTGTAACTACGGTATTTAGTTCCCAGCTTCGCATAGGTATGGAATCGTCTCCGGAGACGCGGACAAAGGGTCACTTTTTTTGTGTGGAGAGGATAGGTTTTGTCAGTACTTGTTCCGTAGGTGATTATACTTTGGGTCAGGGTTGACACCGTCGGTAGGATTTTACTAGATCTAGTAAAAAAAAAATCTAGTAAATTTAGAGGATCTAGTAAATTTCCCGAAATCTCGTAAAAACTAGTAAAAAGTCATGATTTATAGTAAACAATTTTTTTTTATTTTCCATGAATTCAGGGAAAAAAATTATCGTAAACATATGACAATTTACAATTTATGCTTGTCTGTTTTACAATTTACAATTTTGCTTGTCTGTCTCAGAGACAGACAAGAAGTCACCTATTTTCATAAACAGACACTTCACTTCCAGCGTCTAAAGGTCGACAAAATCAGCTTTCTGTGTATCAAATATTACCAACTAAAAATGAAGCTATAATGACACTTGGATTTGTGATGATTGGGAATCTATTGGAATCAAAACAAAGCCAACCACTCAAGGTGATTAGGTGAATCTCCTCAGTTTGAAAATTTTTATTGAGGAAAAAGGAGCCTGCTGAGAGAAATTAAAAGTAAGTAGAAATGTAACATTATATATATATATATATATATATATATATATATATATATATATATATATATATATATATATATATATATATATATATATATATATATATATATATATATATATATATATATATATATATATATATATATATATATATATATATATATATATATATATATATCCAAAAAAAGGATTTTTTAACTTGTAGGTTTCCGGAATTTTCAATCATACTATGAAAACGAAAGAAAAGAGAAAAAAAGAAGAAAAAAGGAAAAAAGATTGTGAAAATCGTATTGATTATACTCCTGTAGTAAAAATCGATGCTTGATGGTGCGCGTGCGGCGTAGCCGCACGCGCAAAAAAATTTTTTTTGACAATTTAGTAAAAAACAGATGCGATCTAGTAAATTTTTCCTCTCCGATTTAGTAAATTCTTCCAGGTCAGGGTGGCAACCCTGCTTTGGGTTCCATCAAGAGTCCGCTGTCTAGTATCGATCGACAACATAACTGAACTATATATTCTTTTTTGACATAGAAAGCCCTGAATCCGGTCAACAAAATTGATAATTAGTATTGGGCTATAAATGAATAAATCCATGATCTTCTTTCGATATTCAATATATCGGATCGAGTTTTAGCCCAGATTAACTCTTGGTTTTTGGAAATGTTCAATAACAAAAATTGCAATTAAAGAGTATTTTGCATAATTTTTTTCAAACTTAGGATAATATAAAATGCAACAATAAACTTTGATTACATAAATAAACATCGCTAAAGCTCAGATTTGATATTACTCGGGTAAAGAAAAATAAATGGGGTATCTTTCGCTATTAAAAGAACAACACGTCAGTGTTTTCTCTGAGGGTGGTTTCCATTTTTCAGTGACTAACTGACCCGCTTTGAAAAACACTTTCAGAAGAGATACGGGTGGCGGGCAGAGTTGCCAACTGCCAACGTCAAAAAAGAGTGCAAGTCAAAAAATTTGTGCGCGCATGACAGCTGCCACGCGCGCAACCTCTTTCACTTTTCTGATCACTCTTACGCTATTTACAAGTAATTAATAAAAAAAAAACTTTTTCCACAAAATGAGCTTTTCGAAAAAAAGTAAAGAGCTCCATTAAACCATAACGAACAAAAATAGAATCAAATAATCTACCAAGAATACAACTACCACAAATCAGTATCAATAAATAAATGAAACACAAAACAAACAGAAATTAAAATAAATAACAGATTCAAACTCAAAGCGAGCAGAAATTAATATGAGTAGAGTTCTGGAACCCTATACTTTCTAAAAGCCAGATTACAATTTGTACTTTACTGAAAAAAATTTAAATGAACTTACTGAAAAAAAAATGTGCATTGTCAGTTTAATATAGCCTACACATGCTGATATTTATTCCTTAAAATCTTAATCAATTTTTGAGTTCTTACAACTATAAAAATGAAAACATTTAAAAGAATTTTATCAGTAAAGTACAAATTATATTCTGGCTTCTAGAAAGCACAGGGTTTTGTGGAAAAAATTTATTTTGTGCAAAAAAGTTTTTTTGATTAATTTCTGTTCGTTTTATATTGACATAGTCTTTTTCAGGGAAAAAACTAAGCCTATTCTAAAGTTAAGAAACCATCCCTTCCATAAAAACCTTAAATACCCTCTGGGCATAATTTACAACCCTTGCCCCTAATCTCTGTTTGTTTCAATCTCAGAAGCCTTTTTATATATATATATTTAAACTATTTTCAATAGAATGCCTATCTCAAAATTTCTATTAGATGCATTTCGGGACAATACGATGTGTGTGTGTGCGTGTTTGTTGAGAGGGGGGGGGTGCTGACCTCCGATTAGTTTGACATTTAAAAAGAGCACTAGAGCGTCTAACCAAATGGCTATCTCCAAATTTTGATTGAAAGTGTTTGGGGAAATGATGGGCGTGGGGGGGGGCATTTGCCCTCTGATCACTTTTGAATAGTAAGAAAGGCAGTAGTCATCTCGATTTCCAATCGAATGAGCCTTTTTTGAAGCTTCTACGACAAAATTTTCTATAAGAATCTTAAATGCCCCCAGGGCATAAGTTACAACCCTTCCCCTGAGAGCTGTGGGGAGAGTGTCCTTCTCAAAGACATTTTGTCATGAAAGCCATAGAGGGAAGGTTGTCATCCTCAAAGACATAATTTCCAGACGTTTCAACTACCTTGAACAAAATGGCCATATCAAAATGTTGACCAGACATTTTGGAGAAATGATGGATGTGGGCGGGGTAGTGTGTGGGGGGGGGGGGGTTCTCCCTCCGATTACTTTGGACTATTGAAAAGGACAATAGCCATTTCAATTCCCAATCGAATGAGCCCTTTTTGAAGTTTCTAAGACAGCCTTTTCTATAAAAACCTTGTTTGCCCCCAGGGAATAACTTACAACCCTTACTCTGAGGGCTATGGGGGGTCGTCATCCTCAAAGACATAATTTCCAGAACTTTAAACTACGTTGAACAAAATGGCAATCTCAAAATTTTGATTGGATGTGTTTAAGGAAATGGTGGGCGTGAGAGGGGGTTAGTTGCCCACCAATTACTTTAGACTATTAAAAAGAGTATCAGCCCTTTGAATTTTCAATCAAATGAGCCCTTTCTGAAGTTTCTACGACAACACTTTCTATAAAAACCTTTTATGCCCCCAGGGCATAACTTACAACCCTTCCCCTGAGGGCTGTGGGGAGAGTGTCCTCCTCAAAAACATTATTTCCAGATCTTTAAAATACGTTGAACAAAATGGCTATATCAAATTTTGATTGGATGTGTTGGGGAAATGGTTGGCGTGGAAGGGGTGTTAGGTGCCTTACAATCACTTTCGGCTATTAAAAAGGCACAAGCCCTTCCAATTTTCAATCGAATAAGCCCTTTTCGAAGTTCCTACGACAACACCTTCGATACTAAGTGCCCTGGTCTAAACAAAAAAAAAAATAATACACTGTGCCAACATTGTTCTTTACTTAGGCAGCGCTATTGCGCTGCCTATGACTGTATCGAAGTGCCTTTTATTATAGCTATATATTGAGATATGAGATATACATTTATTAAAAAAGAAAACAAACACTATTCGCCTTTTGCCTGCCAAGAAGGACAATAAGCTTGAAAGGGCAAGCGAGGTTATCACTCTCAGCTAATTAAAATAACATTCATACCTTGCTACTCAACACACAAGAAAATTATCTGATGAAGGAATTATCTGATATTCGTTTTTATTACAATGCATTTTATAATTGTTCTATATTTGTTCTTTATTATAATTAACGAATTTTTATCATGTCTTATATGTATTCCTAAAACTCCGATTGTACAATGGTAAGTATAAGTGCTTGTAACTAGTGGTTAGGATAGCTGGCATTCATCAAGATTGGTCATAAAAATGCAAGATTGGTCAGAAAAATTGATTCTATTAAAAAAAATCTTTTAATACCAATGGCACTAGATCTAGCAACTTCCTTTAAAATGAGCCATTGAACAACTCTCTACGATGCTCCAGTCCCAGGCTATCTGCGGAAATGAAAAGAGAAAAGAAGAAATATGTCGTTTATGCAGAATATCGTAGTAGCTGTCACTTTTCTTGATTTTTAAGCCAATATATTTCCTTTTCTGTTCAAGCCAAGGGATGGCAATTTTCCTATGTAGGGTTTCAGACAAGGCAGTTCTAATGGTGTACTTTTTGTTTTGATCTGACTCTATTCTTAGGAGTTATGGGTTATTACATATCTTAGCATTGGACGTGATCGTCTCTTACTAGGTTCCTAGCTATCGCTGCAAGTAGTTATTTACAACTACAATCTTTGTACCTTTAAAAAGAGCTGGAAGTAAATTGTGATTTTATTGTTGTTTATGCGCTGGGAACACTGCAAATGCATCAAAATGAAATGTTATGTCACATGCATGATTGAACATTTTGCAAGCTATTGATGTAGTTTTTTTTCTACAGTAGAAAATTTAGATTGGCATTTCTCTGTTGTTAGGATAAACAACCAGAAAGACCCTTTTTGATTCACATCTACAATAATTTGGGGATAAATTCGACAGAAATTTACATGAAAAGGAAACAAGGACAAAATCCAGTAGAGGAAGAGGAAGAATTAGTTTGTGTGACTAAGAATGTTTTCACAATTTTTTTTCGCTGCTAAGGTACGATACTGGACTTGACTACAGTGAAGTCAGCTATAGTTCACGACTAGTTACTTGGACCTCTTATACTCTTTTCAAAACGTTTTGATAAAATGGAGACAAAACTTTATCTAAACATTTGATAAAGTCAACTATAGTTCAGTCAAAGATCCGAGCAATCAAAATAAACACCAGCAAATTTCAAGCTAAGCTTTACCTTTTAAGCAAAGGAAACAATGTAAACCATTATCTAACCCATTATTTAGAGGTTGATTTAAGTAGGGAGTTCTCCTAACTTTATTTTAAATACGTTTGAAAAATTTAAAAGGGAAGTTTATTGATCGAAGGCTACTTGATAATCATAGGCAGCGCAATAGCGCTGCTAAAGTAAAGTGCGATATTGGCACAATGTGTTATTTATTTATTATTTTTTTTTTGGTTTCTTGATTTTAGACCAGGCACATCGTATCGAAGGAGTAGTTATAGAAACTTGGAAAAGTAGGAAATTGGAAGAGCTTGTGTCCTTTTCAATAGTCAAAAGTGATTGGAAGGCAACTAGCACCCTTCCATGCCCACCATTTCACCAAACACATCCAATCAAAATTTTGAGATAGCCATTTTGTTCAACGTAGTTAAAAGCTCTGGAAATTAGGTCTTTGAGGATGACAAACCCCCCACATCCCTCAGGGTGAGGGTTGTAAGTTATACCCTGGGGGCATATAAGGTTATTATAGAAAGTGTTGTAAAAACTTCAAAAAGGGCTCATTCAATTGGGACTTGAAAGGGATTGTGACCTTTTTAATAGTTGAAAGTGATTGGAGGGCAACTAACCCCCCTCTCACGCCCATCATTTCCCCAACCGCATGCAATCAAAATTATGAGATATCCATTTTGTTCAACGCAGTCAAAAGTTCTGGAAATTGCGACTTTGAGAATGATAACCCCCTCAGAGCCATCAGGGCAAGGGTTTTAAGTTATGCCCTGGGGGCATATAAGGTTTTTATAGCAAACGTTGTCGTAGAAACTTCAAAAAGGGGTCATTTTTTTGGAAATTAAAAGGGCTAGTGCCCTTTTTAATAGACGAAAGTGATTGGAGGGCAGCTAACCCCCCTCTTACGCCCACCATTTTCCCAAACATATCCAATCAAAATTGTGGGATAGCCATTCTGTTCAACGTAGCTGAGAGTTCTCAAAATTAGGTCTCTGAGGATGACAAACCCCCAACACCCCTCTGGGCAAGGGTTGTAAGTTTTGGCCTTGAGGTATATAAGGTTCTTATAGAAAGCGTTGTCTTAGAAACTTCAAAAAGGGCTCATTCAATTAGGAATTGAAAGGGCTAGTGACTTTTTTAATAGTCAAAAGTGACTGGAGGGCAACTAACCCCCTCTCTCACGCCCACCAGTTCCACAAACACGTGCAATCAAAATTTTGAGATATCCAATTTGTTCAGTGCGGTTGAAAGTTTTGGAAATTATGTTGAGGCTAATAAGCTCCACCCCCCCCCCCACATCCCTCAGGGCAAGGGGTGTAAGTTATGCTATGGGGACATGTAAGGTTTTTATTGAAAGCATTCTGAGTTTCTGAGTTCTGAGATCTTTATTTTACAATAAAAATCATAAACCAAAAAACTACTTCAACAAGATCTCCCCCATAAGGCTCCCTCCAGAACTTTCAACTATATTGAACAATATGGCTATCTCAAAATTAGTCCTTTCAGTCCTTTAGGGCACTAGTCCTTTCAGTTTCCATTCATATGAGCCCTTTTTGAAGTTTTCTACAACAACGCTTTCTATATAAACCTTATGTGCACCCAGGGCACAACTTACAACCCTTACCCTGAGGGTTCTGAGGGGTTTATTATCCTCAAAGATCTAATTTCCATAATTTTCAACTACGTTGAACAAGATGGATATATAAAAAAAATTATTGGATGTTTTTGGAAAAATTGTGGGCGTGGAGGGTTGTTAGTTGCCTTCTATATAATAGGCAGCGCTTAACATAATATCATAGGCAGCGCTGTTGCGCTGCCTATGATATTAGGTTAACTTTTAGTTACCATGTGCCATAGTTTTTTGTTTACTAGGTTTCAAATATTTCTACTACTACTACTAACAACTCACACCAAGCCGCGTGAAGCCAACACAGCCACTTACACTCCTCCTCCATCTCCAATCTATTCAAAGCCTCCCTTTTTACACCCTCCCACAAAGCTCCCATTTCCTTTAAATCTTTCTTTATGACGTCCTCCCAACCCAGACGAGGACGACCTGTTTCCCGTTTAGCCCTAGACGATTGGCCGAAAAGAATAGTATTCAGCAATCTGTCATCCTTCATCCGCAAAACGTGCTCTAGCCATCTCAACTTTTCTTTCATTATAGCCCTAGAGAGCGGTATCAAACCACATTTTTCGTACAGCCTATTGTTTGAAATACGGTTTGTGGGTACCCAGAACAATCCTTAAGCAATTTCTCTGGAAAAACATCTAGCAAATAAGCTTCTTGAAGCGCCCATGCTTCAGAGCCATATTTAACTACTGTCATCACTGTAGCTTCTAATATTCTAATCGTGGTTTTCAGACTTAGCCTCCTATTCTTCCAAACTTTTTTTTTAATTGTGAAAAAAAAAACACCCTGAGCCTTGACTATTCTACTTTTAACAACTTCACTGCCCCCACCGTCTTTACTAATAATACTACCAAGGTAAGTTAAGCTTCCCACTTGATCAATCTTTTCGTTATCCAACGTTACCTTTTCATCTTCACTTATTCCTAGCCTTAGTGACTTAGTCTTCTTAACATTAAATTTCAAAGCTATTCTAGCACCCTGAACTCGCAAAACCTCTAAAGTTCATTCATTTTGCTCAAACTTTCCTCTAGGATGCTTAAATCATCAGCATAATCTAAGTCCAGGAGACTTTCTTCTCTCAATTTGATTCTGTGGTCTCCTATTTCCTTTCCTACACTCCTTAATACAAAGTCCATCAAAATAATCCATATAAAGGGGGATAGAACACAACCCTCCTTAACTCCTGATTTAATACAAAATCAGCTGCTAACCTCATTTCCTACCTTAACCGCAGCAGTGTTATTCTCGTACATATCACTAATCACTTTAATGTATTTGTCTGGTATACTATGCAAGGATAAAACCTTTACTAAAGCTCCTCTATCAACAGAATCGAACGCTTGCTCATAATCTATAAAACTAAAAACCAAAGGTGCTTGACAACTCAGGCATTTCTCAATTATTAACCTAAGAGTAAAAATTTGGTCGACACATCCTTTACCTTTTCTAAAACCGCACTGTTCTTCTCTTAAAACTTTGTCTACGGCATCTCTCAGTCTAAAAAGTATCGTATTACTAAGTAATTTGCTATCTAGAGAGACCAGACTTATGCCTCGATACTTACCACACTCACTTTTATCACCTTTTTTTTTAAAGTGGCTTAATTAATGTTTTTCTAAAATCATTTGGTACTTCCCCTTTTCACAAATCATATTCATAATCTTCAGTAGCTTATTTCTAACCTCAGAACCACCATATTTAAGAAACTCATTTACTACCCTATCAGCACCTGTAGCCTTATTATTTTTTAATCCTTTTAGTACTGTCATTAATTCTTCCTCGCAAAACAAATCTTCCTTCGCATCCAAGGTATCACAAACTTTTTCATTTTCTTCTATATCTTTTCCTGCAACTCTATTTCGGTTTAGCCAATTCTCAAAATAGTCTGCCCATCTCTCTTTAATTCTTTGCTTATTGCTAATTGTGGTCCCATTCCTATCTTTAACTACCCCTGGGATATGAGTTTCTGAAACTCCTAATAAGTCCAGTTCAAATCGTCTAAATTGATCAGTCAAAATGTTGATACGATGAACTTTATATAGTCCCCATTTATAATGAACTATTTGGATTCTTTATGTAATAATAAAAAAAAGTTTTTCCACAAAATAAGTTTTTCAAAAAAAGGTAAAGGATTCCATTAAATCAAAAATGAAAAAAAAAAAACAGAATAAAATAATCTAACAAGTATACAACTACCACAAGTCAATGAATCAATCAACCAACCTTTAATTTTTAAATAAATGAACAAACGAAACAATTAACATGAACATTTCGACTCAAAGCAATGCTTGTGCGAGTCACACACCTGATATTGGTAAACAAATTTATATCACACTATAAAATTAAAAGAGGAGAGCTGATAACAATAGAGAGGGATAAAGAACTAGAAAGGAAAGAATTGAGAAGAGTTCGAGTCAAAGAAGGAGAGTGAGGAGATAAGATACAAAAGAAAAATTAAGACATTAACTCATGCGGTATCAAATACTCTGTAAGAAAGGTGTCGTTTTTTTTGGAGTGTGCCAAATGATTTTATGGATTTAATAGATTCATTAATTGAGTTCCATACAGAAATACTTTTATAAACTGAAGAATGTTGAGACCTTGTAAGCTTTCTTCTCGGTAGCACAAAATTGTAGTGGTTGCAGTGGAGAGCTTTTCCTCGATGGATTGTGCTATAAAGTTATAAGTACCTGGAAAGACCCTGAGAAATTCTATTCGATATTGCCAAGTGTTCTAAACGCAGATTACTATTTGAGGGGTATAGCATGGGGAGGCAATATGTGGCCTTGACTGTACGGTTTTGTGATCTCTTTAATGATTTTAGATGAGATTCGAATGTATTGCCCCAGACAGAACAGCGGCAGTTCAAGTAGGGTAAGACAAAAGCATTATAAAGCATTTTCATCATGTCAGCACTTAGAAGCAGGCTAGCTCTATGTAACATTGATGTTTGCCGTGAGACTGTTGAAGACAGATGGGATATGTCATGTTTGAACGAAGGAGAGGAATCTGCAAATACGCCAAGGAACATTGTGACTGTGGTCTGAGCAATGATATTTCTATTGATTGACAGTGCGACAGTGTGAGACAATGAGGAGTTTGAAAGAGCAGAACTGAAGACTATTCTGCAGCCTTTTGTAGCATTTACCTGCATTTGGTTGTGAAAGCACCAGTCAGATATTTCGTATAGATTTTTTTTTGGGCCTTTTTTGCAGCAGACTCGGATGATTGAGCAGCAATGAAGAAATTTCAGTCATGAGTGAATAGTACTGGGTGTGCATTTGTAGTAAGACATGTTGTCAGATCATTGATATACAAAATAAACAAGAGCGGTCCAAGTACCGACCCCTGAGGTACGCCAGATTTTACCGGCAATTCTGCCGACACACTACCCTTCCACAATTACACACTGCTTACGATCAGTCAGGTACGATGAAAACCACTCGTAAGCAACACCATATATTCCAAATGAATGTAATTTTGTGAAGAGGATTGAATACCATACCGTGTCGAAAGCTTTAGTGAAATCCTAAAAAAATCCCTAGTACCTTCTCTCCAGCATCCTGGCCATTTAATATGTATTCAACTGGATCAACTAGGGTATGCAAAGCTGAGTGATAACGCCTAAACCCGTATGCATGGGGAGAAAGTAGTTGCATTCCATCGAGGAATCCATATACTCTGTTATAAACCACTCGTTCGAGGACTTTTGATATAACCGGTAGAATTGACATGGGTCGTTAATTAGAAATAAGACTCTTGTCTCCTATTTCGTCGAGGGGAAGGACTTGAGCATTTTTAAACACATTAGGATAAACTCTGGTTGCTAGTGAAAGGTTGACCAGGTGTGTAAGAGGAGCCACAAGACCTGCAGAGCCCTTCTTCAAGACATAGTTGCACAAGGTGTCTTCGGTTTTGCCATTAGGCAGCTTAATGGTAAACACTAGTAATTCCTCTTTCGTACATGGTGCTAGAAAAATACCTGATATTTTCTACTGTGGGTTTGTTCAGGAAAAGGGTCAGAAGCATGTAGAGATGTCTGATTAACGAAAAATTGATTAAAAGCATCAGTACGAGATTGGCTTGCTACTGTCTCACCACGTATATTTAGTATTTCTTTAGGTATAGCCACCTTCTTCCTTTTTCGACTTTTTTTTCATTAACAACCTCCCATACGTTTCTCAGTTTACTCTTGCATTCATTTATTCTCTCCGCATAATACCGCCTTAAGCATTACGCACTAATCCGTTTAATGCATTTCTCTACTTTTTGTATGTCTCTCTCGCTTCAGGAGTTGTAGATTTACAAGCTTTCAGGTACAGTCTATTTCTTTGCTCGGTAGACTGAGCGAGACCTTTCGTCATCCAAGGAGATTTGGGAACACTTTTGATCCGACTTGTTCGTAGAGGAAAATAACGTTGTGTTAACTGTTTAAGCCGGCTCGTGAGTGCATTTGCTGCCATATCTGCCGAAGACGCATGAGTTACAGCAGACCAATCATTCGATTTCAGGGTTTCAGTGAAGTAGTCAATGTTTTTTTTTGGGAAAACTTCGATACGTGAAAACACGATTATACGCTGACTTAGTGGACCGGCCTGCTCTTGTTGGGACCATTTTGATGACTGGGTAGTGATCGGAAACATCAGATGTTATAATATTCGAGATAAAAGATGTGTGAGGGTTAAAGGAAAGGAATATGTTGTCAATCAGTGTTGCAGTATTTCTAGCTGTGCAATACCGTGTGGGAAAGAATACAGTGGGGGAGAAGACCAGATGATACGGTTGTATCAAGAAACGAACGCGAGTTGGCGTCACCGTCAGTCGTCAGCAAGTGGATGTTAAAGTCACCAATTAGACAAGTATTTTTACCTCGACCACATTCATTAATTTCAGACATAAGCTGCTCAACTTGCGAACAGAAAATGACAGTTGGAAATGGCGGTGGCTTATAAAAAAGGCACACGAAATATATATATATACTATTATATACTATTATAAATAGTAATTATCAATAAATAAATGAAACCCAAAACAAACAGAAATTAAAATAAGTAACAGAGTCAAATTGAAAACGAGCAGAAATTAATATGAGTAGAGTTCTAGAGCCCTATATAGGGCTATACTAGCCCTATACACTGTCAATCAATAGAAATATCATTGCTCAGACCACAGTCACAATGTTCCTCGGCGTATTTGCAGATTCCTCTCCTTCGTTCAAACATGACATATCCCATCTGTCTTCAACAGTCTCACGGCAAACATCAATGTTACATAGAGCTAGCCTGCTTCTAAGTGCTGACACGATGGAAATGCTTTATAATGCTTTTGTCTTACCCTACTTGAACTGCCGCTGTTCTGTCTGGGGCAATACATTCAAATCTCATCTAAAATCATTAAAGAGATCACAAAACCGTACAGTCAAGGCCACATATTGCCTCCCCATGCTATACCCCTCAAATAGTAGTCTGCGTTTAGAACACTTGGCAATATCGAATAGAATTTCTCAGGGTCTTTCCAGGTACTTATAACTTTATAGCACAATCCATCGAGGAAAAGCTCTCCACTGCAACCACTACAATTTTGTGCTACCTAGAAGAAAGCTTACAAGGTCTCAACATTCTTCAGTTTATAAAAGTATTTCTGTATGGAACTCAATTAATGAATCTATTAAATCCATAAAATCATTTGGCACACTCCAAAAAACGACACCTTTCTTACAGAGTATTTGATACCGCATGAGTTAATGTCTTAATTTTTCTTTTGTATCTTATCTCCTCACTCTCCTTCTTTGACTCGAACTCTTCTCAATTCTTTCCTTTCTAGTTCTTTATCCCTCTCTATTGTTATCAGCTCTCCTCTTTTAATTTAATAGTGTGATATAAATTTGTTTACCAATATCAGGTGTGACTCGCACAAGCATTGCTTTGAGTCGAAATGTTCATGTTAATTGTTTCGTTTGTTCATTTATTTAAAAATTAAAGGTTGGTTGATTTATTCATTGACTTGTGGTAGTTGTATACTTGTTAGATTATTTTGTTCTGTTTTTTTTTTTTTCATTTTTGATTTAATGGAGTCCTTTACCTTTTTTTGAAAAACTTATTTTGTGGAAAAACTTTTTTTTATTAATTACATAAAGAATCCAAATAGTTCATTATAAATGGGGACTATATAAAGTTCATCGTATCAACATTTTGACTGATCAATTTAGACGATTTGAACTGGACTTATTAGGAGTTTCAGAAACTCATATCCCAGGGGTAGTTAAAGATAGTTAAAGATAGGAATGGGACCACAATTAGCAATAAGGAAAGAATTAAAGAGAGATGGGCAGACTATTATTTTGAGAATTGGGCTAAACCGAAATAGAGTTGCAGGAAAAGATATAGAAGAAAATGAAAAAGTTTGTGATACCTTGGATGCGAAGGAAGATTTGTTTTGCGAGGAAGAATTAATGACAGTACTAAAAGGATTAAAAAATAATAAGGCTACAGGTGCTGATATGGTAGTAAATGAGTTTCTTAAATATGGTGGTTCTGAGGTTAGAAATAAGCTACTGAAGATTATGAATATGATTTGTGAAAAGGGGAAGTACCAAATGATTTTAGAAAAACATTAATTAAGCCACTTTACAAAAAAGGTGATAAAAGTGAGTGTGGTAATTATCGAGGCATAAGTCTGGTCTCTCTAGATAGCAAATTACTTAGTAATACGATACTTTTTAGACTGAGAGATGCCGTAGACAAAGTTTTAAGAGAAGAACAGTGCGGTTTTAGAAAAGGTAAAGGATGTGTCGACCAAATTTTTACTCTTAGGTTAATAATTGAGAAATGCCTGAGTTGTCAAGCACCTTTGGTTTTTAGTTTTATAGATTATGAGCAAGCGTTCGATTCTGTTGATAGTAGAGCTTTAGCAAAGGTTTTATCCTTGTATGGTATACCAGACAAATACATTAAAGTGATTAGTGATATGTACGAGAATAACACTGCTGCGGTTAAGGTAGGAAATGAGGTTAGCAGCTGATTTTGTATTAAATCGGGAGTTAGGCAGGGTTGTGTTCTATCCCCCTTTATATGGATTATTTTGATGGACTTTTTATTAAGGAGCATAGGAAAGGAAATGGGAGGCCACACAATCAAATTGAGAGAAAAAAGTCTCCTGGACTTAGATTATGCTGATGATTTAAGCATCCTAGAGGAAAGTTTGAGCAAAATGAATGAACTTTAGAGGTTTTGCGAGTTCAGGGTGCTAGAATAGGTTTAAAAATTAATGTTAAGAAGACTAAGTAACTAAGGCTAGGAATAAGTGAATATGAAAAGGTGACGTTGGATAATGAAAAGATTGATCAAGTGGGCAGCTTCACTTACCTTGGTAGTATTATTAGTAAAGATGGTGGGAGCAGTGAAGTTGTTAAAAATAGAATAGCCAACATGGTATTTTTTCACAATTAAAAAAAGTTTGGAAGAATAGGATGATAAGTCTGCAAAACAAGATTAGAATATTAGAAGCTACAGTGATGACAGTAGTTAAATATGGCGCTGAAGGATGGGCGCTTCAAAAATCTGATGCAGATTTTCTATATGTTTTCCAGAGAAATTGCTTAAGGATTGTTCTGGGTACCTGGCTGACTGACCGTACTTCAAACAATAGGCTTTAAGAAAAATGTGGTTCAATACTGGCTCTCTAGGGCTATAATGAAAGAAAGGTTGAGATGGCTAGGGCACGTTGTGCTGATGAAGGATGACAAATTGCTGAAGATTATTCTTTTCGACCAACCGTCTAGGGCTAAACGGAAAACAGGTCGTCCTCGTCTGGGGCGGGAGGAAGTCATAAACAAAGATTTAAAGGAAATGGGAACTTTGTGGGAGGGTGTAAAAAGGGAGGCTATGAATAGATTGCGGATAGAGGAGGATCGTAAGTAGCTTTGTTGGCCTCAAGTGGCTTGGTGCTGCGGTGAGTTGTTAGTAATAGTAGCAGAAATATCTGAAACCTAGTAAACAAAAAACTATGGCACATAGTAACTAAAAGTTAATATAATATCATAGGCAGCGCAACAGCGCTGCCTAAGTAAAGAACGATGTTGGCACAATATATTTTTAGTTGGTTTTAGACCAGGAAGCTTCGTATCGAAGGAGTTGTCGTAGAAACTTCGAAAAGGGCTCATTCGATTGGAAATTGGAAGGGCTTGTGCCCTTTTTAACAGCCAAAAGTGATTAGAAGGCAACTAATAACCCCTCCACGCCCACCATTTCCCCAAACACATCCAATAAAATGTTAATATATATCCATCTTGTTCAACGTAGTTGAAAATTATGAAAATTAGATCTTTGAGGATAATAAACCCCTCAGAGCCCTCAGGGTAAGGGTTGTAAGTTATGCCCTGGGTGCACATAAGGTTTATATAGAAAGCGTTGTCGTAGAAACTTCAAAAAGGGCTCATATGAATGGAAACTGAAAGGACTAGTGCCCTTTTTAATAGTCGAAAAGTAATAGAAGAGCGACTAACCCCCCTCTCACACCCACAATTTACTCAAACACATCCAATTAAAATTTTGAGATAGCCATATTGTTCAATATAGTTGAAAGTTCTGGAAATTATGTCTATGAGGATGACAAACCCCCCACACCCCTTAGGGCAAGGGTTGTAAGTTATGACCTGGGGGTATATAAGGTTTTATAGAAACGGTTGTCGTAGAAACTTCAAAAAGGGCTCATTCAATTGAAAATTGAAAGGGCTAGTGTCCTTTTTAATAGTAGAAAGTGATTGGAGGGCAACTAACCCCCCTCTCACGCCCACCATTTCCACAAACACATCCAATCAAAATTTTGACATAGCCATTTTGTTCAACGTAGTTGAAAGTTCTGGAAATTAGGACTTTGAGGATGTAACCCCCTCAGAGCCCTCAGGGCAAGGGTTGCAAGTTATGTCCAAGGGGCATATAAGGTTTCGATAGAAAGTGTTGTCTTACAAACGTCAAAAATGGCTCATTTGATTTGAAATCGAAAGGTCTAGTATCCTTTTTAATAGTTAAAAGGGATTGGAGAGCAACTAGCACCCCCCTCTCACGTCCACCGTTTCCCCAAACACATCCAATCAAAATTTTGAGATAGCCATTTTTTTCAACGTTGTTGAAAGTTCTGGAAATTAGGTCTTTAAAGATGATAACTCTCTTAGAGTCCTCAGGGCAAGGCTTTAAGTTATGCCCTGGGGGTATGCAAGGTTTGTATAGAAATAGTTGTCGTAGAAACTTCGAAAAGGGCTCATTCGATTGAAAATTGGAAGGGCTTGTGCCCTTTTTAATAGCCGAAAGTGATTAGAAGGCAACTAATAACCCCTCCACGCCCACCATTTCTCCAAACACATCCAATAAAATTTTTGAGGAGGACACTCCCCAATAGCCCTCAGGGTAAGGGTTTAAGTTATGCCCTTGGGGCATATAAGAACGATGTTGGCACACTGTATTATTGATTGTTTTTTTCCTTTAGACCAGGGCACTTTCTATCGAGAAGTTGTCGTAGAAACTCACCAAAAAGGCTCATTCAATTGGAAATTGGAGTGGCTTGTGCCCTTTTTAATAGCCGAAAGTGATCGGAAGGCAACTAACACCCCCACATTTTCCCCAAACACATCCATCAAAATTTTGAGATAACCATTTTGTTCAACGTAGTTGAAAGTTCCGGATATTAGGTCTTTGAGGATGACAACGCTCCTCTCCCCCACATTCTTCAGGGCAAGGGTTGTAAGTTATGCCCTGGGGACATATAAGGTTTTTACAGCAAGCGTTGTCGTAGAAAACTTAAAAAAAAGGGCTCATTCGATTGGAAATTGAAATTGCTAGTGCCCTTTTTAATAGACGAAAGTGATTGGAAGGCAACTAACACCCCTTCCACGCCCACCATTTCCCCAAACACATCCAATCACATTTTTGAGATAACCATTTTGTTCAACGTAGTTGAAAGTTCTGGAAATAATACCTTTGAGCAGGACACTCTCCCCACAGTCTTCAGGGCAAGGGTTATAAGTTATGCCCTGGGACATACAAGGTTTTCATTGAAAGCTTTGTCGTAGAAACTTGAAAAAAGGCTCATTCGATTGGAATTTCAAAGTGCTAGTGTCATTTTTAATAGTCGAAAGTAATTGGAGGGCAACTAACCCCGCTGTCATGCCCACCATTTATCCCAACACATCCAACCCAAATTTTGAGATTGCCATTTTGTTCAGCTTAGTTGTAAGTTCTGGAAATTAGGTCTTTAAGGATGACAACCCTCCCCCTCAGAGACCTCAGGGTAGGGTTACAAGTTATGCCCTGGAGGCATATAAGGTTCTTATAGAAAGCGTTAACGTAGAAACTTCAAGAATTGCTTAATCAATTGGAAATTGAAATGGCTAGTGCCCTTTTTAATAGTCGAAAGTAATTGGAGGGCAACTAAACCCCCTCTCACGCCCACCATTTCCATAAACACGTCCAATGAAAATTTTGAGATAGCCATTTTTTTTAGCGTAGTCGAACGTTCTGGAAATTAGGTCTTTGAGTATGATAACCAACTCAGAGTTCTCAGGGCAGGGCTGCAAGTTATGCTGTTGGGGCATATAAGGTTTGTATAGAAATGACTGTCGTAGAAACTTCAAAAAGGGCTCATTTGATTGGAAATTGAAAGGGCTAGTGTCCTTTTTAATAGTCGAAAGTGATTGGAGAGCAGCTAACACCCACTCTCACATTCACCGTTTCCCCAAACACATCCAATCAAAGTTTTGAGATAACCATTTTGTTCAACGTAGTTAAAAGTGCTAGAAATTAGGTCTTTGAGAATTACAACCCCTCACAACCCTCAGGGCAAGGGTTGCAAGTTATTCCCTGGCGGCATATAAGGTTTTTTTTAGAGAAAGTGTTGTCGTAGAAACTTCAAAAAAGGGCTCATTCGATTGGAAATTGAAAGGGCTAGTGTCCTTTTTGATAGTCAAAAGTGATTGGAGGGCAACTAACCCCCCTGTCATACCCACCATTTCCCAAACACATCCAATCACAATTTTGAGACAGCCATTTTGTTCAAGGTAGTTGAAAGTTCTGAAAATTATGTCTTTGATGATGACAAACCCCCCACACCCCTAAGGGCAAGGGTTGTAAGCTGTGCCCTGGGGGGATGTGAGGTTTTTATAGATAGCATTATCGTAGAAACCTCAAAAAGGCTCATTCGATTGGAAATTGAAAGGGCTATTCCCCTAATTAAAATTTGAAAGCGATTGGATGGCAACTAACTCTCCTCTCACACCCACCATTTCCGGAAACACATCCAATAAAAAATTTGAGATAGCAATTTTGTTCAACGTAGTTGAAAGTTCTGGAAATTAGGTATTTGAGGATGACACCCCCCCCCCCTAGTCCTCAGGGTCAAGGTTTTAAGTTTACTCAAAACGAGTAGAAATTAATATGAGTAGGTTTCTAACCCCTATGCTTTCTAAAGGCCAGAATATAATTTGTACTTTACTGAAAAAAATTCTTTTAAATGTTTTCATTTTTATAACTTTAAGAAATTCAAAAATTAATTAAGGTTCCAAGCTTCCAAGAAATAAATATCCGCATATGTGTTTTAAACTGACAATGCAAATTTTTGTTCAGTAAACTACAAATTATATCCAGTTTTCATAAGGTACACTTGTTCAAGATAGTCCCTGATATAATCGTAAAATTCACAGTATCGAAGAGTAAAAGTCAGATTGCTGTCCGTGTAAAATTTATACCCTATTCTATCCAAAATGTCAGAAGAGCGGCTTCCTGGTTGATATTTCCCTGAAATATTGATTAATTCACGATTTTTCATTAACTCATTATTAATGTTTTTTTAGTAATTGTCCGAAGTTTAAGAGATTTTAAAAAAATCTAAGTTCCAAAAAGTATAAGGTGATGCCTTGCTATTTATTGGGTTTTCCTTATATTCCTTAGTGATATTGTCTGCTAATGCTGTTTTAATTTTATTTACGATTTTCTAGTATATTACGATATTATTTTTACATAGATTACAGTTTCGGCCCATAGATAGGATGTGGTAGCAAGTAGTAGCAGCAAGAAGTTGACCCTCATCGTCAACTATTAGTTTCAGGCTTGCATTCTCTTTGAGCATTATCATCTCTGGAGATCTCACTCTCATAAATCCAATTTTTTGATGATGGAAATTCTTGGGTACTCCAAAGGAATTTAACTCCTCACTATCATGACAATACAGGCATACATTTCCAATAAGATCCCCATTAATGCTTGTTTCATAATTTAAATACTTCTCTTTGTCAGCACTTAATGTTACGATAACTTTATAGTGAATACACACTTTCTTGATATTTTTCTAAAAGAAAAAAAATCATGGTTAGCTTACTAATATCATTTTCATGAGGCTATAAGAAAAAGCACTTAAATAAATTTGGACTTTCACAGAAAAAATGAAACGTTCATTGGCCTAGAATAAAAAAAAATCTGAAATTTAAGTATAAATTTCTAAATTCAATCAAAAATATCTAAGTTCAAAAAAATGTTTCTCGGCCTTTAAAGAGAAAAATTTTAATTCAAACTTATGTTCATATAACTAAGACAAAAAAACGTCATTACAAACATTATTTTTCTAATAGAAAAAATCACGACTGACATATTTATATCATCCTTATTTTGTACTTATAAAATATCATAGGTGGTTTTGTTTTCTATTAGTATATTTAATGTGATTTTAAGACATAAAAAAACTTGAAAAAATTTCTCTAAAAAAATAACTCAGCAAAGAAAAAAATAAACGTCACTACAAATAATATTTTTGTAATAAAAAAAATCACGACCGACATATTTACATCATCCTCATTTTGTACTTTTAAAATATCACAGATGATTTTTTTGGCTGTCAGTATATGTCATGCGATTTTAGGACATCGAAAAAAGTTGAAAAAATCTAAGTAAAAAAAGTCACCCCCAACCCTCACTTATATGTCAAAATATCTGGTTGACATAACACTATAGGCCCGCTCAAAGTACTTTCATTGTTACAAAAGGAATGCAATTCTGAGAACTCCTTACCAAAGTGGAAGCATGATAAGACCAGATGTACAATGCTCTTGTTGTATCAATTGAATGATTTGACCAAATAATATTTTTTCTGGAAAAATGTTAAGGTTCTTGTTAAAAGCAGAGAGAGGATATGAGGGATTAGTAACTCCGTTAGCAAAGTGATATATGACTCTTGTTGTATCACCGGGATAGGGCTCTTGTTAAAGTAATGCCCTATCGGCCCCATTAAAAGCAGATATAGGATATGAGGGATTGGTAAGTCCGTTAGCACATTGAGATGTGGCTCTTGTTGTATCACCAGGATAAGGTTCCTGCTAAAGTGCTGCCCTATGGGCCGCTTCGAAGTAATGTCTTATGGGCCCCGCCGGACTGCATACACCTATACTAATGTCACAGTCGCAATAGCAGTAGTAGAAGCAGTTTAAACTAATGGTAGCAATAGTTCAAAGTTGTCGCAGTTACATTTCCGATTAGCCAGACTCGCAGTCACAAGTCGTTGTAGTCATAAGCGGCTGCAGTAACTGTGTCGCTTAGTTTAGTCACAATTAGCTGCTGTATCAGTCGTCAGTAGTCGCAGAAAGATTTCTATTTGTGATTTCTAATATATTTGAAAATCCAGCGCTTAAGTGTATTGTAGATATAAGATTTCTAGAAAAAAAGATTTTTTTCGGTCAGCATCAGTTTAAGTTTCGTGCAAAGCAATTCAACGAAAAATACGAGGACTGGACTTGTCCAGCGTATTCGTTGTTTTGTGAGTTCTGGTCTCATTCCTACGGCCATTTCCCTTGATGTAAAGAAAGTTTTGACAGTACGCGGGGAAGCATTGTCATGGTTCTTTTCATGCCTTGTCGCCAGATTTATCACTGCTGAAACTGCAGACGAATAAGTTTGTGTTATCTACAGAGTGCACCAAGATTTAATTCTTGGACCATCCTTCTCCATTGTCAACAACCTCTACTCGGCTCATAGCACCCCAATGGCTAATACCGCACCCCAACGGCCACTGATATTTAAGTTTGCTGGGGATATTTCTAAATGAAAATATATCATTTGAACGGCGTATTCGATTAATAGACGTCAGAGTTTCGCGTCGACTCGAAATCATTCCGAATAATCTTAGTAGATCTTATGAAGATGAATGATATTTATATTTTATTTGTATCTTTGCTTGCCTATCAATAGCTATACAGAGGGCTCCAATCGTGCTTTTCATCTACTTCATCTAACTACTTCATCTAAAGATGGAAGTAAATATGTACGCAGTTTGTAACCAGGATGATGTAATGTTCCAACTGCCTCCTCCCAGTGCGTTCACTTTTGGTCTTGCCACAATTATGGGGCATTCTTAAAACTCAAGTCTTGCTTAGAGACAGTAGTCCCGTACGCCTGAATTCTTTCAGAAATACGTTTTTTGCCAAAAGTAAATCATAGTTAAGCTTGAGTTATACGCTGCCATAAGATTTAAATTATTTATTGGTCGTTGCTTATTTTACGTTAGTTCCTCAATGACGTAGAGAAAATCTTGGTAGGGCTTTGGTTGTCGAGTGATGAAGAGATTGTCATATTCATGGGAACAATCTATGAATAAGTTGTTAGTAGTTGTTTCTCCAATAACAGTCTATTGAGCCCTATAAAATATTCTCCTTGTGTTCGTTTATTTATTAAAGTAAAGAGAACTTGAACTTAAATACGAAGTTGGCACTGAAAATTGGCTTTTAGTTAGTTTTTAAAATTTAACGGTCGAAATTTCAACTTTTGGCAATATTACCATATAAGTCCTTTGATAGCTTCAGAATTACTTTAACATGCTAAATATTCTCGTGTTCTGCAAGAGAATATTTTATATCAGTTTGCCATTTCCAAAGTGTCAGCAACCTTAGTTATGCATAGTAATATGAACAAAAGGTATTTCACCTGTGGGGTAAATAATGCCAATTTTTTCACTATCTGGCATCATGTAGTACGCAAACACTACCGGGTTAGTATACTACAAGGAACACTGGAACGGTTGTCGTCCATCAAAACTGGACATCGCTCATTTTTTCATTTTAATTTTATACTTCTATCAAACAATAACAGAACCACAGACAACTGTCTCTTTGTCTGTACTACAATAATTTAAAATTAATAGCTCAAAATTTTAAACTGATACTTAGTATCAGCACAAAAAAAGAAACAACATTAAAAATAAGTATTGGGTTTCTTTACTTTCGTACGTTTTGTAGTAAGACAGTTTGACATACAGATCTCAAAAACTTTTATCGTGCAAACTATTGCACAAAAATACCTTCGCGTAGCTTTTGCATTATATGTACAAATTTCAAAAATAAATTATAATTTTAACTTAAACCAGTACCACGATCAGAACTATGAACCAAGGCCTTGTCTGGTACATATTCTACGGTGAATATCCGAAATCTGGCTAATGTCGACATTCAACAGTGAATGTTCGAAATTTCTTTTTCTCTGCTTCGATTCAATTAGCTTTGCGGGTAAAAGTTAAAGTTAGGTTAGGTCTCTCCATGGAGCAATTTTTCCATTGGGGAAGGCAATTTTGCCATGAAGGGGGCGCCGGATTTCCCAGCATTATTTAAAAAACGATCAGAAATTAAATAGAAAAAATAAGTTTTTCTACTGAAAGTAAGGAGCAACAGTAAAACTTATAACTAACAAAAATTAATACGTATATGAGGGGGTTCGCACCCTCTTCAATACCTCACTCTTTACGCTAAAGTTATTATAGTACTTTGAGAATTATTCTAATTAAACGGCCTTTGACACTGCCTGACACTCTAGGTAGTTGAGGCCTTCGCTATTAGGCTTTAAACGCTTGTTTGTCTGTCATTCCTAACAAATTAACGGTCCTATGTCAATTCTCAATACATGTAAGACCATAGGTTTGCCTCTCATTATAGACCATCTAGCGATCCTATGTCAGCTTTAAACTCTTGGTCAACATGCCTCAGACTCTAGGCAGGCGTGCCTTTCCAAAAGCTAACACACAAATATTTGTTCAACAAGAGAGTCTTACTTACTCCCGCCTTTTAACCCTGCCATTTAACCAAACACTTCGAAAAAACTATAGGTTTCACCGTTCGCCTGCAAGTCCAGGAGACTTGTTGGTCATCTTTTAATCCTATGACACGGAAATCCACCTTTAGACTACAAGCGGCCAAGAATATTAGGCCTCAGTTTCACTCGTTCTCCACCTGTGAGTCCAAGCAAACTCAGTCCCAGGTTTTGCCTTCAAGTCAAGTGGACATTGTTCGTCACATGTCAACCCAAAATCAATCCAATCTTTTATCCTTATTTCTTTGACTATCTTACCTTACTTCTCCCCTAGGAGTGATGAATCACTCGGACTATCTATCTTGGCTTTTTCTACAAATAGCCATGTCTTGATGCTTGCAAAATACTTGATTTTAATTCAAGCCTCATATAGTAAGGTTTACTGGAATGGAAATAGCCTTTTCACATGAAGATTAAAAAGATAACATTTGAAAAGGTAGAACTTGCCTGTTGTCATACATGTACTAACATTTGCATTAGTGCAACATCACACCAGTCATCTCAACATTCCGACATCTGAGTGAAAAATGTTTAAAACCCCAACAGAAAACCCATACAGCCTTAACTATCTAAACTCCACTAAGCTCAACTCAACTGGGGATGCATGTGATTTTGTATTTCCCTCTTTGGTGTGTTTTGTTGCTTTCCATCTGCATTCCCTGCCACTGAGCCTTGTGGGGGGGGGGGGTATAGAATAATTATCTTACCTTGAAGCCATTTTTACCCCCTAAATTCCCTTATCTTGAAATGGTGAAAACAAATGAAGTTTTTTCTTACCAATAACTGTCTATTAGCTGTATTACTGCTTAGAAAAAAGTTGGGAAAAGTTGTACGCAAGAGGATCACCCTATCCCCCGAGCATTTTAATATCTTACAATTGGAAGGATCTATTGGGATGCTTCCAATCAATCTTGATTGTTGAGCGACGAAGAGATTGCTGTATTTATGGGAACAGTCCGTGAGTTGATTTCTGAATCTTTATTTAATTGATTTTTAGGTTATTTTAGTGCAATATGTTTGGTCTTACTATTAATTAGTTATTACAAGTTATTCCCATTATAAAGAGACTTTGAGACCTTTGGAAAGTTGCCTTAAGTAAGTAAGTAAGTTTATTTGTAATCCGCAATATAAAATAAATGCGTAATAAAAAAATAAAAAATAAAATAATATTATCCACAAGGAAATAATAAGGAAAACACAACATAAATAACTTAACAATATCCATAGAATCACTAATCTGGAAAAAAAAAAATAAGTGATGGGTCACTGGCACATATCTTCTTTGGAGTATTGGTCCTCAGATCCCTAGCGATGTTGTCAAGCAGCACTAGAGGGTCGATAAGTCCAAATGAGAAATAATCTTATAATTGTTTATTTAGCAAAATAAATGGAACTTGAATTTAAGCTTGAATTTGGAACTCAGCAGGTTTAAAAATTTACTTGTAGGAATGTCAGCTTTTAGAAATATAGTCATTTAAGATTTTCAGTAGCTATAGAATGACTTTAACATGGTAAAATAGCGACGAAGACCACACTGCCTTTCCATAACAAACAAAAAAGCACGAAGAACAATAGGGAAATCTTTTTGCAAGACAGTGGAGATAATTTGAATGAATATTTCGACCCTATGTTCAAGGGCCGTCCTCAGCAAGACAAAAATATATATAACTAAAAAGACTCACAACAACATGCAACCAATAAAATCAATTCTTTTTTTCAAAGCAGTCCTAGCATCCTTACTTCAGCGAAGTTCAACCAGGACTCTGGTTGAACTTAGAATCCTGGTTGAACTTCGCTGAAGTAAGGATGCTAAGACTGTTTTGAAAAAAAAAAAAAAAATCATTTTTGGTTTTTATTGGTCGCATGTTGTTGTGAGTCTTTTTTTATTTACATATTTTTGTCTTTTGCTGAGGATGGCCCTTGGATATAGGGCCGAAATATTCATTCAAATTATCTCCACTGTCTTGCAAAAAGATTTCCCTATTGTTCTTCGTGTTTTGTTGTTTGTTAACATGGTAAATTTCCCCATTTTCTACAAGGGAATGTTTTATAGCTGTGCGCCGCTTCAATAGTGTAAGCAATCTAAGTTAAGCTTGGTAAAATGGTCCATAAATGATTTTCATCTGTAGGATCAACAAGGCAGCAATGCTGGTAAAAAAAACAATTAAAATAATATTTTTTTGCAAAATTTATCTAGCCCTAATTATATTCTCCATTGAATTGTTTCATGGTAGAAATTTTATGAATAAGTTTGATCGCACCGAAACTAAATCTCAGTATAAAAATAAAATTATGAAAGGACCTTTAGAACTTCTTTTTATTGGCGTAATTTATGGTATTTTTGATGTTGACACTGGTGTCTGGTGTCTTGGTAGTTTACCTTAGATTTAATCTTTTTTTAGATTAAATCTAAGGTAATTAGATTTAATCTAATTACCTTTGGGAAAGTTGATAATCTAATCCTTGATTTGGGAAAGTTGGAGACAATTTTCCCAAATCAAGTAAAAATGACAGTAAAAACGAAAAATAAGCCAGTTGGTACCATAAAGGTACTATTTAGTACTACAAAAATGCTATAAAGGTACTTTATAGTACTATAAAGGTAAATATGTGCTAAAAAATCTAATCTGTTTCTGTTGATGCTTAAATTATGCAGGTTTATATGGAAGAAACTAAATTTCAGCTGGGGGGGGCAAAATGGCGTTCGTACTTTTACGTACTTTTACGTAGCAAAACCTCATATCTTCTTCTTTTGACAGACAGATCAATAAATATTGTTACCTACAATAATTTGCTTGTGCTATCTAGCATCGTTTAGTAGCAACGGTTGTCCGCCATGCTTTGGTGTAGTTCTTTTTTCTTTTCTTTTTTCATTTGAATTTAGTAAGCTTATGTAACAAAAGCAAAACAGTTTTGACAACTATTTTTTGGTTTGTATTATCATATCTAAAAATGATTAATGAAAATCTAAAAAGAAACTAGTAAAAGTACGAACAAAATTTATTTTTACACCCTAAACTCTCAAAGCCCAAAAAAACCTTAACAATTTTAGAAACATTTTAATTAGACCTCTGCAAGAGAGATTATAAGAGTGAGTATGATTATTATAAAGGCATTATATTGGTTTTTGTAGGATGCAAGTTACTTAGTAAGATAATACTTCTTAGACTTCGAAGTTCTGTAAACAAGATTTTAAGAGAAGAATAGGTTGGTTTCAAGAATTTCAGAGGATGTATCGACTAACTAGGTGATCAGACCCCATTAGTCTTCAGTTTTGTTTAAAGGTTCATTTATAGCATAGAAAAAAAATGAATGAGTTATATTTTAGTCACTGTATAGCGTTAGTCTAGTGTCATACAATAACATTATTTCTTTACGAAAAAAGTGTCCAAACTCTGAACCACTTGAACACTTGGAAGCTAGGCCAATGGACAAGTTTTAGCGCTACCTAAGAAAATATTTTATAGTTAACGCAGTTGGCATATCACAGCCTATTTATATAGAAATTAAAATTAAATTATTTTCTTCAAAGTAATTTTTTTTTTCATCTATAAATTTTAAAATCAGAAATTTTTCTCGGTAAGTTTATTAGGAATATGCTTTTGGAGTTCTCTGAATTTTAGGATTATAAAGTTTTGATTTCTAGCTGCCAAATTGCAAGCATGAAGAAAAGAGTGACAGGTTGGGCTAGGGTAAAAGACCAGTATCCAATTGAACAAAATTATGTAAAACTTAAGACCTCATATCTTGTTATCAATTTAGAGTTGAAAAGGTTTGTATAGGCCAATGAATAGCTAAAAATCCAAGCTATGCAGCAACATTAAAATTATTTAAGATCATTCACTGAAAATGATTAGTCTATTGACTTACCTAGAAAGACCTCTTTTTGGAAATATCAATTACCCTATTTTGATGTAAATATCTTTTTAGTGTTTCAGTATTATTCACATATTAATAGAAAGCTGATTGTCTTCTGATTCTAAAAATCTAACTTTTGTTTCTTGATTTTTATTCTATAAAACACAAATATTAAATATATATTTTTTTCATTTCACTTGCTTGTCAAAACAGAGACCACACATTGGATTTATGATGACGAATTACTCCCACTGGGCTGGCTCTAGTGAGAGATGGTTGGGTCTACACTTGCATTGTGTCATACTGTAGTAAAAAAGAGGCAGTTCAAAAACCCATTGCTATTTTTCCAAAATGCCAAAGAAAAGTGGTCTTTCCCAAAAAGAGGTCTTTTACCCTACCAACCAATTAATTTAAGGTAGGCCACCTGCCTTCAAGAAATCTTTTGGTAAGTTTCCTGTGGTTGATCACGGTAAAAGGTTAAATTTCCAGGGGACATAATGATTTAGTTAAGATGAAAGTGAAAACATCCTTTGATGCCTTTTGTTATGCTTTCATAATTCAATAGCCTAATTGCTTCTGGGGCTAATTGCATTTTGAGCCCTTAAAGGGGCCTCTAAGGTAGGTAAAGTTCTACCAAATCATATTATTGACTTACGCATAAAGTGAATATACCACTCAATGCCTTTTTATGCTGATTACAAATATAATAGCCTAATCATTTCTATCAGAAATGAATTTCAGCCCCCCCCCCCCCCCTATATATGCCAATTCAGGGTATATATTTCTACATTAGTGGGGTGGTGGGGGTAAAGTTTAAACTTACCTCCCATTTACATCAGAAACTAAATTCAGCATAAAAAAAGGCATCAAATGGTGTATTCACTTTATTCCTAACTCAATAATATGATTTGGTAGAACTTTACCCAAAGGTGTTCTATATGAATTATAAAAGAGCATAAAAAAGCATCAAATGATGTTCATCTTAGCTAAATTATGGCCCACTGCAAATTTGCCATGAACTTTACCCCACTCCCCTACTAATGTGCAAATATATACCCTGAATTGGAATATACCCTGAATCATCAATGGCAAAGTTTTGAATCACACCATTTGGTACTATTTTTGTTGATGGCATTTGAAAAGCTTGAATAGGAAAACAGTTTATATTTGAGTTGCCTAATAAATAAGGTTTGAAATATTATAAATAAGTATTTTTGGAATATGTTACTCTTGAACAACTTAGGCTATCTATAAACTAGTGATATGTTTTAAACCACTTTTCAATAACTTAACTAGTGTTGATAACATCTTTGTGTGGTTAAAAAATGCAATACCTTTGGGGCTCCTTTAAGGGCTCAAGATGCAACTAGCACAAGAAGCAATTAGCCTATTGAATTATAAAAGAGCATAGAAAAGGCATCAAATGATGTTTTCACTTTCATCCTAGCTAACTTATAGCCTAATGCCACCTGGAAATTTACTGGTCAAATTCTACTATAGCTACTTTTGGCAGTAAATATTTGGCAGTTCATATTATTGACTTAGGAATAAAGTAAACATACCACTTGATGCATTTTTTTATGCTCTCTACAAATATAATAATTGCTTTTATTAGAAATTCAAATTTACACTCCTGCCTAATGAGCAAATTTATAGCCTACCTTGAATTGTAACCACACAACAAAGTTATCAACACTAGTTAAGTTATTGAAAAGTGGTTAAAAACATAACTAGTTTATAAATAAGTTGTTCAAGAGTAACATATTCCAAAAATACTAATTTATAACAATTCAAACCTCATTTATTAGGTAACTCAAATATAAAATGTTTTTCTACCATTTCAAGTTTTTCAAAGGCTGTTAACAAAAATAGTGCTGAATTTTGCAATTTGAAACTTTGTTGTCAACAATTCATGGCACATTCCAATTCAGGGTATATATTTGCACATTAGGGGGTTGGGGTGGGTAAATTTGAATTTCCAATAGAAGCAATTATTATATTTGCCAAGAGCATAAAAAAAAGGCATTGAGTGGCATGTTCACTTTATTTGTAAGTCAATAATATGAACTGCCAAAAATTTACCCTTTTGGCTATCTTGGAAAGGGGTTAGGTTAGGAAAATGAAACTGTAAGGGATGGGTCTACAGGCTAAAGTATGTCTTGGGAAGGTATTTTGAAGTACCTACCTCCACTCCTTCTCCCTCTAGGTGGTCCTGACTTTTAAAAATCTGTGTGTTATAATAGTGAAACTTTGCAAAATAGAACTTATGCTTAGGCTAAATGAAGTACAGCAAAATTGTTTTCAGCTTCACAACTTTGTTCAATCCCAATTGATAAGGTTTTAATGATATGTAAATACATTTCCTAAATATTGAAAAAAAATATTGATATGGTTTAAAATTCTACTCAAAAAAACAGGAACTGGATTTTCAGAACTAAAGCCAGAGAGAAAGACGCTGATAACTATAAATTAAGGTAAAATATTATTTTGTCAAAATTTCAATAGGCTTGGTATAGACCTGTCATGTAGGCAAATTTCAGGACCCTCTAGAGAGAGAAGGAGTGGAGGTAGGTACTACAGAATACCTTCCTGGGATGTACTTTAGTATGTAGACCCATCCTTGAAAGTTTCATTTTCCCAACCTAATCCCTTTCCATGATAGCCAAAAGTAGCTAAAGTAGAATTTTACCTTGATCACTTTTAATTTCAAAATATTTCCCTCTAGAGAGAGGAGTGAAGGTAGGTACTTCAAAATACCTTGCCAGGACATATTTTAGTCTGTAGACTTATCCCTGAAAGTTTTGTTTTCCTAACCTAACCCCTTTCCAGGATAGCAAAAAGTAGCTAAACTAGAATTTTACCTCCAGTTTTTCTATCATGTTTCTAAATATTTGTGTCTATTCTCTAGGTCTTGAAAAGCATTTATAAACAAACAACCTTAACCATGTTTATCACTATTTGTCTATTTATATGTTTTTTTGAAAAATAATTAGATGGCACTGATGGTGTTTAATTAAATATATAGAATATTTGAAAATAGAAAAATGCAGTCAAATCCATGCTTATTTTTCAGAAATTTGTTTAAAAAAATTGTACAAGAGTGAAAGAAGTAAAGATAAAGGTTCTCCCCCTACAAAATGTGTTTGCTGCTTAGAATTGTTTTGCATATTATAAAAATTGTTTTCTTAACATGTTTCATAATGTATGGCTGGTCTCCTAGGCTTATTCCTACTTTGCTAATAAAATTAATTCAAAACGAGCAGAAATTAACATAAGTTTGGGTGCAAAACCCCTGTGCCTTCCCAAGGCCAGAACAAAATTTGCACTTTACTGAAAAAATATAAATGTTTTTACTTTTATAACTTTAATAAATAAAATAATATAAACATTTTGATTACTAAATATCAGTATATGTATATTAAACTGACAATGCACATTCATTTGTATTTTTCCAGTAAAGTGCAAATTTTGTTCTGGCCTTGGGAAGGCATAAGGGTTTTGCACCCAACTTGTGTTAATTTCTGCTTGTTTTGAGTTTGACTTGGTTCATTATTGTAATTTCTGTTTGTTTTGGGTTTCATTTATTTATCATTTTTTTTTTTTTTTTTTTTTTTTTTTTTTTTATGCTGATTTGTGGTAGTTTCACGCTTGGTAGATTATTTGATTTTAGTTTTGCTCATTTTTTGTTTAATGGAGTTCTTTACTTTTCTTTGAAAAACTTATTTTGTGGAAAAAGTGTTTTTAATTAATTTAATTTCTTTATATTTTGTAAAAGTGGTCTGAATTTGAAGTTTTTTTCACTGATAATATTGGCTATTAGCCATCAAGCAGTGCGATTTTAAATAAATAGGACATCTGATATTTAGAGGCATTTATGCTACAATTCAGGTGGGGAAAGAAAAGTAAGCATAGGGGGGGGGGTGAAGAGTTGTGAGCAAGAGCCATGGTACCCACTGGGCTTGCCCCTTAAATTGCAGGGACAAGGTAGACAGCCTTCAATGCTTCATTTACTTTTCTTGCAAGGTAACCACCAGAAAAATATTGAATGTATAGTTCAACCCTTAAGTATCTGCCTAGAATTTGATATTATTAATTATCAAAGAAACTTGTGAATGTATTTTGGACTTAATCCAGATTAATGAAATGAAAACTGTGCTGGTATCGAATCCAGTTTTAAACTTTGTATCTAGATGCATGACAAAGGGTATTAAGACTGATATGTTTGTTAACAAAGGAATAAGAGTTTTTTGATCATGCCAGTATTATGGAAGCCAAAAAACTGCTGTGGACTTACTATAAGGTTGAACTCAGATATGAAGAACGATTAGGCAAACACAAAAAAGACTGTGATAACTTGACGGATATCACAAAAGCCATATGGCGCTGTGCTAAGGATGGTAAAGAGCTTCTGACTTTTGTTACTCTCGAACCAGAGTCTGTTCCCACATGTGGTGACGAAATTGCAGTCTGTATTACTACCAAAGTGAATGAAATGACAATAAAAATGGACAGTGAGCTGCAACAGTTTTCCCACAAGTTAGGTACTCTGAACAATGGTTTGAATCTGAAATGACTCAAATCATTACTCAAACTGAATCTGAAAGGACTCAAATCATTATTGGTCCCTTCCTGATCAGTTAAATGTTGTGGATAAGGACAAAGCTTACACATTTATCAGTGTTGCCAACACCATCTCAAATCTTGACCATGTGTTAACAAACTTCCCAGTGAGTGATAAAGTAAAAGTCGCAGCTGATGGTTCATACTCCGACCATTTGCCTTTCTCATTGTCAATAACACTGGACTGTCCAAAGTTGTTGGGTCCATGCAAATCCCAATGGAGAGTTTACAGTGACTGGAAGCAAGTGTTGAATGATCTCTTTGCAGCTACTTCTGGGGATATACTAAGTAAAATAAAAGTTCCCTTCCATCTGCTGCAGAGAAATGCAAACTCGTATTGCAGTGAAAGTGAAATACGTCTGCAGATAAACATGTACTGTGCAGAAATATCGCATGCTCTGAGTATTGCGGAGAGTGTAGCAGTTCCTGTGAAATGTATCCATAATAGATTGTAAGTGAAAGGGTGGTCTAGAAATCCGGAGCTAGCAGTGGCTTGTGCATTGGTGAAGCTATGGCTGAAAGTTTGGCATGATAGAGGGAAACCACAAAGTGGAATAGTGAACAAGATTCGAATCCATACTGAATGAAAGTTCAGCAAAGCATTAGATGCCCACTGTGTAACCCTCAAAGAAAATTTTGTGCAAAAGCTCAGTAAGAATCCAAACCTTATTTGGTTGCTTTGGTCTAAGCCTGAAGAAGCTAAGCCTATGTCTAATATTTCTGCTAATCAGTGGAGTGCTTACCTTGAGTCCGAGTTCAAAGCGCCTGATCCAGTTCTGCAGTCTAAATACAAGAATGAGCTGGCTTCTACGCTTACCGACACCTTCAATGATTTCTCAGTGTCACCAGTCTTAATTTGCCAGGCTGTTAAAAAGCTGAAAAAGGTATACTCAAAAGGCTGCAATAGTATTTGTGCTCTATATATTTTTTTAGGAGGTTATGTTCTTTACCCTCACATTGCCCTTCTGTTTCAGATGATTTTGACACAAGGGATAGTCCCAAGTTGCTTTAGTCTGGGTATGGTTATCCCGATATTAAAGAAGGGGTAGCCAGTCAAACGGCCTTCTTTGTATTGGCCAGTAACAATATCTTCAGTATTTTGTAAACTATTCGAAATTGTTTTGTTTGATGAGATTTATGATAAGTGTGAGATGCCTCCACACCAGTTTGGTTTTGAAAAGGCCGCAGGTGCACCCATGTACTTCATCTTCTTGCTAACATATTACGTGATGCTCATCTCTCGCGAGAAACTTTGATCTTAGGTCGGTATGATGTCAGGAGAGCTTTTGACTCTGGGATTCATGCCCAGGTTTAGGTTGAGCTGTGTAAGCGAGGCGTGCATTCTTCTATTGTAAGGTCACTACATGATATGTATAGGAACCTCAAGCTTTGTGTTTGTCTGCAAGATGGTGAGCTTAGTGGGGAGATATCCATGCATAAGGGAATTAAGCAAGGGGCTATAACGTCTCCTACTTTGTATAATAACAGTGTTAATGATGCACAAACAGGTTATCTCTCCAAGTTATATTTGCAAGCATATTGACTTGTCACTTCTGGGTTTTGCAGATGATCTTTAAATCTGTCTTGGTTGCTTTCTTCATTAGAAAATAGTTTATCGCGTCTTGAAAAGGTTTTGCTGATATTGGTTTGCAGTTTAATGTAGAAAAGTCTGCTGTTTTGTTTTTTAATTGCCCTGAAGATACTGCTCAGTCAGGCTTGGTGGAATTACCGTAATACCGTCTAGTCACATTATGTACCTTGGCCTGCCGATTGGTCGTAATCTTCGAGACCCATTCTTTGCTTATTGAACACCTTTCTAAAAAAGTGCGCATTTAGCCGTCGCAATTCAAGCCGTAAATATTTGGCTCGTCTTTATAATGCAGTAGCTTTGCCTCATGTCTTGTACCTGTCTCCTTTTTGGATAGCTCCTGAGTTCACGAAACAAGAAAGACATAAGGTTGGTATTTTTCAAGTATGCCCAATAGCTTCTTCAAGTGCCGCCTTTTGTTAAAAACCGCCATATTGTTGCGAAATATGGAATTGTTGAGCCTCTGAGTGCCGTGGAGGAGGTAATTCAGAATTACGTGAAACAAACTAGAGCTTCTGGATCACAGGTGGGCCCACCTTCTCAAATAGTTATGTTATTATGTAGTTCTTTCTGTTTGTATTTGTTTTTCTTGCCAGTTTTTGCTTTTTCTCTCTTTTCTTGTTTGTGCTCTGTCTTTTTCTGTTGACTGTAAGACAGGTTATTAATAAAATTCAATTCAATAATGACAAAAGACAAGCCAAGGCAAAAGAAAAAGTTTTTATCCCACCACCTGAACAATTAAAAGAAACAAAGGTTGTTATAATGCTTACCAACATTTGAAAATCAAAAACCTGGATTTGATAAATTGTTGGAAGAAAAAGAAGTTTTTCCCACCACCTGAACAATCAAAAGAAACAAAGGTTTGGTGATATGTCTTTCATAATGACAAAAGACAAGCTGAGGCAAATGTTAAAGGTCCAATAAAAAAAACAAAGAACATAATTTTGCAAAGGTACTACTTCTAATTTTTTAGGTCGATTTGGACATCGTGACATCAAAGAAAGGCTCAAATTGTCTGCATTTAGAAGACAAGCGACAATGAGAATCCATATATAGAAGTGTGCTTTGGCTTCACTGCTGGACTCCTAGTACTATATATATTATATATATATATATATATATATATATATATATATATATATATATATATATATATATATATATATATATATATATATATATATATATATATATATATATATATATAATATATATATATATATATATATATATATATATATATATATATATATATATATATATATATATATATATATATATATATATATATATATATATATATATATATATATATATATATATATATATATATATATATATATATATATACTATCTGTAATACCATGCTTTCATACTAAGCATATACTATGCTTGGAAAATTAAATATCTTTGAAAAAACACAGTATTTGTATATATTTTAACAAGGGATTACAACAACTGAAAAAACATTAAAAAAAAATTAATACAAAAGTTAGAAGCTTTGTAGACAACCAGTGTTAGAAGTCGGACTTGCTTCAATTGTCAAAGCATAGGCTGTGCAATAGCCCTGCCTAAGTAAAAAATTATGTTGGCACAATGTATTTTTTTTTTTTTTTTGACCAGGGCACTTCATATTGAAGGAGTTGTAGTAAAAACTTCAAAAAGGGTTCATTTGCTTGGAAATTGAAAGGGCTAGTGCCCTGTTTTAATAGTCGAATGTGATTGGACAGCAACTAACCCCCTCCCATGTCCACTATTTCTCCAAACACTTCCAATCAAAATCTTGAGATAGTCATTTTGTTCAACATTGTTGAAAGGTCTGGAAATTTTGTCTTTGAGGATGACAAATCACCCCCAGCCCTCAGGGCAAGGGTTGCAAGTTATGCCCTAGGAGCATATAAGGTTATTATAGAAAGCGTGGTTATATAAACTTTAAAGGGGGCTCATTGGATTAATAATCAGAAGCTCTAGTGTCCTTTTTAAGAGTCAAAGTGATTGGAGGGCAGCTACCCCCCCCCCCACGCACACACACACCCACGTCGTATTGTCCCAAAATGCATCTAATATGAATTTTGAGACAACTATTTATTCAAAATAGTCTAAATATCATATCATATAACAAGGCTTTTGGGGTTGAAACAAGCCCCCAGAGCCTGGGGGCAAGGGTTGTAAGTTTTGCCCCAGGGACATCTATAGTTTTTATGGAAGGGACGGTTGTATAAACTTTAGATTAGGCTCATTTGGTTGAAAATTGGAAGTTCTAGTTCACTTTTAAGAGTGAAAAGTGATGGAGGGCAGCTAGCCCCCTCCCCCCTGACTACCCTTTTTCACCAAACGAATCTGATTAAAATACTCCAGATGGGGTCCATTTGATTTGAAATTGGAAGTTATAGTAAGCTACTCTTTTTAAGAGTCAGAAGTGATTTGAAAGCAAGCGCCCCCCCCCATGCTCATCATTTTCCCAAAGACATCCAATCAAAATTTGGAGATAGCAATTTTGTTCATTGTAGTTGAAGGGTCTAGAAATTATGACTTTGAGGAAGACACCCCCGCCCCCCACAGCTCTCAGGACAAGGGTTGTAAGTTATGCCCGGACATGTAAGGTTTTAATGGAAAGGGTGGTCGTATATACTTCGGAGGGGACTCATTGGATTGGTAATATGAATTTCTAGTGCCCTTTTTAAGAGTCAAAGTGATAAGAAGGCAGCTACTCCCTTCCCTAACATGTAGTATTTTCCCGAAATACATTGAAAAACAAATTATAACAGTCATTTTATTCAAAATAGTCCAAAATATTATATAACAAGGCTATTAGGGTTGATACAAGCCACCAGAGCCTGGGGGCAAGGGTTGTAGGTTATGCTTCGGGGTATGTAAGGTTTTAATGGAAGGGATGGTTGTTTAACTTTAGAAGAGGCTCATTTGGTTGAAAATTTTAAGTTCTAGTTCCTTTTTAAGCGTCAAAAGTGGTGGAGGGCATTTAGCCCCTCCCCTCCTTGACAACCTCTCTTTTCACCAAACACATCTGATTGAAATTATGAGATAGTGATTTTGTTCAAATTAGTTCAAAGAACATATAATAATCCCTCTAGGGTTGACACAACCCGCAGCACCCTGGGGGTAGGGTTATAAGTTATACCACGAGGGCATATAAGGTTCTTATGGAATGGGCGGTCATATAAACTTCAGATGAAGCTCATTTGATTTGAAATTGGAAGTTATGCTGCCCTTTTCAAGAGTCAAAGTGATTCAAGAGCAATCAGTGCCCCTCCCCCCTCCACGCTCATCATTTCCCTTAACACCTCCAATCAAAATTTGGAGATAACAATTTTTTTTCATCGTAGTTAAAGGGTCTGAAAATTATGTCTGTGAGGAAGACACCCCCCCCCCTACAGCTCTCGGGGTAAGGGTTGTAAGTTGTGCCCTGGGGATATATAAGGTTTTTATAGAAAGTCTGATCATACAAACTTCAAAGGGGGCTCATTGGATTGGTAATCAGACGCTCTCGTGCTCTTTTTAAGAGTCAAAGTAATCAGAGGGTAGCTACCCTCTCACCTCTACACACACGTCATATCGTCTCGAAATGTATCTAATAGAAATTTTGAGATAGCCGTTCTATTCAGAATAGTCTAAATATCATATAACAAGGCTTTTTGGGGTTGAAACAAACCCCAGAGATTAGGCGCAAGGGTTGTAAGTTATGCCCAGGGGGTATTAAAGGTTTTTATTGAAGGGATGGTTGTTTAACTTCAGAAGAGGCTCAGTCTTTCTCCCTAAAAAGACTATGTCAATATAAAACGAACAAAAGTTTTTTTTTCATAAAAAAGTAACGAACTCCATTAGCCTAACCAAAAATGAACAAAACTTGAATCAAATAATCTACCAAGCATACAACTACCACACATCAGTATCAATAAATAAATGAAAAACACAAAACAAACAGATATTAAAATAAGTCAAACTCAAAACGAGCAGAAATTAATCTGAGTAGGGTTCTAAACCCTATGCTTTCTAAAAGCCAGAATATAATTTTTATTTCACTGAAAAAAAAATCTTTTAAAAGTTTTCACTTATAACTTTAAGAAAACAAAAAATTAATTGAGATTTTAAGGAATAAATATCAGCATATGTATATTAAACTGACAATGCGCATTTTTTTCAGTAAATTCATTTGAATTTTTTCAGTAAAAACAAAAACGTCACTAGTGGAGTAAAAAATGAAAAAAAAAAAAAAATAGAGCAATAACAAATAAGAAACGGCTAGTTTAAATCCTGGATTAAAAAAAATCCATGATTTTTTTTTTGGGGGGGGGGGCAAAAGAGGTTGATCCGGTAAACTTGCATTAAGAGTAAGTTAAAATTAACGCAATCTTGCGTTGATTTAGTAAATTACACTACTTTAGACTACGTTAGGGGGGGCGTGCCCCACCCCCCCTGGATAAGCCACTGATATACAGGACAACAAATAAACACTAATATCACAGAGTATCATAAAGTTCATTTCCCGTTAAGCTCGTATATAACCTCTCTACTCTTTTCTGAAACAACCTTGTACGGGTCGGGTATATTGTAACGGTTACTAATCACTCTGTTAAACTTCCAAGGAGGCACTCGCAAGAGAAATTTACAAAACCGGAAGAAGCAAGAACGCACCGTACGTTTATTCTTATCAGATAAGAGCCCAAAATGGAGAGAGCGCTAGCACATAGTTACATATATATATATATATATATATATATATATATATATATATATATATATATATATATATATATATATATATATATATATATATATATATATATATATATATATATATATATATATATATATATCAATATTTTAGTTATTTAATTCGTTTAAAACTCAAACTCTTGGTCACTAGTTTCTAAAATAAGTTTTAAAGCTGTTGCCTAGATTTGTTCTAGGCCAACTATAATCTAAATGAATCTAATTTGCAGCAGCAGTTAGCTGTAATTCTGATGTTATTCTTACGCTTATTGTCTTTCACCGTGTCTCAAAATAAAGAAACATTCTGAACTTGAATGGAACAAAGGTGATTACGAGTGAAGATAAGAAAAATGACCTGACTTTATTTTCAAGGAAGTTAGGCAACATATAAGGCAGGAATGTATGCAGTATTTCCTTTTGGGACACAACCCTGAAAAAAAACACAAAAAATTGGTGAATAATGTCGAATATTTAAGAAATTATAGAAAAATTTCAAAATTTTGGAGGAGGGCTTGGGCTCATAGCCCCCCCCCCCCCCATGCATCCCATTTACGAAAACACAATTTGGCTTTTTCCTGTATTTTAAAAAGGTAGAAGCCTGTGGAAATTAGACTATGAAGTTACTCCTTGGGGTTTCCACCCTTTTTTTTGGGGGGGGGGATAAAATACTTACATTATATGCAGTTTTACTTCATTAAAAACAAATTTCGCTTATCTTGCACTGTCTCAGTTTGATTCTGCTAGATGCTTCCGAGTTGAAAAAAAAATGTCTTGTTTGCTTATTGTTAATTAAAAAGAGGTTGCTTCTTTTGATTAGACAAACTGGGTCTTCAAATTTTTGAATGGGTCCTCAAGGCGATCAATAACCTAGTAATGTATGTATGTTATAAAGAAATAGCAAATTCAGACTATTATCAATATGATCTGTATCAAAATAAATAGGCAATGATAATGCAAGCTTTCTGTGTTGGAATCTGGCTTGGCTTTTGGCACTCCTCATTGGGTATTCAATACACTTTTCAAAAATATTTTTCATATTTTGAAAGTAACTTTTTGAAGATTACAAATTAACTAGAAATATGGACATAATTTTTAAATTAGACATAATGGATGATCGATGAATTATGAGCATGGGCTCCCAGAGATCAGTTATTATGATAAGGCAGTTAATTAAATGTCTGTAGTCTATCTGCCTTAGCACTGACTGTGTCCGAGTTGTCACTTGTCCCAGTCAGACAATTACCAGATACTTTTTAGCTCTTAAGTAACCACTGTCTCCAGTTTCCAATCAAACCTTATTATTGTGGTGCAATCAGGCTACTAAAACAAGATAAGTTGACAGTTTTTTTTTTAGGAAAAAGAAGTGTCCAAAATGACGACAAAATATCCCGATGGAACAATGCCAAGTGACCCCTCTAAAGGGGATAAATTATGGCCATGGGAAAAAGACAGGACTGCTTTCCCAAATCTGCCTCATGTAATCAGAACCCCATTTACAGATGTTGTTGGTAAGCACCGTCTTTTCAGTGCTGTGTAGTTTCTTTTGTCATTGCAGGTAAAGTAGGTTATTTAAGGTAATCTACCTATAGCCTGCCAGATTACTGTCTACTGGGCACTGTCTTATCTGTATTTTACATACCCAAGTGTCTTTTTTGGCTATTTTTTTAATTTACTGAGGAGCTGTAAATACATGTTTATTTTCCTTAATTTCAGGGTTTTAACAGCCTTTTTTTTCAAATAGGTTTTGTGTAGTGCTTCCTCTTTGTTCCTACCAGATTTCTGATCGGTCAGTTTAAAATGTCGGAAAATTCCGACACCCGGCCACAGAAAATCCGACATTTTTTCCGACACAACACTGGTCTAAAATCCAACAAATTTCCGACTCCAACCAAAAAACCTGACAATATTATGTTAAATAGCGACGAAGACCACACTGCCTTTCCATCATAAACAAATAAGAAGAACAACAGGGAAATTTTTTATACAAGACAGTGGGAACGCAACTTTAAATGAATATTTCGACCCTATATCCAAGGGCCGTCCTCAGCAAAACAGACGAAGAGAATAAAAACACTATAAAAGAAACTTACATTAAAATTCAATCATTAAAAACTGTTTAAAAAAGGTTTTAAAACAGCCCTAATATCATTACTTCAAGGAAGTTCAACCAGGACTGGTACTCCAAACGAAATGGACAAAGAACAATTCATTCAGATGGAATTAAAATACTTACAGACAAGATTTTAAAGCTAATCTCGCCTTCTTGGCAGCCAGCCTAGAAGGTCTATTCGTAATAGGTTGAGTGGAGTTATTTACTGGTTTTTTAATATAATTAGTCAAATCATTTTTAATTAAATTTGTGTATAGGGCATTAAGCGAATATTCCCCCAAATCTCTATTTAAAGAAATATTACTATTTATTTTGATTTTAATTTCAATTGCCTCTCGAACAACCTGTTTTATGCCTAAATCATTGCTAATAAGGCAAGTTTCTTCAAAAAGCATTTTATGACTAGGGTTATCATATATGTGACTGCTTAAAGCAGAATCAAAGGAAATGTTTGTACTATTAGAATTTAAAGCTTTAGTTATGTCATCTTTGTGTTGTTGCAGGCGTTTTTCTAAATTTTGATGGGTTCTACCAACATAAAAAATGGCCACAGTCACATGGTATTTGATAAACCCCTCTCTGGCGAGTAACTGGGGTTATATCTTTACCAGAATTTAAGAAATTCATGACTTTAAAATTATTTGTAAGTACGACATAAAAATTATTTTGTGTGCAAAACTTTTTTTAAACTTGTAGTGACTTTTGGAATATATGGAAGGTAAATTATATTTGAGGGCTTGACGGGAACTTCACATTGCAAAAGACCCTTAATTTTACGGGAGTGTCTTTCCAATCTTCGGCTAATTGTATTGTTAATAAAGACAATAGGATAACCGTTTCCAAAAAGTATGTCTCTAATAAAATTTAGTTCATCTGTGATGTAAGATTCAGAGCAAATATTTAGGGCACGGTCAACAAGAGATGTAACAACACCTCTTTTAACTTGTGGGGGGTGATTGGATTTAAAAGTAGATATCTGTTATTTTGTGTGGGTTTTCTGTAAATTGTAAAATCCAGTTTATCAATGTCACGAATAATTAAAACATCCAGAAACGGTAATTTATTTGCATTTTCAATTTCTCAGGTGAATAGTGTAAATTTCGGTCATATGTATTAAGGTGATCTAGAAAGCCCCTAAGTTCATTTTCCCCATAATTCCAGAGCGATATTACATCATCCATATAACGCCCCCAATATACATGTTTTAAAAAATATGAATTTAAGGCCCAATTTTCGAGGTGTTCTACATAAATGTTCGCTAATAACCCGGATAGCGGCGCCCCCATAGGGAGACCATTTTTTTGTTGATAAAAAGAATTACGGAACTGAAAATACATTGAATACTTATTACAAATTCTGACTAGGGACATTAAAACCTCACAATCTATTCCTGTTGTTGAATCTTCAATTAAATGATAGTTTTCTTCTATTTTATTTTTTAATAACTTCTCAGATATTGCTACATCAATATTTGTGCACATAGAAACTATGTCGAAACTACTTACTATTGTATTTTCTGAAATGCTTGCACTTTTAAGTTTTTCTACTAAATCTACCGAATTACATATGTACGATTTTTGGGAATAAAGTAACGGTTTGAAGGCTGTACATAACCACTTTCCAATATTGGAGGCAGGGGCTTTCGTACATGCTACAATTGGCCTTAAGGGAATACCTTGCTTGTGTAATTTCGGTAAACCGTAAAACTTTGGGCCTTAAATTCATATTTTTTAAAACATGTATATTGGGGGCGTTATATGGATGATGTAATATCGCTCTGGAATTATGGGGAAAATGAACTTAGGGGCTTTCTAGATCACCTTAATACATATGACCGAAATTTACAATTCACCTTAGAAATTGAAAATGCAAATAAATTACCGTTTCTGGATGTTTTAATTATTCGTGACATTGATAAACTGGATTTTACAATTTACAGAAAACCCACACAAAATAACAGATATCTACATTTTAAATCCAATCACCCCCCACAAGTTAAAAGAGGTGTTGTTACATCTCTTGTTGACCGTGCCCTAAATATTTGCTCTGAATCTTACATCACAGATGAACTAAATTTTATTAGAGACATACTTTTTGGAAACGGTTATCCTTTTGTCTTTATTAACAATACAATTAGCCGAAGATTGGCAAGACACTCCCGTAAAATTAAGGGTCTTTTGCAATGTGAAGTTCCCGTCAAGCCCTCAAATATAATTTACCTTCCATATATTCCAAAAGTCACTACAAGTTTAAAAAAAGTTTGCACACAAAATAATTTTTATGTCGTATTTACAAATAATTTTAAAATCATGAATTTCTTAAATTCTGGTAAAGATATAACCCCAGTTACTCGCCAGAGAGGGGTTTATCAAATACCATGTGACTGTGGTCATTTTTATGTTAGTAGAACCCATCAAAATTTAGAAAAACGCCTGCAACAACACAAAGATGACATAACTAAAGCTTTAAATTCTAATAGTACAAACATTTCCTTTGATTCTGCTTTAAGCAGTCACATATATGATAAACCTAGTCATAAAATGCTTTTTGAAGAAACTTGCCTTATTAGCAATGATTTAGGCATAAAACAGGTTGTTCGAGAGGCAATTGAAATTAAAATCAAAATAAATAGTAATATTTCTTTAAATAGAGATTTGGGGGAATATTCGCTTAATGCCCTATACACAAATTTAATTAAAAATGATTTGACTAATTATATTAAAAAACCAGTAAATAACTCCACTCAACCTATTACGAATAGACCTTCCAGGCTGGCTGCCAAGAAGGCGAGATTAGCTTTAAAATCTTGTCTGTAAGTATTTTAATTCCATCTGAATGAATTGTTCTCTGTCCATTTCGTTTGGAGTACCAGTCCTGGTTGAACTTCCTTGAAGTAATGATATTAGGGCTGTTTTAAAAACCTTTTTAAACAGTTTTAATCATTGAATTTTAATGTAAGTTTCTTTTATAGTGTTTTTATTCTCTTCGTCTGTTTGCTGAGGACGGCCCTTGGATATAGGGTCGAAATATTCATTTAAAGTTGCGTTCCACTGTCTTGTATAAAAAAATATTATGTTGCATAGGAATATTTTCTTTTCACAAGACAAGCTTTTGCACAGCCTGTCCTACAGCTCCTCCTCCCTCAATGGTATATATATATATATATATATATATATATATATATATATATATATATATATATATATATATATATATATATATATATATATATATATATATATATATATATATATATATATATATATATATATATATATATATATATATATATATATATATATATATATATATATATATATATATATATATATCTTTACCATTGAAAAAAAAATGCACCTTATTCACACTCACTTTTGTTCTTCTTCACCTCATATATTTTGAAAAAATCATATAAAATCCTTTTTTCCTCAAATACAAAACAAACCTTCATTTTTTTTTTTCATTTTTTGGCTGCACTTTTTTAATTACACTGAATGCACTCCTCCGCCATCGCGTTGGCTTTTACAGTTTTGAGTAGTTTTAAGAGGAGGGCATCGACCTCTAAATCATGGGACACATGTCTTTTTCTTTTCATGCCAAACTTGGCCTGCATAATTGAGGTAAGGATCACACTTTGGGGCTAGTTTCTATGATCTGTTTTAACCTATTTCAAGGTTGAAAAGAACCGTTCTACAACAACGTTCAAAATGGCAAGGTCGGGAGGTATTGGAAAATCCTGATTAGGTTAGAGAACCTCTGAGTACCATTTGGTCTTTTTATAGAAGCCACGTGACGCAAAAAAAAACACAGACATCTGCCACATTTGGAAGATGTAAAAAGCTGTTAACTCCACTATATCTCTACTATCTTTCTTCCATCCCACGACGGTGCACTATATTTCTGTAGAATCGTTTGCAGAAGACCAATTGCACCTATGTCCAAAGCTTGCGTAGTGTCAAGGATCTCACACATCGTAAACACTTTGCCCTCAAACGAGAATCGCTGCTTGATTTGCCTCGCCGCCTTCGCATATAACTTACGAGCACATTCATAGATGATTTTCACCTCACGTTCATCTGATTTTGTACTCGGATTTGACTGCAAGGTTTGAAGAGACCCGTGAGCTGCCATCCCCAAGTACATATCTCCAGCTGGAAGGTATTCACTTGCTTTGTTAGGATTGAGATTCAATGGCGAGGTTGGTCTAATGTAGCTAGTCTTCATGAAATTCATGGTCAGATTTCTAAGTGTCTCCACCTCTAATTTCATTTTGTGAAACAAAGGTTTTTCACATGAAAAGAAGAATAAAATCTGTAAACAGCTCCAGCACATAAAGCTGGAACTCAAGTTGAATCCGAAGCAGTGGATTTTTTAGGGCTTGCGATGCCCCGTTAGTTGCGTGAGTTGGATCCTCAGCTGCTACTCCCAGAGAGTAACTACTAAGCGCATCCCAATCATGCAATAGTCGCTCAACGCACATCGAGGAGACAGCCAACGTGTCTGACCTGGGGCAAGCACATTCAGGACTGAGGTGTCTGTAAACTTCTGATACAATTCGCACTTAGAGCGTCATTTGGCACTCGTGCTGAAGTGATTATATACTGTGCGACACAGATCTTTCAGTTGCTTTGGCAATTGTTTGCAAGCATAAGAAGCAACTAAATGAGTTGAATGACTGCTGCGGTTGACACATATCACAGATGGGAATTTGTCTTTTATTCTTCTCACAACCGAATTATCACACCCAAACATAGCATTACCCGTGTCCACAAAGAATCCAACCCAGTTTTCGGTAGGTATATTTTTTTTATTTTTTTGAGAACATCGCAAATAAGGTTGAAGATGGTTTTCATTTTCCCATCACAACACTCAACCATATCAAGGAGGTCTACTTGTGTTTCAAACTCCTTATTGCAGGACATAATTGCAACAAATTTTCAAAAAGTTTCGCCTTTCTTAAACTTCTGAAAGGTTTTTCTTTTAATCACTAAGAGAATGGTCCACCGATTTCGCTAGTTTGAAAATCCTTCTCCAGTAAAATAAAATAAAATCTAGAACAATTAAAAATCCGAAAAATATCCGTTTTTTAATCCGACAAAATTCCGACGTCTAACACAGTTTTTTTTTTTTTTTTTTTTTTTTTTTTTTTTTGTCTGACAAGAGGGCTGAAAATCCGACAATGACGGAAAAATCCGATATAGTGAAAGCACTGGTTTTGTGCTAAATGCAAGTTCAAAAATATGTTTCACTGCCAGATAACTGGTATACTGGTATACCGTGGTAACTGATTTTTTTAAAGGGAGAGGCTTCAGAACACAGCTAAAATTACATCCAACTTTATTTTACAATTGTTTAACTAAGTGGTAGCATCAACAAGCTGTTAATGAAACATTTTGCAGTGTTGACATTTTCTGTTGAATGGGAAATAGGATGTAGCTTTAATAATTTATTTTGATATAAGGAGTGGGGATGTCTTCCAAGAACAGTCCAAAAAATTGGAAAAAGTTTTTGGGCTTACATCCTCACTCAGGAAAACCGTCTCGCCCTCCCACTTTTAAGGACTGTATCTGTGTTCATTGGGTATCTTGACAGCCACTAAGTGCTTAATAAGTTGGTGCCAGGGTTGTCACCTGGGAATTATTCCTGTCGAAACGGCATTTTTAAAGACTTCTTCTGTTAATTTTGACATATTTAAAATTGCACTTAAATTTAAAGCCAGGCTTTAAGAACGATTTAAGTGTTACAAGTTAGGATTGTCCCTACACCTGCTTCCAGGCACCTATGCAGGAATTTGTTTCGGGGGGGGGGGGGAATCCTTCAAACCCATATATTCTGTGAGAAAAATCAGAAAATTATGGGAAAATGAAATAAAATCGTGAGACTTGGGGGGGGGGGGGCCTGCGCCTCCGAGGACCGGTGCCCCCCCCCCCCCCGTGCGTACGTCCCTGCCTACTTCCCATTAGGTTTTAGTATGGCTCTTTACTTTCTCTGACAATATTCTTTGGAGAAGAATGTTTTTTAGTAATCCCAGGAAGTTTTGCATGCTATAATTGAAACAATATTTGTACAAATAATAAATTATTTGATAAGTTTCGTTGTCTTTCCAAAAAAGTTTCTTGGTCAAACAGTTCGTGGTAACGAACTGTAAGTAAGGACCGACCCGGTTCAATGGTAACCGAAACTCTAGAAAAACGGTATTTTGATACCAATAGATGCATCTAAAGAATCTGATTTTAATGCTGATTTCAAATATATAAGTTTCATCAAGTTTAGTCCTACCATCAAAAGTTACGCGCCTGAGAAAATTTGGCTGATTTTCGAAAAAAAGGGGGAAAGACCCGCTAAAAGTTATAGAACCTTAATGAAAATCACACCACCATATTCAGTGTATCAGAGAACCCTACTTTCGAGGTTTCAAGCTCCTATCTACAAAAATGTGGAATTTTGCATTTTTTTGCCAGAAGAAAGGTCACGGATGCGTGTTTATTTGTTTTTTTGTGTTTTTTTTTTTCGTTTTTTTTTTCCCAGGGGTGATCGTATCGAGCCAGTGGTCCTAGAATATCGTGGGAGGGCTCATTGGAATGGAAATTAAAAGTTCTAGTGCCATTTTTAAGTGACCGAAACAAATGGAGGGTAACTAGGCCCCCTCCCACGCTCATTTTTTCCCAAATTTCACTTGATCAAAATTTTGAGTTAGCCATTTTGTTCAGCATGTTCTAAAATATGATAAGTATGTCTTTTAGGATGACTTAATCCTCCGAAGTCCCCGGGGGGAGGGCTGAAAGTTATGAACTTTACCCAATGTTAACATATAGTATTGGTTATTGGGAAGTATACAGACGTTTTCAGGGGATATTTTCTGGTATTGGGGGGGGGGGGGTCGGGTGTTATGTGGGAGGATATTTCCATGAAGGAAGTTTTCATGGGGGAAGGGACATTGCTATGAAGGGGACGCCGGATTTCCCAGCATTATTTAAAAAAAGATCAGAAATTAAATAAAAAACAACAAGTTTTTCAACTGAAAGTAAGCAGTTGCATCAAAACTTAAAATGAACAGAAAATATTACATATATGATTGGGTTCACCCCCTAGTCAATACCTCGCTCTTTAAGCCAAAGATTTGTTAGTACTTTCATAAGAGCTATTTATTTCTGATTAACGACCTTAGTGATTAACCGGTCATTTTTAAAGAATTGGAACAAAATTCAAACTTTAGCTTAAAGAGCTAGGTATTGACTAGGGGGCGAACCTCCTAATATCCGTATTAAAAATATATGAATATAGAAGTTCCTTATGTAAGTTAATCCGTAAGTTACGTATATTTATTACTAATAAAAACGTTCGTAAATAAAATTAAACAAGTTTCGAGAAAGCCATTTAACCAAATGAAAGTAAAATTAGTATACAAATTTTGTTTTAATTATTCATGTACGGTGAGCCAAAATCAAAACCTGCATTAATTCAAAAACGTTCAAAATTAAATAAAAAACAACGAGTTTTTTTTAACTTGTAAGGAACGACTTTAAAACTTAAAACGAACAGAAATTATTCCGTATATGAAAGGGGCTGTCCCCTCCTCAACGCCTCGCTCTTTACGCTAAAGTTTGACTTTCTCACAACTCTATTTTTTTAAACAATAAAAAACTTTAGCGTATAGAGCGAGGCGTTGACGAGGGGACTTCCTCTTTCATATACGTAATAATTTCTGATCGTTTTAAGTTTTAACGTCGTTCCTTACTTTCAGTTAAAAAAACTTTTTTTTTTTTTTTTAATCCCATACAGGATCACAAACCTTTGATAGAGAGCCACTAGAGAATGATTATCATTCGTTTTGATGGACTGTAAACATTTGCAGCATATAAAAATATCACTTTTATTTTCAATTAAAATCTAAAGACAACATTCAAAACTTAAAACACACTAAAATTACGTTGTACTTGAGGCGGCTGTGTAAGCAGTTTTTTATATTCTTTTCTTCTATTTCTTTTGCCATGTTTCTGCTATTTTCCTCCCTGTTTCATAATTTGATTTATAGTAACGAATTTTCTCTAGTAGTTGTTTTATTATTTACTATTTACTTTAGGTGCCTACTTTAAAAGCTTTGATTTCTAAATGCTTGCTTTATTATCTTGCTGTCATTTTTTTAAGTAACTGAAACTTAAAAAGACAATTTTTTAAAAAGAACTAAAAAAGAGAACTGTCTGAAAAAAATGTTTTTAATTAACAGGTTTTGTTAATATGAACAAAAATTCTTGTGAAAGCTGTTTTTTTTCAGTTCTTATGCATTATATGGTACACACGGAAGAAGTCAAGTTTGGTTAATGCTAATGAAATAAAATGAAATAGGATGACTATATAATAGTTTAGAAACAAATTTGCGCTATATATTTGCACATTAGGGGGGAGGGGACAAAGCATAGCATATATTAAATATGTAACCTATCCTAGGTACCTTCCCCCCCCCCCCAAAAAAAAAAAACAAACAAAAAACAACACCTTAAATATCGTGTACGCAATTAAAACAACGCTATACATTGTATTTCTCTACAGCGGTGTCTTGCATCATCCTGTAAAAACGGGTTTTTCATCGCGTCTTCAGTTTGAGATATATAAAAGAGTGGGTATATCGAAGGAGCAACCTATTAGTTGATTTAAAGAGAAGCTTGTGCAGGCTCCAGAAAGGTTATCGGGATAACCTATTTTAAAACATAATTGTTGTAAAATAGGTTTCTAAAATTAACGTAGCTCCTAATTTGGTAAAAGTAGCTAAAAGTAAAAGTAGCTCCTATTTTGGTAAAAGTAGCTAAAAGTAAAAGTAGCTCCTAATTTGGTAAAAGTAGCTAAAAGTAAAAGTAGCTCCTAATTTTTGGCTATTCATTGCATCTTGAATTTTACGGCAGCTTTAATAAAAAGGACATGACTGCATTTTTGACTGCTGTTGCATTCTGATTTCTCACAATATAGTCTGACGTAGGCAATAAATTATTTACCATTTATAATATGAAACATAAAAATGTAGTATTTTTATTGCCAAATTGAACAGTGGTTTAATTTGCTAAAAGTGCTGGAGCCAGAAAACATTCCATAGACTATAGCACTGAGGGGGTCTCATTTGTTTTCTTCGGCCTGGTATATGATTAATCATTAAAGTTATTATAATTATTAAATCATTAATCATTAAAGTCATTAATCATTAAAGTCATTAATAATTAATCATTAATAAACAGTATGATTAATCATTAAAAGAGGACTGGTGTTGTCTCAGAGTCAATTGTTTCCTTAATAGGTAGTGTGGTCAGTGTAAATAATTGTAGCCCACTTTTTTTCTATTTCTGTTGACAAGACTTACACTATTTATTGTCATTAAAAAAGATAGCATATAAAAAGACAATGACAAGAATAATCAACAGGTAAGGATTATGTTATTTGAATTATATTTATATTTAATAGATAGAATTATATTTAAGAAATATTATGTTATTGTGTTGCTATTGTATGAGAAACTTATTAAATGCAAATATTTGTAATCAAATGTCTGAAGCTGAAGTGAATATTAGCAGTAATTCAAATTTTCTGCCCCTTTTATTACGCCGAAGATGCCTGCCTTAATAGCAAAGAAAATCTGTCTGTAGAAAAGCTTAGATTTTATTTTATTATCCGACCTGAGCAAAACATTCAGAGATTTCTTTCTGTCTTTGCCCCCCTTCCCTTCATTGAGTCTGCATTCAGCAATAAATTAAATAAGCTGTTGACGTCAGAATTGCTGATTATACTTAGTGAAATCTAAGTACTGCTAGTATCTGTTTTTTATCTAATTATCTAGTCCCATCTACGGGTCTAAAGCCTATAATATAGATGGCAACAATGTAGCGGTTTGCAACTATTTTACATGAAATTTTCAATAAATACCTACTATACTGCTTTTTCGCTAGATGCTTTGCTTTTTGAAGCTAATTTAAATGAATTATTAGAAGTGGGGATATCAAAAAAAAAAATTGTGGTTCCGAAATCAAGAAAGGCGGAGAAAAAATCCATCACTGGGATCAAACGCCAAGCCCCTCATCAATCCCACTGCGCCACGCTAAGCTGCTTAAAATATTCACACCAATCCACTGCACCCCAAACTACTTAAAATGTTCCATGTCAATAAAGCAGTTGCTTAGATCAACTCTCTCACGTGGGAGATGTTGTTAGATCTAGCTCAAATGGCAGAATTTTTCTCGCTCCCAGAGCTTTTAAAATTTAACTCCCAAGTTAATCTTAAGTTTCTTGAGTGGTTGAGACCTGCTCAAGAGTACTATCAAGTCAAATGTAGCTACTGCTAATTGTGGGAAACGTCAGAGGAAACACAGAGAAGACGGTAAAAATATTCTCCTCAGAGCAGTTGCGTCGTTTTGAGGGGGGGGGGGGGGCAGTTGCCTCCCAATAATTTTGAGAAAAAAATATTTAGTAACTTTAAAAACTGTTGCTTATTTTAAGTTTCAACTTCGTTTTTTATTTTGAGCAGATAAGTTTTTTTTAATTAATCCATGCTCGTTTTGATATAAATAAAACGTGAAAAACAGAGGTTCATTACACTTGCTAATATGTTCCGCATTGATGTCTATGCAAATATACCACCTTCGAAACCTTATCATCAAGTAAATAGGTGAGCTTAGTTAATGACAAAATTCCGAAAATGTACTCCTAAAATCTATCAGTTCAAGATTAGAATTTCTTATTTTAAAACTTTCAAAAACAGATATGAATACACCCTCAACATCTGCAAATACGACAGAAAAGGAATAATTGAAATACATGAATGAAATCATGTAAAACAAGAAAGTTTTTTTCATTGAATAACATTAAAAATAAATCATCGAAAAAGGAATTATATTTCGAATCATCTTTTTATAATTATATTCGTACTGTAGCTAGATAGGTCAAATCGGTTGTAGTTTAATTATAGAAGTTTGTAGGGGGGGGGGGGGGGGGGGTCAACCCCAAGAGTCATTTAATTTTTATAATTTTACTTCCAATATTTAAAACAAAGCTTCGATATAGCTCCTTATTCTCTTATTTGTAATTAAAACGCCTAATAAGTGCTAATTACGTACCATTCCTTACGTTTTGGATTTAAATACAGCGATGTAAGATGACCAAACTGTCGGTTGGTCAGCTCCTTATTCTCTTATTTGTAATTAAAACGCCTAATAAGTGCTAATTACGTCCCATTCCTTACGTTTTGGATTTAAATACAGCGATGTAAGATGACCAAACTGTCGGTTCCTTAACCAGTTCCGTAAAAAACCAGGTTCGTCCAGCTCTAAACTTTGATGTGTTTTATAAAGTTATTAAAAATATAATTTGTATAAATTTTATTGGTTATAACAGGTTAATAAAACCAAGAAAGGGCAGAGCTCCTTACTTTCTTTCTCTGGCTCTGAACCAACTTTAAAAAAGTAACAGAAAGTGGAATAACAAGAAGAAGAAGAGGAGGGTATTGAAAAGGGATTTGATTGCCATCTATCTCTTCTTATAGTAACACAAGAACAGAAAGTGAAGACAATCTTAACAGTGATCAACTTTGACCAAATTAATTAACAAACATGATCCAGTTAATGGTCCAACCTCAGCTTTGACTCATATTTGAGATAGCCTTTTTCAATTAAGAGACTTGATTTTCCCTTAGGCTAACGAGAGAAAATTCAGATTTTTTTTGACATCTTTAAAACACATTTAGGTTTGTGTTTTCACAAGTTTTCCAACACCCTTTCCCCACAGTTGGCTTTAGAGGAGGGGGTTGAGGGGCACTCTCCCCGGGCGCAGATTTCAATTTAAGGGGTGCAAATTTCAAGTAAATAATCTAACATTTATAATCATTTTGCGAATTTTTAAACTTTATCTTTATTGAAATAAAATAGAGGGCGTAGTTGGCAGTAAGTTACTTACTTATATAGTAATACTTAATACTTACTGTAAGTATAAGCAAATTGAAGAGGCCAGAACCGCCACTGCTTTTTCCTGAAGGCTAGCCTATGTCCCTTGACTCTCCAGATGTGGACCCCCCCACCAATAAAAATGCTGGAGCTACGCTCCTGCTTCAGAGACTATATAACCGGGAATTAAAGGAGGGGGGGGGGGGGGGGTACCAATCATAGAAACTAGTTTTTTAAATGTTTTGTGGACAAAACGCCAGATAAGCAAAATAATTGAAAAATATATCCCGTAATTAATAGAAAAAAAGTTGTTTTTCAGTGGCGGTAATTAGGAGGGGATGGGTATTTGCCTCATCATAATTTTTATGACCCCCCCCCCCCATAGACTTAAAAAAAATCCTTCTTTAGGGATTTATTTTTTGTTTTTTTTTCATTTAAAAAATTCGAAAGAACACCGTACTCCTCCCTCCCCCCATATTTTGAAAAGACATTCCCTCCCCTTAAATTTTCGTGAAGTGACACCACTGGTAAGTACCATATTTGAGCCATTCATTGATAAAATATATTTTTAAGTTATTCAAAGAGACGCCAAGGCTCGCATTTTTTCGAATCCCGAGTGATGTTATATTATTGATGTTTTAATTTATAGTCTGTAAATAAATTATTAATTTATAATTTACTTATAGTCAATTTTTTTAATCAGTGCTACGTTTGAATGGTGGTTTTAATGTTTACTTCAAAGACATATTTTGCAAGTAAGAACGGCAAACAGCTGTTGTATACAGGACTGGGTAGTCAGGAAGAAAATTCAATAATGTGTTAAAGTTGCTATTCCGGAAAGGACCATACCTGACAAAAGAAAAGTTAGCTGGGGGGGGGAATTTTGTATTCACAAGACGTGTGAAGCCACCATGGGCGCCGGCAGGGGGGCATAGCCCCCCTGGAAATTTGGGACTATAAAGTAATTATAAGGAAGCTCAACGAAAGAGAGCAGAATAGGGAAAAAACCATGGAAAAAATGTGTGTTGCCCCATTGTTGGCTGCCTGCCAATAGATTTTGACCCCTAATAAGGGAAAAATAAGTACCAATTTGTGACCCCTTTCTAGTTTTCCAGTAACATTTTTGCTATATGATTTGGTTCGAGCAACAAAAAAAAAAAAAAAAATCTAATTCTTCATAGTAACGAATGGTAAGTAAATAAAGATCCTTGTCAATAGCGAAAGTATAAGAACCTGACTATTGATAATATTAAATCTAAGAATCAGCTTTTATGGTGATCCTAAATATGTATTTGTTAATTAGTAATAAGTGCAGTTATTAGTACACAAGAACGTTTGTATGATTATAGAAAACAGCTTAATAAGGGATAATTTCAGTAAAAATATGCCGTCAACTTTTGCTTGCATTGCAAGAGTACCCTTGAGCTGATATGTGAAGCCACCATAATCAGAAATGTTTCTCCTGAACGGAATGCTGAGAATTTTTTCTCCCTGAACACATACGTTTTTGTCTTTTATTAGCATTTTTTTTTTTCCACGAATGATTGTATTTACCTGGTTGTCACTTTGAAAAAGATTTAATTTTTTACAGTTACGAAGTTTAAAGTGTCAAAATATTGGTTTTGGTATTCAAAATTAAATAAAAATATTGAATAAGAATTTTTTGTTTGATTTTCTTAATCTTAGTTTTAACGTTTTACTTTGAACAAACTAATTTGATAATACGTTACTTTTTATAAAAATACTGCGTAGTCTAAAGGCATTATATATTTTTTGTGCTTGATAACCAAGTTCAATACTGTCGATATTTTTTTTAAATATCCGTCCAACGTTTCGGCATTGTTTAACAGAACTGGCTGCTGGGACTTATATCATAGTTTTTGTAAGTAGGCTATTGTTTTCTGTATTTTCTTTTGTAATTACTTACTTTTTTTCATTTTTTTTTAAAATTTTTGCTTTAATTGACATACTTTTTCCATTGCCTTTAGAAAAATGTTTGTCTCTAAGCATCATTAAATAAATAAAAACAAGATTTTTCAACTGAAAGTAAGGAGCAACATTAAAATGAACAGAAATTATTACGTATATGAGTGGGCTTCAACACCTCGATCTTCACGCTACAGTTTTTTTTTTTTTTTTTTTTCGGCACTTTAAAAAAAGTTAAGTATTGTTCTAATTAAACGAACCTCGTGTTTCAAGAGTTGTTTTTAAAGAATTGGGACAAAATTTAAAGAGTGAGGTGTTGAGGAGGGGGCCAACCCCCCTCATATACGTAATAATTTCTCCATACTTACAGTTCGTTTCCACGAACTGTTTGATAACCTATTAAAATCCAAACAGAGATCATAGAAATATTGACCTTCTTTCTGCGTTATCAAATAAAAAAAAAAAAAAGTTTTTTGAACTGAAAGTAAGGAGCGACATTGAAACTTAAAACGAACAGAAATTATTCAGTATTTGAAAGGGGATGTCCCCTCTTCAACGCCTCGCTCTTTACGCTTAAGTTTGACTCTGTCTCACAACTTTATTTTTTAAAACAATGACAAAAAATTTAGCGTAAGGAGCGAGGCGTTGAGGAGGGGACAACACTCACTTGTTCCACTCACTGTTTGAAATATGATCAGTCTAAAGGTATCATGATCAGCCTGGTGGTCGGCGTTTACCCCTCCCCCCTCTGGCGATTACCCCCTTGGAAAATACCCCCACGTGGAAAATAGCCCCCCGTGGAAAAAAAAGGCTTTCCAAATTTGAGAATTTTGTTTGAGTTTTATTTTTTTTAATTTCCGTTGGGGGAAGGAATTTTTTGTGCTTGTGTATTATGCGCCACTCACTCAAGTTTACCCTGTGTAAAATTCGAAAACACGCCGTTTTTTTTTCGTTAGTTTCCTCGTTACTTTAGAAATAAATTTGTGCTATAGGTTTGCACATTAGGGGGAGGGGGGGGGGGGGTACAGTATAGCGGGTCTGCATGCAAATTGTGTTTGGTAGAATTATTCTGCATGTTAGATAGATAGATAGATAAGTGTATTTTAAAGCCAAACATACAGCCATGAACACAGTAAAATAACATAAATGAAAGGCACAAATAACTTAAACTTTGATCAGCGATCATCAGAAAACACTTAAATGAATCACTACATAGCCTAATAATAGTACTTTAATACTTGGAAAAACAGTCATTGAAAAAAAAATATTTAACCTATCGAAAAAACACTTAAATGAAACATTACATTTAATTGATACGTTTTTTTTTTTTTTTTTTTTTTTTTTTTTTTTTTTTTTTTTTTTTTTTTTTTTTTTTTTTTTGTTAGTTAACAAAATTCCAGATACCTCGCTATTCTTCTGTAGTTTTTTAGTGGCCATATACCTAGAAAGAATTGTTTTCTGACTTTAACTACCCCCCCCCTCTTATGTGCAAATATTATAACCCAAATTATTTATTTCCCGTGTATTCTGTCCCTCTATACTTTATCCCCCCCCCCTAATGTGTAAATCTATAGCCCAAATTTATCTCTAAAGTAATGATGAAACTAACGAAAAAACCGGTGTGTTCTCGAATTTTACACAGCGTAGACTTGAGTGAGTGCGCATAATACACAAGTACCAAATTTCCTCCCCCCTACGGAAATTAAAAAAATAAAACTCAGATAAAATCTCAAATTTGGAAAGCCTTTTTTCAACGGGGGGGGGGGGGTATTTTCTGGGGGTAATTGCCGGGGGGACGCCTAGAACCGATCAGTCTAGATGATGGTTTGTCTCTGTACTGAGGTGTCAATATCATGATGATAAAATATGAAAAATTGTCACAGTCCAGTCTACAATTTGAAATCCTTCTCAAGTTTGCAATCGGCTCAATACGACATATTCTCGAACTTTTGCAAAAGCTTTTACCCAGATCCATATTCTGCTTAATCGACAGTATTTAATGCAATGAACATGTCGAACAGGGCATTATCGAAAGTTGTCATTTTTTTTTTCAATGGTTCTATAGTGACAATAGCTTGTCGACGAGTTTGACATAGTAGCTAACTGGTTAAAACTCAAAAATGATACTTAAATGATCAACGATATACTTCTTTGTATTTTTTTTACCACAAAATTATTTCTCCTCCAATCTCCGCTATTCTGGTATCTGCCCCCCCCCTTGAAACGTTTTTCTGCGAGCGCTCTTGTTCTTTACGCTAAAGTTCGAATTTCGTTCCAATTCTTTAAAAATGACCCTTAATCACAAAGGCCGTTAATGAGAATAAATAGCTCTTATGAACTGACTAAAAGTGAAAAGAGCCTAAAGAGTGAAATATTGACTAGGAGGGCGAACCCAATCATATACGTAATGATTTCTTTTCCTTTTAAGTTTTGATGTTGCTCCTTAATTTCAGTTGAAAAACTTGTTTTTTTAATTTAATTTGTCTTTGTTTAAATAATACTGGGAAATTTGATGCCTCCTTCATAGCAATGACCCTTCCCCAGTTGCAAATCTAGGGGGCGAGGGGGGTGTGCGCCCCATAACGTAGTCTAAAGTAGTGTAATTTGCTTAATTAACGGAAGTTTGCGTTAATGAAACTTGCTCCTAACGCAAGTTTATCGGCTCAACCTATTTTGCGCCCCCCTAAAAAATCCTGGATCCGCCCTGCCCTTCCCCAATGAAAACTTCCTCTATGGAAAGATCCTCCCACGTAACCCCCGACCCAACCCCCCTCCTACTACCAGAAAAAATCCCCCCTGAAAACGTCTGTATATTTCCCAATAACCAATACTCTATGTAAACATTGGGCAAAGTTCATAACGCAGCCGTTCCCACGGGGGCTGTGGGGGATTAAATCATCCTCAAAGACATAGTTACTATATTTTCGCCCTTGCTGAACAAAATGGCTATCCCAAAATTGTGATCGGATGACTTTGGGAAAAAAATTAGCGTGGGAGCGGGCCTAGTTGCCCTCCATTTTTTTGTCACTTAAAAAGGGCACTAGAACTTTTAATTTCCGTTCAATTGAGCCATCCTGCGACATTCTAGAATCACTGGGTCGATACGATCACCCCTGGGAAAAAAAAAACAACTGAAAACGCATCAGTGATCTTTCTTCTGGCAAAAAATTCAAAAATTCCACATTTTTGCAGATAGGAGCTTGAAACCTCTATAATAGGGTTCCCTGATGGTGTGATTTTCATTAAGGTTCTATGACTTTTAAGGGGGTGTTTCCCTTTTTTCGAAAATAAGGCAAATTTTCTCAGGCGCGTTACTTTTAATGGGCAAGACTAAACTTGATGAAACTTAAATATTTTGAAATCAGCATAAAAATCTGATTCTTTTGATGTGTCTATTGGTATCAAAATTCCTATTTTTATAGTTTCGGTTACTATTGAGCCGGGTCGCTCCTTACTTACAGTTCGTTACCATGAATTGTTTGACCAAAAGTATTGTATTCATAATTCTTTACAGTTTAATGAAATGTAATTAAATAAATTGAAATTACTTTGTATAGAAGGGGGACTGCCCCCTTCTCAACATCTTGCTCATTAAACAAATGTTTTTTATTGCTTTGAAAATTCTTTCTTTTTCCAAATGCAAATTTTCTTTAAAAATTTGGACAAAAGCCAAACTTCACAGTAAAGAGTAAGGAGCTAAGGAGGAGACATATATTTTTGATCTTATACATAACTGAAGCCATCACAACCTCTACGATAGGATTTTCTTATCAATAAATACATTACATACATTTGTTTAAATACATTGAAGTACTTAATATAAATAGAAAAAGAAAAATATTACCATTTGAAATTGCTGAAAACTAAGTTCCTAGCAGTATTTGCCACCCCAAAGAAATTTCCTGGCGGGCCTGATGATGGCCTGTCTTGCCTTTTCCACCTCTCTGCTGGTAGATATGGGAATGTAGTATTTAAGCTGTATAGAGAAACATTTTAATTAATTCCGTCTTCCCCCTATCTCTTTCAACATTTATCTGAAGCCTCATGAAGAGTAAACAGTGTATCCATTAAAATGTATTTTTTAGGAATCTACCCTATCCCCACCTAAACAATGACTCACTCCCTCCTCATTATAGCTGATACGCAATTACAGATCACCAAACGTAGCCTAATTTCATTACAAATAAAGCGAATCAACTTGGTTGAATCCAGTACTGCCACCGTTTGGCATTACTTCTTTTGCAACTGGGAAGCCTAAAATATAGTTATTGATACTTTTAAATCAATTAGCTTCTCAGAATTTCAGATTGATTGCAAATGCGTCTTCTTTGGGGTAAAAATCGTAGTTTGGCACCCTAAAATGGCAGAAAAACTGGACTTTCTCCTGCCCCAACCTGTATGGCCACTTAAAAAAGAGCTTTCAGTTTACGTTTGAATGAGCCTTCTCCCAATTACCTTGGACCTTCGCTTTGATACAATCACCCTTGTGAAAAGCAAAACAAATAAACATGCATCGACCATGTTTTTTCTGAAAAAAAAAATGCGAAACTACATTTCGAAGATTGGAGCTTGAAACCTCTATGGTAGGGTTCTTTGATGTGATGTATCTAATAAATGGATTTTCAATAAGATCGCTCACTTTTCTGGGGGTGTTCCCCTTTTTTCAAAAATCAGGCAATTTTCTCAAATTTTTGGCTTTGGGTGGTTAACAATAAACTGAAATAGTTTTATGTATTTAGAATCAGCATAAAAAGCCAATACTGTTGTTCCAGCAATTGTCAAGATAATTCCATTTTTATTTTTGGTGAATATTGGCCCAGGTCACTTTTACTTCCAGTTTTTTATCGCAAACTATTTGATAAGATACTCCTGTGACGAATTTTTTTTTAACCTGTTCATTTTATTTAGTTGAATAGGCTAATAAAAAGAAAGAGGGTTAATTTGACAGCTGGATAGTAAGTTTAAATTTGTTTTTCTTTCGCTATTCTTTATTATTTATTTTTTAATGTCTGAATATATAAGGGATTTAAGTTCGAGGCGGAGAATTGTCCTGTTATGAAAGAGGTACATTTTACATGGCCGGTATAAAATCAAGATGTGGTATTTATGCAGGCAGGATGATTTTTGAGTTCTCTCTACTCTTTCTGTAAACTATTCTAAGGAGAAGGAAATTGCATAAAGACAAGTCTACATTTGTTATAATCTACGTAAGCAATAAATCATTTGTAGTTTTGGTTTGAATCTGATTTATCTTTAAGATTAAAATGCATCATAATTAAATATATTATTGATTAAATAAAGTGATCCCCTTGCAAGGAATCTTTGTTGTTTAAAATTTACTGTATTTTGTTTCAATTTGCATGCAATTTAATTGTTCTTTTTATTTGAGATTTTTTTTTCCTAAGAGTATTAAAAATAGACTTATTTCTACAAAAAAATCCTGAAATATATTCCCTGTCACCCAACCACCACTGCTATTTTGGCGTCCCCCCCCCCCTGGAAAATTTCCCTGCCGGCGCCCTTGGAGGCCATAGTAAACCTTGACATAAATGTCATCCTGGGGGCTCTCGGTGGAGAATACTAACGAAAGAACGCTGCTAGGAAACTGTGTCCAGCAAAAAAAAATTAATCCTTCTGCAGAACACCTGAATTGAAAAGAAATTCCAGGATCTGGTGTGTATTCAAGGGGAGTATCAGGAACAATCCCTTCCATTCTACGACTCTGCAGTGCTGCTAATAAACCCTAGACCGCTGCCTTTTATGTATAATAAATCTATTTATGCTACAGATTAACACAGTTGTATATTTCATTGTATATTCTCCACAGCATGTTCACTGACTTTGTTGTTGTTTAAAGATTTTTTAACCTGATCTTGTAAATTAAATTAGATCCCATGAGTTTACTGTTTCCTCTAAGAGCCTTGTCTAGTGGATCAAAACTTCTCAAGAAGTGTAAAAACTAAAATATTAGATTTGATATTAATGTATCTGGAGACAAAAGTGGTATTAGTATGAAACACCCTGTGCCGATCAAGTTGTTCATTCATTTACGTATTGCAGAACCGGCTTTTTGTTAGTTTTTTTTCAGCTTAGCATGAGACAAGACAAAGAGTAGTGACAGAATAGATGGAAAATGTATAATTTGGGCTATATATTTGCACATTAGGGGTGTGGGTAAAGTATTTGGACAGTGTGAAGTCAGAAAACAATTTTACTACATAATATGCAGAATAAATATGCATAAGACACTAGGGATGCAGACCCGTTATACTTTACCCCACTCTCCCTAATGGGCAAATATATAGCCCAAAATTGTTTCTAAAGTATTATATATTTTTATCACACTTAGATGTATTTCAATCAGGATTGAGCGTCCGAAAATCATATTAGAAGAATATTAGGTAGGGGGTATATCATGCAAGTACCATAAAGGTATGCGCACTCTACCTTTTTTTCCTAATGGTTAACTTTTCGTTTTAATGTTGAAACTCATTAAATAATTAGTTGCAAGTAGCTACGCTTCTAAAAGTAATCTCAACTTAAATTCACATCTGTTTTTCGTATTGTCTTTAGGACTGGAATGGGGTATCAAGGTAAACATTAAAATCATTCTTTTGAAAGTAGTTCTCGCTGGATTCAACAATAGTTTTATTACCCACCGTCTAACTATTCCAAACGAATAGGAGTTCCAAAGGGATAGGTCCTTTTTATTAGACAGGGAAAAAAACAGATACAAAGGCTACTGGATATTTCGACCATATACATCAGTGATCATCATCAGCAGCGGAACTAAAGTATTACAATTAAAATAAAACTATATTTGTACAGACCAAAATAATTACTTACGGGTCATAGATAGTTTCCTGTCCATTGGTCTAGAGGGTTCATTCAAGTTCTTGAGTTCTTTAATATTTCCTAAATGTAACTTCTTATTTTTTACGACATAGAAAGGGAGTGAAGTCTTAGAAAAAATACAGACGTCTAACCATTCATCTAGCCAAAGGTCAATTACACGATGCGATTTTATTCAAACCGCAATTTAGCTAGTGCTAATTTAACTGTAAATATTTTCTAAGACAACACTGGCTATACACGACAAAATGAAAAAAAATGCAAGTTTGTGGAAAATTTTAGTGTTTTTTTAAGGTTTTTTGTTTACATTTTGTCCGAGGTCTTCTATCTATATTTTTTACTTATTATTTCCTGTTTTCACTGGCTGGAATCAACCTCATTTTTCATCTTTAATGATCCACTGCCTAACCTCAACCTCAAATAAAAAGAAGACGGCTATGTAGGGAATACTAAAGGGCTGATGGATATAAGAGAAGAAGAAGAAGATAATTTTTTCTATATGCTTGATTTTTTCTTTGCAGCTTCAACCATTTTCATCCAAAATACATGGCCACAATGTGCAAGATTTGAAAATAACTATTTTAAGTGTGCATCCGCTTATGGACACCCGAGACATTTAAAGGAATGCAGAGATTACTATGATGATTTACGTGAATGTAAAATGGGTGAAAAACAGGTAAAGGTTAAATCACACTGAAATTTAGCAAATAACCAGACTTACTTATTAATAATGATTGAGCTGGCCATTAAAAAATATATTCTTCAATGAACAATGCCCGGAGGCTCTAGCCTGTAAGGGATTAAGCACAATGTTAACAAAAACAAATTACCTGAAATAAGGACAAAAAGAGGAAGAAAAATACGAAAGGGGATTTATTTGCTCGGCCTCAGATTTTCAAACTACACACAATTAATAAGTTTTAACACAAACACAAAACCCACAATCCCCCCTTCCCCTCAAAAAAAAGAAAAAAAACAACTAAATTAGCTGAGAACCCTCTAATAAGAGACTCATTTGGTCTCTACCTACCTCTAACTCATCTGGCAAGTCATCCCATATTACAGGCCGTAAATGTCTTAATTCTGGCCCTAAATGTGAGGACTTAATGTCTAATAATAAACTTTACCTTGACGGTATGACCAACGGTCTGTATATCAAAAGATAATTTGAAGTTTCATAATCGTGAAATGCCTCAATTCCGAAATTGCAGCCAGTATCTGTCCCACCGATAATACAATTTATGTTTCACTAGTTTTGACTAGCTGGGATAGAAAATTTTCACCACGTGGTTAAATTTCTATACAGCTAAAAATTGATATGAAGATCTCTGATTGGCTGGCTGTGGCGGAATTCCTGAATAAAGCTCAAATAAATTGAACTTTGGTGCTGGCTCTAACTTGATGTAAAACTTATATGACCGGTTTACAAAAATTCTGACGCTGAGCCTCATTCTGAATGGGTATTAGGAGTTCAGATAGCTTGGACCAGAGTTTATAGGACCCCAAAGCGGATTTTTATATGCTGAATCTGAATCTCGACGGATGGAGGGGATACACTATTCTTTGACACATTTGAAAAAAAGTACGCTTTGAACGTTTTGTAGGACCGTATATGTAGTTATATACGCATCTGGAGGAGTGGCGTCCCTATGATATTTTTGATGCTACATATTACAAGTTGTCTGTTGATGGCAAAACTGAATGGGTTCGCTAGTTTTCTAAGGGTTGTAATTACAGGGGCCAAGTGTGGATCTGAAGTCTGGGTGCTTTGAAAGGCTTTATTGAATATATTCAGAAAAAAAAGTCTGTAGATACGTATCATACATGCAGGCCCGTATTACACACGACCTTAAATCTAGGTACTCATTTGACTGACCGTATATCAAACAATTGGAATTGTCCAGGAATCGTTTGTTCAATTGTCGTAGGACTTGTCACAGGGGGACAGTTGTCCAGAGGAATGTCATAGGATAGTTTTATATAGTCGTTTGACTGACTGTATGTGCTGTAGTAACTATAGTTATAACTATCACATATAGTAACGTATATACGGTTCGATCCCGCTTTCTATGGCTATAATAAAAGAAAGATTAAGAGGCCACGTTTTACGGACGGATGATGGTAGATTGCCAATAATTATGCATTTTTGCCATCCATCTGGGATGAAACAAAATAAGATCTAGTGGGGTGAGAAAAGACTGTAAGAATAGATTTAAAGGAATCGGAACTTCTTGGAATGGGGGACTATCGAGTAAAGCTTTTAATAGATTGGGGTGGAGAAGGAGCGTGTAGAACTTGTTAAACTCAGGCGGTTTAGGACTTCAGCGAGTTGTAGTTTAGATAAATAAGTAAATGAGAAAAACAAGTCAAAGCTTCGTAAATGTCTTTATGTTGGGGATTATTCCGTTCAGTTTCGTCTTGGATTAAAATAGAAAAAAAATGTTTCTTTGGGTTGCAAAATAGTGAATTAAATAAAAGCTTCATAAATGTCTTTATGTGGGACGATTATTCGGTTATCTTCCGTCTCGGATCAGAGTTGAAAAAATTCGCTTCTCTGTCTTGCAAAACTGTGTATGAAACAAATAAAGCTCTATAAAAGGTCTCAATATGGGTGAATAATCAGTTTGTTTCCATTTCTTATCAGAATTGAAAAGTTCGCTTCTCCATCTTTTAAAATTGTATATGAAATAAATAAATCTTCATAAATGTCCTCGTGTGGGTCAATATTTGTTTCGTTTCAGTTTTAGATCAGAGTTGAACGACGAAATTCCCTAAAATTTTCCTTTAGAATCTCTTAAATAGAGCTTATTTCATAACTTTCTAAAAAAGAATATCGATAGTACTTTCTATCAGGTCAGTTTTTTTTTTATAAATTTTTATAATGTATAAATTTATAAATATAACGTAAATTTTTATATTAATATATAAATTTTAATATATGTATATATTAATATATAAATTGTAATATATAAATTTATAAATATATAAATTAATAAATTTTAAAATATATAAAATTATAAATAAGTATAATTTTTTTAATTTTATTAATATACATATAACAAGTTTTTATATAAAAAAAAAATTATTTAGAATACCAAGGACAGTGAAAATGAAAACTTATTTTAGAATTAGGTAAGTCTAAGCTTAAACAACCACATATAGGTCTGCATTAAAAAATAGGAAAAATTGTTAATTCATTTTATAATTATAATTACATAAATTATATAATTATGTATAATTATATAATTCCTTTGCAAATTATACAGTTTTCGGTAGCAGGAGGTGCAAAATTTTAAAAAAGAAACAGGCAAAAAATCAAAAAAAATGAGCTGAAAATATAAGGTGCTATGAAGTTGGTATTTTTTCTAAGACCACACTGCGTTTTCTATGATGAAACTAATAAGAGTTCCAAATGGGGATAGGTCCTTTAATATGCAGTGAAAAACAATATATATATATATATATATATATATATATATAATATATATATATATATATATATATATATATATATATATATATATATATATATATATATATATATATATATATATATATATATATATATATATATATATATATATATATATATATATATATATATATATATATATATATAAACTCTAGATATTTCGATGACATAGTCAGTCATCATCATCTTAGAGAAACTAAAGTATTAAAATTATAGTTTGTTTTAGTTTTAATAGTTTAGTTTCTCTACTGATCATGATGGCTAACTATGTCCTCGAAATATTTTTCGAAAAATTTTATTTTTTTTTACCAAATTTTTTTTTGTCTCTATTTTTCATTGGCTAATAAATATATACCGTTGGCTATGGAATCAACATTCATTGGCTATGGAGTCAAATAAATTTTTGTATTTGAATTTTTAGGGACGAAAAACGTTGTTATATTGGTAAAAGTGTGGTACTATTCTAAAAACTTCATAATTATGAAAGTAAGATGAATTCATGGGACAAAAAATAATTATATTCATGTCCTTAGTAGATTAAAATTGCAATCTTCAATAATGCCAATTCGAATCAATATTAATCTATATCCTATTACATGGTATTATTCATTGAATTATTACATTTCATAAACAAGTATGAAACATATTTCAATAAAAAAAGACAATGGTCTAGGGTTTTGTTTGAGGTATTTTAGAGTCGATAGAAGGGGAAAGAAGAGATGCATTCACACATTCCCTTTTAATGTACACTTCTTCAATGAATTCTCCCTTGGGTTCGGTGCTTTAAGCACAGGTTTACTCACCAAAGAAACGAATTTTTGACTTTCCTCTGAAACATTAAATTCAATGAAAACATCAGATACAATGAAAACGAAAAAGGTCCATATAAAAATTCATACAAAATGACCCAGTGTGAAAGCACGGAACTCATATCAGCATTTAAATCCGTTACTTCGGAAAAAACTCTTTAGTTACGATATTTCTGGCTAAACCTGGATGCTAAAAAAACGCTGTAAAATTGTTTGCCCTTTTATGTCAAAATTCTGGCAAAGCGAACGAAAATTCTGCCCATACGAAAAGGTTTTCTTCATCAGGTGATGTGAAACCCGGCTGCTAAAGCGAAATTTGCCTCCTGTCACAACTTAGGTTTAGATTTGTTGTTTTGTCAAAAATATGTTATTCTGTCATCCACTATTTGGACCCGAGAATGAAAATAATAACTTTGGATTTGCTGTTCTCATGAGAAAAATAATTCACCTAGGTGTACCGAACTATTATTGTTGCCAAAAATCTTGTACTCTAGATACGGCCGTATCCAAGACAAGGGGGTATCCGACTTGAACCCCTACCGAAAAATCTCTTAAACTCGTAAACTGGTCATAAAGATGCAGGTAAAAAAGAAAACCTTATTTAAGTAAGAAAACCGTTACACAATGTCCTCGGGAGGTAATCCCCATTTTCTTTATTGTTTTGGGAAACCCAAGAGCATATAAAAAAATTGTGTTTGGGGGGGGGGGTTATTTTTTTGGAAAAGAGAAGCTCTGCTGAACGGACTGCATCACAATCAGCAATATTTCAGGGCTTATTTAGGGAAAGTTTTGGGCTAGAAAGAATATTATTTTTGGTAGTTTTGGGGCACACCTGCAGGTCTGTCATATACTCTTCTGACACAGAGAAAACGGTCACTATCTTACCTGTAAATTGCTTGTCTTGTATTGTGTGTGCAGGTTGCATTGATGTTAATTTATTCACTTCTGTTAAGTTCTACTATTGTATCCAATATGTTTCTTGCTATTCATATATTTTTAATACAAATAATCATTATAAAATATTAGCATTGATTAAAATTATTAATTTTAATAGAATGATGTATTAATTATTAAAATAATTAAAAATATTATTTAATTAAAGTTTAAAATATTAATATTTCAGTCTTGGTCAGTCCCCTTCTTAATGATAACAGAGCTGGTCGATCTATACTCTACAGACTCGAATCTTTGATTTTCTGCTCATTTGTGTCAGCTGAGGTGGTTCCTCCTTCTCTAGATTCCCCCCCCTCTCGATTATGAAAAATACCCGTTTTGGTATTTTCATTGAAAATGCCTTAATATATCGCCATTAAAGAATGACAAAATCCTCCTCCCCCTGGTTTTTGCAAAATACGCTGCCTCTCTTACATTTTCGTTAACTGACACCACTCTCTTTGTTACGCCTAAATATTTAAGGCACAATTTAACTATACAGCAGTTTCTTTAGGGTGAACTCACAAACATTTTGACTATCAAATATTCCATGTGAACAAATTAATATAAATAAACCAAAAAAAAAAAGAAAATCAGTCTGCTACATGAAAAAAAATATATAAGGAAAAATAATGCTTTAATTTGCAAATGAACAAAAAGAAAAACATTTTTGTTCCTCTTAAAAGCGTTGGTTACTCCTGATATTTTAGAACTATTCAAAGACAACTTCGATGTCACGACTAACGGTCAAAGAAAAAGATTGAGGTTGTATGGTTTTATTAACTGGACTATAGAGGGTTGGACTACGCGGCAAAATCTTTTACCGCCTTTACCTCGTTTTGAGTTTTCAGTTTCAATACCATGATTCCCTATCTTTTGTTTAGTGTAACAGCTAAAAGAGTTAAGCTATTGTTAAGTATAGTTTAAATATATATAGTGGGCTTTATCTTCTAGAAGGATGAAAAGTGAAGTAATACACTTTTAGAAATGAGATAAATAAGTACTAATTATTTTAATTAGTACTAATTATTAGTACTATTTATATGAGATAAATAGTACTAATTATTTTAAAAGGAGTTTTCAGAATTTTTGGTAACCATTTTCTACTGGTAAATAATAAGGAACAAGATATCTTTGAGCGCTGAAATTGGAATCTGCAACAGGGAAGATTAACTTAAAAAGAGCATAAAAAGCTGCTTTGAGTAGTATGCTCACCTTCTACATAGCATAGTAAAGAAAAAAAAGTTTTCCAGCAGCAGGACAATTTTGCGCTGATGTTGCGAGCTGTGAAGACTTAGGATACCAGACTGCAATGATTTTTGTATTTGTTTGTTTCTACTCATCAAATTGAACCTAAATGGAACGCAATAAATTCAAACGGCCTTTTCGTTCAATCAGTATTTTCTGAAATATATTTTATAAAATAAATATATAGAGGAAAATATTGAAAGAAGGAAAACAATAAGAAGAAAAAATTAAAATGATGAAAATAAATGTAAAATAAAATGATAAACGTTTTCATTTTTAGTTTTAGAAAATTACAATTTTTCGTACGGTCAACTTTCGCTAACTCGAAATTCGCGGGGCCACGATTTTTCTTCGAGTTATGACTTATGCATAGTTCTAGTTATAGAGGGAATTCCACGTAAAATTCGATATATAAAGGTAACGAGTTATAGAGGTAAGCCGAATGAAAATTCGAGTTGCAGAGGTACAAAATTGCTAAATGTACTCCTTACATCCACTATTAAGTTAAGAATAACTTTTATTAGTGTATTATAGCCTAGACTTGACACATCAAGACTCTACTTTCAAATGTCGATAATAGATGTAGTTTGCTAGGAAATAGACACCTGAACATTAACAGAATCTAATACAAAAATATGTTAAACAAAATTAATACATATCAAAGTTTACATGTTGCAACCTGCATACTGGGGTTTTGACTAACAGAGGTCCTTTGGAAAAACTTCGAGATACAGAGGTAAATTTGACTTGTGGAGGTAAAGTGAAAATTAAATGACAACTTATCTACTGAATTTCGAGTTATTTCGATAATTTTCGGGTCACTTCGACTTACAGAGGTAAAATATGACCGTAAATTTATTTCGAGCTATGAATGGTTTTTTCTTCGACTTAGACAGGTTTTTTCTAAGGGGATTAAAAACATTTCGAGACATAGAGGATTTCAAGCTATCCAGGATCGAGTTATCGAGAGTCGACTGTAGTATGAAAGTGTTATTGTATTTTCTAGCGCTCGTATTCGTCTTGGACGTAAAAGTATTTTTCTATGTTTTTATTTATTTCTTTTTGTAGTCTTTGTTAATTGTTGTAATCATTCCTCGTATGTAATCGTCCTAATTTTGGGTGTTTTATAATGATAAAATTAAAAACTGACTATGAAATGTAAAGCTTTTAGTTAGAATCTTCTAAATTATTTTACCTTTAATAGTGCAGTTGAAGAAACTCTTCCATTATTCCAAACTGCATACATAGGCCTATAGGCATTTTAGGCTACTCACCCCTCCTTCTTACATATTTCTGTAGAGCTAATGTAAGAATATCTGAAAATTACCATTCGATAGTCAAGCCCGTATCCAGAGGAGGGGGGGGGGGGTTGGTACCAGGTTTGAACCTCCCGTTTTTTAAGTTATTTTGTACCTCTTCCTCCACAACCATGGAAAAATTGCACCCCCCCCCCTGACCCGAAAAAAATATTCTGGATTTGGCCTTGTGTTTTTAACTCTAGGTGGCTTCATCGAAAGCGTGTATCCACGACTTTTTTCTTTTTTTTCACCTTGTGAGATAGAGTTAAATAAAAGCTTTTAATAAATAAAAAGTCCATCATTGGTGGGAGTTAAGCCCACGGCCTCCGTTACACGTTGCGCAGCCATTGAGCCACTGTAGCATGTTTTTCGGGAAACTGCATCATCGACATATTTGGGGACATTTGAAAAAAAAAATCTTGTGCCTAAATTAAATTATATATCCGTCAAATACTGAATTCTTAACAAAACTCGTGTTTGAACAAAACAGTGCCGTCCAAAAAATCTGGTAGACAAAAGAATTGAGCTTATATTGTTTAATTCTGCCATATAGATTGATTTCTATTGTTCCTGGTTTTGTAGTCAATTTCACATGGCTTCCATTATTGATTCATAAGACCATAAGATAAATTTATGTATATAACTTTATAGAGCATAAAAGTAAAAACTAAGATAAGCTTATGTATAAAAACTAATAAATGCACTTCCTTCTCATTCTTTGTAATAAAGTATAAAATTCCTTAAAATAGTGCAATTATAGTAGAGTGCAGTGCAGTTATGGTCCTAAAAATAGAGAGACGCATCCAAGTTATCAGCACGTAGGGATTCACTCATGTAGGGCTAATACTCATTAATTCATGTATTTCTATCCACAGGCTAAAAGAATGCATATGATGCAAGAGCAAAGAAAGCATCTAAAGAAGGAGGGCGTTCTACCAAAAGATGCATTTTTGGAGGCACCGCCCATGGACAGTCTTCCCCACAATACAAATTTTACCTATTAGTAGATGTTGTTATAGTGTGTTGTCAACTATATAAATAAATGAATTTTTAACTCCATCTAGAGAGAAATCAATAAAATGTTCTAAATAAAATGGATGCTTTGAAAAAAGCGGAACGGGATTATTCTAAGGACTTTTCCAGTCGTTCATTTTTTCAGCATAGGCAGTAAAATGTCTAATGATGAAACAATGTTTTTTTAAGACAATGTTTATTAGTGATATGTTCTTAGAAAAAAAATTGCCGCTTTAGAGTTATTTGTTTCGCCGAAGTCAAAATAAATTGGTTCAATCGGAGTTAGCCCGAAAATACACTTAAATTCTACCTAATTGCTACTAGCGTTGTAAAATTACCGAAACAAAAACTTGGTAAGTAAAATAAGGTAAAATCGGTAAAATAAGGTAAAATATGGTACTCCCTAAGAAACATAGGGTAAAATTCGTGTTTTAGAACTGACCTGTAGATACAAGACCAGTTGAGCATTTTTTTTAAGCATCACTTTCAGATTTTACTGAAATATTTTGATGATTCTGATTTTCTTGGGCTTAAAAAAAGGTAATGCCCCTTCATGTAGAGTTTCATCAATTCAATTAATAGTCTATTTTATCCCTTTAGTAATTTTGTGCCTATGGTAATACCTCAGCACTTGAACAGTGCCTGATTTCGGACATCTATTTTTTTTATTTTTCTTTTTTAAGAGGAAAAAACACATTATTTTGGAGTCAAACTATACTAGCTATTTTTTTTTCTATATTTCAACCTAAGAAATGTTACCCTAGCAGCCTTGTATATTTAAAGAGCCGCATTGAGCCACATGTTTCAGATAATATGCAGGTTATTTTACAGTTATTTATAAAAGCACCGAAAACAAGTAAAAAAGTGGTTTGTAACACTTTGATGACTTTGATTAACAAAGCACTGGATCATAATAGCAGAACATTCAAGTCACTTTCAGTCATTAAGGCCGTCTTCAACAGGATGTACTGGCAAATCTAGCTCCTCTCCTTCAGAATCAGATTCTGATGACTATGCTAAAAATGAGGGTATTCATTCTGCTTTGGCCCTCCACATTATTGAAAATCCAGACCATTTAGTTCTTTGTGATGAAGCAACTTTATTATCTGAAGTAAATGGCTTCCCACATTCTTTTAGGAAGACCGAAACTAAAAAATCGATAAATATAGACCTTGCATTAAATAGAGATACTGGAGATATTCCCATAAAAACCCAATTTACAATAGCTTTAAATTAAAGGATTCAAATAACATTTTTTCTTCAGTTTAAATTAAGATCATCTGACCACACTTTTAGTGAAAATTAGGTCAGTAGACAAGCTAAGTCAATCTCTAAGAAGAGAATTCTTGCCCAATCTACGCTAGTTTGGTGAATAGTCTTTCATCTATTACGGCTTGGTATGTTTGAGACATCTGAGCGGACATCACTGAAAACGTCATCTGAACTTTATCGTTCTGATAACAAGAAACTGAAGTCAAACAGACTGCCTTTTAAACTGGGCAATACAGCTATACACAAAACAAAATCATATTCAATTCTGTTACTGCCGGCCTCTCTTTTGGGCTTTTGTGCTGTGAAAATTGCAAGCCCTCGTAAAATATGTAAGATATCGGTAAAATACGTAATTTATGTAAAATAGGTAAAATAGTAATTTATGGAGGTTCGTAAAATTACGGGAAAATATACAATTTTACCAGTTGTGAGTTACAACACTAATTGTCGCTCATATAGTTTTCTGTTATGAATCAGTCAAAAATGATTTCTAACAGAGGAATGGTTGGGTGATAATTTTGCCATCTTCAATTTTTGCCATCATTTTGCCATATAGGAAATGTTTTCCTATAAGAAATAATATTAAATGGTTAATCCTTTCTAGATTCTCTCCCCTTATTTGCATATCAAAGCTCTCAGTTTTTTATATAAGGGAAAAATTGAGAATATTGGTAAAAAAGAAGTGAATATGTGATAAATGGAAAACGGAAGCTCATGGGTCATTTATGGCTATAGTTGATACATGTGTTGAATTTTCTTCGTGGAGGAGGGACACCTTTGAACAAATATAAAATTAAAAAAAAAAACATATGTTCTAAAGGTGTCATTTTCAGAAAGTCCCCTTTAACTCACAAATTTTTTCATGTTTGAGTTCTTAAGAAAAATTGTGCCCGAGAAGTACAAATGAGAGGTGAGACACACATAAAAGTCTTAAATAAAAAAAAAAATGGGGGGGGGGGGCTAACATCGTTGCATATTTAGAAAATATACTGTTTGTGTCTGAACACTTAAACTTTCAATCCTAACAATTTTTAAAATGGGATTGACCAATCACGCAGAATAAGATAAATCCCAGGTTCTCATTATTTCGTTAATTCATTAATTATTTCGTATTATTCACTCATTATTTCGTTAATTTCATTATAATATCATTATTTCATTAATTATTTTCGTTAGATGTAACCTAGTAAAGAACGAATCCCAGTCCATGGTAACCGAAAAGTTCAAAACGCATTTGAAAAAAAAACTGTCAAGCGAGGAAGAATCATCATTTGTAAAAATAAAGGACAGCGGGATAAGGCTATTAATTGTAAAATAAATGATAGATAATTCACGTCCTCCATATGCTACCCGCCAAAAGTGTTGATAAGCAAACTGTGTTTTTTCTTTTATTTGAGAAATGAGCTCATAGCAGTAATCATTCCCACCTTGTGGATGCAGAATTTCGCAAAGGGGGAAGTTTTTGGACGTTCTTTTTGTACTTACCTTGTTTTTTTATTCTGACTGCAGTAATTTAAATTGGTAAAAACAGCCCTGTCGCCGTCCTGCATTTTGAGACCACAAGAATAAAATTCAGGTGATTCTAACTCTAGGTTCACACAGAAGCAGTTGCTGCGATAGGCATATTCGTCAATTGCATCGATGAGCAATTTTAGTCGCCGTTATGTTCACACAGGATTTTTACGTCGTCCAACTTTTACCCGCAAAATATTCAAAATTAAAAGAGCGTGGTTGAAATAGATCAGAATGATGTTTTACTTCTTTCCCTTGCTGTGAGAAGGCGAAAGAAGAAGAAAATGCAGTGACTGTATATCCTGGTTCTACTGGGCAGTACCTCTGCACTCTATACTGCAGGGGTAGCTAATCTGCACCTTTACCATGTAATAAGATGAGTAAGAAAAATAAGGTAATCGACCTCAGTTCTATTTTTTCTTGTTATGACTGATCAGAATGCTTAATTGGTTGTCAGCACATCAAGAACAAATAGCCTAGGTTATGGTTGTCTAAATCAACAAAATAGAAGGAACCCCTATGGTAAAAGTGCAGAGATACTGCCCAATAGAACAGGATGTGACACCTGCTCCCATGCTTTCAGGACCAAAACTGCATTTTTATGTCCCTTTTCCTTCTTTTCATAAATAATTTTATTAAACTGGACAGCCATAATTAACTTCTCAGTTTGATCGTTTTCATTTGTTTCTCCCATCGTTGCTGTTGTTTTGAAAAAATTGCTCGAAAAATCGCTCAGTTGCCCGATAAAAGTTGGATTTTTTCAACTCTGGGTAGTTGCTTGACGAAGCAAAACTAAAATTGCCAAAGTTGGCAAGTAAATTGCGGCGACGGGCGAATTTCGCTCCTGTGTGAACCTAGAGTAAGGGGCTCAAGGACCGACTTGCGACGCCAAACCTCTGTTGGTGTTCCTCAGGGCAGAACTTGGACACGCTATTCTTTTGTTTCTAATTTAGGCGCATTAATTCTGATAGTAAACTAGATTGTCAACTATATATTTGTGCTGATGATTTTGCTATTACAGTAGTGTTTGAAGCAGCTATCTAGTAAACATTGATATTCGGCTAACGTGTTGTGCAGCTCTTACGTTTCCTGTGAAGTATTTTGCTTCTACTTAAAATCTCTGTCGGTGTTTCTCGGGGGCAGCACCTGAGCCTGATACTTTCTCATTTCTATTGTAGTCTTAATAGTATGCTAGGTTGTCAACTACATGTACATGTCGATGATTTTGCTACTGCAGCAGTGTCTGAAGCAGCTGTCTACTTAATGTTGATATTCGAATAACGTGTTGCGTAGCTCCTGTCTTTCCTGTTAAGTATTTTGCCGCTACTAATGATTTTTCTCATGCTAGAGTGCCTTTAGATTCTTATGCTTAGAGAGTTCATGGACTTTGTGGGTTTTGCTTAATCATAATTATACTTCTACTGAGTTTTACCCTTCTATTCCAACTAATCCAATTGTTTTTAGGGTATAGCTTCCATTATCAAACTAATACCAAAGTGTCTTCTACTTTTCAAAAACGTCTGAATTATGTACAGTGGATGACGTTTGGGTTATAATATGACTTTGTCTTGAAAAGTCACCTATGATACTCTTTCCAAGAAATAAGGGTGCAACTCCAAATATTCAGATAAGTAGTATGCACTTCCCAGTAGTATACATACCCGGAAAGATATTGCCACTTCAATGTTATATTTGACCTTAAAGTAACGCATGATCTTTACACTTCGTAGGCTGTCTTCAAAAACGAATTTCCTGAATATATTCTTATTTTGCAGAACAGGTAGATGAGAGAAAGAGAATCAATTTTTGATTCAGTGTGGTGAGTAAGTTTGTGAAAACTGTTATCTTAAAGTACATAAGACGGTGAACATGAAATCTAATTGTTTGAACTGGTTAAGTAGAAGATTGCACAACTATATATATCTGAAAAATAAAAAAAAGGAGATTCAATGAAAAGGACCTCCATTTGCAGTAAGGAGTATGAGTTAGTAGTGCGCGCCAAATTCAAAAAAATTAAACGTGGGTGAAAAATGAACAAAAAATAAGGTAAATGCACATGGAACAAACAGCTTAAGAAGGTATAGCTTTCCTTTGAAGGTGTATTTGTCTTTGGGAACCCACAAATAGTCAGTGTTAGAGTCTCTACAGACGGAAAGTTGCCGTAACAATTTTACTATTTAGTCTTGTTTATTTTCATGATTTAGCGTGGCAACGTTGACGAAATTGTGATACTGCTCGAAAATCTTCATAGTTTTGAAGCGACCGTAGAAACATTCCTTTAATATCTCAATTTTCAGGCTTGAATAGATCCAAAAAGCGTCCAGGAGGCAAAAATATTTTAGTTTGGTGTCGTATGCACATTAAGCAGCCTTGATTATATCGGTTTCGTGTATGGAGACGAAACAGTATAAAACAAATGAATTATCTTTCAATCAAGTGCTGAGAAGAGTGCGCATGTACCTGCTATTTCCATATGTTACTGAAGACGGAAAATTACGTTGGTACTAATCAAAGATGGATCTAGTGCAACATCTTGGAAGGAGTAAGCCCCAATGTGGCAAGGGCGTTAGTAATCGACCAAATTGACAATTCTATTTTTAGAAAAAAAGGTGTAAAAAGAGAAAAAAGGGAGGCACCAGAAACATCTTGAAGGGGGGGTCCGCAATCCTCCCCCTGGATCTGCCCCTGGTACCAGCGGGTTAAAAACATTGAAACAGCACAACGTGATGACCACACTAATGTCGTCTCCCTAAAAAATGGTTAGGGCTTATTATAAATATGGTTTGCCAATAGGTCTCAATATTCACAAGCTGTCATTGATGTTCTTTTGTACGAAAATGGTTTTTAGAGGGATGCACAAGGGTGGTGACCTTACTTTGTTCCCGGTTTTCCTATTTCATTTAAAATGGAGAAGGCTGCTTTAGTTTGTTTTTTCTGACATTCTGCCTCTAGGTCAATTTTCAATGTAATCAGGTCGGATTCTTTGTCAATTCGCCTTTTATAATGTGTTATTTTTCAATATTTCCAGGAAGGTCTCAGGGGTTATAGATTTGATATTAATAAATAGGATCTAAACACAAACAGGTGTGTATTTTTTCAATCTGAAATTTTTCAATTTCTCTCTCTGAAACAATTTTAAGAGGATGAAGGTTGCAGCAGCTGTCCAGTCAGGTTAGGTTAGGTTTTGGTCCAATCAGGTTAGCTGTCCAATCAGGTTAGGTTAAATTAAAAAAAAGATTTTTTTAAGAGGATGAAGGTTGCAGCTGTCCAATCCGTGTTGTGTATTGTCATAAAATAGGACATAAATAAGTTTCTTACATCGCTAATTTTATAGTGTGTATGGGCCGAAGAGAACAAAAAAACCTAGGTATTACGTTATGATTGGGGAGAAATTGCCTTGCTTGATGAACGCCAGCCTACCTATCACTGGTATCATGTTGCGCTATGTGCTAATTTACATCCTTAACGTTCAATCTAATGTTTCAGCTGAAGAGGAAATGTAAAATCTCCTTAAACGTCAGACGTTTTCTCTTTGATGGAGCTTGCTTTATCCCTGATCTTGATCATACTATTGAATTTTATTATTTTTTATATTTAAATATTTCATAGCTATAAACATTTTTTGTAGTATTTTTATAAATATTTTGAAATTATTCCTGATAGTCAATTGGTCGCTTTTACATGTGATTGGATTCTAAGTCTGCTTAAAGATATTCTCAAGGGAAGTCGGGTAATGCATCATTGTGGTAAGTCTCGTTTAAGGTCCCTCTAAAACCAAAAAGAATATTAATCCTTTGTCAGTTCAGGAGACTTCAGTATCCCTGCCTGGGTAGACAGAGATGACGAATGAATGAACTGATAAACTGCCAAAGTAGGGTTTTAAATATTCGATGTGCAGGTTTATTGCCTGAACCTAGACCATAGGTTCTCCTCTACTGTCAGGGTCACTCGGGACATCCTAAAATGCTACCCAATAATCCTCTTTTGGATCCAATTTTAAAAAAAAAAACAAAGAACTTGCTAATCTCAGAAAAAGAACGAAACACTCAAAAAGAGGAATATTCTTGCTGAAAATTAAATCATCAAATTCAGTATTACCAAGGACCATGTACTGTAGGCAAGGTCGTATTCAGGGGGTGGGTAAGGGGTTTAACCCCCCCCCCCCTCCCAAAAAGATAAATGTTTGTCTGACTCGTAAGAACGTAACAGAAATGAATATAAACAAATTTTTTGTGCGTTTTTTCGAGCGTTTTTTTTTTTTTTTTTTTAGGATTTTTTTGTGTGTGCCCCCCTCCCCCCGAAAACAATGCTTGTTGTAAAACGCCCCAAAAAAAAAATCCTGAATACGGCCCCCTGACTGGAGGTTCCAAGTTCCTCTTTTAAAAAAAACATGAAATTTTGCTTTTTTTTTCTGAGAAGTAACAAATGCATGTCTAGGTCTGTTATGAAAGGATATTTGCTTTGTTTTCTTTAAATATAATTTAATTCATGTCCTTTTATAAAATAATTTTTGTTTTCTTAAGGATGCTCTCTTTGAATAAAAATATTTAAAATACCTTGACAATATTTTCTTTCTGAAGATACGATATGCGATTATTCTATTACTACTACTACTAACAACTCACCGCAGCATCAAGGGGCTTGAGCCCAACAGCACTGCGCACGTTCCTCCCCCATCCCAATCTATTCAAAGACTCCCTCTTTACACCCGATAAATAAATAAAAGTTCAATATGGATCAAATCCTTTTAATAGACAGTGATTTTCACAAACAGTAATAAAATTTCACAAAAATACTAGATATTTCGGTCACATATACAGTGACCGTCATCAGTAGTAAAACTAAACTAAAACAATTAAAAACAATAGTTTATATACGAAATAAAATAAAACCACATATTGTTTAATAATATAATTCTTTTCAAAGCAGAAGCGGAAGCTAGTCTCTTTGACCTTCGTGGAAGCAGTTCATTAGCGTTGAATGAACTAACACTTGGACAGAGGTTAACTACGTTGGGTGAATTGAACTTTACTCTTATCAGATTTTGATAAATTATCGTAGATAGAGTTCAAACCAAATTCAACTGTGTCACGATTTAAATCCATATTCTTGAATAAAAATTTTCTTAGTTTCAAGAGTTTCACGAAAATTCTGCTTTTAAACCCCGGTCCCTAGAAATCAAAGAGACATTATCGAACAAAATAAAATGGTCTGGAAAATTAAAAAATATGTTCCAAAAGGTCTGAAGTGAAATCTTCTGACTTAGAATCTTGCTTTAAAGCCGATGAAATAGAATCTTTGTAAAATATAAAGAATCTTAGTCTTCTTAACATTAACTGTCAAACCTACTCTAGCACCCTGAACTTGCAAAACCTCCAAAGTTCATTCATTTCATTCACACTTTCATCTAGGATGCTTAAATAATCAGCATAATCTAAGTCCAGGAAAGTTTTTCCTCTCCATTTGATTCTGTGTTCTCCCATTACCTTTTCTGTACTCCTTAAGACAAAGTCCATCAAAATGATCCATAGAAAGATGGATAGAACACACTCCTGCTTAACTCCTGATTTAATACAAAACCAGCCGCTAACCTCATTTCCTGCCTTAACCACAGCAGTGTTATTCTCGTACATAGCACTAATCACTTTAATGTATTTTTCTGGTATACCATACAAGGATAAGACCTTCGATAAAGCTCTTCTATCAACAGGATCAAGTGCTTGCTCATAATCTATAAAACTGAGGACCAAAGGTGTTGGATAACTCAGGCACTTTTCAATTATTTACCTAAGAGTGAAAATTTGGTTAACACATACTCTACCCTTTTTAAAACCGCACTGTTTTTTCTCTTATAACTTTGTTTACAGCATCTCTAAGCCTAAAAAGTATCATGTTACTAAGTAATTTGCTACCTACAGAGACCAGGCTAATGCCTCAATAATTACCACACTCACTCTTATCACCTGTCTTACACAGTGGTTTAATTGGGGTTTTCTAAAAGCACTAGGTACTTCCCCTTTTTCAAAAATCATATTCATAATCTTCATTAAATTATTTCAAACCTCAGAGCCAGGATAATTAAGAAGCTCGTTTACCACACTATCAGCACCTGGAGCCCTATTATTTTTTAACCCTTTTAGTACTGTCGCTAATTCTTCCTCACAAATCTTCCTTTAAATCCAAGGTATCACAAACTTTTTCATTTTCCTCTGTATCTTTTCCTGCAACCCTATCTCGGTTTAGCACATTCTCAAAATGCTCTTCCCATGTCTTTTTCACTCTCTCCTTATCACTAATTGTGGCCCCTTTCCTATCTTTGACTGGGACAAGTCCGATTTGACTACTCCCTCTCAATTTGTTAACATGCCAGTACAATTTTTCACTATTATGCCGTCTAGCTGCAACTTCCAGATCCTCGGCAATTTTATCCATGGCCTCCATTTCACACCTCCTTAGTTCATATTTAATGCTTTCTCCACTTTCTTTACATTCCTCTTGTTTTCATATGATCTATCCCTCAGATAATTCTTGTACAAGCCTCTTCCCCTCTCTATTAAACATAAAGCTTTTTCACTAATATTCCTAGCTGCGTTCCTAACTTTCTTCCCTAAGACACCATCAGCAACTTCACAAATTGGTTTCCTAAAATTATTCCATCCATCTTCTACATTGTCAAATTTTAAACTCCTCAGCTTAGTATTCAAATGTTCCTGGAGATTTTCTCTCAAATTCTCATCCTGGAGTCTACCAACATAATAACTTCCCGGGAGGTAGTTACCCTTCCGATATTTTCAGCTTTAATTAACCCTTGACACTACTTGATGGTGATCTTTACTTTTAATAACAGGACTCCTGTAAAACCAAGTATCTTGTATTGATCCTGCCTGTCTTCGATTTACAATAACATAATCAATAAAGATTTGCTGTCTTACCATCACTTGATACCACATTAGCTTATTGGCCATTTTATGACCAAACACTGTATTGGTTGTATCTAGATTGTTATGCCTACAAAATTACAGCAGTATGTAGTCATTACTGTTTCTTTGCCTGCACTAAATTTACCGAGGCTAAGATACCATTTATCCCTATTTCTACCGACCTGGGCGTTAAAATCTAGTAAAAACATCATATTTCTACCTGGGAACCTGTCTATTTGCTCCTGTAACTGTAAGTAAAATTCATCTGAGTCACTAGCATCTGCGTCGTCAGTATGACAGGGGCTAGGGGCATATGCTACTATAACTGATACCCTGAACTTTCTAGTCATAAAATGAGCTTTAGATTTTAGATTAGATTAATTTATTTTTTTAAACGACCTAGTTAAACATGATCCATAGGTAACCGCCCATGGGAAGACATAAATGCACTGGCACTGGGCGGTTACCACAAACTAATTCAACATACTTAAAACATAACTTTTAAATTTCAAAGTAAATTTTAAACTTCATTTTCACACATACTGATGAACATTCACAGAACACACGGAAGAAAAAAAGAAGAACAAAATAATAACAAAAGAAAATAAATAATAACATAAATCTTCAATCTCTGAATCCTAGTTCCTCACCCCCCCCCCCAACAAACAATTCTTTACTACTTTTTTTTTTTTTTTAAACAAATGCTGGTATTCCACCGCCTTAACACTATCTGGGAGTGAATTCCATACCCCCTGGCCCAGATGTACTGTAATACCTGTACACGCCTAAAATTACCAAAAAAGTTGCTAGCCCATAACACACAGCCGTACGATATGTAGAGGCTAATAATCGCATGATTAAGAAGCAACATCATTCAACCTGGTACGAAGTTCTAGAGAATTATCAGAAAAATAATATTCGCCCATCGAGATCAATGGGCTCACTAATTCGACTAAAAACCATAAAACTTTTCTTTTTACATTAGCCTCCAACATACTTAAAGACGTAAACACACTAAATCATTTAATACCATATTTACATTATTAATTAACTCATCCACAGAAACACCACGAAAAGAAATAGCAGTTCATCTGCGAAAGATGTAAGACATGAATCATGAAAGTAAAATCTCATGGTGTCTACATAAACCAAATTTAAAAATCGGACCCAGAACAGAACCCTGCGGAACACCACAATTCAAAAGATATGGACTAGAGGTTACACTCAATTACAACCTTTATTGACCTCCCCTTTAAAAAAGAATCAAACCAATTCAAATAAGCCCCTTTAACCCCTAAAAGCTTTAATTTATTTAATAAAATACTAAATTCAAACCGTATCAAATGCCTTTTTAAAATCTATAAAAACAGTGAGAGGTATTTGTCCACTATCAAGACACTGATTCACAAAATCACATAGGTGTAACACCGCATGTGTAGTTGAGTGACTTTTGCGGAAGCCCAACTGAGCATCACTAAGGATACCATGATGTGTCAAATTCCGGTAGAGTCGTCGATGAACAACTTTTTCAAGTACTTTCGAGGAAAGGTTAGTAGAGTAGTACATTATACTTTGCTTAGACATATAGGAAATACTTTTGCTTAGACATATAGGAAATACTTTTGCTTAGACATATAGGAAATACTTTTTCTTAGACATATAGAAATACTTTTGCTTAGACATATAGGAAATACTTTTGCTTAGACAAGGGACGAGATTGTGTAATGCAATCAGACTGGTTTATGAGGCAACACCCAGTTTTTGGGGCCAATCACAGAGAGCGGAGGCTACTCCATATGCGGTAACTTGATTAGTAATTGGATTTAAATATAAGGAGTGATTTTCATTGCAGTTCATATTAGTAGGAAAATTGAATTCAGAAAGAATAGTTTATTTGAGACGATATTAGTAGAGAAAATGAGTGGAACATTTACACTATTGGAGCTTGATTGTGGAGCAGGTAGCAGCAGCAATGATACAAGGGTACCAAACGTGGCTGTGGAAATAACACGAGGATGTAGACTAAGCCTTGAATGGGATGATATGTATGGTAGATATGTGATATCATTGAGCAAATTTAAAATGAAGGAGCAATTATGCTTTGCTGCGAAACTGAACATTGTGCATATAAATAAACTTCAGGAAGCATTAGATGCACTAGTGAAATATATTGATGAAAACAAATTGAATCAGTGATTATTATTGTTGTAATTATGCTCAATAAAATTTGTTTCTAAATCAAAGATATTTTTCTTTCTATAATAGGTTAGCGTATATTTTTTTTAAAGTAGAAAAAAAGAATCATGGTTAGTCTGAAGTTGGATATATATATATATATATATATATATATATATATATATATATATATATATATATATATATATATATATATATATATATATATATCTTATATATATATATATATATATATATATATATATATATATATATATATATATATATATATATGTATATATATGCTCGTCCGGAGTTAGTTACCATGCAAATTGGCGCATGAAGAACGACCTCCACGTGCCTCTGGATACCTGGCTAGCCACCAGAGAACCAAATGCATCTAGGGACGGTTGGGTTGGCAGCCCTCCTCCTGAAACTTCTATTGCTACGAATGGAACCAGGAAATTCAGCCTCGGATATATCATCTCAAACCCCGTATCGACCTCGGACCGCCCAAGGAAAATCCCGTCTGAACATCGTTGACCAAGGTGGCACCAATGTGGCCACCTGGAATTTGCTGACGCTGAACCAACCCGGTTCGAAGCTTCTTTTAGCAAAAGAACTAAAAAAATATAAAGTCACAATAGCTGGAGTCACCGAAACGCACCTCCCAGGACATGGTGAAGAGGACATAGGTGAAGGACGCACATTGATGTGGTCTGGCGGTAGCCAAAAAAAGAGGAGGCATTGGCCTAGTACTGAACAATGCTCCACGTAGGGCCCTCCTGTCATTCAAACCAGTATCGCCTAGACTCCTGACCGCAAGACTGGATGGGAAGCACGGCAAAATAACTGTCATTACGTGCTATGCCCCCACAAACGACGCTGATGAAGAAGACAAAGACGATTTCTATAACCTGCTTAGTTCTGAACTATCTTCTGTACCTCCCCATGACTACCTCCTCCTCCTAGGAGACATGAATGCAAGTTTTTCAAACGAATCAGGCCTGTGGGATCTCGCTGTTGGACCTGTTACAGTGGATAGCCTAAACGATAATGGAGAGAGGCTGCTGAATTGTTGTCTGGCCCACAATCTAACGATTGCAAACACATGGTTCCAGAGACCAAATATAGCCAAGTACACCTGGTATAGCAATGATGGATCAACAAAGAAGATGCTCGACTACATCATCTTACGTCGACGATGGCTGTCGTCTGTCCAGAATTGCCGCACCTACCGTGGCGCCGAGCTCGGGAACACCGACCACCGGCTGGTAGCAGCCAAAATTAAGCTCCGCCTCAAAGCTATGAAGAACAGCCAGTCTTCTCGGAAAATTGATGCCGGTCGCATCCAACAGGACCCCGCTCTAGCTGAGCGGTACCATGTGGTGATATCCAACAGATTTGAGGTCCTGGCCAATGCGATGATAGTGAAGTTGCATGGAAGTTCTTCAAAGAGAACACTCTTGCGGCAGCAACTGACGTTGTTGGAATGAGGCAACGGAAAGAAAAAGGACTGGATCAGTAATCACTCCCTTGCCATCATAGAGCTCAGGCGAGAAGCACGTCTTGGCGGGGACATGGCTACATACAGACTGCTAAACAAAGAGCGCAATTCCATGTTGCATAAAGACCGCAAGGCTTTTATTGACAGCAAAGCATCCGAACTGCAAGAGGCCGCCAAGAAAAAGGACAGTGGAGCCACCTACAAGATTCTTCGTGAGCTGTCAGGTCAGCACACTCAAACTACGCCATACCTTCGAAGCGCTAGCGGTGAGAATATCTACGACAATCACAATGCCTCCGCCAGTGGGAGGACCACTTTGAGAAACTGCTCAACTCAGATCCACCAGACCAGGATGGACCATGAGCTAGCAGCTGCTGCGGCTACTACCCTACCTGCTCCTGATGGTCCTGAATTTACAGCGGAGGAGATATAAAAGCTGCCACCCGCAAGCTAAAGAATAACAAAGCGCCAGGAATATGTGGCCTAACATCGGAAATTCCTTAAAAATGGGGGTCCAGCCATGATCCTCTGGCTACAAATGCTGTTTAACCTTGTGTGGCACTCTGAAAAAATACCCTCAGACTGGAAGAAGGGCCTACTTGTGCCAATCTACAAGAGGAAGGGAGCAAAGCAGAATGTATCAATTATCGTGGCATAACTTTACTCTCAGTTCCTGGAAAGCTCTTCGCTATGCTGCTTCTCAAACGGGCAACAAGATACCTCCATGCCCTGCGTCGCCCCCAGCAAGCTGGCTTCATGCCAGGCAGGTCCACCACCGAGCAAATCCATACGATTAGACAGCTAGTAGAGAAAACTCTTGAATATAAGAGGAAGGCGTACATTGCCTTTGTAGATTTTCGATCTGCCTTCGACACTGTCGATAGGCAGTCACTATGGCTAATCCTCCAGTCTGCTGGCGTACCCACGAAAATCGTCCGTCTCCTCAAAGAGCTGTATAATAACACTGAAAGTGCGGTGATCGTAAATGGACGGCCTTCTGGATATTTCAAAATTAAAAATGGTGTCCGGCAAGGATGTGCCGCTGCACCTGAGCTCTTTAACTGTGTAATAGACCACATCCTGAATAAAACACAGCAGGTGCAGTCGTTTGGCATAGACTTTGCTGGAAGAGTTCTTTCAGACGTCGACTTTGCCGACGACGTGGCGCTAATATGCGAAAACATTAGTGACCTCAAAACTACACTGGAAACACTGGCCTCTGCCGCTGAGAAATTCGGTCTGAAAATAAATTGGTTGAAGATTAAGATAATGCCCGTTGAGAAAAAGCCGTCCAACCCCCTGTCATCTATGGAAATTTGTGGCCAGACTGTAGAGGTAGTCAAGCAGTTTACCTACCTTGGTTCAATTGTCTGCTCAAACGGAAGCCTAGATGCCGAAATATCAGCAAGAGCGGCAAAAGCAAACTCTGTCTTCGGTCGCCTTCTAAAAACGGTTTTCCATAAACCCCAGATCAGCCGTCTCACCAAAGCACGAATATATTCTGCTTCGGTTGCCAGCGTTATGCTCTATTCTGCTGAGACTTGGTCGCTGACTCAGACACAGACGCTGAAGGTAGATGCCATCCAGACGAAACACCTCCGAAAAATCGAAGGTTCCCGATGGCCCGACAGGGTACGAACTTCGGAAATCCTCAGGTCCTTCAAACTCCCACCCCTGTCCGAGCAGCTTGAGTCTCGCTCGCTGCGTTGGTATGGTCATCTGCTCCGTCTGCCTGCCCAAACACCCGCCCGACTCATATTCGATTTCGACCCAGCTGCAAACGGCTGGAGGCGTCCTAGGGGAAGACCGAGCACCAGATGGGCGGACGTCATCCGTGATCGGCTCGCCTCCAGAAACATCAACCCGGCTGAAGTGACAACCCTCGCCCTGAACCGACCACTCTGGAGAAGACTGACGGCGCTGACGACTGGTTCCCTCTACGCTGGCGACGCTGCCGAGCAAGAGCTTTAAGTAAGTAAGTAAGTAATATATATATATATATATATATATATATATATATAATATATATATATATATATATATATATATATATATATATATATATATATATATATATATATATATATATATATATATATATATATATATATATATATATATATATATATATATATATATATATATATATATATATATATATATATATATATATATATATATATATATATATATATATATATATATATATATATATATATATATTATATGTATATATATATATATATATATATATATATATATATATATATATATATATATATATATATATATATATATATATATATATATATATATATATTATATGTATATATATATATATATATATATATATATTATATGTATATATATATATATATATATATATATATATATATATATATATATATATATATATATATATATATATATATATATATATATATATTATATGTATATATATATATATATATATATATATATATATATATATATATATATATATATATATATATATATTATATATATATGTATATATATATATATATATATATATATATATATATATATATATATATATATATATATATTATATGTATATATATATATATATATATATATATATATATATATATATATATATATATATATATATATATATATATATATATATATATATATATATATATATATATAGAGAGAGAGAGAGAGAGAGAGAGTCTAACGTTATAGTATACTAAAAAGTTGATACTAAGAGAGATGTAGATGGCAAGAAAAGAATTTAAATAAAGAAATTCAGAACAATCCATAGAAATCCTTACAAATCAAGTAGTGAGGTGTTTATGAGTACGAACCGTCAAGGATCATAAGCACCAATGACCCTAACCACCAAGGACCTCAACCCCCAAAGGTCCCCTATCCCCAAACTCCAAAGGACCCCTCCCCCGAACTTTTTGGCTTCCCCCCCCATTTTTGTTAGTTTTTTTTTAACTTTTTTTGTTATTTTTTTAACATGAAATATTTTTTCAACTTTTTTTTCCCATCTCTTAGAATGACATGAAACATACTTAAAACATAAAAATTCACATTTAATATTTTCCAAATTCAAAATGGGAATGATATAGATATGTGTGTAGCGACTTTTACTATTAGAAAAATATTATTTGTAGTAGCACTTTTTTTTTACTGAAATTATTCAACTTTTTTTTTACGTATCTTAAAATGACATGAAACATGCTTATGGCTCTAACAACTGTACTCTATGCTTGCTCAGAGACACGATGCGGCTTTCCCACTGGTACTCTATGGTCGGTTATGGACACTACCTAGTTTATTGTATTAAATCAGTATTTTTTACACAGTGGAACGATAAACACATAACTAATATCTCTAAAAAATGAAGATGAAGCATTTTAAGAAAGTGTGTTCACATGACAGTGTTATTGTAGCATTGAATGCTGACAAGGAAAAAAACTATGAAATAAGTACAAGTGGTAGCACTATCGGAAACGTATGCGTGCCTTGTCATGATAGTAAGGAATTGAAGTTCTTTGGAGTACCAAAAAAATTCAACTCTTATGATGGTGGATATGCGAGATTGAGATCTCCGGAGATGATTGCAGTCAAAGAGAATGCCAACATAAAAATAATAGTTGATGAAGAAGGGCATCTTCTTGCTAGTTCTTGTGGTAACATGTTACCCAGTGTTAAACCATAACGTCAGCTTACGGGTATTAGCATTCAAATGAAAGCAAAGACAAAAAGAAAGGTGTACTCTTCTACTAATATCATAAACCATATCTTATCTACGTGCCGGAACTGTTACCTGTCTAAAAATAGTGTGATAAAAGACAGTGAAATTGCCAGAAAAATAAAAAGGGCATTGGCAGAAAATATCACTAAGGAATATAAAGATGAATCGATGAAAAACAAAGTACCAGCAAACGTTACTGCCATCGATCAAACAGTCAATGAACCAAATAATACCAAAGACGAAAAGCATATTGAGCCTGTCGATGACACACCTGTAAAAATTGTTTATGACTCAAAATGGAATAATGATTATTCTACTGATTACGAACTAAGAGAAGACAATAGCTATAGCATCAAGAGAGAATATTGTGATCCATTTTATGGAACAGATTCAAAATGTCCAAAGTTGCTCATTGATATCAATAATGTATAATAATATATATTTTTTGTATTAATATTCTACATGACATTATTTCATTTAAAATATATTATGCATTACATTGTTATGTGTTCATTATTTTTAGAGTAAGCTAGCATATCAAACGTTCAGAATGTCTATTAAAACATCGGAGAGGTAAGAAACGGAATTTGCATACATCACATGTCGGATAGATAGGTTAACATAGTGAAAATCTAAGTATTAGAATGAATACATTCTTTATCAATGTCTTTTGACAGATACGTTTGATAACACTTACATAATTTAAGTATCAAATTGAACAACTTGTTTATTAACATTCTTCATCGATATCATTTGTCGGATACGTCGGATAACATTGACAAAATCTATCTATTAGAATGAATAAATTCTTTATCATCATCCGTTGTCGGATTTGTCATTATGAAAAAATTGTAAGTAAGTAAGTAACAAACTCTTTCTTGAATTCATCTCTTGCATATACAATACAGAAATTAAAAAAAAAAATGTAATTTCCAGACTTCATTTGCATGCAATAGATACCGAGAGTTCTATGACTCCTCCCCGCAATGAATTCTAAGGTTTTATGACTCCTCCCCACAATAAATCCAGATGGTTTTAGGACTCACCCCCCTAGCCATTATTCCATTCAACCTTGAGCGAAGGTATAAAATTTTGATGAAGTACTTCTCTACTTAACAAACTACGTTAATAGCTTCCAAGATGATAGGACTGTATTACACAGAATTTATCGGTTTGAAAAAATCATCTTGTGGTGTTATATTTGAATTTGCATTTTTTTATTATTATCTATGGAACTCGAAGAAATTGACTGTTATCATTGGATAGTGAACTATAAAATGTTTGAGTATGATTAAAACTTGTGGAGTACTACATTACGTCGAATAAACAGACTGGATTCTACGATTGAGTGATTACACCACTTAATAAAAGTGGTCAGGAACTGATAAATGTTCAGGAGCAAGTCAGTGAAATTTGCAGCTTTTTCGGGGTTGAATCACTCTACGTAAAGGGTAATGTACCTACAGATAAAGTTTTAATTCAAAAGTGTGATCCTGGGATTCCACTTTTCAATCTAGAAGAATTTAAGTGTCCTAAATTTGAAGGGGCTTATCACCGTCCTGAAGACGAGGTTAGGTTTTTCGTGCAGTGGATACCTAAGGACATACCTGATCGCGATAAATGCATAAGACACGGTAAAAACTATTCGATATCATGGGATCCTCATTTCTGGATGTTTAAGAGTGAACTTTAAGTACTATTTTTATGTAAATATGTGTTTTTTCTCAAAACATCTATTAATATGTTTAAGCAATAAATATCTTTAAGCTTAACCCGTCTTTATTCTTTAGAATAGTTCATTTCATTTCATTAAATTATGAAGAAATTGTAAGTAAGTAACAACCGCTTTCTTGAATTCACTTCTTGGATACACAATATGGAAATTTCATTCAAGAAATTATGAAAAAATCGCAAGTAAGTAACAAACTCTTTCTTGAATTCGCCGTTTGGATGCACAATACAGAAATTTAATTCAGGAAATTATGAAAAAAAAAAATTGTAAACAAACTCTTTCTTGAATTCGCTTCCTGGACACACAATACAGCAATTTCACTCGAGAAATTATGAAAAAAATTGTAAGTAAGTAACAAACTCTCTCTTGAATTCTCCTCCTGGATACAAAATACAGACATTTCATTCAAGAAATTTAAAAAAAATTGTAAGTAAGTAACAAACTCTTTCTTGAATTCTCCTCCTGGATACACAATTTAGGTTCACATAGAGTGGCGGGGCGCCACTCTATATGAACCTAAATTAACCCAACTTTTTGCATATCTCTCTCACTATGAGTGTGTGTAGTTTGTTACTTACTTACAATTTTTTCATGATTTCATGATTGAAAATCTGTATTGTGTATCCAGGAGGTGAATTCAAGAAAATAATTTGTTACTTACTTACAATTTTTTCTAATGTCTTGAATGAGATGTCTGTATTGTGTATCCACGAGGTGAATTCAAGAAAGATTTTGTTACTTACATTTTTTTTCATAATTTCTTGAATGAAATGTCTGTAATGTGTATTCAAGAGGTGAATTCAAGAAGGATTTTGTTACTTACTTACAATGTTTTCATAATTTCTTCAATGAAATTTCTTTATTGTGTATCCATGAGGCAAATTCAAGAAAGAGTTTGTTACTTACTTACAATTTTTTCATAATTTCTTGAATGAAATTTCCGTATTGTGTATCCTTGAGGAGAAATCAAGAAAGAGTTTGTTACTTACTTACAATTTTTTTTATAATTTCTTGAAATGAAATGTCTGTATTGTGTATCTTTGAGGAGAAATCAAGAAAGAGTTTGTTTACATTTTTTTCACAATTTCTTGAACGAAATTACCGTATTTTATCTCCAGGAAACGAATTCAAGAAAGAGTTTGTTTACAATTTTTTCATAACTTCCTGAATTAAATTCTGTATTGTGTATTCAAACGGTGAATTCAGGAAAGAGTTTGTTACTTACTTAGAATTTTGCATTATTTCTTGAATTTAATGTCTGTATTGTTTATCCAGGAGGCGAATTCAAGAACGAATTTGTTACTTACTTACAATTTTTTTTATAATTTCTTGCATGAAATTTCTGCATTGTGTATCCAAGAGGTGAGTTCAAGAAAGAGTTTGTTACTTACTTACAATTTCTCATAATTTCTGGAATGAAATTTCCCTAATGTGTATCCAAGAGGTGAAAACAATAAAGAGTTTGTTACTTACTTGCGATTTTTTCATAATTTCTTGAATGAAATATCTTTATTGTGTATCAAAGAGGTGAAATCAATAAAGAGTTTGCTACTTACAATTTTTTTTATAATTTCTTGAATGAAATTTCTGCATTTGTGTATCTAAGAGGTGAGTTCAAGAAAGAGTTTGTTACTTACTTACAATGTTTTCATAATTTCTTCAATGAAATTTCTGTATTGTGTATCCATGAGGCAAATTCAAGGAGGAGAATTCAAGAAAGAGTTTGTTACTTACTTATAATTTTTTCATAATTTCTTGAGTGAAATTGCTGTATTGTGTGTCCAGGAAGCGAATTCAAGAAAGAGTTTGTTTACAATTTTTTTCATAATTTTCTGAATTAAAGTTCTGTATTGTGCATCCAAACGGCGAATTCAAGAAAGAGTTTGTTACTTACTTGCAATTTTTTCATAATTTCTTGAATTAAATTTCCGTATTTTGTATCCAAGAGGTGAGTTCAAAAAGAGTTTGTTACTTACTTACAATTTCTCATAATTTCTTGAATGAAATTTCCCTAATGTGTATCAAGAGGTGAAAACAATAAAGAGTTTGTTACTTACTTGCGATTTTTTTCATAATTTTTCTGAATGAAATATCTGAATTGTGTATCCAAGAGGTGAAATCAATAAACAGTTTGCTACTTACTTACAATATTTTTATAATTTCTTGAATGAAATGTCTGTATTGTGGATCCAGGAAGAGAATTCAAGAAAGAGTTTGTTACTTACTTAATTTTTTTTTTCATATTTCTCGAGTGAAATTGCTGTATTGTGTGTCCAGGAAGCGCACTCAAGAAAGAGTTTGTTTACAATTTTTTTTTCATAATTTCCTGAATTAAATTTCTGTATTATGCATCCAAACGGCAAATTCAAGAAAGAGTTTGTTACTTACTTGCAATTTTTCATAATTTCTTGAATTAAATTTCCGTATTGTGTATCCAAGAGGTGAAAACAGTAAAGAGTTTGTTACTTACTTGCGATTTTTTCATAATTTCTTGAATGAAATTTCCATATTGTGTATCCGCGAAGTGAATTCAAGAAAGCGATTGTTACTTACTTACAATTTCTTCATAATTTAATGAAATGAATTGAACTATTCTAAAGAATAAAGACGGGTTAATCTTAAAGATATTTATTGCTTAAACATATTAAGATTTTTTGAGAAAAAACACATATTTACATAAAAATAGTACTTAAAGTTCACTCTTAAATATTCAGAAATGAGGATCCCATGATATAGAATAGTTTTTTACCATGCCTTATGCATATATCGCGATTAGGTATGTCCTTAGGTATCCACTACGCGAAAAACCTAACCTCGTCTTCAGGACGGTGATAAGCCCCTTCAAATTTAGGACACTTAAATTCTTCTAGATTGAAAAGTGGAATCCTAGGGTAACACTTTTGAATTAAAAACTTTATCTGTGGGTACATTACCCTTTACGTAGAGTAATTCAACCCCGAAAAAGCTGCAAATTTTACTGACTTCCTCCTGAACATTTCTCAGTTCCTGACCACTATTGTTAAGTGGTGTAATCACTCTATCGTAGAATCCCAGTCTGTTTATACGACGTAATGTAGTACTCCACAAGTTTTTATCATACTCAAACATATTATAGTTCACTATCCAATGATAACAGTCAATTTGTTCGAGTTCCATAGACAATAATAAAAATGCACATTCAAATATAACACCACAAGATGATTTTTTCAAACCGATAAATTCTGTGTCATACAGTCCTATCATCTTGGAAGCTATTAATGTAGTTGTTAAGTAGAGAAGTATTTCATCAAACTTTTATACCTTCGCTCAAGGTTGAATGGAGTTATGGCTAGGGGGATGAGTCCTAAAACCATCTGAATTCATTGTGGGGAGGAGCCATAAAACCCTTAGAATTCATTGCGGTGAGGAGTCATAGAACTCTCGGTATCTATTGCATGCAAGTAGAAAGGGAGGTGCTACTCGTGACATGACACCATATATGGGCATAGACTCCCTAGGGAGAACACGTGGTTAATGGGGTCAATGACCTCTTTTTCCAAGGTCGATTTATTTGTTGTTGTTGTTGTAAGTGCACGCTCGAGGCGAATGTCAAGGTGTCCAGAAATAGGAAACAGGTGTCCAGAAATAGGTTAGATCACGTGTTTCCTTCTCAGCCAATCAGCGAGTCGGTTACATCCCCCTTCTCAGCCAATCAGAGGGCTGGTTACATATGGTTTTTTCCCTATTACGTAACAATTCGCCCTTGAGATTTCGTATATAACGGGCATGCATTGTGATTAAATTATCAGAAAGTATTTTGACACAGTTCAAACAACTAGAATGGATAATATTGATGAGGTTGAAGCCTTGACAGCCACAATTAGCAATGTGAGTACATTTTTTATTTTTATTTTCAAAATAAAATTATTTTCCTTGGTCACCCTCCAGTATATTCAGGTAAATCCCCCCCTCCCACTCTAATACAAAATCACTATGCAATCTTTATACTCGATAGAAAACATAAAATATGTTCTTTTTACCCTCAAAACCTAACCCATTCCCCATTGTTTTACAAACAAAATTCTCGCAAGTAGAAATAATTATCTTTCTTGATAAATTTAGACTTTTCTCTATTGTAATCTTTTCTCTAACTGAGACATCCGTCGCTGTTGTTATTAACCGCTCTGGTTTTGACACAAGGCTCCAGCGCGAGGCCTATAATTAGCTCTGACCCTTTTTTAAAGCACTTCCTGTTCATTAGCGTTAGCAGTTTAGTTTCCAAGGTTTCACAGATTCAAAAGGATGCGACTAAAAACATGTTTTTATTTATTGGATAACTGAAAAAAAACCATAGCTTAGATCAATGCTTCGATGTTTGGCTAAATAAGTATAAGACTAAATATTCACATTTTCAACGTTTAGTATTAGGGGGGATTTTCTTCAAACAGCTTAGAAACAAACTAGGCCGACTTTTATAGGCTGAATTTTGAACGGCTCAGTGAGCCGTAATTCATCTTTTACAGATTCAAAAGGATGCGACTAGTATATTTCGCGAAATTTTTTTACGTTGTGCTTTACTGAAATGAGATAAATGCTTTTCTAGACAAAATTATGGTTAGGCTGGGGATGGGGGTACTAATTTTCCTTCTGTAAAAAAGGGGGAATTATCCATTATTTGAACTTTTATTTAGCCCCATTCATATACGGAATAATTTCTGTTCGTTTTAAGTTTTAATTTGTTCCTTACTTTCAGTTAGAAAAAACTTGTTTTTATTTATTGGATAACTGAAAAAAAACCATAGCTTAGATCAATGCTTCGATGTTTGGCTAAATAAGTAAAGACTAAATATTCACATTTTCAACGTTTAGTATTAAGGAGATTTTCTTCAAACAGCTTAGAAACAAACTAGGCCGACTTTTATAGGCTGAATTTTGAACGGCTCAGTGAGCCGTAAGTCATCTTTCTCAGATTCAAAAGGATGCGACTAGTATATTTCACGAATTTTTTTTTTACGTTTTGCTTTCTTAGTGATAAATGCTTTTCTAGACAAAATTATATGGATGAGGGTACTAATTTTCTTTCTGTAAAAAGGGGGAAATTATTTTCGATACTAACTTTTTTTCTTCTTTAAGGCCAATTTTGAAGAATGTATGGCGCCTCCCACTAAGAAAGCGAGAGTGGATGAGGCAAGACCATCCATTATTAAGTATGCTGTCCCGACCCCAAAACAAGTGTTGACTGCCCAAGTGCAACCATCTATGCAGGCTGCAATGCAACCAGGTCAAAAACTAAAGAGTAAATGGACAGCTGCTTTCTATGGAATACCTGCCCCGTCTACACAAGGCCCGCCGCCGATGGTACAACATGCTTCGCCTGGGCCTTCGGGCATTCAAATACTGCCCTCGGACTTTGCAAATGTGAGTTTTTTTTTCTCAAACTATCTTATAGAAATATATAAAAAAAAACTTTTATTTTCAACCTAATATAAACTTATCTCAGCGGGATATTAAAATATTAACCCCTCGCCCCCAACCATTGTTTTAAATTTCTCTGCTCCCCCTCCCTCAGAGATATCTAAATATAATGTAATTTTTTTTTTTTGCAAAGAAACCGCCGCTCTTTTTTCTAATCTTTGCTATTTTCTCTGTTGCTATCGCTCTGTTCTATATCTCATAAGCGAATATTTTTAGGTAATTTCTAGTCAATTACTGCTATCTCTCCACTATGAAACTCAAAATGCTATTTTTTTCACAATTGAATATTATCTAGTTTTAAGAGAAGAAGGAACTGAGAGATTATTCCCATTTATCTATCTGTCACATATGGATCCCGTAATTTGCGCAAGGATATTTTTAAAATAGCTTTCAATCTTACAAACCCTTGCCAGGATTTTAGCGAGGGGAAAATGTTGACAATATACTGAGTTAACGGTTTACAGCATTTAATTGCGTATTTTCCTCGGTCGGAAGTTCAGTCTTGGAAATCGGAACACTCGCGTGACGGCTTACAATAATTGTGAGCTAGTGAGGAGTTCACCGAACCTGTAGAACTGGGAATTAGAGAGAAATAGTGACTTATGCCGTCTAAGCGAATATTTCAACTTTTGAACATTATGTAAAGGGGCTGGGAGCCACGCGGTGGGGGTTGGGGAGTTCCGCTGGGCCCGAGAAGCGCTGTGGGAAGCGCTGTGGGCCCGAGAAGCGCCGCGGGAAGTGCTGCGGGCCGGGGAAGTGCGGCGATGGCCGGATCGGAGGGGGGCATTAAATAGTGGAAATTGGGAAAGGGGGTTGTTTGAATAAAATCAAATTGTCAATTTTATGTAAAGCGGCGTTTTAGATTGTAAATATCTTATATTAAGTTGGAAATTGGAACTTTCAGTTGAATTAACCAAATGCTACTATGTGCATACTACTACTACTACTAAGCGCGTTTTAAATAATAATCCAAATTTTAAAAACAGTAGGGGTGATTTGAACACTTTGAAAATAAGCTATTTTTCATTTATAGGTTGGACGACCATTGGTACCATATTCAATGTCACCATCATCATCAGTTGGAGAAGGAGAGGACCTCTCCAACAATTCATTGGAAATACCGTCGTCGTCGTTAAATATTGATGAGTTTTTAGTTGATTATTTTAATGTAGAACATAGCACAGTTGAGCAGGGGGACTTACCTTTGCTATGTCCAAACACGCTACAGCTTTTAAATGATTTTTCCAATGAATTAACGGGGAACCCTCCTCCTCTCCTCCAGCCTCTGATACCCTAACGAATCCACTTCAAACAACTGAAGTTGTCAAATTGTCAAAAACTTTCCCCGATTTTCAATTGTCAAATTCGATTTTAAATGCAATAGTTGTTTACACTGCGACTTTTGGGGACCCATTTAATTCACTAATGGGGGGAAAATTTGTGTTTGATCCCGTAGAAATTGTGCATGACTATGTAGATAAAATTCGTGCACTTCTGGAGAACCAAATTCAATTGTGGGGGAGGGATTCAATTAGGTTTCTATTGTTTTAAAGGTGTTTTATTTAAATGAGGGGAAAAGCGAAGTTTATCACCATTATATACATTCCGAGATGCGTTTGATTTATTCGAATTTAGAAAATTTTGAGGGTGTTTTCATGGATTGGGTAGGTCAAATTATAACGCATCTTGAGAAATTTAACGAAAAAGGTAGTGGGTCTGTAGTTTTATTTATTGAAAATTTAAGTGTAAATATTTGTAAATTTAAGAAAGATTTTATTTTAAGAGGGGGGCTGGGGGAGGGAGGGCAGTACAGTTTTAAAATATAATCCAGATCTAGAAGGTTGGAAAGGTGTCCAGCGGATCTGTTTTGAAACAGGTCAAAATGTTTCAGGTATGCTTTCCTCATATCCGCATTCGAGCCTCTAGCACGTGACGCTACCAAGACGAATTTAGACGATTGGGCTGTACATGGGAAGGAAGGGTCCAATTTCCCCATTGTAGATTTCTCTTGTTTAGAAGGAAAATACCCAGTAACGCTACGATCTATTGATATTTTTGAAAGGGCTAATGCCCATTTAAATATCGGCGTTACTGTGGTTCAGTATGAAACTGAATTTGAAGATGGGGTTCGTTTAAAAAAGAAGGGGTGGTCTTCCCTGTAAGGGGCCCGTCAATTGATTTGGTCAGACACTGGGTTTGGTTGTTGTATACACCACCTAGTGAACCGAATGCAATTGGCCATTTTAATCCTATTACAGACATCAGTAGAGTTCTGGGGGGTGGTAAGCATAGTGGGGAACGTTTCTACTGTCCAACATGCTTGTCACAATTCCGTAGTGATATAAAACTACGGGATCACATGAGGCATTGTAGCCGGCATGGCTACCAGACAGTGGAAACGGTTTCAGGGGATAGGGCCATTTTACGCTTTAAAAATTTCCAGAACACCCTCCTCCAGTGCAACAAAATATCTTTGGACTGTGAAGCTAAGCTGGTGGAGGTGAACGACCCCCGATTTCCAAACCGAGTCAAAGAACATCAAGCTATTGCAGTGTCCTATGCTCATGCGCAAAGAGACAGTTCTAACACCATGCGGTTGTTAGAAATAGTAGAAACATTGGATGAGGGGACGAGTTCATGGTCAAGGCACTGACTAAACTAATTGGCACGGCTAATGGTGCTATTTCTCGTTTGAGAAATACCCATTACCCAATGGTTTTGTCTGCAGAGGATCGTCTCGCGATTAAAGATCAAAAAATATGTTGGGTTTGTAAGGGGGAGTTTGTAGAGGAGGATAAGGGACTAAAGGGAAAAGAGGTGGTGGTGGTGGTAGGGGGAAAGTCAGAGACCATAATCACTTGTGGCAGGAAATATCTTCTGGGGGTAGTAATTTTAGAGGGGTTGCGCATCAATCGTGTAACTTAAATGTTAGCCAGCAGTTTTTTATCCCTGTTTTATCCACAACTCAAATTACGACTTAAAATTTATTTTACCGGCACTGGCACGTATGCATAGGGAGGGAGGGGGAGTAGATAGTCCATGGGTAAAAGTTCATTTACCTATAACATTATTCCCAAATCGGCCGAGAAGTGTTGCTTCTCGAGCTGAAATGGCAGGCAGTGGATAATGGGCATACGTGTGGGAATAAAATCAGGTTTTTAGATTCTTTTAGTTTTTTTTTCCCAAGGCATTGAGTCAATTGATTCAAGTGCAGAAAAGCGACAATTTTGATAGCTTTCCCTTGCTTAAACAGCACTTTCCAGACAGTGAAATGTATGATCTGTTGACCTGCAAGGTATATACACATACGATTACTACTGTTCTGGCGCTCGCTTAAGTGAGGTGAAACTACCTCCAATTGAAGCTTTCTACAATTCACTGACCAGCAGTGAATGCACAGCCGAGGAGTATGAGTTTGCCAAGAAGGTGTGGTCTAAGGGGGATTGTAAAAATGGGTGGGATTATTGTAGACTGTACTTGGCCAGTGACGTTTTAACTCTGTTGGATATAGTCTGTAAGAACACAGACCAAATCTATTCAGAGTTCGGGTTAGATATAGGCTATTATTTTTCCACACCCCATTTGGTGCTGGATTTGATTTTAAAAATTAGTAGGGAGGAAATAGGCCTAATCACAGATGTAGATCAGCACCTTTTTGTAGAGCGTTCAATGACGGGAGGGTATGTTTTTCATGGGACCGCGTCTTGTCAACCGATCCGAGCGGACAAAACAGCGGTGCAAAGTCAAATGCAGTGTTCTTGGACATGAACTCATTGTACCCCTCGGCAATGTCTCACTACTCTTTGCCATGTGGGAACTATCAATGGCTTGAGAATCCTTGTGAGTTCCCCGACATTACCACCGTCGAGGACAATGGGCCACAAGGATGGTTCTTTGAAATTGACGGTCACATTCCGCTGGCACTTCACGACTCCGTCAAAGATTTTGTTTTTCCCTGTATCAATCGACCCGTGAGCAGGGACTCATTGAGTCCCTACAATCGATCATTGGTTGAGGATATGGGGATGCACTGGACTCCCTCCAAACAGAAACTGATTGCTGATTTGGACCCTAAGGAGAAATCGTTGTTCACCATGTGCTTTTGCACTGGATGGTGAACAATGGTTTCAAAATCACCAAAATACACAGGGTCCTGCAGTTCAATCAGCGACCATACTTAAAAACGTTTATCGATACTTTTGTCGATAAACGCTCTAGGGCAAACTCAAAGGTGGAGAAGGAAATGTATAAACTCATCCTAAATTCAGCGTTTGGCAAAATGTGTGAAAGCGTACGTAATAGATCTCGCTGCGACGTCGTGACTGACCCTCTAGAGTGTGCACGAATTATTGCCGATCCCAATTTTACATCGTTCACTAGCATAGAGACTGGCATGGTTCTTCTACACAGGCGAAAGCGAAATGTGGTGCTGAACAAGAATATAGCAGGTGGCAGTTCAGTACTGGAAATTTCCAAAAAGCTCATGTTGTCGTTTTTTTACAATGTGTGGAAGGTGCAATGGCCACGGGAGGGGGAGGTTCAAGTTTACTATGGGGATACAGATTCTCTGCTGTTAAAGGTAAATGGGACCGAAGATTTATTGGGTGATCTAGAAAAGGGGGAACACATCAGCTCGCGGATGGATTTCACCAACTGGAATCCATCCCTCTACCCCGAGTTGGTGAAACGTCAAGCCCCCAACCAACTATTAATGTTAAAATCAGAGACGGGGAGTGATTTGATATCCAGGGGGTGTTCCCGGGTCCTAAAGTTTATTGCGTTAAAACTCATAGTGGGGATGAAAAGAAGGCGTGTAAAGGGGTGCCTACACATTTTGTAAAGAGCAATTTCAACATGAGCGTGTACAGAGACTGTGTAGAAAGTAGCCTAGTGCCGAGAGCACAAGTGCTTACAATTCGCTCTCTACAGTATAGAAATTATACTGTGAGAGTGGAAAAGAATGCAATGTCATGTATATCTGACAAAGTCTATGTGCTCGAGAATGGTGTGAGTGTCCTGCCTCATGGCCACTACCGTATTTCAGACCGAGTTGAATGCATAGACTATCGCAATCAACTTGGTCTGGATAAATTAACCTAATCTGACTAATCAACTAACCAACTAACCACGAACAACCCAACCATTCATAAATTAACCACCACCAACCCGTTCATAATTAACTAACTAACCACCTCAACTAACCCAACTAACCTGTAGCAGCAGTGACGACAACTATTGTATTGTTTTTCCACCGCGGTTCCCGGGGGGTGGGGGGCCCTTCCCGCGGCCGCTCCCGGGGGGGGGGGGTCCCGCCCGTGGCCGACCGGCCTTCGGCCCCGCGGGGGGGGGGGGGGGGGGCCTTTTAAATTCACTATAATGTTCAACTGTGTTAGTTCATGTTCCAAGTGTTTTTTTTTCAAGTGTTGTTTTCAAGTGTTGTACAGAAAAATGTTGATGGACAAAAAGTGTTGTACATGTTGATGGACAAAAAGTGTTTAAAGACAATAAGTGTTGTACATGTTGATGGACAAAAAGTGTTTTTAAAGACAATAAGTTTTTGTTCATGTTGATGGACAAAAAGTGTCTTTTTTTTTTTTATGTTGTACATAAAGTGTCATTTTTATCAATGTTCATGTTGAACAAATAGAGTTTTCATGTTGCCGAAATAAATGCTGCATGAAATATTGTTGTTGTTCTTGTTGAACAAGTGTTATTTTTATCGTTGTTCATGTTGAACAAATAGAGTTTTCATGTTGCCGAAATAGATGCTGCCATGAAATATTTTTTTTTGTTGTTATTCTTGTTAACCAGTACTAGATAGATCTATGGGAAAAAAATTATTACTACTACTACTTATTCATTGGACACGTATGATTTACAGTTAGTTATAGTCCAACTGTTGTCAACAGCAGCAGCAGCAGCATGTATCAATTTAAAACACCCTTCAGATCGTTTCTGTGTGGGCCTCAATGTCGGAAAGGTGAAAACAACACTCTTAACTAAAATAATTCAAAATTGCGATAAAATGTTTTTGGAAAAACCGAAAAAAATCTACTATTGCTATAGTATTTGGCAGGAGTCCTATGATCAAATAAAAGCAATTGCCACAACCATACCAATACAATTCATACGGGGACTTGATGTTTTCAATAGTATTGAATCGAACTCTTGGTTGATTATTGATGATTTGGCTGAATCCATTGAACAGTTCTCACAGGAAATGCTACAACTGTTCACTGTTCGCTCCCACCATGGGAGCATGAACACATTTCCATAACCCTAGTTCTACACAATCTGTTTCATCAGAGCAAATGTATGTGAACCCTTGCTTTGAATTGCACTATCTATATTATCTATCGAGTTGTTCGTGATTCTAGCTCGCTCATAACTCTCAATAAACAGATATACCCCGGCGCCCCTAAATTTCTGTTGTCAGCGTACACTCAGGCGACTAATAAACCTTACGGTTACATTTTGCTGGATCTTAATCAGAGCACACCCGAGGATCTACGTGTAGTCACCGACATTTTCAACAATGAAATTACAGTATATCTTCCGGTGAACAGTAGAAAAGGCTATTAGTTGCCATTATGACACTGAAGAAACTACACGAACAACGGCATTTATTTTCCGTTTTAAGCACTTCAAAACCCTTGCTTAGGAAGGCCATACTCAAACATGGTGTTGACAATGATTTCATTAATCTAATATCTGAACTTTGTTTAAATTTAACTGAGGGCAATGTTCAACTGCCAGAAGGTGTTAGACAACAGACAAAGCAACATCGTTCCACTGTACGCGCCTTGGCTTGTAAAAACAAGGGAAAAAATTTTAAAAGAAAACGGCTCCTTCAAGCGGGCGGTAGCTTTTTCACACTTTTACTGCCAATAATTGCAGGACTTGTAAACAGTTTTCTCTAGAGAGAGAGAATGGCTAAACCCTATAAATTGACACCATTTGAACTTGTCCTCTCGCCCGTCGAACATTTTGAAGACAATCTAAGCAAATTCATTAATGATGAGAATATTGCCGATGACAAAAAACTGCTTTTACTTCAAGATGCATTGCGACGTGTGGACAAACATAAACCTTATCGTGAGAGACCCACCGCCGCCGCCACTGATCCCTCTAAACAGGAAACATCTCCTCAAGATTCTGCAGCAGTGCAATCAAAGGAGAAGGAATTGAATTCAATTGTATCGAAAATTGGAAACCTATTGCCAGTGACCTATCGAGAACAGAGTAAAAGAGTATTATCTTATCTCATGTTGGAAACTGCTGATCATCAAGTTCAAGTCGATAGCACAGGGAAACGAATTATAATTCAGGGAAAAAGTTATAATCTAGTTGATTTAATTTGTGATATGGTGACGAATCGTAAAGGACTTTTATCCTTTGACAATAATCTATACACCTTTCTAAGTGTATCAAACTTTCCCAAAAGTCTTATTGGCAATAAGCAAATTCTAAAGAAACTAAGAGAATATAGTCCCTCCAACAACACCAACCACCATTTAAAAAAGAAGAAGAAGATTCAATATTTGAAAATACTATCAGCAGCAATGATTTTACAACACCTGTGGCTGCTAGTCAAAAGCGAAGACGAATTGATTCACCCTCCAGTGTGCAAAAGGGGAGTGGACATTACACTACGTGCTTGCGTTCAAAATGGATGAAGTTCTGAAAGGTGTCTATGAAAATATTGGTGAAGCGGGAGTTTAAGTTCTCCCAAAACGCTTTCTAAAGTTGTCTCCGGCACCACATTGAAAAAAGCAAAAGAGTATCTAGAGAATGAGCCGAGTTACACACTGCATCGGAATCACAGGCTTCGCGGCAAACAATATCGACAAACTAAAGCCTTTTTTCCCTCTGCATATAATGCAAACGGATCTTTTAACTTTAGACGCAGTTCAACGGCGTCACAATGCACCTACAAATATATTCTGGTGGCAATCAGTGTCTTTAGTCGCTATGCCTATGCCATTCCACTGCGATCAAAGAGAGGTGTTGAAGTTGCTCAGGCCATTGAAAGTATTCTTGAACAGGATTCGTATAGAAAAATTCAATCGGATCGTGGCAGTGAATTTGTTAATCCCCATGTGCAAAAGGTTCTATTGAAATATAATACAACACTTTATCATAGTCACAGCCCGATAAAGGCTGCATTGGCTGAACGATTAATAAGAACGATTCGTCTATTAATTTCAAGATATTGTAGCCTGAAAAATACATCGGCTTTTATTCATGATTTAGATAAAATCATGCAGATATACAACCATCGACCTCATCGATCTCTGTCCAACTCAAGCCCTCGGGATGTTCACTACAATGAAAATACATTTGATGCTTTTCTAAAGCAATACTCCAATGGTGAAAAAAAAAAAAAAATGTGAAGAAGAAATTCAATGTTGGTGATACTGTTCGAATTAATAGAACCACCAATATTTTTGAAAAGGGGAATTATTTATGGAGCACCGAACTTTTTAAAGTGTCCAAAATCCTGGACACCGAGCCCACGACATATCGACTGCGAGACACCAAAGATGATGAGATTCTCGGCGGTTTTTATGAATATGAACTGCAAAAAGTTAGAAACACTAGTGAAATTTATCAAATTGAAAAGATATTAAAGAGTCGTACTCGTAGGGGCAAGAGACAGTTGCTTGTTCGCTGGCTAGGATACAACTCAGATTTTGATTCTTGGGTCAGTGCTGAAGATATTGACAATGCCCAATGATTTCTATGTGACTTTCATGTCCAATGTTTCCGATCCTCTCTACAATGACTTGAATAGAACAAGTGATTTTTGGACGAAACTCTCCCCCACCATCAAATTCGACGACGGAAAGTATGAAGTGGCTCTTGTCGACTGTATTCTCAAAAATACCTACGACATCCTGAGAAAAGATCGTAAATATGATATAAAAATTAGACCCTATGATTGGCCGCCACCACCATCCTCAAGTGATCAAGAACAAATTCAAAAAATCAATTGGATGGATTATCCATATATTGAATTACCCTACGAGGAACTCACCTGTATGAATGATTTATGTCGTTCTATTAATAAAAGAATTTCCGCTCGTAAAAAGGAGCTTTTCATTTCAACTATTCAAAGGAGGAGGGTAAGATCTACATTAGTTCACCTATTGCCAACGAAAAGGTTATTCTCATGATAACCTAAAGGATGTTCTTGGCTTTAAGCTCAATATAATCAATGGTAAAAGTGCCGGAAACACTAATTTCATTTTTGCTGACTACCCACCTGCCTTCTCCACAGACACTTGTATATTTCTCTACGCTTCATTTGTGGAAACATCTCGGGTTGGTAATTCAAATGTTCCCCTCCTACGAGTTTTGAACGAAAAACCAATCAAGAACATATTCACCACTACAATATAAAGCATCTTCAGTTTTTCCCGTAAACACTTCCTATTTGGAACTCTGTCAGTTAACACTAAGAACCGAATTGGGTGATCCCATAGCAATTTCAAAAGGTTTGGCTGTGATTACATGCCTTTTTCGTCCCATCGTTCAACAAGATGTCTAATAGAAAAGTGGTATTCACTTGTCCTGATATTGACTGCTATGTTAATACTCTTGGACCAAGACAACAGGGCAATGGAATGGACTATTACAAAGGTCGCTCGTCAATGTCTGGCTACGGTCTTGGCAGTTGGTTTGCTAAGCTCTTTCGCTCTTCACTACCACTGGCTAGAAAATATCTTGTACCGGCTGCGACAGATTTTGCATCCTCTACACTATACGATTGGGGCTCTGGCAAGGATTTTAAAAAAAGTGCTTCGGAAATCTAGGTCCAGTGCGCGAACCCTTGGTGAGAAATTAAAACAAAATGGTAAAGGCTTAAAAAGGTCAAGAAACAATGCATCACTCATCAGTCTCCACTCAGGTCGGAAACGAAAGACATCACCCCTCTTGTCAAAGAAAAGAAGGAAAAAGCCGACACGTAGTGTAAACAGAAGAAGAAGCCCCAGGAAGAAAATTGTTAGATCGAAACTAGATTTCTTCTCCTAAGATGTCCTACCTGCCGCATAAGGATTCTCAACCTTCAATCACCGCCTCATTGAATCTATTCAATGCTGAAAATGTTGATGTGAGTGTCAAGCATGGATACTATGAACAATTTTATCCGCAACAACCCCTCTCCGATAATATCCACTTTCAAATTTATTCCAATGAAGACTACTTTATGGACATGTCTTCAACATTTATAGATTTGCAAATGAAAGTCCGGAAATCCGATAATACAATGCCAATTTGGGCCGATGGAATATCCTATGAAAATTGTATTTTACATAATCTATTTCGTCAAATCAGTGTCTACATCAATGGCACGCTGGTGAGCACAAGCAACAATCTCTCAAATTATACAAGCTATATGCAATTCATGCTGATGACACCCAAGTCATACAAGGAATTGAGAGGCATCTCCAATGGATATGAATATATTACTAATACTGATAGTACAGATGCACTTAAAAATGCTACAACTAGTGAATTACATCTAGTTGGAAAAATATATCATGAAATATTTAATATACCCCAATGGTTGCCGCCCCAATGTTAAAGTGGATATAAAACTAACGCTTGCACCCTCCAATTTCATATTGAGAAAAGAACTTGCTGCCAATCCTGATGTAAGTCTCTCCCTCACCTCGGCAATACTTCATGTACGCAAACAACAGGTCATGAGTTCTGTTGCTTTGGCAGTGGAAAAACTGAGAGCCAATGGAAATAATATTAAACTACTTGTTCCTCATACAATCACCAATCAACGTCATATTGCCATGGGCTCACGCACCTTCACCGATTCATCCTTTATCAATGGTGAAATTCCATCAAAACTCGCTTTGGCATTTGTAAAAAGCGCCAGTGCAATAGGATCGTGGACTGAATGCCCACATAAATTCGAGATGTTTGGACTTTCATCTCTTGTGTGCAAAGTAAACGGTATCCCACTCTACAATCTATCTTTTGATAAATCCTATAGAACATTGTATGAGTTGACCATGCAAACCCTAGATCATGACTCTCAACTATTTGAAAATGGTATAACCGAAGATATGTTTGCTAAAACACATGGTATCATTGTACTGGATTTGTCTTGCACACAGGATATGAGTATAGTACGTACGGGGAGTGTGCGTTTAGAGTGTACATTTGCCGACTCATTGGCTGAGAGTATGGCACTAATCTCACTAAATCAATATGAAACCTATTGGGAAATCACTCCCGAAGGCAGTGTTCTACTAGACTTGGCGCCATGAACACCAGTCAAATAATCAATGTATTTAATATGGACCCCTACATGTCCCAGTACAAATCCTATTGTCTACCCTCTGACTTTCTTGAAAAATTCAAAGTGTCAACAATACCTTGATTATTGTTAATAGCAGTCCGTCGACTGTGCTGACGGGTCATTGGCTGTGCATCTTTCAAACAATGAAGACGATTGAATTTTTTGATCCTCTTGGTCTACCCTATACATTTTACACACCCCACATCAGCAACTATATTGAGAGCAGTGGGAAAACTATTATTCAAAATCGGAAGAGGGTGCAGGATCTAACGACTAAAAGCTGTGGCTTCCATGCACTACTATATTTTGTGTTCCGATGTCGCGGCTATACTTACAAGCAGTTTTCTACACATTTATGGTGACAATCCTCGTCTGAACGACTTTCTAGTGGAAAATATCCTCTCAGACCTATACAGTATTGATTTCAGTGCCCTAAGAGTAAAGTGCTTAAAAAATGTTTGTGAATTTGTTTATTAATAAAATGCATATATATATATACAACAATGTCTTTAAATCTTCACTTTAGATTTCTTCTTCTTCGATGTATAGGCAACTGTCGTGTACCACTAACTAATGCCGGTAAATCATTTGGATTCACTGTATATTGATCTTGATTGACTGCAAAGTCAGGGTCACATTTTCTACAGTACAATGTAACTTCACTCTTGTCATATCTCTTTGTATAGTCAATGATACTATTTGCATTCATATTATATGAAATTCACGAGTTTCAATCTGTCTATTTGAAGCAATATCACATACAGTGTTTTCAAATGGTGAATCACATTCGGTAACTGCCAAATAAAAATCACTTGGTTTATAGTCATAGTAGGCAGTGTCGTCACAACGATGACGTAGAAACCAAATTGTCTTGTTATCCCAACAGTTGAATCGTAGACCAGATTCCTCTTCCCAGAATAATTTAAATCTACGACGATACCAATCTCGTAGCAATAAACTAAAATCACGTTTGGGATTCTTTCCAATCATAGCGGGGTAAGTATTCTCCCACTGATCACATTTATCATAATGGCAATTGGAGCATAGGTGGCCTCTAGGATGAGAGTCACACAAAAGACATGAATTACATCCTTTAATTTGTACTGCATAGCCTCTATGCAGTACAAATTAAAGGATGTACTGCATAGAGGCAGTACATCCTTGAACCTATCGGGGGATTCAGAAAGTTCGGACACAGATTAATTTGGCTTACTTTTGCAGAGCAGCTGGCAGAAGATCGCTCAACATGTAATTTACAAGGATTACGAGGTGGAAACGCCTGATTCCCGCCACAAGCAAGCACAAGTAAGCATTTCTATGTATACAAGGATACATAATTTGCACTTTTCACTATAGTCATCAATAATTGTACAATTCTCACATTGAGTCCAACTGCCAAGAGTGTACATGCACAATGGACATGTATAGAACATTTTTTGGTTTCCAATGTCACTTGACTCACTCACAGCTAAAACGAAACTGATCGTCCTCGTTCGATAAATTCAGGTGCGGGAATGGTGAGAGGAGTAGCTCTGTGACGTTACCTCTTTCGAATGACGGGGGAGCCATCTACATTGAATCCATTGGCAATGTTTTCAAAAGTATATCCACGATATGATTCTGCTTTGTTTTCAATTAATATATCAATAAATTGACTATAAGCATTTGAATCACATTTTAAAAGTTTCATACAATAGTCCAATGGGGGAGAATCACTCCTCATTATATTGTCAAGTGTTCCCTGACGAGAGAATATCCTGCGTTGAAGAGATAACTCGAGAAAATCATCATCCAAAATCAAATGTTTTTCCATAAACACTAGATTTGATCTAATTCTCTCTTTCTCAAATTTATTCATTTTTTCAATCCTTTCACTCTGACTGCTGACTCTAGACTGACCCTGATTCGTTAGTCCTAACCAGAAAAGAAATGGAACATTTTCGATTTCGAAACAATTTTATTGAATAATTACAAACAACAACATAATACTATGCATGTACAATTAGCGATACAGTTTATTGTCTTCGATATGTTTCACTAATGCACTTAAAGCACATTGAAGTCTATTCACGTGTGCTATATCAACTTTTGCAGCGAAACATAATTGATCCTCCATTTTAAATTTGCTCAAGGATATCACATATCTTGCATATACTTCATCCCATTCCAGACAAAGTCGTGATCCTCTCGTGATTTCCACCGCAATGTTAGGTGCTCTTGTATTATTGCCATCAACTCCACTATCAACTTCTAAGAGGGTAAACATTCCACTCGTCAACAACACACAAATATATATCCAAATGAGTAAAGTCAAACTGTTCTCACTCCTTTGAATTCTATTCACAGACTAATAAAACTATAGCAAAAATCCTTTCCTCATATTCCCTCCGCCGTTAATATGTAAGCAAGCCCTCTGATTGGCTGAGAAGGAAATACGTGATCTAACTGTTTCGTATTTCTGGACACCTTGACATTCGCCTCGAGCGTCACTTACAACAACAACAACAAATAAATCGACCTTGGAAAAAGAGGTCATTGACCCCATTAACCACGTGTTCTCCCTAGGGAGTCTATGCCCATATATGGTGTCATGTCACGAGTAGCACCTCCCTTTCTACTCATGCAAATGAAGTCTAGAAATTACAAATTTTTTTTTTTATAATTTCTGTATTGTGTATCCAAGAGGTGAATTCTAGAAAGAGTTTGTTACTTACTTACTTATAATTTTTTAATAATGACAAATCCGACAACGGATGATGATAAAGAATTTATTCATTCTAATAGACAGATTTTGTCAATGTTATCCGGCGTATCCGACAAATGATATCGATAAAGAATGTTTAATAAAGAATTTGTTCAATTTGATACTTAAATTATGTCAGTGTTATCAAACGTATCTGTGAAAAGACATTGATAAAGAATTTATTCATTCTTATGCTTAGATTTTCTCTATGTTAACCTATCTATCCGACATGTGATGTATGCAAATTCCTTTTTTTACCTCTCCGATGTTTTAATAGACATTCTAAACGTTTGATATGCTAGCTTACTCTAAAAATAATGAACACATAACAATGTAATGCATAATATATTTTTTAATGAATAATATCATGTAGGATATTAGTACAAAAATATATTATTATACATTATTAATATCATTGAACAACTTTGGACATTTTGAATCTGTTCCATAAAATGGTTCACCATGTTCTCTCTTGATATTATAGCTATTGTCTTCTCTTAGTTCGTAATCAGTAGAATAATCATTATTCCATTTGAGTCATTCACAATTTTTACAGGTGTGTCATCGACAGGCTCAATATGCTTTTCGTCTGGTATTATTTGGTTCATTGACTGTTTGATTGATGGCAGTAACGTTTGCTGGTACTTTGTTTTTCATCGATTCATCTTTATATTCCTTAGTGATATTTTCTGCCAATGCCCTTTTTTATTTTTCTGGCAATTTTACTGTCTATTATCACACTATTTTTACACAGGTAACAGTTCCGGCACGTAGACAAGGTATGGTTTATGATATTAGTAGAAGAGTAGACCTTTCTTTTCGTCTTTGCTTTCATTTGAATGCTAATGCCCGAAAGCTGACGATATTGTTAAACACTGGGTAACATGTTACCACAAGCACTAGCAAGAAGATGCCCTTCTTCATCAACTATTATTTTTATGTTGGCATTCTCTTTGAGTGCAATCATCTCCGGAGATCTCAATCTCGCATATCCACCATCATAAGAGTTGATTTTTTTTGATACTCCAAAGAAATTCAATTCCTTACTATGAGATATTAGTTATGTGTTTATCGTTCCACTGTATAAAAAATACTGATTTAATACATACAATAAACTAGGTAGTGTCGATAACCGGCCATGGAGTACCAGTGGGAAAGCCGCATCGTGTCTCTGAGCAAGCATAGAGTACAATTGTTAGAGCCATAAGCATATTTCACGTCATTTTTAAGATACGTAAAAAAAAGTTGAATAATTTCGAAGTAAAAAAAAAGTGCTACTACAAACAATATTTTTTTCTAATAGTAAAAGTCGCGACACACATATCTATATCATTCCCATTTTGAAGTTGGAAAATATAAATGTGAGTTTTTTATGTTTTAAGTATGTTTCATGTCATTCTAAGAGATGTAAAAAAAAAGTTGAAAAAATATACCATGTTAAAAAAAAATGGTCACTACAAACATTATTTTTCTAATAGTAAAAGTCGCGACACACATATCTATATCATTCCCATTTTGAAGTTGGAAAATATTAAATGTGAATTTTTTATGTTTTAAGTATGTTTCATGTCATTCTAAGAGATGTAAAAAAAAGTTGAAAAACATATCATGTTAAAACAAATAATAAAAATAAAGTTTAAAAGAAAACTTAAAAAAAATTCAAAAAAAAAATGGGGGAGGGGGGCCAAAAAGCTGGGGAGGGGTCCTTTGGAGTTTGGGGATGGGGACCTTTGGAGTTTTGGGGATAGGGGACCTTTGGGGATTGAGGTCCTTGGTGGTTAGGGTCATTGATGCTTATGATCCTTGACGGTTCGTACTCATAAACACCTCACTACTTGATTTGTAAGGATTTCTATGGATTGTTCTGAATTTCTTTATTAAAATTCTTTTCTTGCCATCTACATCTCTCTTAGTATCAACTTTTTAATATACTATAACGTTAAACTCTATATATATATATATATATGCAACTTCAGACTAACCATGATTCTTTTTTTCTACTGTAAAAAAAATATACGCTAACCTACTATAGAAAGAAAAATATCTTTGATTTAGAAACAATTTTATTGAGCATAATTACTTCAATAATTATCACTGATTCAATTTGTTTTCATCAATATATTTCACTAGTGCATCTAATGCTGCCTGAAGTCTATTTATATGCACAATGTTCAGTTTCGCCGAAAAGCATAATTGCTCCTCCATTTTAAATTTGCTCAATGATATCACGTATCTACCATACATATCATCCCATTCAAGGCTTAGTCTACATCCTCGTGTTATTTCCACAGCCACGTTTGGTACCCTTGTATCATTGCTGCTGCTACCTGCTCCACCATCAAGCTCCAATAGTGTAAATGTTCAACTCATTTTCTCTACTAATATCGTCTCAAATAAACTATTCTCTCTGAATTCAATTCTCCTACTAATATGAACTGCGATGAAAATCACTCCTTATATTTGGATGCAATTACTAATCAAGTTACCATATATGGAGTAGCCTCCGCTCTCTGTGATTGGCCCCAAAAAGTGGGCGTTGCCTCATAAACCAGTCTGATTGCATTACACAATCTCGTCCCTTGTCTAAGCAAAAGTATTTCCTATATGTCTAAGCAAAAGTATTTCCTATATGTCTAAGCAAAAGTATTTCCTATATGTCTAAGCAAAGTATAATGTACTACTCTACTAAGGTTAAGGATGGAGGTTGGCCTCCAGTTCCCAAATATCAGATCTTGAGCCACCTTTGTGAAGGGGAAAAACCTTGGCTGTTTTGATACATTCAGGAAAGATTCCAGTTTCTAGCGACAAATTTATTATATGAAAAATACAAGGCACAAGGTAAACCAAAACTGAGTGAAAAGCTCGGAGGGTCATTCCGTTTATCCCTGCTGCTGAATTGGAGCTCATGCCTCCAACAATTTTAACTAGTTTATCTCTGGTACACCTCTCAAACTCAAAAGCTAATCTGTCTCTATCATCTTGAAACTTATACTTGCGGAAGGATTCAGGGCTCTGGTTATTTTCCTGTTGTACTGTTTAACCAAGTTTAGAGAAATAATTCGCAAAATGTTTCGCCACTTGTAGAGGATCATGGAGTATAAAATAGCGATTAGTATTCTATTATTAACACCTTCCCAGCCTAAACAAGACTTGGCAACTTCCTTATTCATCATGAGCCCTACTCCCTGTCTGTGTACCCCTTCCTTCCTGCCTGAATAAATAAATTCTATGTCACCTAATTTCATGCTTCCTACCGATATGAGTTTCTGAAACTCCTAATAAATCCAGTTCGAATCGTATGAATTCATCAGTCAAAATGTCGATACGATAGTTATTTTTTTTATGGTCGTAACATTCCAAGTTCAAATTTTCATATTCTTTAAATTATTGAAATTATTTTGGCCTCAGGAAAAGCAATGGTGTCGGACATTAGTGCAGGACGAGGACCAATATATCTTCTCAAGTCCAAACCGAATGGCTTAAGCCGGCTTAGAACTGGACAGCAAGAAGTCCAGGGACCTCAACTTTGAATGGAGGCTTTGTGCAATCCTGGGTCCATCTTGGTCACAAAATGATTTTCAGCACTTGGTGATGCTCTTCTATCAACAAGAGTCGAAATCCTGCACAGACAGTCTCAAGCCTATTACCTCCGACTCATTATGTATATGCATGCCTACAAATATTATGCTACTACGGGGAGGCAGCCCATAATAGATAAATTAGCTAGGAAGAGGTTTTTCAGCCCGAAAATGCCCGCCAAAACAGACCAAGCCCAGAAGAATTATCCATTAATCAGAATCCTGCATGACTGCTGTGTCGTTTACTAGGATATAATTTCCTCAAGGGGTGTGACACTCCTCGAGCGGGAATAAAGTTGACCGCAAGGTCCCCAGTCTTGCAGGTACCCCGAAAGGGTCAAGGCAGCCCTTTGCAGAGGCCGCTGTCCATAGATCTGGTCTTACACCCTGCCGCAGTTGTCCTCCTATAGAGGATCCTCCCACGACGGTGTTCTGCTTCACCATGCAATTTAACCCATTGCTGGGAGAAGGTTTGTAACTCACGGGAGATGTGCACACACTGGTGGGCCCTGATGAGTGTACATTTGTGGGACCTTCTTTGTCCTCCACCTGTATTTGCGACCTAGGCAAGAGTCACTAAAATATAAGCCTTTTTTAGGATCAACAACTGATTTTATTTCAGCTTTTTATGCTGATTCAAAAATGTAACCAGAATATTTCTATTCTGTAACTTCTCAAAGTATTTTTTGAAGTTGATTTCTGAAGCATCATCACTAATCAAAACATCAAGCAACAGAAACAAAATGCAAGGGGCGCCCGCTTTCCAACACCTGGTGTACATCTCAGAACTCCACGTGTGCCACAGTTCCGTCACGCTATCTGGTGTATTTGATTTCTAAGATTGGGCACCTTCTCGAAAAAAAATGATGGCACAAAAAAAAATTTACACATGTAAAAAATCTTATCGCAAAATTGAATTTCACTTTGGAATTTCGTCAACATTAAAACTTAAAACAGAGACCATTCCACACATGAGAAAGGGTGTCCCCTCTTTAACACCTCGCTGTTCACGCCAAAGCTTTTAGTCTTTTTAAAAAAAGCTTCTTATTCCAATTAAACGGCCCTTTTTGTTTCAGGAGTCGTTCTTAAAAAAATTGGGACAAAAAGTCAAACCTTAGCGTAAAGAGCAAGGAATTGAGGAGGGGTCAACCCCCCCCCCCTCTCACGTATGGAACAATTCTGTTCGTTTTAAGTTTTAATGTTGCTACTTAGTATCCAATTGTAGTATCGAATTGCTGAGCAATTGGATAAATGTCTAATTAACAACAAATGAAAACCATGGACTAAAATGGAAAAAGCCATGAAAATCTGATTAATAGAAACTTTTGGCACATTATAAAGCAAGAAACTTGTTATTATAGTGTTTTTATACGACTTAAGCCCAGAATAAAATACCCAGTATTTAGACAGTTAATCATCGACTCTGTTAAATCACTATAAGCACTCTGTTATGCCACCCAAAAATGTATTTTCTTCACCATTGGAATTGCCTAAATTTTCTTAATAAGTCTATTATTAATAAGTCTATTGTAGTTGCCCTCCATTACTTTTGACTCTTAAAAGGGAACTAGAACTTCCAATTTTCAAACAATTGAGCCATCTGTATAGTTTAAACAGCCATCCCTCCCATAAAGACCATAAAGATATAGATGGCAGCACGGTGTTCGTCTCGGAACTCATGATAGGGTCTTACTCACTATAAGCACTCTGTTATGCCACCCAAAAATGTATTTTCTTCACCATTGGAATTGCCTAAATTTTCTTAATAAGTCTATTATTAGTTAGATTATTATAGGCACACAGAATGCCAACGTTTTTAAATACAAAGCTAGTTGATAGAGCCTAATCAAAAATGCACAATTTTAGCTTAAGTCAATCTTGGAAAATCAGCGCCCAGTCTTGGGCACATGGATCTTCATGACAGAACGAAGTATCTCAATCATAGACACAGTAGACACACAGACACAGACACAGTATCTCAATCTAAAACACAGTAAGATCAATCATACACAACTGCTGTGACACGTGTATCATAGACACATAGATACATATATCATAGACACATAGACACAGACACAGTATCTCAATCTAAAACACAGTAAGATCAATCATACACAACTGCTGTGACACGTGTATCATAGACACATAGATACATATATCATAGACACAATCATAGACACATAGACACAGACACAGTATTTCAATCTAAAACACAGTAAGATCAATCAATCACAAGTACTGGGAAGGAAAATAGTTGTGTCTAGATAGTTTTATGCTATATAAGGATAACTTTTGCTTTAGCTTTAATATTAATCAAAACAAAAGTAAAATCATAAGGGATCCAATTCTGAGCTTAGAAACTCATTCGAAAAAAACGAAATCTGATGAGACCAAAATTTCAGAGAAAAATATACATGATTAAATTATCTATCTTATGAAAGAAGTAAACAATTGAGGCCAAACCATCCCCTCCTCAAAAAGTGCTGAAGTCTTAGCGGTGATGTAGGCCCCTAGGCTCATATCCAGCATTTTTTGGAGGGGGGACTTATAAACGCATCAAAAATTTGTTCATATGCGTTTTCACTACGTTTTTACGAGTCGAATAAACATATTTAGGGGCCCTGACCCTCTTCCCCTGGATACGGCCTTGTTGTCAGAGGTGGATCCAGGATTTTTTAAGGGGGCAATAGGTTGATCCGATAAAAAAAATAGGGGGGGGCAAAATAGGTTGATCCGATAAACTTGCGTTAGGAGCAAGTTTAATTAACGCAAACTTGAGTTAATTATGTAAATTACACTACTTTAGACTACGCTAGGGATGTAGACCAAAATTCTACCGTAAAATTAGCTAGGTAAAACAAATGGGACTAATCACGTTGTTTTTTGTTCAGCCCAAGAAATATTGAAAATAAGAAAATCTTGGGAGCTAAACGCCTAGAACTGCCGAAAGATACGCTCGACAACCGATTTTTACATTCAGTTTGGTGTCATACTGTGGTTCACAAAAAATTAGGGGAGGGGGATATTTTTCAGTATCTAGGGTGGAGAAACTTTTCATTTTTCAATGAAAATTCTATCCAAAAAAATCCCGTATATTTCCCAAAAGCAAATACTATATGTGAACAATGGGCAAACTGTGTAGCTTACAGACCTTTCCCAGGGACAATGGGGGGGGGGGGGGTCATATCATCCCCAAAGGCATAGTTATTGAGCCGTCTAATAATGCTGAATCAAATGGCTACCTCAAATTTGTTTATCGGGTGTAGTTGGAGAAAAAAAGGGTGTGGGAGGGGGGACTGGCTGCCTCTTCAATATTTTCGGTAACTTAAAAAGGGCACAAGAACTTTTTATTTACGTTCAAATAAGCCCTCTCCTTTTAAAATTTGTCCTGGAAAATTCCCTCTAACCGATAAATTCTCCCCGTATAAACCCCCCCCCAAAAAAAAACAACAACATTGAAACATATCCTCGACAACCGTTTTTTTTTATCTTCAATTTGGTTTTATACAGTGGCTTATGAAAATTTAGGGGGTAGGGTGTTTGTGTTTTTCAATATCTAGGGGGGGAGAAACTTTTCGTTTTTCAATGAAAATTCCACTGATATTTCCCAATGACAAATACTATATCTGAACAATGGGCAAACTGCGTAGCTTACGGTCCTTTCCATAGGGGTAATGGGGGGGGTCATATCATCCCCAAATGCATAGTTACTGAGCCTTTCAGCTATACTGAATCCAATGACTATCTCAAATTTAAGGTCAGATTTCGTTGGAGAAAAAGGAGTGTGGGAGGGGGGGGCTGGCTGACCTCCAGTATTGTTAGTAACTTATAAGGGCACTAGAATTTTTATTAACGTTCAAATAACCCCTCTCCTGTTAAAATTTATTTTGGGAAGTTCAACTCGGAAGCTTCCCTCCAAACGATAAATTCTCCCTGTAGACCCCCCCCCCCAAAAAAAAAGAAGAAATATATTATACTTCCCAATAACAAATACTATATGTAAAGAATGGGCTAATTTCATAACTTGCAGCACTTTCCCCAGGGGTTGTGGGTGTTCATGTCATTACCAAAGGCATAGTTATTGCACCTTTGAACTATTCTCACCTTTGATAGTCAAATAGCTATCTCAAATTTTTGATCGGATATCGCTGGAGAAAACAGGGCCGTGAGAGGGGGCTGGTCACCCTCCAGTATTTTTGGTTAATTAAAAAGTGCACTAGAAGTTTTGATTTTCTTTCAAGCACTCTCCTGTTCAAATTTACCGTGGAAAGTTCAACTCCGAAAACTTCCCTTCCAACGATAAATTCTCCCCGTAGAAAATCCCTACCCCCCCCCAAAAAAAAGAAATAATGTCTTTATACTCCCCAATAACAAATATTATATGTAAAGAACGGGCGAATTCCATAACTTGCAGCCCTCTTCCCGGGGTCTGTGTGGGGTTCATATCATCCCCAAAGGCATAGTTATTTGAAATTTAACTATGTTGAACCAAATGTCTATCCCAAAATTTTGAGCGGACGACTTGGGGGAAACAGGGTGCGGGAGGGGGGACTGGTTGCATGGGCGCCCATAAGCTGAATTCCAGGGGGGACAAACTTCGTCTAATTGGCACTTTTAATGCCATATAATAGAAATCTTAGAACAAAAATATAAAAATAAGGCAACATCATTCAGCCAGGGGGGGCGCGCCCCCTGCCCCCCCCCCCCCTTATGGGTGCCCATGACTGGTTGCCCTCCAATATTTTGGGTCACTTAAAAGGGGCATTGCACCTCCCCAATAACCCTACTCTTTACGCTAAAGTTTTTGTCTTACTTTACGCTCTTACGCTTTTTTATAAGCCCTCTCCTGATCTTCTAGGACCATTGGTTCGATGAGATCACCCCCGGGATAAAAAAAATAAATAAATAAACACGCATTGGTAATCTTTCTTCTGGCCCAAAAAACATATGAAAATCAGCATTTTTGTTCATAGGAGCATGACACCTCTACAGTAGGGTTATCTGATATGGTGAATGTGACGGTGTGATTTTCATTTAGATCGCTTTGACTTTTTCGGAGTACTTCCCCTCTTTTTCGAAAATCAGGCAAATTTTCTCAGGTTCATAGCTTTTGATCGGCAACATTAAACAATGGATTTGCTTATTTGGAACCAGCATTAAACAATCTAATTCTTTTGATATATCTATTGTTACCAAAATTCCTTTTTTTTAGATTTTCAGCCACTATTGGGCAGAGTCGCTTTTACTTACTGCAAAGATTTAGATATGAATATTAATTTGATGTTTTGTACCCCCCCCCTAAAAATCGTGTCTTTGAGGATGACTTAATCCCCGGCAGTTCCTGGGGGAAGGGCTGCAAGTTATAAACTTTGCCCATTGTTTGCATATAGTATTGATTATTGGGAAGTATACAGACGTTTTCAGGGCGGATTTTGTCTCTTGGGGGGGTGGGGTTCGGGGGACGAGGGAGGATAAAGAAAACATGTTTTTTTCGTCTGAAAGTAAGGATCAACATTAAAACTTAAAACAAACAGAAATTATTACGTATATGAGGGTGTTCGACCTCTCGTCAATACCTCGCTTTTTACGCTAAAGTTTTTTTTTCAAGACTTTCAAAAGAGCTATTTATTCTAATTAAACGGCCTTTGTTATTCAGGGGCCATTCTTAAAGTATCGGAAAAAAATCTAACTTTAGCGTAAAGAGCGAGGTATTGACGAGGGGTCGAACCCCTCATATATGTAGTAATTTCTGTTCGTTTTAAGTTTTAATGTTGTTTCCTTACTTTCAGTCGAAAAAACTTGTTTTCTTTTACTTAATCAAAGAATAATAGTTATATTAGCAATGATGAAAATTAAATTTTTATTAAACCCACCTTTGTCGGCCCCTGGTGAAACCAGAACCCACCTGATAAAATCCAGCGGAAGTGTTGCAATATACTTGACCTATTTACCACTAAAATATTCGAGTTATTATACGAATATCTAGGTTTCTCATGAAAATTAACATAAGGTTTTGAGTTTTAATCTTGGTTTCACGCGGATTGGGTCAGTTTTTCATTTGTGACTTATTATTTGTGACAATTTGTGACTTGTTAAGACTCATTTCTAAGATATGCTTGTAATCAGCGATTGCTCCTTTCTCTAATTTCTATTTGGTATGTGCACAGAAGTTTGATTTGGGGGATAGGGTCACAAACATAAAAGTCCCATTTTTACCAGGCGCCTGCGTAAGAATCTTTTTGGGAGGGGGGGCCTAATATTAAAAAAAATGATAATTTCAAAAAGAAGTACCCAGAATGTCAGGAAGTTTAGGATTTCGGGGACCCAGGTGCGCCTCTCTTTCTAAGTATGTCCCTGTTTAGTACTTGCCTGATTCCTATGCTTTAAACTTTTGACTTATGCATCAACTTGATTTAAATGAGTCTTCATCATGTATTATTTGTAGTCCAATAAACTATTTTACTTGCAAAAATAAAATCTTATAAAATTTTCAAACTGTTTAAATGATTTTTGAAAACAAGCTTGATTAAAATACGGTTTAGGGGTTTGGTTGCATAGAGTTCATGTACTGTATGTGTCGCTTTTCCTAAGTACTCAACGTAACCTTTTCATTTTTTTATTAGGGGGGGGGGTCTTATCCTTTAAATCACATCTTTTGAAACGAAACGCCAATTCATGGATCTTTTTTAATAGACTATTTAGACTCTCTGAAGGACCATTCATAATGAGATTTTCACTAATGTTGAGGTTTGTTTAGCACCAATTTGAGTAAATCAGAATTTTTCCGCCTGGCAGAAAAGTTGGCCCAAATTATCACTAGCTAAAATTAGGTATTAGTCAAATCTCTTAGTGAATGGGGCTTAAGCTGAATTAATTAAAAAAACAAGGTTTTTCCTCGAGAAATAAAGAGCGAAGTTGAAACTTAAAACGAACAAAAACTAATGCTTCGCAGTCCATCTTACATACATCGATAAACTAGTGCAAAAAACCAACTGATCGTATTTACCTATGTCTCTATAATTATAGAAAACTTAGAAACTTCAACTTTACTCACAAAATTTCTGTATATCTCATAAATTCTGATTTTTCTAAAAATTTGGAATTAACGGTTTAATATATTCTAGATGTTTAAAGCCATGCAAAGTAAACAAAAACATGAACTCTCCTAGATCAATTGAATAAAAAACAAGTTTTTTCAACTGAAAGTAAGGAGCAACATTCAAACTTGAAACAAACAGAAATTATTACGTATATGAGGGGGTTGCCCCCATCGTCAATGCCTCGCTCTTTATGCCAAAGTTTGAATTTTTTCCCAGTTCTTTAATAATGGCACCTGAATCACAAAGGTCGTTTAATTAGAATAAATAGCTCTTTTAAAAGTACTAAAAAAAAATTTTAGCTTAAAGAGAGGGGTGTTATGTCATCCTCAAAGACATAGTTATTAGATTTTTTTACTATTTGTAAAAAAAAAATGGCTACCTCAAAATTTCGATCATGTGACTTTGGGGAAAGAATTAGTGTGTGAGGGGGGCTAGCTGCCCTCCAATATTTTTTGTTCACTTAAAAATGGCACTATAAGTTTTGCTTTCCGACCAAATGAGCCCTCTTCCGATTTTCTACGATTACTAGTTTGATATGATCACCCCTGGACAAACAAACAAACAAAAAACAAATGAACATGCATCCGTGATCTTTCCTCTGGCAGAAAATCCCAAATTCCACATTTTCGTACATAGGAGTTGAAACCTCTACAATAGGGTTCTCTGGTATGCTTAATCCGATGGAGTGATTTTAATAAGGATCATTTGATGTTTTGGGGATGTTTCCCCCCTTTTTTCAAAATTGGGCAAATTTTCTCAGGCTCGTAACTTTTGATGGGTACCATTAAATTTGATGAATTTTACATATTTTGAAAAAGTTGGGATCGCGCATCAATTTCTTGGCATCCTATAAGTAACTGTTTGTTTAACAAGCTTTTTTAACGTTTTCAAAATCTAAGCAAAAGCTCCGTATCTCTCATAAATTTCCGTAAAATTATGAAATATAACCTGATTTTGAAACATAAAAGTTTCGATAATTTTTACCAATGCAACTTAGCGTATTCATCGTCAACCAAATCCAATTCCTACCCATAGGTCCTAATTACCTTCCTGGTAACAGTAAATGCGACAAGACGAAGGGTATTCCAAAAATATGTGAAATTTCTGTCGAAAAGGTAATGACAACCGTTTTCTCTACTACTGTGAAGGAGTTGTGATTATGGACTTCTATCACAGATGTCACAGACTAAAAAGTGTCCAGGAGAGCTCCATCGTTGAATCCATTTCCATCACTCCCTAGCACATTCTTCACACGCTAAAAAAAGAAGGTCGGAGAAAATTTCGGCGGGAATTGCTGCCACATCCACCTTATAGCCTAGACCTAGTTCCATCTGGCACATGCAGATGGTGGAATTTATAAAAAAAAAGCACGTAAATATGAGCAATAGCTTTAAAGGAGCCATTAAACATCTTCTTATGATATTCTGTTAACCCGCTAGCCCTGGTAGAAAAAAAAACGAAAAGGAGACACATCAGTGCTACTCATGCAAAATAGTGATGTTCAAGGTATAATTCGAGACTGAAATTTTCCTATCCATGCTTTGGACTATGCCGATTCCATTAATGCACTTTTCGTTACAATTTGGTGCCATTTTCAAGGGGTTTCAGAGTCTCTTTCGAAATCCCCATAAATTTGTTTTTTCAATAAACTTTTACTTTTCATATAAACTGAATAATAGTTACTATCCCTGAATCAGTGTCAGGTGGCAATCTTTTCTCATTGGACAATTTCTTTCAAAACATGTTTTTCAACTTTTAGCTACTATGGGCTGTGATTCACCTTTTACTAGATTGCAGCTGCTGCTGCAACCATGACGGCACTTACAGAGGGTATAATTGATAAAAAGGATGTAGATATGATCAATAGTTTTTAAATGAGCCATTAAACATCTCTCTACGAAGTTCTGGTAGCCCACAAGTCCCAGCTTTTCCAAATGAGACATTGCACCAAAAGTGCAATTTTTAGTGCGATGTGGCACTTTCAGATGGTGGAATTTATACAAGGCTTTTGGATATGAGCAATAGCTTTTATAGCGACTATTTAAGATCTCTTTACGATGTTCTGATAGCCCGCTAGCCCCAACAATTAAGAAATGGCACCAAAAGTCTCATTTTTCGTGTCATGTGGCACTTACAGATGGTTGAATTTTTAAAAAGAATACATATATGAGAAATAGCTTTTAAATCAGCCATTAAAGATCTCTCTATGATGTTCTAGTGGAGACACATCAGGGCTAACCATGCAAAAAAAAAGCGATTTTCCTTGTTGTTTCAAAGTGGAGGACTGTAATTCTCCCATGCAATGTTTACGATTATGCTGATTTCAATGGTGCACTTTTCATTTAGATCTGACACTATTTTTGAGGGGATTTAGACTTATTTTTCAAAGTCACCAAAAATTAGTGGGGTTTTAGGCTTTTTTTTCAAAATCATAGTAGATTTGTTTTTCCCAATAAACTTTTAAGATTAAACGAAATAATTGTTACTACTCATGAACCAGTGTCAGATGGCAATTTTTTTTCATGGGCAGTTATTTTTATTATCAAAACAGGTTCTTCGACTTTCGGATGCTATGGGTTGTGGTTAGCTCTTTACTAGGTTGCAGCTACTGCTGCATTCATCGGTTGGTTGATTGATTTCATGTAGGCTATGTTGACAAACAGGATTGATTGAATATTTGATTTACATATTTTGGATATATAGTTCATATACTATATTTGTCAATTGACTTCAATGCATAAGATTGTAGGGTGGGGGTAGAGGGGAACACAATTTATTTTTCAAAATTATTTTTCAATTTGTTAATGTTTTTTTAAAGGAAGAAACAAAAATGGCGTTTTTTCAACAAAATGACCACAAAAAGGTAGGTTTTCAAAATCAAAGGGACTAAACCTCTTCGCTGGGGCCAGTGGATTTTTTTATCCTGTCTTCAGGGGCAAATCTCCAGCATTTTTTTTTTTTGGGGGGGGGGCAAGAGTGATCCATATCTGGATAGCCAAAGGGCATGGGATGTATGATATTTTTTCTCTCTCCACATTATTGGGGGGCTACTGCCCCCTTGCCACCCCCAAACGACGCCCCTACCTGTCTTTGCAGTCCATATCCTCTAAAACAGCAAGACTATATAAAAAAGAAATACAAATTGATTGTCTGTTTTCTAATATTTAGGTTATAAAAAATGTGACTATCTTAAGTTTTTTCTGATTCATTGATTTCGGGTATATCAAACAGTTCGTGGTAACGAACTGTAAGTAAGGAGCGACCCGGCTCAATGGTAACCGAAACTCTAGAAAACGGGTTTTTTGATACCAATAGATATATCAAAAGAATCAGATTTCAATGCTGATTTCAAATATATAACTTTCATCAAGTTTAGTGCTACCCATCAAAAGTTACGCGCCTGAGAAAATTTGGCTGATTTTCAAAAAAAAAGGGGGGAAAGACCCTCTAAAAGTTATAGAACCTTAATGAAAATCACACCATCATATTCAGCGTATCAGAGAACCCTACTGTAGAGGTTTCAAGCTCCTATCTACAAAAATGTGGAATTTTACATTTTTTGCCAGAAGAAAGATCACGGATGCGTGTTTGTTTTTGTTTGTTTGTTTTGTTTGTTTGTTTGTTTTTTTTTTCCCCCAGGGGTGATCGTATTGACCCAGTGGTCCTAGAATATCGTGGGAGGGCTCATTGGAACGGAAACTAAAAGTTCTAGTGCCCTTTTTAAGTGACCAAAAAAAAATGGAGGGCAACTAGGCCCCCTCCCACGCTTATTTTTTTTCCCAAAGTCACCCGATCAAAATTTTGAGATATCCTTTTTGTTCAGCATGGTCGAAAATATGTCTTTTAGGATGACTTAATCCCCCGAAGTTCCCAGAGGGAGGGCTAAAAGTTATGAACTTTACCCAATGTTAACATATAGTATTGGTTATTGGGAAGTATACAGAAGTTTTCAGGAGGTTTTTTTTTGTGGTAGTGGGAGGGAAGGGTGGGTCGGTGGTTATGTTGGAGGATCTGTTCATGAAGGAAGTTTTCATGGGGCAAGGGAAATTGCCATGAAGGGGGCGCCGGACTTGCCAGCATTATTTATTGGTTATTGGGAAGTATACAACCATTTTCAGGAAGGATTTTTTCTGGAGGAGGGGGGCTAGACGAGGGGGTTAATCTGGAGAATATTTCCGTGGAGGATGTTTCTTTGGGGTAAGGGACATTTCTATGAAGGGGGCGCCTGATTTCCAAGCATTATTTAAAAAAAAAAACGATCAGAAATTAAATAAAAAAAAACAAGTTTTTTTCAACTGAAATGTAAGAAGGATGATTAGAACTTAAAACGAACAGAAATTATAACGTATGTGAGGGGGTTCTCCCCCAAGTCAATACCTCGCTCTTTACGCTACAGTTTTTTTTTTAGTGCTTTCAAAAGAGCTATCTATTCTAATTAAACGGCCTTTGTGATTCAGGGGTTTGTGAATCAAAATTTTTTTTAACTTTTAACGTAAAGAGCGTGGTATTGACTAAGGGGAGAACCCCCTCATATACGTAATAAAAAAAAAACAATAAAAAAACAAGCGATACGGCTCAATAGTAATCGAAACTTTTAAAAACGGAATTTTGATGTCAATAAATGTATCAAAATAATGTGTTTATAATGCTGATTCTAAATATATGAATTTTATTAAGTTTAGTATTACTCATCAAAGGCTACGAGCCTGAGAAAATTTACTCGATTTTTTAAAGAGGGGGGAAACATCCCCTGCATTAACTAAAAAACGATCAAAAATTAAATAAAAAAAAAAACAAGTTTTTTAAACTGAAAGTAAGGAGCGACATTAAAACTTAAAACGAACAGAAATTATTCCGTATATGAAAGGGGCTGTCCCCTCCTCAACGCCTCGCTCTTTACGCTAAAGTTTTTTTATTGTTTTAAAAAATAAAGTTGTGAGACAGAGTCAAACTTTAGCGTAAAGAGCGAGGCGTTGAGGAGGGGACAGCCCCTTTCATATACGGAATAATTTCTGTTCGTTTTAAGTTTTAATGTCGCTCCTTACTTTCAGTTTAAAAAACTTGTTTTTTTTTATTTAATACAAAACAGGCTTGACTGAAAGTGTGGTTTAAATACAAAGGGCACATAATTAATTCACTGTAGTTGTCGCTGTGACATCTTGGTGAAGAGTAAACCACGGTCCATAGTAACCGGAAATTTTGAAGCGCATTTTTTAAATGGCCCAGTGACAAAAATGTGTCATTTAAAGCTGACTCAAGAATGTCAATTATTATTTCAGTTTATGTTGATAATAAAGTTTAATTGTGAAAATAAATTTGAGGAATTTATACGCCAAAAATTCATAGATACCATGACTGGGGAAATACTATTGGGTTCTAGGCGTTTACCCCTCCGGTGATTACCCGCGGAAAATACCCTTCCTGAAAATACCCCCCCACGTTGAAAATACCCCCCGCGGAAAATATCCCCTCCCCTGTGGAAACGTGAAAAATAAGGCTTTCCAAATTTGACACTTAACACTTGGAAAAAACATTTAAATGAATCAATTACATTTATTTTATACTTTTTTTTTTTAGTTAAAAAAATAACCAGATACCTCGCTATTCTTCTGTAATTTTTTAGTGGCCATACCTAGAAAGAATTATTTCCTGACTTCAAACTGTCCAAGTGCTTTATTCCTCCCCCCCCCCCTTATGTACAAACATATAACCCAAATTATATATTTCCCACATATTCTATCACTTGTCTTTGTCTTGTCTCGCGCTAAGCTGGAAAAAACTAACGAAGAAACCGGTTGTCCTCGAGTTTTACACAGCGTAAACTTAGAGTGAGTTGCCCCATAATACACAATTACCAAAACTCCTTTCCCCCTACGGAAATTCAACAAATAAAATTCTCAAAATTGGAAAGCCTTATTTTCCACTGGGGGGGGGGGGGTAAAAACACTGGCCACCATTTAGTATACTGTACCCCTCCAATGCATAATGATATCACCCCAAGACCGTATCCATGGGCGCGGGGGCTACTAGGGTTAAAATCACCTTTCTCTGAAATTTCAGTCTGACTCGTAAAAAAGTAATAACAAAACATTTAAATAAATTTTTGGTGCGTTAAGTGAAGTTCTTTGTAAGTCCCTCCCTAAACAAAAATCCTGGATACGCTTTTGGCCACGCCCCTATTTTCATCCGTGTTTTTTTTGGGAATATTAGTTGATAATTTTTTTTTATCTAGTCTAGTGGCATCTAATTTGAGCCTCCCTCACATTTTGGCAATCATCCCTGGAGACGCGAAAGATTTGCTTTTTAGAATCAAGGAAGAGTATAGGAACAGCTGAGAGGAACAGAAGTTTTCTAGTTAACTCACGTGTTACAAGTTTGAATTTTTGACAGTTTTCTGTCACTTTAGAATATAAACTGTCACCAGAAATTTGACAGAATCTTAAGTTCGGTAAGTTTAAATAGAAAGTTTTGCTAATCCTTTAGATCTGACGTTTCTAATGTCTTTGTATATCTTCCTGTCAAATTCGTAATGTCATAAAATGACATGTATCATCAGACTACACTTCGAATAATTTAGTGATAAATTATGCGAAAAAAATAACGTAAATATTATGATAGATATGTTTTTATGATAGAAGGTTTTATATAAAATAAAACCTTCGCGTTTTTTTATTACCTAACTTAGAGCCTTAAAAACGTTTTTTTTTTGTTTTGTTTATGCTCTGTTTGTGTTTAAATGTGACTTTTTTGTACTTTTTTGCTCTAATTTAATATATTAAAAATTTAAAACAATTTTTGATTTTCTTAAAAAAGAAGTATTTTTGCCTCTACACTGACATGTTGCTTTAACCAGGTCTAAACACTGGTTTCCTATTTAAAACCTGTGCGTACAAAATCCTGAAATTTGTAAAAAAAAAAAACCTAAAACAATACTTGCAGTTTGTCTGATCCAATTTCATAATCCATATGCCCTCCCTCCTCCATCGCAATATAAGTTGATTGTAGTCTTAAAAACCTCAGTTTGGCGGCCCCTTCAGAGGTTGTGCTCAGGGACACCCGTCCCCCAAGTTACGCCACCGTGAATTGACCCTGCTACATGAAACCGAATTACTTTTCCCGTTGAATTGTTTGCCACTTTCAGTTTCTCAGGCAAGATTCAATAATGAAATATTTTCTTAGAACTCACCCTACAATTTCTTAGTTTTTCTTCATAATCCAATAAATCAGTTGTATTTATTTTAACTTGTGCTGAATCCTCAGATGTATATCCTATGTACGCGTCTGTATTGGAGCCTTTGTACATTTACATTTGTGTGTAGAAAATGTTAGCTTTATACCTCATTTAGGGCGATATTTAGGCTCGTATTCCAAGAGATCTGGGGCCTTGGCTGTGCTGACATCTGATGATCTTTATACTGTTATGCAACAGTGTTCTGCAAAGTCACCATTTTCCACTTTTTTTTGCTGTTTTGATACATTTTGGCCCATAGGCCGGAATTAGACCCTGATGTCCATCAACACCCTAAGACAAAATATGTTTTAAATATTTTCACACTTTTAATTTAATGAATATAAAAATATTAAAACATTAAGGAACAAATATCAGTATGTGTAAATTAAACTGACAATCCAGGTCATATGTTTTGTTTTTTTCTTTTCAGTAAAGCGCAAATTATATTCTGGTTTTTGAGAAGGCCTGGGGGTTATCAGTCCTATTCATGTTATTTCTGCTCGTTTTGAGTTTGACGCGGCGGCTATTTATTGTAATTTCTGTTTGTTTTGAGTTTTATTTATTTATTGATAGTGATTTGTGGTAGTTTTTTACGCTTGACTTTAGATTATTTGACTTTATTTCTGCTTATTTTCGGCTCAATGGAGCTCTTATTTTTTTTAAAAACTTGTTCTGTGGAAAAAGTTTTTTTTTAATTAATTTCTGCTTATTTTTATTGACATAATTTTTTCATTGAAAATATTTTATATCTTTTCAGTTGTTTTCTATAAGAATCCATTGTTTGGCTTTTTATTTGTATGTTGGAGAAACTTTTTCAACAATTTTTAATCCTGACACAAATAGTATTTTTTAATTTAATTTTGGACCTTCCCAAAGTTGACCTGAAAAATAAAAACCTAATATTATTCCCAAAGATTTATCGATGCTCTTTGACAACCTGGATCCACTTACACTCTTTTTTACTTATTTAAATTGTAAGAGCAGAAGTGGCAATAGTTGTTGCCCCGAAAGTTTCAACTTGGTGCCCCCCACTTGTTCTCATATATTGCAGAGGTAACTTATTGGCAACCATAACCACAATGTGTTTTGATTTAGTTTTAAAGCAACATTTATTGGTACTTGTTTAGTAGCCGATAAACACATGAGAAGTGAAGTTTCGTTAATGCTAATGAAATAAAACAAAATACGATGAAATATAATAGTTTATGAGCAAATTTGGGATATATATTTGCACACTAGGGGGGGGGGGGGGGTAAAGCATAAAATATTAAATACGTAATCTAACCTAACCTAGGTGCCTATTTTGCCCCTTTAGTCCCCCAAAAATTAAGTTTAAATCTTTGTCACGAAGTGAGCAATACTTCACAAGGCAGCGGAAACCTTTTTTTCATTAGGATCTATGGCATTCAATATGCAGTTCTTCTCGCGTGTTTATCGGCTACTAAACACGTACCCATTTATTTTTTAAGCATAATGGGCCAATTGCATAATCGTAGGGGGTTGACATATCCAATATCCCTAAAGACATAGTTGCTGGACCGTTCTACTATGCTGAATAAAATGGCTGCCTCAAATTTTGATTGAATGTGTTTGGAAAATGAATGGGCTTGAGAGAAGGGCTGCTTAACCTCCCAATCTCTTTTTACTCTTAAAAGCGCACTAGAACTAGTGGTAATAGAATTAGTAATAATAGTAAAAGTAGTAGTAGCATGAGTAGAACCAATAGCATTAAAATTCAAGTATACATTTTTTTTGTTAGTTCAACATCCCAAACAACAAGCCCTGTTAGTTTCAAATTTACGCACCAAACTGTTCCTAAGATATTGCTGTTACACCCTTTTGGCAACCTGCATATAGACAGTAAGCTGTGATTCAGTTCACCTTCCCCCTCAAAATTCCTTGTAAATTTCACCTTCATACCCTTAGGCATACTTGTAATAGTAGTCAGAGTAGTAGTATTGATATTACTAGCAATAGTGTTAATAGTAATAGCGGTAGTATTAGTAGCAGCAGTAGTATTACCATATTGCCCTCTTGGTCAGTAGAACATCCCTCTCATAAAGTCCTGGAAGTTTCAACTTAACCATTACTATGGCATTGCTGATATGTCCTTTTGATAACCTGTCTGTTCATATACTTCTTGAAATTTTCACGTCAATGCTCTTAGCCTTACAAGTAGTTGCAGTAGAAATAGTAGTAGTAGTAAATATAGCAGTAACAGTAATAGGCATACTAGCAGTGGCATGCACCTATTGCCTTTTGGTCAGATGATCTTCCCCTTGGAGCATTCTCTGAGAGTCCCAACGTAATACCCAAATCAACTATTGAGGTACGCTTTTTTGATAATGTGCATGCACATAGCGTCTTTTGGTTTAGTTCGTATTTCATCTCCATATTGTAAATGGAGTAGTAGTGTGGTATTAGTATTGGTGGTAGTTGTAGTAGTATTAGTAGTATGCAAATATTGTCTTTTTGATCATCTCCCTTATCACTTCCTGAGTATTCCAAATTAATATACTCTACACATAGTGTCTTTTGATTTAGTTCAACACTCCCCTCAATATTCTCTGAAAGGCTCTCCTGAATGCTCTTCGTCTTCTTGGAACGTAAAGTTCAAACAAGCATACCTTTCTCAATAGCATATTTTTATATGTAATCAATGAACGAATTGCCTAACTTACAGCCCTTTCCCTGAGGACTGTGGGGAAGTTGACATCCCCTAAGACATAATTACTGTACCTGTCAATAATACTGAACAAAATAGCTCTCTTAAAATTTTGATCGGAAGTATTTTGTGGAAAAATCGGCTTGGGGGTGGGGCTGATGCCCTCTATTCACTTTTGACTCTTAACAAGGGCACTAAAACTTCCGACTTCCAATCAAATGAGCTCCATCCGATCCAAAGTCTATACGACTACCCGTTCCATAAGAACCTTATTATTATGCCCCGGGCATAATTTACTACCCTTGCTCATGGGCTCTGGGGGGGGGGGGGTTGTCCACCATATAGACATTGTTATATGATTTTTGGACTATAAGTAACAAAATGGCTGTCTCACAATTTGAATTGAATGCGTTTCGTGAAAAGAGGATGTCAGTAAGGGGGGGGGGGCTAGTTGCTCTTTATCACTTTTAACTCTTAAAGGGGAACAAGAACTATACCTCTCCAACTAAATGAGCCTCTTCTAAAGTTCACACGACCACTCCTTCCATAAGAGCCTTATATGACCCCGGGGCATAACTTACATACAATCCTTGTTCCAAACTCTGGGGGATTCTGTTAACCTCAAAGGCCTTTTTATATGATCTTTTGACTACTTTTTTGAACAAATGGTTATCTTAAAATTTCTCAAAATATCTCATTGTATGAGAATACAGCGTGTGGGGGGGATACCCTCCGACCCCTTTGACTCTTAAAAAGGGCACTGCAACTTCTGATTTCCAATCTAATGAGCCCCCTCCAAAGTTTTATGCGACCAATATTTCAATAAAATCTTATATACCCTTGGGAAATGACTTACAACCCTTGAACTAAGGGCTCTACGGGGAGGGGGGGTGTCATCCTCAAAGACATAATTGCCAGACCTTTCAACTGCGCTGAACAAAATGGTTATCTCAAAATGTTGATTGGATGTTCTTTGAGAAACGATAGCCATGTGATGGAGGGGGGGGGGCTTGTTGCCCTCCATTCACTTTGACTATTTAAAAGGGCACTAGCCATTTTAACTTCCAATCGAATGACCCTTTTTCGAAGTTTCTACGACAAAAATGGCCATCTCATAATTTCAATCGGATGCATTCGGGGAAAATACGAAGAGGGGGAGGTGTGATGGCTGCCCTCCTATCAGTTTGACTTTTAAAAGAGCACTAGAACTTCTTATTTCCAATCCAAGGAACCCCCTCCGAAGTTTATATGACCACCCTTTCCATGAAAACCTAATGTGTCCTAAGGGCATAGCTTACAGCCCTTGCGCCGAGGGCTGTGGGGGGTTGTCATCCCAAAAGACATAATTTCAAGACCTATCAACTACGCTGAACAAAATGGATATCTCTAAATATAGATTGGATGTGTTTTGGGAAATAATGAGCGTGGAGGGATTGTTGCCCTCCAACCACTTTTGACTATTAAAAAGGGCACTAGCCCTTGCAATTTCCAATTGAATGAGCCCTTTTCTAAGTTGCTACGACCACAAATGGCCGTTTCAAAATTTCTATCAGATGAATTTCGGGAAAACATGCCGTTTGGGGAGGGGGTATCTGCCCTCCGATCACTTTGACTCTTAAAAAAGGCGCTAGAAATTCTGATTACCAATCCAATAAGCCCCCTCCGAAGCTTATACGACCACCCTTTCTATAAAAACATTGTATGCCCCCACGACATAACTTACAACCCCTGCCCTGAGGGATGTGGGGGAAGGGGGGTCGTCATCCTCAAAAAATAGTTTCCGGACCTTTCAACTACGGCGAAAAAATGGCCATCTCAAAATTTTGACTGAATGTATTTGAGGAAATAATTGGCGTGGGAGGGGGTTGATTGCCCTTCAATCCCTTTTGACTGTTAAAAAGGGCACTAGCCCCTCCAACCGAATGAGTCCTTTTGGAAGTTTCTACAACTTCTTCTATACGAAGTGCCCTGGTTTAGAAAAAAAAATTAAACAAACAAACAAAAAAATAAATAAATAATACATTGTGCCCGCATCGCTCTTTGCCTTAGGCAGCGCTATTGCGCTGTCTATAATAAGAAACTTTTTCAAAGCACTAAAAACTTTAGCGTAACAAGCGACGGTTGGGGAAGGGGTAGTCCACGTAATATTCGGAATGCTCCTTTTTAATTTAATTGCCGATAAGATCTTGCAACCTATACAATAGGGTTCACTGATCTGTTGAACATGACGATGTCGTTGTCCTTAAGATTCCTTGACTTTTGAGGGTTCCCCCGCTTTTTTTTCGAAAACCAGGCAAATTTCCTCTGACTTGAAGATTTTGATGAATTGACTTTGAATTGTATTAAATAAAAAAAACAAGTTTTTTTTAACTGAAAGTAAGGAGCGACATTAAAACTTAAAACGAACAGAAATTATTCCGTATATGAAAGGGGCTGTCCCCTCCTCAACGCCTTGCTCTTTACGCTAAAGTTTTTTATTGTTTAAAAAAATAGAGTTGTGAGAAAGTCAAACTTTAGCGTAAAGAGCAAGGCGTTGAGGAGGGGACAGCCCCTTTCATATACGGAATAATTTCTGTTCGTTTTAAGTTTTAATGTCGCTCCTTACTTTCAGTTAAAAAAACTTGTTTTTTTTTTATTTAATTTTTGAACGTTTTGGAATAAATGCAGGTTTTGATCTTGGCTCACAGTACATGAATAATTAAAACAAAATTTTCATATTAATTTACTTTTATTTGGTTAAATGGCTTTCTCGATGGCTTGAATGGCTTGTTTCTTTTTATTTACGAACGTTTTTTTATTAGTAATAAATATACGTAACTTACGAATTAATTTACGTAACGAACTTCTATATTCATATATTTTTAATACGTATATTAGGGGGTTCGCCCCCTAGTCAATACCTTGCTCTTTAAGCGAAAGTTCGAATTTTGTTCCAATTCTTTAAAACTGACCGCTTAATCACAAAGGCCGTTAATTAGAATAAATAGCTCTTAGGAAAGTACTAAAAAATATCTGGCTTAAAGAGTGAGGTATTGACTAGGGGGTGAACCCAATCATATATGTAATATTTTCTGTTCGTTTAAAGTTTTGATGTTGCTGCTGTTGCAGTTGAAAAACTTGTTTTTTTATATTTAATTTCTGATCTTTTTTTAAATAATGCTGGGAAGTCCGGCGTCCCCTTCATAGCAATGTCCCTTCCCCCATGAAAACTTCCTTCATGGAAAGATCCTCCCATATAACCCCCGACCCCCCCCCCACTACCAGGAAAAATCTCCCCTGAAAACGTCTGTACTGTATACTTCCCAATAACCAATACTATATGTTAACATTGGGTAAAGTTCATAACTTTCAGCCCTCCTCCCGGGAAATTCGGGGGATTAAGTCATCCTAAAAGACATACTTATAATATTTTCGAACATGCTGAACAAAATGGCTATCTCAGAATTTCGATCAGGTGACTTTGGAAAAAAAATGAGCGTGGGAGGGGGCCTAGTTGCCCTCCATTTTTTTTTGGTCACTTAAAAAGGGCACTAGAACTTTTAATTTACATTCCAATGAGGCATCCCACGATATTCTAGGACCACTGGGTCGATACGATCACCCCTGAAAAAAAAACAAATAAACACGCACCCGTGATCTTTCTTCTGGCAAAAAATGTAAAATTCCACATTTTTTGTAGATAGGAGCTTGAAACCTCTACAGTAGGGTTCTCTGATACGCAGAATATGATGGTGTGATTTTCATTAAGGTTTTTATAACTTTTAGGGGGTCTTTCCCCCTTTTTTCGAACATCAGCCAAATTTTCTCAGGCGCGTAACTTTTGATGGGTAAGATTAAACTTGATGAAACTTATATTTGAAATCAGCATTAAAATCCGATTCTTTTGATGTATCTATTTGTATCAAAATACCGTTTTCTAGAGTTTCGGTTACCATTGAGCCGGGTCCCAATAACCAATACTATATGTTAACATTGGGTAAAGTTCATAACTTTCAGCCCTCCCCCTGGGGGCTCTGAGGGATTAAGTCATCCTAAAAGACATATTTATAATATTTTAGACCATGCTGAACAAAATGGCTATCTCAAAATTTTGATCGGGTGACTTTGGGAAAAAAATGAGCGTGGGAGGGGGCCTAGTTGCCCTCCATTTTTTTTGTCACTTAAAAAGGGCACTAGAACTTTTAATTTCCATTCCAATTAGCCCTCTCACGATATTCTAGGACCACTTGGTCGATACGATCACCCCTGGGGAAAAGAAAAAAAAAAACAAAAAAAAACAAATAAACACGCATCCGTGATCTTTCTTCTGGCAAAAACAAAAAAAAAATGGAAAATTCCACATTCTTGTAGATAGGAGCTTGAAACCTCTACAGTAGGGTTCTCTGATACGCTGAATATGATGGTGTGATTTTCATTAAGGTTCTATAACTTTTAGGGGGTCTTTCCCCCTTTTTTTGAAAATCAGCCAAATTTTCTCAGGCACGTAACTTTTGATAGGTAAGATTAAACTTGATGAAACTTATATATTTGAAATCAGAATTAAAATCTGATTCTTTTGATGTATCTATTGGTATCAAAATTCCGTTTTTTAGAGTTTCGGTTACCATTGAGCCGGGTCGCTCCTTACTTACAGTTCGTTACCACGAACTGTTTGTGTATATATATATATATATATATATATATATATATATATATATATATATATATATATATATATATATATATATATATATATATATATATATATATATATATATATATATATTAAAATAAATGAAAATAAACAAAGACTACGCAAACTATGGTGGGGAATGGTAGGATGGGCAACCTTAATTTTAATGAATTTTATATATTTGGAATCAACATAAAAAAGTCAATTTTTTATGTCCCTATTGTTATCAAAATTCCGTTTATTAAGAGTTTCAGTTACTATTGGGCCCATTTGCTCCTTAATTACAGTTTGTTACCACGAACTGTTTGAAAAACTTTGTATGTTAACAAATTGAAAACTTGCATATGTTACAGCTAAATAGTTTCTGAAACCCCACTGGCAAAGTATGACAAGATGAGAAAAATTCTAAAAGAAGAAAAAACGAGGATATTTACGGCCAGTGAAAATTAAAGTGCAATGCAAATATCTCTTGCTGAGACCTCTGTCCGATCGTACTAAGTGTAAAAAAAAGACCGTAAAAAACAACCCCAAAAATAAATAAAAAACCAAACCTTTTAAAAACCATTAAATTGAAAGTAAGACTCTTTCCAAGCACCGGCGAAAGGGTAACTGAATAAAAAATAGAACAATGAATGGCAACTCAAGAAACTAAATCGGAGTTAATTTATTAAATGCTTTTTTAAAAGCCAATCACTCACAATATCTGGTATTATTTAAAATTTTACTAGGTTGCGAAATATTATAATGTAGAAGGTGGCGATAATGGAGATCAAACAAAATGAAGTGGTGTGGTTTGTCGTACAGGTGTTTGTTCAAGGTGAAATCGAAATTATTGGGCCTTTGGCGTAGCTTCATGCCTTTGTCGATTAAAGATTTGTGTTCCAACAACCTGTTTCCCAATTGTTGGTGAGTTCTAGCAATAAAGAAGCAACTGCAAGAACAGGGGCTCCTACAAGGGCGGATCCAGAATTTTTTTCGGGGGGGGGGTTACTAATTTTTGACTTTTTCGGGGGGAAAAGGAATTTTTGACTCAGTTTTCGACTAATTATACTGATTTTTACCTAGATTTTACTAATTTTCGACTTATTTTCGACTCGGTCAAAAATTTCGGGGGGGGGGGGTTCAAACCGGGTAACTCCCCTCCTGGATACGGCCTTGGGCTCCTATAAACTTCATTTCCTATTATGGGGCTGGCTTTATCTTTCCCACAGTTGTAAAAGGTCTGTAATATTCAGTTGAGTTACTGAATTCCACATTAGGTTGTGTCTTCAAAAAAAATTAATAAAAAAAAAAATCATTTGGTCACCCAGATTGGCGACATTTTTCTTTTCGCCTGCCAATGGAACGCTTTCAACTAGAATTTATTTTGTGGTAGTATCCTTTACTGTTTTTTAAACCTTCAACTGATTCCAGTAAATTTAAGGGATATCCGTTGCAAGTTAGAATGTCTTTATGTAGTCAAGATATGGGACTATTTGAGCTTTAGAACCTATCCGTATCGCACGAATAACCAAGAAAATAACCACTCTTATTTTTGCAAAAAGGGGGTTAGGGGGCTGATTAGAAGAAAAATTCAATTATTACCATTTTTAAAGGTATCTTGCAAGTTTTCAGTAAGGCAATCGAAATTCAGAAATATACACCAAAAATTAGCTCTTTATACCGAAGAAACTAATTTGAGTCCCATTTATAATCAACTTATTAGTTCAGATTTTTCTCTTTTACATTATAACACTTCGCAACCTAGTAAAATGTTAGGTAATACCTGACCTCGTAAACGATTGGTTTGTAAAATAGCATTAAATAAAATGAACTCGGATTTAGTTCCTTGAATTGCCATTCATTGTTCACGTTTTTATTTAGTTACCCTTTCACCGTTACTTGGAAAGGGTCTTGATTTTATCTTAGTGTTGTTTTAAGGTTTGGTATTCATTTATTTTAGTGGTTGTTTTTTACGGTTTGTTTTATTTTTGCACTGGGGACGGTTGAGCGGAGGTCTTGGCCAAAGTATTTGCATTGCAGTTTCATTTTTGCTGGCTGTAAATATCCTCGTTTTTTCTTCTTTTGGAGTTTTTTCTAATCTTGTCGTAACTTATAGCCCTTAACCTGGGGACTCTAGGGGGTCATTTCAACCCCAGGAAAATATTAACTTGCCCTTTGGACTATTTTTAATAAAATGGTTATCTCAGAATTTAGATCAAATGTCGTTGCGGAAAAAAGGGCCGTTAGGGGGGTTGGTTGTCCTTCAATCACCCTTGACTCTTAATTATGGCACTAGAAAATTCAGTTTCCAATGGAACGAGCCCCTTTTGAAGCTTGTATGATTATCTCTTCAAATGGAGTGGTTCTGGAAAAAATAATAATACTTTGAAGACTTATGGCCCTTTACTATGGGCAACGCTTTAGCGTCGCCTTTGATTCCAAATTAAAAAAATATAATTCTTTTTTTTAACTGGAAGTAAGGAGTGACATTAAAACTTTAAACGAACAGAAATTATTCCGTATATGAAAGGGGCTGTTCGCTCTTTATGCTAAAGATTGCGTCTTTGTCACAACTCTACTTTTTAAAGTAATAAAAAACTTTAGCGTAAAGAGCGCGGCGTTGAGGAGGGGACAGCCCCTTTCATATGCAAAATGATTTGTGTTCGTTTTAAGTTTTAATGTCGCCCCTTACTTTCAGTTAAAAAAGCTTGTTTTTTATTTACTTTCTGAACGTTTTTTTCAACTAATGCAGGTTCAAATTTGGCTCACCGTACATGAACAATTGATTTTTGCGTATATATTTTTTGCAATATTTTCCTTATTAATTTTGACAAAGTTTCCCCGAGTATAAAATTTCCTCTGGAAAGTTCATCTCGAAAAAACTATATGCATGCAGGCTTTCAAAAGTGCATATAAGCAATATCACAGGTATTGCTGCTCTTTAATAGCTAGAAATATCATTAAAACTTTAAAGGTTCCAGTACCCTTTTAGGATTAAAAAGAGATTGAAGGGCAATTAGCCCTTCTCCTAAGCCCATTCATTCTCCAAACACATCCGGTCAAAATTTTTGAGACAGCATTTTGTTCACCATAGCCGAACGGGCCAGCAACTATGTCTCTAGGGAAATTTGGTATGTCAATCCCCCACAATTATGCAATTGACCCATTATGCTCTGAAACTAATAAGACACCTCAGCAATAGGATACCAATAAGGTTTCCAATAAGACACCTCAACAATATCTCTAGAACGGCTGGGGGTATTAAGTTGAAATTTTCGTGGCTGTTACTATTGCTACTTCTGATTTTACAATTTAAATTAATCAAAAGAGTTTAAGTGTATCCGGTTTGTCGAAAAGTATAGTTAGAACATGGGAATGATATTAAGTTTCATTTTTCAGGTCAACTTGAGAAGGTCTAAATGAAATTAAACACTACTATTTGTGTCAAGATTAGAAAAAAAAATTAGAAAGTTTTTTCAACATATAAAATAGCAAGCCGATTCTTATAAAAAAACAAAAAGATATAAAATATATAATTTTTTTCCATGAAAAAGACTATTTCAATAAAAAAAAAATATAAATTATTTAAAAAAACTTTTCCACGAAACAAGTTTTTTTTTTTTTTTTCCGAGAAAAAGTAAAGAGCTCTGTTAAAAATGAGTAGAAATAAATTAAAATAGCCTTCCAAGATTATTTCTGTCAGATTCAATTTCTATCAGATGCTTTTCTGAAATATACGGCGTTTGAGGGAAGTGTGGGGTGTCTGGCCTCCAATCACTTTTTAACTCTTAAAAAGGACACTAGAACTTCGGATTCAATGAGCCCCCTTCGAAGTTTACACGACTACTATTTCTATAAAAACCTTGTATGTCCCCAGGATAAAACCTACAACCCTTGCCCGGATGGCTGTTGGGGGCGGGCATTCATCCTCAAATACATAATTTCCAGACCTTTTAACTACGCTGAACAGAATAGCTATTTAATTCTAACAGTGATAATATCTAATAGGGATATTCTAATCACTCTGGATTTTCAGGGATTTAGACAACGCCTGCAATATTGGCCGAGAATAGGCTTTGGCTCTTAGCGAGATTGACATTTCTTTTTGCCGAGGTTTATATGGTAATATATCTCATTTTCACATTTATATACAACATTTAAAGTGTTTCCGGGAAAATTGCCCTTTTACTGGGGTCCGTGAAACAAACACTATAAAAAAATTTGTTCAAAGAATTTGTATTGAAAACCGTGGAAATGACGAACCTATAAGTAGTTTATGATATTTCAGATCCACCTCTTAGCAAATATTTGGAGGGGTATATTCCTTAGATACCCTCGGACCTTTTTTTTTACAATTCTTCAAACTTCAAGATCGAGGTTTGAATGAGAGAGTAGTTGCCCTCCTTCACATTTTAGAAAGCCTTGGATCAAACATTTCGTAGCGCCAAACTGTAGGTAAAGAGCGATCCTTGGCAATAGAAAACTAAGCTCTAAAAAAAACAAAATTTTCATTGGATTATATGCAACATCTTTTAGTTTTCCTCTAATGGCGTGTCATATTGTTTGGAATAAATTGCCTGAATCACCTCGAGGGTGCCACTCATTCGGTTTGTTTAAACAAATTGTTAAAAATTCTTTGGCTTCGTAGAAGTTATTTTTATTATGTTTTTATTTTATTTTATTATTATTTTTTTAGTCTATTTAATCTAATTAATTAATTTAGTTTTTTTTTTATTTTTTCTATAGTTTTCATTTTATCTATATTTTTTTCTTCTTCTTCGTATGTGAGTAAGTGATCATTTTAAATTTTCTTTTGTTTTTCATCTCTGAGTAAGCAACTCATTTGTCTTCCCCCCTTTGTACAGGCCAATGAGCCTTTGGGGAAAAATAACATGTAATATTGTATGTGTATCTAATGAAGAACAAATCTTATCTTATCTTGCTGATTCTTGCTGATGCTGATGTAAAATGTATTAACTTTAAAAATACGCTTTAAAATCTATTAGCGCATGGAAATTTGCTCAATTCTAAAAATAACCGCCCCCTACAAGAGTGCGATCTTACTGAAAATCATACAATGAAATGCAATATATATGAGAGCTCTAAGGGCACAATCTACAAAATATAAAATTGTTCGCTTTTCTTATGAAGTTTTCTTATTTTTTTTTTTTTTTTAGTTAGTCTCTTTTTGTTTTTAATTGACATAGTTTATTAAATGCTAAATTAGGAATAGCAGCTAAGTTTTTTTTTTTTTAAGATTTTCTGCTTAAAAACTGAAGTATCAGATTGTAATTTAAAGTCTAGGTAACATTTGAATGTTCAATCCAAATTTGCCGATCAGTCATAGTTTTATGAGCCAGGGGCGGATTCAGGATTTTTTTAGGGGGGGGGGGCAAAATAGGTTTATCGGATAAATAAAATTTTAAGGGGGGCGCAAAATAGGTTGATCCGATAAACTTGCGTTAGGAGCAAGTTTAATTAACGCAAACTTGAGTTAATTAAGTAAATTTCACTTTTTTAGACTGTGCTAGGGGGGCGCGGCCCCCTCACCCCCTGGATCCGCCACTGTTATGAGCTGATTTTTGAATTCGATTTTTCCTAAGAAATTTAGGATGGATAGGTAATTTTAAGTGAGGCGAGGTATTTTCTAACGGAAAGTAAGTGGGGTTCATAGTGGTGTACATCTCTGAAAATATATTCCCTTACCTTGTGGTTCTTGGCTCAAGATACTTGGCTTGGCTCAATGCAAGTTCCGAGCCAAGTGGGGTATAAACCTGCTTCCTTTTCTTCGAAAAAGCTTGCGGTGGGAGGCAGTGCTGTAAGAATCATAGACAATTTTTTTGCCTCCAGTAGCAAAGATTGAAAAATTGTTGTTTGGTGGTTTTCGTATCATTTCATAACTTCAGCCCTTTTCACTGTTTTTTTTTTTTTGCGCACCATGGTCCCCTTGACTCATGGACAGAAATTATTTTTGTGCACTTATGCCTTTTAGGCAATGTTTGATATGGGTTTAAGTCTCGCATCGGGCTAGGATGCATGCAGTGTCAAATGAGAATTTCAAATATCCAAACATTATTCTATGCCGCTTAGGGTGGAAAGCCCATGGAGGGTGTCCAGACTCCTAGATCGGAAATCTTCCAGGATTTTGGTTGAAATAATTTGCATATTTAATTATGCCTTAAATATGCCTACGGGCATATTTATCAGACCTTTTGATCTTTACCTGTGATTTAAGGATATCAAAATTTTGTTCCGGTGCCATAGGAGGCTACTGGGGTACCTCAGGGCGAAAAGGTACATGAGGGGTTCAATTTCTCTCCAATCGCTTTTAATACTAATAAAAGGCACTAGGTGTTTCTATATCTGCTCAATTGAGCCCAGAGGCATGCATAGGGGGCCTGGGCCTCCTAAAGATCCTAAAATTATGAGGAACTTTTTATTCAAATTATCAAATAATTATTTGTTTTTTTATTCCCCCCCCCCTGAAAAAAAAACTCCAGTGCACGCATCCGAATAAGCCCCTTCCCAAATTTTCAACGAGCACTCCTGCCACAAGGAGTGGCTGTGAATACAGATAGTGCATGGGAGATGGTCACTCTTTACTAAGTAAACCCTAGTAAGGTTAATATAATTTAAAAATAATACTTATGACAACAAAATCATAATATCAATGCAATTTTTCAAAGCAAATTCGAGAAAACTAACACAGACACACATATGGAAATTTGGAAAATTTTCTGTAATGCCTGGATTTATGTGGATGACCTCGAAGACTCATCTCCACTCTCTCCAAGTGTGCCTGAAAAAAAGGGGTAATGCCCTCCAAACTAGTATGAGAAAGTCATTCCGCAGTAAAAGGTAAAATAATTGGCTAAAGATCTCCCTCTTCCTGGACAATTTCTTTTGTTACTCTTTCAACCACCCTAAGTTCTTAGCTTAATAGACCAGACACGATTGAATGCATTTATTTTGGTAGGGGACAATAAGGAAAGTTTCAGGATGGGCAATTTTACCGAGGCCCCTTCCTCCTCTTGATTACGGGCCTGTTAGGTGGGCTCATTAGATGTTAACTTAATGTTCTTTTTTCTACTGCTTGAACTTTCATATTTAATAATCACTGTTGGTATATAATAACGATGGAAAGTCGGTTTTAATTCAAACTAGAGTTGCGTACTGGCTGGAGATAAAATTTTGTAGCATATTTTATAGCTTGCATTCACACAACGTGTTTCTTGAAAAAACCCTTAAACAAGCCCTCTATTACGAATGTATGTAGAAATTCATTTCGGGAGGGGGTACAGAAATAAAATGGCGGAAAATGATATATAAAATATAAGAAATTATAAATAATATCTCAAGATTCCTGGGGAGGCAATGACTGCATTTGCCCCTATCCTGTGTATATATTTGATCTCTTGACCTAAGCACATAAGCAGGATTTTTAAGGAGGGAGGCAAATAACCAAAAATAAATCTTAATGATGATTTGAATAAAAATTGCCCGATAATTCGGAAAATTTTAGGACTTCCAGGGTTATAGCCTCCTCCCCCCTGCGCACATCCGTGCTCTCACCCCAGACTCTCACAGTCTGTTATAGTTCATTCTATAACTATCATTTTGTCAATTTTTTTTTAACTTGAGGAGCATGGCTGCCACCTCCTCAGCCCCTGCTCTTTATGCTAAAGTTTTATGGTACTCTCATTCTTATTCCAATTAAACGGCCCTTGTGTTTGGACAGTCGTTCTTAAGAAAATAGTGACAAGCAATCAAAATTTGGCGCAAAGAACAAGAGGGTGACGAGGGGGCTATCCTTCTAATATACGGAATAATTTATTTCCGATTTAAGTTTTGACGTTGCTCTTTACTTTTATTTGAAAAGAGTAGAAAGGGGGGTGCCAGTCGTGACATGACCACGTGGTCATGTCAGTAATCAAAGTGTGTCAATGACCTCTTTTTCCAAGGTTGGAAACACGTGGTTAATTTATTGTTTCCAAGGAGAATTGTCTCCGGAAGTTTATTAATATCTTTGGAGTTTGTCCAGGTGTAATGACACTGTGGGTTGATTTACATAATCGATGGGGGAATTATTGGTTCACGAAGGGGGAATTAAGAAACAAACATGGCTTCATTGTTGTTTGGCTAGCTTAACCTGAGAACTTGATTTACATAATCGCTAGGGGAAATTATTGATTCACGAAGGGGGAATTAAGAAACATTATGGTTTCTTTGATCTTTAGGCGAACCTGATCTGAGAACTTGATTTACATAATCGCTAGGGGAAATTATTGATTCACGAAGGGGGAATTAAGAAACATTATGGTTTCTTTGATCTTTAGGTGAACCTAGCCTGTAAACTTGATTTACATAATCGCTAGGGGAAATTATTGATTCACGAAGGGGGAATTAAGAAACATTATGGTTTCTTTGATCTTTAGGCCTGAGGGATAAACGTTCTTTAGGTCAGAAAGAAAAATTAATATTCTATTTTTAAATAGGGGTTCATTGGTCTTTAGTGTCAGGAATTATAAATGACATCATTTGTTATCTTGGAATTATGCGGGAGTCTAAAGAGATAGAAATTCTATTTTTAAATACGGCTTCATTGAGCTTTAAGTCGGAGAGATAAATTGATATTCTAACGAAACCCTAATAGTTTAGCTAGGAACATTTATGAGATGAAGAGATTAACATAGGAAAGGGTTTCCTAGAAATTTGAAATATGAAAGCACAGAGATGCCAAAAAACAAAAGGAACACACAGAAATTACTTTTAGGGGATTATTTGGGCGAAACGGTTTTAGACAGCTTATGGAATTATTTCGGCGAAACAGTTAGAGACATTTTAAAAGATGATTTAAAAGATGATTTTAGAAGAGGTTTTGAGTGTGGTCGTTATAATACACAAGTTCCATTTGAACAGTGTTGTGAGGTCCCCTACCACAACCCCAAAGGGCCCCGATCGCCCTACCCCGATCCAAAGGGTTCCAATCCCCATACCCCAATCCAGAAGGAACCCCCGGTCCCCAAAGGTTCCCAGGGCTCCCACCCGGCCCCCAGACCCTCAAAGGTCCTCCCCGGGCCCCCAAAGGCACATCGAGCTCCCAAAAGACCACTGGGGTCCCAAAGGCCTTCACCCGGTCTCCAAATGTCCCCCAGGCTCCCAACTGGCCCCCCAGGACCCCCAAAGGCCCTCCACCGGTCCCCAAAGGTCCACTGGCTCCCAAAGGGCATCCCTCCCTCTCCTCCCCCCTCCTCACCGTCCCTTCCCCCCAATCCCCCTCCCCCTCCCCTCCCCTCCCCCCTCCCCCTCCCCTCCCCATTTTTTTAATATTTTTTGTGCATTGAGACACAGAAGGGCACCCTCTCCCCCGGGCCCCCCCAAAGGGCCCCCGACGCCCCAAAGCCTGATTTTTCAGAGTCATGGTTTACCATTTTTGGATTTCTTTCGTTGAAATGCAAGAGTTGGAATATTTCAGTAGTTCTTTGATGTGGTTTTTACAGTGTCACAGTTACATTCTCTTGATTTTTCAAAGTTCATTTGAATTTCTTCCGTTGAAATGCAAGAGTTGGAATATTTCAGTAGTGTTTTTGATGTGATTTTACTTTATCACAGTTACATTCTCTTGTTTTTTCAAAGTTCATTTTGAATTTCTTTCGTTGAAATGCAAGAGTTGGAATATTTCAGTAGTGTTTGGTTGTGGTTTACCTTGTCACAGTTACATTTTCTTGATTTTTCAAAGTTCATTTTGAATTTCTTTCGTTGAAATGCAAGAGTTTGGAATATTTCAGTAGTGTTTGGTTGTGGTTTACCTTGTCACAGTTACATTTTCTTGATTTTTCAAAATTCATTTTGAATTTCTTTCGTTGAAATGCAAGAGTTGGAATATTTCAGTAGTGTTTGGTTGTGGTTTACCTTGTCACAGTTACATTTTCCTGATTTTTCAAAGTTTATTTTGAATTTTTTTCATTGAAATGCAAGAGTTGGAATATTTCAGTAGTGTTTGGTTATGGTTTACCTTGTCACAGTTACATTTTCTTGATTTTTCAAAGTTCATTTTGAATTTCTTTCATTGAAATGCAAGAGTTGGAATATTTCAGTAGTGTTTGGTTGTGGTTTACCTTGTCACAGTTACATTTTCTTGATTTTTCAAAGTTCATTTTGAACTTCTTTCGTTGAAATGCAAGAGTTGGAATATTTCAGTAGTGTTTGGTTTTGGTTTACCTTGTCACAGTTACATTTTCCTGATTTTTCAAAGTTTATTTTGAATTTCTTTCATTGAAATGCAAGAGTTGGAATATTCAGTAGTGTTTGATTGTGGTTTACCTTGTCACACTTACATTTTTTTGATTTTTCAGAGTTCATTTTGAATTTCTTTCGTTGAAATGCAAGAGTTGGAATATTTCAGTAGTGTTTGATTGTGGTTTACCTTGTCACAGTTACATTTTCTTGATTTTTCAAAGTTCATTTTGAATTTCTTTCGTTGAAATGCAAGAGTTGGAATATTTCAGTAGTGTTTGGTTGTGGTTTACCTTGTCACAGTTACATTTTCTTGATTTTTCAAAGTTCATTTTGAATTTCTTTCGTTGAAATGCAAGAGTTGGAATATTTCAGTAGTGTTTGGTTGTGGTTTACCTTGTCACAGTTACATTTTCTTGATTTTTCAAAGTTCATTTTGAATTTCATTCGTTGAAATGCAAGAGTTGGAATATTTCAGTAGTGTTTGGTTGTGGTTTACCTTGTCACAGTTACATTTTCCTGATTTTTCAAAGTTCATTTTGAATTTCTTTCGTTGAAATGCAAGAGTTGGAATATTTTAGTAGTGTTTGGTTGTGGTTTACCTTGTCACAGTTACATTTTCTTGATTTTTCAAAGTTCAATTTGAATTTCATTCGTTGAAATGCAAGAGTTGGAATATTTCAGTAGTGTTTGGTTGTGGTTTACCTTGTCACAGTTACATTTTCCTGATTTTTCAAAGTTCATTTTGAATTTCTTTCGTTGAAATGCAAGAGTTGGAATATTTTAGTAGTGTTTTGGTTGTGGTTTACCTTGTCACAGTTACATTTTCTTGATTTTTCAAAGTTCATTTTGAATTTCTTTCGTTGAAATGCAAGAGTTGGAATATTTCAGTAATGCTTGGTTGTGGTTTACCTTGTCACAGTTACATTTTCCTGATTTTTCAAAGTTTATTTTGAATTTCTTTCATTGAAATGCAAGAGTTGGAATATTTCAGTAGTGTTTGATTGTGGTTTACCTTGTCACACTTACATTTTTTTGATTTTTCAAAGTTCATTTTGAATTTCTTTCGTTGAAATGCAAGAGTTGGAATATTTCAGTAGTGTTTGGTTGTGGTTTACCTTGTCACAGTTACATTTTCTTGATTTTTCAAAGTTCATTTTGAATTTCATTCGTTCAAATGCAAGAGTTGGAATATTTCAGTAGTGTTTGGTTGTGGTTTACCTTGTCACAGTTACATTTTCCTGATTTTTCAAAGTTCATTTTGAATTTCTTTCGTTGAAATGCAAGAGTTGGAATATTTTAGTAGTGTTTGGTTGTGGTTTACCTTGTCACAGTTACATTTTCTTGATTTTTCAAAGTTCATTTTGAATTTCTTTCGTTGAAATGCAAGAGTTGGAATATTTCATTAGTGTTTGGTTGTGGTTTACCTTGTCACAGTTACATTTTCTTGATTTTTCAAAGTTCACTTTGAATTTCTTTCGTTGAAATGCAAGAGTTGGAATATTTCAGTAGTGTTTGGTTGTGGTTTACCTTGTCACAGTTACATTTTCTTGATTTGTCAAAGTTCATTTAAATTTCTTTCGTTGATATGCAAGAGTTGGAATATTTCAGAAGTGTTTGGTTGTGGTTTACCTTGTCACAGTTACATTTTCTTGATTTTTCAAAGTTCATTTTTAATTTCTTTCGTTGAAATGCAAGAGTTGGAATATTTCAGTAGTGTTTGGTTGTGGTTTACCTTGTCTCAGTTACATTTTCTTGATTTTTCAAAGTTCATTTTTGAATTTCTTTCGTTGAAATGCAAGAGTTGGAATATTTCAGTAGTGTTTGGTTGAGGTTTACCTTGTCACAGTTACATTTTTTGATTTTTCAAAGTTCATTTTGAATTTCTTACGTTGAAATGCAAGAGTTGGAATATTTCAGTAGTGTTTGGTTGTGGTTTACCTTGTCACAGTTACATTTTCTTGATTTTTCAAAGTTCATTTTGAATTTCTTTCGTTGAAATGCAAGAGTTGGAATATTTCAGTAGTGTTTGGTTGTGGTTTACCTTGTCACAGTTACATTTTCTTGATTTTTCAAAGTTCATTTTGAATTTCTTTCGTTGAAATGCAAGATATTTCAGTAGTGTTTGGTTGTGGTTTACCTTGTCACAGTTACATTTTCTTGATTTTTCAAAGTTCATTTTGAATTTCTTTCGTTGAAATGCAAGAGTTGGAATATTTCAGTAGTGTTTGGTTGTGGTTTACCTTGTCACAGTTACATTTTCTTGATTTTTCAAAGTTTATTTTGAATATATTTCGTTGAAATGCAAGAGCTGGAATATTTCAGTAGTGTTTGATTGTGGTTTACCTTGTCACAGTTACATTTTCTTGATTTTTTCAAAGTTGATTTTGAATTTTTTTCGTTGAAATGCAAGAGTTGGAATATTTCAGTAGTGTTTGGTTGTGGTTTACCTTGTCACAACTACATTTTCTTGATTTTTCAAAGTTCATTTTTGAATTTCTTTCATTGAAATGCAAGAGTTGGAATATTTCAGTAGTATTTGGTTGTGGTTTACCTTGTCACAGTTACATTTTCTTGATTTTTCAAAGTTCATTTTGAATTTCTTTTGTTGAAATGCAAGAGTTGCAATATTTCATTAGTGTTTGGTTGTGGTTTACCTTGTCACAGTTACATTTTCTTGATTTTTCAAAGTTCACTTTGAATTTCTTTCGTTGAAATGCAAGAGTTGGAATATTTCAGTAGTGTTTGGTTGTGGTTTACCTTGTCACAGTTACATTTTCTTGATTTGTCAAAGTTCATTTGAATTTCTTTCGTTGATATGCAAGAGTTGGAATATTTCAGAAGTGTTTGGTTGTGGTTTACCTTGTCACAGTTACATTTTCTTGATTTTTCAAAGTTCATTTTTAATTTCTTTCGTTGAAATGCAAGAGTTGGAATATTTCAGTAGTGTTTGGTTGTGGTTTACCTTGTCTCAGTTACATTTTCTTGATTTTTCAAAGTTCATTTTTGAATTTCTTTCGTTGAAATGCAAGAGTTGAATATTTCAGTAGTGTTTGGTTGAGGTTTACCTTGTCACAGTTACATTTTCTTGATTTTTCAAAGTTCATTTTGAATTTCTTACGTTGAAATGCAAGAGTTGGAATATTTCAGTAGTGTTTGGTTGTGGTTTACCTTGTCACAGTTACATTTTCTTGATTTTTCAAAGTTCATTTTGAATTTCTTTCGTTGAAATGTAAGAGTTGGAATATTTCAGTAGTGTTTGGTTGTGGTTTACCTTGTCACAGTTACATTTTCTGGATTTTTCAAAGTTCATTTTGAATTTCTTTCGTTGAAATGCAAGATATTTCAGTAGTGTTTGGTTGTGGTTTACCTTGTCACAGTTACATTTTCTTGATTTTTCAAAGTTCATTTTGAATTTCTTTCGTTGAAATGCAAGAGTTGGAATATTTCAGTAGTGTTTGGTTGTGGTTTACCTTGTCACAGTTACATTTTCTTGATTTTTCAAAGTTAATTTTGAATTTATTTCGTTGAAATGCAAGAGCTGGAATATTTCAGTAGTGTTTGATTGTGGTTTACCTTGTCACAGTTACATTTTCTTGATTTTTCAAAGTTGATTTTGAATTTTTTTCGTTGAAATGCAAGAGTTGGAATATTTCAGTAGTGTTTGGTTGTGGTTTACCTTGTCACAACTACATTTTCTTGATTTTTCAAAGTTCATTTTTGAATTTCTTTCATTGAAATGCAAGAGTTGGAATATTTCAGTAGTATTTGGTTGTGGTTTACCGTGTCACAGTTACATTTTCTTGATTTTTCAAAGTTCATTTTGAATTTCTTTCGTTGAAATGCAAGAGTTGGAATATTTCAGTAGTGTTTGGTTGTGGTTTACCTTGTCACAGTTACATTTTCTTGATTTTTTCAAAGTTCATTTTGAATTTCTTTCGTTGAAATGCAAGAGTTGGAATATTTCAGCAGTGTTTGGTTGCGGTTTACCTTGTCACAGTTACATTTTCTTGATTTTTCAAACTTCATTTTGAATTTCGTTCGTTGAAATGCAAGAGTTGGAATATTTCAATGGTGTTTGGTTATGGTTTACCCTGTCACAGTTACATTTTCTTGATTTTTCAAAGTTCATTTTGAATTTCTTTCGTTGAAATGCAAGAGTTGGAATATTTCAGTAGTGTTTGGTTGTGGTTTACCTTGTCACAGTTATATTTTCTTGATTTTTCAAAGTTCATTTGAATTTCTTTCGTTGAAATGCAAGAGTTGGAATATTTCAGTAGTGTTTGATTGTGGTTTACCTTGTCACAGTTACATTTTCATGATTTTTCAAAGTTCATTTTGAATTTCTCTCGTTGAAATGCAAGAGTTGGAATATTTCAGTAGTGTTTGGTTGTGGTTTACCTTGTCACAGTTACACTTTTCTTGATTTTTCAAAGTTCATTTTGAATTTCTTTCGTTGAAATGCAAGAGTTGGAATATTTCAGTAGTGTTTTGGTTGTGGTTTACCTTGTCACAGTTACATTTTCTTGATTTTTCAAAGTTCATCTTGAATTTCTTTCGTTGAAATGCAAGAGTTGGAATATTTCAGTAGTGTTTGGTTGTGGTTTACCTTGTCACAGTTACATTTTCTTGATTTTTCAAAGTTCATTTTGAATTTCTTTCGTTGAAATGCAAGAGTTGGAATATTTCAGTAGTGTTTGGTTGTGTTTTACCTTGTCACAGTTACATTTTCTTGATTTTTCAAAGTTCATTTTGAACTTCTTTCGTTGAAATGCAAGAGTTGGAATATTTCAGTAGTGTTTGCTTGTGGTTTACCTTGTCACAGTTACATTTTCTTGATTTTTTCAAAGTTCTTTTTGAATTTCTTTCGTTGAAATGCAAGAGTTGGAATATTTCAGTAGTGTTTGGTTGTGGTTTACCTTGTCACAGTTACATTTTCTTAATTTTTCAAAGTTCATTTAGAATTTTCTCTCGTTGAAATGCAAGAGTTGGTATATTTCAGTAGTGTTTGGTTGCGGTTTACCTTGTCACAGTTACATTTTCTTAATTTTTCAAAGTTCATTCTGAATTTCTCTCGTTGAAATGCAAGAGCTGGAATATTTCAGTAGCGTTTGGTTGTGGTTTACCTTGTCACAGTTACATTTTCCTGATTTTTCAAAGTTCATTTTGAATTTCTTTCATTGAAATGCAAGAGTTGGAATATTTCAGTAGTGTTTGGTTGTGGTTTACCTTGTCACAGTTACATTTTTCTTGATTTTTCAAAGTTCATTTTGAATTTCTTTCGTTGAAATGCAAGAGTTGGAATATTTCAGTAGTGTTTGGTTGTGGTTTACCTTGTCACAGTTACATTTTCTTGATTTTTCAAAGTTCATTTTTAATTTCTTTCGTTGAAATGCAAGAGTTGGAATATTTCAGTAGTGTTTGGTTGTGGTTTACCTTATCGCAGTTACATTTTCTTGATTTTTCAAAGTTCATTTTGAATTTCTTTCGTTGAAATGCAAGAGTTGGAATATTTCAGTAGTGTTTGGTTGTGATTTACCTTGTCACAGTTACATTTTCTTGATTTTTCAAAGTTCATTTTGAATTTTTTCGTTGAAATGCAAGAGTTGGAATATTTCAGTAGTGTTTGGTTGTGATTTACCTTGTCACAGTTACATTATCTTGATTTTTCAAAGTTCATTTTGAATTTCTTTCGTTGAAATGCAAGAGTTGGAATATTTCAGTAGTGTTTGGTTGTGGTTTACCTTATCACAGTTACATTTTCTTGATTTTTCAAAGTTCATTTTGAATTCCTTTCGTTGAAATGCAAGAGTTGGAATATTTCAGTAGTGTTTGGTTGTGGTTTACCTTATCGCAGTTACATTTTCTTGATTTTTCAAAGTTCATTTAGAATTTCTCTCGTTGAAATGCAAGAGTTGGTATATTTCAGTAGTGTTTGGTTGCGGTTTACCTTGTCACAGTTACATTTTCTTAATTTTTCAAAGTTCATTCTGAATTTCTCTCGTTGAAATGCAAGAGTTGGAATATTTCAGTAGTGTTTGGTTGTGGTTTACCTTGTCACAGTTACATTTTCCTGATTTTTCAAAGTTCATTTTGAATTTCTTTCATTGAAATGCAAGAGTTGGAATATTTCAGTAGTGTTTGGTTGTGGTTTACCTTGTCACAGTTACATTTTTCTTGATTTTTCAAAGTTCATTTTGAATTTCTTTCGTTGAAATGCAAGAGTTGGAATATTTCAGTAGTGTTTGGTTGTGGTTTACCTTGTCACAGTTACATTTTCTTGATTTTTCAAAGTTCATTTTTAATTTCTTTCGTTGAAATGCAAGAGTTGGAATATTTCAGTAGTGTTTGGTTGTGGTTTACCTTATCGCAGTTACATTTTCTTGATTTTTCAAAGTTCATTTTGAATTTCTTTCGTTGAAATGCAAGAGTTGGAATATTTCAGTAGTGTTTGGTTGTGATTTACCTTGTCACAGTTACATTTTCTTGATTTTTCAAACTTCATTTTGAATTTCTTTCATTGAAATGCAAGAGTTGGAATATTTCAGTAGTGTTTGGTTGTGGTTTACCTTGTCGTAGTTTCAATTTCTTGATTTTTCAAAGTTCATTTTGAATTTCTTTCGTTGAAATGCAAGAGTTGGAATATTTCAGTAGTGTTTGGTTGTGATTTACCTTGTCACAGTTACATTATCTTGATTTTTCAAAGTTCATTTTGAATTTCTTTCGTTGAAATGCAAGAGTTGGAATATTTCAGTAGTGTTTGGTTGTGGTTTACCTTATCACAGTTACATTTTCTTGATTTTTCAAAGTTCATTTTGAATTTCTTTCGTTGAAATGCAAGAGTTGGAATATTTCAGTAGTGTTTGGTTGTGGTTTACCTTGTCACAGTTACATTTTCTTGATTTTTCAAAGTTCATTTTGAATTTCTTTCATTGAAATGCAAGAGTTGGAATATTTCGGTAGTGTTTGGTTGTGGTTTACCTTGTCACAGTTACATTTTCTTGATTTTTCAAAGTTCATTTTGAATTTCTTTCGTTGAAATGCAAGAGTTGGAATATTTCAGTAGTGTTTGGCTGTGGTTTACCTTGTCAGAGTTACATTCTCTTGATTTTTCAAAGTTCATTTAGATTAGGTTAGATTAGGCTAGATCAAGTTAGATTAGGTTAAGTTAGGTTAGGTTAGGTTAGCCTACGTACGCGCGCGTACGTAGGCTAACCTAACCTAACCTAACTTAACCTAATCTAACTTGATCTAGCCTAATCTAACCTAATCTAAATGAACTTTGAAAAATCAAGAGAATGTAACTCTGACAAGGTAAACCACAGCCAAACACTACTGAAATATTCCAACTCTTGCATTTCAACGAAAGAAATTCAAAATGAACTTTGAAAAATCAAGAAAATGTAACTGTGACAAGGTAAACCACAACCAAACACTACCGAAATATTCCAACTCTTGCATTTCAATGAAAGAAATTCAAAATGAACTTTGAAAAATCAAGAAAATGTAACTGTGACAAGGTAAACCACAACCAAACACTACTGAAATATTCCAACTCTTGCATTTCAACGAAAGAAATTCAAAATGAACTTTGAAAAATCAAGAAAATGTAACTGTGATAAGGTAAACCACAACCAAACACTACTGAAATATTCCAACTCTTGCATTTCAACGAAAGAAATTCAAAATGAACTTTGAAAAATCAAGATAATGTAACTGTGACAGGTAAATCACAACCAAACACTACTGAAATATTCCAACTCTTGCATTTCAACGAAAGAAATTCAAAATGAACTTTGAAAAATCAGGAAAATGTAACTGTGATAAGGTAAACCAGAACCAAACACTACTGAAATATTCCAACTCTTGCATTTCAACGAAAGAAATTCAAAATGAACTTTGAAAAATCAAGAAAATGTAACTGTGATAAGGTAAATCACAACCAAACACTACTGAAATATTCCAACTCTTGCATTTCAACGAAAGAAATTCAAAATGAACTTTGAAAAATCAAGAAAATGTAACTGCGATAAGGTAAACCACAACCAAACACCACTGAAATATTCCAACTCTTGCATTTCAACGAAAGAAATTAAAAATGAACTTTGAAAAATCAAGAAAATGTAACTGTGGCAAGGTAAACCACAACCAAACACTACTGAAATATTCCAACTCTTGCATTTCAACGAAAGAAATTCAAAATGAACTTTGAAAAATCAAGAAAAATGTAACTGCGACAAGGTAAACCACAACCAAACACTACTGAAATATTCCAACTCTTGCATTTCAATGAAAGAAATTGAAAATGAACTTTGAAAAATTAGGAAAATGTAACTGTGACAAGGTAAACCACAACCAAACACTACTGAAATATTCCAAATCTTGCATTTCAACGAGAGAAATTCAGAATGAACTTTGAAAAATTAAGAAAATGTAACTGTGACAAGGTAAACCGCAACCAAACACTACTGAAATATACCAACTCTTGCATTTCAACGAGAGAAATTCTAAATGAACTTTGAAAAATTAAGAAAATGTAACTGTGACAAGGTAAACCACAACCAAACACTACTGAAATATTCCAACTCTTGCATTTCAACGAAGAAATTCAAAATGAACTTTGAAAAATCAAGAAAATGTAACTGTGACAAGGTAAACCACAAGCAAACACTACTGAAATATTCCAACTCTTGCATTTCAACGAAAGAAATTCAAAATGAACTTTGAAAAATCAAGAAAATGTAACTGTGACAAGGTAAACCACAACCAAACACTACTGAAATATTCCAACTCTTGCATTTCAACGAAAGAAATTCAAAATGAACTTTGAAAAATCAAGAAAATGTAACTGTGACAAGGTAAACCACAACCAAACACTACTGAAATATTCCAACTCTTGCATTTCAACGAAAGATATTCAAGATGAACTTTGAAAAATCAAGAAAATGTAACTGTGACAAGGTAAACCACAACCAAACACTACTGAAATATTCTAACTCTTGCATTTCAACGAAAGAAATTCAAATGAACTTTGAAAAATCAAGAAAATGTAACTGTGACAAGGTAAACCACAACCAAACACTACTAAAATATTCCAACTCTTGCATTTCAACGAAAAGAAATTCAAAATGAACTTTGAAAAATCATGAAAATGTAACTGTGACAAGGTAAACCACAATCAAACACTACTGAAATATTCCAACTCTTGCATTTCAACGAAAGAAATTCAAATGAACTTTGAAAAATCAAGAAAATATAACTGTGACAAGGTAAACCACAACCAAACACTACTGAAATATTCCAACTCTTGCATTTCAACGAAAGAAATTCAAAATGAACTTTGAAAAATCAAGAAAATGTAACTGTGACAGGGTAAACCATAACCAAACACTATTGAAATATTCCAACTCTTGCATTTCAACGAATGAAATTCAAAATGAACTTTGAAAAATCAAGAAAATGTAACTGTGACAAGGTAAACCGCAACCAAACCCTGCTGAAATATTCCAACTCTTGCATTTCAACGAAAGAAATTCAAAATGAACTTTGAAAAATCAAGAAAATGTAACTGTGACAAGGTAAACCACAACCACACACTACTGAAATATTCCAACTCTTGCATTTCAACGAAAGAAATTCAAAATGAACTTTGAAAAATCAAGAAAATGTAACTGTGACAACGGTAAACCACAAACCAAATACTACTGAAATATTCCAACTCTTGCATTTCAATGAAAGAAATTCAAAATGAACTTTGAAAAATCAAGAAAATGTAGTTTTGACAAGGTAAACCACAACCAAACACTACTGAAATATTCCAACTCTTGCATTTCAACGAAAAAATTCAAAATCAACTTTGAAAAATCAAGAAAATGTAATTGTGACAAGGTAAACCACAACCAAACACTACTGAAATATTCCAACTCTTGCATTTCAACGAAATAAATTCAAAATGAACTTTGAAAAATCAAGAAAATGTAACTGTGACAAGGTAAACCACAACCAAACACTACTGAAATATTCCAACTCTTGCATTTCAACGAAAGAAATTCAAAATGAACTTTGAAAAATCAAGAAAATGTAACTGTGACAAGGTAAACCACAACCAAACACTACTGAAATATTCCAACTCTTGCATTTCAACGAAAGAAATTCAAAATGAACTTTGAAAAATCAAGAAAATGTAACTGTGACAAGGTAAACCACAACCAAACACTACTGAAATATTCCAACTCTTGCATTTCAACGAAAGAAATTCAAAATGAACCTTGAAAAATCAAGAAAATGTAACTGTGACAAGGTAAACCACAACCAAACACTACTGAAATATTCCAACTCTTGCATTTCAACGTAAGAAATTCAAATGAACTTTGAAAAATCAAGAAAATGTAAATGAGACAAGGTAAACCACAACCAAACACTACTGAAATATTCCAACTCTTGCATTTCAACGAAAGAAATTAAAAATGAACTTTGAAAAATTAAGAAAATGTAACTGTGACAAGGTAAACCACAACCAAACACTTCTGAAATATTCCAACTCTTGCATATCAACGAAAGAAATTCAAAGTGAACTTTGAAAAATCAAGAAAATGTAACTGTGACAAGGTAAACCACAACCAAACACTAATGAAATATTCCAACTCTTGCATTTCAACGAAAGAAATTAAAAATGAACTTTGAAAAATCAAGAAAATGTAACTGTGACAAGGTAAACCACAACCAAACACTACTGAAATATTCCAACTCTTGCATTTCAACGAAAGAAATTCAAAGTGAACTTTGAAAAATCAAGAAAATGTAACTGTGACAAGGTAAACCACAACCAAACACTACTGAAATATTCCAACTCTTGCATATCAACGAAAGAAATTCAAATGAACTTTGAAAAATCAAGAAAATGTAACTGTGACAAGGTAAACCACAACCAAACACTTCTGAAATATTCCAACTCTTGAATATCAACGAAAGAAATTCAAATGAACTTTGAAAAATCAAGAAAATGTAACTGTGACAAGGTAAACCACAACCAAACACTACTGAAATATTCCAACTCTTGCATTTCAACGAAAGAAATTCAAAGTGAACTTTGAAAAATCAAGAAAATGTAACTGTGACAAGGTAAACCACAACCAAACACTAATGAAATATTCCAACTCTTGCATTTCAACGAAAGAAATTCAAAATGAACTTTGAAAAATCAAGAAAATGTAACTGTGACAAGGTAAACCACAACCAAACACTACTAAAATATTCCAACTCTTGCATTTCAACGAAAGAAATTCAAAATGAACTTTGAAAAATCAGGAAAATGTAACTGTGACAAGGTAAACCACAACCAAACACTACTGAAATATTCCAACTCTAGCATTTCAACGAATGAAATTCAAAATGAACTTGAAAAATCAAGAAAATGTAACTGTGACAAGGTAAACCACAACCAAACACTACTGAAATATTCCAACTCTTGCATTTCAACGAAAGAAATTCAAAATGAACTTTGAAAAATCAAGAAAATGTAACTGTGACAAGGTAAACCACAACCAAACACTACTGAAATATTCCAACTCTTGCATTTCAACGAAAGAAATTCAAAATGAACTTTGAAAAATCAAGAAAATGTAACTGTGACAAGGTAAACCACAATCAAACACTACTGAAATATTCCAACTCTTGCATTTCAACGAAAGAAATTCAAAATGAACTCTGAAAAATCAAAAAAATGTAAGTGTGACAAGGTAAACCACAATCAAACACTACTGAAATATTCCAACTCTTGCATTTCAATGAAAGAAATTCAAAATAAACTTTGAAAAATCAGGAAAATGTAACTGCGACAAGGTAAACCACAACCAAACACTACTGAAATATTCCAACTCTTGCATTTCAACGAAAGAAATTCAAAATGAACTTTGAAAAATCAAGGAAATGTAACTGTGACAAGGTAAACCACAACCAAACACTACTAAAATATTCCAACTCTTGCATTTCAACGAAAGAAATTCAAAATGAACTTTGAAAAATCAGGAAAATGTAACTGTGACAAGGTAAACCACAACCAAACACTACTGAAATATTCAACTCTTGCATTTCAACGAAAGACATTCAAAATGAACTTGAAAAATCAAGAAAATGTAACTGTGACAAGGTAAACCACAATCAAACACTACTGAAGTATTCCAACTCTTGCATTTCAACGAAAGAAATTCAAAATGAACTCTGAAAAATCAAAAAAATGTAAGTGTGACAAGGTAAACCACAATCAAACACTACTGAAATATTCCAACTCTTGCATTTCAATGAAAGAAATTCAAAATAAACTTTGAAAAATCAGGAAAATGTAACTGTGACAAGGTAAACCATAACCAAACACTACTGAAATATTCCAACTCTTGTATTTCAACGAAAGAATTCAAAATGAACTTTGAAAAATCAAGAAAATGTAACAGTGACAAGGTAAACCACAACCAAACACTACTGAAATATTCCAACTCTTGCATATCAACGAAAGAAATTCAAATGAACTTTGAAAAATCAAAGAAAATGTAACTGTGACAAGGTAAACCACAACCAAACACTTCTGAAATATTCCAACTCTTGAATATCAACGAAAGAAATTCAAATGAACTTTGAAAATCAAGAAAATGTAACTGTGACAAGGTAAACCACAACCAAACACTACTGAAATATTCCAACTCTTGCATTTCAACGAAAGAAATTCAAAGTGAACTTTGAAAAATCAAGAAAATGTAACTGTGACAAGGTAAACCACAACCAAACACTAATGAAATATTCCAACTCTTGCATTTCAACGAAAGAAATTCAAAATGAACTTTGAAAAATCAAGAAAATGTAACTGTGACAAGGTAAACCACAACCAAACACTACTAAAATATTCCAACTCTTGCATTTCAACGAAAGAAATTCAAAATGAACTTTGAAAAATCAGGAAAATGTAACTGTGACAAGGTAAACCACAACCAACACTACTGAAATATTCCAACTCTAGCATTTCAACGAATGAAATTCAAAATGAACTTTGAAAAATCAAGAAAATGTAACTGTGACAAGGTAAACCACAACCAAACACTACTGAAATATTCCAACTCTTGCATTTCAACGAAAGAAATTCAAAATGAACTTTGAAAAATCAAGAAAATGTAACTGTGACAAGGTAAACCACAACCAAACACTACTGAAATATTCCAACTCTTGCATTTCAACGAAAGAAATTCAAAATGAACTTTGAAAAATCAAGAAAATGTAACTGTGACAAGGTAAACCACAATCAAACACTACTGAAATATTCCAACTCTTGCATTTCAACGAAAGAAATTCAAAATGAACTCTGAAAAATCAAAAATGTAAGTGTGACAAGGTAAACCACAATCAAACACTACTGAAATATTCCAACTCTTGCATTTCAATGAAAGAAATTCAAAATAAACTTTGAAAAATCAGGAAAATGTAACTGCGACAAGGTAAACCACAACCAAACACTACTGAAATATTCCAACTCTTGCATTTCAACGAAAGAAATTCAAAATGAACTTTGAAAAATCAAGGAAATGTAACTGTGACAAGGTAAACCACAACCAAACACTACTAAAATATTCCAACTCTTGCATTTCAACGAAAGAAATTCAAATGAACTTTGAAAAATCAGGAAAATGTAACTGTGACAAGGTAAACCACAACCAAACACTACTGAAATATTCCAACTCTTGCATTTCAACGAAAGACATTCAAAATGAACTTTGAAAAATCAAGAAAATGTAACTGTGACAAGGTAAACCACAATCAAACACTACTGAAGTATTCCAACTCTTGCATTTCAACGAAAGAAATTCAAAATGAACTCTGAAAAATCAAAAAATGTAAGTGTGACAAGGTAAACCACAATCAAACACTACTGAAATATTCCAACTCTTGCATTTCAATGAAAGAAATTCAAAATAAAACTTTGAAAAATCAGGAAAATGTAACTGTGACAAGGTAAACCATAACCAAACACTACTGAAATATTCCAACTCTTGTATTTCAACGAAAGAAATTCAAAATGAACTTTGAAAATCAAGAAAATGTAACAGTGACAAGGTAAACCACAACCAAACACTACTGAAATATTCCAACTCTTGCATTTCAATCAAAGAAATTCAAAATGAACTTTGAAAAATCAAGAAAATGTAACTGTGACAAGGTAAACCATAACCAAACACTACTGAAATATTCCAACTCTTGCATTTCAATGAAAAAAATTCAAAATAAACTTTGAAAAATCAGGAAAATGTAACTGTGACAAGGTAAACCACAACCAAACACTACTGAAATATTCCAACTCTTGCATTTCAACGAAAGAAATTCAAAATGAATTTTGAAAAATCAAGAAAATGTAACTGTGACAAGGTAAACCACAACCAAACACTACTGAAATATTCCAACTCTTGCATTTCAACGAAAGAAATTCAAAATGAACTTTGAAAAATCAAGAAAATGTAACTGTGACAAGGTAAACCACAACCAAACACTACTGAAATATTCCAACTCTTGCATTTCAACGAAAGAAATTCAAAATGAATTTTGAAAAATCAAGAAAATGTAACTGTGACAAGGTAAACCACAACCAAACACTACTGAAATATTCCAACTCTTGCATTTCAACGAAAGAAATTCAAAATGAACTTTGAAAAATCAAGAAAATGTAACTGTGACAAGGTAAACCACAACCAAACACTACTGAAATATTCCAACTCTTGCATTTCAACGAAAGAAATTCAAAATGAACTTTGAAAAAACAAGAGAATGTAACTGTGATAAAGTAAATCACATCAAAACACTACTGAAATATTCCAACTCTTGCATTTCAACGGAAGAAATTCAAATGAACTTTGAAAAATCAAGAGAATGTAACTGTGACACTGTAAACCACATCAAAGAACTACTGAAATATTCCAACTCTTGCATTTCAACGAAAGAAATCCAAAATGGTAAACCATGACTCTGAAAAATCAGGCCTTTGGGGCGTCGGGGGCCCTTTGGGGGGGGGGGCCCGGGGGGGGGGGTGCCCTTCTGTGTCTCAATGCACAAAAAATATTAAAAAAATGGGGAGGGGAGGGGAGGGGGAGGGGAGGGGGGGGGAGGGGCGGTGAGGAGAGGGGAGGAGAGGGAGGGAGAGGGAGGGGAGGGATTAGGTTAAGTTAGATTAGGTTAAGTTAGGTTAGGTTAGGTTAGCCTACGTACGCGCGCGTACGTAGGCTAACCTAACCTAACTTAACCTAATCTAACTTGATCTAGCCTAATCTAACCTAATCTAAATGAACTTTGAAAAATCAAGAGAATGTAACTCTGACAAGGTAAACCACAGCCAAACACTACTGAAATATTCCAACTCTTGCATTTCAACGAAAGAAATTCAAAATGAACTTTGAAAAATCAAGAAAATGTAACTGTGACAAGGTAAACCACAACCAAACACTACTGAAATATTCCAACTCTTGCATTTCAACGAAAAAAATTCAAAATCAACTTTGAAAAATCAAGAAAATGTAATTGTGACAAGGTAAACCACAACCAAACACTACTGAAATATTCCAACTCTTGCATTTCAACGAAATAAATTCAAAATGAACTTTGAAAAATCAAGAAAATGTAACTGTGACAAGGTAAACCACAACCAAACACTACTGAAATATTCCAACTCTTGCATTTCAACGAAAGAAATTCAAAATGAACTTTGAAAAATCAAGAAAATGTAACTGTGACAAGGTAAACCACAACCAAACACTACTGAAATATTCCAACTCTTGCATTTCAACGAAAGAAATTCAAAATGAACTTTGAAAAATCAAGAAAATGTAACTGTGATAAGGTAAACCACAACCAAACACTACTGAAATATTCCAACTCTTGCATTTCAACGAAAGAAATTCAAAATGAACCTTGAAAAATCAAGAAAATGTAACTGTGACAAGGTAAACCACAACCAAAACACTACTGAAATATTCCAACTCTTGCATTTCAACGTAAGAAATTCAAAATGAACTTTGAAAAATCAAGAAAATGTAAATGAGACAAGGTAAACCACAACCAAACACTACTGAAATATTCCAACTCTTGCATTTCAACGAAAGAAATTAAAAATGAACTTTGAAAAATTAAGAAAATGTAACTGTGACAAGGTAAACCACAACCAAACACTTCTGAAATATTCCAACTCTTGCATATCAACGAAAGAAATTCAAAGTGAACTTTGAAAAATCAAGAAAAATGTAACTGTGACAAGGTAAACCACAACCAAAACACTACTGAAATATTCCAACTCTTGCATTTCAACGAAAGAAATTAAAAATGAACTTTGAAAAATCAAGAAAATGTAACTGTGACAAGGTAAACCACAACCAAACACTACTGAAATATTCCAAATCTTGCATTTCAACGAAAGAAATTCAAAGTGAACTTTGAAAAATCAAGAAAATGTAACTGTGACAAGGTAAACCACAACCAAACACTACTGAAATATTCCAACTCTTGCATATCAACGAAAGAAATTCAAATGAACTTTGAAAAATCAAGAAAATGTAACTGTGACAAGGTAAACCACAACCAAACACTTCTGAAATATTCCAACTCTTGAATATCAACGAAAGAAATTCAAATGAACTTTGAAAAATCAAGAAAATGTAACTGTGACAAGGTAAACCACAACCAAACACTACTGAAATATTCCAACTCTTGCATTTCAACGAAAGAAATTCAAAGTGAACTTTGAAAAATCAAGAAAATGTAACTGTGACAAGGTAAACCACAACCAAACACTAATGAAATATTCCAACTCTTGCATTTCAACGAAAGAAATTCAAAATGAACTTTGAAAAATCAAGAAAATGTAACTGTGACAAGGTAAACCACAACCAAACACTACTAAAATATTCCAACTCTTGCATTTCAACGAAAGAAATTCAAAATGAACTTTGAAAAATCAGGAAAATGTAACTGTGACAAGGTAAACCACAACCAAACACTACTGAAATATTCCAACTCTAGCATTTCAACGAATGAAATTCAAAATGAACTTTGAAAAATCAAGAAAATGTAACTGTGACAAGGTAAACCACAACCAAACACTACTGAAATATTCCAACTCTTGCATTTCAACGAAAGAAATTCAAAATGAACTTTGAAAAATCAAGAAAATGTAACTGTGACAAGGTAAACCACAACCAAACACTACTGAAATATTCCAACTCTTGCATTTCAAACGAAAGAAATTCAAAATGAACTTTGAAAAATCAAGAAAATGTAACTGTGACAAGGTAAACCACAATCAAACACTACTGAAATATTCCAACTCTTGCATTTCAACGAAAGAAATTCAAAATGAACTCTGAAAAATCAAAAAAATGTAAGTGTGACAAGGTAAACCACAATCAAACACTACTGAAATATTCCAACTCTTGCATTTCAATGAAAGAAATTCAAAATAAACTTTGAAAAATCAGGAAAATGTAACTGCGACAAGGTAAACCACAACCAAACACTACTGAAATATTCCAACTCTTGCATTTCAACGAAAGAAATTCAAAATGAACTTTGAAAAATCAAGGAAATGTAACTGTGACAAGGTAAACCACAACCAAACACTACTAAAATATTCCAACTCTTGCATTTCAACGAAAGAAATTCAAAATGAACTTTTGAAAAATCAGGAAATGTAACTGTGACAAGGTAAACCACAACCAAACACTACTGAAATATTCCAACTCTTGCATTTCAACGAAAGACATTCAAAATGAACTTTGAAAAATCAAGAAAATGTAACTGTGACAAGGTAAACCACAATCAAACACTACTGAAGTATTCCAACTCTTGCATTTCAACGAAAGAAATTCAAAATGAACTCTGAAAAATCAAAAAAAATGTAAGTGTGACAAGGTAAACCACAATCAAACACTACTGAAATATTCCAACTCTTGCATTTCAATGAAAGAAATTCAAAATAAAACTTTGAAAAATCAGGAAAATGTAACTGTGACAAGGTAAACCATAACCAAACACTACTGAAATATTCCAACTCTTGTATTTCAACGAAAGAAATTCAAAATGAACTTTGAAAATCAAGAAAATGTAACAGTGACAAGGTAAACCACAACCAAACACTACTGAAATATTCCAACTCTTGCATTTCAATCAAAGAAATTCAAAATGAACTTTGAAAAATCAAGAAAATGTAACTGTGACAAGGTAAACCATAACCAAACACTACTGAAATATTCCAACTCTTGCATTTCAATGAAAAAAATTCAAAATAAACTTTGAAAAAAATCAGGAAAATGTAACTGTGACAAGGTAAACCACAACCAAAACACTACTGAAATATTCCAACTCTTGCATTTCAACGAAAGAAATTCAAAATGAATTTTGAAAAATCAAGAAAATGTAACTGTGACAAGGTAAACCACAACCAAACACTACTGAAATATCCAACTCTTGCATTTCAAGAAAGAAATTCAAAATGAACTTTGAAAAATCAAGAAAATGTAACTGTGACAAGGTAAACCACAACCAAACACTACTGAAATATTCCAACTCTTGCATTTCAACGAAAGAAATTCAAAATGAATTTTGAAAAATCAAGAAAATGTAACTGTGACAAGGTAAACCACAACCAAACACTACTGAAATATTCCAACTCTTGCATTTCAACGAAAGAAATTCAAAATGAACTTTGAAAAATCAAGAAAATGTAACTGTGACAAGGTAAACCACAACCAAACACTACTGAAATATTCCAACTCTTGCATTTCAACGAAAGAAATTCAAAATGAACTTTGAAAAAAACAAGAGAATGTAACTGTGATAAAGTAAATCACATCAAAACACTACTGAAATATTCCAACTCTTGCATTTCAACGGAAGAAATTCAAATGAACTTTGAAAAATCAAGAGAATGTAACTGTGACACTGTAAACCACATCAAAGAACTACTGAAATATTCCAACTCTTGCATTTCAACGAAAGAAATCCAAAATGGTAAACCATGACTCTGAAAAATCAGGCCTTTGGGGCGTCGGGGCCCTTTGGGGGGGGGGCCCGGGGGGGGGGGGGGGTGCCCTTCTGTGTCTCAATGCACAAAAAATATTAAAAAAAATGGGGAGGGGAGGGGAGGGGAGGGGGAGGGGGGAGGGGCGGTGAGGAGGGGGGAGGAGAGGGAGGGAGAGGGAGGGGAGGGATGCCTTTGGGAGCCAGTGGACCTTTGGGGACCGGTGGAGGGCCTTTGGGGGTCCTGGGGGGCCAGTTGGGAGCCTGGGGGACATTTGGAGACCAGGTGAAGGCCTTTGGGACCCCGGTGGTCTTTTGGGAGCTCGATGTGCCTTTGGGGGCCCGGGGAGGGCCTTTGAGGGTCTGGGGGCCGGGTGGGAGCCCTGGGAAACCTTTGGGGACCGGGGGGTTCCTTCTGGATTGGGGTATGGGGATTGGAACCCTTTGGATCGGGGTAGGGCGGTCGGGCCCTTTGGGGTTGTGGTAGGGGACTCTCACACACTGTTCAAATGGAACTTGTGTATTATAACGACCACACTCAAAACCTCTTCTTAAATCATCTTTTAAATGTCTCTAACTGTTTCGCCGAAATAATTCCATAAGCTGTCTAAAACTGTTTCGCCCAAATAATCCCCCTAAAAGTAATTTCTGTGTGTTCCTTTTGTTTTTTGGCATCTCTGTGCTTTCATATTTCAAATTTCTAGGAAACCCTTTCCTATGTTAATCTCTTCATCTCATAAATGTTCCTAGCTAAACTATTAGGGTTTCGTTAGAATATCAATTTATCTCTCCGACTTAAAGCTCAATGAAGCCGTATTTAAAAATAGAATTTCTATCTCTTTAGACTCCCGCATAATTCCAAGATAACAATTGATGTCATTTATAATTCCTGACACTAAAGATCAATGAAGCCCTATTTAAAAATAGAATATTAATTTTTCTCTCTGACCTAAAGAACGTTTATCCCTCAGGCCTAAAGATCAAAGAAACCATAATGTTTCTTAATTCCCCCTTCGTGAATCAATAATTTCCCCTAGCGATTATGTAAATCAAGTTTACAGGCTAGGTTCACCTAAAGATCAAAGAAACCATAATGTTTCTTAATTCCCCCTTCGTGAATCAATAATTTCCCCTAGCGATTATGTAAATCAAGTTCTCAGATCAGGTTCGCCTAAAGATCAAAGAAACCATAATGTTTCTTAATTCCCCCTTCGTGAATCAATAATTTCCCCTAGCGATTATGTAAATCAAGTTCTCAGGTTAAGCTAGCCAAACAACAATGAAGCCATGTTTGTTTCTTAATTCCCCCTTCGTGAACCAATAATTCCCCCCATCGATTATGTAAATCACCCCACAGTGTCATTACACCTGGACAAACTCCAAAGATATTAATAAACTTCCGGAGACAATTCTCCTTGGAAACAATAAATTAACCACGTGTTTCCAACCTTGGAAAAAGAGGTCACTGACACACTTTGATTACTGACATGACCACGTGGTCATGTCACGACTGGCACCCCCCTTTCTACTGAAAAGATTTGATTTTTGTAAAGTTAATTTCTGTTCATTTTAGTAGCATACTTCAGGTTACCCTCATTGTGAGGAGGGCTACCGCCCCCTTCAAACACATGTCTCAATCAAAATTTAGATTTTGCATAGCAATGCTTTGATAAAAAGAGCTCATTTGTTTATCCAACGTGAACAATCATCTCAGTAATATGAGGGACGCTTTCAGCCCTTCTGGTCTTATATTGAACAGCAGACATTCACAAAAATTTTTCAGGGCAAGGGAAATCTACTCACCACAAATAGGTGCGCACAAAGGTGCGCATAAAATGACACTTATTTGCAGAATAGCATCCCCACTTAATTGAACCCCCATGCAACTCAGCCCGATTCAATTCAACTGCATTCAGTTCAACCCTCATTACATCACATATAAACCTACAGATAGCATACAGAAATAGCTTCACGTTATTACGGGTATAATAAAAATTGCCCTTTTGTACATTGCGGCGAGGGGTAACAACTGGGCATTTTGAGGAACACCTGGAGGCATGAGGCACGGAGGCATGCCTCTGGAGGCACGCCGGAGGCATATTCCAAAGGGTGCAACATGTAAATATATACAGCTTGCCTGTTATTCGGTATCTGTCGAATATTTCAGCACCTTCCAAAACGATCTTTTAAAACTTGAAATCATTTACGGTTGTTGCAGAAAGACCCCCAAGACTGAAAACAACTGATATGTACCTAAAGAAGAAGAACGGAGGACTGCAAGTTGTTGATACTCATGCAAAAACTAGGTAACCCTACGATGGCACTGATGGTGTCACTTTTTCCTATTAGACATGCAGCGTTGCCACCGGCTCAAAAATAAAATTCCGATTTTTTCTTCAGAAAAAATCCCGAAATTTCCAAAAAAAATCCCGGAACACGGTTTTTAAGTTATACAACATAGGGCTGCGCGGTGATGACATAAAAAGCAAGGTGCGAAATTCAAAGTACCGTGAAAACGTGGTTTTTAGTTGTAACTAACAACTGATTGTCAATATTCCTAGTATTATTTCGACGTGAAAACGTTCTGGTGGACTAGTAGGATCTACGTCAAATATTTTAGGCCAACACAATTCGGCAAAGTTCCGAAAAAACGTGTCTACGCATCCGCGTTTCATCCTTATTTGAATTTCCCGCCAAAGAATTGACGTTACGCTTCGCAGCCCTATTCAATATGACTTGACAAGCGGTAAAAGTTGCCTTTTATCAAGTCTTCACACGTCCCTTTCCCTTTATCATACCTGCTTTTCTGTTTAGTGGCTGTGCCAAGACGCACCCTTGGATCTCGGATTCTTAATTGTACTAAAAAAAAGGAATCTGCTGCTTTGACACGAAAGAATCTGGAAGACACACAGATCCCTTTTTCCCGAATGTACTTAGAATCCAACTTTCTTGGTATTAACACAGGCCTTTGGGTATTTGAAGAGAAAACTGTAAAGCAACAATCTGAAAAACTGTTACTACCGAGTTATTAGTAAAAAGCGCTAAGTAAAGCAACCAACTAAAAAAAATAACTAGTTTCTCAGATATTTATTGGTACGTTTCAGTAATCATCTCGATAATCACAGCTCAAATGACAACCCTAAGAAACTGGACAAATGAGCTTCAGTAAATCAAACTAAGCTCGGTTAGCACAAGTATAAACACTAAGTCTTCTACTACTAAGTCTTCTACTGAGCATAACAAGTTTTCCGATGGTATTCATCGCTTCCGCTGCCCTAGATCTTGGAATGCATTTGAGACTCATAAAATTATATCAAGAACTCAAGCAAATGGGGGACGAGGGGCACACGCACTTGAGCTGGAAGGACCAGCCCAGCCGTGGGTGGCCTCCTCGTCCGTAGAGACATGGTTCAAGATTCTGTTCAGTTCTGTGCCCTCATGCACGTCGGTTATTTTTTTTTTTTTTTTTTTTTTTTTTTGATTAAGGTTAGTCGCAAAAAGGGCTGAAAAAAAAAGAAAAAAAAAAGAAGGAAAAAAGTGCCACCGCAAGAATGGGTTTTCTTGTGGACGGAGGACGCCCAGTCTACGGGAGAGCAAATAGTTTTTTTTGTGGTTAAAAAATTTTTAAGTTGTAAGAGTAAGCCTTTTGGAAGACCACCTTTAAAATTTGAATTCGTATTAGTGAAAATTGAAGGATATGAATTTGAAGAAATTGAAGTAAAAACGCCACCAGAAAAGCGTCTCCTAGAGGGGGAAGGACACCCTGGAACGGGGGAGCGATAGATATTTGGCAAGAAAAAAGTTAAATGGTAGTGGGCCTTCATGTCCACTAATACATTGACTGGTATATAATAATTTATCTATTTTTTTTAAGTTTAGGTGATATGATAATGTATAAAGTTGTAAGATTTATATGTTTTTGTATTAAAATATCACCGAGTGGAGAGGAGGAGGGGAGGGAAAAAAATAACAACTACCTCTGATAAATGTTAAACAAAATTTCTTCTGTTGACACACTGAACATGGTGATGGTGGTGGTTTATGGTCTTGAGGTCAGTTTTGGGTTTAGGTGCCATTTTTAACATGATGATTGCGATGCTGACGAGACATCAAAAAAAGTGGAACCCTTTCTTCTGGATAAATGAATTCAGCTTTGTGAAGACGTCTGAGTCAAAGCAAAAGACAACGCTGGTGCCGATTTCCATAGAAACGGGTTCTGCTGAATGCATGATGTACAGGCTGGAGTCACAGTAACCCTGGTCTACAAATGCGGCAGTTAATGTGAGATCAGCATTCAGCCGGAACCCCTGGCACAGAATTACTATGTCGTCAGGGAACGGCATCGCCATAATCTGCGTGTCAACAGAGTGGCATCTTCGCCCAGATAAGTAGCCAAACTGTTTGACACGCCCAACTATTACTCTCTTTCCCCTGCCAAACCGGTCTGTAAATGCACCATTCACCGATACGCAATTCCGATTTCACACCGACCTCTGCATTGGTTTGTGGCGACTCACGTAGTCCTACTCGTCGGCCTTAGACCATCACCCGTTTTAATCGGTCACATACTCAGCTTCTCAGAGCTTTCCCTCAGAAGCCACAACAGCGTGGATTTTTTTATTGGTGTTATGGAGCCGTCAGAAGTCTTGACAATACAAAACCTAGAATTCTTTATGTTCGTCACAGGCTCACTAACCCATTTTTTTTTCAACTTGGTGTTTCACACAGTGAGCAATCACTGGCAAATCTTCAAATGCAAGCAAATGTTGACGGCATATTCTTACCAAAATTACCCTTATTAAGTTATTTTCCTTGTGTTTTCTATAATTATACAAACTTTCTTGTGTTCTAACAATTGCACTAATCGCTAATAAACAAAAACATATTTAAGATCTCCATAAAAAGCTGATTCTTAGACTGAATGTTATCAATAGTTAGGCTCTTATACTTTCGTTATTGACAAGGATCGTTATTTACTTACCATTCATTACTATGGAGAATGTTTTTTTTTTTTTTTTGTTCCAACCAAATCATATAGAAAAAACATTTGTGGAAAACTGGTTAGGAGTTACTCAGTCACAAATTAGAACTTACATTTTCCTTATTGTGGGTCAGAATCAACTGGCAGGCATCAAACAATGGGGCAACAAACATTTTTTTCCATGGTTTTTACCTATTCTGCTTTTCCTTTGCATTCCTTATAATTACTTTATAGTCCCAAATTTCTAGGGGGAATGCCCCCCCTGCCCTTCCTTGCCGGCATCCATGCCGTAGGCCACAATATTAAGTTTCTCGTATAAAGTTGAGACAAATTTCGATTTTTCAGGTTTATTGTGATGATTTTCATCTTCTATTTTCGCAAGTAGTTGGTATCGCTAATTTTGGCAATTTGTTGAAAGATTTCTTATCCAAACTGAACATTATAATAAAAAATATATCTTAATTCATTACGCTCAAAAGTTTCTACCTAATGGGAGTTCATTCAGTATAACTCCCTCTCTCCTAATTCCAAGATATATCGCTAGACTATGCCCATTTTTTTTTTTTCAAGAAAGTGTTATTTGGTAATAACAAACAGCTGGAGCACCAGAATCACCCTGTATTTAGATACCCTTCCTCTAGGCCTAGCCTATATTTACACAGCATGGTATAGCCTATTATTTAAGCAGGCTGGACCCCCCACCCCCACACAAAAAAAAACTATCACTTGCCCTAACTCTATACCTATGCTTGGCTTACCTAAAATTTGGTTCCTCTTGATCTGGGCCCTCCATATCAGCAAAATTACATCAGAATAATTTCAAACAACGGCGAGAATCAGTGTTGCCAGCTTCTGGTGCGAATTCCCTGTTAAGTCTAAAAAAATCCCTAATTTTTGAAACAAGCAACGAGGCCGGGTGTCTCAGAGGCAGGCCAGAGGCCTGCCGGAGGCACGAAGGAAGGGACACCTGCGACGGTCAGTTATTAGCCCCTCGCATTGCGGGCCTTCCAAAGAGGTGGAAAATACCCTTATCTTCGCCGGTGTTCGATTTAAAATTTTATTCTAAATGACATGAAGATCTGTAGTAGGGACAAAGACAGGATTATGGGGGGGGGGGGGGAGAGATGAAAAGTAATTAATTTGACAAGACTAAGAGTCACTCTTATGACAGATTTACACCCACATTTACATTTCTAGATTTACAAGACAAATCTGTCCTAAATTTGTACATAGTAAATTATTTTTAGTTTTTAGCAGAATTCATACCAATAAATATCCATAGCAGAGGCACATTCATGATGTTTTGAAATAGGGGGGGGCATGAAAGTTGAATAATTGGACTAGACTAGGAGGCAATCCTATGACTGATTTTCCCAATTTTTAATTGAATTTTGTATCAGTAAAAATCTGTAGCAGTGGCCCATTCGGGAATAAAAATTTGACTAGACTAATTACCATATCTATAACGGAAATTTATATTTAAATATTTTTGTAAAGGCGAAATTGTCCTCAATTTTTACGTAGTAAATTATTTTTCATTCTTAATTTTCTATTAGTTAAGACTTGTAGCAATCGCAAATAAAGAAATTTATGAGGTAAGGGGAGAGGGGAGTAGAATAATTTGACTAAAATAGGAACCACGCCATTACCCGATTTTTACGTTGTCCTTAATAGATATAAGATGTGACAAAACAAGTATATATACCAGTGGCATATTAATGATTTGTTGAGATAAGAGGGATGGGACTGAAAGGCGAATACTTAGCCTAGGCTATAGATCCCACCTATAAAATTTAAACATTTTAATTTTTCTTTACTTTGTACATAATAAATTGTTCTTCATTCTTAGTTTGTCAGTTTTTATTGAATTTTGGTACTTGTATGATATGGCACCTACCTAATATTCTTCTAATATGTTTTTCTGACGCTCATTCCTAATGAAATATACCTAAGTATGATAAAAATATAATACTTTCGAAACAAATTTGTGCTATATATTTGCACATTAGGGGGGCAGGGTTAAGTATATTGGGTCTGCATGCCTAATGTGTTAGGTAAAATCATTCTGCATATTATGAAGTAAGAATTGTTTTCTAACTTCACACTGTCTAAATACTTTACCTCTCCCCCCCCCCTACCTAATGTAGACCTATATAACCCGAATCACATATTTTACATCTATTCTGTCGCTTCTATTTGTGTTGTCTCACGCTAAGCTGAAAGAAACTAACAAAAAAAACCGGTTCTATAATGCGTCAATGAATAAACAACTTGAGCGGTAGAGGCTATATCATACAAGTACCTGAATTTTCTGTTTGTGAAGATATCTCATATCTTAGTGACATTCACGACGTCAGGGGCGCAGCTCCAGCACTTTTATTGTGGGGGCAAGAGGGGTCCATATCCGGACAGTCAGAGGGGATGGGATATATAATAAAATTTTCTTCAAATTATTGGAGGGGCGGCCCCATTACCCCCTCCCCTCCTTCCGAAACGACGCGCCTGCACGGTGTTGTAAGTCTGGGGAAAAGGGGTTCGAGGTGAACAGCTTGAGAAGACTAAGAACCAATTCTAAAACTGATTTGCACTGAGATTTACATTGCAAAAATATTAAAGTCATTTTTTAATTCAAATATAATAAATTTTTTTCTTAGTTTTTTGTTAAATTTATTATTTGGTCGTTTATGATATTGGATTATTCTAGAACCTTCGACCCATTGTCTTGAAAATTTGACTTAGAATAGATTTAACTTCAAAAAGCCACTGTTTTGAGTTATCTATCTTAACAATCTTCAACATGTTGACCCAACTAATATAACTATTAGTAATTTAGTAGTATCCAATCAACATACCAGTTTACATTTTCTTATGCAACCTAAATGAATATTGAAAATATTGAATTAGAAATTCCAGTGAAATATTGGGTTAAGCGGGTATTTGAATAGGCCTATGGTGGTTAGTAATTACTCCATATAGATTATCTCTTGCCGAGAAAGCTCATTATACAAATTATAATAAATTCTTCGAAATACCAAGGACAGTGAAAATGACCTGATTGTATGGATTGGTTAAGCGGAAAATTGCTCAATCATATATATCTTAAGAGATCAGGAAAAAATCAAGAATTCAATTTTAATTCAGATGCCTTCATTTGCAGTATTTGGTATTACCGGACGTTAAATTGTAAAATAAGAAATGTTGGTGTAAAATCAGCAAAAAAAAAAATCTAAAAAGGTATGGCACTAAAGGCACCAATATGGCGCTAAAGGCACTAAATAACTAAATTAGAGCTTTCAATTGAAGGAGTATTTGTCTTCGGAAAGCAACAAACTGTCATTGTTTGGATTTTTTCGGACGAAATGCGTTTGTCAAACTTAATTAATTAGTTTTGCTTACCTATAATAGGCCTGTTTTTTTACTCATCAATGTGCTAAGATCTTACATCTTTTGTCAGAAAACGCTTAAAAGTGAAATCTTTGAACAACGATCTTACATCTTTGGTTGTTTTTGCGCAAACGTCTTTCATCATTCTGCTCTGATCAGCGGTCTGAGAACAATGATGAGTAGATCATCAAAGTTCTCTCATCATTGTTCTATATGGCAAAACAGTGGCGGTCTTCACACTTTTTGCTAACATCAGTGAGCTGTAAGATCTTAGAACAAAGATGAGTTAAAAAACGATAATCTTTGCAGAAAGATGTAAGATCTTAGTGCTAAAAAAACGGGCCTAATATTTTCACATAGCAATAGAGACGAAAATGTTCAAAGTAGCATCTGTACGTAAATTTTGGCCAGTTTTCTGAATAATAAATCCTAATTAACTCGTTAAATGGACCACATATTGACGATTTTTCTATAGAAGTGAGTCATAAAAATATTGGGGGCAAATTTTTTGATATTATGAACAAAATTATCAAAGATACTTAAAAAATCAAAATCATCAATAAATATGAATAATTTCTAAGACCGCACTGGCACAGCATGACGAAATGATTACAAAGCTTTGCACAAAATAGTTTATCGTGTTTTAATATGCTTTCAGTAGCTGATGCTTTTATTTAGATGACCGTTCACCGTTGTTTCGAGAGATTCTTTTTTAATTTAGTGTTGGTGTTTATTTCTGTATTCGTGGAGGAGTTTCATCTGTATTTTTACTCATTATTTTCTTTTTTGCACTGAGGACGGTTTAGCGGAGGTCTAAACCGAAGTATCTGAAAAATTATTCTCCAATTTTTCAATGACTGAAATTACCCTCGTTTTTTTCTCTGCATTATTTTCTCTACATTTTTTTCTCTTCGTTTTGAAAACCTGCTACTGTCCTTAAAACTCTTCAATTTTGAAACAACCAAAAGAGAAATCTTAGAAAATTACCATTTGTCGGGTATGAAAAAATCTGAGAAGGTTCTAGGGGGGGGGGGGCATTTTTAATTTGATATTATTGGTGTAGCATTGTTGTTGTATAGCATTGTTCTTGGTAGTTCGAACTTGCAGAGGATACTGACATTTTTTCCAAGACCACACCAGCTTTTCTATGACGAAACAAATAAGATTTCTAAATAGGGATAAGTCCTTTTATTAGACAGTGAAACAAATATATACAAAAGCTAACCTAGGGATGATGATGACTGGCTATGTCATCGAAATATATAGAGCTATGGCATATCTTTCTTTCACTGTCTAATAAAAGGACCTGTATCTATTTGGAACTCTTATTTGTTTTCAAAGAATACTGAAAAAAAAGGAATCTAATATACATTTAAGTAGCGGCTCTATGACGTTGCAATTCAACACTACTGCTATAACAATTTTTGGTACTTGTATGATATACGCCCTACCTAATATTCTTCTAATACGTTTCTGAGACACTCAATCCTAATGAAATATACGAAAGTAAGATAAAAATATAATACTTAGAAACAAATATGGGCTAAATATTTGCACATTAGGGCGGTAAAGTATAGTGGGTCTACATGCTCGATGTGTTAGGTACAATTGTTCTGTGTATTATGCAGTAAGAATTGTTTTCTAACTTCATACTGTCCAAATACCTTACCCCCCCCCCCATGATATGCAAATATGTAGCTCAAATTATATATTTTCCATCTAGTCTGTCACTTCTCTTTGTCTTGTCTCACACTAAGCCAAAGAAACTAAATAAAAAAAAAAACGGTTCTAGAATGCGTCAATGAATAAACAACTTGAGCGGTAGGGCGTTTATCATAGAAGTACCCAATTTTCTAACGCTTTAAAGAGTGACCCTTGACCCAATCCAGAGAGTACAAATTCGGTTTCCTCGAAGCTCATTCCTCAGAACATGTTTTCTCCAGTTCTTATGTCACATGTTTGATTTATTTTTTAGCCCCCCTCCCCCCCCCCAAAAAAAAGAAATCAACAGTTGTTCAAATTCAAGTTTATGCTCGACCAAATTTAGTTGTTATTTTTGATACATTTTAAATCTTTTAGATTATTTTTACATGGAACACTTCTTTCCAAATAGTTCAAAAGGTTCAGATACACAATGCAGCTTGGAGGAACAAGCAAAATTCTCCAAAAGAAGGGGAAGTCTGCCAAAAGAGGGATTGAGAGTTTTAAAACAGTGGTTGTTTGAACATAGATATAATGCATACCCAACAGATACAGAGAAATATATGTTGGCCCAAGAAGCCGGCTTATCCGTGCTGCAGGTAAGCAGAGTTGCAAGAATCATATTCATGGATTTGTTTTATTTATCTCGGTTTGTTTTAATCATATTTTGTTAATTTGGTTATATTTTGGATTATACTAGTCCAAACCGCAGAAAGTGTTATTTCAATTATATTTGGTTTTGTTTTATTTCAGCTAGCATCAACACATTTTATTTGCCTAAAAATGCCGGTTTTTATGCGTTACCTAGCCAATTATCTTTTTAGCCCTATTGCCGGAAATTAGCCCAGCGTGGCAGCACTGCCTGGAAGATTCGGTTATGATTGTGCCCATGGCACATCATAGTTACAATAAAAACTGAATTATATGTGAATACAGGGTTGTCGTTGATCTTTCACAGTGCTAAATTATTGTATTGGTTAGTTTCAATTTTTTTTTTTAACTGGAGTTTTATTGCTAAAATTACGTAATTCTGTGATTAAAAGAAGCTGAGGCTCGGTGTTTACCACATACCATTGTGAATGAGCTTCAAGGTGAACGTAAATAACCGTTCTACTGCGGTAATATAAAAGACGGTTTGTGACACGATAAAATGATATTTAAAACTCACCCTGTTAAACGAAATATTAATGGGTTCAATCCCTCCCTCGTATATTTTACTTGGTTATGATGATAGTTAAAAGTTTTATTCTTTCCAATAAATTTTATATCTGCTTTCCTCAAATTTAAATGTGTTGGGATAAAGAGGTTTTGATATCAATTGTTTTTTATATTTTAGCGCCAAGGCAAAACATCGTTCGCCAATAAATATCGAAAGACCAAAGACGTTTTTTACCAATTTTTTTGTTGCTCACACCATGTGAGTAATCATGTGACTCACACCATGCATTACACATGTGATATTTATTTTGTTTAATATGCCGTCTTTTAAATTACCGCAACCATTTTCCCTTTGGCAATGTTGCTGGCAGATTTAAAATTGATCATAAATTGAGTTTTGAAAGTTCTAGTTATATCTCCAAGTATTTTGTAGCTATATAGGATGCCAGGAAATGCAGGACAAAGTAGTATCTGTCCCTAGCATAAGGGAAAGATAAGATTTACTTCAGCTAAGGTCTTGAAAAAGTTGTTGTTACTGCATGACATGCAGTATTTCAACAATTCTTCGATTTATTAAATCTCTTTTTAACATGACAACAGTGTTTAGCTCAGGCACTTGCCCAGGGTGGAAAAAGAGGGGGGGGCTTCGTGTCCTTGCCTCCTGATTTTTCTTCATGTTAAAGAGGTCTTTACAATTTCACATATTTTTCATATAATTTGCCTGTTTTTGACATACATTTTGAGCTTCTACCCGGTCCCCCCGAACGTAAATCTTTTGCCAGTGCCTATTAGCCAGTCTTTGAACTTCAAACACATTTTTTCTCCAATCACGGCTGAATTCTCTCAATTATAAGAAGCAAATATACCTCTACACAAATACTTTTGTGATCATAAACTAATTTCGAGAAAAGAATATTGGATATGGCCTTTTGGTTTTTGATAAAATGAGGTTTGCAACTAAATTCAATGAGGAAATCTAGTTTCTCCCAATTCTACACTTCCCCCCCTGTTTTTAAAGAACTCTGCATCCTTCTTTTTTTTTAAGTTTTCCCCAACTACTTTAGGAAGCATTGAATCACAAGAACTTGTGACGCATCGTTGAAGGTCAATTCTTGTTCTTTATTTTTGTCTTGTGTCATTACGTAAAAGAAATTAAAATTAAGTATATGGTACTTCTAAAAATACGTGTACTTCCTTCATACCCCAAAAATAATCCTGATTATTTAATAAATATAAAAACTATTCAAGTTTGGGTAATCAGGTGCAAAGACTATCCTTCTAGCCTTGCAACAACGTCAACATTCTTACTTGAGTTTTATGTAGGCTTTCATTTAAATTGCATATTAATTTCGTTTAATGATGAATTTGGCGATTAAATCCCGGTGAGAGGATCTAATATCAGATCTTCAAAGTGGGCGTTACCGCCCCAGGATGGGTGCAAGAGCGATTTACAGGAGCGGTGATGCCCACAGGTGCATTATAGTGATTACAGATATACTGGAAATAATGAATCACGGTGACTTAAGATTACTACTGACATTGACCTACCTTAGAGAGTAGTTGGCACGCTAGACTTGAAATCCTTTGTTCGTGTGGGTGGAGAACCACGGTGACTTAAGATTACCACTGACATTGATCTACCCTAGAGTGGTTGGCACGCTAGACGTGAAATCCTTTGTTCGTGTGGGTGGAGAACCACGGTGACTTAAGATTACTACTGACATTGATCTACCCTAGAGTGGTTGGCACGCTAGACTTGAAATCCTTTGTTCGTGTGGGTGGAGAACCACGGCGACTTAAGATTACTACTGACATTGATCTACCCTAGAGTGGTTGGCACGCTAGACTTGAAATCTTTTGTTTGTGAGGGCGGAGGTTTGATTCCAGTTGTCGCTGGTTTTTTGGTTTGGTGCGGGGATCAGTGGCATGGCTATGTCACCTCAGTCATATCCGATCCAGCTCTAAATGGGTACCCGTTGAAATCTAGGAAAAGTAAACAGGAAGGGAGTGTGAAGGCACAGGATGGCTGGACCCGAACCCACATTGCACTTTCTGGCTGAAGGGTCTTAGCATGAAGATCAGCACCGGCGGTAGGGACTATTTGGATTGCCCTTATTCCATGACTATCTATCTTAGTTCTGCCTTAGGATGGAAAGGTGAAAGACTATCTATCAACAAGTGAAATAACATTATTTTCATACAATTCTGAAAAAGCCTTATACCAGCTTTGCCTCTCACTCAGACTATCTGTCTTGGCTTTTCCTCCAAGTAGCAATGGCTTGATGGCAACTTTATTTTAACTCAAAGGGACTGTAAAGTCCAACAATGATAGAACAATTTCCTGATTATTAGCATAGCATATTGTTTATCATTTTCATTAATGTCAAGTTTCATCAATAGTATAATTTCAAATGTTTGATCTTTTTTCTATTACCTTTCAATTTTGAGTTGAATACATAGTTTTATTACTTTCAAAATTAATGTTTTTAATTTAAATCTTTCTTTATTGTGTTTTACTAGGAAGTCAGAAAAATTAAGAAAAATTAACAATTAAATCTTTCGATTTAATTGTTATTAGAATTTAGAAAGATTTGACGTCAGGGAAGCTGAGTATTGTTTTTTTGAAGGGGAGGTGGGGGGGGGTGGACGATAGATATTTGGGAACGAATGATGTAAATATCCTTCCCCCATACTTTCCCGCTTAGGAATAATAACTGTTTAAAAAAATCCTAAGTTTCCTAAGCCGCTTCGGAAAGAACTTAATTGTTCGTTGTGGCTTTTCACTACCAAACTGCACTTTCCATTTTGCATTTTTGGTAGAAGATTTAAATTGAAAGTGGCGGAAGCTTCTAAGGAAACGACATTATTATGTACTTTTTATATTTCAGGTTTGCAATTGGTTTATAAACGCCAGACGTCGTCTTCTACCAGAGCTTTTAAAAAGAGATGGTCAAGACCCGAACAAATTCACAATCACCCGTCGAGGTCGAAAATCTCGAAATCAACCAAATACTGCTGATGAATCATCGTCCTGCAGCTCTTATCACGAATCATCACCAACTAACTATGTCTTACCTCAAATCGAGCCTTCATGTTCATTAGGTTGCCCTTGCGGGTGTGCATTTAGTGGATTTCATATTCCCCAAGAAAATTTTGAAACAAGGGTAACTCCTCCTCCAAGCCCACCTGATGAAGCGAACTTTGATTATTTATATTTATTAGTAGATGCTGCTGTTCGAAGCGCTGATAGTGCCGTAGAGTTTTGCCAATTCTGGCTATTAGTGATTAAAGAAAAGATGGTGATATTATGAGCCTAAATAAGGTCAGTTATGACGGTAGGTCCCACATGGGCCTCTAGATAGTGTCAAGGAGGTGAAAGGTCAATAGTAATAATAAAAGATATATATCAATATTAGATTACTTAAACGCTATACACTGACTGAAAATATCCCTCGTTTGAAGCATCTTTTTCTTCTATAGATTTTTGTTTTTTAGATTCTGAGCCGTAATTTTGTTTAAATTTTGCTTAAACTTGTGCCTTAGACCCCATTTTGCTTAAACTTGTGCCTTAAATCCTTATTTAAAACTTTTGAGCTAAGTTTCATAGGGCTTTAATGCATACTCTTATAACCCCAGTGGCGGATCCAGGGGGAGGGGTGAGGGGGCACGCGCCCCCTAACGTAGTCTAAAGTAGTGCAATTTACTTAATTAACGCAAGATTGCGTTAATTAAACTTGCTCCTAACGTAAGTTTATCAGGTCAACCTATTTTGCGCCCCCCCCCCCCCCCCCAAAAAAAAATAATCCTGGATCCGCCCCTGTACAACCCTCTGATAAATTATAAATAATTTAAAACAACCTCAGTACATTATGCGAAGGTCATAATTGCAAACTTGTGGAGCCAGAATAATAAAATAATAAGTATGAAAAAGTTGCGAAACCCTCCTCAAGATTATTTACTGTATCCTTTATCAGTGTTTGCCTTTACTACAACATTACATTCTCTATAATGGGTTTTGATAAATACAGTACATAAGAAATGTATGGTGGTGTGCAAGGCCGTATACAGGGGGGATGGGGTTAGGGGGTTCAAGTCCTGCCGCCCCCCCTCCCAAAATGTTTGTCCGACTCGTAAAAACGTAACGAAAATGAATATAAACACATTTTTTATGCGTTTTTAAATTTTTTAACCCCCTCCCCATGAAAAAAAATCCTGGATACGGTCCTGGTGGTGTATCATCAACTAGTTAATCGCGCTTCAAATCTTACTAAAAAAGGTTCATATTATCACCACTTTTTCAACTTTTAGAAAAAGAGAACTAGTCATAAAAATTATAACAGAAGAAAGGCTCAAATTCGTGTTTATTTTTTAGTCGTACCTGTTTTGTTAAATTTTATAGAATAGACATAATCTAGATGGTTTTAATTATTTTGTTTTCTCGTATATTGGACGTTCTAGGGCTTAACAGGAGCGCCAGTTCAAGGAGGAGCTCTACTCTCCTAGATTTTGACCCTCCCCTAGACTTCAAAAAATACTTCTATTTCGCAATTTCCAATGAAAAAATGCTCTTCCTCCTAAAGTTCGAAATATATATTTTGTATATATATTTTTTAACTTTAAAAATTCCTTGCCGCTTTACGTTTTCATGAATTGGCATCGATGGGTCTAGAGAGACCAATGATTGACACTGAAGGCATCCTTATGTCTAACTCAAAGAGAATGGAAAACTCGTAAGAGCTGGATCTCCAGCGATTTAACATATAGATTAGAAACAACTAGCGCCACTTACAGTGTAATGTCTGGTGTTTTCCTTAAAACTAGGAAATGTCAAAGAAAACTGGATATTTGATACAATTAATCTACAATGGAATACGTCAATTCCTGTAAGTGACAATTTGTCTAGCTTAAATTTCTATGTAAGTGATAATTAATATGTTTTTATTTGCAACGGTGGCGTCAATTCACAAAAATTTAAGGGAGAGGGGCCAAAATTCATTTTCAATAGCTAGAGGAGCAAAATTTATCGTTTTTCTTTCAATGAAAATACCCCAAAAAAGGCATTTTTCAACTAGAATCCCCCCCCCCCAATAAATGTACTTTTCAAATTATAAGGGGGGTGAAACATCTAGGAGACACAAGCCCTCTTCACCCCCACCCCCATTGACGCAACTAATTTGTGAATTATTTTACGCCTAATCCACTCTGTACGAAATATTCCTGGGTGTGCTTGGGACAATATTGACAAATTAGGTAGGTTATTTGAATTTAAGCTTTTAACCTACCGGGGTCCTAATTTATTCACCCCCTCTGTATTTAAAGTACTTAAAGACAAATATACAGGAGGTTTGTGGAAAAAATCACCAAAGCCAGATGGCACTGGTGATTTTTCTTTTCAACCCTAGCACCGGTTTCCACTCTTATAAACTTCCTACGCTATTTTGCCTAACTAATGATTGCATCATAGTGCATAGCAGCATAGTGCATCTGTAGCACGAAAGTGCTACTTTAGCACTATTTCATTGTGCAGCACTGTAGCACGTGTTCAGGGTTGTTATTTGTAGCACAAAAGTGCTATATTAGGACTAATACAGTCAATTTTTTGATTGTAGCACCGAAAATCACTATGTAGCATTAGTGCCCATAAGCTGAATTTTTTTTGGGGGGGGTCTTAGCTGGTCTAATTGGCACTTCCAATGTTGTATAATAGAAATCACAAAACGAAAATATAAGGCAGCATCATTCAGCCAGGGGCTGGAGCCCCCCCCCCCCTCCCCACGCTGTGTAGCACGCAAACTTGGGTAGTTGTAGCACTTTAGGAACTAACAGTGATGGCACCATTGTATCAAAATCATCTGCTTAATTATAGATCTCCGCCTGAGCGTTGCTCAGTAAAGGGAGTGATTCGGTGTAAAGAGATTCTTTTTGATGTTGGCATTGGCACATCACGGGAGTCAGCTATTTCTAACTTCAGGCTGTTGGAGAGGCAGGCATACCATTGCTTCGAATAAATATTACCTTCACGTAGATATAACAAGGCTTTGAAAGAGGAGCCTAACCCGTAAAGGGCGAGTTGGGATGTGTAGCCTGAGAGAAGAGCCTGCAATTGCCAAATATAGTGAATTTTAAAAAGGGGGCCAAAACAGAGCAGGGTACTGCAGGGGTGCTGGGCTGTTGGAATCAAGAGGTGATTCTACTTGTAAACGTTGTGCTCAGAAAATCAATCATCTTAGGCTTTTAATCCCTCTGAATTTTTGTCTGAAATACCAGATGCCATGGCTATGCACAATGTACTCACCTACTAGCTACATGAGAACTTAGTAATAGTGGTATAGTTCATAGCTTCGTCTTCCGAATCCAATATTACATTTTTTGAAAGAATCGACATAACCATTTTCTTTCTCTTCTTACAATTGAGCAGTGTGAAGTGCCAGTCAAGTCTAGACCAAGTTAAATGCCAGATTTAAGTGCAAGTTCAACATAAAAAAGACTCGCTCTCTTACTATAGATAAAGAATAAAGATCCTCAAGAGCCATTGCTGGCACATAGGAAGTCGAATCGACACTAAGTCTGGTGTCTTGCCACAGCGGGAATCAATCCCTATGCCCCGTACCACCAAGCGGATTCAAGTGCCAAAAAGAGCATCAATCCACTGTGCCACAACATGATTTCTACGTGAATTTCGTAATATGCAAACGGTCTTAAAAGTTTTATTTTCAATATGGTGATCTATTCTTTGAACTCATTCCTTTAGCTATTCTCCCCCCCCCCCCCACATATGGCTGCATCTGTGCTCCGTATTAGTCAGTTTAAGAAATATATTTATTTCATTTCACTATGTCTATATACTTATTTCACTATACGATTACAGCAGTCATTGAAACAAAAATCGAGTCAAAATGACGCTCTCATCCCAAGCGAATTAACAGACCCTTCTGTTCTGAATTACAGGTGAAAGCGGCGAAGATTGGTAATAGTATATATTATCGCTTTTAACGAGCAATAATTGTGTATTTATGTATTTTTTCCTGAAAAAGACTCCACATTTTTTCAGGAAAATTAGTATCCTGGGATTATCTGCCCTAAACAAAAACAATCTATATAGGTCAAAAGTTTGAGAAAGTTCGTTAAAAGTAGACCCTGGCGCCACGCCGGTGGATCGACCGAACGCCGCCGACGAAAAGCCCTGTCGACCGCCACCGAAGTGTCGACACGCCGCCGCCGGCAGAGGCGGTGGCGTTCGGTTAACTTTAAATTAATTTTGCGGCAATTCTTTATTGCGTCAACCGCAAAGTCGGAGCTTTTCTTTTCTCGTGTGGTTTAGTATTTCGATTTCCCTGATTAGAAATCAAGCAGGGCCTGCACTATCCCCGAATTTTCGGGTATTTCCCCGAAAATCTATGCGTCACCCCGAATAAAAATTTGGTTCCCCGAAATCACACAATCACGGTGCCACCCCTAGCGATTTATCACCAGTGACTTTCCCTACCAAATATTACTTTGCATACCAAAATTCTTCACTACTCTCTTGTTCGTTAATTTTCGTCTCTTTTTTTACTTTGCATAAAAACCAGACAGATGCAATATCCAATTGCAAATATTGCAATATACACAGTTCTTCATATGTTGACAAAAAAAAGCATCGTCTTTATGAAATGAGTTTAAATCATTTCGAATGCAGTTTCCCAATTGCTATTTCTTACATCATTCGTAGTCAAGAATTTTGTTTTCAAGTTGAATAGAATTATAGAACGTATTCACTACTATACAGCTTCAGCCTTCAGTTGGATTTTGAAACTGATAGCCGACAGATTGTTTCTACACCTGAATTGTAAACTTGCAGATTTTTTTTTCTTTTGCTGTTTCTAGATAAGATTTTCTTAATAATTAATGCTCAATCATTGAACGCCTGATAGATTAAGGGAAATATAATCTTCTTTCTGAAAAAATTTTACCCCCCCCCCCCCCTAAAAAAACCTTTCTCCCCCCTAAAAAAAACCTTTATTGAGACAAAATTTAGCTATAGACTAAGCTATGTACAAGGTTGGGGAATTAAAGATTGAAACGGAAGTTACCGCAAAAATATTGTCCATAAAAAAATGTAAATTATTGCCTATAGAGTGGGGGGATAGGGGGCTATCATTTTTAAATGATAATACCTCATTTTTTTTATTGAAAGCAGGGATGCCAAAAAGATAATTATTTTTTTCATTTAAAGTGGAGACAGAAGAAAATGATATCAAATTCCCTGGGAAACCATTGAAATATTTTGATAGACCCAGGGCCCCCCATTGGGACTTGTTCATTGTCTTGGGTATTTTGCGATTTCTCATAGGCTACTGGCCTAATTTGGCTTTTGTGTGTGCTCCCTTTTAATTAGATTCTTTGGATTTTATTGAATGCCACAGCGAATCTATGACTCAGTTTTCCATAATTTGAGGTATATCTGAATAATTTCGAAAATTTTGTTGTTGTCTTTGTACCCCTTTACTCATCCGGAGAGAGGGGGGGGGGTAGGGAGGTATTACATTTAAATGATAATGTCTCGATTTTTTTTTTATTGAAAGTAGGGATGCCAAAAAGTTATTTTTTTTTTAATTTAAAGCAGAGACGGCATCCTATCAAGGTAGTATCCAGAGGGGGGGGGTAGGGAGCTATCATATTTAAATGATAATACCTCGATTTTTTTTTAAAGCAGGGATGCCAATAAGTTAATTATTTTTTGTTATTTAAAGCAGAGATGGTATCCTATCAAGATGGTATCCAGAGGGGGGGGGACAGGGAGTTATTATATTTAAGTGATAGTACCTTGATTTATTTTATTGAAAGCAGGGATGCCAAAAAGTTGACAAAAATTAACAAGATTTTCGTGAGTTATACTTGATAAAGCACTTGTATAGTTTTATCGTCCAAAGGGAAAGGGACACATGCCTCCAACCCGTTTTTTTCTTATTGATGAAACGCGTTTACTTTGAAAACATTCATTCATAAGTACCAGGCAGATTCACAATAAAACGAATTGGTGTGAAGAAAGTGATATCGACATCCCCACCTAGCGTTGCGCTCGAGTGACAATGGCGCCCTTGGTCCAGTGCCCAAGTTACATTAAAAGGCCAGGTCATAATAAAAGCTTTCAATTTGGGAGGTTCAAGGAGGAGTCTTTGACAGTCTTAGGACCTCAGGGTACTAGATGTTGCAACGTTCTTACGTATCTACAGTGGTTTAAAAAAACTCGATCACCCCACAAATGATGACCAAAAATATGCACAAATATAACAAATGTAACATTTGGAACATTAGAACACTTTTTACAAAGCTTTGAAGAGAAGCAAAAAAGGCTAAATACCCCTAACTACGCTTGAAAGCTATTTTAAAAAGAAACTCTTTGGAGATTTCCATTGATATGACCAGAGCAGAAGCTTTGAGCCTGGGTGGGGATCAAAGAGGACTCTTTGAGTATTTTGACCACAGGTGACTTATTGTTGCGACTTTCTTAAATTTTGTAATTTTTGTGAGCATTTGGAAATCAAAGCTTAAATTCAATAACTGATACTAAGTCTCCTAACATTTTGATTTGATTAAAAGTGACGAACTAGGAAAAAAATCTTAACATCTTCTTGGAGCTACTCCAGTCTGCATATTGTTTCATTTAATTACATTTAAAACGGATGAGCTTTTTTTTTACCTAAGAAAATAGTTGGCACTTCATTTTTATTCATACCGAATAAACCATTAAGTGTTTTTTGTTCCAGTGTAATTGAAGTGTTCTTATGTGAAGTGTTCATGTATTTTTCAATTTGATAAATTTACTCCTTTTAGATGCAGTTTATAATTTAGCTGATATTAGGTATTTATGAGTTTATAATTTGGAATGAGTCCAAAAAAAAAGAATAATATCCAAAAGAGCAGCCAAAAGAAATAAAAAAAAGCAGCAGTTCAGCCTTAGCCTACATGACATATTCTATAAAGAAGCAAAACAAAAAACTTTAAAATGTGTTTTTTTTTTAAACTGTTATTAAAAACCAGTTTTTAATACAAGGAAGGCTTTTTAGGAATCCAAAAGAGCAAAAAAAAAAAAAAAAAAACAATCAATATCAGAGTCGCCCATTTCAACTGTTTTAAAGGTGACAAAAACAGCTAAAGGCAAAGGGCATTATGAAAAAATTAAGCTTCTAAGTTCAAACTTATATTCAAAGTTTTTGCCCAGATAAGTGACGAATTTTGTGATACGGTATTTGAAGTTTTGTATGCAGTAATGTTCGATGATAAAACACTACTAATTTTGATAATTATTTATGTTAAGAATACATAGCTAATAGATACTTCAACTATTATGCAAGGGTTCTGAAACGCCACATCCATTTCGTTTCTACCAGATTTCTACTTCTCTTGATGAATAACGAAGAGGACCAGTTTCCAACCAGCAACTTGTGAAGTTTTGAACTCATGAGTAGGCTCGAATCTGTTGTAAATTTAAGCTGTGATTTGAGAAAGGCTGACGAAAACACTAATGTTTGCGGTCAACATTGATCGCGCCGCCGACATCTTACCGGCGGCGCGGCGCGCTGTTTTTGGCCCCGAAGCCGCCGGTCTTCCCTCATCGTCGCGGCACCGGGGTCTAGTTAAAAGCCTTAATTTTGAAAAAAAAGATTAATATGAGTTATGTCATTTTTATGAACACATTCGAAAAGCATACATACGTCATATATATATCAGAAGTGGTTGTATTGTTTTTAGTGTCTATGAATTTTGATGAAAAAACAAAGAATTGTGCTGTTAGATGACAGGCAGGCCCGGTTAGATAGATGACAGGCCCGGTTTCGAAGTTTTTTTTTTCTTCATAAAACTAGCAAATTGACATTTCTGGCCACAAAAACGATCTAAATAGGTCACAACTTTAAGAAAAAATTCGCGTTTTCCCATGGTGGCTGTATCTAACCTGTGGTGACATCATGACATCAAGACAAGGCTCATTGTCTGCGGTTAGAAGACAAGCGACAATGAGAATCTACATAGAGAAGCCTGCCGCGTGCCAAGTGCTATTTATATTATATGTAAACTGTATTATTCAAATTATATACAAATATATATACATAGTGAGCGGAAATATGGTTCAATATGCATTACTGCTATCTTTACATAAAAATTATATATATTTATATATACATTATTATTATGTACTATTATAAATATATAATAACTAGCTTACCCGTCGGGCGTAGATCCGATCTTAAAAGAAAGGAAAGTCAAGGAAGATTCCACCCGCTTCTTAATAGCGATCATATTTTGAATTTAAAAGTGTTTGAAAATTACCCCTACCCCGTGAAAAATTCTCCCCAGCAATATTCCTGCCCTCTACCCCCCCCCCCCTTTTTGGGAAATCGAGTCCATAAATTGAAAAACACGATAATGCACTGAATCGATGAATACGAATATCTGTTTTTCAAACGTTATGCTTTTCACAGTAGAGTTAATCCCTGGCTGAATAAAGTTGCCCTTTACTCTAGATTTATATTAATTACCTAATTATTTTATTTTGATTACAAATGCAAGTGATCAGATAATTATATGCAAGTCTATTCATTTTAATAAGGAAAATACCTCCCCCCCCCCACCGTAAAATTCTCCCCACATGTAAAATAACACTAGTATTTATAATTTGAAAAGTAGGTTGAATACCAAATTCAACGATTTGACTGACAGAGGAATATAAAAATTTTATAATTCCGGAAGTGTATCAGGCGATGGAATCCATAATTAATTAGCCCGTTCATTGAATAGCCGGAAACTGTGAATAATTTTACCAGAAATAACCGTCAATTATTTGTGTTGAGGGGTCTACAATTTTATCAATATAAAAGGTGTAAGAGGGCCCTGAGATGTTAAGACGGGCAGAAATTATACCTAAAACCCTCGGAAGAATGTACTCAAGAACATCTTAAAGTTTCTTGGCGATTAGATGAAGAGTATAGCAGGGGCGGATCCAGGACTTTTTTTTAGGGGGGGGGGGACGAAATAGGTTGATCCGATAAACTTGCGTTAGGAGCAAGTTTAATTAACGTAAACTTGCGTTAATTAAGTAAATTACACTACTTTAGATGACGTTAGGGGGCGCCCCCTAGTCAGGGGGGCGCCCCTGGATCCGCCACTGGAGTGTAGTATACATAAAGGTTAGACAGACGGACAGACATACATTCGATTATATATATCTACTCTCTCTAAGCAAGCAATAATTGTGTAGGCTATGTAGTTTTCTAATAAACATAGTTTTTCTAATAAAATATAGTTTTTTTTAATAAACGGCTCCTTACTTTTTTTTCTAAAAACTGGCACATTATCATTTTTGGGCCTGAAAAAACTGTAATATTTCAGGATCAACTAAGAGGATTACGTCGAGACTTTCAGGGCATGTTGATGGGATTTTCCTTATTGTGACAATGAATTACTTCATATTTCAGTATTTAAAATAATTAGTTTATTTAAGCTATTAAACTAATTGTTTTTGTCAAACTAACATAGTACTAATATATTTGGAACTATATATGGATTCATTATGAATATATTTGTACATAATTTTCTCTTTGATGTTAAATAATACCTATTTGACCAGATATGCTACCATTTACTTAGTATATTGCCTTTATTTAATACTTAATAGTCAATATTATTGGCTAATGCAGTATGTAATATTCTAGAGATTGGCTGTGGCCACCATTTATTTGGCTGCAACCGAAATGATACTTGACGCACTTTGACGTTAAACAGCTGCACACAACTCATTCAATTAGCTATATACTCCTTCAGACAGTGGCGCCGCCAATCGTGGGAGGAGGCACTTACCCCTCCTCTACATTTCAAAAAATACATGTTTTGGTATTTTTATTGAAAACACTTTTTTTCAGCTATTTTCATTTTAATTGCCCCCTCAAATTGAAAAATATATTTTGGGCAATGACCCAAAAATTTGAAGAAAATTTGTAAAAAATTGAAATTTTCTCAGAATTTGGGGCTGAGCTTAGGCAACGAATAGGTAGGCTTACTATTTGAAAGATAAAGATGGCTTGAAACGACTGTTATTTCAAGCAAATTAATGCTCCTATGCCCCCCCCCCCCACAAAAAACGTGAATTGGTGCCATTACCTCCGAAAAAGAATTATGGCTGCTAATGTCTTCTATTATCTAACAGTAAGTTTAAGAAATACAATTTACGGTTATATATTTATTTCGCTACACGATTACAACAATATACTAGACGAAAAACAAAACCAAACTAGTAAAATCATCATCAAAGGTCAAATATTTGACAAGAAAATCGATATAAAGTGACACTCCAACCCCACACAACAATTAATAGCATCTCCTATCCTAGTTTATAGTTGAAATATTTTGAAAACCTTAGTAGGGCTTTCTCCATCTAAACTAGCTAAAGTATAAACAAGGTTCGTAATTGGTATTATTAAGCTTCCTTAACGTTGCTTTCAAAGTGCTATAAACTTTGACTTCAATTAGTTGGTCAAAATATTTTCAAGTTTTTTTTTTTTTTCATTAATTAATTTCAACACGCCTAAAGTTTAAAAAGGTAAGAACGAAAGGTTTTATAGCATTCATTGTAAAAAAGAAAGAATGGCGAACCCCGTGGGAAAAATGGATTGAAGAATTTCAAAGTTCGAAGAAAAAATTGAATTAAATGCTAATATAAAAGAACATCAAAAAAATAATGATAAGGAAGAAATAAGAATTGTATTGTTGTCGCTAGTTTAGACTGGGCTCCACCAAGATTGCCAAAATAAGCAAACCAAGGCTTAATAAGAATTGTGTTCAAGTTCACCCTTAGCAATTATTATATTAGGCTTCAACGCTTAAAATGCCAATTATATGACATAATATCATCACACTTGTTTTCAACATTTGAAATTTCCGTAATTATTAAGAATAATCACTAGCCTATATTCAGTAAAACTGGCTCCACGAATTTGTATATCTAGAGTATATTAGGAAATTCAGTTTATTGTATTTTGTAACTTATATTAAATGTATAATATATAAAATATATTATTAGAAATTATAGTATACTAATTATATATTACATATCAACTATATAATATTGGCTTCGCCTTATTATCGTTCGTTGGGAGTCGATCTATAAGTTTTTGGTTTTTTCTATCCCAATTATTTTTGGTATTTCAGTATATATAAAAAATAATATTTTTTATTTACTTCAACTTTTACAAAATATTCACATGGATGGCAACCCTTCCCGTATAGATAATAATTATTTTATATTGCGATTCAATACGCACTTTTTTCTTACTAGTGAGCTCAGGAATTCAATTTGGTCTAGGATTTTGATTCGGTCTAGAATTGATAAAAATAGAATTCATATGATACAATGGTATGATACACCAAATTCCTATAGTGCCCGAAAACAAATTCGAGTCTCACAATCCTTGCCAAGCAAATGCGTATAATTTTTCCTGGTGAGAGGAGAGGAATAAAAAGAGAAAATTAATCGACAATTAGAATAAGAAATGATCAGAAACTGGGTAAAATTTTAATTTCCAGAGGGCAGGGCCCCAAGGCCCCCTTATGCGTACTTCTCTAATCCTTGCCCGTTTGCTCTCTATAGTTTGCTATTCGTATATTTCATTTCCACTGTTTTTTCAATGTGCGGGAAGTTCAAATTTTGGAAACAAGCTTAATTTGGACCCAAAGGAGAGTTTAAATAAATCAAATTATGCCCAATGATCAAACTCACCTAAGAGAAATAAAATTAACGCTTCCAGTAACTATCAATAACAAAGATATATGCATATAACTTTTTTTTAGACTTGTAGGTATACGTCCTTATCCATGACAAATATTATCCAAATCATAAAAAACTATCAAAAGAGAAGCAAAAAGAAAGAGGGAGTAGAGGGACAAAGAGAGAAAAAGACGAAATATACAATTTAGTAAAATGAAGGTGTCGTGTTATTTAATAATTGATAAAAACAGAATAAAAAGAATAAACTAACAAGTAGACTGTCTTTCATTCACAAATTTTGTAAATACGCCAATTTCACAATTAACGTTTATAACGTTTTATATTACAACTTTAATATAACGTTTTACATTAAAGACTATTCAGAGTAAATTATAATCTTAGAAAATTTCTTTTTGTCATCATAAATATAATTAATTAATAAAAAAAAACATCTAAGGTCATTTCTGTTTAAAACAAGTCAATCTATGCAATCTGGTCGTATTGTTAACTAAGATTAACCAGCATCGCCATATACAAAATATGCACGGAGCAACCATAATATTTAGCTTTACCTTTAGATCAAAATATTTTATGTCAAAACATGCCTGTAAAACATACAAAAGATGTATGTCAAAACATGTAAAAAAAAGTTACGTAAGAAATGTTTTGTTTTAAAAAGTGACAAAAAATTACAAGCCAAATAGTGCTTCTCTCATTACCCATGATTTCATTATGTCATCTCGCACTACAAAGTGGATACCAGTAGAGGGCCTTGATTGGGCACAGTTGGAGTTTGTGCAGTTTATAACTAGATTTATACTAAAAAATTGAGTTGAAAAAAAGCGAGACTGATCATGCTCAAACACTATGTAAAAAATATTTGTAGGAAAATTCCGTTTTCAATTTGTCAATTTTTTAAAATTTAATATGTAATTTTTAGACTTAATACTTTTTTAGATTTTCCCTATTCAGGTGGTTGCGATTAGCACAATAGAATAACTGATAATTCTTTTTTTATGTAGACTACCATAGGGCAGTGATTTTTTTTTTTGTTTTTTCTTTTTCATTAAAACAAGGATTTTTCCGTCTTATTACATAACAACAACCGGGCCTGTTGAACAACAGCCATAACAAAAAAAGTGTAGACTCTGTTATGAGCATTGCCAACCTACTGCCTATGAGCATACCATAATTTAAATTTGGAGGACCCAAAAAATTTTTAACAAATGACAGCCAACTTATTTGTTTTTCCTTATTTCACGGTTACATTTGTCCCTGCTCCCTGTAAATCCTCACTAGGTCACTAACAGTGGCCCCAATATCATTACGATATCTTTCAAGCAAAAGACTGTTCAGCTCTTCGTGAATGAAGCCCATTTCAAAAAGAACTGCCATCGCTGGGGATGCATTGCGTGGAGCTTGGGTAGTTGAAGCCTAAAAGAAAAAAGCAACATTAAAAAAATCATGATGAATCAGTCTCACTTGAAATAGTAACATGGCTCTCAGAACGTAAAGCACGTGTTTTATTTACAAAGCAGGTTTCATGCATTAACTGGTTTAATTTATAACAAACATGTATATATATATATATATATATATATATATATATATATATATATATATATATATATATATATATATATATATATATATATATATTACAATCTTTGATGGTAAACGTTAAAATTAGGTTAGGTTAAATTAGGCTATAAATCTCAGAAATGGGTTAGAAACCAAACCTAACCTGTCACCATCAAACCTTGAATAAAACTTAAGAAGTTGAATGGCAACGCTGACTAAATCCAAGGAGAAAATCAGGTATTTCGGACATTCACTGGTGAATGTTGACATTCACGGCAACAAATATATATATATATATATATATATATATATATATATATATATATATATATATATATATATATATATATATATATCAAATTTTCTTGTAATCTCTGAGCCCCAGGGTTAAGAAATTATAATTCCTACCCTCTTATATTTACCTGAGATATGATATCCTACGACAGATTAAAATGCTCGGATTATTTTCATAAAGTATTCTGATACATCTTGAACCACTTAACACAAAAAACATAAACTATTTTTATTTTTTACATGAAAACGAAAAAACCCGTCTCTTATTTTAGGCCCTTTTTACATTCCCTTCCCCTTTTAACGTAGAAGATATACTAATTGTTATGTTTCACATTTATAAATTTTTTCCCATACTACAAATGTTGGAAAAAAACTGCTGTTGGCAATTGTTGGGAAACATTGGCGCTTAACAAAAGGACAGCACAAAAAACACATTAAGCGAGACCGAATGAGCTTCAACCTCTATAGTAAGATTTAAAATATTCAGTTTTACTGGGTCAAACTCAACAGTAGCCTCAAAACTCAAAACCTCAATAGTAAGCCTTTAAAATATACAGTTTTACTCCGTCACAATCAACAGTAATTCAAAACTTGAAACCTCAACCGCTATTATTTCAAATATTCAGTTTCACTCAGCCCAACTCAAAAGTAAATATTGAAAATATTCAGTTTTACCGAGTCAAACTAAACAGTAGCCTCAAAACTCAAATCCTTATTAGTGAGTATTTAAAATGCGTAATTGTATTAGGTCACACTCCACAGTGCCTTAAAACTCGAAACCTCAATAGTAAGCATTTAAAATATTCAGTTTGTACTGAGTCTACCCAACAGTAATCTAAAACCTCCAATCATCAATAGTACCTATGTAAAATATTCGGTTTTACTATGTCAAACTCATCAGTTATCTTAAAACTTCTATAGCAAGCATTTAAAATATTCAGTTTTACCGATTCAAACTCAACAGTAACTTAAGACTCAAAACCTCAAAAGGTAGTACTATTCAGCTTCACTTAGCCCAACCCAAAAGTATCAAAGCATTAATTTTTACTATGCCGAACTTGAGAACTGGACAGACGTAGCTTTTCTAAGTTAAAAACACCCGCATTTATTCAATACACACGTATTTTTTTCACCAGCTTTTAAACTAGGATTTCTTTCTAAGTTAACTTTTGTTTTCAGTGTTTTCTAGGACGACTTATATTTAAGTTTGAGAGATTTTTTTGGCTTTGCATTTTTATTAGAGTTGGAATATTTTCAACATTAAAGTTGTGAAGTTACTTGCTACCTCACTGAATATACTGCTAGCTCAATTAGCGAAGCAAATTTCTTTGAGTCGCCATATCTCAGAAGTTTGAAATAGTTGCCAAGAGTATGCCACCTTTTCTGGAAAAGGCCAGCTCATCGTTCGCACGTGTGCGCTCTTATAACGTGACGTCTGCCCTTTCAATAAGTCAGCGCAAATAATGCACCAAATATGAATTAACAAGAATGAATTCCTAATTTGGATAATTGCCAAGAGTAGAGCATTTAGTAAACTGAACAGTAGCTAAGTTAGTTTATCTTTTTTCGTTATTTAATACCATTCCTACTGCTACTAACAGATCATCAAAGCACCAATCCCCCAGAGGTCAATATAGATATGCAAGTCCCTAATCCTTCACCTATTTTTATTTAACATATAAATAACTATTAAAAATTCAAGAAAGTTGCCTTGCTTAATGACTGAATCCAAATAGTACATACCGCCGGTTGGGGATGACCTGGTCGTCGCATTCTCATCGAACAAGGAGTACGGAGATGTTGGAATCCTTGGAAAGCAGCGTTGCCGATTTTTGCAACATTTTCAAAAATAAATTGTCCAGGCAAAGTATTTGAAGGCTCAGAAGTGGTAGGGTTTGGAGGAGTCGGATTGTTTGGGCTGAAAGAGAGAAATAAAATCAAGCTACAGATAATATCTTTGCGAAGTAATCAGGGGGGGGGGGGTATCTTAAGCTTCAGCATCCAAATACAAGAGAAAAACTGATCTGGACGACAATCAATATGATTCAGGGGGTGGGGGGGGGTCAAAGAAGGAATTTAAATTATAATTCTAAAAACTCATAGGAGAAACTTTATGAACAGACACTATTTAATGGGAAGTGCGCCAAAAATGTATTCTCCCTTCTTCTTTGAACTACATTTTTATGTTAATAGAGAAATAAAACAAAATCGATTGATAGAATATATAGATAGAATAGAATGGAAAATACATATATAATAGAATAGATAGCATAGATTATCTTTTTTTTACTTTTCTGTTTTAATATAGGGATCTTGCAAATTGCATATTTCCTAGTGATGTGTTTATTATGGAGTAGCCTCTGAATATAATTGGCTTGATCTTTTGAGTTTTATTCTCTTCGATTTTATCCCTTTTCTCTTTTATAGCTTTCCTTCTCTTTCATCCCTTTTCTCTTTTATAGCTTTTCTTCTCTTTTATCCCTTTCTCGCTACGTTTTAGATTATTTCCGTTCTTTACGGTGAGGATGCCTAAACAGCAACGAAGACCACACTGCCTTTCCATCATAAACAACAAAATACAGTAGAACAATAGGGAGATTCTTTCTATAAGACAATGGAATGCGAACTTTAAATGAATATTTGGAGCCTATATCCAAGGGCAGTCCTCAGAAAAATAAATAAAATATAAAAGAAACTCACATTAAAATACGATCATTAAAACTAAATTTGTTCAGAACAGTCCTAGCATCATTACTTCAGGTTAAACCAGTTTTAATGATTGTATTTCAATGTGAGTTTCTTTTATATTTTTGTATTTGGTTTGCAAAAGACGCCTAGTATTATCTGGGCGAAATAATCGTTGTGATTTTTGTTTCTTTTCATTTTCTTCCTACTTGTCACTGAACCGCGTTTTTCTCGACATTTTTCTCTTTGTCTAGAATACATAGAATATTTAGTTCTATTTCTTAATAGATACGTCGATAGATTTATTCCACAATTGAACAATCAGGCTAAGCAACAGAAGCATATTCTAAGGCCACTAATGCAAGAAAAAAAAAAGTAAAATCGGAAGAAAAATACTAAAAGCAAAATGACGAGAAAATTTTACGAGATATTTTAGAGTTCTTTAGGTAATAACGTCCAACCATTATCAGGAGGGAGAGGGGCAGAGATTTGCACCACGGGAGGAGGGACGGAGGACAAAATACAAAAAAATGAATTCGTCTCTTCTTTCAATTTTTCCGGCGGAGAAGGGGACAACTCCGCAAAATCAACTCACGCTTTAACTTTAAGAACAGTATGACACCGTTTTTATAACCTTTCGATAGAGTATGCCACCGTGGCCTGCTAAAGAAACTCCATGCGAACGATGTTCGTGGTTGTCTGTTAAGAGTGATTGAGTGATGAGAGCTTTCTTTCTGAACACTCACTGCGGGTTGTCGTCGAAGGGTTTATTTCCCGCGAATATTTACTGAAAGCAGGGGTTCCTCAGGGCAGTGTCTAGGGACCTACGCTTTTGCTCATCAACATAAACGACAACCATACAAGCCCTCTGCATCACTTTGCCGCCAATACCACGACACACTCAGCCATCCTAACACACGAAGACCCAACACAAGCCTCCCTTTCACTACAGATGGATCTTTTTAAAATCGAAGATGATCTGATACGTGGATGACCAACTTCAATGCATAAAATACAGGGGAGCTTCTCATTCCCCGATGAAAGATCCCGCATGAACAGTTACATTTCAAAAATGAAACTATAAAGAGAGTCGACAAGCTTCGTCTACTGGGGATTTATTTCTCCACCGATCTCTCCTTGAATAGCCACCAACATCGGATGAGAACCTCCAGCGCGAAAAATCTGGGAGTTACTGTTCGCTGCAAAAACCTTCTTCCATCCAGCTTGATTATACATCTCTACAAGTCCTGCATTATACCCAGAGCTGAAAATGGATGCCCGCTATATGCTGGTGCTCCGAGAACGCTGTTGGCATCACTCCAGAAGATCCAGAATAGGGCCAAGAGACCAGGCGGCGTCTCAACACATGACTTGATCCAGCCTCTAAATGAAAGGTTTGAGGTACAGTCGATGGCTGTTTTCTACAAGTACATGAATTCACCTCCCTCAGACGAGCTCTCTCGCATTGCTCCCCTCCCCCTTTGCCCGTCCGTCAAGGCAGACACGAAGGCACAGAGCTCGGTACAATTATCTAAAGGAGGACACGCCAAGAACTGAGTACTTCGTTGCACTTCTATCTGGAACGATCTTCCTGAGGAAATTATTCCTGCAAATCCTTCTGTTGACTCCTTCAAAAAAGGTTCAAGACATTTAATGCCAAGAGGTAAAAGATTAGTGACATATCAGATACCTTTGAGACCTGGCACAGTGAACATAGGAATGAAAAAAAAAAAAAAAAAAAAAAAAAAAAAAAAAAAAAAAAAAAAACCTACGGGCACTGGGAGGAGAAAACGATTTGGGGAAATTCGTGCTCTATCTAGATCATTTTTTAACGCCCTAAAACGTTAGTTTCAGAAAAAAATCGTGTCGTTTTCGAGAAAAAAACATATATACAATTATTGCTCGTTAAAGGGTATAAGACGACAATCCTCTAAATTTACAATTTGTCTCATTTGAGAACCTTTTGCAAAATTACTTACGGTAGAGTTCCTGTTGATTCGCTGCTCGATTTTGCTTCAAGATTCTCACGTTCAGCACGAACTATATTGTTCAACATAGCGTATGGCGCAGGATGCCTTGTAAATTCGGGAGGAAGTGAAATTATCTCTTCAGGCGCGTCACTGATATCGATCAAAACTGAAGTTGGAGTTGCTAATTCTTTCTGAACCTGTGGCTCCGCCAATAACGGCTGTGATTCAGCTGATTTAGCATCTGAAAAAAAAAGAAAAAAAAAGAAAGGACCAAGAAAAGAAAAATACAACAGAAAGACCACAAAAATAAAAATGAAAGAGCAAGAAAACTCAGGCAATTAGTAGCTTATAGTAATAGCAAGCACAGACAGTATATAACTAACAAATATAGGGTAATGGTTCTTCCTCACTAAGCTGTAGCAGTTGCATAAATTAGGGAGGGGTCCAAGATTTCACTGTCTCCCCCCTAGATTTTAAATATACATTTTTGGGGGGATATTTTCATTAAAAATGCTTCTAATGGTATTTCCATTAAAAGAAATTGAAAATCAACGAATTTACCCCACCCTTTTGATTTTAAAATTTATATTCCCCCTCCCCTATATTTTCAAAAATTTACATAAATTCACATATTTACTAAATTCACATATTTACAAAAATTCACAAATTCATCAAAAATTTGTTAATATGAATTTTCGATACTTTTTTATGAGTCGGGCAAACTTTCAGGTGTGGGGGAGTTCAAACCGGTAGCCCCCCCCCCCCCCCCCCCCCCTTAGAATACGGCCTAAGAAAGGTCAATCTAAAAGATTTCAGTGTGAAAAAATTTAGTTTGAAAAATCATTCTTAACGTAGCTTCAACAAAATAATGAAATAGCAGATAAAATCCACACAAGTAAAAACGATAGACTTGGTTGGTGGGGTAGGTGGGAGGTTTTTGGAAAGGAACGTGTTATCTTTTTTAACAGTTCTTGTTTCAGTAGGTACCAAAACAAAAACAAGCATATTTCGTTTTTTAAGGGAGAGGGAGTCATTCAGCGTCCAGTTATCGATAACATAATGTACTGATTGCACTTATTATTTCTTTTTTTTCGGGGGACGGGGGGGGGGGGAGTTATTCAGCATCCAGCTATGGATAATATAATGTACTATGTAGATATATAATTATAATTTTGTATTCGTCTTTTTTAAATAAAAAAAAATTAGATAAGATATTAAATTGTAAACATACATGCAGTTAATTTGGCCAATTTGTTAAAATAGATAAACCCCACAAGCAAAATTTGAAAAGACGAAGAATTGTTTGTAAATTCTGTTCCAATTTTTTTTTATTCCCAACGGTTACGATATCATTAAGAGGATTTGATACTTTAAATATCATTTAAGTCGGCTGACCGTTTCAAAGGCAAAGGGTTTATTAGCGGATTCTAACAGGGGACTAGTTATCGTTGAAAGCTATTGAGAATTTGCCGTTAAGACCAGGGGCGGATCCAGGGTTTTTTAGGGGGGGGGGCAAAATAGGTTGATCAGATAATTTTTTTTTATTTGGGGGGGGGGGGAGCAAAATAGGTTGATCCGATAAACTTGCGTTAGGAGCAAGTTTAATTAACGCAAACTTGAGTTAATTAAATAAATTACATTACTTTAGACTACGCTAGGAGGGGGGCGCACCCCCTGGATCCGCCACTGGTTAAGACTATGGAATTTGATTGAAAGGACACTTAAATTTTATTTTCTATGTGTCGGCAAGGCTTCCAATCAAAGCAGCTATCACCAGAGAAAAGTCCCAAAACTGCTAAATTGATCAAATTACATTTCCTTTGAGCTGATTTTTAGCGTTTTCCTAGCAGGTATACTGGAAAACTTTTAGGGACTGCCCTTTGCTGAACTTTAAAAGAAAATTCTGCTCCATATAACCAAAAAAAAAACTTCACATTTTCTAACGATGTAAGTTTCATTAAGACTGAATTATCTCTAGTACAGAACCAAAGATGCTAAATGATTTTTTTAAGATTCCCGGGAGAGTAGGTGTTGGCTTTTAGTTTCCTGTCGTCTACTCGGATCTTCTATCCAAGCTCTACAAGTTATGGCCAGACCGCGCGATCAATTCTAAATAATTTGGCCACACAAACTAAAAATGTTTATTAAGGACCAAATACCGTGATCCTTTAAGGTGTCAAATCACATTAAACTCGCTGCCTACAGTAAAAAGTTAATTTAATGGTAATTTATTGGTACTGACAGATTAATGGTAAGTTATCGTCATTAAGATAAGGTACCTTAGAGAACTGGGACATTTTCAAGTTAACTTTGAGTTGTTAGATATAGCAAAAAATAAAATCTGTTTGTGAAATGAAGTACATTTTTATTAGTAAATTTGGATATATTTGACATTTATTTTAGTTTTTTTCACCTATATATTCCTTTTTATTTTTTGAATTGTAAATATGGATAAATTAAAAAGTATAAACTAGTTCTTTTCCCTTCAATGACTCAATTAAGGTTTTTCAACTGACAAAATGTGTACCGGACGCAGCGATATCCTCAAACTGACCGCTTTTTATGGTAATTTCAATATTGGCAATGATAATTTTCTTCTGGATTAACTTACTGTCAACGGTAATTTCAATACTGTCAATGGTATTTTTCTTTTAAATTAACTTACTTTCAATGGTAATTTTCTTCACACCTTCAGCAACGACATCGACAATTTCGCCATCATCAGATGAAGTTTCGTAACAGTAGGGGTCATCACCTTGTGTAACAGCATTGCCTTTTTTTTCGTCCTTTACGTGTTCGTCGTCAGAACTTGTATAACCTTTAGTTTTATAGAAGCCACATTGATTTTCTACCTGTTCGTCTTCCGATCCGGACATGCATACCCTGACGTAATAAGAGCGGTCACTAGCTTCGTCACTGGTGCGTTGGCGCTTTTCATCAGGGAGTTGAGTACACCTAGGATATTTAAACTAATTATCAAAGAACATTGAAAACTTGCGAGAGTCGAACCTGGCGCTAGTGTCGAAAAGAAAAATGACCTACCCCATCTAACGTTTGGTGACCTTTTTTGACCTAAAACTGCTGTGAACTTAGTCTTTTCAGATAATTTCAGTGCGAATTCTGTCTCCAGTAGGCATACAAGCTTGAAGTTTACTAGCCTAACCAACCTGCCAAGATTTTCCTAATCAAAGCTGGCCTACTTTGTGAAGACTAGATTTTGGCTTTTAATAATTCGAGAAAAAAGTAACGCTGATTAATGTAATCACTCAAAAATAAATTTCAGCTATAATCCTAATGCATTATAGACAAACTATGTCAAATATCCAGTTTTCTTTGAAGTTTTCTATTTTTTAATCAACAATAAAATTCTACTTTTTCACTTTTTACAGCTAAAAATACTTGAAAAAACAAAAACAACAAAATAAATAAACAAAAAAAGAAGAGAAAAGACGTAAATGCCATACGAAAAAAACGAATGAGACCTAAACCAGATAAAGTTGTTTCATTAGTTCGTGACAAGTGAGTTTCTTTCGTGTTTGCTCTTTTTTGCGCAGATTTCATATAACTCTTTCCACTTATTACTGGAGGCAGGGTTACCACCAGGCGAGAAAAAAAACCTGTAGATTTTAGTGATTTTTTGGTTGATATAGTGATTTTCTTCAATAATCTAGCAATTTATGTGCTGATTAAGAGATTTTTTTTTTGTTTAGGTAATAGAAAAATCACTAAAATATTGATAAATCACTAGGGGTTGCAACCCTGACTGGAGGTTCCATTTCATCTGCCTATATTCGTTCCAAACAGCCTTTTCTTCCTTTAATCAAATATTAATTAATAAATTAATCACTAAACTATTTAAATATTCGATCTTGGCATTTTTATCATTGAACTTATTACTTTACGTTTTTCATATACCTTATGGTGTCGACCTTGAAATAGTTTTTTTTGTGCCTCTTTGCATTTTGTGACTCATTTATTTTTCCAATATTACCATACTTGTGTTAGCTTAAGGCTATTGTAGTTAATAAACAAATTTTATTCGTTTAAAAAAGATAATACATTATTTTAATCAATGTATTATCTTTTAGCATTAATAAGTTTGTTACCATGGATTTTATTTTTTGATAGATAGTTTGGCTGAAGTCCAATTCACACACATGCTTAGCCAGACATAACTGTCATAGTATAAACATTATTTACCAATCACAATTTACATCGTCTATTGTAAGCAGTCCCAATTGGTCCAAAATGATTATGGCTAAGAAATTAATTACACTTGTGAACGGGGCTTCATGTATCACAGAAATAGTTAGCTGAAGAGTAGGTTGTAAGTCTTTGAAATAAATGTATTTACGAAAGTTTTGTTTTGGTGAGTCAACAGCTTCGTCAAGTCTACAGTTTTGGTAAGGCAACAGTTTTAGTAAGTCTACAGCTGTGGTAAGTCTACACTTTTATTAAATCAACAGTTTTGGAAAATCAACAATTCTGTTAAATCAACAATTTTGTTAAAGTAACAGTTTTGGTAAGTCAAAAGTTTCGGTAAGTCTACCCTATTTTTTCTTATGGCTAGAGGATGAATCCAGCTGTAACTTTCCGATTAGGGTTGAAATCTAGAAACAGGGTCTAGATCTAGAAACTGGAGGATTGGGTTGAAAATTTCAACTTCTAAAAAAAACAATTCCGCAAAATTCCAAAAACATGAAACAAACATGAAAAATTAAAAAGATTACGAGAAAATTAAAAATCACAAATTAAAGCATTTTGTGATTTAACTATTTTACGAAGGGGAAGAAGGGGGTCTAAGACTAAACTGTAATTAACCAAGAGTTTTTTTGGGGGAAGGGGTAAGCCAACTTCAGGTTTCTTATACTTTATCTATACCTCTTTGCTTGCTGGAACACACGCAGTGAAGGCCCGAAACATCAAAATTTTGGTGACTGATTTTTTTTTTCGGCTTGCCCCCTTTCCGGACTAAATTCCCGTTTGTATCTTCTCTCTTAAAAATGCAGCTATATATCTGTTCTGTTTATTATAGTTGAGCAGTTGCTGCAACATAGTAAGGGTTTACATACCTTTACCTATTTCAATGGTATATATATTGAAATACAATGGTATATATTTAAATCGTCACTGTAAAAACCAAAGAAAGGAGCTTTACGGCGCCCTACCTTGAACAAGAAGGAAAACTTGCTTTAGCATGTGTGGCCCAAAAGTATCTTCTTCTTCTTCTTCCCCATGGGTGATTGCGTAAAGCCAGTGGCTACACAAGATCGACAAAGGGTCCATTTGAACGAAAATGGAACTATATAGTAGCCTTTTAGTCAACGACAAATATTGTGCTAACGAAAATGGCGATTTTCTGCCATTTTGCGTTGCAAAACGTTATCTTTGGCCCAAATAAGACAAAATGTAGAAGAATGTAAAATCAAAGATAGCCAATTGATAGCTGTTGGTTTACTTATCCCCATTTTGAAAACCAAATAAAATTGCATTTTAGTCTTATTTGGACTTTGCCTGGATTTCGCCCCCCCCTGGATTTTGGGGTATACCTTATTAGGAGATATTTTCATTGCGAAGTAACTTTTTGTTTGTATTTACATTGTAAGTTTTTTTATACAAAATTGCCCCCCTCTCCCACTCCCGTATTTCCCTGAATTGACGGCACTGGCTCCTCAACACATGCTACAGTCTTCTGAAGTATCTACCTCCGTCTCTCCCCCCTTCAAAATGTGCACTAAACTTTGCCTAGATAACTTCCTGTTTTTCATTTATTTTTGTGTTTTCATTTGTTTGCCATTTTGCCTTGCAAAACGTTATCTTTGGCCCAAATAAGACAAAATGTAGAAGAATGTAAAATCAAAGATAGCCAATTGATAGCTGTTGGTTTACTTATCCCCATTTTGAAAACCAAATAAAATTGCATTTTAGTCTTATTTGGACTTTGCCTGGATTTCGCCCCCCCCCTGGATTTTGGGGTATACCTTATTAGGAGATATTTTCATTGCGAGGTAACTTTTTGTTTGTATTTACATTGTAAGTTTTTTTTTATACAAAATTGCCCCCCTCTCCCACTCCCGTATTTCCCTGAATTGACGGCACTGGCTCCTCAACACATGCTACAGTCTTCTGAAGTATCTACCTCCGTCTCTCCCCCCTTCAAAATGTGCACTAAACTTTGCCTAGATAACTTCCTGTTTTTCATTTATTTTTGTGTTTTCATTTGTTTGCCATTTTGCCTTGCAAAACGTTATCTTTGGCCCAAATAAGACAAAATGTAGAAGAATGTAAAATCAAAGATAGCCAATTGATAGCTGTTGGTTTACTTATCCCCATTTTGAAAACCAAAGAAAACTGCATTTTAGTCTTATTTGGATTTTGGGGTATACCTTATTAGGAGATATTTTCATTGAGAAATACCTTTTTGTTTGTATTTACACTGAAAGTTTTTTTTAAATAACAAAATTGCCCCCCCCCCCTCTCCCACTCCCGTATTTCCCTGAATTGACGGCACTGGCTCCTCAACACATGCTACAGTCTTCTGAAGTATCTACCTCCGTCCTTTCCCCCTCCAAAATGTGCCCTAAACTTTGCTTAGACAAACTTCCTGTTTTTCATTTATTTTTTTGTTTCACGAGTTTTGTTTATTTTTTACACTAACATAAGTGTGCACACATTCGAATCTTGAAACGATATATAGGTCCATAAAGAATTCACAGAAGAAGAAACACCCCACCCAATTGGTCATTCGATGTTCTGCCTAAATATAACAATTGTTCACGTTGCAAATATTGACTGTTAAAAAAATGTCTCTAATAAAATAAGTAAAATTTAATAAAACATATTAAATAGATTCCTTTGTAGGTGAGCCAGATGAATGAAGTTTTCAGATTTCCAGGACTTAAGCGTTTAAATTAATTTCAAAAAATTGCGCTAACCTGGCTCTATTACTCCCTTTAAAATACAGAATAAATTGTTTAAATTCATTAATGAAATCAATCAATATAATTAATTAAATAAATAACTTAACTTGCTAATTTAACAAATTGATTTATTCAATTAGAGGACTTAACTTATTAATTTAATAAGTTAATTTATTTAATAAAAAGCCATTATTTAAGTAACGAACAGACATCATATGTTCGGGTACCAAAAACATTTTTTCTCTTTTACTGTTTTCTGTGTCTTTTTGAAATAAACCCCACTTCCCCTCATCCCTATGCATGTACTGATAAAGGAATTATTTCACAGCCCTAAAGAGAAAAAGATAATTTTTTTGAAGAACTGGAATACATGATTTGAAGAAAAAGTTATATTTAAATTTCAAGAACACCCATATAAATACAAACAAGTATCCTGTGCAAGTTTTCGCAATAGCAAACCATATACAGCGTTGTCACCGGAATCACTCAATTTTAGAGATTTTTCAGTTTATTTATTAATTTTCTTAGTGTTTTTTTTTCGGCAATACAAAAAAACACTAAAATTAGTGATAAATCACTAGGGATGGCAACCCTGAGCAGATATTACAAAAAAAGTATAATTATTATTACTATTATTATTTATTTCTAACCCACACAATACAGAGGTACAATACGTGGAGTATCACGAAACACATAAAATGCAACACAAATCAATATAGAAATCAAAGAATATCAGTTACAGAGTAACACACATTATAAAAAGTATAATGTAACTAAATCAGAATTAAATGAATAATTATTATAATAAATTAATTTAACTTACTAATTAAACTAATTAATTTATTCAATTAAAAGACTTAGCTTAATTAATTTTATAAGTTAATGTATTTGATGAAAAGGTTGTATTTAAATTTCAAAAACGCCCACATAAATATAAACAAGCATCCTGTGGAAGTTTTCCCAATAGCGAACCATATACAGGGTTGGCACCCAGTGCCAAAAAAATTTACTAAATTTTAGTCGTTTTTTGGGTGATTTATTAATTTTCATTAATAATCTAGTGATTTGTGTGCTGATTTATTGTTTCTTTTGCAATACAAAAAAAAACTAGAGATAGTGATAAATCACTAGGGATGGCAACCCTGACCATATGTTACATAAAAAGTATAGTGTAACTAAATCCGTATTAAATGAATAATTATATTCTTTATCTGCATCTTCTTAAAGATATGAGTAAATGATTATATCCCACAAAATTTTTATCTATGAGATAAAGGTGCACTTATTTCACAAGAAAGAGCTAGGAAGTAATGTCTATATTTCATGTCCTATTTTCTTTTTGTCAAGTTTGTTGTGGACGAGGCTGTATTCAGGAGAAGCGTTAGGAGGTTTGACCCCCCCCCTCCCGATTTTCATCCGACTCGTAAGAACACAACATAAATGCAGATGGATAAATTTTTGATGCGGTTTTTATTGTACCCCCCCCCCGAATAAGACTCCTGGATAGATCCTGGATTTTGGGTGTGAAAAAAAAAAGTTTATTTAAACAAAAATCAAGAATAATTACCTAGAAAAATACTTACCAATTAAATCAAGTTACCAAATTAAATCAAGTACCAAATAATTACCAATAAATCAAGAAATAATTACCTAGGGGAGTGTTTCTTTGCATGCTTCTTCTCGCTTCTCTCTACTTTTTTTGCAATTTTTTCCATTTTTCTGACATCTTTTTCGACCTTTCTAACGTGGTGATCGCGATATTTTTTCTCCTTCCTTGCCAGTTTTTCTTCATACTTCGTCATTTTGTGACTGCTAGCTGCTAATTTATCTGCGTGGCGCTCCTTCAAAGAAGAATATTTTGTTTTTCAAATATATTTCAAATTTTTGATGAAACATCAGTGACCAGCAAATCAGTAGCCAGTAAAATGCAATAAATAAATGGTACTGATTTCGGATTTAGCTAATGTGTGAATCTCAAAGCCGTCATGAATTAATAAACAATACCAATACATAATAGTTATCATGAATTAATAAATACTATTTGCTGGTAACTTCAGTTTAAATAAACTACGCTAGTTTGATTTTAGTTTATTTTATTTAAACCATGTCAATAATCTGTTATTTAAGTCAATGTTAACAGATTATTTAACAAATTAATAAATAAAGCTAAATATTTTTTTTTACTGGGTTAAACTTTCTAAATAAAGTATTCTAGTGTTCATGAAATCCTTCTGGAGAAAAAAAAAATTGGTTCAGTTCACTCTAAAGTTCCAAAAATTGCTAAAAAGCGTTGCAATTGCTCCCTCCCCCAACTGACACCCTTGCTTCTAACGATGCCGACAAATGAAAATAAAAGACATAAAAATTAACTCTAAAAAAGAGTAGTGCCCACCTGAGCTATCTTCTACTAAAACCCTCTCATCTTTCTGACCCCTTCACTAAAATTTTATCCCTGGTAACTAGGTTTTGATAAGATTAAAAAATAAAAATGTCAAGTACCCTCTTACTAAATTTTAAACGATTATAATTGGGGATCTTTTAATTACTTATATATTTTTTTATAGAACTATTTTGATATTTTCTTTATGAAACAAGCAAACAGATAACTGATTTTTTTTCAGTCGTTTTGTAAGAACGAATCATGCCCAATAGTAAATGGATGCTTAAAAACACGTTTTGAAAAAGAAAACTGTCTTGTCAGAAAAAGTTTGCCATTTGAAGCTGATTCAAGATTAGAAACTATTATTTAAGTTTGCGCTAATAGCACAAATTTTATTGCCAAAACGAAATTATACGACGCTTGAAATCCCTCGAAATGAGAACTACACCACTGGAAATAACATGTTCAAAACCCCATATAGGAGAATTACAGTCCCCAACAGTGAACAAAGAAAATCACTTTTTTTGCAGGGGTATTAGTGATATTTCTTTTTTTTTACCAAGGCTAACAGACTAAGGCAACATCGTGGAAAGATGTCTATGGCCCTTTTAAAAGCTACTACTCATATCTACGTGCTTTTTCTGAATTTGTCTCTATAATGCTAAAATGTTATATGGCACCAAAAATAACACTTTCAGTGCCATTCCTCGAGTAGAAAGGCCGGAGAACCTAAAAAGGGTACGATTATAATATCCACAGTCAAAAACCCTTTACCAGAGGTTACAACCCCCCTCTTGTATGCTTCTACCCCCAGCCCCCTTTGCAAGTTCTATGAATTCTCTGCTGATTAGCAGGCAACTGCAACATCGTAGAGACGTTTTAATGGCTCATTCCAAAGCTATTGATCACATCCACATGCACTTGTCAATTAGCACTGATAACGCCATCGTAAATAGCACCAAAGATGGTATTTTTGGTGCCATTTCTGTAGCTGAAAGGCTGGGAAACCATAAAAAGGACACTAGTATAACTTTTATGGTCGAAAAACCTTCAGTTGAGATTTTGAGCCCCCCCCCCCTTGAAAAACGAGGAAAATCAGGCGAATGACGGGACGGAGGTGAATGCCACAGTAAGTTTCGTGTTTTATTCATAAATTATCTGATGATTAGCAGAACTAGCATGCAACTGCAACGTTGTAGAGGCGTTTAATGGCTCAGTCCAGAGCTCTTGATCATATTCATAGGCTTTTGTCAATTCGTCTTGATAACGCCATCATAAATTTGGAAAATTTGGAGAGTTCGCCATCTATGTTATATACAGTTATTGTAGCTGAGTTTGCATCTTTGCCCTTAATGGGATAAAGCTTCTGCATTACTTTGAGGTTATTTCCATACTGATCTCTACACTCTAATTATAGATTTTTAGTTGAGTAGTATTTGAGGGACCTTCTATAATTCTTAGTATAGGTCTTTCTCTCTGGGTATTCTCACCAGCACCATCTTCTTTTTTCATATAGATTGGCACGCCATCTATTTGCTATTTTTATATAGCACTATCTTTGTTGCCACCTGTGTATCTGTTTCTTCTGAATAAGTGAAGTCACATAGTTGCCAAATAAAGCATAGTTGCCAGATTTAGACAGTATATTTTGGTACAACAACAGATGACATTGATTCAGCCGTTTTTCGCGCATTTTCGGCGACATAATTCGGGCTACATTTTTCGAGATAGCCTGTGCAGAAGTGAGCAACAACGAACATTCAAGAGGCCGTACAGTACTAGCAAGATTTTTTATCCTTAAACTGCTCGAATAAGGTGATTCGTGTGTTGCATTTCCCACGGGTCTTATCTACCGCTAAATCTTTAAAGCTTGTAACGCCGGTGTTGCCAAATTGAATTGAAGGTTTTCTGATAAAATCTTTGCCACAATAAATATCATAAATATGGTCGAACTCTGCCCACGTTGCAAGAAAATGTAACAAGAGATCAAGCAGGACTTCAGTGCCGAGACTGCCTAAAATGGCTCCACTTTGGTTGCGCAGGTCTTGCGTATAATAAGGAAAACTGAGAAAAACCGAGGACAATGGCAATGCTATAGTTGCAAATTTTCTAGCAATGACCAATATAAAGCAACTCCTCCACCAAAAGCACAAAATACTAGAGGGACTCAGAGAGAAGAATCCACCAAAAGCCAAGGTCCCTCGGTAAGCCAGCCTACGAAGCCCAAAGAGATTCCTTTGAGCACTAGTTTCCCAGATTACAACATAGAATGCAGCTACTGTCACAAAGATGTCGACATTACCACCTCTTTCCTCTGCTTTTTCTGCAACGAGTGGGAACATGCCTCTTGCCGAGGTATAAATGCCGATCTCGTGCTGGTCATGAAGAGAGAAGACAACGAGTGTCTCCTTTTTAAACACGAATGCCTCTTCTGCTCCAAGCGAAAAGTAGCACTTATACAGCTTCAAGTGCGACAGCTAACAGCAGCTCAACCTCACAGACCTCATGAGGCAACACCTTCGAATCATAGTGAAAAACCCTCACCTCACGACATCCAGCCGACAATAAATGCAATTATTCAGGTAGAAGTAGAAAAGGAATTAAGAGAACAAAAAAAAAAGATGAATTTTGTAGTCATGGGGCTACCTGAATCTACTGCTGTCAATGACACTACACAGGTTGTCAAATTGACTCAAGAAAACGAGCTCGGGGCAAATATCACTGAAGGGGAGATACTAGAAACTGCCCGGATTGGAAGACCAAAAGAAGATGGTAGTCCACGCACTTTGTTAGTTAAGCTAAAAAAAATCACAAGAGCTTGAGATGAAAAGGCAAACAATCCTGAGGACAGCTCCAAATCTAAGAAAATCATCAAATGAAGAAACTCGTACCAAAGTATATATAAACCCAGATCTCACGCCCATGCAGAGACAAATGCTCGCCGTGAAGAGACAACAGAAGAGGAATGCCCGCACCCAGTGCGATCGTCAAATGGAGATCAAATGGAGCCATTGGAGGTGAGGTAAAGACTCCAACGAAGAGCAACGGCAAATATGAAGTAGAATAACCAAAGCCAAACAAATGCCACCATCCTTCAAGCCTAACAAAAAAGCTACTAAAGTAAAAACACTAAAGATACTATATTTAAACACTGATTCACTACCAAACAAATTATCAGAATTAAAAGTAGAAATTGCAGAAAAGAACCCAGACATAGTAGCAGTGGTCGAAGCTAAGCCTAAACACTGTCGATATCACCCAACTTTACCAGAGTTGGCCATCAACGGCTACAAAAGCCACACCTTGAACATAGATCAAGAAGAAGGTCGGGGAATTATTTGCTACGTCTTAGACAATTTATCAGTCCAGAAAGTATCATCAACAACAAATGGACAGGAAATTATTTGGCTTCAGATATCAAACACAAACCCAGCAACTCTAAATTTGGCTGTAGTATACAGAAGTCCAAATAGCACAGCCGTGAATGACCAAGTACTCTTTAAAGATATTCACGCTATATGTCAAAGATTAACAGAACCAACTCTCATCATTGGAGATTTCAATTATCCTAACATAGATTGGGACCTTCCACACCTCCTAGAGCATAGCGGGTCACCCTCACAGAGAGAATTTCTGAAGATAGTGAACGATAATTACCTAGAACAGCTTATTAAAAAACCAACAAGAATCCGAGGAAGCGACAAGCCAACACTACTGGACCTAGTCCTATGCAGTAATACGGAACTAATAAAAGAACTTACTATAGGTCCTCCCGTTGGAAAATCGGACTACGCTACAATTTACTTAGAGGTGATTATAAGTTGCGAAACTATGAGAAAAAAAGAAAGGTGGATGCATTCAACAGGTGATTACAATACCATGCGAACGGAGCTAGAAGTTTTCAACTGGACTGAAATACTAAATAGCACAGATCTAGTAGATGGCATGTACAGAAGGTTTGCATCCGTAATCATAGACCTCACAAAGAAGTATGTACCAATAGTCAAAATATTTAAACGACCGCCTCTAAAACGAGAGATCCTTGACCTAATAAAAACCAAGCGGCAAGCCTGGGAGACGCTCAAGCAGACTGATACCGAAATTAATCGTAGAAATTATTGCAGAATCCCCAACAAAGTCAGGAAAGCCACTAGACAAGAAGCAAGCGAAAAGGAGAGGAAAGTAGCCGAAAACTCAAAGATCAACCCCAAGGCGTTTTGGAACTTCGTGAACTCAAAAAGAAAAGAACAGCTGGTTATTCCCGATCTTAGAAACTCAGCAACAAATTGAACAATCAGGGACCCAATAGCTAAAGCCAACCTACTAAATCAGCAGTTTTCCACAGTTTTCACAACAGAGAGGGACAAAGATGAAAGTCAAGAGGAATGTCAGCCACTAGTCGCAGGCAAATTTGAAGAAATAGAACTGACAATACAAATGGTCTACAAAAAACTATAAAAATCTAAACCCTTACAAATCAGAAGGTCCAGATGGTCTACATCCTAGAGTACTTAAAAAGCTGGCACAAGAAATTGCAGCGCCATTGCACTACATTTTTGTCAAGTCGCTACAAATCGGGAACCTGCCTGATACATGGAAGCAAGCAACGGTGATACCCCTCTTCAAAAAAGGAAGAAAATCAGATCCAAGTAATTACAGACCTATCAGTTTAACATGTATCACATGCAAAATACTAGAATCTTTACTCCACGATAATATATTACAGTACCTACTCGAAAGAAGCCTCATTTCACCCGCACAGTTTGGATTTCTCAAGAAAAGATCAGCAGAAAGCCAGCTACTTGTCGCTACAAACGCCTGGAGAAAATATATGGATAGTGGGATGCAGGTAGATATTTTATACTTAGATCTCAGAAAAGCCTTTGATAAAGTCTCACAAAGTCAACTTCTTCAAAAACTAAAATATATCAGTGTTGGGGATACAATTCTAAAGTGGGTTCTCAACTTTCTGAAGGGAAGATCTCAGCGAGTGAGACTGGAGGGATATCTTAGCAGCAATGAGACAAAAGTCACAAGTGGAGTGGTTCAAGGTAGTGTTCTGGGGCCTTTACTATTCAATACTTACATAAATGATCTCCCAAATAACAGAGATTCAGAGATACTGCTTTATGCAGATGACACGAAAATCTTTCGCACAATAACAAGCTTTGAAGATACAGAAATACTACAGCAAGACTTAAACAAAATAGCAGAATGGATGAAAAAATGGAGCATGGAAGTGAATACAGAAAAAAGTTGTCACATTCGGCTAGACCCAAAACACATTTCTCGGCACTACTGCTTTGAAGGACAACAGATACCTATACAAGAAGAAGCACGAGACTTGGGAGTGACAATAGCCAGTGACATGACTTTCACCAAGCATTACGAATAAATCATTTCTACGTCATCACAAGTCTTGGGAATTATTCAAAGAAATTTCTCTCTTACTGACTCAACACTGTTTTCTATACTCTTCAAATCGTTAGTGAGACCAATGATCGAATACGGTCATACAACAACCAGACCATTTTTTCAAAAAGACAGCAATGCAATAGAAAAAATCCAAAGGAGGGCTACTAAATTTGTTCCATCACTTAGAGACTTATCATACCAAGACCGTCTGAAAAAACTGTCGCTCCCAAGCCTCTCATACCGATTTTTGAGAGGAAATCTTATTGAAGTATACAAAATATGCAACAGATACTACGACAATATCCCTCCAGAAGAGATAATAACATTCAAGAATAATAACCTGAGAGGTCACGAGTTTAAGCTAACCGAAGAACGTTTCAGAAGAGATGTTGGCAGATGGGCATTCAGCAACCGCATTGTCTCCGAGTGGAACGCACTACCACCAGACACTGTCAACTCAGATTCAGTCAATGCATTTAAGAACAAGATTGAAAATCATTGTAGTGATTAAGCATTTGATTATTTAATTTTTTTGTAGATTGAGGCGCAAGCCTGTTTTCGCAATATATTATTATTATTATAAAGTGCCATATGGCAGGTAATTTTTGGTGCCATTTTCAGACTGGGAAAAATAAAAGGGCATTATACAATCTACAAGGTCGAAAACCCTTCACTTGAAGTTTTGTGCCAGCGATCATGAAAAACGAGGAAAATGAGGTAAAAAAACGTCGCGAAAGTGAATGTCGCAGTGAGGTCCGTGCTTTATTCATAAGTCATCTGCTAACTAGCAGGCTGCTGCAACACCGGAGAGATTTTATTGGCTCATTTTGAAAATCTTGATCATACCTACGCACTTTTTGTCAATTAATTTTTTAAAAACAAAGCTTTTTTATCGAAGTTAAGAGCAATTTGAAACATAAAACGAACAACAACACTTACTTGACAATTATGCCATATTTATCGGCGAAAATGGTTAAAATAAACACCACTCTTAGACAAACAACTTAAAATACAAAGTATTCGTGACAATTCCCTATATTTATAGAATTCTGAAAAACTAACCCTTTACTGAAAACACAAAACTGACGCAACAAAATACGATTAGGAACAGAAAAAGTCTGCAAGTAGCCTGCAGAAAATTATTTTAATTCTCTGAAAACTAAAGTAAGCAATAATTTGTGTTTCTTTATATATTTAAAATTCGTTTTATATTTCCATCTGAAAAAAATTTCTTCCTTTTAGCCATAACTAGATACCAACACCAAACAATATGGCATTTAGCCATTTTGGCCATAAGTTGGCTGGGGGTTGCAGTGTTCTTTGCTCAAAATATTCAGATAACAACATAATTTTACTTACATAAAATAGATAATCCTTGCGCATACGGTTTGTAAATAAATTATATGGCATTTTCAATGGCGAAGTCGGAATTTTTCCATCCACAGTACTCTTAGAGATAAGGCCTAGTATCTACAGTTGTAAAAACAGATTTCACCAGTTTCCAAAAGCCCAATCCTATTTACTCTAAAATCTTCCATTGATCCTGCAAGTCTTCGGTTTGCAACCACATAATCAATAACGTTGGCCTTTTTACAATCACGTGACTTCCAAGTTAACTTATGTGCCTTTTTACGACCAAATACTATGTTTTTTATAAATATATTGTTAAACCTACAAAATTTCAGCAGTCTATAACTGTTACTATTTTCCGTTCCTACACCCAACTTACCCAGACTAGGATACAAACTATCCATATTTCTACCAACCTGAACACTAAAATTCCCCCCAAAAATAACATAAACCGCCCAAACCTAGTACCGACATACCAGGATTACAAAACCTAGTATCTGCGGAGTCGCAAACAGTGTGGCAAAAGATGGTAAAACTATGGTATTTGAAGAAAAACCAAGCTTGAGCAATGCAGATACCAAGCTTTGACAGGACAGCCAACTCCCCATTTGCTGCAAAAGATTTATCTTCTGATCCGAAAAGGTTGAGAGCCACTGCTCTGACTACTATACCATTATAAAACCAGCATAAAACTATTATACCAGAGGTACTAAATCATAAATACCAAATTAATACCGAGCTTACTAAGAATGAAATAACAAAGAATTAAAATAAGAAAAAATAGGAATTGAAATAAAATATAAGAGTAAGAATATTCTTAGACCATTAGAAAAAAAAAACAAAAAGAATAATAAAAAAGCAAGATTATTTACCTTTGGTCTTTTCATCTCTTTTGCTAGGTCTTCTTGGGTTTCCAAAGTTACAGCAGGTTGACTATCCTTGGTGATAGAGACCAATGCAAGCTTTTCAAGACTTTTTTCAAGTTTCTCTAAACGAGAATCATTCTTTTCGTGAAACTCTCTTCTAAACTAAAAAGAAGAAAACATTTTGAAAGACAAGATACAGCTTCCTTAACAATAGTTGTGGTTAATCAGTTCCTAGAACGAAATAAAAGAAGAACTATGAACCTTGAAGTAGCATACCAAGATCTATCTGAATATGTTCATGGCCGATAAGATTTATTCATAATGAAATACACGGTACTTGTATGATATACCCCCTTCATCTCAGAAGTGAAGTTCGGTTAACCCTAATAAAATATACCTAAGTATTAAAAAATATAATATTTTAGAAACAAATTTGCGCTATATATTTGAACATTTGGGGGGGGGGGGTTGAAGTACAGCGGTTTTCCACGCATAACGTTTTAGCTACAAATATTCTGATATTATGAAGTAAGAATTGTTTTCTGACTTCACACTGTCCAAATACTTTACCCCCACCCTAATGTGCAAATATATAGCCCAAATTATTTATTTCCCCTCTATTCTGTCAATTCTCTTTGTCTTTTCTTACGCTAAGTTAAAAAAAAAAAAAAAAACTAGCGAAAGAAACCGGTTTACACTGCGCCAATAAACGAACAACTTGAGATTGAGGGGGTATATCATACAAGTACCAGATACACATACAATAATACCCTATACTATCCTATAAAGCCTAAAAACCGTGATTTTCTAAGATTTTTTTTTTTTGGTTGTTTCAAAATTATACACTGTTTAGAGCAGTACCACATTTTCGTCAGCATTGCCACGTTAAGTCGAGAAAATAAACTACTTAGTTGACTTTGACAACGTTTTTCGTCCGATAACTCCACCTACAAAGGAAAGCTGCACATTCTTAAGTTGTATGGTGACAGATATTTTTAGCTAATTTTTATTTTTTCTTAGTTAGTATTCCTGATAACCAATGACTGTAGAACTGCATATGCAGTTCTTTAATGACTGCAGAACTGCAATGACTTCATGACTGTAGAACTTCAACGACTGTAGAACTGCATCTATATTTTTAAGGTTTTTTACCTTAAAAATTAAATTCCCGATGCTCCCCAGTTTTCAAAGATTTATATGGTTGTGTGAATTTCCGCTTTCTAAATAAAAAAAATCATATTTCATTTTGATTATCTTTGGCACTTCAAATTAAAGAGAAAGAAGAGGAGGGCTCTTCACGCTTACCCTTCACCCAATGATCATGATTTTTACTATTTTTCGGCAGCTTCATTCAACTTCCCTGTTCTTTGCTCTCTCAATAAATTCTCTGAAATGAGTTTATACTTATGCGCCTGCTTGAACTGCCGTGGGATATTCCTTTTCTCCTTACAACAATAACTTTAAGTGTTGCTAATTTCTGCGATTTCTTTTGCATATTTTACTAAAGCTTCTTTTTAATAATTATTTAATATTAGCGTTTGCACCCAAAATGGTCAGTAACAACCAATTTATAGGATCGTAATCAGGCACGTACGCAGGAATTTGTTTCGGGGGGGGGGGCAAATACTTCAAACCCATTATTCTGTGAGAAAAATCAGAAAATTATGGGAAAATGAAAAAATAGTGAGATTTCGGGGGGGGGGGGGGGGCGGGCCCAGAGGCCCCCCTGCGTACGTCCCTGATCGTAATAACTAGAGGGCGCTAATATTGTGCTACCTCTTACCTTTTATGACTTACAAAAGGCAGAAAATCCTTTGTTGTATGGTATTTTGGAAAAAATACTGCAAATCTTCCTTTAGAGAGGTTGTATACCAAAGGTATCAGGAATGATTTTTCCATGACATGAATGTACATCGAATCAGTGGTCCCAATCCACTCGGACCATGCCAGCTGTTGGGGATTTGACTTTTGTATTTTTTCTGGAGGGGGGGGGGGGGCTCTTTGCGTGAATTGTTTTTCATCAGAATCTGCCCCCAAAATGGTAAGTAACAATAAATTCAACCCTTTATATGATCATAAGAAGCAAAAGGGGCTAATATTGTAACCCCCTCTTACGTTTTATGAATTAATAATGATAATAATAATTTATTACCCGTCAAAATCAAACAAAAGAGTCGGAGTACATAAAAATACAAGAAAAAGACAAACAAGACAAATATACACGACAAAAACAAAATACATAAAAATACAAGTTTTAAACACGTTTTAATACAAGTTTAAACAAGTTTTAATAAGGCTACAAATATTTACTGTGTGGTATTTTTGAAAAAAAATACAGGAAATGATTAACTAGAGGGATTGTATACAAAACGTACCAGACCAATTTTTTACGACGTGGCTGTACTTACGAATCCGCTCGGACCACGCCAGCTGTGGGGGATTTGACCTTTGTATTTTCTTTTATCTGTGGAGGGAGGGCTCTTGGGTTAATTGTTTGCCATTAGTATCTGCCCCCAAAACTGTCAGTAAAAACAAATTCAGCCCTTTATATGATCATAATAAGTAAAAAGCGCTAATATTGTGCCCTCTCCTTGCGTTTTACAACTTACAAAAGGCAAAAAAAATCCTTTGTTGAATGGTATTTTCGAAAAAATAACGCAAAAGCTTAATTAGAGGGATTGTATACAAAAAGTATCAAGAATAATTTTTTCCTGATGTGGCTGTACTTAGAAATCCAATCGGACCACATCAGCTTCTAGAAATGTAACCTTTGTATTTTTTTTCTGTGGACAGGAATTTGTTTTCTAATTAGCCTACATCATATATTGGTTTTTGCCCCCCCCCCATATTTTTAACGATAACCTTTTGGGGTATTTCACTGAAAAATACCTTTTTTGCTATTTCCTTTGAAAATACTGGTCTATAACGTTATGCTACGTTTTTCGTCACTATTTACTATAATGAAACCTTGATGCATCAAATCTAACAGGGGAAAAAGAAAATTTGTTGTATCGAGGACTTCGATATATTGAGGTTCAATATGTCAAAGTGATTTCCGACATATATATATATAGAAGTTAACAACAGCATCGATAAATCATGAGATCAAAAAATACTTAGTTTTTACGATATTCCATATGTCCTAGGAGACGTAAACAAACAATTGATTAACAAGCAACAATTAATTAACACTAATAATTAATTGAAAACTAATTAGCAAACAACAAGCAATTAAAAATTATACTTTAACTGACAAAATCATTAAAAGAATTTCAAAACACTTATTAACAACATTAACTTTTAATCAAATATAAAAACTATATCTGAACACAAAAATTATTTCGATAAAAGTTTTCTTTGGTTTTAGGAGTCAAAATAAGGACCAAGATTTTCTTGAGTATAATATATAATATGTATAATATATGAGCATAATATATATTTTGAAATATTATTGCAAGATTTAAGACAAATACAGACTACATATGCATACAGTAAACGCTTTTTATTTTACCTAGTGTGCAATATTAGTCCATCGACCAAAATACCAAAAAATAAACATTACTTTTAAAAATTCTGAAATTGTTTGTCTACATGTTGTGATTTCCCGTCATCGTCATACGATGTTTGTTACGTCATCGTCATACGTCATAGTCATACGATATTTTTTATGTCATCGTCATACGTCATACGGTTGTTTGTCTACATGTTGTGATTTCCCGTCATCGTCATACGATGTTTTTTACGTCATCGTCATACGTCATAGTCATACGATGTTTTTTATGTCATCGTTATACGTCATACAGTTGTTTGTCTACATGTTGTGATTTCCCGTCATCGTCATACGATGTTTTTTACGTCATCGTCATAGTCATACGATGTTTTTTATGTCATCGTCATACGTCATACGGTTGTTTGTCTGCATGTTGTGATTTCCCGTCCCGTCAGACGATCTCATTGTCATCGTCAGACAGAGGTCGATTGAATATTCGGGTCACTGATACATGCCTACTTTTAAAGAAATTTCTTCGATATACAGAGGTTTTTTCAAAAGTTCGACATATAGAGGTGATTTGACACGTATAAAACCCATCAAAATTTGATATACAACAATTACTTCTATATGTAGACGTAAAATTAACATTGTAGAGATAAGAGAATTCAAGGGGAATAGAAAAACTTCGATTACCAAGGAATTCGATATACTAAGGAACAATTGTAGTAAAATTTATTGTAGGTAAACTTAGTAATATATATATATATATATATATATATATATATATATATATATATATATATTATATATATATATATATATATATATATATATTATATATATATGTTACGTGAATGTACGAAATCTAGTTAATGTCAACATTCACCCGTAAATGTTCGAAAGTCATTTTTCTTTCCTCTGATTCAATAAGCTTTGCGAGTCAAGTTTTTCAGTCTTATACAACCTATGATGGTAAAAGTCAAAGTTAGGTTAGATTATGTCAGTTTAGATTAGGTTTGGTTAAATTTGGTTCTAAATATCAGAAATGGGTTAAAAATCTAACTTAAGCTAGCCTAAACCAACCAACCTCGTCTAACCTAATCTAATCTAACCTCCCATCATCAAACCTTGCATTAAATAGAAAAAATTGACTGGCAACGGCGACTAAATCCAAGGAAAAAAAAGTTTTGTTGACATTCAGAAGGAAGAAAATGAAGAAAGAAAAAGAAACTAAAGTAAATCATAATAAACCAAGAAAATAATAATAACTAAGAAACTTATTATTATAAATAACTTAATTAAATGAAATATTAATATAGCCCAGTAAATAAATAAATGTGTATAATATAAACAAAGGTAAATAAATAACTAGTAATAACTAAGAAAATAATAATAAACTAAGATAATAATAAGAAAAAATAACCAAGAAAAAAAATAAAAAAAAAAAATAAAATACTAACTCCTTCCATGTATTCAGTAAACCACCCCGGTGGCCCACTTTGACTGGCTGCTTTTGCAATTGCTGCTTCACAAATCTGCTTCAGTTGTTCTTCGTGGGCAATCAATGTATCAGTTAAATCAGTTCGATTTGTTGTTCTTGTCGAGCCTCCGCCATTAGTCATGCAAGACCTAAAACAAAGTAATAGTAAATTTTCAAATGGCAAATCAAAATGGCCAAAAAAATGTTTTTCTTTTTTTTTAACTTTTAAAGGGTTATTAAAAAAAATCAACAAAAAAAGCGATACAGTAAAACACTTGCAATATAACTCTCCTGAAACTTGCTCTTCCTTGGAGTAACCCCTTAGACATAAGAATAAAACTTAAAAAGAGAAGAAAAGAAATAGAAAACTCTGCACTTGCTCGGCTCCTGGTCGCAACAACCCTTAAGAACAACAAGTCATTCCACTTACCAACACACCTAAAAACCCCTCTTTCCATTCAGATTTTTTTTTTTTTTTTTTTTTTTTTTTTTTTTTTTTTTTTTTTTTTTTTTTTTTTTTTTTTTTTTTTTTTTTTTTACTAGATATGACACGCAACAAAAAAACTGATCACAGGTGGATAGAGGTTACGTCTTCAACAGGAGGGAGGGATATCAATATCCCATCTCCTCAACAGGAGGGATAACAGGAGGATTTTTCTAGAAGGAAGGAAGGAAAAAAAGAACAAAAAGGGTGCATCTTTGACCCAAAATCGATATATTTTCCTAGATGACTCCCTTCTTTGTATATCTATAAGACGAAACGGACGTGTAAATTTACTCACCAAATGATGATAGAAAATTAAAATTATAAACTGATGCCATGCCTGTATGCCATTGGGTAAAGTTCATAACTTTCAGCCCTCCCCCCGGGGACTTTGGGGGATTAAGTCATCCTAAAAGACATAGTTATCATATTTTCGGCCATGCTGAACAAAATGGCTATCTCAAAATTTTGATCAGGGTACTTTGGGAAAAAATGAGCGGGGGAGGAGGCCTAGGTGCCCTCCATTTTTTTGGTCACTTAAAAAGGGCACTAGAACTTTTAATTTCCGTTCTAATGAGACATCTAAGGTTCCACGAAAGGGACAATGGATCGAGCATGTCTCTGAAACCGTGGGTGCTTTGACAATTGACCAAGCATGCAATGTATGTAATGCTACATCTAAGGTTCTATGAAATAGACAATTGCCAAAGCATGGCTCTGAACCTTGGGCGCTTTGAAGGTACTTGAAAAAGGTGCTTTGAACCTTCTTGGATGCTCAGACAATTGATCAAGAATGCTATGCATGCATTGCTATATCTCAGGTTCAATGAAAGGTATTACTATTATTATTTATTTATCACCCGTCAAAAAAAGGTACAAAAGACGGAGTATCACTAAAAAAAAAAAAAAAAAAAAAAAAAAAAAAAAAAAAAAAAAAAAAAAAAAAAAAAAAAAAACGAACAAATTACAAAGACGAGAAACAAAAACTCAATTATACACTGCACTGTAGGTACGTAAAATATTTTAATTTTTAAACTCCCAAATACTGAATATACATAATCAATATGAGCATTGTTGCATCAAGCCGCAAATGGTAAAAAATTAAAGCAAGTAATCATCAGTACCATAAAGGTAAAGGTATTACTATTGACCAGGTGTGCTATGTATGTGTTACTACATATAAGGTTCCGTGAAATAAACAATTACCCAAGCACAGCTCTGAACCTAGGGTGCCTTGAATGGTGCTTTAAAAGGTGCCTTGAATGGTGCTTTAAGAAGGTGCCTTAAATAGTGCTTTAAAAAGGTGCTTTAAAGCGGTGCCTTGAATGGTGCTTTGTCAATTGATTAATCACGCTATGCATGTATTGCTATATCAAAGGTTCCACGAAAGGGATAATTGACCAAGCATGGCTCTGGACCTCGAGGGCTTTAGAAGGTTGAAGAATGAAACGTTTACCAAAAGTATTGCTAAGGACATTTACAGGTACTAGTTTGAAAGAGCCTACATCAAACAGTAATCAAAAATTTTGATAAACAATAATAAAAAATTACTGATTATGACCCACTTTCTAGGGGTAAACAAAAGAAAGACTAAGACAGTTAGGTCATGTTTTACGAATAATACCCAATTATGCTGACAAAAAGTGAACCTTTTGGCAATTCGCTTGGGAGCAAAAAAAAAAAAAAAAAAAAAAAAAAAAAAAAAAAAAAAAAAAAAAAAAAAAAAAAAAAAAAAAAAAAAAAAAAAAAAAACGTCCTGGAAAAAGGGAAGACGTCATAAGAAAGTTATAAAGAAGTATAAACTTCAAATTATGGAGTAAAGAGTGAAGCTATGAAGACAATAGGTTGGTGGAGGACAGCATCTGCATCTGTGTTGTCCTATGTGCTGAGATAAGTTGTTAGTAGGAATAATTTACCAATAAAGCAATAACAAATTAGACAGTATAACAGATTATTTTAGAACTATAGATTGTCATTAAAATTTTTAGCAACATAAGAGAGGGAAAGAGTAAGAGAGGGGGAAGTGACAAATATAGCGAGAGAGTGTAAAAGACCGAGAAAGAAAAAGAAAGAAATAGTGAGAGAAATAAAGATGAAAGACAGAAGTCAAGAAAGAAGGAAGAGAGAGGAAAGACAGAATGAGGGAGGAAAAAAAATAAAAAAGAGGGAAAGAGAAAGAATGGGAGAAGAGAAGAACAGAGAGTGTGACCCAATAGATGAAAAGTGGGCTAAAATGGAAGCCATTGAATGAATTATTTAGAAATTAAAGAGAAAAAAGATAATTTTTCAAGACACACTAGAAGAAAGAAAAAAACTTACCCGGTCATTAATGCAGGTTGATTTTTTCTCAGTTGCTGGGTTGAATAAGTTTTTCATCACTTAGTCGAAGTGATGATTGAAGAGTTATTTGACTTGCAGTTGGACTACTAATAGTCTTATAGTAAGTAAGGCCATTATTGCTATAAAGCACGGTTCCCACAATTGGTTCCTCGTCAAGATGAAGCGATGAAGTCGCACGACTAATCTGACTGGCGACTAAACTTCCAGTAGCTTTTGAGTTGCCTTCAAACACATAATCCCCCTGTTTGTACGAAAATCACCATTAAAAAGTGATAAACAGAGGTTATACTATGTTGGATTATAGATTCAAGGTTGTTCCCGCGGTCTGACTATTTCACACTGTAAGGGATTCAGGAGTGTAGCTTAAGATACAATCAGAAGCGGAGGAGTGCGTTCATGGAATTTGAAGTGATTTTATTCTAGCAAACGATCTCTAAAAATCAGACGGTTAGCTTCTTTGTTTCTTTTGTTTTAGGTATCTACAGGTAAGTTGTCAATAGTTTTTGTCCCATTTTCGATATGGATTCAGGGATACATTACTAGTAGTAGTACAATAATTTCTCATAAATAAAAATAAAATATTTATCAGCAGCACTTGAAAAGCTAAGCCTACGAGGCCATGCTGCTAAACAATACCAACACTAAATAAAAAATAAAACTGAGCAGACGAAATGAAATGAATCTTTGTTGTATAATTGTAATAATCAGGAAGCAGGGGGTGAAAGCATGGACCTTATTGAATATAAACGAAGGTCTCAAGAAGGACTCAAGAAGGGCTGTTGTTCTGCGAGCAGAGTGAGGACGGGCGATATCGTGGAAAAAAACGATACCAGAAGTCAGCATACCACGGCGTTTGTTCTGTATAGCCCGTCGTAATGTTTTTAGTGTTTCACAGTACACGTCTTGATTAATGGTCGTCCCACGTTCCATGAATTCAACCAACAACACCCCTTTGGCATCCCAAAACACCGTTGCCATCAGTTTTCTGGCAGAAAAATCTTGCCGGGCTTTTTTTGGTTTGGTAGGCGAATCTGAATGTGCCCACATCTTTGACTGTTCTTTTGTCTCAGGGTTCACGTACTTAATCCAGGTTTCGTCACCGGTCACGATTCTGTTTAACAATGGTTCTCCTTCGTCCTCATAACGTGACAGAAAGTCTAATGCAGAGGCCATTCTTTGAGTTTTGTGGTGGTCGGTAAGAATTTTGGGCACCCATCGTGCACAGAACTCACGGTAACCCAATCTTGCTGTCACTATCTCGTACAAAAGAGTCTTAGAAATCTGTGGAAAATCAGTAGACAACTCCGCCATTGTGAAACGTCGATTTTCACGAACTTTTGCATCAACTGTCTGAACGAGTTCGTCAGTCACCAAGGATGGTCTACCACTCCTCTCTTCATCATGAACGTTTTCTCGTCCACTTTTAAATAAACGTACCCATTCACGGACAACTCCTTCACTCATAACTTTTGGTCTGTACACGGCACAAAGCTCACGATGAATAGCTGCTGCAGAGTATCCTTTGGCTGTAAAAAACCTTATAACAGCACGCACTTCACATTTGGCGGGATTTTCTATTGCAGCACACATTTCAAACTACCACAATAACTAAACTAGCGCAGGTACGATGTTCACTCGACTACGGCTTGATGCCGACTGACCTGCTGAGCGCGTGAATGCACAGATGGCGCGCTACTCCCCCCACTACACTGTGACCAATCGGAGGTTAGTTTCTGAATTGCCCTCGTATAATTGGAATAATTAAGAAGAAGGGGATGACAGCATGGACCCTGTTAAATATAAACAATCAAACGCATATAAAACATTATATTTCATGATTAGAAAATTATTTTTTTTTAAATGTTTTTTTTTTAATAGCGATTTTTAATTCCTTTCGCAAAACAAATTGAATTTTATTTTATTCTGCAAACCTTTCCACATAGCTATATCGACAAATTATTAGCTATCAACAACTAAATTAAGAATATTTAGCACAGACATTCATTTTCAGCAAAGTTTATTGTCATTATTCATAAAAAAATGTTTTTTTAACAGTTCGAGGTAACTGTAAGCAAACAGTCTTACAATAAAGTTTTATTTTCTTTCCCAATTCTTTAAGAATGACTCCTGAAACAAAAGGCCCGTTTAATCAGAATAAGAGTCTTATTTAAAAGTTCCAAAAAAACTTTCGCGTGAAGAGCAAGGTATTATTAAGGGGGGTAGCTACCCCAGCTTATATGATCTTGCGCACCCAGGCTACAAGAAAACTAAGAAAAACGGTGTCATTTGGCTCTCTATTGCTCTACAGCTCTCAGAAGAGGGTATGAGCTTAATACCCTTCTTGATGTTTTGATGATAGCCACAGGGGATATCCACCATATGGCTACCAATAAGTCCTTTCAACCCTTTGACTCTAGATCACGCTGTTGCTGTTGCGTGATCTAGATTTGACATCTATTTGACAGTAATTTGACATCTTTGCCTTAAAACGCAGCGTTATTTTAGCCATAGTTCGAAAAGAAACGGACGGATTTCCGCATGGATTTTCGCAATTTGTAAACGAACCATAACTGTAGCACCAAGCCACCTGAGACCAAAACAGCTATGCACGCTCCTCCTTCATTTCAATCTAATCAAAGCCCCTCCTCTTTACACCCTCTCAAGAAGTTCCAACTTCCCTGAGATCTTTCCTTACGATACCCTGCCACCCAGTTCAGGGACGACCTGCTTTTCGTTTGACCCTAGATGGTTGACCGACAAGAAAGATCTTTGGCAATCTGTCATCCTTAATTTTTTACAGTTTTAAATAAAAGGAATAATTCTTTTTCCGTGTTGTACCCGGCCTTGGCGCTTCAATTAACAGGTATAATTTGCATATACCATGTTGGCGATACTAAGTGAATCAAAACCGAAACACGTTAGTTACGACGCATTCGTTTTGCTCAGTTATCTTGGTCACAAAATTTACTGACACTATGTACATTGCATTGTCAAAGGACCCATTCACAATGAGGCTGAACTAATATCGAGATTTAGCTAGTGCTAATTTGATATGCTTAAATTAGCACTAGCTATATTGAAGTATCACTAAAATATCATTGCAAATGTGGCATAAGTCAAATTTTGTAGAAAGTCCTCGTTATTTTTGGCTCGTTTTTAACTATTTGTCAAGTTTTGTGGAAATATTGCATTATCGAAGTCCTCGTTATTTTTGGTTCGTTTTCCTTTTTTATTATTTTTTTACTCTTGTGCATTATATAGACAGCTTTATTTAGAAAGAACCAGCTCAGAATAAAATAAAAAATAGAAAACTTTTGAGATTTCAGGTGATATATTTGGACAGATCTTCTGTGGGAGGCGGGACGCTGTTGGATCGCTGAAGCCCCTCTTTCCTTATCACTACATGCCCCCCCTTATGGTGGATATCCCCTGTGGCTATCATCAAAACATCAAGAAGGGTATTAAGCTCATACCCTCTTCTGAGAGCTGTAGAGCAATAGAGAGCCAAATGACACCGTTTTTCTTAGTTTTCTTGTAGCCTGGGTGCGTCAGTAGTAGTAATCAGTAGTAAAACTAAACTAAAACAATTTAAAACCATAGTTTATACACAAAATCAAATAAACTACATATTCTTTAATTTTCTAATTCTTTTCAAATTTGTCGTCATGGAAAGGCAGTGTGGTCTCCGAAATTACCTAAGTATATATATATATATATATATATATATATATATATATATATATATATATATATATATATATATATATATATATATATATATATATAATATATATATATATATATATATATATTATATATATATATATATATATATAATATATATATATATATATATATTATATATATATATATATATATATATATATATATATATATATATATTATATATATTATATTATATATATATATATATATATATATATATATATAATATATATATATACTATATATATATATTATATATATATATATATATATATATATATATATATATAAAATAAAAAATAAAACCGTTTTGCTCGGTAAAACTTGCTTCATTTGAATTCCCATACTAACGTTCTCTTAAAGACCGATCTCAGTGTTGCACCTTGTTCGAGTGCGAATCACGCAAGAAATCTGACTGATTGAAGAACCATAGAGGGATAATGCCGCCCTACCTTATTTGGGAGAAAGAGAGGCAGTAAACTTTCATCGGTCCGAGGATCAACTTTTAAGGAGGGAGAGATGAGCCGCTTTAATCCGTTTTACCGTCATCAACTCTAACTTTACGTAGATATCTCTTCAATTTTTGGCAAACAAAACTAAGAAATTCGTTAAGCTCTTGAGGGAAAATCGTCTCTCCACAGGTAGCGGTTTTTTTAAAAAGTGAACACATTTGCCACTTTAATATGGCAATATTATGATTCCAAACCATAAGAAGTTTAACCGACGGAACATGATATTAAACACTTGTGAAGAAATTTAAACTTATTTAGAAATTAAACTTATTTAGAAAGTTTTTTCCACTTTTATTCCCGACGAACTGATTTCAGGTGGCCCTTTTACTCCCCAATGGCCACTAAAAAGAATGTTCTAGTGGGAATTTGTTAGGATTAATTGAGCAAAAATTCAGCTATGTGTCAGCCAGTGATGTCATTGAGGGGAGGGGGGCTAAGGGGGCAGTTGCCCCCCCAATAGTTTGGGAAAAACCATACTTTATTAAGTAACTTTAAAACTGTTGCTCGTTTAAAGTGTCAAATTTGCTCTTTACTTTGATCAGATAATTTTTTTTTACAATTAATCAATGCTCGCTTTTAACATGAGGAAAATGAGAAAAATAGGGGTCTATTACAATTCCTAATATATTCCATATTAATATATATCCAAATATACTGCCTTTGAAACATTATCATCAAGTAAAATGTGAGCCTTGTTAATAGCAAAATTGAAAAATGTTCTATGCTTCCTGTTTTGACACATTTTCTAAGGTCAAATTTTTTCCCGAATATTTAAGGTGCTTTTACTTTCTAGAATCTATCAGTTAAATATTAGATTCTCTTGTTTTAAGACTTTCAAAAATGGAAATTAATACACCCTCTACATCTGCAAATAAGACAGAAATGGAATCATTGCATTTAGGGTTTCTACAATAAAGATGCCAAGAATTGTTCAGTTTGATGGATATTCTTTGTCAAACAATGCCCAACGGAGAAGTTAATAATTCTAACTTTGCTTTTCGAATACTTTTAAATTTGAATACGGTCGCTATTTAAATGTGAAGAATAAGGGGAATTTCATAGTGGAGAGGGATCCACGAAGTGGCGGGACTACTTGAAATTTGCCGCAAAATTTTTTACCACAAAGGCAACCTAACACTTTTAGCACAGATTATCACAATCAGGTTTCACAATCTTCTATCACAGGTTTCACTATCACGATTAGGTTTCACAATCATCTGTGGTTTTAGATAGTAATATTGCGCCATGGAGCGTCAAAAACTTTTTCTTATTGTTTTTTTTTTTATTGGCAAGGAAAATCTTCCCTTTAATTTCCATTTAATTTTATTTTCCTTTTAATATTAATTTCATTTAATTTTTCCTCGTTTATGCTCTTTTTTTGGGGCCATAAAAATGTCATTCAAAATTTAATTAGGATCTTTGTTCTTCTTCGAATAACTGGTGAAATAACCCTATCAAAGAAAATACCAGACGTCTGTTAAGAAGTGTTTTCGTGAAATTCTTAGTGAGTTTTCAGAAAATTGAAGAACATCAGTCATTTTAGTGGCAGATCCAAAATTTTACGGAGCTTTACGCTAGAAAAGCTCCTGTTATGAAATATTCTTCCAGTTTGTTTACCAAAATATAAATAAAATTGTATTTCTTACCGCTGAGTCTGTATAATCTTAGACCTTTTACGGGCACAATTTCTAAAATATTTCTTAAATTTTACTAATATGGCCTTTACTTTTCTTTAAAAACTTTATATATATATTATTTATATATATATATATATTATATATATATATATATATATATATATTATATATATATATATATATATATATATATATATATATATATATATATATATATATATATATATATTATATATATATATATATATATATATATATATGAGCGTGTACAAACAGCCCCTCTCATTTGATCTGTCATCAGCGGTCAAATTACCCTGGAACACGTATTTTGGCAGAAACTTTCTCAAAATGCCTTTGAAACCAACTCGAGACTTGGCAACCTACTTGTAATTCCTAAAAACCTCTAATAATAACACTGCACTACTAATTACCGATTTTTATATATGTATTGGAATAAATTAATTTAAAATTAGATTCTTTAAAATTTAGTGTTACAACGTCGAAGCCAAGTTTCGCGTTCAAGAGAAACCTGACTTGTCTACCCGTGAAAAAATCGAATATCGCTTATGTTTATAGTGGTTTAAGTGTTCTCCGGAGCACTTGCATCTCGGTCCAGGGAATGATCATACTGTCTTATATTTATATACAGTGGCCAAAAGCTACAAAAATCGATTCTAATAAGCTCATCGAAGACGGGGAGAGTCAGCATGCTTCAGCGTTCTAGGATTACCAGAACGCAGTAGAATGTAGAACGTCCAGTGGTTCTAGGTCCTAGAACGTAGGTTTACATGCTTACCTATTCACCAAGCATGATTACTAGTCCTTGGTATTCAAACAAAATATTATCGTTACATATTATAGGGACTTAAACAAAAAACGCCATGACTAGTATCCACGATTATGTACCCTTATGACCCTATAAAATGCAGGGTAACAGGATATAACTGACGTTATTTTTTTAGCTACAGTTTTACCCTAGTATTTAATTCAGTCCGCACATGAATTTTGTTGTTATTCTTACTAACTCCAACTTTTTGTGCTAATATGTACCTATTTTTATCTATAGCAGAAAGGCCTTAACTAATTACACAAGCAACCCCAGTGACACTAAAACGCATTTAGTACGCATAACTTTTTCATAACATTAGAAAAAAAAACTTTTTCCAATCATTACCTCTTCACGCAATGTTGTTTGACTAGCTGCATTCATCATAGCTTCGACTTCATCTACATGCTGCAGTTCATCTTCATCATTTGAGTTATGTTCTTCATCAGCTACCCATTTCAAAACCTCAAAAGATTTACACGAGGACGGTGATGATGGTCTTTGAAAAGCTGATGGTGATTTCAACTCTGGCGTTTGTTTTGCAGCATCGTGCCACGATGAAAAGAGACTTGTTTGTTCAGTATTTTTGGCACTTACTGCGGTGCTTTGGTCATCATTTAAAGATATGGCACTGTTGGCCAGCATGGAGCAACTACTGCCAATCGAGTTTGATAATGAACGAGTGGGATGAAGCCAGATGTCGAAAGAGCTCTCGCGTAAATGTGACGGGAAAAGACTGTTGGAACATACTGGGCTCGTGGGTGATTGCGGATCAGCTACAGCCTGAGAAAAAAGAGAAATCTTAAGCTAGGATCTGACAGGATCCATACTTTTTTGCAGCTGCCGGACTTCGCGTCATTCATTAATCAGGGTTGTAAAATTAGTCTTTCCATCCAGAATTTTTTTTATTGAACCTACACAAAAAGCTTTTTGTTAAGCAAAAATCTTTTTATTCTACGAATAACATAGAATTTTTCTTTCAGTCAGAGACAAAAGCCAACAAAATCCAGAGCAACGTCGCTTAGTTACTTTCTTTTGGCAAAATTTATTATCTTCTATCAGAACTTAGCTTCTGGATGAGCCCCCTATTTCTACTCCAAAATAAATAATTGGCCATATTTGAAGTATTAATTTACACTTTCTGGCGAATACCAATACAAAAGTTGGTTTTCGTTAAAGAGCAACCATGTTTTCCATTTTTATGCATAAAATTTCCCTCTGGTCATTTGACTCAATAACAATAATTATTAACCAGTGACGACGTAGTGTACGACGGCACTTAACTGAACATGGTCAATTAGCTACATCACAATCACGGTGGCCAACACGATTGACGAGTATCGTGGTCATTTTGAAACGGAAAACACAAGTATTGCTACTTTGGACCAGTGCACTGACGCACTGTCAATGCGCATGCGTATGTTTGGCGGGTATTAGAAGCTGTACCAGAAGCGCAAAATTTCGAGCTAGAAGGAAAATTTACTTTGATTGGATGAGTAATCGCATGACATCATTCTCAACTAATCAAAGACCTTTTCCACCGATATAAAGTTATCAGAAGGGATAATGGTATTTAATCATTTACCAATGCATCACTGACAGTAAATGAAAACATGTCGAGTAAAATCAGAATCTTGCGATCCTTCTGGTACGAATTTGGCACTTCTGGTAAATTTTCTAATGCCTGCAATACATGCACAAGTGCACCCGACTAAAATAATGATACTTGGGTAAAAGGCGAACGAACATCTTGACCACCCTGAAAACACTAACTCACAGGTTCACGCAGACATCCGTATATAAGAAGCGCATAAAGAAAATGAAAAGGATTTGGGAAGTGATAACATGACGCAATGGGCTACAACATATTTCTGATAAACGGACAATAAGCTATTTTGCCTTTAAATTAGCTTACCCCAAAACAATGTTCTTCTACGCATTTTTAATTATTAATCTACCGATTATGGCTAATATATGGGGTGGAAACAAGAATCGTAGCTTGGAAGAAATATGCCAGACATGGAAGAACAAGGAGCGCCTCCAGGTGTACATCAGGTAATGGAGAATGCACAACCCCCGGCCAGTACATCCAAAATGATCAGTCGGAACCAATTTTGATAGTATAATTATGGACAGTCTAACGTCATAGAACTACTTTCAACTTTCGTGGAAAATCTTCCCTTTTCCAGACATCCTCTGACCTTTTTTTTCTTATTGTTTCTTATCCAGCCTTATTTTAAAAGGTACAAAAAATCAATTTTTCCTAAAGAATAACCACAATCTGCCTAGTTATAGCTAATATGTTAATATAACTAATATGTTATTAACTAATTAGTTATGAACTAATAGTCGCCATCTTAAGTCGTAAACTTGCATAAATTATCTAATTCTTTCGTGATTTACCAATGATGTGATTACATAAAAAAACATATTTTGGCAAATTAAAAAAAATGAAATATCCAAACTATCTAGTCAAGGTCGCATTTCTGTTCGACTAACTGTAATAGAAACGTCATCCCACGGTTGCCAGCTTAGTGATTCATCACTGCTTTTGAATTAATTACTGAAAGTGCTAATTGCTTTATCATTAAATATTTTAAAGAAATTTAAGTGTATTATTTTTTGATCGTTAACACATACTAAAAGAAATCTCTCGACTTTAAAACAGCACCACCAGATTAAAGGGAAGTAATCTCTCTTTTCTCTTTGGTGAGACCCCTAAAAGCCACCAACAGTCGAGAATACTTTTTATAAACCTTTTGCTTTGACCTTTTATTTTTAGCTATGTGTCAAAACCGTGTTAAAGCCATAGGAAATAATACAGAAAAGAATGAGAAATCTCGCCTAGACTAGGAATGAATGAGGTTGAAGAGGTGATGTTCGGTAACGGAAGATTCGATCTAGTGGATAGCTTCACTTACCTGGGTAGTATTATTAGTAAAGGTGGTGGATGCAGCGAAGAAATGGGATCATTTGAAGGAAATGGGATCTTTCAACAGATTGGGGCGGAAGAGGAGTGTGCACAGATGTGTTGGCCTCGGGCAGCTTTGTGCTACAGCAAGCTGGTAGTAATAATAAGGTTTTTTTCCGCTTTATACTGTCATATAGTATTCTTGTTCTCACATTTTTTTTTTTTTTTTTTTTTTTTTTTTGTCTAACCTGTAACAAGACAAAACACTGGCAGATTCTTTCCAGAGATTTGTTTTACGAATGAAGAGATTAAAACGAAGAAGCATCTTAAAGCATACAGGTCCATCATACAGGCATACAGACTCGTATTTCAAACTCAAGGAAGTTACCCCCCCCCCTCCTTTTTTGTGCGCAGACACGTCTTAAAGAACCAATTAATAGAGAAATAAACTTGCCTCTTTTGATTGATTTTTCTCCAACAGAGAAGTTTGAGAAGTAACCCGAAGGATATTTTTTCCATTTATTACATCAGCCATGACTAACTGAAATAAGATTAAATATAATTAAATATTAGTCACAAAGTTTTAAAATCTTATCAAACGCGATAAACTAAACACAGAACTATGTTCATGTAATAGTACAGTTAAAAGATTTAAAACTGAACCAACCATACCTGACGAATAAAAATAAACAGAAGGCAAGAATACTAAAATGACTAACTAAAAACTTAAAATGACTAACTAATAAATGACTAACTAATAATAACTGACTAACTAAAAATAACTGACTAACTAAAATAAATGACTAACTAAAAATGACTAACTAATAACAGAATGAAAAGAGAATAATAAAATAAATACAAAGATAATTTGGTACTCCTGTATTAAACGCACTCTTTTATATAGTGCTAGTTTGGTTATTGCTAATGAAATAAAATAAAATAGGATTGATATATAATAGTTTAGAAACAAATTTGGGCTATATATTTGCACATTAGGGTGGGGGGGGGGTAAAGCAGAGTATAAATTATTACGTAACTTAACTTAACCTAGGTACCTTCCCCCTCCCTCTAAACTCCAAAAAACAACAGTTTAAATATCGTATACGCAATGAAAACCACGCTATACATTGTATTACCCTATAGCGGTGAATAAATTAACAACTCAAAACCAGTTTTTTCGTGACTGGTTTCCATTGCAGTATATAAAAGAGTGCGTTTAATACAGGAGTACCGACAATTTTTTAAAGCTAAAGTTAAACATATAAAACGCAATATTAACTGTCTTTCTGTATCCTGTATTTTCTACCGAATTTTTATTCTGTATTTATTTTGTTAGTTTCAAATAATCCTCTGGCATTTTGGTCGCATTTTTGTTCGTTTTTGTACTGTTTATTCACTTACTACGTCATACGTGATTTTAATTTTGATGCCCATAAGTATTTTAAAGAGAACACTCAAATTTGAAAAATGGAAGAACCTTACATAAATGAGAGCACATCTTGCATAAAATAAAAATGAAGATAGATGACTAAAATATAAAATTAAAATAAAAGATGAATATAATGTGAAATGGTAGGAATCCATCCTATTAAATACGAGTTCAAAAATAAATAACGGCCGAGCAATTTATTTTATGTTTTTGACTAGGTCAGATTTCTTCATTCATTGTCAACTAACCGTAAATAACAATAATATCAGGGAATGACCAATGAACGGGGGAGGGGGAAGAATATGTCTATTCATCATTAATTGTAGCTCTACAAGCGCTAGTAGCCAATTCATTAAAAAATGCTCTGGAAATACGGGGTGGGGGAGTGGAACTTGATTCCAATAAATCCCACCGGTATTTATCCGGAGTCCTCTATAAAATTTGAATACCAACACATGGTCTACCATAGACTTGAAAATAGTAGTACAGGCAAATGGAGGTTTGACCCGAAACAAATTGCAACAGAAATGATTCTTACACCATCTTGTAGAGAAAAAAAAAACTGAACAACATATCCATTTTCGCATATTCTGAGTCGACGCAAAATAACCGTTTTTTGGCTTTTAATGCGATTTTTTTACGTTTTCCAAAAAAAATATAATTTTAGTATCCGACCGTTTTTCTTGAAATGAAGTATGATTCTGATGCAGAATGACAAGCTGAGACAGAAAATGAAGTCAGATTGGGTGTATGGTGCAAAACAAAAAAGTTTCACTATCATCAATATGCGTTGCGGTAATTTTTGTAAAGACAATCAATCGGCACTTGTTATTCAACAAATGATCGGTTGTTCGTAAAAATACCTGAACTAGGCACTAGTATAAGACACTTCGAAGGGTACGTAATGCAATAAAAATGAAAATCGTCACATTCATCACTCAGTGTTTTAAAGATTTCAAAGTTTATTCCCAAGATTTGACTGAGAAATCAATTGGACGAAGACCTCAAGTAATGCCAGAAAGTCGAGTGGAAAACTAGTTCCGGTTAGTGACAGTCATAACCTTTATTTAAATTCGCCATCTACCCCAAGAAAAAATTTTATTCGAAATTCCGCCATCTAACAGTCGAGTAATACTTTCCGGTGAATCTGCTAGTGTTCTGATGAATGATTAGCGCAGGTAAGAAGTCGGTTTTTATAATGGTGGTTCGGAACTGAATATTTTAAAAGTTTAAAGGATAAATTATTGTACTTTACTGCTTTGCGTCAAATTCTTTGATGTTTCATGTCAGTTCAAGCTTTTTGTTTTACTATGACATCTATTGAGAAGACAATCGTCCCCTGAAATACACATTGTACCAACAGGTGACCTCATCATCACAACAGGTTAACTTGTATTATGAGCCTGTGGTATTCTTCAGAGCTGTGAGGGACCAAACGATTAACGGATTAGGTACACAGGGCTGCCACAAAGTCCTAAAATCAAGTGAAGGTCCCTATTGGTCCCTTAAATTGATAAAGGTCCCTAAAGTCCCTTTTCTTGCTTTGGTTTAAAGCTCCGTATCCTTCCTGTTGGGAACCTCTTCCCCCTTCCTTATATTTTTCTTTTTTCGTTCACATCCTCGGCTCAATTATTATTGATTGAGTAAAATATTTGATTGAGTCTGACTATTCTGGGAAATCTGCAGACGGAATAGCAGATGTATTTGGAAAATGTTCAGAGATACAGTGGTCAAAAACTTCTCCTTCGGGCGAACTAAGTTCGCTAATTTTTTAACCGAAGCTCTTGGACCCCAGCATAGCAAATGGTCTAACTGCCTATCCGTCTGCCAACGTTGATTCTGCCAAAGATGTTGGCCTAAAAGTCATTGACGCCATGTCTGGACAGCTGGTCTCTGACTTTGTGTTTCGACGAAAACAACAGGCAATCCAGATGACCACCAAGCAAAGTCCAAGCGGAGACTGCAAACGACTAGACCCGACTCTTTTTTTTCAGAGGTTTATCATGATCGCGAAAAGGATCAATCTTACGGAAACTGATTACTTTCAACACGAACTGTGTTCCTACCCAGCGTCACTTTTTGACAGCTCCTGCATGCTCCGGACTGCGAACAAACCAGAACTTGCGAAGGCCATAACCCAGGAGTGCAACCTTGAGAAGCATTCATTTCCCCTCCCCGAAGGCACTCGATATATCCTAGACGGAGGAGCTCTGCTGTACAGGATACCGTGGACAAAAAATGAAAGATACCTGGAGATTCTAGACCATTATGCAACTTACGTGACAGGAAAGTACCCTTCTGCCACTATCGTTTTCGACGGCTACGATGGTGGGGCTTCCATAAAAGATATGGCTCACTCGTAGAGGAGTCGTACAGTTGGCAGTGAGATCTTCTTCACAGCAGATATGCAGCTCAAGGTGAAGAAAGAAGAGTTCTTATCTTGCAAGAAAAACAAAGCCAGGTTTATCTGCGCTTTGGCTGATCATCTCCGTGCAAAGGGTGTCTCGGTCTCCCAGGTATCAGGTGACGCAGATGTCCCGATTGTGGAAGCTGCTGTTGCCTCTTCACGGTAACACGACACTACCGTAGTTGGGGACGATACCGATCTATTGGTTCTCTTATGCTACCACTGACTTGTCGAGCAAGAAACTATTCTTCGCACCTGAGCCAAAGTTGAATAAAGCTCCCCGAATATGGGACATACACACCCTGAAAGAGAAGCTGAGACAAGATACTTGTCATCTGATCCTTTTTGCTCACGCCCTGTTAGGCTGTGACTCTACTTCGCGAATCCACGGTGTGGGAAAAGGTCTTGCACTGAAGCGGCTGATAGAAGACAATGATTTCCGAACATCAGCTGCAGTGTTCATGCAGAAGTCTGCTTCGAAGGAGGAAATCAAGACCGCTGGTGAAGAGGCCCTGCTGATCATATACGGTTCGTCGAAAGGAGGGAACTTGAACAAACTCCGCATAGAAGTTTTTGAAAAGAAAGTGACAACGGCAAACTCTTTTGTTCACCCAGAACACCTGCCACCAACTTTTGATGCAACCAAGTTTCATAGCTATAGAGTTTTTTATCAAGTTCAGGTATGGACCGGGGAGCCTGATCCGGAACTGAAAGCCGAGGAATGGGGACGGAAGAATAAAGATGACTTCTTGTACCCATTAACAACTGACCTCCCACCACCCCCGCGTATGCTCCTAAAGATCGTGAACTGCTCCTGTCGTGTACAGTGTAGTTCAGCGAGGTGTAGTTGCTTTAAAAACGGCTTAGTTTGTATTTCAGCATGCAGATCCTGCAAGGGAACAATGTGTTCCAACTCCCTAAAAATCGACAGCAACAATCATGAAGAGAACCTAGAACCCTAGTCGTTAATCCATTCCAGATGAAGAAGTTGTGAAACTAGTTGGAATCTGATTCTCTATTTTGTATTTTTGATAAGATTGATTCTATTTAATAGACTGTGAAGATTAGACACAATGGGTTGACCCTAAATAGTATACGAAGAGGGTTTTAAGTGTGATTTACGATACTGACCACTGAAAACCAGTTCGGTTTGTAATTCACTTTCCCTAATTATTTTCTAAAAAAATGTAGATCATTCATTAATGATTACGATTTTTTTTTCTGGTTCAGTGAACAACCTATTTGATTCTATTTTCGGTCTCAGCTCGCGATTCTACGTCAGAACCACACTTTCATTCAAGAAAATCGGGCTACAACGAAAATTGTATTTTTTAGGCGAAAAAAGTCGAAAAAATGCAGTTACTTTTTGTATGGTGCTTCTTACGCTAAATCCGACTTCGTTTTCGGTCTCGCCATGTTATTTTGGATTAGAATCATACTTCAGTTCAAGAAAAACCGATGTCCACGAAAATTGCGATTTTTATTCGAATAACGGAAAAAAATAGCCTTAAAAGCCAAAAAACGGTTATTTTGCGTCGACTCAGAATATGCGAAAATGAATATGTGTTCAGTTTTTTTTTTCTCTACAAGATGATGTAAAAATCATTTCTGTTGCAATTTGTTTCGGGTCAACCTCTTTTTGGAGCTCATTTTCCTGTACTATAGGATCATTTTGAAGTTTATGGTCCTATAAGAAGATATATTAAGGTTTAAAAGCGCATTCATTGAAAATTTGGTACTCATGTCTTATAGTCACCACACTCAAGTTCTTCAACTGAGAATTGTTTTTTAGGGGTCGGGAGGGGGGGGGGCACCCTTATTCAAAATTTAAAGGCAGTCAAACCTCACAATGAAATTAAATTTAAAAGCAAACAGTTGGTACTTGTCGTGTACTGGAAACACATTCAAGAAGCACGCTTAGGTTACATCTCAGAAAACCGGTTTCATAAATACAAAAACAAGTGACTGATGATACAATGCATTTAACTTAGACCGAATGCATCGGACTTGTATAATTGGGGCTATATATTTGGACATTAGGGGGAGTTAGGTTACTCTACCCTCACCCCCACCCCTAATGTGCAAATATATAGCCCAAATTATATTATTATATAAACTAAACGTTATATTTCATTAGGATTAACCTAACTTCATTTCTTGAGTGGGGTAGCTATAAGACATGAGTACCAAGAACTTTAATCCTACTAAATCCTACTTTGTAGCCCCTCCCCATGACTGAAATAGTCTACTTAAGTTAATGTTAGGTTAAGTAGCTGATTCATAAAAAAACATTTTTTGAGGGGATTGCCTGGATGTGAAGACTGGTTACTTCGATTTATGTATTCACCAGTGTCTATAAAAAGTGAAACAAAACTTAATTGGCTTCGGCTTATCCGGAGAAACGATAGACTTAGGGGGGGGGGCCTTGTGTCCCCTAAATAAAAACCTATGGGGAGCTTTTTCTACGAGTAATTTTCACTTTTGAAACATTACTATGCAAAAGTTAAACTGTAGCGTAAAGAGTGGACAGTGGAGTGAGGTAGTCGCCTCCCTTATATACAGGAGACCTCTAAATATGGCATAGAAGGTGGACATAAATTAAATAATAAACAGGTTTCTCAAATCAAAACTTCTTGTACCTACTATCAAATATCTTGTCTCTAATAAAAGTATTGAAAATTTTTAAAAATACTTCTCATTCAAATTCAACAACCTTTGTGTTGAGCAGTCTTTCTTAAAGAATTGTGACAAAAGTCAAACTTTAACGTAAAGAGCGAGAGTTGAGGAAGGGGCAGCCCCCCTCGTAAACAGAATGATTTCTGTTCGTTTTAAGTTTTAATTTTGCACCTTACTTTCAGTTGAAAAAAACTTGTTTTCTTATCCAATTTAAGACCGCTTTTCAAATCATGCCAGGAAATCACCTCCTCTCCCCCCCCCTGCCATGTATAGTTTTCCATAGAAAATTCCGCCTGGAAACTTTCCTTCCCAAGGAAGAACCCCCCTCCCGAAAAATTTCTGCATGTTTTTCAAAAACAAAATACTAGGCTATATATAAACAGTGGGCAAATTGCACAATTTACAGTCTTTATTGAGGGACTTTGGATGGTCACCTTTTCCCCAAAGCCAAAGTTATTGGACCTTTCAACTATCCTGAATCAAATGTCAATCTCAAAATTTTGATCAGATGTCCCTGGGGAAAAAAAGTGGCATGAGAGGGTGGTTAGTTAGCCTCCAATATTTTCGGTCGCTCAAAAAGGGCAATAGAACTTTTGGTTTCCGCTCGAATGAGCCCTCTCCCGATCTTCTAGGACCATTCGTTAAATATGATCACCCCTGAGAAAGAAAGAAATAAATGAACACGCATCCATGATCTTTCTTCTGAGCAAAAAATACAAAATTCCACATTTTTATAGATCAGTGTTAGAAAACATGTACAGTAGGATTTTCTAATACCCTGAATCTGAAACTGTGATTTTCATAAGATCGCTTGACTTTTGGGGGGTGTTTCTCCTATTTTGAAATTCAGGTAAATTTTCTCAGGCTCGTAGGTTTGATGGATATCATCAAACTCAGTGAATATTATGTGTTTGGATTTAGCATAAAAATGCTATTTGTTTTAATATCTATTGTTATCAAAATTCCGTTTTTTAGAGTTTCAGTTACTATTGGGCCGAGTCACTCGTTTTACATTTCGTTACCACAAACTGTTTGATCCATTTGCTAAGATCTTGCATCCTTTGACAGAAAACGATTCTATTGAAAATCTGAGGACTCTGGTCTTACTTCTAAGGCCACTTTTTGCAAACATCATTCTCCATTCTACTCTGATCAGTGGTCTAAGGACTTGGATGAGATTGTCATCCAAATCCTCTCTTCAATAAATTTGAACAAGCAAAGAGCGATAATTCGAGCAGAAAGAAGTAAAATCTTAAATTAAGATTTTAGCTCTTTTATGGGTAAAACAACGGGTTTAATAAGTACTGCTCTGCCCACTTCTAGATTTTCACGGTTAAAAGGTGTGCACTCCTAGAATAGTGTAGGCCTACTAAATTACCATCGAACGTCTACCGAGCTTTTGCTACTTCAAAAAATCAAATGGTTTAAAAGATTATCCAATCAGGTACTTGTGTCTTAAAGCCACCACACTCAGATTTTGTATTGCGAAAATGAGGCAATAACCGGTTTGATACTTGTGTAGAATCTGGTAAGTGCGCGACAATTTTATTTCAAAGATCTTTATGAAAACAGGTTTATTCTGCCTTGTGAGGTATAAACAAAGGGTTTCTCACTCTGGGAACTATATTTAAACTTTAGTTTTTTTGGGGTTTATGGGGACAAAAAGGTATCTATGTTGGGTTAGATCAGGTTAGGTTACGTATTTAATATATATTATGCTTTACCCCCCACCTCCCTAATGTGCAAATATATAGCTTCCAAATTTGTTTCTGAACTATTATATATTCATCCTATTTTGTTTTATTTCATTAGCATTAACGAAACTTCACTTATCGCGCACTTACCAGATTCTACACTAGTACCACCGGTTTTCATGGTCTTTATACCAGACAATATTAGCTTCGGTTCAGTGGGAAACTACATTGTAGCTATATTTAATTAAATATTTAGTTGGTATTTTGGTTAGGTTAGTTTAGGTTACGTATTTAGGTACTTTCCCATTATATGGGCCTTTCTAAAAAGTTTGGTTAATGCTAATGAAATAAAATAAAATAGGATGAATATATAATATTTTATAAACAAATTCGGGCTATACATTTGCACACTAAGGGGGGGGGGGGGGGTAAAGCATTGCATATATTAAATACGTAACCTAACCTAGGTACATTTTCTCCCCCTAAACCCCAAAAAACAACAGTTTACATATCGCATACACAATGAAAATCAAGCTATGTATTGCATTACTCTAAAGCAGTCTCTTGAATTAACCCGTCAAAAATGGGTTTTTCGCGACTGGTTTCCTTGTAAAGGCCCATATAATGGGAAAGTACCCGTATTTAATATAATGCAGTCCGGGCGAACTTATTTCCATAATTCTGTGTTGTAGTTTGAGTTTCCATAATCTTGTTACAAAAGTATTTTACTTTCATCATACTTATGTATATTTCATTAGGATTGACCTAACTTCACTTCTTGATTGTGGTGGCTATAAGAAACAAGGGTACTTATGTATTAACTAGTACCCACATATGCTAAAGGAAACCATTCAAACGGGTATCTGTCATTAGATAAATGGATCGCAAAGCGTGGTTTGTCACTGAGTTTACAATATTTAAACCATTGTTTTTGGGGGTTTGGGGGGAAAAATGTACCTAGGTTAGGTTACGTATTTAATATATGCTATGCTTTACTCCCCCCCCCTAATGTGCAAATATATAGCCCAAATTTGTTTCCAAACTATTATATTTTCATCCTATTTTGTTTTATTTCATTAGCAATAACCAAACTTGATTTCTCGGGTGGGTACCAGCTAATACATAAGTACCGAAACAAGTACCTCAGATCAAAACGCCGGTTATCAAGAGAGTACAAATCAATTTATTTCGTGAGGAACACATTTTTTTTTTTGGGGGGGGGGTTAAAATAATCCACGAAACGGGCGATTATACGAAAAATTACAAGATATTGTGGAAAATAATATTTATTTTCTACCTCACATTATTTTGAAATTAGTTACTCGCGCGTACACATAAAAACAAATAAAAGCTGATTCACTAAAAATTTCGACACGAGATAATTTATCCCTTATCATAGGAATCCCAGTATTTGTCGCGTGGAAACAGACATAAAATGCTACTAAAAACTAAAATGATTTAAAACGCAGCGGCATGTGTCAATAGTCACGTGCGCCTGGATCTCTGCCTAAAGATGGACACGAATTGCGGTGAATTTTTTGTGGCATATTAACATCCGCCATCTAAGATCATAACACATTATGAACATTTTATGGTTTATGGCAAGTTCAGACACACTGGTAAAATTGTATCAGTTTCGTAAAAAAAAATTAGTGTCCACACAGAGAGGTTGTCCACTCTCCATAGCCTGATGATTTCTCAGAGATATCTCAGAGAAGATTGCCATGCTTGACAATTTTGCTCTTCCATATCGTGGCTAATGGCTCCAAGAATGGAGCACCATAAATCACGCGTGGCTCACTTCCACAATGCACAAACTAGTGTGCAAGGCTGTATCCAGAGGAAGGAGGATTAAAGGTCCCCCCCCCCAAAAAAAAAAATTGCCCGACAAGTAAAAATGCAAAACAAAATGTATATAAACACATTTTTGATGCGTTTTTAAAGTATTTTGTACCCCTCCCCCTGAGCAAATCCTAAATACGTCCTTGCTGGTGTTTACAATTTTTTTGGAATAGGTTCACACCAGGGTCGTATCCAGGATTTTTTTTTCGAGGAGGGAGAGGGGTATTTTTATTTGGGGGGGGGGGGGGGGGGTACAAAAAAACTTTAAAAACACATCAAAAATTTGTTTATATTCACTTTTGAAAAGCAAGTCGGACAAACATTTTTTTTTTTTTGGGGGGGGGGTGTTCAAACCTCATAGCCCGCTGAATGAGGCCTTGGTTCACGCAATCATGATATAATATTTGGTACTATCCAGAACACACTAAAAAAGTGAATTTAGGCTGATCATAATGAAATATACCAAAATATGATGGCTAACTGTCTCCGAATACAAAACGGTTAAAACGGTTATCTTAGATTCAACAAAGTAAACTTCTGAAGTGTATTCTGATTAATACGGAAGTACCGAATATTTGGAACCTGAATAATGTCTTTCTAACAGAATATAATGATCATACATATTTCCCAGGACTTTTTCTTGTGAGGGAGCAAAGGGCGGTACATAATTATGTTGTCTATAAAGACCCAAAAATAGGCAAAATCGTGATGAAATACACCAAAGCCATCTCCCTTACAGTACATGCCTAGTAATAATAAACGATAAAATAATTGTTGACGAAGGATGCGCGTTTATTAGCTGTTTTTTTTTTTTTTTTTTCTAGGAGTGATCGCATCCCTTTTAATCAAAATGGCCAGTAAAAGAACATGAGCACGAGCCGAAAAGCCCCAGGACGGGATCCAGGATCTAATATGAGCACCTATCTCATCTTCAGAGTAATGTCTGTTCATTTTAAGCGTTGACTACACTCTAAATAAAAGAAGGATCCAAGAATTTATAAGTACCGTGTAAACAATACCCAACATCTCCCTTTCCCTAGTACACATTTTTAAGAACAGTGTTAAATTACGTAAAGTTCAAAATTCTAGACCCGTATTTCAAAGCCCTATGAAACAAAACCCTAAGGATTTAGCCATACGAGTGCCCACGAACAATTTTACGAAGGGTAGGGGATCAGACAATAAAAAATGATTCCAGGGAACAAAGCAAACGCCCAGAAGGGGTCTTTGGTAAAGACCAATTCTGAACTGTTAAAACCAGTTCTGTTGTAAGTGTTTGTATTAATAAAGATTTACCTTGCCTTTACCTTATCTTCAACACATGATAACATAAATTCTTACTTCATTACTCTCAGAAGTTTTTGTATCGACTATATTTTCAGAGTAGTTTTCCATTTAACTGTATCCCAATCCCCCCAGCCAATCCCCATATATATATATATATATATATATATATATATATAATATATATATATATATATATATATATATATATATATATATATATATATATATATATATATATATATATATATATATATATATATATTATATATATATATATATATATATATATATATATATATATATATATACATATATATATATAAACGATCTAGATAGGTGACCAGTTTGGGGAAATTCGCTTAGGCTTTAATTTTGGAAGAAAAAACACATGACTGACGTCATATTTATGAGCACATTTCAAGAGAACAAATTGTATCACTTTCCCCCGACGAGTGATCATGTTGTTTTTAGTATCTATGACGCATGCAAAATTACAAAAGATGACAAATGAGTGTGAAAAGCTAAAGAAAAAGGCATGGAAAAAGAAACAGCAAAAATCACATTGAACTACAAACAAAAATGTTGCACAATGAAATTGCGGTTAGAAGACAAAGCGAAATTAGACTACATAAAATGATAGAAACTTCCAGAATGTAATAATGAGGTTTGTAAGTAGTCCTTTAGCCTAGTATTCTTTTTCTGAGTGGGGGTGGGGGAGATAACATAGACTGTTAACCCACATTTTTTCTGAATATCAAGCTTTTTAATATCATTTGGTACTTTAGTAGTGGCCGGGCAACAAGCGATATATTGTATAAGAAAGATGCTTAAGAAACTAGTCAAACGGGTTTCTTTCAGTAGAGAATTGGATTGCAAACCGTGATTTGTCATTGCGTTCACAATATCTAAACTTATGGTTTTGGGGTTAAGGGGAGAAAAACGTACCTAGATTAGATAAGGTTACGTATTTAATATAAGCTATGCTTTACCCCCCCCCATAATGTGCAAATATATAGCCCAAATTTGTTTCTAAACTATTATATTTTTATAATACTTCGTTTTATTTCATTAGCATTAACCAAACTTCACTTATCGCGTGTTGCCCGGCTACTACTAAACTACCCACCATTTTTGAATATTTTGATCTTTCAAAGTTGGCTACTCATGTTTGGTTGTCTACTACCGCAAAGATTTAAATCTTGCTCCAGATCCTAGACTTACATAGCCTACTCGTCATTGAAATCACAACAAAAGAACTTACAGAATTTGATTTACTCTTCAATTACGTCCTTTTTACTCTTCAATTAATGCACCGAGAGAGAAGACATTCAAATCAAGATTTGAGTTGCTTCAATAGTGGTTTGACAGGTGTTCCCATCTTGGCATATGCAGATACTAGCTACATTTTCAGTGCCAAAATTACACGTGATACTCTCACTAATGATTTCAAAATCTACTGCTATTGATGTAGCCAACAACAAATTATTTTTAAAATAAAAACAATAACAATGTAAAAACACGGGGTCGAGACATATCTCGAAAAATCCAGTACGGGAGCATGCAACTCAAATCTGAGATTTTGGATCGGTGGGGTGGGGGGGGGGGGCTTTGGCGTCACCTGCTTTGGTCAAATATGCCAACTTGCTTTGAAGTCTAACCCAAGACTTCAAAGATTGGATTTATAAACTTGTACACTGAGCATTTTCTTGGAAAAGATTATAAAAGACTATTCAAATCAGAAAAAAATTCGGTAACTTGAGCACTATATGGGCCTTTAAAAGGAAACCAGTCACGAAAAACCCGTTTTTGACGGGTTAACCGCTATAGAGTAATACAATGATAGCGTGGTTTTTATTACGCATACGATATTTAAACTGTTGTATTTTGGGGTTTAGGGGGGGGAGGTACCTAGGTTAGGTTAGGTACGTATTTAATATATGCTATGCTTTATCCCCCACCCCCTAATGTGCAAATAAATAGCCTAAAAATATTTCTAAACTATTATATATTCATCCTTTTTTTTATTTTATTTCATTGGCATTAATCAAACTTGACTTTTCAGAAAGGCCCATATAATGCCCAAGTACCAAAAATTCTTGCAATTTAGCAAATTTTTCAACATGGTAGCTACTCGACGTAGCTTCGGTCTCTAAAGCAGCCTATACCTACGATTCCACCACTCACCCAAAGAACTAAAGCATATTCATAATATTGCAATATAATTAAAGAAATGTCCTATTAATAAAGCACTTGCCATACTCCATCGCCCTATCAAAATATGTTAGCACCCTCTGTCACAGACAAATGCATTATTTTATGCTTAATGTGGTTATAACTTTATAAATGAAGTTATAAAGGTGCTCAATAAAATACAGTTTATACGTTCCATTCTTGAAACATACTTCATCGATCTTTAAGCCCAAGGGTACCCCCTCCTCGCTCGCCAAATGTCTCCCTTGTGGCGACGATAATCTTATTTCGGGGTCCTTGACATTGGCGATGAAGAGTATTTCATATTTCCATCTGTCAGAAGGTTTATTGGCTATTTCAAACTTTATTGGCACTAATTATGTAACTGTTTGTTTTGCAAACAATCTGTTTTGCAGACATGTTTTTGCTATCATTACGTTATTTATTGTCAAGTAGTCAAATAGTAGTCAATTGTCAAATAGTTCGTACTAACGCGGCCCATCTGTAAGTAAGGTGCGAATTGGCCCAATAATAACCGAAACTCTAAAAGATGAAATTTTGATAAAATTTGATACATCAAAAGAATTGGCTTTTTATGTTGATTCCAAATATCTAAAATTGACTCTGTTACTCATAAAAAACTACGAGTCTGATTTTCGAAATAGGGGGTAAAAACCCCCAAAAAGTAGAAGGATCTTGGTGGAAAACACATCATCAGATTCAAGATATCAGAAAACCCTGCTGCAGAGGTTTGAAGTTTCTATCTACAAAAATATTCGATTTGTAATTTTTGCCAGACAAAAACTCACAGATGTGTTTTTATTGACATATTTTTCCGATTTTTTTCCAAGGGCAGGTTGTATTGAACCAATAGTTCTGGAACATTGGGAGAAGACCCATGAAAACAGAAGTAACAAGTTCTAATGCCCGTTTTAAGTGACCAAAATACTATTAGGCAATCCCCTTTTCCCCCGAAGATATCCAAACAAAATTTGAGATGACAATTCAATCCAGTATAATTGAAATGTCCAATATTTTGCTTTTTGTGGATGACATGACCCCCCATAGCCCCTAGGGAAATGGCTATGAGTTATGCAATTTGCCAATTGTTTACATGTAGTATTTGTTACTGGGAAATATATAGAAATTTTTGGGAGTGAGTATTTTTTCAAGGGAGAATTTTCCATGGAGAAGAAAGTTCATGGGGAAACTTCAAAGTGAAATTTCACACATGGAGAGGGGGTGGGGAATGTAATTTCCTGGTATGATTTTAAAAATGGTCAGAACTCAAATTAAATAGCATATTTTTTAACTGAAAGTATGGAGCAACATTAAAACTTAAAACAAACAGAAACTATTCTGTAGACCAGACAGTTCAGCTGTGAATTCATTTCTGCAAGCATAAAATAACCTTGAATAAATTATTTATATCATCATAAAGATGGCATTAGAAGTACTCTTTGTGTAGGGAATTTCAAATGGTGACACTTCTGCCAGCCATGAAGTTCCATGTATGGTTGTTCACTACAGTGTAAAGAAATCTCTTTTTGTTGTGAAAACGTCTATTTTTGTGCCAAATAAAGTGTATTTGCACATGATTTTATTACACTATTTTACTCAAAAGAAACCTGCAGCCAAAGCATACATAACTCTTGTTGAGATCTATGGTGACAATGCTCTGTTGAATACAACATGCAGACTGGTTTCAATGCTTCAAAATAACTGATTTTGAACTTTGAGATAGAGATCATTAGAAAATTGCTACAAAAGTAGTTAACCAAAGTTAAAGGTTTCAAAACATTAGGAATGATTTAGAAGCAAGGACATTGGGTTCCTACCATTATTTTGCCCTAAAAGATAAACTCATTCAAAGTCCTTTTATGCCGCCATAGAAAAAGTGGGGTAGCATAATAGCAATGCTACTTAGCAGTTTTCATGGCCTAGTGAAATTTATTGGCAGATTTGGCAGCTTTTAGAATTATGTCAAATTCTGCTACTGACAGCTTTTGAACTTTTTCCATATTGGTGTTATGGTATTGAAAAACCTACATTTATTAGCCAAGCCAAAAACAACAAAAGCTTCCAAAGGTTCCCATGCAACTTAATAATTGTTTAACTGAACCCTGTGCAACCAAATCCATTTAACTTAACTCCTGTGCAACTCAACTCTTATCCCCTGTTTAACTCAACTCTCTGTACAATTTAGCCCATGTAAAACTCAACCTTAATGCAATATACATCCTTATTCAAATAAACTACCATAGAACGCAACTGTCATTCAACTCAATCCCCATTTAATTCAATTCTGGTAAAACTCAACCCTATTTGACTCAAACCCTTTTCCAGTCAACGCTCTTTAAATCAACAATGAACCTAGCAAATGTAACTCATACCATTTTGTCAGAAGTGATAAAAGATGACTTGAATGAAATGGTCAATATTCCAATAACCAATATTCATTGGTTAATTTGTATGAGGTTTTTATGCTGCAATAATACAAAACTATCCCCCCCTCCATTCTAAAAAACATTAATTCATCTTTCTGGCTATTATATTAGAAATTGACAAAATTTTGCAGATGCAGGGGCAGAAAATACTTGAACTTTATGTTTACAGCTTGAGTTAAAGAGTTTGTATTAAACAGGGTTGGAATGTATGGGGTTGAGATGAATAGGGGTAGAACATGCTTAAATTTTGCAGCCATGGAGTTGAGGTAAATGGCTGTGGAGCTCCTCAAAGGTTGGCTTAAATGTGGGCTGAGTTTAACAGAGGCTAAGTTCAACAAGGGTTCTGATAAATGGGTTGAATTAAATAGGGTTCAGTAGATGCACACTGCTTCCAGTACATCATCAATAAAGTAAAACTATACTAATTTCCTAGAGAAATTTTTTTAAAGAACAATTCAGAATACAAAGAATAGAGTAGAAAATACATAACAGTTTAAAAGCAGTGGTGACCACATTTGCATAGGTTTTACTTTGATTGGCTATTGTAAACAGCCTACTAGTTATAAGCTACATTACTCATTTAAGCTTTGTAGCATAAGGTTATTAGTTACCTAAATTCCCAATCTTTTAAACTATAAAGCGCTGAGCACATGAAGCTGATTTTGGGAACTGATTTCAGCACCAGTGGACAAACAATAGCAGTAAAAAAATTTGTTTTAACACTGCTGTGGTTAAGGTTGGAGATGAGGTTAGCAGCTGGTTTTGTATTAAATCAGGAGTTAAGCAGGGTTGTGTTCTATCCCCCTTTATATGGATTATTTTGATGGAGTTTGTTTTAAGGAGCACAGGAGCACTGATCAGTGGTCTAAGGACTTGGATGAGATTGTCATCCAAATCCTCTCTTCAATAACTTTGAAAAAGCAAAAAGCGATAATTCGAGCAGAAAGAAGTAAAAAAAAGAAGGAAAGGCAATGGGAGACCACAGAATCAAATGGGGAGGAAAAAGTCTCCTGGACTTGGATTATGCTGATGATTTAAGCATCCTAGATGAAAGTGTGAGCAAAATGAATGAAGTTTTAGAGGTTTTGCAAGTTCAGGATGCTAGAATTGGTTTGAAAATTAATGTTAGGAAGACTAAGTCACTAAGGCTAGGAATAAGAAAAGATGAAAAGGTGACGTTGGGTAATAAAAAGATTGATCAGGTGGGCAGCTTCACTTACCTTAGTAGTATTATTAGTAAAGATGGTGGGAGCAGTGAAGATGTTAAAAATAGAATAGCCAAGGCTCAGGGTGTTTTTTCACAGTTAAAAAAAGTCTGGAAGAATAGGAAGATAAGTCTACAAACCAAGATTAGAATATTAGAAGCTACAGTGATGACAGTGGTCAAATGTGGCTCTGAAGCATGGACGCTCTGAAAAGCGGATGAGGATTTGCTTGATGTTTTCCAGAGAAATTGCTTAAGGATTGTTCTAGGTACCCAGCTAACTGACCGTATTTCAAACAATAGGCTATATGAAAAATGTGGTTCAATACTGCTCTCTAGGGCTATAATGAAAGAAAGGTTGAGGTGGTTAGGGCATGTTGTGCGGATGAAGGATGACAGATTGCCAAAGATTGTTCTTTTCAGCCAACCATCTAGGGCTAAACAGAAAGCAGGTTGTCCCTGTCTGAGGTGGGAGGACGTCATAAAGAAAGATTTAAAGGAAATGGGAACTTTGTGGGCAGGTGTAAAAAGGGAGGCTTTGAATAGATTGGGGTGGAGGAGGAGCATGCGTAGATGTGTTGGCCTCAGGCGGCTTGGTGCTGCAGTGAGTTGTTAGTAGTAGTAGTAGTTAATTTTTTGTGATGATGATGATGAATGTTAGTGCTGATTTTGTAAATCTGTGCCAAACACTAGAAAATTTTTCAAGCTCAAATTGATGCCAATTTCTTTTAAAATACCAAGACAACTGCAACAGCAACTGGGAGGTGTGAAATTGAATAAAGGATTGTTGACCAAATTTGTGAGAAAGAACATTTATTTCTACCCATTTTTTACCATATCTGCTTATACTTGATATTAAGTTTCATTTTAAGTGGTTTTCCCTGGTGTTTCACTTTATTTACCTGAATTTTGATGTTAGAAAATTTTTATTTTCTATTCCCAAGGGACTTGTCCTTTGTCTGCTAATAAACAGCTGATTATCTGTTTGTAAATAGCAAGGCTGAATTCAGTGTCCTTCTTCTTCTTCTGAATTTGTAGCCAGTAATAAAGCGCAGTTGCCAAACGCTAAATACTAAAATACCATCGATTACGTTGGCTCGTCCGTTTTTGCGTATTTTTGGTGGATAATTTGTGCAAAAGGGAGCAATAGCAAACAAACAAGAGGCCGAATTGGTACCAGCGGGATTTTAATCCTTAAACTGCTGGGAATAGGTGATTTGAGTATTGCACTTCCCACATTCTGTCTACCTCGAATATTGTCAAGTGAAAATTTAACAGGGACGAAGTGAGCCTACTCCATCAAAAAGTGACATTCAAGGATAGACTAAGTTTAATTTAAAAGTTAAACTCACCATCAAAGTATTTCTGGACATTTTAACCATTATAAATATCTAGCTTGCGTGAAGCAGTGTTGCCGACTCAAAACAAATTAGAACAGCGTTGCCAGCGCGATGCCGCCAAAGAGACTTCGCGAGAGCCCAAAAAAAGGGACCGATAAGTGCGCGACATGTGATGAGAACTTGCATGAGGATTCATGTGCTATGAACTGTGATGGCTGTGGCCTCTGGATATGCATTGACTGTCTAGAAATGTCAGAGGCAGAGTACTCTCTACTGACTAAAATGACGCGACGAGTTGGCTGTGAGTGGAAATGCCCACTTTGCAAAAGTAACCCTCAAGTGGCGAGTGGGGCATCTTTGAACGATATTCAGAAGATTATGGATAAGAATCTCGAACCATTGCGGTCTGCTCTTAGTGCTGTAAAGGAACTGGACACTAAAGTTAAGGATGCAGTGAAAGAAGCGTTTGCCGAACTAAGAGACCAGCTAACCATTGATATCAATAACCGCTTTAGTGGCGTTGAAAGTCGGTTGGCTACTATCGAACAGTGCACCTCATTCGACCAGGCAGCAGTTCAGAGATTGGTCGAGTCGGAGATTCGGACATTGAAAAATGATCTTGAGGTGCAGCTTGAAACTAAAGTTAGACACATGATTGCAGACGACAGGGACCGGCAGCGCCGAAAGCTTAATATTGTTGTCTTCGGTGTCCCCCCTCAGACAAGTGATGAACTGTACATCAAGAGATACCTTGCGAGTGATTACGGGCTGCCAAATGTGAGCATCTCAAATGTCCGTCGTCTGAGTAATCTGCAAACCCAAGGACAAGCTGCAACCACCAGCACCGGTAACAAGCCTGTTCCTATAATGTTCTCGGTCCCTGATTTTAAGACTAAGAAACAAATCCTTCAAAAGTCTTATGAAAGAAAAGGGTCAGATACGATCCAGTTCCGTAATGATGTCTCAAAGACTGACCGCGAGAAAAGAGCAAAATTATACAAGGAGTTGCGGGCTAAACGAGCACAAGGCGAAACCAATTTGGTTATCCGAGGCAACGCTATAGTTCCAAAAAACGTGCCGACTCGTGCAGTCCCGCCGGCTGCACAGGAACTCTAGAAGATATACCAAGTGAAGTAACTTATGTAAATAGTCAGTTAGATGGTAGTGATTTTCGAAGTACAGTGTATACAAGTGATAATTATAGTGATGCAAACCCAGAGACTTCTATGTCTTCTAATGGACTTAGTACAGATGCAGGCAACAGTCATTGCAAGAAAATTACTGGACTTAGTGTGGTGTTTAGCAATGTTGATTGCCTAACCTCGAAATTTCAGGAGGTCAGATGTGTCCTCTCCGCAAATGAGGCTGATATTTATGCGTTCTGTGAGATTAAACCAAAGCGAACCTCCCTACCCCTGATAGAATCCCAGATACAGATTTCCGGATACAGACTGATGACAAACTTACTGACGGATGGTGGCAGAGGAATAGCCATATATGTACGAGAAACGATTCAGGTAGGCACTATTGATATTAAGTCAGAATATGAGCCATGTGTAGAACAAATTTTGATATCTATTAACCTACCTGGGGGTCCCATTATACTTGGCTGTTTTTACAGAAGTCCCACGTCGACGAGTCTGGAGAACTCACTCTCGGCTATATGCCGGTCTATTGATGGTGCTGCTCGAAAGTGTAAGAATCTAGTCATAGTCGGCGACTTTAACTTACCTATGATTGAGTGGACTGAGGGGTACGGCCACACGAGTAACGCGGTTACGCAGTCTTTTCTTGACTGCTTAGAAGCACACTCGCTGTTCCAGGCAGTGACATTCCCGACCAGATATCGAGAGGGACAGAATCCTTCACTCCTTGATCTCGTTTTGGTAAATGATCCTGAGTCACTCATTGATATAGAATCGCAACCCCCATTTGGAAATAGTGATCACATAGCTATAAAATGCCGATTTCGATTGTACCCACAGACATCGAATCTAACCAGACATGTGTATACAAACTACAATCAAATCAGGCGTGAACTCTGTCAGTGTGATTGGTCATTTGTCAAAACGATGGAGGTAGAGGACACATGGGAGAAAATGAAAAATATGTTGTTAGACACCGTCAGTAGAAATACAACTACCACGTGGAGACGAAAACCGAAAACTCTTCCCTTTATGACCAGAGAAATGAAAAGTGCAAGGAACAAGAAGAAGAAACTGTCGAAGCTCATAAATCAGGACCCCCACAGAACGGACTACCTGGTAAAGTTCAAAGCCGCAAGGAACAAAGTTCGAGCCCTGTCCAGAGAACTGATAGATAAATACGAGGAGGCCATCGCAGCAACCTCAAAAACCAATCCCAAGAAGTTCTGGAATTATGCCTCAGCACATAAGCCTGGTAGACACACGGTTTCGGAGCTGGTTTGTAATGGAGCCCAGTCAAACGACCCCCAAGAAATTGCTGATGCCTTGAACCACCAGTTTACATCAGTCTTCACACCCGCAGACAAAGCCCCCCTGCCAACCCCACCATGCTACGAAATCACCACTCAAATGTCACCAATAAGAGTGGATCAGGCTGAGCTCGAATCTCGGCTTAAAAAGCTTAATCCAAATAAGTCTGTTGGGCCTGATGGCATACATCCACAACTCTTAAAGGAAGCTCATTCCCAACTAGCAATACCCCTCTCAAGACTCTTCCAGAAATCTATTGACACTAAAGTCATACCAATGGACTGGAAAGTAGCCCATATCTCGCCAATACATAAAGGAGGAGACAAGAGCAAAGCTTGCAGTTATCGGCCAATCAGTATTACGTCTGCTGTTGGGAAAATCCTAGAAGGTATTGTCAACACTGCCGTTCTTAGACATTTGATCACAAATAACCTTCTATCGAAACAACAACATGGTTTCCGACCAGGCAGATCAGTCGAAACCAATCTGATTGACTCGTATAATTACATAACTGAGCTCCTCGACCAAGGTCTCCCAGTGGATATGATCTTGCTAGACTTTGCTAAAGCCTTCGATAAAGTCTGCCATCGAAGGCTTCATTTGAAACTGAAGGCAATTGGAATTCAAGAGGGAGTGGTGGACTGGATCACGTCTTTCCTAAAGGGAAGAAAGCAGCAGGTCAGAGTTTTTGGTGAAGGTGGCAGAGCTTACTACTCCGAAATAGCTGAGGTCTTAAGCGGGGTTCCTCAAGGAACAGTTTTGGGACCTACACTCTTCAATGTATATATTAATGACGCTCCAAGAACCGTTACAAGCAAGCTTAGCCTGTACGCCGACGACTCAAAGCTCATTGGTCCTGTTGGAACTCAGCAAGGTGTGACCTCAATACAGTCAGATCTTGACAGCTTTGGCGAATGGGCCAAGACATGGAGGCTCGAGTTTAATGTCGAAAAGTGCAAGGTTCTCCATTTTGGAAGAAATAACCCACGATGGCAATACTCGATGTCAGCAAATGCCGGTGTGAGACAGCCACTCTCTGAGAGTCCCTCTGAAAGAGATCTGGGGGTCGTTGTAGACGAAGACCTTAATTTCAACTGCCACACCCGAGCTGCAGTAGCAAAGGCGAACCAAACTCTCGGTCTCATCAAACGTACAATGACAAGTAGATCCCCTGCAATAATCACAAAACTCTACAAGAGCCTGGTGAGACCAAGATTAGAATTTGGAATGTGTGTCGCCACGCCAATTAATAAAACAGACCAGATGGCTCTCGAGTCTGTCCAAAGACGGGCGTCAAAATGCGTAAAGGGGCTCAGAGACAAAGAGTATGAATGCCGACTGCAGAGCCTCAAGCTACCAACTCTGACATACCGTCGGCGAAGAGGTGATATGATAATGACCTACAAACTGCTCAAGTCTGGCGACAAGGACCTCTTTCAGCCTGCCCAGTTGTCAAGAACCAGGGGTCATTCAGCGAAGCTTTTTCGGAAGCGTGCTAATACAAGGAAGAGGAACCATTTCTTCTCCAACCGCATCATAAGCCTCTGGAACGATCTGAGCGAAACGACAGTGAGTTCACCATCCGTTGACAGTTTCAAAGCCAATCTCGATAAGGAATGGGAAACCAAACTATGGCTCACGCAATGGGATGAAGCTGATGTCCCGCGGCCCTATCATCACTAACTGGTGTACACTGGACTCGTCCATATCGCTAGCAAGTGCGATTTAAGGTAATTTAAGGTAAAATCAGTGCTGATTTGGAAATCAGTTCCCTAAATCAGCTATGTGTGCCCAGCCCTTAATGATCACATATTATGTTATTCAGCTAAGCTACATTCTGAATCTAGAAATATGGTCAAAATCTGCTTGTAGTGACTCATGATTGACTGCACCAAACAACTTTGAGTCATCAGCATAGAGTTAGATGATTTGTAGTTAATTGAAAAACATCATTTATATAGATATTGAATAGGGTAGGTCCTAAGACAATAGCCTGCAGGACACCACTGGTGCCTCCATATCTCTCAAAGAGGATTGAATCTCCTTCATTAGTAAAAAGCCTCACTCTCTGTGTTCTATCTGTAGGGAAAGCTGAGATCTATCCCACAAGGTCTGCATTAATTCCACATGAAATAAGTTTTTGTTCAAGTGTGGATGTAGAACTATGTCAAATTCTTTTGTAAGCTCAAGCAACAAGACATTCTTGGGTAAGCCCTGGCCTATCAGTTCTCTTAGAAAATTATAAGTTTCCAGCAAATTTTTTTCTAGACTTTCCTGGTTTAAAACCATGTTGGCTGGGGGATAGTATCCCATTAAGTTTAAGATGCTTCATGACAGAGTTGTTTACCACTCTTTCCAGGATTTTAGCAACAGCAGAAGTTATACTTATGGGATGGTAGTTTTCTGCACTGGCTTTATTTCCCTTTTTGAACAAAGTGGTGACAAATACTGTTTCCCAATCTGTTGGCACTTCCTTGGTACATAGGGAGGCTTTGAATAATTGGGAAAGTGGCTTGGCAATGTCTTTTAGAAGACATGGATGTAACCTATCTGGCCCAACTGATTTGTTAACATCTAGCAGCTTAAGTCATTTGAGGATGTTTGAACTATCAATCTTAATGGGCTCTATGTGTAATGGTGGATTTGTGTGGGTTCAACATTTGTGTAGGGTGACAAATGCTGTTTTCTAATCTATTAGTGCTTCCTTAGTACATACAGAGACTATTATAAATAATGAGAAAATCCTTGTTTTCTCACCATTTTGATTTTATTTTTCATTTAGTATTTTCTTTCCTCTCTTAGTTTCATACATTATGTATAGCCAATGTGGTCTTAGAATGTATTTATAGTGAGACTGAATAATTGGGAGAGTGGATTGGCAATGTCTTCAGCAACTTCTTTTAGAAGATGTGGATATAACCTATCTGGCTCAACTGATGGTGACATCTAGCATTTTCAGTTGTTTGAGGACATTTGAACAATCAATCTCAATGGGCTCCATTGAATGGTGGATATGGGTAGGTCTGTATCTGATGTGCAACTTAAAACAGACAGAAACTGGCAGTTTAGTTCATCTGCAATTTCATTGACATCTGTTAGTTCAGCTCCTGAAGCAGTTAGTTTAGATATTGATCACCAACCAGGGCAATTACCTTAAACATATTGCAAAACTTCTTAGGGTAATGCTTGTATTCTCTAGCTAGTGTGGCTTCATGGTTCTGATAAAGTTTCCTGGTTAAATTTCTCAACTTATCTCTTAGTAGCCAGTAGCAAAGCAACTGGTCTGGACTCTCAGTTGCTTTGCATTTTTTCCAAGATCTTTTTTTTATTGAGCTGCTTCTTAATTTCCTTGGTCACATATGGAAGAGTCTTTGGCTTTCTCCTTTAAGATACAGAAGAGTTGTTGTCTTGGATCATAAGCAAAGTTAATTTGAAATATAGTCTACTTTAGTCTGTAGATCCATCCCTGAAAGTTTCATTTTCCTAACCTTACACCTTTCTAAGAGAGTGAAAAGTAGCTAGTTAAGAATTTTACCAAAAAAAGCTATCAATACCATCTAGTATTTGGCAACATGGCATTTTTTTTTAGTTCAATAATAAGAATATTATTTTAATCAGTATAACTGGTAAAATTAGAAATTAGAGTAGGCTAATAACAACTGTCTGATTTCAGTTCCTGAAAGAAAAACAATTACAGAGCAGGAAAAAACCAAGTAATTTATTGCTGAATGCTAGAAGGAGTTGAGTATTTTTTTTTGTTAATGCTAGCTTAGCATGGGTGCCCATAAGGGGGGGGCAGCCCTCTGGCTGAATGATAATGCCTTATATATTTGTCTTGAGATTTGAATTATACAGCATTGGAAGTGCCAATTAACCAGGTAAGCCCCCTCTCTATAATTCAGAATATGGGCACCCATGTAGCCTAGTGCTAGTTTCCACTCTTATAAGTTACCTATACTCTTTGATGCAGGCATAAAGGATTGCTCCTTGTGGAATACCTACCAGTACTGACTTCAAAGCATGATCAACAGCCTTGGCACATCCCAGTGTAGATGCCACCCATGCTCTTAGTCCCCTGTCTAGGTACACCTTGTTTGAATGACTCCAGCGTTTGAGGTTGGATTATTTGATTGCTTAGGGAGATTCAAGGTAGTGTATGACAGTTAGGATGTAAGCAGTAGTGTTTTGTGCAGTTAATGGTTTGTTGGGAAATTTTCTAGTTCTCCTAGAGTTAGAAATTGAATGGTAGGCTAATAGGCCTACCCATTTGTTAGGCTATTGTTATATTCCTGAAGAAGAGTGCATAGACTAGAACATGTAAACATTGCCAAAGATAAGTAATATTTGTCTAAAATTAGGCTTGGTGCCACTCAAATAGCCTAGCCTACCCTGTTGTACTAATCTGACGAAATCCTATTCCCATTAAGCATGCAATCTCAAACCCCTTTACTCTGATCAGCAGGCATTTAAACAACAGAGGAGCTTACTTTGACAAGGTAGGTTCTATTTATTTGCTTCCTTCCTTTCCCTTAAGGAATATTATTGTTTTTATTGATGCACTGCTCACTGCTTACGTGACTTTTCTTCACTGTACAGCGTTATCAACAATAGAAATAGTCTAATATGCCCTCTGCCTAAGAACGCTGAAACACTGAGACACTTTTCACCGAAGTTCCCCTGTGCTGAGCCTCTTGGACGAAATGTTTATGAGTTTTGGCGTGGAAAATCTTAAAGAGCTTTTATAAACTCCTATATGGTAGACCCCAACACCGTGCCTATATATCGGTGGCGTGCCACCGATAAAAGACGCACCAGTATGGAGGAAAATTTCGGCGGTGCGCCGGCGGTCTGTCAATATTTAGCCTTATGTTTTTGCCAAAGAGTTTATAAAATAATATTTGTTATTCATATAAAGTCTTATTGTGTATATAATAAAAATAATGATTTACATAACCCCCAATTACTAAAGATTATAGTGGATCAAGGAAAAAATTAAACACATCAATAAAAAGAACACTTAAATTATTATTGGAGAAAAACGTCGTCCATTCAGTATCGCCTCTTCATGGATTCTCGACCACTCTTTCACTGGATTTACAACTTCAATTTTTTTTAGACGGGAGTTTCGGTGTCGCTTAAGAATAAACAATAGAAACTTTGCGCATCCTAAATAGCACTTATTGTTTTTTTGGTGTCACTCTTCGTAAGTAGATTAGACGCACTGGGGAGGTAAATAAGGTGAGGTTGGCACACTGAACTATAAATTGAAGCAAACGATATCCTGGAGTACCGCCTCAATTTGGGACAACAATCCCGTAAGCAATTTTAATGCCGGCGGTTGTTATAATGGTTTGCCAGGTTTTGTGAAGCGTTTCAGAAATCATTAAGCCGAGGTATTTCAATTCTGACACAGCAAAAAATGAACGATTTCCAAGGGTGACACTGTCATTAAGAGTCGTGTTGAAAGTTAGAAACTCACACTTTTCACTATTAATAAAAAGCCTTTTTTCTTTCCGAATCCATTAGCAAATTCGCTAGTAATATTTTTGCCTTTGGGCAACCAACACCTTTTGGAATCAAACAGGTTATCTCTAAAAAGTCCAGTGTCTAGCTTGGAAAAAAATAGCGCATTCAAATACTTTACTCAAAATGCAAAATACACACATAGGTCTAGAGGATTTACAGTCACTGAGGTTTTTTCCTTTCTTTGCAATTGATTGTTATAAGTCTTTTTAGGAAACTGTTGGGAAAATTTCCCTGGTGATGCAGATCTGGAAAACAAGTTGAAGATGGGAACAGAAACGATAAAAAAAAAAAAAAAAAAAAAAAAAAAATACATACATAAATAGGAGCAAACACTTGCAAATTAAAACTCAATAAACCAAACAATTCAGAAAAAAAGCCACTCCAAGGATGGTAGACCTCTTTAAATGTATCATACAAACAAATACAATATGTTTTTTTTTTATATATAAATAAAATAATAATAACCCACCAAAAAAAATAATAAATAAATAAGAAAAATAATGAAAAAAGGAAACTAGTATTAAAACAAAAAAATTCTTCTAAGGGTGGTTTGACAAATAACCCGTAAGCTTAAAAAAAGCTTATCTGCAGCATCAAGAGGATCCGACGATTAGATTTAGACAAAACTTTTCTTACGGCAATATTAAGCTAATTTAGTTATATGATGACAACACAAGCCTGTCCCGATAAACATTCAAGCCAGCTAGGAACCTCCTCATCATAATTTTTCTTATGGCAAGAGTTTCGATTCCATAGACTGACGTGTATTGCGAGTCCTACTCATCCATAGTCACAAAACAACAATGTGAATTTCCATCAGTTAGGATTATATTTTGTCACGATGGCTTATTTCGGGTGAAATGTTATCCAATAATACGGTATTTTTTCAGCTCCGCTTTATGTTTGCGTTTAGTGCATGTTTAAACTTAAATACATTTCTTTGTACAAGTCTTCCACATACAATCTAAATGCTCAGCCACAGTTTTGAGTACTGCTTTGCTGTCCAAAGCTCAACAGACCTGGAGCATCTTGGTTTTTCTAGGCTAATCTTAATATGGCTAGGAGGGGCTTTTGTTGATTCGGTAACTTTCATGGGACGAACAACCCGATGGTAGTAAGTGTTAAAATCATTTGTAGTAGATATTTTGGAAGGAATGGAGCAGAGTAAGCGGAATGGCACTTAGATGCGAGAAAGGATAGAGGAGGCAGTTGCCATTGACAAATCAGAATAGCATTTATTCCAATTAATCTTCCACCTTCTTGTCTTTTGAATTATAATGTTCTGTGATGATTGTAGATGAAAAAATAGTATGATGAATTGATAGTATAGATGAAAAGATAAATATATATATATATATATATATATATATATATATATATAACAAACAGTTCGTGGTAATGAACTATGAATAAGGAGCAAATCCACCAAATAGTAATGAAAATTCAAAAGACAAAATTTTGGTAACAATTGATACATAGAAAATTTGGGTTTTTATTCCGATTCCAAATATATAAAATTCATTAAGTTTAATGTTTTCTATCAAAAGCAAGGATCTTGAGAACAGTCCCATTATTTTTATAAAATCGGGGAAAGATAAAAAAGTCATAGATTCTCAATGAAAATCGCAACATCAGGTTCAGCGTATTATTGAACCCTGCTGTAGAGATTTAAGCTCCCATTTGCAAAATCTGGATTTTTTTCTTGCCAGAAGAATGATCATGGATGTGTATTTTTTTTTTCAAATAGTTATCTTATTTAACCAATGGTCCTAAAAGATTGGCAGAGGCTTAATTTGAACGGATAATAAATTTTCCAGTATCCTTTTAAAGTTACCATAAAGAAAGGAGACAATTTACACCCCTAACACGCCCCTTCTTTCACCGAAGTCATCTGATAAAAATTTTGAGATAGCCATTTTGTTCAGTATAGTTGAAAGATCCAATAAATATGCCTCTGGGGATGGCATGACCCCCTAGCCTAAGGGGAAAGGACTGCAAGCCACATAATTTGTCCATTGTTTACACATAGTGCTTGTTAAAGGGATGTATAAAGACGTTTTTCCGAACGGGTGGTATTTTCTGCATGGGGGAATTTTCCACGCGGAGAGTTTTCCGTGGGGAGGGCGGTTTCTGGGGCTGAACTTTCCAGGGTAAATTTTTCACGAGAGGAATTGGCCAAAATTACCAGAGGAAATTCTTTTTATTTGTCTTAATTTCTCTTTGGCGACTCAATTTTACACCTGGAGATGTTGCGGAGGAATTGTCCGAGGGAAATGTTCAGTGAAGGTGGAATTGTCTGGGGGATTTTTCCGTGGGGGAGGTATTTTCCAAACGCTAAATTCTCCGTGGGAGAATTCTCCGCGGCAGAAATCCTCTATGGGAGAATTTTCAGCTGGAGAGCTTAATCCATCGGGGAAGGAGTGATTGCCGGAAAGAATTTCCACGGAGGGGGGATTTCCGCTAGAGATTGACTTTTTATCCAAACTCTTTAAGAACGACTATTAAAATACAAAGGGCCGTTTAATTAGAGTACGAAGCTTTTTCAAAGCGCTAAAAAACATTATGTGAAGAGCAAGGGATTGAGGAGGGAACAGTCCCCCTCATTTACGGAATAAGTCCTGTTCGTTTTAAGTTATAGTGTTGATCCTTACTTTCAATTCAAAAAACTAGTTTTTTTTATTTATTCAGTTTTAAGATCTGCTCACATCATTAGCCGTAATTCGTAATTCCCTCTGTCATTCCATCTCTATGTTCTAGTTTTCACTGTATTGCAAAATTTTCATAAAAAAAAAAAAAATCTTGAATTAAGTATTATCACATTCCATCTTTCAAATGACTCAGTATGTCACGAAGCGGCAAAATATTTGGAATTTAGAGGATTACAAAGTGTTCTTTCCCGTAAACTTTTCTGCTTCATAAAACAACCTCACAACGTCAGGTATTAACAAAGGATTTAAACTGCTTGAATCTATAATTTGAGTTACAGTTTAATTGACTCTAATATAAATGCTATAAGGTATTTGCAAAAAGTATTTGTCTGTTGTTCCTTATTATTTGCCCAAACGAGCTGAGTCTGAACTTCTTCTGTTTTTTGATCAAACAGTTCGTGGTAACGAACTGTAAGTAAGGAGCGACCCGGCTCAATGGTAACCGAAACTCTAGAAAACAGGTTTTTGATACCAATAGTCACATCAAAAGAATCAGATTTCAATGCTGATTTCAAATATATAACTTTCAGCAAGTTTAGTGCTACCCATCAAAAGTTACGCGCCTGAGAAAATTTGGCTGATTTTCAGAAAAAGAGGAAAGACCCTCTAAAAGTTATAGAACCTTAATGAAAATCATACCATCATATTCAGCGTATCAGAGAACCATACAGTAGAGGTTTCAAGCTCCTATCTACAAAAATGTGGAATTTTGCATTTTTTTGCCAGAAGAAAGATCACGGATACGTGTTTATTTTTTTATTTTTTTTTCCCAGGGGTGATCGTATCGACCCAGTGGTCCTAGAATATCGTGGGAGGGCTCATTGGAACTGAAATTAAAAGTTCTAGTGCCCTTTTTAAGTGAACAAAAAAAAATGAATGGCAACTAGGCCCCTCCCGCGCTTATTTTTTCCCAATGTCACCCGATCAAAATTTTGAGATAGCCATTTTGAGACACAACAGAAATTATTCCGTATATGAAAGGGGCTGTCCCCTCCTCAACGCCTCGCTCTTTACGCTAAAGTTTGACTCTGTCTCACAACTTTATTTTTTAAAACAATAAACAACTTTAGCGTAAAGAGCGAAGCGTTGAGGAAGGGACAGCCCCTTTCATATACGGAATACTTTCTGTTCGTTTTAAGTTTTAATGTCGCTCCTTACTTTCAGTTTAAAAAACTTATTTTTTTTTATTTAATTCACGCAAAGAACAAAAGCTGCTTCACTGTTGTGACACACCCAGACATGCAAAAAAAAAAAAATCAGACACACAAACAGAGAAAGACAGACACTTTAGACATTCAAACCAACAAAGACAAATTCTTGGACTTGCAGACACCAACCCAGACATGCAAACAAATAGATTCAGACATGAAAACAGAGAAATACGGGCACTTTAGACATACAAACCAACAAAGGCAAACACTTGGACTTGCAAACACCAACCCAGACATACAAACAAATTGATTCAAAAATGTATTAAAAAATGTGGGGTCCCGGAGGGGGGGCCTTTGGGACCCCGGGGGCACTTTGGGGGCCGGGGGGCACTTGGGGTCCCGAGGACCCTTTGGGGGCTCGGGGGGCCCCGGGGGTGAGGGGGCTCAGGGGGCCCCGGGGGAGGGGCCCTTCGGGGGGCTGGGCGGGGGATAGGTCCCTTTGGGGTTGGGGTAGGGGCCATTTGGGGTTGGGAAGGGGACCTCACACAATTGTTCAAATGGAACTTGTGTATTATAACGACCACAGAGTTTCATCCCAAATCATCTTCTAAAATGTCTCAAACTGTTTCGCCTAAATCATCTTCTAAAATGTCTCAAACGGTTTCGCCCAAATAATCCCCTAAAAGTAATTTCTGCGTGTTCCTTTTGTTTTGGCATCCCTGCGCTGTCAGATTTGAAATTCCTAGGAAACCCTTTCCCGCGTTAATCTGTTCATCTCTAAGATGTTCCTAGCTACACTATTATGGTTTCGATAGGATATCAATTTATCACTCTGACCTAAAGATCGGAGAAGCCATATTTAAAATAGAATATTAATCTATCACTCTGACCTAAAGACTGGAGAAGCCATATTTAAAAATAGAATTTCTATCTCTTTAGAGTCCCGGATAATTCCTAGGAAACAAGTGATGTCATTTCTAATTCCTCTTTCGTAGATAAATAATTCCCATCGATTATGCAAATCAATTTCTCAGAAATTCTGTCCCCTTGTTTTATGTAATCAATTTCTCAGAAATCCTCTCCCCTTCATTTATGTAAATCAATTTCTCGGAAATCCACTTCCCTTTCTTGTCCTAGATCAATACATCTCTCCCTCATTAATGCGCATGTGCAAACTTCCCCCTGGAGTCATTACACCTAGACGAACAACAACAAATCAATTGACCTTGACCCCCATTAGACTCGATCGATAATCCTTGAATAAATTATGTGTAATCAGTAATACAGATAGCTCGTTCGATAAATTCAGGGTGTAGGTAAGGCGAGAGGAGTAACTCTGTGACGTCACCTCTTTCGAAGGGGGAGCCATCTATATTGAATTTATGGCAATGTTTTCAAAAGTATATCCACGATATTATTCTGCTTTGTTCCAATTAATATATCAATAAATTGAGTATAAGCATTTGAGTCACATCGACAAAGCTTCATACAATAGTCCAATGGGGGAGAATCAGTCCTCATTATATCGTCAAGTGTTCCCCGAGAGAATATCTTTCGTTGAAGAGATAACTCAAGAAAATCATCATCCAAAATCAAATGTTTTTTGATAAACACAAGATTCGATCTAATCCTCTCTTTCTCGAATTTATTCATTTTTCAATCCTATCACTCTGACTGCTGACTCTAGACTGACCATGAATCGTTCGCCTAACATTCTAACAAAAAGAAAGGGAACACTTTCGATTTCGAAACAATTTTATTGTATAATTACAACAATAATAGTAGACATGAACAATTAGCGATACAGTTTATTGTCTTCGATATGCTTCACTAATACACTTAGAGCCCATTGAAGTCTATTCACATGCGCTATATCAACTTTTGCAGCGAAGCATAATTGATCCTCAATTTTACATTTGCTCAAGGATTTCACATATCTTGCATATACTTCATCCCATTCCAGACATAGCCGTGATCCTCTCGTGATTTCCACCGCAATGTTTGGTGCTCTTGTATTATTGCCACCAACTCCACTATTAACTTCTAATAGGGTAAACATTCCACTCATCATCACCACAAACATATCCAAATGAGTAAAGTCAAACTGTTCTCGCTCCTTTGAATTCTATTCACACACTAATAAAAACTATAGCAAAAATCCTTTCCTTATATTCTCTGCAATCCTCTACTGCTAATATTTCCGACTCCCTGATTGGCTTAGAAGGAGAACCGTGATCCTGTTTCCCGTTGGACTCGTGGATCAATACATTCCCCCAACGATTATATAAATCAATTTATCAGAAATCCACTTCCCCCTCTTGTCCTGGATCAATACATCTCTTCCCCTTAGTGTGCATGTACAAACTTCGCTTTGGAGTCATTACACCTAGACGAACAACAACAAATAAATCGACCTTGACTCCATTAGACTCGATCGATAATCCTTGAGTGAATTATGTACGTACCGCGTTAGACTCAATTATAGATGGCAGCACATGTGTTCGTTTCGGAGATATTATGGCTTCCCTACTGTCAGCGATGGCGTGACAGACATTGACGGACTCTTGCCATCATTCATTTTAAAAAGTGACTTTGAGACTTTAAGTGAACAAGAGTCATGAACTGACCAAATACGTAAGGTATATATAAAAAAGGGTACTTTAGTGTTAGCTGATACCCACGCGAGAAGTCAAGTTTGGTTAATGCTAATGAAATAAAACAAAATAAGATGAAAATAGAATAGTTTAGAAACAAATTTGGGTCTCTTACTAGTGTGGTAGCTACCGCTGCAGCCCCGATTATATAATTTGTTTTTAATGTATCAACGAATTTATTATAATGTCTTATATGTAACTTATATTTCACAAGTCTCCGATGGTACAACGGGAACTGTACAAGCCTATACTATAGTTAAGTTGCCTATACAAGTTAGTATAGGCTAGAGTTCGTTCTTTATTATAATAACTTATAATTCATGTCCCCGGTAGGAAAATGGTAAGCATACTCACTTTTCACGCGGTAGAATAGGGTTCGATTGCCCGTGGGGGAGAACTTTTAATATATTGAATTTAAAGCAATATCTTTTTAATTTAAATTAAAAAAAGAAACTCGTTTTAGTTACCTCCTAGCTAAAACAATGAAGATTATATGAATGAGCCACAGAGTTTAGTTTCTTTTGGCTTGAGTTTGTTCTTTGTTATATAAAATATTACTATAGGCTAGAGTTCGTTCTTTATTATAATAGTTTTAAATTTTCAGGTATTTGTGTAGTTTTAACTAAAAAATTAATATTGCTCAAACAACATAAATATTCTTACAGTTTGTATAGTATATTAGCAATTCTTTACTTATATAATTATAGCTAACATTATAACATCGCGTTTACTTTCACGCCAGCTACGGTTACAACCTAAGATTATGACGTCATTTATCAATCTTGTACATGAAAATACAGTTTTTCGTAAAAAATTGATTCCATTTTAAAAACTATTTTGTTTTTAATTACAAAAGGCACTAGATGTAGCAATTTCCCTTAAAATGAGCCATTAAACAACTCTCTATGATGTTCCAGTGCCCCGCTAGCTGCAGAGAAAAAAAAAAGAAAAGAAAAAAAAGATGCCCTCGATGCAGAATATCCTACAGGTTGCAGGTTGCATAGTTGCAGGAACTTTTCTTGATTTTCAAGCCAATATATTTCCTTTGTTGTTCAAGCCATGGGACGGTAAGTTTCCTATATTGGGGTTTTGAACAAGGCGGTTCTAATAGTGTACTTTTTGTTTTGATCTGACTCTATTTTAGGAGCTATGGGTTATTATATTTCTTAGTATTGGAAGGAATCGTCCTTAATAGGTTGCTAGCTACCACTGCAACCCGGAAAACTTGATTTTAAAGTAGGAGACGAAATAGTAAGAGGAAAACTTGAAATAGTAAGAGACAAACCTCAAACAATCAAGTAGTTAATTAAGTCCAATCTATGCAATGGTTTGTTATTCCAATCGTGTTTTAATGTAATGTTATCTCAACTTTTAGTTACTATGGGCCGTTGTTTTTGTTTACTATGTTTCAGATATTTCTGATGAAACTTACATAGTCCCCATTTATAGTGAACTATATATATTATCATGTCTTATATGTAACTTATTTTTCATAGGTCTCCAATGTACAATGATAAACACACTAGTGGTTAGGATGGCTGGAATTCATCAAGATTGGCAATAAAAATACAGTTTTTTAATTAATTAAATTTATTTTTCAATTAAAAAGGCACTAGAAACTTTAATTTCCGTTCGAATGAGCCCTCTTGCGATATTCTACAACCACTGAATCGATACGATCGCCCCTGAAAAAAAACCAAATAAACACGCATCCAGGATTTTACTTCAGGCAAAAAATACAAAATTCCACATTTTTGAAGATAGGAGCATGAAACATCATCAGTAACGTTCTCTGTTACGCTGAATCTGATGCTGTGATTTTCATTAAGATTCTATGACTTTTAGGGTTTTTTTCCTTTTTTTTCGAAAGTAAGGTAAATTTCCATATATTTCCTTTTTTCATATTTTCTACAGTTGAAGACGATGCGACGTATGTGTCTGTGAACTCCACTTGTGTCACAACTGGGGGATGGGGCAATTTTCCCTTGGAATAGGGTTGATTTTGTCGTTGTATGGCAGCATTTAAGACGGAAAAGGCAAGTTGAAAGGATACGAGATGTGAGGTACATTCCTTTTGAAGGCTGCTTATGATCAGAGAGATCTAGGAGCTGGGTATGAGAAGAATGGAGCCAAGCCTCTTCTTCCTCCAAAATTTCTGAACTGATATAAGACAGTAATTTGGGACCAGTAATAGGGATGTGAGTGATCAGACCCAGTTGGGAGGTTTGTTTTGCAACCTGGTCTGCTGGTTCAGTAGACCAGGTTTCATGTTATACCACAATGTGCCGGAACCCATATAAATAGAACTGATATACCCTTTCTTGCTAGACGTGTAAAAAAAATTTCCCTCTCAATGGCAACATCTCCTGCTTGGTGTTGCTAATGTGAAAGGTAATCCAGAGCTGACAGTGAATCATTGCAGACAATATACTTCTAATGATTGACCTCTGTTTAACTCGAAGAGAAAACTTGGTTACCAGAGAGATCTGCAGAGAAAATTGTCAAGTAAGGGGGTAAACGGTAGAAAAAGACAGGCTCTGGGAGGGTATAATTACTGCACAACTGCATTTTTTTTCATCTTTGAGCCATCTGTGTAAACTTGGGTGTAGTCCTGATATCCTCCAACTTTCCAAGAAGATAATTTTCATCAGTGCTTGGGGGAGGCCTTCCTTTTTTGCGACGCTGATCTTAGGAATAATTAATTCCACAATTTCTTTGGAAGCCCTAGAAGAATCATCATCCAAATTAACAGTCAGCCTACCGTTTTCCACGAATTCTTCCATGCCAGGAAGACAAAGAATCTCTGGAAAGAGGGTATCTCTGTTGGTTTAAAATGGACATCAGGGCTGTGGTGGCTAATGATTCCTTTGAAGATAATGAGGTTCTTGAGTTTTATCTTTTTTGCAAAATATCTTGCAAGGAGATATATCCTTCTAGAGTGAAGAAACTCGATCCCCTCTTCACAGTACATAGCTGAAATAGGCATTGATTTTAGACAACCAAGAGCTCTTGGTAAAATTGCATGGAAGGTAGTGTCAACTTTCTTCAGGAGGCGTTTCTTAGCAGATCCGTATATAAATGATTCATAGTCTATCTTGGATATCGCCACTGACTTGACGATATTTGAAGCAAAGGCTGTGGGGGCTCTTATTCTTTCAAGGCAGAGAGCATTAATGAAGTTTTGTCTTTGTTTGAGACTGCCAACCAGCTCATCCAGATGGGGTTTCCATGTCAGTTTTTGGTCAAATACTACTCCCAGAACACGTGCATGTTCTGCAACTAAAATCACATTTCCATTTAGTTTCACCAAGACAAGACAAGATCTTTTATTGACAAAAACACATGACAAATAAATTTCTAAACTGGTCGACGGAGAGCAGGGCTCGATGTGCCGGCCATAAAAAAATATAAGAAAATGCCGAAATAACAAATACAGGATATAAAAAAAAAACAACAAAAAAACCTACAAGGTAGGAGATAACAGAGGAGGCCACCCCAGCGCGAGAACACCACAGCACAATTCATGCTAATATCGTTTATTCATCAATCCCAACATCCAGACAAAGAACCATTTTTGAAATGTGTTTTTTTCAAAGAAGATCTGCTCTTGAAACTTGGGAACATTTCTACTAAATTAAATTTATTTACAATATGAGGAATCTGGTATCTGATTGAGAATCTAGTTCTTTCTGATTTAATTGGAGGAAGGTGATACTTCTTGGAGCGGACGGGGTGGACAGGAGAAATGGGAGTCTCAATTATACCCAAATCATGGAAATAACTTGTTGAAGATTGAATATCATAATACCACATTGTTGTATGCAGGTCTTTCAGTTGTTTAAGATTAAGTATATTGAGAAAAAAATATAAAGTTTGAGTTTCCGAGAGATTTTGAAGCCTCATTGGGCGATGAACAAAAGTACCCAGAATTCTAATTGCCTTATTTTAAATTATCGCAAGGGGTTTCAGATGGACCCTAAGTGTGTTGAGATAGATTACAGGGCAATAATTCAGATATGATTCAATTAGAGAATGGTATAAAATTTTAAGGATGGAAAAAGGAAACACATGTTTCAATCTATGAAGACAATCTAAGTTATGGGCAAGTTTCAATCTCAAATAATCAGAATGTTTACGGAAGGATAAAAGCTCATCGAGAATAATCCCAAGGTAACGAAATGATTTTACTATTTTTATCCTACTTTGATTTACAATTGACTCTTATATGGTAATTTTATTTACTGCCCGCTGTGACCGCCCAAAAATCACGAATTCAGTTTTAGAAAAATTTGGAGCATCGTTTTCACTAGAGGTTTGAAAACAGCCAGATTATGCATTTTGTGGAAAAACACACTAACTGACTTATGGCTTGAGAAAGCCACATTATTATTATTTTCCCATATTGACAGCATATCTAGGCTACAGATTTTTGGGAGGCTGCCTGTAAGCATAAAGGGCCTCTACCCACAGTTGCAACAGCTATATCACCAGCGTACAGAAATAGCTGTGCTCCAAGGGCATTTTCCAGGCTTATCTCACAAAAATAAACTGAGAAGAGTAATGGACATAGAACAGCCCCTCGAAAAAGTGCAATGACATAGGCTTTTCTCTTAAACTCTGAGTAAGAACCCCCTAAGGAGGTCTAAAATTCATTGCCAATCAAGAATTGGTAAATCCAATTAACCAATAGGTCTGGTAAACCCAGCACAGATAGCTTTCAAATTAGTTGCCTTATATCAACTCTATCAAATACTGAGTCCATATCTAAAATATTACATGGACTGCTTTTCCTTTTTTAAGGCTTTGTTTTATCAAATGCTCTAGTCTAACTGGGGCATCTGTAGTGCTCCTTCCTGGGAGAAAGCCAAGCTGTTCAGTTTGGATGTGGTCCAATAACGGGGTTAAAATTCTTAGTTTATTACCCTCTCAATCAGCTTTGCAACACAAGAGGTAAGTGATATGAGGTGGTATGACTCAATCAGCTAGGGGTCTTCCTGCCTGAGAAGCGGGATCAATGTTGTCTTATTCCACTCAGATGGTATTGATGAATCTATGACTGATCTGTTTAATAACTGTCAATAGCTCTACAATTGTATCTGGCAAATTTTTCAACATCAAATTGTGAATTCCATCAGGGCCAGTTGCGCCAGGTCGGAGCTTTGAAAAGGTGCCTATTTTAGTGGTAAGTCCCGATGGCCATCAGTATTCGGGTGGTAAGGTACGGGCGTCAGCACTTATTGGTGCAAAAATGGTGCTACACCACTTACTGGAGGGAAAAGCCCCCGGCGGCGCCAACTATTATAATGGGATGCCCGCGCCTACCACAACGGTTCTGTAAATATAGGGTGTGTTAACACCCAATTTACAATATACCCTGCCCCAGGGTATAATAACGTGATCGAGCAGTCAAGTGGCCAAATTCTAAGGCCAAGGGTGTATCCAACCCGGGTCACCACTGAAAATCTCTAACTATCTCCGTGGAGGTAACGAACCCCCCTGTCAATATAACGATGACGGTATCTCGTACCTCTGTTCCTACCCTGTCTGGGTTCCTGGAAAAATTGGTCTACACAGCTGTAGAAAATATGTTACTTGTAATCTTCCCAAGGTCACACACATATAACAAAAAGAATAGGCTTCTTCAACCGGGGTCTCAATGTAGACTAACTCAAAAATTTGTTCTGTACAACAACTTTTCATAAGAGTGGACCTTCGCTTGGGCCTAGCCAATCCTCTCAATCCCCATTCAAAATCCATTCTACTTTTCTTAACTTTATCTTTCAATGGCTCAGACCAGGAAGTACAAATAAAATTGACTTCAAAGCTTACTTATTGCGAAAGAATCTAGCTTTGCAACCAGAATTCAACTTAGGATAAAAAATTATCTTATAGGCAAATATAATTACAGAAAAGAAAATGGGTCATTTATCTGAAAAGAAAAAAAGAGGGATGGAACCTCTGTTTCTATCAGCCTCTTCCTTTTCTTCTCTGGCTTATCTATCAGCCTCTTCCTTTTTTCTCTAGCTATTCTGATATTCCCCCTTTCTTCTCTATCTTCCTTCTCTTTTCGTTCTCTGGCTATTCTCTCTTCCTTCATAAAATTTAATATTTGTTGTGTCGTATCTATTTGAGTACTTTTTCGCGAGCCCCTGCTGGAATATGAGCTTCTGCTACTCCTGCTATTCGGACTACTTTGATTCCTTCTGTCATTACATCTTCCTAATTCATTTTCTGAATCCATTCGTTCTATATCTGTATTATCTCTAACCTGCAACTCCCCTTCATTTGGCAGAGTCTCTGAGGGGTGACTTCGTCTTGTTTTTTCACATATGATTTCTTACTTGTTTATTTTGTACCCCCTTATTTTACCGCGCATACTCCTTCCCGATTGTATTATCTCTTAATTAATTAGTCAATCTTGGCAAGTTCAACAATTGGCACACGCAAAAATTATGATACGCAATTACTATTGTGAATTATCAGCGCCATGTAATGAGATTCAACAATTTTTCAAATAACCAGAATATCTAGACTTTATTAGGGAATCCACTAGTAAATTAGCTGGACTAAACTCAAACAGGGGAACTACCCTGTAAAAAAAATCACGTATCCTCCCTGGATACTCGTACTCCAAATATAATCTCCTCTTAGGCCGATTACTCAATAGGACAGTTTCCTCCCACCTTCCTTATCAAATGTGTGCACCTAACTGACAAATTCTCCTAATTAGCCGTCTTCAATAATCTTATAACCTTCGTCACTGAATATTATGTCTAAGTCCACTAATTCACTCAAATAACAACCCAACTTTCAACGTTTTCTTATCTGTCCTTAAGCCCTGTAATACTTTTCAATACGGAGATTCCCCCACTGTAAACTCAAACTCAATTAGTTTCACGTTATTCTTTTTTATTATAGTATAACAAGGTACAGCCTATTATAGATCTTCATACTTCCGTATTTTATCTTTTCTTTTTCTCTAATTTCCGTTTAGGCTCAGCCCAAACTTTGATGAAAGAAGGTAATTAAAGGGGGTTCTACCCTCTCTCATGCACTGCGTCATTCCTAGGTAGGAACCTGGCTCATCAAATTTTAAATTCGCAGTCTTTCAACTCGGTCTTTCCGTGCCGATTTTTTACAGCCTATAGCCTATACTGTAGGCTCATTTTCACCAGTCTTTTCGGAAACACTCGTTCTTTTGATATTAGTGCCGCTGATAGCTCCTTTTTCGCTGCCACCAGTATTGTACTAGTAAGCCACGACTGCCACCATTATTCGTGAGGTAAGGTACGGGTGTCCCCACTTATTGGTGCAAAAATGGTGCTACACCACTTACTGGAGGGAAAAGCCCCCGGTGGCGCGAAATATTATAATAGGATGTCCGCGCCTACCACAACGGTTCTGTAAATATAGGGTGTGTTAGCACCCAATTTACAATATACCCTGCCCCAGGGTATGATAACGTGATCGAGCGGTCAAGTGGCCAAATCCTAAGGCCAAGGGTGTACCCAACCTGGGTCACCAATAAAAATCTCTAACTATCTCCTTGGAGGTAACGAACCCCCCTGTCAATATAACGATGACGGTATCTCGTAACTCTGTTCCTACCCTGTCTGGATTCCTGGAAATATTAGTCTACACAGCTGTAGAAAATATCTTCCTTGTAATCTTCCAAAGGTCACACACATATAACAAAAAGAATAGGCTTCTTCAACCGGGGTCTCAATGTAGACTAACTCAAAAATTCGTTCTGTACAACAAATTTTCATAGGGGTGGACCTTCGCTTGGCCCTAGCCAATCCTTTCAATCCCCATTCAAAATCTATTTTACTTTTTCTTAACTATATCTTTCAATGGGTCAGACCAGAGTCCAAAATAGAATTTACTTCAAAGCTTACTTATTGCGAAAGAATCTAGCTTAGCAACCATAATTCAATTTAGGATTAAAAATTATCTTATAGGCAAATATAATTACAGAAAAGAAAATGGGTCATTTATCTGAAAAGAAAAGAAACAGGGGTGGAACCCCAACAGTGTCCTTAGCTCCCTGGAAGCTGAAATGGGAAAAGGGAACGGTACTATTTTTGAGTCTGAGTTAATAGGGCGTATAGTGAAATGGTGTATCTACATTCAGAAAATTTTCTAGGAAGAGATTAAGTTTCCCATTTGTTGAAGATTCTGTAGTCCTTCCCAACAGTGGCGTGATTTCGTCAGAATCCTGGGGGGGGGGGGATTGGAGCCAATTTTCCTAAATCAAGTGAAAATGACAGTGGAAATTGAAAAATGAGCCATATAGAGCCATAAGGGCAAATACATACTAAAGAAAACTGATCTGTTTCTCTGGATGCTTGAATTACGCAGGCTTGCCTTAGTTTTGACAAGATTTTTTGCAGAAACTAAATTCAATCTGGGAGGGGGGGGGGCAAACTGAGGTCTGGAGGGGGCAGTTGCCCTGCCCATAGCAAATTAAACCCCAGCTTTCCATCTGTATTTCTGCAGGGATGAGTTAGCTTCTTTTCTCACCTAAAAAACCTGGAATTTTCTCCATAGATCTCGAACGGGAGCGCTGTGGTCAAACTTGTCCTCAATAAGCCTTTTCCACCTCTCCTGTATCTCAGTCTTTAGTGTCTTTTTGAATCCTGCTGTTTTTTGCTAAAAAAAACTATTTTATTCTCAATTGAGGAGCATCTAGAGAAATTACTTTTTGCCTTTTTCTTCTCTAGGTAGGCTTTCTGGCATTTGCTGTTCCATCCAGGAGTAGAATTTTGTCATAGGGTATGAGGTTGTTTGTAACTAAATATTCTCTCCGAGGATGCTATGGTTGCTGAAGTAATTTTTTTTTAGATAATGATTCATCTGACTCATCACTTCTCTTAATTTCCGAAGCCTTTTGGTCTAAGTTGTACTTCCAAGAATTTCAGAGTTTGTCTTGGAATTTCACTGGCTGGTACCCTGATCTTACTGGGTTAATCTCTAGTGGCAAGGATAGAATCTCACGGTCAGAGTCTAAGTCACAGGATTTCTGCCCTATTTACAATATCTGTTGATGTGAAGGTACGGTCTATGGTTGAGTACTTGCCTGTCTGTGGGTTCAGACGTGTATTCATGTCTTTGGGGGTGACAAGGGACAACTTATTTTTGGGTTGCAGGATGTAATTGGTCAGAGGGCTTGCTATTGAATCTTCAGGTGATAAAGTGTCCCACATTCTGTGGTGTAAGTTAAAGTTACCACTAATTATTTTCACAGGGCCACATGCATTCACAATTAGTTTGACTTGTTTCAGGGAGAATTCTTTTGTCTTTGGAGCATAGCAGTTTGCAATGCTAATCCACTTATCACTTCCAAGTAGTTTTCTCAATTACACCAACCTCTATTTCTCCCTGTGGACTGAGGCCATGTATTCTAAAAACTAGGTCATTTTTCACAAGTGACAGCCTGTTGTGTGGACTCTACCACAACGGGCAATATTATACCCTTTGATATCTTGGACAGTATTTTCCTGTTTTACAAAGTCTCTTGAAGTGAAAAGATATCAGATGCATGCCTGATTAAAATATTTTGAAGTTCTTTTCTTTTGGCTTTTTTGAATCCCCGGATATTTAATTGGAACACTGAAAGAAAACTAGTCCTTGGTGTGTTTGCAGTTTAACCTAGGTCTCTGTAGCTTATTTCCAGCACCTTCTGGGCTAGGTGTAGCTTCCTTTCCTTTAAGTTTTCTTTCAAGTTTACCAGGGCTACTGGTATCTGGTGGGACATTACTGGCTATAGGGCTTGATCCTTCTCTGTTTAGGTTTTCAACGATGTTAGTCAGGTTAAGGGCTGCATTTGCAAGCCCAGCTGGCAGTACCTTTGATACTAGTTTGCAAAGTGACGCTATAATCTGGGTTTGATAAGAGATCTGCCTTGCAACACCTTCAAACATGGACAAGTTCTTCTTGTTCAGGTCCTCAGCTGGAAGGTGGTTAGGTGTCATAGTAGAGAAAGAGTCTGTATGGACCATGGGGACATGTTTTGTATGCGTTGGAAGTACCTTTTTCAAAACCTCAGCAACAGTTCTCATTGGGACATTATTGCTGAAAGAATAAGTAAAAATAGCTTTCTTCTCCATGAATACTGGGCACTTCCTGGAATTAGCGGCATGGTTACCATTGCAGTTGCGGCACTTGAGTACCTGATCTTCCTTTACTGTCTTGGATTGACGACATTCTTCAAGGGTGTGTTGTCCACTACATAGTAGACATCTTCTGCCTCGGCAGCAATTTGAAGCCATGTGACCAAAACATTGGCAATTGAAGCACTGTATTGTATATGCCGGAATTAGGTGAGCTGGAACCAACGCTTCCCTTGACTTATTCACAGGCATTCGCTCAATATATAGCATTCGAAGTCTGCTGATCATACAAACAAGTGACCTTGACATATTACCTATCGATAAACAACCAACGCTGTGAAACACGGACTATTATTTTGGACTTGCTGTGCTGAGGGTGTTGCATGTTTACGATGGCCGGTAAACTCATTTGGAATGCAGTATTACATTTTTTGTCAGGTGCAGTAAAAATTGTAGAAAAAATGATGAAGTAGCGAAGAGAGCAGCCCATTTTTTTCAAAAAACGACATTATGAAAGCAAAAAAGATCCTATGGACAGAAGCAAACAGTCTTGCTCGAATGTCTACAAAGGTTGCTATGAGTGAAAATGTTTTGAAATGATCAAACTGTTTCAGACTTGCGATGACGATAAGGTTGCTCTTCCTACATTCCTTAGTTTTGAGCCAGAAGAAGTCCCCTCGATCGCAGGTTTGTTACAGATTACGGAAATCTGTAACAAATCGGACATTTTGATGGAACAAAACTTCTCGAAAAGTGAACCTTTAACTGTTGAAACCCCTGCTGAACAAATCCCCAAACCATCCTATTCCGTGATTGTCAAAAATCTACCAAGTAACCTAGCCAAACCGGAATTACAGAATAACTTTCAAGAACAAGCATGTGGCGACGCCAGCTAAAAAATTATTGAGTTAGCGCACCCAAGGTGTTCTAAAAAAAAAAATAGCCTCTCAACGTTTTATCATCAGCAGAGATTTTAACGTAGATATAACTAACACTAGTCTCCGGTCACAACCCTTTTGGGGCTATGTTTCTCCCGGCCGTTATCCTCAACCTTTAACACAGACCATGTTGTCGCTTTGTTTGGCAGTCACGAGGTAAAAATTGTAAAAGAAGGATTCTATTCGAACCAATTTCCCATCTCTACTTGCTTTTACTCCTCCCCACCTATGGCTGAAAATAAGGAACCGAATTGGTTTTCATACCGAGATTGAAAAAATGTGCCAAGTGAGACTTTCAGTAAAGTCTGTGGCAAGATGTTGAGCAAAATCAAAGTCCGTTACAATCTTTTATGCGATCGTACTGTGCTGCCACAAAGTGAAAAGAATACCTCAACTGGGCTCACATCCTACTTGGCACAAATAAATCACGTGCTGAAATGTTTTGAAACAAGCGCCGTTTCTCTTCGAAGTGTTCGTAAAAAGTCTCAGCTCAAACGCAGGTATAAATTCCCAAAAACAAAAACAGAGATCCGTAAATACGTGTAATTTGGCTAAGCTTTGGCTTTCCGTTTGGAAAGATTTGGTTGCCCAAGAGATGGCTTAGTAAATGACTTGAGGCTCCGTACGAAACGGATATTCAATAAGGAACTGAAAAAACATAAGTTAATGCTGATCCAGAAAAATGTGATACATCTTGCTGGAGACCCCTTCAAACTCTGGAAGTACAGCAAGCCCGCCAAAACCCGGAGTACCAGTGTGCCTAAAAAAAAGTGGGTTGAATATTTTGCGAGTGAGTTCAGTGCACCCAACAAAAGCACAGAGGAGTTTTTTAGAAAAACAGCTTGACCTTGTTCTTTCAAATAAGATTAATCAAAATAATTTTTTGCACAAAATAAGATTTTCAAAAAAAGTAAAGAACTCCATTAAACTAAAAATGAACAAAAATAGAATCAAATAATCTACCAAGCATACACCTACCACAAATCAGTATCAATAAATAAATGAAACCCAAAACAAACATAAATTAAAATAAATCAAACTCAAAACGAACAGAAATTAATTTGAGTAGGGTTCTAAACCCTATGCTTTCTAAATGCCAGAACATAATTTGGACTTTACTGAAAAAAATCAAATGAATTTACTAAAAAAATGTGCATTGTCAGTTTTATATACACATGCTGATATTTATTCCTTAAAATCTTAATTAATTTTTGATTCCTTCAAGTTATTAAAGTGAAAACATTTAAAAGAATATTTTTCAGTAAAGTACAAATTATATTCTGGCTTAAAAAGGGCAATAGCCCTCTTAATTTCCAATCGAAAGAGCCCTTTTTGAAGTTTGTACGACAACACTTTCTATATGACATTATATGCCCCCAGGGCATAACCTACAACCTTAGCCCTGAGGGCTGTGGGGGTTTGTCATATACTCAAAAACATAATTTCCGGACCCTTCAACTACGTTCAACAAAATTGCTATATCAAACTGTTGATCGGAATTGTTTGGGGAAATGATGGGCATAGAGGGCATTCGCCGTCCGATCGCTTTTAACCATTAATAAGGGCACTAGCCCTCTCAATTCCCAATTGAATGAGTCCTTTTTGAAGTTTCTACGAAAACTCTGGCAAAGACCTAATTTCCAGAACTTTCAACTACGTTGAACAAAATGTCTATCTCAAAATTTTGATTGGATGCGTCGGGGGTAATGGTGGGGTTAAGGGGGGCGTTGGTTGTCCTCCAATCACTTTCGACTATTAAATAAGTCACTACCGCTTTCAATTTTCAATCGAATGAGCCCTTTTTGAAGTTTCTACGGCAACGCTTTCTGTAAAACCTGTCCGACTATTAAAAAGGGCACTAGCCCTTTGAATTTCCAATTTAATGAGCCCTTTTGAAGTTTCTACGACAATGCTTTCTATAAAAACCTTATATTCCCCCTGGGCATAACTTACAACCCTTGCCCTGAGGGCTGTGGGGGAGGGGGGGTTGTCATCCTCAAAGACCTAATTTCCAAAACTTTAAACTACGTCAAACAAAATTACTATCTAAAAATTTTGACTGGATGTGTTTGAGGGAAAAGTGGGCGTTAGAGGGGGGTTAGTTGCTTTCCAATCACTTTAGACTATTAAAAAGGGCACTAGACCTTTGAGTTTCTAATCGAATGAGCCCTTTTTGAAGTTTCTACGACAAAGCTTTCTAAAAAAACTTTATATGTTCCCAGGGCATAACTTACAACCCTTGCCCTGAGGGCTGTGGGGGAGTATCCTCCTCAAAAACATAATTCCTATCGGAAATCAACTACGCTGAACAAATTAGCTATCTCAAAATTTTGATTGGATGTGATTGGGGAAATGGTGGGCGTGGAAAGGGTGTTAGTTGCCTTCCAATCACTTTCGACTATTAAAAAGGGCACTAGCCATTCCAATGAGTCCTTTTTGAAGTTTCTACGACAACTCCTTCGATAAGAAGTGTTCTGATCTAAGACAAAAAAAGAAGAAAATAATAATTAATACATTGTGCCAACATCGTCCTTTACTTAGGGAGCGCTTTTGCGCTACCTATGAAAGACGAAATCTTGCCTGTTTATGTCGTCAAGTGCTGTTCACTCTTTGATTCCGAAATTAAAGAAAAAAACTTTCACTGGCGTTGCTTCTATTTCAGCAAGGCACCTGCAACTTGCAGGTCCTTAATCAAACAACAGTTAGCTTTACTGTTTTAGATGATCCTTGTCCGTGGTGCAGTCCCTATGCAATTTTGTATTGGACAAATAGCTCCCATCTTTTAAAAAGGCAAAAAAGACGCTTCTCTCTGCAGTTCTTATTGCCCCATTACCGTCTCGTGTACTACTTTCAAACTTTTCAAGTCATTTTTGATAAGAGAAATTGAAGAAAAATATTCCACCCTTCCTCGCCTGTTTGACTTAAGTAGAGACCACGCTCTATTTCTACTTATAAATGTGCTGAAGCATATTGAACACAGAGGTGATTTTCTTGGTCCTGTGTGCACTCGATGTTGCAAGAGCTTTTGACTAGTGTACATTTTCGCAAGTTTTGTACAGTTTCGACTATTTCCCATTCTGAAAGGTGTATGCCAAGGAGCTTTGACTTCTCTAGTTTTGTTTAATAGTTGTGTTACTGGTGCTAAGAATAAGTTGAACTGTACATTTATCTTCAAAGGAGTTGATCTTTCGTTATTTACGTTTGCGGATGACTTACTGAACCTTTCCTGCACTTTCCAAGGATGCTCTTTGACTTTTGAAGCTTCTCCAAGAAGATTATGAGCATACTGACTTGAGTTTAAAAACTGATAAAACAGTTGTTCTACCATTTAAATATAAAGCTAATAGAAATTCGATAAGTAATATCCGGCTCTGAAGTTCCTTTTGCTAGCAGGCTTACTTTCCTGGGTATGATTATTGGAGCAAATCTGAAAGAAACTGTAAACATAGCACTGAAAAATAACGCTAGTAAAATCCGGGCTGCAGATGCATCTCTGGTTTCAAACGTTTCGTATCTGAGCAGAGTTTATTGTTCTCAATTATACAATCAACTAACAGTTTCTCACCTACTTGCCCTTCCTCATGTTTGGGCTTTTTTATATCAGTGGTAAGAGAAAGCAAGTTCATCGCCTTTATTCTAAATTTGCAAAGTATTTAATAGAACTGCTAACATAGAAAAGTAACTCTTTTCTGTACAGAAATTATCGACTGGTAAACCCAGCTGGGGTTATTGAGAAGCGTATACGTGATTTCTCTACTGAATATCAGAAGTCTTCCCATCTTTGGTCATTTTGTTTGTCCCTTGTTGGCAGTTGTCAACGTGTGTTTTCATTTCTGTTGTTTCTTTTTGTTTTTCTTGGTTTTTACGCCGTCTTTTTATGGGCTCTGCACAGCTTTTTGTGATTGGTTATAAATAAAATTATGATGATGATGATTGTCTGAGGGATAAACTGTTTAATTGTATACCTTGCACCTCAGACAGAGATTTTCAGTGGGAACTGAACATTCTGACTGAAGGTGCAACCCACATAGATAACAAATGAGCTTGGGTTTTTGAAGACCATGGTCACTTCTTGGATTCTAACATCACGTTGGACCTCTCTAATAAAATCATCCAGATTGGTGACCCCCTCAGATGGGGTGAATACAATACCTTTTCTTTTTCTGATTAAAGTGGGGTTGGAGCTAGGACCAAGCAAAAACTTTACCTTACAACCATTTACTGCTATATCTGAGACAGAAAGTATAGCAGTAGCTATTGATTGGTTCACAGCTATTATGATATTAGAGCCATCTGGTCCAAGTCTTTCTAACATTGAACCATAATGGCGCTTGCACTCATAATTTTGGAGGTGTTAAAAAGGTTTTTTTTGTAATAACTGTTCTACTACCTAATTTCAACAACTTACTGGTCTCATTTGGACCTTCAACTCCTAAAGCCAAAATCCTTAAACTGCAGTTATTTAGGTCAGGGGTGACAAGATTACTAACTGTCCTGTCAATAATCACAAATAAATTAAAATACCAATAGATTAAAATAAACAGGTAAAACAACAAAGTCACGTCACAAAAAGAAGATAATTGTCAAATAAATAAAGCAGACACAAACAGAGGGAAGGGGGGAGGCTCAATCAATGGTAAATTAAACGAACAAAACAAATCAAAAGCAGGCACAGCAGTAAGTGTCAAAGCAGGGTAAAAAACGGGTTGATAAGCACTCTCAAGCAATTTAATAATTGCGATAGGCAGGAATCTAGGAAAATTAGCAGCAAGGACACTAACAGCCAAAGAAAAGCAAAGGTCGAAAATGGACAGCAAAACAAGTGTACATGCACTAGGGACCCCAAGGGGAGAGCCCCTTGGGATTTAATCAACAAACCGTGGTACAGAGCTATCCCAACTAGGAAATAGCAACTTTGAATATGTTTGGTTTATTTCAATTTCAATTCGTCTTTTTTTCCCTATAACAGTATATACCTGTAATATAACAGTAAAACAACAAACAATAGCAAATAAACATATAATAAAACAGAACAAACAATAATAAATTATCAATAAGTATTCAAACAATAAAGTGTATAACGAGGAAATTTAGTAGGAGATTGTAAAAGCAGAAAAAAACTAATTGAATATTTCGGCTATATAACTATAAATAGCCCTATAGGTCTTTTTGATAGAGGTTCATTGTTTACCTAGCTGCCAAAAAAGCAAACATTACTTAAAAACTTATTCCTAATATGATCGTGTTTAGATGACTTATCTTGTTTTTCTTGCATAACTTATTCAAAGTTATGTTGTTACGACTGTTTTACTGTTGGTTGTGCTTGTAGTTTTCGAGTTTTTTTTTATCATCAGTCGAATTTTATGTTTGTCCCTGTTTTCATTCTGCTAAGGACGACTATTGGACATAGAGTCAAAATATTCAAGTTCTTCTATAACAAACAGCCTTTAGAATTTTCTTATTGCGTTATCCTCTTCATTATGCACATGATGGAGTGACAGTGTGGCCTTCGTCAGGCCCGTTACGTATGGGGGAGGTGGACGCCCCACCGCCAATGTTTTGGGCACTCGGTTAAAAAAATGAGTTCGTAAAATCGTGGAACGAAGCGCCGAGAATTTGGTGGAGTCAGATTTTTCCGACTCCGCCAATTTTTTTTTGTTCGGTTAAATAAAGACCCCGAAAATACTTACACTCATCTACATAAATCTCAAGCTTAGTCGGTAAAATTAGCAGTTTTACCGACTCCTGCCTTGATTTTAAAGATGGTGCCACAATTTTTCATCGGGTTAAATAAAGAGCATGAAAATAGTGACGTTACATATACTAAAATATCAATCTCGGTTTTACCGACTCGTGCAGTTATTTTACGTATTGTGTTCAAAAACGGACATTACGGTAATTATTCATAAAAAACAGTCGGTAAAAATGACCAGCCAGTCAGTAAAATTTCTCGCTCCCCCCTCTCCCCAACATTTTGGCTAGTAATGGCCCTGGTATTTGTAATTATTTACAGTTAACAAATACTGGGAGAACGTTTCTCTGTCGACAAAACGTTAATAATATTCAACAAAAATTCAATTTATTGTCACAGATTAGAGAGAATTAACTGCTGGAACAATCGAAAATTAACTTCGTGTTAATTTTTTGTGAATACATTAACTAATAGTTAGTGCATTAACTTCTGCACAATCATCATCAAATTGAGAAAATTGGAGGCAAATAGCACTATAAAAAACCATATAGGACTTTTCGATAGAGGTTCATTGTTCAGCTAGCGGCCAGAAAAGCTAACACTGCTGAAAAACTTGCTCCTAATATGATTTTGTTGAGATTAGCTACCCTGCTTTTCACTCATAGCTGAACTTGTTTAAAGTAATAATGTAGGAATGTTTTATTGTTCATTGTCCTTTTCGTGTCCTCGTTTTTTATCGTAGGGCAAATTTTATTTTCATACCAACTTTCGTTTTTCTGAGAACGGCTATCAGACATGTAGCTGACATTTTCGATTATTTTTTTTTTTAATTAACTAATTTTATTTAATTCAATTATTTTTTTTTGCTCAATTTACTGTCATTAAAATTTCCTCATGGGGTTATCCTCTTTATTGTTTGCATACAGAAAGTGAAAAACAATTTTGACGTTAAGGGGAGGGGGAAGGGAGAAATTTACTTTCACGAAAAAAAAAAATATTATTCAAACATTCCTAGCTGAACATGTTTAAGGTAACGTTGTTAGAACTGTTTTATTGATGGCTTTAGTCTCAGTTGAATGGGAAAACTGTGGTCTTCGCCATTACTTACAGCTAAATTTACAAGAAAATTACAAAAATAAAACAACAAACAAGCTAAGAAGATGAGAAAAAACACGAATACAATAAAAAAATTTTGAAAAATGAGAAATAAAAAATGAGAAAAAAACACAAATACAATAAAAAACGTTTGAAACTTAAATTTGATAAAGTTGTCTTATAAGTTCATCACAAGTCAGGTTCTTTCGTGTTTGCTGTTGTTAGCGTAGGCTTCGTATAACTATTTCCAGCTTGGAGGCCCCGTTTTATTTGTCCATATTCGTGCCAAAAAACTTCTTCTTCCGCATATCAAATATTACTTCTTAAATTAAATTAACAAATTAATTATTAAACTAGTTAAATATATAAATTTTTCATCTTTGTGTTTTTACCATTGACAAGTCAACAGCTTCGTCAAGTCTACAGTTTTGGTAAGGTGACAGTTTTGGCAAGTCTATAAAGTTTAATTAGATCAGCAGTTTTGGTAAATCAACAATTCTGTTAAATAAACAATTTTTTTAAAGCAACAGTTTCGGTAAATCAAAAGTGTTGGTAAGTATACCCTATTTTTTCTTATGACTGGAGGATGAATAGGGTTGTAACTATTTGATTAGGGTTGAAACGGATCTAGATCTAGAAACTGGAGGACTGGGTTGAAAATTACAACTTATAAAAACAATTCCGAAAAATTAAAAAAATATTCAAAAATATGACACAAACATGAAAAAATAACGATAAAATTAAAGATCACAAATCAAGGGATTTTGCGAATTAACTATTTTACGAGGGGGTAGGAGAGGGGGTCTAAAACTAAACTATAATTAACCAAATTTTCATTTTTTGGGGGGATGCGGGAAGGGGGGAGGCTATCTTCGGATTTCTTACACTTTATCTAAGCCTCTTTGTTTGCTGGCACATGCGCAGTGAAGGCCCAAAACTTCAAGATTTGTGTAGCTTATTCTTTTGTCGTCTTGCCCCCTTTAACCAGGCAAAAAAAAGAAGACGACATCGTCCAAAGAACTTCGTTAGTACCTGAATGGGAAGATGTCGCCGCTGCAGCATCACTCCGGGACGAGTGGTGAGGCTTCGTCGACACTTTATGCGCCACTAATGGCGCCGGAGAAACTAAGGTCTAAGGCAAGGTCTTGCCCGTTTCCGGACTAAATTCCCGTCTGTCTGTCCTCTCTTAAAAATACAATTTTATCAGTTCTGTTTACTATAGTTGAGCAGTTACTACAACATAGTGAGGCAATATATACCTTTACCTATTTCAATGGTATATATATATATATATATATATATATATATATATATATATATATATATATATACAATTGATATATACCCATGAAATCGTCTTTCTCAAAAACACAAAAAAATGAGCTTTACGGCGCCCGACCTCGTTCAAAAAGGAAAATCACATTTTAGCATATATGTCAAAAAGTATCTTCTTCTTCCCCCACGGGAGGTTGCGTAAAGCTAGTGGCTACAGAACATCAACGGAGGATCTATTTGAACGAAAGTGGAAATACATAGTACCTTTTTAGGCAACAAAAAATATCGTGCCAAAGGGAAATGCAATTTTCTGTCATTTTCAGCTGGGAAACATTATTTTTGGCCCAAATAAGGCAAAATTTAGAAGAATGTAAAATCAGAGATAGACAATTGACAACTTTTGGTTTACTTTCCCCATCTTGAAAATCAAGGAAAATTCGCACTTTAGAATTGGGTGACTGATGTGTTGCGTCATTTTTCTCCCAGGGGTGATCGTATCGAACCCGAGGACGTTGGTAATAATCAGGGGACACATTTGAACAGACACTATAAGTTCTAGTGGCTTCATAGGTCACAAACGAGATCGCACCATAACAAAATGCCATCTTCAGCAACACAAAATTTTGGCCAAAACATCCGTGAACAAAAATTCTGAGACAGCCGATCAATCGAAAACCATTGAAAAGCTGCATAGAAAATTCACTCCTCTTCATACCCCCCCCCCCACCCCCCCAAAAAATCAAGTTTCTTTAAAAGGTTTTCTGTAATTTGTCTGTCTACGCGCACTTTGGGCAATGCTCTTCACAGTCATCAACTGAAAGGGGAGAAAGGGGACATTGACCCCTTTGATTTTCGAATACACCTTATTAGGAGATGTTTTCACTGAGAAATACATTTTGTTGGTACTTTCATTGAGTTTTTATTAAACAACATTATTGTAACCCCCCCCGCTCCTCTATCCCCGTTTTTCCATGAGTTGATGGCACTGGCTCCTCAAAAAACGCTATAGTCTTCTGGAGTATCTACCTCCGTCCCTCCTCCCTCCAAAATGCACACGGAACTTCACTTAGATAAACCTGATAAACTTCATGTTTTTCATTTATTTTCGCGTCTCACGAGTTTCATGTTTTTTACTGCTAGATATAAATGTACAAAGGTTCGAATCTCGGGAGGATATGAGATAATGAATATACAAAAGGTTTTGACAAAGAAAGAAGCGCAGCACTCAATTGGCGATTCCATGTTATACCTAAATATAACAATTATTTACGTTGCAGTACCGTCATGCTATAAGAGGTTTTTTTCCTTTTTTTTATTTTTCTTTGATTTCTTTTTGGTAGCCTTTTCTAGGCTTTCGATTCCTTTTACTAAATCCTTTATCCCCATATCTGTTTTTTTTTTCAAATCTACTTTATTTCAAAACTCTAATGATACTTGCTGCAAGTATAGCTCCAGTTAAAATTAGTGTCCTACAAGATCCATCGTTGTCACAGAGTGTGTTGAACTCAAATCCTTCCGAACCTTTTTAATAGTGAAAAATTGATTCTATTCAAATTTTTTCTTAATTATAAATGGCATCATTAATTACACATTTTAAAGCAAGCGTTTGAGCTCAAAGCGATTGGAGTTTTTTTCAGGGGAATCCGGTTGTCTAGAGGCTATAACTTGTATATTGGATCCAATGTGCCTCAGAGAAAGGATCTGTAATATTGTATTATTGGCAAGAGTTCTTCATGTGTAATATTGGCCTTGTATGCCTGATTGAACTCTTTCAGCTCAGACGACATGTGGGATGCTTCAGACGTCAAAGTCAACTTGATTTCGTCCAGGTTAGAGTTCAAAGCATCCAACTGGTGGGTTAGGTTTTGGACCTCGTACCTGAGTAAAAAAAATGTCCTTAATAAAATAATTCAAAAATAAATCTCTTTTTATTAAATCAAATAGATTAAAATAAATTCCTTTGTAGGTGAGCCAGATGAATGAAACTTTCAGAGATTTTCAGAAATTGGCATTTAAGCTAATTTAAGACAATTGCACTAACCTGGCTCTGTTACTACCTTTAAAATACAGAATAAATTATTTAATCTCATTAATGAAATAAATTACTATAATTAAACAAATAGCTTAAATTATTAAATTAATTAAAAAACTAAACTTGCTAATTCAACAAAATAATTTATTCAATTAAAAGACTTTATCAATTTAATAAGTTAATTTCCTTACTTTAATAAAAAACCATTATTTAGACAAGGAACTGATGTTCAGGGACAAAAAGATGATTTTTATATTTTATTTTTTTCTTCGTCTTCGGAATTACATCCCCCTTTCATTACATCCCCCCATGGGTATGTACTTAGAATTATCTCACAGCCCAAAAGAGAAAAAATACAATTTTTTGAGGAATTGGATCAAATGATTTAATGAAAGTTTATATTTCAAATCCAGGTACTCAGACATAAATAAACTATAACATAAATTTAAAATAAACATAAATATAAGTTTCCTGTGCAGGTTTTCCCAATAGCCAACCATATATTACATAAAAAGTATAGTGTAACTAAATCAGCATTAAATGAATAACTAAATTCTTTATATGCATCTTCTTAAAGATATGAGTGATGATTACATCTCATAAGATTCTTATATTCGAGATAAAGTTGCATATATTTCGTGGGAAATAGCTAGGAAGTAAAGTCTATATTTAATGTCCTATGTTATTTTTTTCAGGCTTGTTGTGGACGAGGCTGTATCCGGGGAAGCGCTAGAGGGTTTGAAACCCCCCTCCCCCCAATTTTATAAAAACGCAATATAAATCCATATAGATAAATTTTTGATGCGGTTTTATTGACCCCCCCCCCCCCCGAAAAAAAACCCTGATTGCACCCTTGATTGTGAATGTCAAAAAAAGCCGCTTCTTTAAACGAAAATCAAGAAAATAATTACCTAGGGGAGTGTTTCTTTGCATGCTTTTTCTCACTTGTCACTACTTTTCTTGCAAATTTTTCCATTTTTTTAACATCTTTTCCGACCTTTCTGAAGTGGTGATCACGATGTTTTTTCTCTTTTCTTGTCAATTTTTCTTCACACTCCGTCATTTTATGACTGCTAGCTGTTAATCTATTTGCGTGGCGCTCCTTCAACGAAGAAAAACAATATTTCTTTTTTTTCAAATATACTTCGAATTTTTGATAAAAATCAGTAACCAGTAAAATACAATAAGTAAATGATACTGATTTAGTTAATGAGTGAACTCTCAAAGTCGTCATGAATTAATAACTAATTATTATCATGCCTTAATAAACATTATTTGTTAGTAACTTCAGTTAAATAGGTTAGTTTGATTTTATTTTATTTACTATATTTAAGTCATGCTAACAGATTATTTAAGTTAGTTAAATTAAATTAAATACTTTTTACTTGGTTTAAAGTATTCTAGTGTTCATAAAACCCTTCTGGAGAAAAAAAAAATCTGGCTTGGTTCACACTAAAATTCCAGAAATTGCTGAAAAGAGTTGCAATTGCTTCCTTCCCCAATTGGCACCCTTGCTTCTAGCGATGCCGACAAATCAAAATACAAGAACAAAAGTAACTTAAAATTTGAGTGATACCCACCTCAGCTATCTACCACTAAAACCCTCCCCCCTTCTCACCTCCTCACTAAAAGATTTTGATAAAATTAAAACTTTTATCAGCTACCCTTTGCTAAAATTTTAGATTAATATAATTGGGGGTGTTTTAATTACTTATCTATCTTTTATAGAATTATTTTGAAAATTTGTTTATGAAATAAAAAAACAAATAACTTAATTCTTTCGGTTATTTTCATTGTCATGTTGGCAGCAATAGCTGCAACCTTGCAAGGAAAAAACTACGATCAATAGTAAATGGAAACTTAAAAGTGTGATAAAATAACTTAATTCTTTTGGTAATTTTCATTGTCATGGTGGCAGCAATAGCTGCAATCTTGCAAGGAACGAACTAGGATCAATAGGGAATGGAAACTTAAGACGTGATTCGAAAAAAATTGCCATTTGAAGCTGATTCAGGAATATTAACTATTATTTAAGTTGATCTTAATAGTGAAAATTAGTTGCAAAATTATATGAAGCTTGAAATCCCTAGAAACAAAAATGCATCACAGTGGACTAGCATGGTCAAAACCCCATATAAGAGAAATGGGGTCCCCAAGCTTGAACAAGGAAAATCACGGGCAGCACTGATATTTTTCTACCAAGAATAACAGACTAACGCAACATCGCTGAAAAAAAGTTTAATAGCTAATTTAAAAGCTACTACTTATATCTACGCGCTTTTCTTTAAAATTCGTCTTGATAATGCTATAAGTGCGGCACCAAAAATGACACTTTCTGTGCTATTCCTCGAACGGAAAGACCGGAAAACCACAAAAAGAGGGAGGATTACAATCTTTCCTCTATTATACTTCTCCTCCCAGCCCCTCTAGTAAGTTTCATAAATTCTCTGCTGATAAGCAGGCAACTGGAACATCGTAGAGATGTCTTAATGACTCATTCCAAAGCTCTTGATCATATCCACATGCTTTCGTCAATCCATTTTGATAACGCCATCATAAAGTATCATATGACACCAAAAATGGTGCTATTTGGCGTTATTTAAAAGATAAAAAGGCTGGGAGCCATAAAAGGGCACTATTGTAACCACCATAGTTGAAAACACTTCTCTTAAGTTTCTGAGCCCCCATCCTGAAAAACAAGGAGAATGAGGCAAAAACACAACGAAGGTGAATGCCGCAGTGAGTTCCGTGTTTAAATCATCAAATGATTAGCAAAACTAGCAGGCATCTGCAACGTCATAGAAAGACGTTTAATGGCTCATTCCAAGGCTCTTGATGCGATCCAAGTGCTTCTATCAATTCGTCTTCATAACGCCAAAAATGATATACTTTTTAATGTATCTACGGAGTCACAAACAGTATGGCAAAAGCCGGCAAGAATATGGTGCTTGAAAAAACTATTGCAATATTCTGCATCTTCATGTATTCCTCCCTTTTCAAGAAAATAAAATCAATATTTTGCCATTTTATCAAAAGCTTGAGAAATGCAGATACCAAGCTTTGACCGGACAGCCAACTCCCCATTTGCTGCACAAAAATTTATTTTGATCCAAAAAGGTTGAGAGCCACCGCATTAAAGAGTAAACCCCGAATAATAAAAGTTTTCGTACCACCTTAAAACTACCGTGGGTACTTTTACCAAGGGTAAAACTATTATACAAGCATAAAACTAGTACAAAATAATTATAATATTCTACCTACGATGACTAAATCATAATTAAGTCAGAACTTAATTAAGTCAAAACAGTCAGAACTAAGTCATATATGCTAAACTGCTGCCGAGCATTCCTAAGAATAACAATGACAAAGAATTAAAATAATAAGAAGAACAACAAAATAAAATATTCTTAAGCCATAAGAATAAAAAACATAACAGAAATAATAATAATAAAAAATTAAAGAACATTTACGTTTGGTTTTTCCGTCTCTTTTGTTAGGTCTTGTGCAGTTTCTGATGTTTCAGCAGGTTGAATTTCCTTGGTGATAGATGCCAATTCAAGCTTTTCAAGACTTTTTTCAATTTTCTCTAAACGAGAATTATTATTTTCAAGAAATTCTCTTCTAAACTGAAAAGAAAATAAATAAGAGTATAACTATAAACATTGATGTACGAAGGATATTTAGGTAAAAACATACTTTCCCCCTGGATCCATCTAGGCATATTCATACCTGAAAACCGGGATTTTCTTTGGGTTGTTTCAAAATTATACCGTATTTAGAGCAGTACCACATTTTTGTCAGCATTGCCACGTTAAGTCGTGAAAATAAACTTTTCGAAACCTACTCATATTAATTTCTGCTCGTTTTGAGTTTGACTCAAAACGAGGTACTATAAGGATCTCTTTTAAGGATTAATTAAAAAAACTTTTTCCACAAAATAAGTTTTTCAAAAAAAGTAAAGTACTCCATTAAACAAAAAATGAGCAAAAATAAAATCAAATAATCTACCAAACGTAAAACTACCCCAAATCAGCATCGATAAAAAATAAAACTCAAAACGAACAGAAATTACAATAAATAACCGAGTCAAACTCAAAACGAGCAGAAATTAACATAAGCTGGGCTCAAAACCCCTATGCCTTCCCAAGGCCAGAACATAATTTGCACTTTACTGAAAAAAATATAAATCTTTTTACTTTTATAACTTTAATAAATCAAATAATATTAAGATTTTGATTACTAAATATCAGTATATGTCTATTAAACTGACAATGCACGTTCATTTGTATTTTTCAGTAAAGTGCAAATTTTGTTCTTGCCTTGGGAAGGCATAGGGGTTTTGCGCCCAACTTATTTTAATTTCTGCTCGTTTTGAGTTTGACTGTTGTTTATTATAATTTTTGTTTGTTTTGGGTTTTATTTATTTATTGATACTGACTTGTGGTAGTTGTGTACTTGGTAGATTATTTGATTCTATTTTTGTTCATTTTTGGTTTAATGGAGTTCTTTACTTTTTTTGAAAAACTCATTTTGTGGAATTTTTTTTTTAATTAATCAACGCAAAACAAGCACTTAATATAAAATATCATTCTAAGGCTTTATTTAACCGAATTGATTCATTTGAGATTTCATAAAATTATGAAATGTTACTATAATATATAATTTGAATCAGATATTAAGGAGAAGGACCACTGGGTATTTCTCTGTGTTTTGTTGTCTGAAGGCTGAAAAAGTACAGTTCTTCATGACCAAGTTTCTAAGTTTCACTGAACCCTTCAGATAAAGGGAGAATAAGAGAGGTAGGAAGGGGGGGGGGGGTCTAAATTGAAATTAATCTCGAATCTATCTTATTCCGAAGAATATTATTGCCGAAATATTCAGCATAAAAATTTAAAGTGTAACAACTATTTTTAGTTTAATATAAAATATTACATTGACATTATGGAGTATTTGTAATTTTCTTAATTTTGCACTTTTTAATGTGTTCTTCTTTCCCGGGGCGAGAAGGAACGAATAATTGTAAAAAGTACCAGGAACAACTTTTTTATGAACGTACCAGGAACAAATGCACTTTGGATTCCACTCGGACGATACCAGCTGCGGGAGATGTGACCAATTACCATAATTACCATATTACCTAATTGCATAGTGTGCAATTACCATAGGCCCTAAATTGGCCAGTAGTAACCCTTATATGATCATAATGGGCGGTAACATTTTATCACTTCGACAAACCATGATGAAAAAGTGCTAAGAATCCCGGATTATATATTTTTTTTAGAAAGGAAGTAGTGACCAATATTTAATTGGAGAATTTCTGCACAAATATTGTTAGAAACAACTTTTTTCCAGACCCGTCTGCCTTTTTCTAATCGACTTGACAAACAAATTTGTATTTGCTTGGACCCCCCTCTAGATTTACAAAAAAACTTCTTTGGGGTATTTTTCATTGAAAAATGTCTTTTTGCTATTTTCTTTGAAAATACAATTCTATAACGTAATGTTTTTCGTCACTATTTACTACAATTAATTAAAAAAACTTTTTCCACAAAATTAGTTTTTCAAAGAAAAGTAAAGAACTCCATTAAACAAAAAAAGAGCAAAAATAAAATAAAATAATCTACCAAGCTCAAAACTACCACAAATCAGCATCGACAGATAAAAACAACCCAAAACAAACAGAAATTAAAATAAATAACCGATTCAAACTCAAAACGAGCAGAAATTAACATAAGTTGGGCGCAAAACCCCCTATGCCTTCCCAAGGCCAGAACAAAATTTGCACTTTACTGAAAAAATACAAATGAACGTGCATTGTCAGTTTAATATACATGTACTGATATTTAGTAATCAAAATGTAAAAATTATTCGATTTGTTAAAGTTATAAAAGTAAAATCATTTATATTTTTTTCAATCGAATTTCAAATTATAATTTCAAATCGAATGAGCCCTTTTCTGAAGTTTCTACGACAACGTCTTCTATAAAAACCTTATATGCCCCCAGGCCATAACTTAAAACCCTTGCCCTGAGGGCTGTGGCGGAGTATCCTCCTCAAAAGCATATTTTCTATCTGTAAATCAACTACGCTGAACAAAATGGCTATCTCGAAATTTTTATTGGATGTGTTTGGGGGAATGATGGGCGTGGGGGGGGGGGGGGGGCTAGTTGCCCTCCAATCACTTTCGACTATTAAAAAGCGGACTATCCCGTTGAATTTCCAATCGAATGAGCTTTTTTTTGAAGTTTCTACGACAACACCTTCTATAAACACATTATATGCCCCCTGGGCATAACTTAAAACCATTGCCCTGAGGGTTGTGGGGGAGTGTTCTCCTCATAACATATTTTCTATCTGGAAATCAACCACGCTGAACAAAATGGCTATATCAAAATTTTGATTGGATGTGTTTGGGTGAATGATGGACGTGGGAGGGGGGGGGGCTAGCTGCCCTCCAATCACTTTCAACTATTAAAAAGGGCAATAGCCCTTTGAATTTCCAATCAAATGAGCCCCTTTTGAAATTTCTATGACAACGCCTTCTATAAAAACCTTATATACCCCAGGATATAACTTAAAACCCTTGCCCTGAGGGTTGTTGGTGGGTGTCCTCCTCAAAAACGTATTTTCTATCCGGAAATCTTCTACGCTGAACAAAATGGCTATCTCAAAAGTTTAATTGGATTTGTTTGGGAGAATGATGGGCGCGGGGGAGGGGCTAGTTTCCCTCTAATCACTTTCGACTATTAAGAATGGAACTAGCCCTTTGAATTTCCAATCGAATGAGCCTGTTTTGTAGTTTGTACGACAATGCCTTCTATAAAAACCTTATATGCCCCCGGGCATAACTTAAAACCCTTGCCCTGAGAGTTGTGGGGGAGTGTCGTCCTTAAAAACATATTTTCTGTCTGGAAATCAACTACGCTGAACAAAATGGCTATCTCAAAATTTTGATTGGATGTATTTGGGGGAATGATGGGCGTGGGGGGACTAGTTGCCCTCCAATCACTTTCGACTATTAAAAAGGATACTAGCCCTTTGAATTTCCAATCGAATGAGCCTGTTTTGAAGTTTCTACGACAACGCCTTCTGTAAAAACCTTATAACCCCCAGGGCATAACTTAAAACCCTTGCCCTGAGGGTTGTAGGGGAGTGTCCCCCTCAAGAACATATTTTCTATCTGGAAATCAACTACGCTGAACAAAATGGCTATCTCAAAATTTTGATTGGATGTGTTTCGGGGAATGATGGGTGGGGGGGGGCTAGTTGCCCTCCAATCGCTTTCGACTATTAAAAAGGGCACTAGCCCGTTTAATTTCCAATCGAATGAGCTTTTTTGAAGTTTCTACGACAACGCCTTCTATAAAAACCTTAAATGCCCCCTGGGCATAACTTAAAACCCTTGCCTTGAGGGTTGTGGGGGGGGGGTCCTCCTCAAAAATATATTTTCTATCTGGAAATCAACTACGCTGAACAAAATGGCTATCTCAAAATTTTGATTTGATGTGTTTGGGGAGTGATGGGCGTGGGGGGGGGCTAGTTGCCCTCCAATCACTTTCGACTATTAAAAAGGACACTAGCCACTCCAATTTCCAATCGAGTGAGCAGTTTTCGAAGTTTCTACGACGAATCCTTCGATACGAAGTGCCCGAGTATGGAGAAAAAAAACCCCAAAAACAACACATTATGCCCACATCGTTCTTTACTTAGGCAGCGCTAGCGCGCTGCCTATGAATAGACGGGCGTGAGAGGGGGGTTAGTTACCGTCCAATCACTTTCAACTATTAAAAAGGGCACTAGCCCTTTGAATTTCCAATCAAATGAGCCTTTTTTGAAGTTTCTATGACAACGCCTTCTATAAAAACTTTATATGCCCCCAGGCCATAACTTAAAACCCTTGCCCCGAGGGTTGTGGGGGAATGTTCTCCTCAAAACATATTTTCTATCTGGAAAACAACTACGCTGAACAAAACACATCTCCAAACACATCCAATCAAAATTTTGAGATATCCATTTTGTTCAACATTTTGTTCATTTTGTTCGTACCTTTGAGCAGGACACTTCCCCCACAGTCTTCAGGGCAATGGTTATAAGTTATGACCAGGGAGCATATAAGGTTTTCATTGAAATCTTTGTCGTAGAAACTTGAAAAAGGGCTCATTTAATTGGAAATTCAAAGGGCTAGTGCCCTTTTTAATAGTCGAAAGTGAATGGAGGGCAACAAGCCCCCCTTATCACGCCCACCATTTATCCAAACACATCCGAACAAAATTTTGAGATAGCCATTTTGTTCAACGTAGATGAAAGTTCTAGAAATTAAGTCTTTGAGGATGATAACCCCTACCCCTCAGAGCCCTCAGGGCAGGGGTTACAAGTTATGACCAGGGAGCATATAAGGTTTTCATTGAAATCTTTGTCGTAGAAACTTGAAAAAGGGCTAATTTAATTGGAAATTCAAAGGGCTAGTGCCCCTTTTAATAGTTGAAAGTGAATGGAGGGCAACTAACCCCCCTCTCACGTCCACCATTTATCCAAACACTCCAATCAAAATTTTGATATAGCCATTTTGTTCAACGTAGTTGAAAGTTCTAGAAATTAAGTCTTTGAGGATGACAACCCCTACCCCTCAGGGCAAGGGTTACAAGTTATGCCCTGGGGGCATATAAGGTTTTTATTGAAAGCTTTGTCGTAGAAACTTGAAAAAGGCTGCATTCGATTGGAAATTCCAAGGGCTAGTGCCCTTTTTAATCGGAAGTGTCTGAAGGGCAACTAACCCTCCTCTCACGCCAACCTTTTCCCCAACCACATCCAATTAAAATTTTTAGATAGCCATTTTGTTCAACGTAGTTGAAAGCATTGGAAATTATATCTTTAAGGATGACGGCCTTCCCCCCACCCACATCCCTCAGGGCAAGGGCTGTAGTTATGCCCTGGGGGCATATTAGGTTTTTATAGAAAGCGTTGTAGTAGAAACTTCAAAAGGGGCTTATTCGATTAGAAATTAAAATGGCTAGTGCCCTTTTCAATAGTCGAAAGAAATCGGATGGCAACTAATCCCCCTCTCACGCCCACCATTTCCCCAAACACATAAAATCAAAATTTTGAGATAGCCATTCTTTTCAACGTAGTTGAAAGTTCTGGAAATTATGTCTTTGTGGATGAAAACCCCACCACAGCCCTCAGGGCAAGGGTTGTAAGTTATACAATGGGGACATATGAGGTTTTTATAGAAAAGTTGTCATAGAAACTTCAAAAAGGGCTCATTCGATTTGAAATTGAAAGGGGTAGAGCCTTTTTTAATAGTCGAAAGTGATTGAAGAGCAACTAACCCGCCTCTCAAGCCCACCATTTTCCCAAACACGTCCAATAAAAATTTTGAGATATTCATTTTGTTCAACGTAGTTGACAGTTCTGGAAATTAGGTCTTTGAGGATGACAACCCTCCCCCCACAACCCTCACGGCAAAGCTTGTAACTTATGTTCTGGGGGCACATAAGGCTTTTATAGAAAGTTTTTTCGTAGAAACTTCAAAAGGGCCAATTTGATTGGAAATTGAAAGGGCTCATGCCCTTTTTAATAATCGAAAGTGATTGAATGGCAACTAAACCCCCTCTCACAACAACCATTTCCCCAAACACATTGAATCAAAACTTTGAGATGGCCATTTTGTTTAACGTAGCATCAAGTTCTGGAAATTAGGTCTTTGTGGATGATAAACCCCCCACACCCCTTAGGGCAAGGGTTGTAAGTTATGCCCAGGGGGCATATAAGGTTTTTATTATAACCTTTAATATTTGTATGCTACCACTTCCATTACAATTACCACTAGTCCCCAGCGTCGCATCTATAAGAATTTGTATTTTTTTCAGTGAAGTGCGTGCAAATTATGTTCTGGCCTCGGGAAGGCATAAGGGTTTTGAGCCCTACTCATGTTAATTTCTGCTCGTTTTGAGTTTCATTTATTTATCGATGCTGATTTGTGGTAGTTTCACACTTGGTAGATTATATGATTTTATTTTTGCTCATTTTAGGTTTAATGGAGTTCTTTACTTTTCTTTAAAAAACGTATTTTGTGGAAAAAGTTTTTTTTAATTAATTACGAACATAAGATCGTTCGAATTACTTTTAATCAAACATAAAACCTCCTTTTCTGAGCACAAAAATTACTTCTATAAAAGTTTTCATTGGTTTTAGGAGTCAAAATAAGGTCCAAAATTTTCTTGAGTATAATATGTAATATTTATAATATATGAACATAATATATATTTTTTATATAGATGACAATGATTTTTACTTTACCTATTGTGAAATATTATTCCACTGACCAAAATACAAAAAAAAAACTAAAAATTACTTTTACAAAGTTCTGAAATGGTAGTTTTTCTACCTGTTATTGTGATTTTCCGTGATCGTCCAATGGAGAGATATCCGTTGGATATCAGGGTTGCTGATAAATGTCCTCTTTTAAAGAAATTTCTTCGAAATACAAAGCTTTTCATTCAAAACTTCCACATATAGAGGTGATTTGATGTAGAAATAACCAAATTTTGATATAAGAAGGTACCATGTAGCAGAATTTATTGTTAATAAAATTAGTAAAAATGTTTTTTGTTTATATATATATATATATATATATATATATATATATATATATATATATATATATATATATATATATATATATATATATATATATATATATATATATATATATAATATATATATATATATATATATATATATATATATATATATATATATATATATATATATACTAAATATTAAGAATAGGTATATGTACCAATCTTTGAAAAAGAAAAGAAAGAAAAAGAAAAAACTAGAGTAAACAACAACAAACCAAGAAAATAATAAGAATTAAGATAGCTAAAATGTATTAAATAAGCTAATTTAAAAAAAATATAAAAATAGTACATAAATAAATTTGTACAATAGAAAAAAACATAAATAAATAGAATAAGGTAAATAATAATAACTAAGAAAATAGTAACCTACGACAACATAAGAAAAAGATAACCCAGAAAAAAAAACACAGAAAAAATGAGTACTAACTCCTTCCATGTATTCATTAAACCACACCGGTGGCCTGGTTTGACTTGCAGCCTTTGCAATTGCTGCTTCACAAATGTGTTTCAGTTGTTCTCCGTGAGCATTCAATATATCAACTGAATCAGGTTGATTTATTATTCTAGTCAAGATTCCAGCATTAGTCTTGCAAGACCTAAGATAAAGTAATACTAAATTTAATTTTGGAAAATCAAAATGGCAATTTTTTTTTAAACTTATACAGGGTTTATAAAAAAAATCATCCCCACCCCCTAAAAAAGTGATAAAAAAAACACTTAACCCTACCCTTAAGCTTTCGCTTGCTTGGAGTTACCCCTTAAACGTAGGAATAAAAATTTAAAAAGAGAAGGAAAGAAAGAGAAAACAAATTCTTCCCTTGCTTGGCTTCTGGTCGCAACAACCCTTCCTAACAACAATTCATTGCACTTACCAACACACCCAAAACCCCCTGCCTCCATCCAACAAAGATTTTTTTTTTTTTTTTTTTTTTACTAAATATGAAACACAAGAACGACTGATCATAGGTGGACAGAGGTTACGCTTTCAGCAGGAGGGAGGGGCATCAAGAGGATTTTTCTAGAAGGAAGAAGGAGAAAAACAACAACAACAGTGTATCTTTGACCCAAAATCGATATATTTTCCTTGATGACCCCAATGCTATATCATAAGTAAAGAATAAGTAAAGGTTAAAGAACAATTTTTGCACAATGTATTATTTATTTATTATTTTCTTTTTTGTTTTAGACCAGAGTTCTTCGTACTAAAAGAGATGTCCAAGAAACTTCAAAAAGGGCTCATTCGATTGGAAATTGAGATGGCTAGTGCTTTTTTTAATAGTCAAAAGTGATTGGAGGGTAAATAGACCCTCACCCCGACGCAGATCATTTACTCAAACACGCCCAATCAAAATTTTGAGATAGCCATTTTGTTCAACGTAGTCAAAAAGTCCCGAAATTATGTCTTTGAGGATGACAGCCCCCTCCCCACACATCGTATTTTCCCGAAATGCTTCCAAAAAAAATTTGAGATAGCCATTTTATTCAAAGTAGTCCAAAGATCGTATAAAAAGTACCAGTACCAGTGTATTATTACTATTCTACTAAAACGACAAGTTCTTATAGTTTTTTTTCTCTCTTTTAGATATGGATGATCAAAAAGAGTACGAAGAAGGAGAAGAAAACATTGAAGAGGATAGCATCTACCAGCAATTTGGGATCTTGGAGGAAATGAACGGCCCTGAAGAAGCTGTAAAAGATCCAGGACCATTTGAGAGCAAGAGGCTGAAATTTTCATTTGCAAGGGGTGTTAAAGACATTTTAACCACGAAATTGTCCATTATGTTAGATCGATGTAAGGTATCACATATAAATGCAACGAGAATTTTAACAGCTATTCTAGAAGCACTAAACCTTGACACTCTTGAGCAAATAGTCTCGAAAACTTCATTATTATACAAGGCGAATGTTCAGAGAGCAATGTACTAAAAAAAAATTGACGAAGTAAACATTCCTGAAAAAGAGCTCCTGGTTGTCCATTGTGACGGTAAACTTTTACCGGGTGTTTTAAAAAGCGAACAGTGTGAGCGAATAGCTATTGTGATTTCGTATGGCGAAAAGGAACAGATTCTGGGAGTCCATGTAACAGCAAACAGCTCTGGAGAGGAACAAACCAATGAATGTCTACACGAATGGGGTCTCCCCAACACTGTCAAGGCGATGTGCTTCGACACTATAGCATCCAACACGGAAAGACTTAAAGGAGCATGCGTCATATTGGAGGAAATAATAGGAAGAGAGTTGTAACTAGCTTGCTGTCATAATATCTTGGAAATTCTGTTAAGAGTTGTATTCGAAACGAAAATGGGATAAACCACTGGGCATCATCCAGACAATTTCAGAGATTCCCCACTGCGTGGCCCAAGATAGACAAAGAAAAATAAGACACAGGTATAAGTGAAAATCTAGTACAAAAGCAGCTAACTCAAGAAATAATTGCAAATGCTGCCGCTGAATCCGAAACCAAATTAACTGAGAGCAACCCCAGAGCAGGTATAGAAAAAAGTTCCAAAGCTGCCAGTAGCAGAATTCGACAGAATTCCAAAAGCTGCCAACACTTTAGCAGCACAACTTGTGTTTCGACAGCTTTTCTTTAAATAAAAAGTATTTTTATATGTAAAAATGGTATTTTCAGACAAAATCTGCCAACAAATTTCACTGGGTTATGAAAACTGCCAAGTAGCATTACTACTACGCTACTCCATGTTTTGTACGGCGGCCCCAGAAATAACTACAAGGAAATATTGCAATTGGTTGTCGTATTTTTTTGGATCACTAGACGGCAATGTTCTGGGTTTTTAGAACTCCAAGAGCCATTCATCACTCTAGGTGGATGGCAACAACTATTTACTGCTTTAAAATGTTCATTTTTCGCCGTCCATTCAAGATGTCTAAAGAAGAGGGAAAGTTCTGCTCGTGCCATATTTGTTTTCCTAGTAAAAATTTGTTGTAAAGCTTGCTTCAATGCTCCAAAACCTCATACTGGACCAAAACAAGAAAAGAGACTTTTGCATAGTCTGTTGGACTATGAAGAATGTGACAACGACATTGCAGAAATAACCTTACCAAATTTTCGAACTATTTGAGGTATTTGAATGCAGAGTTGTTGGGATTATCCCTTTTTTGACCTCGCCATTAGAAGCGACGAAAAGTTGTTAATGACTAATAGATTGCTCAGCAACACAGATGAACCATCAGAGGCATTTACATTCTTTGACCGATTTAATATAAAAACAGCCCCAATTGATTATATGTAACACTTACGTAGTAAATGGCATCTTTGAACGTATGTACTTGGTTTTGTGCCACATCTTGTTGGTGGCAAAAATTTCGACGCCACTTTTTTTCTAACCGCCCGTGTCTCTGCTCTTTCATTTTTGACACGCTCTAATTCTCGTTTTTGCATGTCTTCTAACCATATGTGTCTTTGCTCTTCATTTTCATTTTTGAATCGCTCTAATTCAGGTTTTTTCCTGCCTTCTAACCACATGTGTCTTTGCTCTTCATTTTCATTTTTGACACGCTCTAATTCTTGTTTTGGCATGTTTTCCAACTGCAAGTGTTTATGCTCTTTATTTTCATTTTTGACACGCTCTAATTATGACACTGCCAATACCCTTTGCTTTAGCTGCCCTTATTGGTCTAGTCTTACATGATGGTCCAGGTTGTATATTTTTTTAATTGTTCAGGTGGTGGGACAAAAACTTATTTTTCTTCCAACCAATTATCATTTATAACACTTGGAAATTTTCGTTTTTTGGTCTACCTCTAGATAAGTTTTTCATACTGATGTCTTTTCAAAAATATTTGATTATTGAAGCAAGTCCCATTTCTAACACTGATTTTCTACTAAGCTTCAAACTTTTGGTTTTCTTTTTTAAGGTTTTTGAATTGTTGTAATCCCTCGTTAAAATATAGGCTACAAATATTTTGTAATTACCAGTTTTTTGCTCTTTAAGCAATTTAATGTAAGCTTGTCTATGCGTGAAAAATTTTCCATTTTTCCACTTTTTAACATAAGTGTGACAAGCGTGACAACGTCATTGCAATATTGATGTATACAAAAATGACGTCACTGACATGAATTTTTTCCCCAAAATGAAGGCTCTTAACGAATTTTCTCAAACTTCTGACTTATCTAGATCGTTTTTTTTAGTCCAGCAAATCTCAGGATGTCAAGTTTCCCGAAAAATAGGAAGCCGTTCTCGAGGAAAGATACATACACAATTCGTTGCTCGCTTATAAAGATAATATATACATATAGTAAAAAGGCAAATATTTTATTTAGAACTTTTTGTCACCATGAGAGAGGGAGGGAGTGTAAGAGGAAGAAAAAGAAAGAAAGAAATTAAAAGGAAGGAAGGTGAGGAGCGAGAGAATGACGGTGAGAATGATCGAAAAAGAAACAAAGAAGAAAAGAGAAAGAAAGAGAGAATTAGAGAAAAGAAGGACAGAGAGAGTGTGACCCAATAGACGAAAAGTTCGCCAAAATGGAAGCCATCGAACAAATTACTTAGAAATCAAAGAGAGAGAAAAAATATTCTTTAAAGACACAATAGAAGAAACTTACCCAGTCTTTAATGCAGGTTGATTTCTCTCATTCGCTGGGCTGATTATGTTTTCCTCATTTAGTCGAAGTGATGATTGAAGAGTTATTTGACTTGCAGTTGGACTACTAATAGTCTTATAGTAAGTAAGGCCATTATCGCTATAACTCACGGTTTCCGCAAATGGTTCCTCGTCAAGATGAAGCGATAAAGTCGCACGACTAATTTGACTGGCGACTAAATTTCCAGTAGCTTTCGGGTTGCTTTCAAACACATGATCCCCCTATTTATAAGAAAAAAAACATTAAAAAGTGATAGACAGGTGTTGTACTATGTTAGAATATAGTTTCAAGGTTGTTCCAGCGGTCTGACTATTTCACACCCTACAAGATTCAAGAGTGTGGTTTACAATGCCCTCAGGAGTGGAAGAGTAGACTCATGGGAATTTAAAGTGATTTTATTTTAGTAAACAATCTCTAAAAATTTGACGGTTAGCTCCTTTGTTTCTTTTGTTTTACGACATTTACAGGTATTGTTTCAATACATTTTGTCCCTATTTGGATATGGACTTAGGAATACATTACAAGTACTAGTGTACTAATTTCTCATAAATCAAAATAATAAAAATTAATCAGCAGCACTTAAAAAGCTAAGCTTGCGAGATCATGCAGCAAAACAATGCCAACACAAAATAAAAAATAAAACTGAGCAGGCGAAATGAAATGAATATTTGTTGTATAATTGTAATAATCAGGAAGCAGGGGGTGGAAGCATGGACCTTGTTGAATATAAACGATTGAACACATATAAAGCATTACACTTCATGACTGGAAAATTATAACAATTTTTTTCTCTTCTTTTTAATAGCAAAGTACCAAGGGACCGTGCTTCGGTCGGTAAAAAGAAAGTTTTTTAATCCCTTACACAAAACAACTTGATTTTATTTTAGTCGGCAAACCTTTTCGCATAGTTATATCGACAAATTTTCAGGTATAAACAGTCAAACTAACAATACTTAGCACATACACTCATTTTCAGCAAAATTAATTTTCGCCATTCATAAGATAATGTTTTTCAAACAGTTCGAGGTAATGAACTGTAAGTAAGGAGGCTTAAGCTAAAGTTTTACTTTCTGTCCCAATCTTAAGAACAGCTCCTGAAACAAAAGGCCCGTTTAATTAGAAAAAGAACCTGTCCTCCTTTTCTTTCTTTTCCTATCAGAGGAAATCATGTGGTCCAGTCCCATTTTATTTAACCTGCCAAATATCATAAAATTCTACTGGGATTGTTTACAGCTAATCTCACTAACAAAAATAAGCTTAAAAAACACACCAAAAATTTGTTTATATTAGTTTTTGTTACGTTTTTACGAGTCGGAAAAATATTCCGGGGGGGAGGGGTAAACAGTTCGAGGTAACGACCTTTAAGTAAGGAATCTTAAGCCAAAGTTTTACATTCTGTCTCAATTCCTTAAGAACGACTCCTGAAACACAAGGCCCTTTTAATTAGAATAAGAACCTTTTTCAAAAGTTCTAAAAAACGTTAACGTGAAGAGAGAGGTATTGAGGAGGGGGCAGCCCCCTCATAAACGTAAAATTTCTGTTTGTTTTAAGTTTTAATATTGCTTTACAATTATAGTTAAAAAAAAGTTTAAAAAAAATTTAATTTCATAAAAATAAGCAAAGATAGAGAAATAAGTTCCTCTAGCCGTCTCCCTTTTTTCTTACTGAAATATATATTTCATTTCGGAAATAAATAGACCTCCTCTCATTTAAAACCTCATAAGTTTTCAATTTTTTTTGTTAAATTTTGAACTGTTCTTTTCCAAATTAGCTCACTATACAATGCATAACAATAAAAAAAAAAAAAAAAAAAAAGAAAAGTCCAGCCGAGAATAATGAGGACTTCGATAATACAATCTTTCCACAAAATTTAACTTGATTGCCCTAAATTTGACCGATACCTAAATTTAGCTAGGACTAATTTAAGCCTATCAAATTAGCACTAGCTATATCTCGGTATTAGTTAAACGTCACTGTGAAGGAGCCCTTCCAGGATGCAATGTACAGAGTGTCATCAGTAAATATTACGACCAAGATAACTGAGCTCTATGAATGTGTCGTTTTGAGCAGTTCAAATGTGTTTAACTAAAATGTTTCGATTTCGATTCACTTGGCATGGCCAACATGGCCAACATGGTATGCGCAAATTATGCCTGGTAATTGAAGCACCAAGGCCTGGTACAGCATGGAAAAAGAATTATTCCTTTTATTTACAGCTGTAAAAAATGAAGGATGACAGAATGCCGAAGATCTTTCTTGTCAACCAACCATCTAGGGTGAAACGATAAGCAGTTCGTCCCCAAATTGGGTGAAAGGATGTCGTAAGGAAAGATCTCGTGGAAATTGGAACTTCCTGGGAAGTTGTAAATAGGGGAGGGGGCTTTGATTAGACAGAAATGAAGGAGGAGTGTGCATCAGGCGATTTTGGTCTGAGGCATTTTGGTGCTTCTGTGAGTTGTTAGTGGTAGTAGTAACAATAAAAAATTGGGAGTGACGGATGGTGCATCAACATACCACAGACGTACATAGGTGTAACAGTGGAATGGGAGAAGGGATGGATCATAATTCTTTCACAGGAGAAAGACGTTCGACAAATAAAATGGGGAAAACTATACGACTTTGGGGAGGGGGAGGGAGTGCAAATGTCCCCTTGAGTGGGAACTTTGCACTTTCAAGAGGTAACCAATGTTACACATTCGGAATCAGCAAAGAAAATGGTCTAAATTGTTTTTTTGTAGGGGGGGGACACCCCTATTCAAAGTTTAAAGGCAGCTGAACTTCACAATGAAATTAAACTTATAAGCAAACATTTCATTGAAAATAAAAGTAAGACAATTTTATACCTTAAAAAAAAAAAAAAACAGAAACCAACCATTCTACTACCGGGCTACAGCCCCTCTTAATCCCTGTTGTTTACATTTAGGTTCAACAATCAGTGTTTTCCTGAAAACACTCTAGAGTGTAAAAGGTTGGTAAGCAGATATATACAAGTGTTTAATTACCGATCATCTTTCAAAACATTTGCAGTAAAATTTGTACTGATTAAAGCAAATGCAATCAAATGAGCTTTATCATTGTTTAAACGTCGCGTCGTTACAAAAGAAAATCGAATATTTTGTTTGATTTTCTGTACAGGTTGATTTATTCTGTTATTTCAATACTTCATTCCTAAATCATTGAAAAGGGGGGGGGGGCTGAGTTAGACAGCAGCTCTTCTAGTACTATCTAAGTTCGTTTTTAATACCATATTTTAAGTTATACAAAATATAAGCAGGGTGCCAACCACGTCAGTTCTCAACTTATTACAGTAAAGTTAAATTTTTGCCACAATTCTTCTTTTTTTTTAATGCCACAATGTTTTCACCACAAAAATAACGTTACCACAATAGAAAGAGATCTGTTACCCCTCACCACCCATATTAAACGTTCAGTCCTACATATTCTTTAAATGAAGGAAGGTTAGAAGACAAGTTCTCCCATCCATAAAGATCTGAAAGGCGTCTCATGGAGAGTTTGAAAACTTAGGCCAGAAAAAAATAATTTTTGAGGCCTAAAAACCCCATCCCCACAAACACAAAAAGTTGTATACCTGCACATTAGTACTACTGTAAAAATTTACCAACAACAATTCAGTTGGTGTGACTGAATATCAATTTAGATATGAATACTCCGCCTCACAGCAATATGGCGTATGAAATTGGGAGGCAATATAAAAAGCTTTACGATAGTTCAACAACGATATTCTATCTCAGAATTTTTCACACAATAGCAGGTCAACCTTAATTCCTAAAATACCTAGAAAAAAAAGAACCAAAACCCATAAAAACAGAATCTACCTCTATCTTTTTCGTAGGGTTCGAAATATCTTAATGTTCCAATAAGGTAGATGCCCAGCCCGTTGAAGAACTAGACAGGGTTATCTGGTACTTATAGCTTTGATAAAATAAAATATTAAAATAATAAAAAACAAAACAAACATTATAACATATATATACATATATATATATATATATATATATATATATATATATATATATATATATATATATATATATATATATATATATATATATATATATATATATATATATATATATATATATATATATATATATATATATATAGAGAGAGAGAGAGAGAGAGAGAGATAGAGAGAGCAAGAAAGAGAGAGAAAAAAAAGAGAGAAAATCATTTAAATTTTTATTAAATCTTTTCTAATGTTCTGAATGAAAATACCATAGAACTGCATTTTTCAAATCCTTGAAGGGGAAGGCACTCGCCCTTCCCCCCTAATAGGCACCCCAATCCTTCAGTCTAAGGCTTATCAATACCCAAAAAGAACGTAATGCTAGTCTGATGCAATTTCCAGGATATTGACTTGTAACACTTCACCGAAAAGGTCCTGCATAAAACAAGGATGCAGGGTCTGTCTTAAAGACAGACCCTGCAGAGCTTATTGCACTTGATTGCAATAAATTAAAGAATAAGTGTAATCATTGTATTATATTGAACGTGGTTAGAACGTAAAAATTGAATTACTTAGAAAAAAAAGTCTGGCAAACCAATAGAATCTTTGATACAAACGAAAGTAGTTTTAGCTTACACCGATAGATAAGTATTGCAAGAATTTTCTATATGAAAAAGGATGATTTGCAGCTTATTGCACTTTAAAGCACAACAAGGAAATAATTAATTGCAATAGGTTTCAAAAATTGCTTCTGAACGCAAATCAATAAGTGCAATTGGTTCTTGAATGTCAAAAACTACAAAAATCTATTCCAATGAACTTATTGAAAACCGAGAGTCAGAAAGTTTCGGCGTTTTAGGGTTACTTATGAACTAAGCATGATTACTTGTCCTAGGATTTTCAAATACAAAATATCGTTACAGGTTATAGCGATTAACACGAGGAAAGCCAAGGACTAATGTCCAAGATTGTGTAGCCCCATGACCCTAAAAAAACAGGACAACCAGAGATAAGTTACATTATTTTTGTGTTTCATAAGCTACGATTTTACTCTAGTATTTATTTTTAAAAGGATAGCATACGTGGTCATTGTTGTTGTACTTTGTAACTCCAAACGTTTCCGCTAATACGCACCTATTTTTATCTATAGCAGAATACATCCAGAAAGACCTTAACTAATAAGCAAGCACAAACAACCCCAGTGACACTAAAACGTATTTAGTACGCATAACTTCTTCATAACATTAAAAAGAAGAACTTTTTCCAATAATTACCTCTTCACGCAATGTTGTTTGACTAGCTGCATTCATCATAACTTCAACTTCATCTACATGCAGCAGTTCATCTTCTTCATTTGAGTTGTGTTCTTCATCAGCTACCCATTTCAAAACCTCAAAAGATCCAGACGAGGACGGTGATGATGGTCTTTGAAAAGCTGATGGTGATTTCAACTCTGGCGTTTGTTTTCCAGCATCGTGCCACGATGAAAAGAGACTTGTTTGTTCAATATTTTTGGCACTACCAGCGGTGCTTTGGTCATCATTTAAAGACACGGCACTGGTGGCCAGCATGGAGCAACTACTGCCAATCGAGTTTGATAATGAACGAGTGGGATGAAGCCAGATGTCGAAAGAGCTCTCGCGCAAATGTGATGGGAAAAGACTGTTGGAACATACTGGGCCCGTGGGTGATTGCGGATCAGCTACAGCCTGAGAAAAAAGAAAAGTCTTAAGCTGAGATCTGACAAAATTCATATTTCCCTTTGGCTGCTGGACTTCGCGTCATTCATTAATCAGGGCTGAAAAATCACCCAGAAAAAGAAAATACTGGAACTACTCAAAAAGCTTTTTGTTAAGCAATAAGTCTTTTTTTATATGTATAACTTAGAATTTTACTTCAAATGAGAGATAAAGGCCAAAGCTTTAGATCATAACTACCTGTAGATGACCTTACACCCACATTCGGCACAAATTTCCTGCTCAGGGTCGCCAAGCTAGAGTATGGTGAGCATGAAAGTAATGAAGGTAAGCTGAAACAGAAAAGGAGTTAAGATACAAGCATTAATTTTACAGACATAATTAAACTTCGAATGTTTATGGCTGACTTAGAACGAAATTAGATGAAGATATGACAAAAAGGAAAACATAGAGATATAATAGTAAATAACAACGAGAAATAACAGCAAATGAAACAAATTGAGCAACAAAAGTGGAATCCAAAAAAGGAAATAATCAGTTCCTATATTTATACTACAATACGAGTGTAACTCAATGAGGGCGTACACTTACATACTTTCCTAAAATCAATAAAAACCGCCAAAACAGGATATGGTTTTCATTTTAAGCATGTATTCAATGAGGGATAGGCTTAGGACAGTCACCACAACAAGAAATTCGAGATAACTACAACTTCCCAAGGATTTCTCAATTCAATTTTCTGATATTTTTTGAAGTTACACCCCACCCCTCTCTTCTCAATCTTAATACCACATAAGTACCCACTTCATTGTTTATCATTTATGCAAGTAGTAAACATAGACAAAAATCTATTTAGAGAAAGCAAAAACATCTAAATATCAGTACAGCCCAATGAAATTACCGACTTAAAAAAAGAAAATACCAACCAGTCTAGCATGATCAGTTTAGAAGCGTGAGCATAACATATATTTCTGTTTTGAAATAACGCCAACAAAAATATTTTTAATCCATTTATGTATTTATTTTTTAAAGGGAAATTTTACACAAGAATCAGACATTCCTCATTAGGCAAATGTACCTTGGTGAGGAACTGAGCTCAAACAGTTGCGAACGATGTGGTAGAAATTTCTAGAGGATAGAAATTCCTAGATATAGATATTCTAAAGAATAGAAAAAATATTTGTATAGGATAGTCTAAGCATAGTTTTAGTTTTTCGCTTGACTGACCGTATTTCCAACTACAATTGAATGAAAAATACGGTCCATTACTACGTTCTAGAGCTATGATTAAAGATAGACTAATTTCCTGATGAAAGATTATACGAGTAGATTGCCTAAGATCGTTCTTTTTTGCCTCAAATGGGACGAAAAAAAGGGCTTACAGGACATTGGGACCTCATGAGAGGGAGTTAAGTAAAGAACGATCTGGGTACAATGTGTTCTTTTTTCTTCAGCCGGGCACTTCGTATCGAAGTAGTCGTAAAAACTTCGAAAAGGGCTCATTCGATTGTAAATTGGAGTGGCTAGCGCCCTTTTTAAAAGTCAAAAGTGATTGGAGGGAAACTAGCCTCCCCACGCCCGTCATTGCCCCCAAACACATCCAATCAAAACTATGAGATAGCCATTTTGTTCAGCGTAGTTGATTTCCAGATAGAAAGTATGTTTTTGAGAAAGATACTTCCCCACAACGCTCGGGGCAAGAGTTTTAAGTTATGCCCTGAAGCCATATAAGAACGATGTTGGCACAATGTACTAGTTATTATTTTTTTCTTTTAGAGCTGGGCACTTCATATGGAAGGGGTCATCGTAGAAACTTCAAAAGGGGCTCATTCGATTGGAAATTGAGAGTTCTAGTGCCCTTTTTAATAGTCGAAAGTGATTGGAGGACAACTAGCCCCCCCCCCACGCCAATCATTCCCCCAAACATATCCAATCAAAACTATGAGATAGCCATTTTGTTCAGCGTAGTTGATTTCCAGATAGAAAATATGTTTTTGAGGAGGACACTTCCCCACAACCCTCAAGGCAAGGGTTTTGAGTTATGCCCTGGGGGTATATAAGGTTTTTACAGAAGGCGTTGTCGTAGAAACTTCCAAACAGGCTCATTCAATTGGAAATTCGAAGGGTTAGCACCCTTTTAATAGTCAAAAATGATTGGAGGGCAACTAGCCCCCCCCATGCCCATCATTCCCCCAAACACATCCAATCACAATTTTGAGACAGCCACTTTGTTCAGCGTAGTTGATTTCCAGATAGAAAATATGTTTTTGAGAGGACACTCCCCCACAACCGTCAGGGCAAGGGTCTTAAGTTATGCCCTGGCGCATATAAGGTTTTTATAGAAGGCGTTTTCGTAGAAACTTTAAAAAAAGCTCATTCGATTGGAAATTCAAAGGGCCAGTGCCCTTTTTAATACTCGAAACTGAATGGAAGGCAACTAGCCCCTTCCCACGCCCATCATTCCTCCAAAAACATCCAATAAAAATTTTGAGATAGCCATTTTTTTCAGCGTAGTTGATTTCCAGATAGAAAATAAATTTTTGAGGTGGACACTCCCCCACAACCCTCAGGGCAAGGATTATAAGTTATGCCCTGGGGGCATATAAGGTTTTTACTGAAATATTTGTCGTAGAAATTTGAAAAAGGGCTCATTCGATTTGAAATTCAAAGGAATAGTACCCTTTTTAGATTTGAGGGCAACTAACCCCCCTCTTAAACCTACCTTTTTCCCAAACACATCCAATCCAAATTTTTAGATAGCCATTTTATTCAACGCAGTTGAAAGTTTTGGAAATTAGGTCTTCAAGGATGACAACCCCTCCCCCCACAGCCCTCAGGGCAAGGGTTGTAAGTTATGCCCTGGGGCATATAAAGTTTTCATTGAAAGCGTTGTCGTGGAAACTTCAAAAGGGCTCATTCAATTAGAAATTGAAGGGCTGGTGCCTTTTTTAATAGTTGAAAGTGATTGGATAGCGACTAACGCCCCTCTCACGCCCACCATTTTTCCAAAACACGTCGAATCAAAATTTTGAGATATCCACTTTGTTCAACGTAGTAGAACGTTCTGGAAATTTGGTCTTTTGGGATGATAAACTCCTCAGAGCCCTCAGTGCAAGGGTTGTAAGTTATGCCCTGGGGGCATATAAGGTTTATATAGAAAGTTGTTGTATAAATCATAGGCAGCACGATCGCGCTGAACAAGTAAAGAACGGGGACACTTTAGAACAAGACAAGAAACGGGGACTAAGTAAAGAGGAGGACACTCCCCCCAACCCTCAGGGCAAGGATTTTAAGTTATGCCCCGGAGGGTATATAAGAACGATGTTGGCACAGTGTATTATTTATTAATTTTTTCCTTTAGAGCAGGGCGCTTCGTATCGAAGAAGTTGTCGTAGAAAATTCGAAAAGCGCTCATTCAATTGGAAATTGGAGCTGCTTGTGCCCTTTTTAATAGTCGAAAGTGATTGGAAGGCGACTAAAACCCCTCTCACGCCCAGCATTTCCCCAAACACATCCAATCAAAATTTTGAGATAGCCATGTTGTTTAACGTAGTTGAAAGTTCTGGAAATTCGGTCTTAGAAGATGACAACCACCCTAACAGAGCTTAGGGTAAGGGTTGTAATTTATGCCCTGGGGGAATATAAGGTGTTTATAGAAAGCGTTGTCGTTTCCAAAAGGGGCTCATTCGATTGGATATCGAAAGGCCTAGTAGCCCTTTTTAATAGTCGAAAGTGATTTGAGGGCAACTAATCCCCCTTCCACTCCCACCCTCCCATTTTTGTTCTTAAAATTCAACCAAATCAAAATAGCGTAAGTGTATCCAAGCTATCAAAGAAAGTAAATAGATTTTTTTGCGAATGGTAACAATTTTTCCATTTCAGGTCAACTAGAGGAGGTATGAAACTAAATTAAACAGTCCTATTTGTGTCTAGATTTTTAAAAGGGTGTATGTTGTTAAAAATTGCTGAAAATTTTTCTCCAGCATACAAATAGCAGGCCAAACTACAAAGTCTTAAAAAACGGAAAGATTTAAAGTATTATTTTCTTTTTCCCTGAAAAGACTATGTCGATATAAAACGAACAGAAATTAATTTAAAAAACTTTTTCCACAAAATAAGTTTTTCAAACAAAAGTTAAGAACTCCATTAAACAAAAAATGAGCAATAAATAAAATCAAATAATCTACCAAGCATGAAACTACCACAAATCGATATCGATAAATAAATTATTCGATGTTTAACGAGCGGGGGTTACCACTTTTAAAGGCAACAAATGGCGCAAAGAGTTGCTATGCCACTTACTGGAGGGAGAGATCCCTCGTCGGCCCCAAATTAGTGGGATTTCCGCGGTTACTCCAACGGTTCCGTATATACCAACTTGATCGGATGGTCTATGGCCACATTTAAAGCCAAAGTTTACCGATAAGATTTCTAACAACTCTTTTAGATTCGACCTAAGCTGAAAAGTTAAAAGAGTACATAGTAAAAAAAGCTTATTGTAATTACTCCACGTTGTATAAAAGAACTGACTAAAAAGGACTCTTTCTCCCAGCCCGCTAGCCTCGTGCTGTGGCAATCATTCCAGCCAATCCTAGGACTTACTAATTTACTGGCCAATCTCCCTAACTGCGCAATTTCTTACCTCGTGGTCTATTAAACACGTACGCAATTAAGAGGACCCAAAATGGCGTCACAAAATAAAAGGAAAATTAATATTTATTACTCGGGGAAGGAAAATAATTAAGGGGCCAAAAGAAATGAATCTGGGAGCGACATTTATCTGAAAAAAACTGGGACCAAGGGCTCCAACATCTCCCTCCTAAGATAAATGGCCCGTATCTCCGGTGGACTGGCTGGAAACTCAGACATAAAATACATAACACTAAACTCAAAATCACTAAACTTGTATCTTCTCTCTTTTCACCGCTTGGCTCAGGATCGGTCGTCCTCGACAAGTCTTCTACTGTAGGACCACCATGGTCTAGATCGTCTAACATCCGCATTTGGTTTTCAAACTTGACGTCCCCAAGATTCGTAGAAATTCATTGTGCACAGCACAATCAAAAACAACAATTTTCTTGCTCTCACGAATTTACATTTGAGAGGAGCAGAGAATCAGTTTCTGGCACATGTGATGATGCCAGCCCTCGTGAAAAATTGGCTACACTAGCCTCTTAATTTCCATCTGTGGAAACAACCCCACATCTCAATCAAAAAGTAAATTGCCCCTTGGCATAATTTCAAATAATTCAAGGCCAAAAATGCAAAAGCCTGTGAAAACGATAAGGGTACTGGGAATGTAAAATACTTTTGATTATTCAAATTAGCTTTTTTTTTCTCACAAGAGATATGAATGTAGTAACAACATTGGCAGAATGCTCCCCATAAGCAGGACGAAGATAATTTCTTAAACCACATTGTCCTGATATCACATAAAGAAAGAAAAATGAGCAAAAAGGGGGTTTTTATAGGCCAAATGAAAATACTGAAAAAACACAACAAAGCGAATATTTCGAGAGGACAAACACCTCTCTTCTTCAGCGCGAAACGAAATAATGTATCCAAGGAAAGTGCCGAAGAAAAAAGAACAACAAAAAACAAACGCAGAAAGTCAATGTGAAAAGAACCAAAAAACCAAAGAAAAAACCAAATACTTAAAAGATGAATAAAATTCAATAAAAGCCAAAAATTATAAGAATTAAAACCAAATACCTAACAACCATAAAAGCAAGTTATTCGCCAATATCCGCGATTCGCAAAAAATCCAACCCTTTCTCCAATACAGGCTGACATCTTCATGGAAGACCTTGAAGAAAGGGCTTTTTACATAGTTTTTGTAAACCTAAATTTTGGGTTACTTTTAAAGATGATATTTTTTATTTGTGGGAGCATGGTGACGAGTCTCTGGGTTCTTTTCTTCACTTGCTCAACTCCTTGGATCCAAAACTTAAATTTACTCAGGAATCAGAGATAGAGAGACGTCTTCCTTTCTTAGATGTTCTGGTGCACCGAAATGATACATGTTTCGAGTTTGGTGTCTATGGAAAACCCACAAATAATGACCGTTAGTTAAATTATTCCTCTAATCATTCTCCTGCTGTGAAAAGAGGAGTTGTCACTTTTCTAGTTGATAGTGCATTGAAAGTTTGTTCAACACGCTTCTTGGATTTAGAGCTCAACCACCTTAGAGATATTTTATTTAGGAATGGTTATCCAATTAGTTTAATAAATTCTGTAATTGCAAAACGCATTAAAAGATTATCAGATAGTTACACAGAAAACACAAATCAAAGGGAAAATTCAGTTTATCTTGGTCTCCCATACGTTAAAGGGGTTTCAGACCACATTTCAAAAAATCTAAGAAAAAATAACATTTACACTTATTATAGACCCAGAAAAACTATAAGGTCCCAAATTTATCAAGGTAAAGACCCTATCCCGATAGGTGAAAACTCCGGTGTCTACAGAATTCCTTGTTCGCGTGGTCTTTGGTATATCGGAAGAACTGATCAGCGACTAACGAATAGATTAACTCAGCACTCTAGTTCAATTAATAATACACTAAAAAAGCGGAAAAAACCAGAAAATTTTGACTCTGCCCTTGCAGAGCACATTTTTGAAAAACCAGACCATACTATTTTGTTTGATCAAGCTAGCCTAATTTTGCATGACAAAGGTATTGTCCAGCACTATAGAGAAGCTGTTGAAATTTATAAATACCAACATTTAGGTCTAGCTTTAAACAGAGATTCCGGTGATTTAAGAATAAACGAGTCATATTTCGGTTTTCGCAAAAGAGAAGCCGATACTCTAGTAATCCCTGAAATAAACCTTGAACCACTTTCCCAGTCATATAATCAAACACGTGAACAACCCCTTAGGTCTCAAAGGGTGTCTGCAAGAAATACATTAATTAAAATCCAAAATCAGATGACATAGTTCTCCAACTTATTTAATTGCTGGATCGTTTTGTTTTTGAGTGAATGAATTGTTTTCTTTTCTTTCTCAGTTGTTCGCTAGTATCCGTCGATGGCAGTTCATAATTTTTTGGATTTTGTGCAAATCGTGGATATTGGCAAATAACTCGCTTTTATGGTTGTTAGGTATTTGGTTTTAATTCTTATAATTTTCTTGGCTTTTATTGAATTTTATTCATCTTTTAAGTTTTTGTTTTCTTCTTTGGTTTTTTGGTCCTTTTCACATTGACTTTCCGGGTTTGTTTTTTGTTGTTTTTTTTTCTTCGGCACTTTCCTTGGATACATCATTTCTTTTCACGCTGAAAAAGAGAGGCGTTTGTCCTCTCGAAATATTCGATTTGTTGTGTTTTTTCAGTATTTTCATTTGGCCTATAAAAACCCCCTTTTTGCTCGTTTTTCTTTCTTTATGTGATGTCAGGCCAATGTGGTTTAAGAAATTATCTTTTTCTGTTTCTTTTGTCAGTTGTCCAAGTGTAAGCTATAGACGGCAGAACCCTTACTGGGGCGGCCCAGGTTCGGCACTCTTGACCACTAGGATAGAGGGGCATCAGGGTGGAGGAGTGGAGGTTCTCCGCAACTTCTTATCGCTTGAATCAATTCCTGGGCAGTAAAAAAAAATCAAAACGTGCCGATCGTGGGTCAGTCTTCTATCTATATATCGGACCAAAAATCAATATTGAATATCGAAACGTGATTATTGATATCGGAAACGATATTTGGAAATTTTTGTTTATTTCCAGTTTTTTCAACCATCTACCAGGTAACATCCAACAGAAAAATTCCAACATACGAATTTTCTTCTTAATATCTAGTGTAAATTTGAAATTCTAGGGGGGAGGGCAGCTGCCCTCCCCCCTTCCCTACGCTCACGGCTGCAAATGAAAAATTAAAGAAAAATCCACGATCTAAAATATTGTCCTCAAAAGGTGAAAAAAGCTTCAAGATAAAACTAAAATATCGAAAGTTAAAATGGTTAATATTGCCAAACTTTAAGGGCTGGACGGACATAGAAATTTCCAAGCTAAAAACAAATATAGATTCAATATTGAAGTATTTTATGCCAGGTTTCGACTTTATCGAGGTCAATGTTAATTGATTTTTTTTAGCTAAGTTATTCAACTTTGGGAGTTTGTCTCAACAAAAATCAATATTTTCCAACTGAACTTGTAAAACTAATTGCTATAAATATTTAAGGCCACCCAACCTTGCTTAAGCTTATTTATGACTAATTTAACCATTTTTAGCATCCAGTGTTGGGTTTAGTTAGCCAAGTCGCGGAACCGCAATTGTTAATAAATAGAAACTAACCTTCAATTCTTTTTTTCTTTTTTGTTAGAACAGCAAATACACTAATTAGATTAGAAAAAAAAAATATCCAATTTAAAATTCACCTTTTCAAATTTTCGTCTATCAGCTGCCTGTCTGTTCATGTTTGCTACATTTTTGTCATTTTCTATATTGACAAGTTTTGATCTCAATTCATTGATCAAACAAGAATCTCTATGACTTTTGCTTGAATGTATCTCTAACTGTTTCAAGACATCATAGACCTGAAATTAATACTACAGTAACCTGGGTTTCACACAGTTTTGTTTTTTAGGCTTATAAAAATAACAGAATCAAACTCAAAACGAGCAGAAATTAATATGAGTAGGGTTCTAAAACCCTATGCTTTCTAAAAGCCAAAATATAATTTGTACTTTACTGAAAAAAAGTCAAATGAATTTACTGAAAAAAATGTGCAGTCAGTTTAATATACATATGCTGATATTTATTCTTTAAAATCTCAATTAATTTTTGATTTCTTAAAGTTATAAAGTGAAAACATTCAGAAAAATTTTTAAACATTTTAAAGATATAATTTCCGGACCTTTCAACTACGTTGAACAAAATGGCCATATCAAAATATTGATCAGAAATGTTTGGGGAAATGATGAGCGTGGGCAGGGGGGGAGATTCTCCCTCCGATGAATTTCGACTATTAGAAAGGGTAATAGCCCTCTCAATTTCCAATCGAAGGAGTCCTTTTTTAAGTTTTTAAGACAACGCTTTCTATCTCCCAGGGCATAACTTACAACCTTAGCCCTCAGCGATCCTTGGATACATTATTTCGTTTCGCGCTGAAGAAGAGGTGTTATATTGAAGATGGTGGGCGTTGAAGAGTTGTAATTTCCAGAGCAAAACTTAATTAAAATTTATCAAGTTCAGTTTTTTTTTTGTCTTTTTTATCTCCTGTGTTGTTTTTTCGTCTTTTTCTGTAGATAATTTAATAATTTTTTTTGTCTCTTTTTCCTTTTTTTTCGTTGATAAAGGCTCCAGGATGTGGACTTGAAATATTCAGAATTTTTTATTAATTAATGTGTTGTTTATTTTTAATTCTTTGTTACTGCTTTATTTAAACTAAACCCATTTTTTCTCGCTTAATTTCTTGTAAATAGAAAAGCACCGTGATCTAAGAAATTATTTGCTATTAACTAATTAGATAAATTAAAATATAAAATCAATAAATAATTTCTGAGACCACACTGACTTATCATGATAAAACAGAAAAATAGTAAAAAAGAGAAAAACAAGGATCACACGAGCCAGTCAAAAATATGGACTAAAATGTAAATAATTCGGTCAAGAGTTTAGCTTTTAAATATGATCTGTATAAATTAAAAAATTGAATTCCCATTCAGTACTGTATTTTTTTATTCAATTACCCTTTCACCGTTACATGGAAAGGGTCGTCAAATTTTAGTTGTGCTTTGTTTTAGGGTTTGAAATTTTTTATAGTATCCTTGGATTTTTATTAGTAATTTTTTTTATCTTATTTTTATTTCTTCATCGTGCACTGAGGACAGTCAAGCGGGATCTTGACCGAAATATTTGTATTTTGGTCCACATTTTTCACTGGCTTGTATAATCCTTAAACTACGTTGAACAAAATGGCTATCTCAAAATTCTGATTGGATGTGTTCGGGAAAATGGTGGGCATTGAAGGGGCGTTAGTTGCCTTACAATCACTTTCGATTATTAAAAAGGGCACTTGCCCTTTCAATTTCCAAACGAATGAGCCCTTTTTGAAGTTTTTGCGACAACACTTTCTATAAAAACCTTATATGCACCCAGGGCAAAACTTACAACCCTTGCCCTGAGAGATGTGGAGGGGGGGGTTGTCATCTTCAAAGACCTAACTTCCAGGGCATAACTTACAACCCTTGCCCTGAGGGCTCTCAGGGGGTTATCATCCTCAAAGACCTAATTTCCAGAACTTTAAACTATGTTGAACAAATGGATATCTCACAATTTTGATTGGATGTGTTTGGGGAAATGGTGGGCGCGGAAATGGTTAGTTGCCCTCCAATCACTTTCAACTATTAAAAATGGCACTAGTCCTTTCAATTTCCAATCGAATGAGACCTTTTTGAAGTTTTTACGACAACGCTTTCTATAAAAACCTTATATGCCCACAGGGCATACCTTACAATCCTTGCCCTGAGGGCTGTCGGGGGGTTGTCATCTTCAAGCCCTAATTTCCAGAACTTTCAACTACGTTGAAAAATTGGCTATCTCAAAATTTTGATTGGATGTGTTTAGGGAAATGGTGGACGTGAGAGGGGGGTTAGTTGCCCTCCAATCACATTCGACAACTAATAAGGGCACTAGTCCTCTTAATTCCCGATTGGATGAGCGGGCTGTGGGGGTTGGTCATCCTCAAAAACATAATTTCCAGACCTTTTAGCTACGTTGAACAAAATTGCTATCTCAAAATTTTAATTGAATATGTTTGGGGATATGGTGTTTCGGGAAAGTAGCTTACAACCCTTGCCCTGAGGGGCGTGGGGGAGTTTTCATCCTCAAAGACATAATTTCCAGAACTGTCTGCCATGATGAAAAAATGGCTATCTCAAATTGCGATTGGGTGTGTTTGGGGAAATGGTGGGCGCGAGAGGGGGGTTAGATGGCTTACAATCACTTTCGGCTATTAAAAAGGGCACAAGCCGTTCCAATTTCCAATCGAATGAGCCCTTTTCGAATTTTCTGCGACAACTCCTTCGATACGAAGTGCCCTGGTCTAAAACCAAGAAATCATAAATAAATTGTGACAACATCGTCCTTTGAAAGTATAAACCAGGAAATGGTTAGTAAAAAAGCAACTTTCTGGAATTATACATATCAATATATACTGACTTATACTAGTAAATCAATGTCTCCACAATAGTGCATTTTTAGTCCAGGACTTTTAGGGTTTGACCCGGACAAAGTTGCAATATAAACGAAAATGGTACCAAAATGATCAAAACAAAATTCTGTACAACATACTAAAAGTCCCCGAAAATCCGAGTGGGGCGAGTACCCGAAAAACAGGGGAAAAGGGGGAAATGCGGGGGAAATTGGGATAAATGCTGAACATGCCCAGAAAATAGTTCAAAGTGAGTTTTCTGGGGCTTTCCCATACGCTGATCACGAAACTGACATCTAAAATTCAGTATAGAATAAAAGTACTACGGAAAACTGGGGGAACAGGGGGAAGAGGGGAAAAAATTTAAAAATACAGGGTAGGGGTAGAAAGCACTTTGAAATATGTTTTCTGGGGCCTTTCTATCTGCTGATCCCGAAACTGATATCTAAAATGAAATAAAGAACATGAGCCCCACCATAACGGGGGAAAAGGGGGAAAGAGGGGAAGAAAAGGGACAATTGAAGTCAGGGGTAGAAATCAGATTGAAATGTGTTTTCTGGGGTTTTCCTATCTGTTGATCACGAAACTGACACCTAAAATGAAGGAAAGAAAACGAGAACCATGAAAACCGAACAAAACTGGAGGAAATAACGGAAAAGGGGAAGGGAAGCCTGACTCCTGAGCCAGCTGCTAATGGCTAATAAGTAGGCCTATGGACAAAATAACTCGCTTAAGTATCAAACTTTTACTTTCTTGAATCACAGACATTTCTTACAACCATTTGAATTACTAAACATAAAGAAAACAACCGCTTGGCAGTGATCACAGTATAAAACTTCAGCTATTATAGGTAAAATTTGTACTTTCGAAGCCAATATCGTTGAATAAAAAACTAAAAAAAGAACTTCAGTAACTATAGGTAAAATCTGCACTTTTTAAGGCAGTAGAGTTTACTTGAAAAACACAGCATTGATGTCACTAGTCAAGCTCCTCGTCTTCGACAATCTCGTTGTCCCTGTTCAAACAGTTGATACCCTGACATTCTCCGCACGCGAACGTACACGCTAATCCATTTTTCTTGCAGCTGCATCGCGAGTTCTCGCAGCCTGTCTTACAGTTGCATCTCACGACACTCAAAAGAGTCTGAGGTGCGGGCAACAAATCGGTCATCACAGGTGAGTATTTATGGTCTCTGAAGACCCAACCCCAGTCAGCCGGGTCGAGGTCAGCTGGTTCCCCTTCCCAACGGGATACCTGGAGGCGCACTCGCTGGGAGTGGAATGAAGCTGCAGCTTCGGTTGGCGGAAGCCTTTCAGGCTTAACAAACGCCGTAGTATTTGACGAAGAAACTTTTTCCAAGAAAATTCGATGTCGCAGCTTAGTGAGATCTTCGTTTGGTCGTGCTTTATACAAGCTGAGGAGAAGATATTCACCCGCTTTCACAATTTCATCTTTAGACGATGATTCATCCAGAAACACTTCGCATTTTTTTCTGGACACTTCGCTCTTCTTCAAAAGAGGTAGCACAGCTTGCTTTCCAAGTCCGAAAACTCGTGAGGTCGTGTCACATCCCAAGAGTGCGTGCCCTACCAGAAGTAGCCTGGATACTTCTTCCATTTTTTTTTTAACTTCGTTGAGGCACCAGAACCGTGTTATCGCTTCTTTTGCGTTCGTTGACGATTCGAAGTAAAGTGTTTTTGCATTAGGCGGGAGGTGATACAAGAGTAGAATCAGAAGGTCAGTGTCGTTGCCAAGAACTATTGTTTCAGAGTTTTCTGCTTTCGTTAGGGCAGTCTTTACGATTAGATTGTCAGCATCGTCCTCCGCATGGACGACTTCAAATCCTTTGGCTCTGAGTTTTTCCCCGATGTAGCTTATAATTCGCTGTTTGTTCTGAGAGTTGCTCAAAAACTCCTCCTTCTTTTTCTGGAACTTCATCCCTAAACTGAAATCGATCACTTGATGCTGGCTTCCCTTACACCGTCGGTTGTGGGTAGCATCTTTCGTGGTTGGACCAGCGCTGTATCCATCGAAGACAACAGTAGGGGAGGTACAGCGTCGAGTAACGAAACTAACATAGCTGTCACAGATTGAATCATAAGTATCACCAATCTTCCAAGGTACTTGCTGAAGCAGCCAACCTCCGTCAACTACAGTGACACGATCTGACACTGGCAGGTGGTGAATCGAGTCCGTTTTCACTTCTTTCCATATTGCTTTCGCTAGTGCAGGTTTGTCTGGCTGACGCATTATGCCAGAATTCTCAAACAAAGCGGGCTGATAACTGCACAGTTCGTAACGTAGAGTTTCTGCCATGTCATTTTCAGATGTATGGGCAGCAGTCAAAAGACGTTGAAAAAGCAGTGCAGGGTCGATATGCAAAATCTCGACATCTATCCTTATGTTCCCATCGGATGCCAGTGTAACGACTTTGTCTTTCTTCCTGAATGAAAAACTTTCGACGGATTGGCCATCCACACGCTGGAGGATCAGCTCACCTACAGCTTTAGCATCCTCTGCATTGACGCCTTTTTGGGCAATCAGTCCGGAACCTATACTTTTAAGCTCTGTGGAACTAGTGAAAGGACAGTTCTCTAGAAGGAATTCAAGAAACGTCAGTAGATCCTTAGTATCTCTCTTTATTCGTGCTGCGGTTGCAGTAACGTGCTGTTCACTAGAACTATACTCTAGGCCCGTCAGTTTCTGCATTAGATCATTCACTGAAGCGAGTACTGGCGCAAAATTATGCTTGACTTAACAAAAAAATCTCGTCGTACCTTGATTTATCCTGCTACCATGTCACATGTGTAAGCATCCACGCAGACTGGTTGTCTATTGGATCCGCTGGATGTCATTCCGTCAGGATAGGTTTTGTCGTCGGCACTGGAACTCCGCGGTGACTAGTCTACCTTGCTTCTCTTACTGAATTTCGAATTAGAACAGGATTATGTTGACGAACCCACGCGCTTGTTGATAACGGTAAAGTAATTTCAGTATCTTTCCGTATTTCTTTCTCGTGTTTTTTTTGCCTTTTCCAAACCTATGGGGTAGCCGAACCTCTATAGATCTCCTGTATTAACATTTGTAAACATTTCCACATGCTTTCTACCCCTACCCTGTATATTTCCCTTTTCCCCTCCCTCCCCCCCCCATTTCCCCGTTTTATGTTAATCAATTTTTTTATATCATTTTAGTTCTCAATTTCGTAATCACCAGATAGGAATACCCCAGAAAATATCTTTCAAATCGCTTTCTACCCCTACCCTGTATTCTTCTCTTTTCTCCCCTCTTTCCCCTGTTCCCCCGTTTTCCGTAGTACTCTTTTCTATACTGAATTTTAGATGTCAATTTCGTAATCAGTGTATGTGAAAACCTCAGAAAACTCACTTTAAACTATTTTCTGGGCATGTTCGGCATTTTTCCCATTTTCCCCCGCATTTCCCCCTTTTCCCCTGTTTTTCGGGTACTCGCCCCACTCGGATTTATGGGGACTTTTAGTATGTTGTACAGAATTTTTTCTGATCATTTTGGTACCATTTTCGTTTATATTGCAATTTTGTCCGGGTTCGACACTTTTTTGAGCTAAAAGTCCTGGACTATTTTGGTAAAAAATTATTGCCCTCCTGAATTTTTAACTTGATAATATAGAAAAAAGGATTATAGGAAAGGGTAAATTCTGTGGTGGCACAATGGATTGATTTGGCACAAATGATAAAACAAGAAGAAGCAGCAAAATACTCGCAGATTGTAAGAGCTAAAATTCTTCCCTAAACCCATATTCCAAAACTCTGAAAACCTAAAATTAACCGCCATTTGATAACTATGTAGGGATGCATTGCGGCGAAGCGGATACAGCACAGACGAAGAACTGTTCATGCCAAATCGGTTCATTCTAATCTTTAAAATACCGTACAAGCCAGAAAACTGGAAGCACAAATATGGGTAAAGTCTTTTCTTTTCGCTACAGATACACAAAAATATTCCAATGCAGCCGTTGAACCGTCATGACACGTTAACGTTCAGCAAGAAACAAATGAAGTTTGAAGAAAACTTCAAGAACTGTCTCAACTTCAGGTTTATGTAATCGAGTTTGAACAAGTACATACTTTTTCAACTCAAATATCGCCTTTAATTTCTTTCATATTTAAATTTTTTAATTTCTTTTATAATTTCTTTCATAACTTCAGTGACAAAAGGAAATGAAATAGAATATTCCAGACCCTTCCCAAACCGTCATTCATTGGAAAATTAAAATAATATTCAATTCGCAATCTAATAAAGTTAAAATTACTTAAAAATTATTCGATTCTTTAAAATAGAAAAAATACTAAATTAAACTTAAAATGACAAATGCATGTCGTATCTCAAGCTTTGTTGATACGAGACTAATAATTTCTGAAAGAATTTTTTAAAATTATGACTTGTATTTCCACTAAAACGTGAAGTAATCTTATAAACATCACGTAAGTTATTATTTGTATGTTCAATTACGTGTTTTATGTGTGGAATTATAAAGCAAATGTACAATTAACTTAGAATTAGTATTTAAAATGAACTGATATTTAGTATATTGAATTGATATCTGCATGTTTAGGACGGGCTAAACTATCCAATCATTGCTTAAATGGACATTCAAAAATACACATTTTCCAAATAGATTAATTAGCTCGGAAGAAACAGAATTGTTAAGTATCATTCATACTATGAAGAAATGAGGTGGTAATACATTCTACCAACAAGCACCTCATGAAGAAAAGAGGTAGTAATACAGTCTGGCAACAAGCGTCTTATGAATAAATGAGGTGGCAATACATTCTACCAACAAGCACCTCATGAAGAAATGAGGTAGTGATACAGTCTGGCAACAATCGTCTTATGAAAAAATGAGGTGGCAATACATTCTACCAACAAGCACCTCATGAAGAAAAGAGGTAGTAATACAGTCTGGCAACAAGCTTCTTATGAAAAAATGAGGTGGCAATACATTCTACCAACAAGCACCTCATGAAGAAAAGAGGTAGTAATACAGTCTGGCAACAAGCGTCTTATGAATAAATGAGGTGGCAATACATTCTACCAACAAGCACCTCATGAAGAAAAGAGGTAATGATACAGTCTGGCAACAAGCGTCTTATGAATAAATGAGGTGGTAATACATTCTACCAACAAGCACCTCATGAAGAAAAGAGGTAGTAATACAGTCTGGCAACAAGCTTCTTATGAATAAATGAGGTGGCAATACATTCTGGTAACAAGCCCAACCTCATGTTGGTTTAACTTAAACCTTAGGTCCACCTGTGCTTCAAGAGGCACCCAGGGTATCAAGAAGGAGCCGCTAATCTTCCCACAAATTTACTGTTGAAAGCATATCCTCACACTGAGACTGAATTGAAGTGTTTAGGTTTTGTAGATCTGTCTGGTGCGTTCGGTGCATGGTGTTTTTGGGTCCGCCTTTGCGGCATGTACCCGATGGTTACTCGTGGACCGCTGCAATCGGTAGCTGGGGATTATCCACGTAGTACGTGGCCAAGGTATCTCCATCGACGAACTCTTGTTACATCTGTTACAAGAGGCTCGCACGTTTTATTACAGTTGGATTGGTTGGTTACCCTCTGCTATCCTCTGTGGATGTTGATAATTCTTCTGACACATATTTTCTCGAAAGCAAGAATTTTCTTCTCTTGTTTCTGGATCAAGTGCCTGGTTTCAGCTGCGTAAAGCAGAACTGACATGTCGTTGCTATTAAAGAGTCACAATTTCTGCCATAGAGAGAAGCTTTAAGAGAGGTTTAAAGAGAGCTTTTAAGAGAAGCTTTAAATATAGCATTGTGTTTTTGATATATTCTATTTTACAATCTGCCCTACTAGACATTTTCGGTGTGGTTTCTGTGTTACAGTGTTGCAGTATTATGAAAATTTATCAAGTTGTGAGTTTTGTTTAATTTTTTTCCTTTTTTATCTCCTGTGGTGTTGATTTTTCGTCTTTTTCTGTAGATAATTTAATAATTTTTTTTGTCTCTTTTTCCTTTTTTTCCCGTTGATAAAGGCTCCAGGATGGAGTTGAAATATTCAAAATTTGTATTAATTAATGTGTTGTTTATTTTGCTACTGCTTTATTTAAACTAAACCCGTTTTTTCTTGATTAATTTCTCGTAAATGGAAAAGCAGCGTGATCTAAGAAATTATTTGCTATTAACTAATTAGATAAATTAAAATATAAAATCAATAAATAATTTCTGAGACCACACTAGCTAATCATGATAAAACGGAAAAATAGTAAAAAAGAGAAAAACGAGGATTATACAAGCCAGTGAAAAATGTGGACTAAAATGCAAATATTTCGGTCAAGCGTTTAGCTGTTAAAAATGTTCTGTATAAATTAAAAAATTGAATTCCCATTCAGTACTGTATTTTTTATTCAATTACCCTTTCACCGTTAATGGGAAGGGTCGTCAAATTTAAGTTGTGCTTTGTTTTAAGGTTTGAATTTTTTTTATAGTATCCTTGGAATTTTATTAGAATTTTTTTTATCTTATTCTTTATTTTTTTTTTATTTTATTATCGTGCACTGAGGACGGTCAAGCGGAGGTCTTGACCGAACTATTTCCATTTTAGTCCACATTTTTCACTGGCTTGTATAATCCTCGTTTTTCTCTTTTTTACTATTTTCCGTTTTATTATAAAATCAATTAAAAATTATGCAACTGACAAAAACATTATAGTTACATATTGTCTTTATTTAAACATCTTGCTAACTAAGAAAATACAGGCTACATCAACAATTGATGTTGTGAAATATAAATCATAATTTAACAAGCAACACTAACCATCCACTCTTGAATTGAGCAGAGGGTGGATCTAGAGCCAAATCTGGGGGGGGGGCAATGTGAAAAGGGCGTCAAAAAGGCAAAGTCTTGGGGGGGGGGGGAGTGACAAGGGCACCAATAATTGACCAAATTATCATATTATTTGAAAAAAGAGTGAAAAACAGAAAAAAAAACAAGGAATAAGGACAGCGAGTCCTCTCAGTCTCCTCCCTGGGTCCGCCACTGGAATTGAGAATTTCAAATGTCAAATCAAATAATTCTACTATTTTACTTATCTTCAGGTTTTAGTATCATAGTTCCAAATAAATTCAGAGAAATAAAACATTTATCTACAGAGCAGTTTTTTAGAAAGCAATTTGACTGACTTAATATTTATATACATTCCAACATATTTGTCATATAAAAATACATTTGCCATATCCAAGAACAAAAATATATCATTAAAATTTTCCACAACATGTCTGAATTCAGTCACAAACAGCAATGTGTGTTCTATGTCACTTTTTCTTGTTGTTTACTAACTTAGTGCATCAATGCACAAGGAATTGAGTTAAGTGTATTTTTTTTATTTTTTTTTGGAATTAAAAACCATATTGAACTTGAACTTGAACTAATCGATTTAGCTTCCCAACTCAGTCACCATTATCAAGAAAAATCCTAGAAAAAAATCTATCTTTGGCATATAAGAATGCATAGATGACCTTGCTTCAGGTAACTCTCCATTTAGGTAGTTCCTTGCAGTGGCATCAATTCACAAAAATTTAGGGAGGGGAACGGGAGAGAGCAAAGTTATTTAAAAAATCTAGGGAGGGTAAATACACATTTTCAATGACAAGCCCCTCCCCCCAAATCTGGGAGAAGCACACACCCGGATGTCTTTCACCCAATTGACGCCACTGACTCCTTTCTATGTAAGAGCCACAATGAATACCTTGGTCATAAGCCCTGCAATGGCATCCGGTCCACATTTTTGAATAAGCAGTTCAAACTCCTTTCCAATTTCTGAAAAAACATGATGCATTTCTTTCAAAGTCATAGATACATCAGAATGATCACTTTCCCTTTCAGGCACTGAATCCATTTCAACTGAATCCATGGTCTTATTTGAATGTATGGTATAAAAAGAATGCAGTATGGATCTACAAGAAAAATTATGGCTTTAGAAAATTATCTATATTTCACACTGTTAAATTTCTTGGTTTTGAAATGCATAAAACAATAACTTTCCAGTAAAATAATAAATAAAACAATAACAATTTCCAATAAAACAATTAAAATTTCCAATAAAACAATAACAAAACCATCACTTTTTGGGCACAACTAAATTCTGGTATACAAGCGTAATCACTCCCAACTAATCTAGATCTCTCAAATAATGCAGAAACGTGAAACAACTGAGACAACAGCAATTTTTAAAACTAAAGAAGAAATTTACATAAGTATGGCAATGAAATATTAGCGTTAGGGAAAATAAAAAAGAGAGCAATTTTAATTGTAGAAGTGAAAGCAACAAAGCAAATTATTACAAGGACACAGAGGCTTTAATTCCTGAAAATGAAACTCAAGTACGAGTCCGAAACGCGTGCACTTAGATAGACGGAGAAGGATTTGTTGGATGTTTTCCAGGCGAATTATCTGCATATTCTTTTTGGCACCTGCGGGACTGACCGCATTTCAAACAGTAATCCATAGGAAATGTGATTCTATTACGTTTTCTAGGAGCATAATGAGAGAGAAAGGTTGAAATAGCTAGAAAACGTTCAGCAGATGGAGGATGATAGACTGTCAAAGATCGCCCAATCATCTAGGGTCAAACAAAGAATCCGGTCATCCAATAATGGGATAGGAAGAGGTCGCCAAAAAGAATCTAAAGGAAATTAGGGCTTCTTGGAGGGTGTGGCCTAACGAGGAAGGATTTGAATAGATTGGGAAACAGGAAGACCGTGCACAGTAGTAGTATGCCTCGTCTGGATTTGCGTGCAGGTATAGCAATTGACATGCTATTTGCTTGCAGGTATAGGACCATGCTATTTGCTTGCCTGTATAGGACCATGCTATTTGCTTGCTTGTATAGGACCATGTTATTTGCTTGCCTGTATAGGACCATGTTATTTGCTTGCCTGTATAGGACCATGCTATTTGCTTGCCTGTATAGGACCATGTTATTTGCTTGCCTGTATAGGACCATGTTATTTGCTTGCCTGTATAGGACCATGTTATTTGCTTGCCTGTATAGGACCATGTTATTTGCTTGCCTGTATAGCAATTTCAATGCTATTTGCGGGGATATATAGCAATTTCAATGTTATTCTGGACCTTTACGTTCCTTGACCTTTTCAAAGATATTCAGAGCTCCCTCACATGGCCTTCTGGATTTGCCTAGACATATAGCAATTTCAATGTTATTCTACAGGGCATTACACCTTTTCAAAGAGATTTACGCAATTTACCAGATTTCTAGTTCATGATATATATGTCTTTTTTAGGGATAAACCTGTATTATAAAACCAGCACGTCTTGTTTCGCTGTTAACGGACAAGTTTTTCTGTCAAAATTTACAGACCAGATTTCTAGTTCATATATTTTTTGATAACTTGATAGGTGATTTGAATAAAAGAAATTCAAATATTTTGTCTATGAAATAGAAGCTAACTCAATTTGCGAAAAGGTATTCCATTTGCACAACTCTAATCTGATTGAATTGTCGCCGACAATGAGATTTAATCACTGCTAAGCCTATTGTTATTGCGAAAGGGTTACTCAATTTTTGCGAATTTTTTGTGAAAAGGTATTTGCGTACTGTGTACATAAACAATTAGCTTAGGTTCACTGAAATAAACTACGTTGAAGCTGTTTTTATTAAATATTTAATATATAGAGATGGTATTTTGATTGGGTTAGGTATTTAACATAATGCGTTCTGGTCTGGGCTGCCCCCTTTCATTGTTCATTGTTGTAGTTTCCGTTATTTTGTTACTAAAGTATTATATTTTCATCATGTTTTAGGATATTCGATTAGGATTAACTTAACTTCATTCCTTGAGTGTTGTCGGGGTAAAACGTAAGTACCAAATTTTGAGTAAACTGCAGGGGATTTTCCACAAGGAGAATTTTCCATGGGGAGGGAATTTTCCAGGAGGTGAATTGCTACTGCTCTAATATCTTTACAACACGGGAGAAGTGAAGTTTGGTTAATGTATAATACACAAGTAACGTTTGAAAAGTATTGTCGATTTAAACAAGTTTTTCTGACACAATTTACAGACCAGATTTCTACTTTATATTTTTTGATAACTTGATAAGTGATTTGAATAAAAGGAATTCAAATATTTTGTCTATGAAATAGAAGCTAACTCAATTTGCAAAAAAGGTATTCCATTTGCACAACTCTGATCTGATTGAATTGTCGCCGACAATGAGATTTAATCACTGCTAAGCCTATTGTTATTACGAAAGGGTTACCTAATTTACTTCTTAGTGTTAAATGACAGATTTCCAAATACGATCATTTTGAAAAGCAGACAAAAAAATTGAACGCTATAATCAGAATTATTTGATTAACATTTAAAAAGGGTAATGAGATATGTGAGCTTTTTGATCTGTGTGTGTCTCTTTTAGCTTTTTGTGTCGTTTTGGGCTTTGTGTGTCTCTGTTGGATGTGTGCGTCTCTTTGGACCGTGTGCATCTCTTTGAGCTGTATGTGTCTCTTTGGACTGTTTGAGTCATTTTGGTCTGTGTGTCTTTCTTTTGGCTGTTTGTGTCTCTTAGGGGTCGTGTGTGTCTCTTTGGGCTATGTGTGTCTCTTTGGGGCGTTTGAATCTTTTGGTCTGTATGTGTCTGTATGGGCTATGAGCGTTTTCTGTCTCTTTGGACTGTGTGTGTGTCTCTTTGGGCTTTGTGTGTCTCTTCGGACTGTGTATATGTCTCTTTAGCCTGTGTGTGTCTCTTTGGGCTGTGTGTGTCTCTTTAGGCTGTGTGTCTCTTTGGGCAGTTTGAATCTTTATGGTCTGTGTGTGCCTCTTTTGGCTGTTTGTGTCGTTTTGGGCTTTGTGTCTCTCTGTTGGATGTGTGCGTCTCTTTGGGCCGTGTACGTCTCTTTGAGCTGTATGTGTCTCTTTGAGCTGTATGTGTCTCTTTGGGCTGTGGGTGTCTCTTTGTGATGTGTGTGTCTCTTTAGGTTGTGTGTGTCTCGTTGGACTGTGTGTCTTTTTGGGTGTCTGAGTCTTTTTGGTCTGTATGTGTCTCTTTGGGCTGTTTGAGTCTTTTAGGTCTGTGTTTGTCTCTTTGGGTTGTGTTTCTCTTTGGCCTGTCTGTGTCTCTTTGAGCTGTTTATGTCTCTTGAGGCTGTGCGTGTCTCTCTGGGCTGTGTGTCTCTTTGAGCTGTTTGAGTCTTTTTGGTCTGTTTGTGTGTCTCTTTGGGCTGTTTGAGTCTTTTTGGTCTGTGTTTGTCTCTTTGGGCTGTTTGTGTCTCTTTGGGCTGTGTGTGTTTCTTTGGGCTTTGTGCGTCTCTTCGGGCTGTGTGTCTCGTTGGACTGTTTGAGTCTTTTTGATCTGTTTGTGTCTCTTTGGGCTGTTTTGAGTCTTATTTGGGCTGTGCTTGTCTCTTTGGGCTTCTGTCTCTTTGGGCTATTTGTGTTTCTTTGGGCTATGTGTGTCTCTTTGGGCTGTTTGAGTCATTTTGGTCTGTGTGTCTTTCTTTTGGCTGTTTGTGTCTCTTAGGGGTCGTGTGTGCCTCTTTGGGCTATGTGTGTCTCTCTGGGGCGTTTGAATCTTTTGGTCTGTATGTGTCTGTATGGCCGTTTTTTGGTCTGTATGTGTTTCTTTTGGCTGTTTGTGTCTCTTAGAGGCCATGTGTGTCTCTTTGGGCAATGTGTCTCTTTGGGGTGTTTGAATCTTTTTGGTATGTATGTGTCTGTATGGGCGTTTTTTGTCTCTTTGGGCTGTGTGTGTGTGTCTCTTTGGGCTTTGTGTGTCTCTTCGGACTGTGTGTATGTCTCTTTAGCCTGTGTGTGTCTCTTTGGGCTGTGTGTGTCTCTTTAGGCTGTGTGTCTCTTTGGGCAGTTTGAATCTTTATGGTCTGTGTGTGCCTCTTTTGGCTGTTTGTGTCGTTTTGGGCTTTGTGTCTCTCTGTTGGATGTGTGCGTCTCTTTGGGCCGTGTAGGTCTGTGTTTGTCTCTTTGGGTTGTGTTTCTCTTTGGGCTGTCTGTGTCTCTTTGAGCTGTTTGTGTCTCTTGAGGCTGTGTGTGTCTCTTTGGGCTGTGTGTCTCTTTGGGCTGTTTGAGTCTTTTTGGTCTGTTTGTGTGTCTCTTTGGGCTGTTTGAGTCTTTTTGGTCTGTGTTTGTCTCGCTATGTGTGTCTCTTTGGGCTGTTTGAGTCATTTTGGTCTGTGTTTGTTTCTTTTGACTGTTTGTGTCTCTTAGGAGTCATGTGTGTCTCTTTGGGCTATGTGTGTCTCTTTGGGGTGTTTGAATCTTTTTGGTCTGTATGTGTCTCTTTGGGCTTTGTGTGTCTCTTCGGGCTGTGTGTGTCTCTTTAGCCCGTGTGTGTCTCTTTGGGCTGTTTGTGTTTCTTTGGGCTATGTGTGTCTCTTTGGGGTGTTTGAGTCATTTTGCTCTTTGTGTGTTTCTTTCGGCTGTTTGTGTCTCTTAGGAGCCATGTGTGTCTCTTTGAGCTTTTTTGGGGTGTCTGAGTCTTTTTGGTCTGCATGTGTGTCTCTTTGGGCTGTTTGAGTCTTTTTGGTCTGTGTTTGTCTCTTTGGGCTGTTTGTGTCTCTTTGGGCTGTGTGTGTTTCTTTGGGCTTTGTGCGTCTCTTCGGGCTGTGTGTCTCGTTGGACTGTTTGAGTCTTTTTGATCTGTTTGTGTCTCTTTGGGCTGTTTTGAGTCTTATTTGGGCTGTGTTTGTCTCTTTGGGCTTCTGTCTCTTTGGGCTATTTGTGTTTCTTTGGGCTATGTGTGTCTCTTTGGGCTGTTTGAGTCATTTGGTCTGTGTGTCTTTCTTTTGGCTGTTTGTGTCTCTTAGGGGTCGTGTGTGCCTCTTTGGGCTATGTGTGTCTCTTTGGGGCGTTTGAATCTTTTGGTCTGTATGTGTCTGTATGGGCGTTTTTTGGTCTGTATGTGTCTCTTTTGGCTGTTTGTGTCTCTTAGAGGCCATGTGTGTCTCTTTGGGCAATGTGTGTCTCTTTGGGGTGTTTGAATCTTTTTGGTATGTATGTGTCTGTATGGGCGTTTTTTGTCTCTTTGGGCTGTGTGTGTGTCTCTTTGGGCTTTGTGTGTCTCTTCGGACTGTGTGTATGTCTCTTTAGCCTGTGTGTGTCTCTTTGGGCTGTGTGTGTCTCTTTAGGCTGTATGTCTCTTTGGGCAGTTTGAATCTTTATGGTCTGTGTGTGCCTCTTTTGGCTGTTTGTGTCGTTTTGGGCTTTGTGTCTCTCTGTTGGATGTGCGCGTCTCTTTGGGCCGTGTAGGTCTGTGTTTGTCTCTTTGGGTTGTGTTTCTCTTTGGGCTGTCTGTGTCTCTTTGAGCTGTTTGTGTCTCTTGAGGCTGTGTGTGTCTCTTTGGGCTGTGTGTCTCTTTGGGCTGTTTGAGTCTTTTTGGTCTGTTTGTGTGTCTCTTTGGGCTGTTTGAGTCTTTTTGGTCTGTGTTTGTCTCGCTATGTGTGTCTCTTTGGGCTGTTTGAGTCATTTTGGTCTGTGTTTGTGTCTTTTGACTGTTTGTGTCTCTTATGAGTCATGTGTGTCTCTTTGGGCTATGTGTGTCTCTCTGGGGTGTTTGAATCTTTTTGGTCTGTATGTGTCTCTTTGGGCTTTGTGTGTCTCTTCGGGCTGTGTATGTCTCTTTAGCCCGTGTGTGTCTCTTTGGGATGTTTGTGTTTCTTTGGGCTATGTGTGTCGCTTTGGGGTGTTTGAGTCATTTTGCTCTTTGTGTGTTTCTTTCGGCTGTTTGTGTCTCTTAGGAGCCATGTGTGTCTCTTTGAGCTTTTTTGGGGTGTCTGAGTCTTTTTGGTCTGTATGTGTCTCTTTGGGCTGTTTGAGTCTTTTAGGTCTGTGTTTGTCTCTTTGGGTTGTGTTTCTCTTTGGGCTGTCTGTGTCTCTTTGAACTGTTTGTGTCTCTTGAGGCTGTGTGTGTCTCTGGGCTGTGTGTCTCTTTGGGCTGTTTGAGTCTTTTTGGTCTGTTTGTGTGTCTCTTTGGGCTGTTTGAGTCTTTTTGGTCTGTGTTTGTCTCTTTGGGCTGTTTGTGTCTCTTTGGGCTGTGTGTGTTTCTTTGGGCTTTGTGTGTCTCTTTGAGCTGTGTGTCAATACGTTTAAGCAATAAATATCTTTAAGCTTAACCCGTCTTTATTCTTTAGAATAGTTCTATTGTAAGCAAGTAACAAACTCTTTCCTGAAGTCACCTCTTGGATACACAATGCAGAAACTTCATTTAAGAAACTATGAAAAAATTGTAAGTAAGTAAGTAACAAATTCTTTCTTGAAGTCACCTCTTGGATACACAATACAGAAATTTCATTAAAGAAATTATGAAAAAATTGTAAGTAAGTAGAGTCTTTTTGGTCTGTGTTTGTCTCTTTGAGCTGTTTGTGTCTCTTTGGGCTGTGTGTGTTTTCTTTGGGCTTTGTGCGTCTCTTTGGGCTGTGTGTCAATACGTTTAAGCAATAAATATCTTTAAGCTTAACCCGTCTTTATTCTTTAGAATAGTTCTATTGTAAGCAAGTAACAAACTCTTTCCTGAAGTCACCTCTTGGATACACAATGCAGAAACTTCATTTAAGAAACTATGAAAAAATTTGTAAGTAAGTAAGTAACAAATTCTTTCTTGAAGTCACCTCTTGGATACACAATACAGAAATTTCATTAAAGAAATTATGAAAAAATTGTAAGTAAGTAGCAAATTCTTTCTTGAATTCACCTGCTGGATAAACAAAGACATTTCGTTCAAGAAATTATGACAAAATTCTAAGTAAGTAACAAACTCTTTATTGTTTTCACGACTTAGATACAAGATGTAGAAATTTAATTCAAGAAATTATGAAAAAATTCTCAGTAAGTAACAATTTCTTTCTTGAAGTCAACTCTTGGATACACAATACGGAAATTTTTTTTTCTCTTCTTGAAGTCACCTCTTGGATACACAATACAGAAATTTCATTAAAGAAATTATGAAAAAATTGTAAGTATATATATATATATATATATATATATATATATATATATATATATATATATATATATATATAATATATATATATATATATATATATATATATATATATATATATATATATATATATATATATATATATATATATATATATATATATATGTATATATATATATATATATATATATATATATATATATATATATATAATATATATATATATATATATATATATATATATATATATATATATATATATATATATAAAGGAACTTGCTCTGAAATGTCTTTTGAAAAGTATTTCATCCAAAAAGTTGGGTTGATCTAGGTTCACTTAGAGTGGCGCGCCACTCTAAGTGAACCTAGATCAACAAAAAAAGTGACCAGTACGAAAACTCCACGTTTTCAACCAGACTGATATATATATATATATATATATATATATATATATATATATATATATATATATATATATATATATATATATATATATATATATATATATATATATATATATATATATATATATGTGGAGTTTTCGTACTGGTCACTTTTTTGCAATGTGTAGGAACCAGTGGGGAATCCCCGCTCGTTTGGAATGGTGCCAAGGAAAGGCAAGCAAATAGCATGTAGTTTCAAAACGTGTTTAATCACGTGTAGAGGTCCCATAGAATGAAATTTCTGTATTGTGCATGTAAACGGTGAATTCAAGAATGAGTTTTTTACTTACTTAGAATTTTGTCATAATTTCTTGAATGAAATGTTTTTTTTTGTTTTTTTTTGTATCCAAGAGGTGAAATCAATAAAGAGTTTCTTACTTACTTACAAATATTTTCATAATTTCTTGAATTAAATTTCTACATCGTATATCTAAGTCGTGAAAACAATAAAGAGTTTGTTACTTACTTAGAATTTTGTCATAATTTCTTGAACGAAATGTCTTTTTGTTTATCCAGCAGGTGAATTCAAGAAAGAATTTGCTACTTACTTACACATAATTACTTGAATTAAATTTCTACACAAGAGTGGACTTCAAGAAAGAAATTGTTACTTACTGAGAATTTTTTCATAATTTCTTGAATTAAATTTCTACATCGTGTATCTAAGTCATGAAAACAATAAAGAGTTTGTTACTTACTTGGAATTTTGTCATAATTTCTTGAACGAAATGTCTTTTTGTTTATCCAGCAGGTGAATTCAAGAAAGAATTTGCTACTTACTTACAATTTTTTCATATCCACGAGGTTACTTCATGAAAGAGTTTGTTACTTGCTTACAATTTTTTCATAATTTCTTAAATGAAATTTCTGCATTGTGTATCTATGAGGTAACTTCAAGAAAGAGTTTGTTACTTACTTAGAATTTTGTCATAATTTCTTAAACGAAATGTCTTTTTTGTTTATCCAGCAGGTGAATTCAAGAAAGAATTTGCTACTTACTTACAATTTTTTCATAATTTCTTTAATGAAATTTCTGTATTGTGTATCCAAGAGGTGACTTCAAGAAAGAATTTGTTACTTACTTACAATTTTTTCATAGTTTCTTAAATGAAATTTCTGCATTGTGTATCCAAGAGGTGACTTCAGAAAAGAGTTTGTTACTTGCTTACAATTTTTTCATAATTTCTTAAATCAAATTTCCATATTGTGTATCCAAGAGCTGACTTCAAGAAAAGAAATTGTTACTTACTGAGAATTTTTTCATAATTTATTGAATTAAATTTCTACACAAGAGTTGACTTCAAGAAAGAAATTGTTACTTACTGAGAGTTTTTTCATAATTTCTTGAATTAAATTTCTACATCGTGTATCTAAGTCATGAAAACAATAAAGAGTTTGTTACTTACTTGGAATTTTGTCATAATTTCTTGAACGAAATGTCTTTTTTGTTTATCCAGCAGGTGAATTCAAGAAAGAATTTGCTACTTACTTACAATTTTTTCATAATTTCTTTAATGAAATTTCTGTATTGTGTATCCAAGAGGTGACTTCAAGAAGAGAAAAAAAAAATCCGTATTGTGTATCCAAGAGTTGACTTCAAGAAAGAAATTGTTACTTACTGAGAATTTTTTTCATAATTTCTTGAATTAAATTTCTACATCTTGTATCTAAGTCGTGTAAACAATAAAGAGTTTGTTACTTACTTAGAATTTTGTCATAATTTCTTGAACGAAATGTCTTTGTTTATCCAGCAGGTGAATTCAAGAAAGAATTTGCTGCTTACTTACAATTTTTTCATAATTTCTTTAATGAAATTTCTGTATTGTGTATCCAAGAGGTGACTTCAAGAAAGAATTTGTTACTTACTTACTTACAATTTTTTCATAGTTTCTTAAATGAAGTTTCTGCATTGTGTATCCAAGAGGTGACTTCAGGAAAGAGTTTGTTACTTGCTTACAATAGAACTATTCTAAAGAATAAAGACGGGTTAAGCTTAAGATATTTATTGCTTAAACGTATTGACACACAGCCCAAAGAGACGCAAAAAGCCCAAAGAAACACACACAGCCCAAAGAGACACAAACAGCTCAAAGAGACAAACACAGACCAAAAAGACTCTACTTACTTACAATTTTTTCATAATTTCTTTAATGAAATTTCTGTATTGTGTATCCAAGAGGTGACTTCAAGAAAGAATTTGTTACTTACTTACTTACAATTTTTTCATAGTTTCTTAAATGAAGTTTCTGCATTGTGTATCCAAGAGGTGACTTCAGGAAAGAGTTTGTTACTTGCTTACAATAGACCTATTCTAAAGAATAAAGACGGGTTAAGCTTAAAGATATTTATTGCTTAAACGTATTGACACACAGCTCAAAGAGACACACAAAGCCCAAAGAAACACACACAGTCCAAAGAGACACAAACAGCCCAAAGAGACAAACACAGACCAAAAAGACTCAAACAGCCCAAAGAGACACACAAACAGACCAAAAAGACTCAAACAGCCCAAAGAGACACACACAGCCTCAAGAGACACAAACAGTTCAAAGAGACACAGACAGCCCAATGAGAAACACAACCCAAAGAGACAAACACAGACCTAAAAGACTCAAACAGCCCAAAGAGACACATACAGACCAAAAAGACTCAGACACCCCAAAAAAGCTCAAAGAGACACACATGGCTCCTAAGAGACACAAACAGCCGAAAGAAACACACAAAGAGCAAAATGACTCAAACACCCCAAAGAGACACACATAGAAACACAAACATCCCAAAGAGACACACACGGGCTAAAGAGACACACACAGCCCGAAGAGACACACAAAGCCCAAAGAGACACATACAGACCAAAAAGATTCAAACACCCCAAAGAGACACACATAGCCCAAAGAGACACACATGACTCCTAAGAGACACAAACAGTCAAAAGAAACAAACACAGACCAAAATGACTCAAACAGCCCAAGAGAAACACATAGCGAGACAATCACAGACCAAAAGACTCAAACAGCCCAAAGAGACACACAAACAGACCAAAAAGACTCAAACAGCCCAAAGAGACACACAGCCCAAAGAGACACACACAGCCTCAAGAGACACAAACAGCTCAAAGAGACACAGACAGCCCAAAGAGAAACACAACCCAAAGAGACAAACATAGACCTAAAAGACTCAAACAGCCCAAAGAGACACATACAGACCAAAAAGACTCAGACACCCCAAAAAGACACACAGTCCAACGAGACACACACAGCCTAAAGAGACACACACATCACAAAGAGACACCCACAGCCCAAAGAGACACATACAGCTCAAAGAGACGTACACGGCCCAAAGAGACGCACACATCCAACAGAGAGACACAAAGCCCAAAACGACACAAACAGCCAAAAGAGGCACACACAGACCATAAAGATTCAAACTGCCCAAAGAGACATACAGCCTAAAGAGAGACACACAGCCCAAAGAGACACACACAGGCTAAAGAGACATACACACAGTCCGAAGAGACACACAAAGCCCAAAGAGACACACACACAGCCCAAAGAGACAAAAAACGCCCATACAGACACATACATACCAAAAAGATTCAAACACCCCAAAGAGACACACATTGCCCAAAGAGACAACCATGGCCTCCAAGAGACACAAACAGCCAAAAGAAACACACACAGACCAAAAAACGCCCATACAGACACATACAGACCAAAAGATTCAAACGCCCCAAAGAGACACACATAGCCCAAAGAGGCACACACGACCCCTAAGAGACACAAACAGCCAAAAGAAAGACACACAGACCAAAACGACTCAAACAGCCCAGAGAGACACACATAGCCCAAAGAAACACAAACAGCCCAAAGAGAGAGAAGCCCAAAGAGACAAACACAGCCCAAATAAGACTCAAAACAGCCCAAAGAGACACAAACAGATCAAAAAGACTCAAACAGTCCAACGAGACACACAGCCCGAAGAGACGCAAAAAGCCCAAAGAAACACACACAGCCCAAAGAGACACAAACAGCCCAAAGAGACAAACACAGACCAAAAAGACTCAAACAGCCCAAAAAGACAAACAAACAGACCAAAAAGACTCAAACAGCTCAAAGAGACAGACAACCCAAAGAGACACACACAGCCTCAAGAGACACAAACAGCTCAAAGAGACACAGACAGGCCAAAGAGAAACACAACCCAAAGAGACAAACACAGACCTAAAAGACTCAAACAGCCCAAAGAGACACATACAGACCAAAAAGACTCAGACACCCCAAAAAGACACACAGTCCAACGAGACACAAAACCTAAAGAGACACACACATCACAAAGAGACACCCACAGCCCAAAGAGACACATACAGCTCAAAGAAACACATACAGCTCAAAGAGACGTACACGGCCCAAAGAGACGCACACATCCAACAGAGAGACACAAAGCCCAAAACGACACAAACAGCTAAAAGAGACACACACAGACCATAAAGATTCAAACTGCCCAAAGAGACACACAGCCTAAAGAGACACAAACAGCCCAAAGAGACACACACAGGCTAAAGAGACATACACACAGTCCGAAGAGACACACAAAGCCCAAAGAGACACACACACAGCCCAAAGAGACAGAAAACGCTCATGGCCCATACAGACACATACAGACCAAAAGATTCAAACGCCCCAAAGAGACACACATAGCCCAAAGAGGCACACACGACCCCTAAGAGACACAAACAGCCAAAAGAAAGACACACAGACCAAAATGACGCAAACAGTCCAAAGAGACACATACAGCTCAAAGAGACGCACACGGCCCAAAGAGACGCACACATCCAACAGAGACACACAAAGCCCAAAACGACACAAAAAGCTAAAAGAGACACACACAGAGCAAAAAGCTCACATATCTCATTAGCCTTTTTAAATGTTAATCAAATAATTCTGATTATAGCGTTCAATTTTTTTGTCTGCTTTTCAAAATGATCGTATTTGGAAATCTGTCATTTAACACTAAGAAGTAAATTAGGTAGCCCTTTCGCAATAACAATAGGCTTAGCAGTGATTAAATCTCATTGTCGGCGACAATTCAATCAGATCAGAGTTGTGCAAATGGAATACCTTTTTTGCAAATTGAGTTAGCTTCTATTTCATGGACAAAATATTTGAATTCCTTTTATTCAAATCACTTATCAAGTTATCAAAAAATATATGAAGTAGAAATCTGGTCTGTAAATTGTGCCAGAAAAACTTGTTTAAATTGACAATACTTTTCAAACGTTACTTGTGTATTATACATTAACCAAACTTCACTTCTCCCGTGTTGTAAAGATATTAGAGCAGTAGCAATTCACCTCCTGGAAAACTCCCTCCCCATGGAAAATTCTCCTTGTGGAAAATCCCCTGCAGTGAACTCAAAATTTGGTACTTACGTGTTACCCCGACAACACTCAAGGAATGAAGTTAAGTTAATCCTAATCGAATATCCTAAAACATGATGAAAATATAATACTTTAGTAACAAAATAACGGAAACTACAACAATGAACAATGAAAGGGGGCAGCCCAGACCAGAACGCATTATGTTAAATACCCAACCCAATCAAAATACCATCTCTATATATTAAATATTTAATAAAAACAGCTTCAACGTAGTTTATTTCAGTGAACCTAAGCTAATTGTTTATGTACACTGTACGCAAATACCTTTTCACAAAAAATTCGCAAAAATTGAGTAACCCTTTCGCAATAACAATAGGCTTAGCAGAGATTAAATCTCATTGTTGGCGACAATTCAATCAGATTAGAGTTGTGCAAATGGAATACCTTTTCGCAAATTGAGTTAGCTTCTATTTCATAGACAAAATATTTGAATTCCTTTCATTCAAATCACCTATCAAGTTATCAAAAAATATATGAACTAGAAATCTGGTCTGTAAATTGTGACCGAAAAACTTGTCCGTTAACAGTGAAACAAGACCTGCTGGTTTTATAATACAGGTTTATCCCTAAAAAAGACATATATATCATGAACTAGAAATCTGGTAAATTGCGTAAATCTCTTTGAAAAGGTGTAATGCCCTGTAGAATAACATTGAAATTGCTATATGTCTAGGCAAATCCAGAAGGCCATGTGGGGGAGCTCTGAATATCTTTGAAAAGATCAAGGAACGTAAAGGTCCAGAGTAACATTGAAATTGCTATATGTCCCCGCAAATAGCATTGAAATTGCTATACAGGCAAGCAAATAGCATGGTCCTATACAGGCAAGCAAATAACATGGTCCTATACAGGCAAGCAAATAACATGGTCCTATACAAGCAAGCAAATAACATGGTCCTATACAGGCATGCAAATAGCATGGTCCTATACAGGCAAGCATATAACATGTTTCTATACAGGCAAGCAAATAACATGGTCCTATACAGGCATGCAAATAGCATGGTCCTATACAGGCAAGCATATAACATGGTCCTATACAGGCAAGCAAATAGCATGGTCCTATACCTGCAAGCAAATAGCATGGCAATTGCTATACCTGCACGCAAATCCAGACGAGGCATACTACCCACAGTTGTGTTGGCCTCAGGCGGCTTGGTGCTGCTGTGAGTGGTTAGTAGTAGTAAACTCCTAACTAAGGGGAAACAAGATCATTTAGAAAGAAGGTCTCCTAGTTTCAATATAACTAATCATCAAAAACAAATTCAGATAATTAAGGCACTGCCCCTCGAGAACAGTAATCAAATGAGCACAGCATAAATATTATACAGTAGTGGAAATCCTATACTCTACATTAAAGATTTTCGGGCTACATCAGTCACACATCTTTCTCCATGACTCCGCCTTTGCACAAGCGTAATGACAAATTTTTAGCTATATACATAAGCTATGATCTCATTGATGCCATGTAGCTGATGTATCAACTGAAGCTATTGCTGTTACGATTTGGTAACTTACCAAAGGGCGCGCTGTAATGTGTCCTATTTCTGAACCAAAGTTTCATTATTGTTTTAATATTTATACTGTGACGAATGAGCGGCAAATAAACTAGTAAACAATAAAATCAGGATTATTGGCATCTATGGAAGTCCAGATGATATCCTATAATGGAGGAAAGAAAAATATCAAGTAAAAGGCACAATTGACAGTAGAGGTCATGATTTTTTTTTTTTAGGATGATAGGACTCTTACCAAAATCAATCTTTTGGAAGAAAGGTTAGACATATTACAAAACAGTTGATGGTAACAACCTATGATGGTAAAGATAAACCTGTGTTATTTTAATAATAAAAGAACTGAAGTTTGGAACAATTGACGCATCAAAAGAAATTCATTTCAATGCTGACTCTAAATATACTAAATATAAATTTAAATATTTAGTATATTTTATTCCTAAATATTTTAAATATAGATATTTTAAATACTAAATATTTTAAATATATTACAATTAAACTGGAGACTCTAAATATAATAATTCATTAAGCTCAGGGACACACATCAAAACTTACTAGCATAAGTAACTATACAGTTTCAGAAAAGGACAAGAACCCTGAAGTGGCTAGATCTGGATTATAATTGCACCATCGAATTTGGATATCCATGTAATTCATAACAGAGTTTTCAACCTCTAACTAGTAAATACAAAATGTTGCATCTGAAACGTCATGGGTGCATATTTATTTGTGTTGTTTTGCTGTTGTTTGTTTTTTATCTAATTTAACTGCACTGAACCAAAGGTTGTAAAATTTCGACAGATGTCTTACTGAAACTTAAATCATGAGTTCTAGTGTCCTTTTAAGATTCAAAAGTAATTGGAGGGTAAGCTGGCCCCTTCCACACGATTTTTCAGCCCCAGGGCCAAAATGGTATTCTGTCAAAAATTCTAGGTAGCCATTTTAATTGGTAAGATTAGATATGAAAACTGTGGTCCCTTTTCTCCTTTTTTTTGCAGTGCTTCTGGCTGATTTATGTGGGTTAAACAACAAAATTTCCAGGTTAAATGTTTTGAAGAGAAATCAGTAAATAATAGACTAGGAATACCAGCTTATGATTCATACAGCATGCAAAAATGCTTTCAATAATAATGCTAGTCAAACACCCCTCCTGCCCCCCCCCCTTTTGGACGCCCATGCTTGGTGCATCATGCCCTGCATCCCAAGCCATAGTTTTAACAACTATTTGATCAACACCGAACGCTGGCATTACTCTGAAACAGGAAACCCCGTGAAGCTGGGATGCTTTAAAAAGAAGTTCATAGAGAACGTCCTTCCTTTTTCCAAAAAGAACCCCATAGATTGATTCAATTTTCGAAAAAAGCCATACATCTCAAGCCATATTGTTACAACTTGATCCATAGCCAAGACTGATATTACAATTAAACTGGAGACTATGTAAAAAGTTTTTTCATAGCTATGAATTGAAATCTTAAAATTGCTGCTCAATAGCATTTCTGTTCTATCCAGGCAATAATCATTGCTTGCAGCACACAATAGCAAAATTCCAAAATAGCAAAAATGCAGTACAAAATTGCAGTACAAAAGTTTACTATTGTCTCATATTTTTGGTTACTAAAAATAACATTAGGACTCAACATTTCTATTTGGTAGAGCTGTCTCACAATATTCTAAAACATTGGTTCAATATAATCCACCCTGGTAAAGAAAAAGAGAATAAAAAAGTAAACACATTTCTACGGGCAAAGTATGACAACATTCATATTTTGGCAGGTATTTGCTCGAAACCTTTGCTCCATAGTTCTTAGACAAGTTTAACTTGATGGTAAAATTTTCATCATCACATGTTGCCAGATGTCTGTTTTAAATTAAGCCACCATAAAAATGAAAATGCACCGAAAGCACAATTTTTGTAGTGAATACATCGAATGAACGATTCCACCCCCCCCCCCCCCCCCCCAAAAAAAAAAAGAAAATTCTACCCCATCTGCATTGCACCACTTTTTGATGATATCCTCCCCCTTTTTCTAAATTTAAACAAATTTACTTGTGGTATTAACTTTTGATGAGTGAATAAACAACCAACTTAGATTAAATATTTGGAATTGTGTCATTCATCATTTTTTGCAGAAATTCTGTTCTTTAGAATCGTAACTACTATAGACAATGGTTACTCTTTACGTATGGTACCTTTCATCACGGCATCCTGAACTGTCTAATTTTAAATAAACCTTAGAATAAATCTACTAAAGTATCCTGGGCCATACCTGCACACAGGGGATTCTCCCCCAAGACAAATTGAAAAATGATAGCTGAAAAGGTAAAAATGCCATTTAGAGACCTTTAGCTAGCTTAAAAGGTTGATGAGCAAGGTGAATAAAACTTAGAGGAAAGTATCTGCAGAATAAAATAGGGCAAAGGAAGGTGTCTCAAGCACTGATCTCTTTCTCCCCTCCGTGGTACTGACTATTCATAAAGTTTTAAAAAATTTTACTAGGTAATAAAAACTCCAGGAATGTAGCTGCAATTCGAATAAGAGTTTAAGAACTTGTGTTGAACCTTACATCTCTGCTGCTTCCCCACTGGGCAAGATTTCAATTTAGTAGTATTTTAGAAGGGAAGAAAACTATTGACCTAAGGGAATGAAACTTTCATAAACCATTCAGGAGCTTAGAATTAAGCCTAGAAAAGTGTTATCAAGAGTTTAACTTCAGCACCACCCTTCTTGTAAGGTCTTAAAGCTTTAAGGATTCTGGAAAAAAAATGGTATATAGCTGTCTTAACCTGAAAAAAAAATCCAGTTTGCTGAAGAATCTGCTTTTCTTTGACTATAGGCCTTAAAAAGTCGTCCTAGTAGATGATCAAGCTTCTACGTTAATTTTTCTTCTTTTTTTGCTCATAGTTAAGATGACACATTTTCCTTGAAATATTTCCAATCTAACTATTTTCATTGAAAAAAGGCTTTTGGTACTATTACTGAAAAATATAACAAGCAACACATTGTTTTTCGATGTTGAAAATACATTTTCGCCCCTATCCCTAATTTTCATGAATTGTCGCTACCTTAAATGCTAGAGGGAAAAACTGTGTTGGTAATATAACTACTTGACACTACAGTATTGAGGGGCAGAGCTGTTCCTAGGGAGGGGGGGGGGTGAGGTAACAAGGACAGTTTCCCCGAGCACCGTAGCCTGGGGGCCGCTAAGGCTGGGGAATTGCTTACTCTGATCCAAATTTTTCACTTTGATTCGGCTTTTTTTGCTTTTATTCAAGTCGGGAAGGGAGCGTTGTAATTATTTTTTCCCAGGCACCACCAACCCTAGGAACGGCTCTAGTGAGGGGTATACCAATTTTTGTTTTCCTGTTCTTTGCCTTGCTAAATGAGTTAGATCAAAGTATATATAAATTACTGTCAGAGAAAAAGTTTACAAGCCAATAGTTTTATTTTTGAATGAGTCATTGGCTAAATCTCATAATGAATTACCCTTAGAAACAACACTTAAAATAAACTTAAAAAATATTGTTTAATTGAGAGGTTTGGAGAAAAGAGGTGGAGTTTGTTTAAAATTGAAAACTGTTTAAGCTCTAATTTAGACCTTTTGTACCCTACAGTTAGGGTATATAATCATTTTTCACACTACTTTCTTCAATATTATTTAAGCTCATAAAGAAAAGAATGGGGAAAACAGTTTTTCCCACGGGTCATACTCTAAAGCATGGGTCGGCAACCCGAAGCCCCTTATGCGACCCGCGAGGCGTATTGGTGCGGCCCACACGGACCTGGCCGCAACGTACCTGACGGACCATATTACTCACCATACCAATACACAACGAAGTGGAAGGGGGTGCCATCTAGCATTCTCGAAAAATCGGTAAGCTTCATCTAGGATAATTAGTTTGATTTTCAACTTCCCAGTCCAGATCAATTGTTTTAGTATGTTACAATTTTTGTTTTTGAGCAAACCTATCTCAAAGTTTGGGAAATAAACCCCAAAAAATATTTTGTCTTTGGATTTTCTTTGTTTATTGTTTTTTAATTCAGTAAAATTTAGTGCTTGGGGTACCAAATGAAAGCCAAATTGTCTGGTCATGTTATGTGGCCATCTTGTGGCGAAACATTCAGAAGAAAAAATAACGCTTGATTTTGCAGATGGGTGTCATCTGGTATATAGTGGGACGGGAAAGTATGGTACATCCTGGGACATTTACCAGCATGTACCAGATGAAACCCAAATAGAAAATCGAGGGTATTTTTTTTTCAAAAGGGTGTAAGCACCCTTTTGCATATGACTTTGACTGCATCAACTACTTTGCTATAGCAAACCACAAGACAATCCCTCAGAGCTGGAGCAATGCCAAAAAGACAGGAATAGACTGGCTGGTAGGTTTTCGAGCTCAAAATCCACAACTGTTACAGCGCAAGCTTGAACCCACAAGCTTGGGTCATGCAACGAGCTTCAACAGAGTCAACATTGAACAGTTCTTCTCACACCCGAAGTTAGTTCTAGAAAAACTTCCTTTTAATGCAATTGACATATACAACTGTGACAAAAATTATGTGGCCACAGTTCACGTTCCTCCTAAAGTGTTTAGGGAGATGGGTTGGATGATATTGTGCAGGGCAACATCATGAGAGAGGTGTCCTTGTGACCATGGTCCGGACTGTTTCTGCAAGCAGTCAGTATTTACCACCTCAATTTATATTCCAAGGAAAAATTTTCAGCCTCACATACTAACTGGTGCTCCAGCAAACTCAGCAGGTGGAGTCTCACCATCCAGTTCGATCAGTCAAGATCTATTTTTGAAACATATTCATGACCTCAAGGATATTCTCTCATTCATCACCTCTAGAACTCAAGGATTCACATCGATCATTTTCCAAATTGCAAGAAAGCAGTAAAAGAAGCCTGTATAAATTTTGTTTGGCAAAATACTAAAATAAAAAATCCATTAATACAACTTCAAACTGACTTTGAAAATCGGGTTCCTGGTTTCACAAAGATCTCACGTAAGATGGATATTTCGAAAAACCCCTCGCAGTAGATATCAGTAATTACACCAAATGATTTGCAGATCAAGATGATAGATTTGCAAAGTGATACCACACTTAAAACAGCTTTAACGGAAAAAAAACAGCTTGGTGGATTTCTATAGAAGTTTGCCTTCTGGAAAGTACAAGGAATTAAAAAGGTTTGCTGAGCAATTAATTACTATGTTTGGAAGTACATATAATTGTGAACAAACTTTTTCAATTCTGGATTATCGAAAAAACAAACACTGTTCTTGGTTATCGGACATACATTTAGAGGGCAATATTAGGCTACACGTCTCTACTATAAAAATGCAAGTTAATGTAAAAAAAACATCAAATACAACAACGAAAATCTCATTGATTGTATGAACTACAATAAATGAAGTAAAAATGTACATTATGCGTTCTATTTTCAAACCTAAAATATTTGTATATAAAGATTGTAGATGCACTCTACTTATTATAGTATACCTACAATACTAGACTACAGTGTAATGACATGTGACCGAAGTACGGCCCGCGTAATATCCCACCGTAAACGTCTGGCCCTTTTACAACAAAAGGTAGCCGACCCATGCTCTAAAGGACTAGAATATTGGAAGCTACAATGATGACAGTGGTCAAATATGGTTCTGAAGCATTACTCTCAAAGAAAAGCAGGAAGATTTGCTAGATATTTTCCTGACAAATTGCCTACGGATCGTTTTGAGTACCCAACTGACAATCCGTATCTCAAACAGTAGGCTGTAAAAAAGTGAGGTTCAATCCCGCTTTCTAGTACTATAATGAGAGAAAGGTTGAGAAGGCTAGGGCACATTCTGCGGATGAAGGATGACATATTGCCGAAAATTGTCCTTTTCGGCCAACTGTCTAGGGTCAAACGAAATGCAGGTCGTCCCCAGTTGAGATGGGAGAATGTTGTAAGGAAAGTTTTAAGGGATATGGGAACTTCCTGAAAGGATGTAAAGAGGGAGCCTTTGAATAGATTGAGATGGAAAAGGAGCGTGCGTAGCTGTGTTGGCCTCATGCGTCTTGGAGCTGCAATGAGTTGTTAGCAGTAGTGGAAGTATTTTCTAATTCTTTGAACTTTGCTGCTTTTCTGAAGGATACTAGGATACTACTTCTTGCCTGTAACTTAAAAAGGTAATACTCCTCCTCTTTTTTGAAAACCAATAGGTAGAAATGGAAAAATTCCAACAGGAAAACCAATAGGAAAAATTCTTTTAAATGTTTTCACTTTTATAACTATAAGAAATCAAAAATTAATTAAGATTTTAAGGAATAAATATCAGCATATGTATATTAAACTGATAATGCACATTCATTTGATTTTTTTCAGTAAAGTACAAATTATATCCTGGCTTTTAGAAAGCATAGGGATTTTGAACCCTACTCATATTAATTTCTGATCGTTTTGAGTTTGACTCTGTTATTTATTTTAATTTCTGTTCGTTTTGGGTTTCATTTATTTATTGATACTGATTTGTGGAAGTTGTATGCTTGGTAAATTATTTGATTCTATTTTTGTCAATTTTTGGTTTAATGGAGTTTACTTTTTTTGAAAAACTTATTTTGTGGAAAAAGTTTTTTTAATTAATTTCTGTTCGTTTTATATTGACATGGTCTTTTTCAGGGAAAAAGAAAATAATAGTTTGAATCTTTCCGGTTTTTCTTTAAGAATTTATAGTTTAGCCTGCTATTTATATGCTGGAGAAACTTTTTCAGGAATTTTTAACAACATAAACTCTTTTGAAAATCATGACACAAATAGTAGTGTTTAATTTAGCCATACACATCCTCTAGTTGACCTGATAAATAAACGTTAATAGCATTCCCAAAAAAATATATCTATGCTCTTTTACAGCCTGGATACAATTATACTCTTTTAATTTGGTAAAATTTTAAGAGCAGAAGTAGTAAAAGAAGTAGCCCAGAAAATTTGAACTTTATAACCTCAGTCGTTCTTGGTATATTGTTGAGATGTCTTATTGGCAAGCAGCATACAGACAGTGTGTCTTGATTTAATTTGAAAGCAACACTTAGTTTTTAAGCATTATGGATAAATTACTTAACTGTTGGGGCTTGACCTACCCAATAACCCTAGAGATATAGTTACTAGACCATTCAGCTATGCTGAACAAAATGGCTGTCATGAAATTTTGATTGGAAGTGTCTGGAAAATTATGAGCTAAAGAGGATGCCTCATTGCCCTGCAATCGCTTTTGACTCTTAAGAGGGCACTAGAACTTTTAATTATAAGTCAAATTAGCTCCTTTAAAATATCAATGATATTACTTGCTATGATAGAGCATCGCTCTCTATGTCCTTATATGTCCTTTTAATACCTGCATGCATGTAAGTTTTTCGTTTAATTGAAACTCCTCCTAAACGTTCCCTAAAAGTTTCAACTTAATGTCATTAGTGTTGTTAGTTACGATAATCGTAGAAGCAGCATTAAATGAATACACACAGTGTCTTCTAGCTAGCTCAAAATCCACAACCTATGAAGGTATGAAGGTGAAATTTTCAGAGAGTATTTCTGTTGTACGGATGACAACCTGCCATCCGTATGCAGGTTGTCAAAAGGGCATATCAGCAATATCTTACGAACAGTTTCGTGTGTGAAATTCAAACTTACAGCGCTTGTTGTGTGGGATGTTGAACTAACCAAAAGACAATATTTGCATCATAGCACTTGTATTATGCTTCATAATACTAATACTTCTACTCCTAAAACTACAGCTGCTATTACTATTACTACTATTAACTGTACTCCTACTGCTACTACTATATTTACTGGTGCTAATACTAAAACTAATAAACCTAAGGGTATTAAGGCAAAGATTTTGGGCAATATTGTAACTGTATTGAAATAAATCAAAAGACACTATGCCCATATAATTTATCAAAAGGACGTATCAGCAATGCTTCAGGACCGGTTGATGGTATTAAGTTAAATATATCATTGTCTGTTGAAGGAGATGTTGAAAAAAGGTGCTATTTGCATACTGCTCCTAATGCTACTACTGCTACTACAACTATTGAAACGGATAATTACTTCACCTTTCAACAATGCTGAAAAAAAAGATGTCTCAAAACTTTGTTTGGATATTTGTTATGGGAAATGATGGGCGTGGGTGGGGAGGTTTCCCACAAATCACTTTGACTCTTAAAAAATGCACTATAACTTCCAATTTAAAATCAAATGAGACCCATCTGAATTTAAAACGCCCACCCATTCCATAAAAACTTTATATGCCCACAGGGCATAGCTTAAAACCCTTGCCCCAGGGCTCTGGGGGTTTGTCTATCCTGGAAGCATTGTTATATGTTCTTTGGACAACTTTAAACAAAATTGCAATCGCATAATTTCAATCAGATGCATTTGGTGAAAAGAGGGGTAGTTGGGTGTTGGTGGTGCTACTTGAACTCAATCACTATTGACTCTTAAAAGAGAACCCAAACTTTCAATTTCAACCAAATGAGCCACCTCTAAAGTTTATACAACCATCCCTTTCATAAGAACCTTAAATACCCCAGGGGTATAACTTAAAACCCTTGCTCTCAGGCTCTGGTGGTTTATATCAACCTCAAAGGCCTTGTTATATGATATTTGGACTATTTTGAATAAGAGGACTGTCTCAAAATATTTATTGGATACATCTCAGCAAAGCACGACGTACTTGTGTGTGTGTGTGTGTGTGGGGGGGGGGGGGGGTAGGAGATTATGTCTGTGAGGAATACAACCCCCCCCCCCTTATAGCTCTCAGGGAAAGCGTTGTAAGTTTGCCCTTTGGGCATATAAGGTTCTTTTTAAAAGGGTGGTCATATATGCTTTGGAGGGGACTCATTGGATTGGTAATCATAAGTTCTAGTGCCCTTATTGAGAGTCAAAGTGGTTTGTGGGAAACCTCCCCACCCATGCCCATCACTTCCCATAACAAATATCCAAACAAAGTTTTGAGACATCTTTTTTTTCAGCATGACTGCTAATCGTATCTATGATAATCCTAGCCATAAAATGCTTTTTGAAGAAACTTCCCTTATTAGCAATGATTTAGGCGTAAAACAGGTTGTTCGAGAGGCCATTGAAATTAAAATAAAAATAAATAGTAATACTTCTTTAAATAGAGATTTGGGGGAATATTGGCTTAATGCCTTATATACAAATTTAATTAGAAATGATTTAACTAATTATATTAAAAAACTAGTAAACAATTCCACCCATCCTGTTACGGATAGACCTTCTAGGCTGGCTGCCAAAAAGGCAAGATTAGCTTTAAGAGCTTGTCTGTAAGTGTTTCTTATTCCATTTGAATGAACTGTCTTTTTTCATTTCGCTAGATGTACCAGTCCTGGTCGAACTTCATTGAAGTAATGATGCTAGGGCTGTTTTAATTTTTTTTTTTTTACTACGATTGAATTTTAATGTGAGTTTCTTTTATATTGTTTTTTCCTCATGTTTTGCTGAGGAGTGCCCTTGGATGTAGGATTGAAATACTCATTTAAAGTTCCGTTCCCCTGTCTTATATAAAAAATTTCCCTATTGTTGACTTATTGTTTATCCTTTCAAATACGTTAAACAAATGGCTATCTAAAAAGTTTGATTGGAAGTGTTCGGGGAAATGATAGACGTGGGGGGGGGTGATTTGCCCTCTTATCAATTTTTGACAAATAAAAAAGGCACAAGTCCTCTCAATTTCCAATCGAATGAGCCCCTTTTGAAGCTTCTACAACGAAACTTTCTATAAAAAAAAACTTATTTGACCCAGGGGCATAACTTACGACCCCTTGTCCTGAGGGCTAAGGGGGAGGGGGTTGTCATCCTCAAAGGCATAATTTCCAGGCCTTTCAACTACGTTGAACAAAGTGGCTTTATCAAAATGTTGATCAGAAATGTTTGGAGAAATGATGGGCATGGGGGGGGGGGATTCTCCCTCTTTTTACTTTCGGACGATTAAAAAGGGCAAGAGCCCTCTCAATTTGCAGTCGAATGAGCCCCTTTTGCCCTTTTTGAAGCTTCTGCGACAAAACTTTCCATAAAAACCTTATATGCCCCAAGGACATGACTTATTACCCTTGTCCCGAGGGTTATGGGGGAGGGGTTGTCATCCTCAAAGACATTTCCTGACCTTTCAACTACGTTGAACAAATTATCCATATCAAAATGTTTGGGGAAATGATGAGCGTGTGAGGGGGAGGGGGGGGGGGATTCTCCCTCCGATTCTTTTCGACTATTAAATAGGGTAATAGCCCTCTCAATTTCCAACTGAATAAGCCCTTTTTGAAGCTTTTACGACAAAACTTTCTATAAAAAACCTTATATGCCCTCAAGGCATAACATACAACCTTAACCCTGAGGGCTTTGGGGGTTGTCATACTCAAAGACGTAATCCGGACCATTCAACTACATCCAACAAAATGGCTATATCAAAATATTGATCGGAAGTGTTTGGGGAAATGATGGGCGTTGGGGGGGGGGGGCATTCACGCTCTGATCACTTTTGACTATAAATAAGGGCACGAGCCCTCTCAGTTCCCAATTGATTGAGCCCTTTTTGAAGTTTCTATGACAAAACTTTCAATAAAAACCTTATATGTCCCCAGGGCACAGCTTACAACCTTTGTCCTGGGGGCTGTGGGGGGTTTGTCATCCTCAAACATAATTTCCAGACCTTTCAACTACGTTGAACAAAATGGCTATCTCAAAATTTTGATTGGATGTGTTTGGGGAAATGGTGAGCGTGAGAAGGGGGTTAGTGGACCTCCAATCACTTTCGACTATTAAAAAGGGAAACTAGCCCTTTCTATTTTCAATGAAATGAGCCCTTTTTGAAGTTTCTACGACAAAGCTTTCATTAAAAACTTTATATGCCCCCAGGGCATAACCTACAAACCTTGCCCTGAGGGGTGTGGGGTTGTCATCCTACGTTGAACAAAATGGTCGTCTCAATATTTTGATTGGATGTGTTTGGGGAAATAGTGGGTGTGAGAGGGGGGTTAGTTGCCCTCCAATCACTTCCAACTATTAAAAATGGCACTAGCCCTTTCAATTTCCAATCCTTTTTGACCTTTTTGAAGTTTCTATGACAACGCTTTCTAGAAAAAAAAACCTTATATGCCCCCAGGGCATTACTTACAACCCTTGCCCAGAGGGATGTGGGGGGAGTGTCATCCTCAAAGACATTATTTCCAGATCTTTCAACTATGTTGAACAAAATGACTATCTCTAAATGTTGATTGAATGTGTCTGGGGAAACGGTGGGTGTGGAAGAGGTGTTAGTTGCCCTCCAATCACTTTCGACTATTAAAAAGCGAACTAGCCCTTTCAATTTCCAATTGAATGGGCCCTTTTCGAATTTTCTACGACAACTCCTTCGATATGAAGTGCCCTGGTTTAAAAGAAAAGAAAAAAATAACAATACATTGGGCCCACATTATTCTTTACTTAGGCAGCGTTATTGCACTGCCTATGATGATATACCCTCTACAAACACACTCATTCATCAGCAGAAAAAAAAAGAAAGAAAAAAACGTTGAGCATGTTCCCTTCCATTTCCTTCTGCTTCCATCTCGATGTGGGGGTTAAAATAAACGATCATTCATTGTAATGACAGTAGATGGCAACATTAGTCCCGTCGACATCTGTTTTAACAAGCACATTTTTTTGTTGTTGACGGCATTGCATCTGTTAACGTCTGTTTTACCAAGCGTGTTTTTTTTTACTGCCCAATGTATCCATCACAGTACTATCCAGTGTACCTGCACAAACACTCAGTAAAATAAACGATTTGTAAAAAAAACGCCAAGTGTGTCTCAAAACTAGAAGGCCATCTGACTTAACAAAGCATATCAGAACACTAAAGTGTATTAAAGTAGAAGAAGTTAACAATTGTAAATATATGAATAATACCTAAAATAAAATTATGTATGTGGTTAAAGATAATTTACAGTCTCCAGTATTTATCATAAATTTATTTCAGGTAATATTCCAACATTTGGACATTTCATGCTGAAGAGAAGGAAGTCACCACTGATTTACCAAACCGCCACTGAAAAAAGCTACCTGTGTTCTAAGCTTTAGACTGGGTGACATTATTACAGACCCACAGGCCAAATGACATTGCTTCCTAAAACTTTTTTAGAGGAAATATTACATGAAGTGTTCATTAAAAGTGAATAAGCATATGCAAATAAGGGGATATGCTGGATGAGAAGGGCTGGTAAAATATCAATTTGTCATTCAATTATAAACACTTCACAAGGAAATAAACAAGTCCAGTTAACAATTATATTGCTTTCTTTCGCCCTGTTGTGTATCCAGTAAAAATCGCAATAACAATATCATATCCAATCCTGTTTTCTCCCAGCCTTTGGACAGTTTTGCACTAGGCGCCGTAAAATATGCAAAATATCGGTAAAATACCGGCAAAACACGTTAAAGAGATAAAACACCATATTTACAAGGGTCTGTAAAATTACGGTAAAGTACACAATATACCCAATTTCACCATTTACAACACTACACATGACCCCCCATAGCCCCAAGGAAAGAGCAATAAGTTATGCAATTTGCCAATTTTTGACATATAGTATTTGATATTGGGAAATATACAAAAGTTTTTGGGAGGGAATTTTTTTTGTGTGTGTGTGGGGGGGGGGGGGGGGTTCCAAGGGGAGAATTTTCCATGAAGACGAAAGTCCATGGAAGGAGAGGGAGTTTCCGAGGAAAATTTTACACAGGGAGGGAGAATCAAATTTCCTGGTATGATTTGAAAAACGGTTGGAAATCAAAATAAAAAAACATTTTTTTTTTCAACTGGAAATACAGAGCAGCATTAAAACTTAAAATAAATGGAAACTATTCTGTAGACCAAACATTCTAGCTGTGAGTCCATTTTCAAACAGTTCGTGGTAACGAACTGTAAGTAAGGAGCGACCCAGCTCAATGGTAACCGAAACTCTAGAAAACGGGTTTTTGATACCAATAGATATATCAAAAGAATCAGATTTCAATGCTGATTTCAAATATATAACTTTCATCAAGTTTAGTGCTACCCATCAAAAGTTACGTGCCTGAGAAAATTTGGCTGATTTTCGAAAAAAGGGGGAAAGACCCCCTAAAAGTTATAGAACCTTAATGAAAATCACACCATCATATTCAGCGTATCAGAGAACCCTACTGTAGAGGTTTCAAGCTCCTATCTACAAAAATGTGGAATTTTCCATTTTTTGCCAGAAGAAAGATCACGGATGCGTGTTTATTTGTTTGTTTTTTGTTTTTTTTTTTTTTTTTTCCCAGGGGTGATCGTATCGACCCAGTGGTCCTAGAATATCGTGGGAGGGCTCATTGGAACGGAAATTAAAAGTTCTAGTGCCCTTTTTAAGTGACCAAAAAAAATGGAGGGCAACTAGGCCCCCTCCCACGCTCATTTTTTTCCCAAAGTCTCCCGATCAAAATTTTGAGATAGCCATTTTGTTCAGCATGGTCGAAAATATGATAAAAATGTCTTTTAGGATGACTTGATCCCCCAAAGTCCCCAGGGGGAGGGCTGAAAGTTATGAACTTTACTCAATGTTAACATATAGTATTGGTTATTGGGAAGTATACAGACTTTTTCAGAGGAGATTTTTTCTGGTAGGTGGGGGAAGGAGAGGGTCGGAAGCTATATGGAAGGATCTTTCCATGAAGGAAGTTTTCATGGGGGAAGGGAAATTGCCATGAAGGGGGCGCCGGACTTGCCAGCATTATTTATTGGTTATTGGGAAGTATACAACCATTTTCAGGAAGGATTTTTTCTGGAGGGGGGGGGGGTGCTAGAGGAGGGGGTTACTCTGGAGAATATTTCCTGGAGGATGTTTCTTTGGGGTAAGGGACATTTCTATGAAGGGGGCGCCGGATTTCCAAGCATTATTTAAGAAACGATCAGAAATTAAATAAAAAAAAACAAGTTTTTTCAACTGAAATGTAAGAAGGAATATTAGAACTTAAAACGAACAGAAATTATAACGTATTTGAGGGGGTTCTCCCCCAAGTCAATACCTCGCTCTTTACGCTACAGTTTTTTTTAGTGCTTTCAAAAGAGCTATCTATTCTAATTAAACGGCCTTTGTGATTCAGGGGTTTGTGAATCAAATTTTTTTTAACTTTTAACGTAAAGAGCGTGGTATTGACTAAGGGGAGAACCCCTTCATATAAGTAATAACATATACGTAATAAAAAAAACAATAAAAAAACAAGCGATACGGCTCAATAGTAGTCGAAACTTTTAAAAACGAAATTTTGATGTCAATAAATGTATCAAAAGAATGTGTTTATAATGCTGATCCTAAATATATAAATTTTATTAAGTTTAGTATTACTCATCAAAGGCTACGAGCCTGAGAAAATTTACTCGATTTTTTAAAGAGGGGGGAAACATCCCCTACAAGTGAAAGAATTTTAATGAAAATCACACCGTCAGATTCAGCGTATCAGAAAACCCTATTACATAGGTTTCAAGCTCATATCTGCAAAAATCTGCAACTTTGTATTTTTTGCCAGAAGAAAAATATACGAATATAGAAGTTAGTTACGTAAGTTAATTTGTAAAGACATCCATTTAGCAAAAGAAAATTAAAATTTTTATGCAAATAAAAGCTGCATTAACTAAAAAACGATCAGAAATTAAATAAAAAAAAACAAGTTTTTTAAACTGAAAGTAAGGAGCGACATTAAAACTTAAAACGAACAGAAATTATTCTGTATATGAAAGGGGCTGTCCCCTCCTCAACGCCTCGCTCTTTACGCTAAAGTTTGACTCTGTCTCACAACTTTATTTTTTAAAACAATAAAAAACTTTAGCGTAAAGAGCGAGGCGTTGAGGAGGGGACAGCCCCTTTCATATACAGAGTAATTTCTGTTCGTTTTAAGTTTTAATGTCGCTCCTTACTTTCAGTTTAAAAAACTTGTTTTTTTTATTTAATCGCAAGCATAAAATGAACATGAATAAGCTCTTTCTATTATTATATAGATGCTATTAGAAGTACTCTTTGTGCAGGGAATTTCAAATGGTGACACATCCAAATATCTATTTTTGTACCAAATAAAGTGTATTGCATATAACATGTACTATTTTACTTAACAAAAAAAAAAAAAAAAAAAAAAAAAAAAAAAAAAAAAAAAAAAAAAAAAAAAAAAAAAGCCAAAGCATACATAAACCCTTGTAGAAACTTATGGTGACAATGCTCTGTTGAATATGACATGCAGACTGATTTCAATGATTCAAGAATAACTGATTTTGAACTTTGGGATAGAGGTCATTCTGGCACATCAAAAAGTTTGAAGGCAAAGCACTGGAAGACATGCTCAACAAAGACCCAAGTCTGATGCTAGCAGAATTTGAAAAAGCACTACAAAAGTAGATAACAAAGTTAACAGTTTCAAACATTTTAAAGAATTAGGAATGATTTAAAAGAAAGGACAATGGGTTCCTGCCTTTATTTTGTATTTAAAAATGAACTTATTCAAAGTCCTTTTGTGGCATTGAAAAGCCTAGCTTAACGAGCCAAGCCAAAAACAACAAAAGCTTCTAAAGGTTCCCATGCAACTTTACCATTGTTTAACTGAACCCTGTGCAACTAAATCTGGTATAGATGTATGAGCAGTCCATCACATAAGGAGACATGTTAAGAAAACAATTCTTACTACATAATATGGGACCACAAAAACCAAAGATTTGAGTATGTGAGGAAGTTCTTGACTTATTACCACAAAGGAGATAGCTTCTAGAGTCAAATCATAACTGAAGATGAAATACAAGTTTTGCATACCATGCCCAAATCAAAGCAAGAGAGCAAGAAATGGAGATACACACACTTCCCTGTAAAGGTGAAGGCCAAACAGACTTTGTCCCAGCACAAAATCATGGCATTGGTGTTTTAGGATAAGCATGGTTTTGTTGGTGATTTTCTTGCAATAAGGCACCACTATCAATGCAGAATCACACTGCCAACCCTGAGAAAGCTACACAGAGCAATTCAAAACAAAAGACACAAAATGCTGACAAAGGTATCATCTTTTCTTTAATGATTCACTTTTTTTAATAGCCTTTTGTTGTCTGCTTACATTCAAATCAACATTATTTAAAAAACAAGCCTTGCATATGTACCCCAAGCTGTCAAGGTAGGCTAGACTCAGTGAAGAAACAACTTAAGTCCAAGCTGTAGACTGTTTTAGTGGGGATCAAAAGATGGACCTGTTGTAGTGGCACCCACTTGGAGGAAGCAAAGATTCTAATGTCCCACCAAGATCTTAAAAAATATCTTTCTAAAGTTTTTTTTTGAAAATACCTTTCCATTATTTTCACTGAAAAGAACAACAAGTTTGAGTTGTGTTGCTCTAAGTTTGAAACAAAATCAGGCAAAGCTTATAGATATATATGATGGGTTGCAATATTACAACTCCTTGCAATTGCTGTCAGTAGGGTAGATTTTGTGATTTTTCTAAAAAAAAGCTGAACCCAAATAAGATTGTGGGGATATAAATTATTCACCCAAGCTTTCTTAAAGAGCCATATGCTAAACTATCAAGCCAATTAATTCATTTGAATAACCTTAAATTCTATTATTCTGGCCAAGGAGTATAAGTAACTAGGGTAAAAGACCTCTTTTTGGGAAAGACCACTTTTCTTTGGCATTCCAGACAAATAGAGACGGGGTTTTGGACCACCCCTATATTACTACAGAATGATGCAATGAGTGATTAGTTACAAGAGCCCCATCTTCTTGATAAAATTTTCACCAATATTTTGTCAGCATAAATTAAAAATGTGGTCTTTAAGAAGAAAAAATATATTTAATATTTGTGATTTATAAAATAAATATCAAGCAATAAAAGTTAAAATTGTAGAATCTGAAGAAAATCAGCTTTCTGTTAATATGTGAATAAAACTGAAGCACTGAAAGGATATATATGTCAAATTAGGATAATTGGTATTTCCGAAAAGTGGTCCCTGTAGGTAAGTCAATAAACTAATAATTTCAAGTGTTTGATATTAAGTAATTTTAATAATTACCATATTGATACATAGCTTAGATTTTTAGCTATTCTTTGATACATACAATTCTTCTCAATTTGTCTTTGGTAACAAGGTGTGAGGGTTTTAGCTTTACATAATTTTGCTCAATTGGATACTGGTTTTTTACCCTATATAAGAGTGGTAACTTGTGTTAGCGTCACCAAAACAAAGTTAAAATTCTAAACAGGCTACATTTTGCTATCTTGGAAAGGTGTTAGGTTACGAAAAATGAAAACCTCAGTAATAAAACCAGGGCCAAAAACATACTCTGGGAGGTATTGCTAGCTTCTATGTTAACTCTCTTCTAATTTCTAAGGCTTAGAAATTTGCCTACTGTATATGTATATATGTATTGGAATTTTGACAGAACAACATTTTACCTTAATTTTCAGTTTCTTCTTCTCTGGTTTTAGTCTTGAAAATGCATTCCTGTTATTGAGCAGAATTTTAAGCCATATCTATGGTTTTTACTAAAGCAGCGTTCACAAGCATGTCTAGCTAGAATCCCATGTCTAGCCGGAACTCAATGTCTATGTTTATGGTTCTTAAACTGAAATTTAATTTTTGTTTTCTCATTAATTGTTTCTTTCATTTTAGGCAAATATGCAACACCAGACATAATAGTGAAGCACACCAAGGCAATTGTTTGCATATCTCATCCATTATCTTGTGACAGTAAAAATAGGGATTACAATTTTGAAAGTTTTGCCTGCATTAGCTCTCTTGATGTGCTAGAAATGACAATTTGAAACTAAAGTTGTAGTTTTAGCTGAGCACTGAAATTTACTTGTGAATGGTCGTTGCCTAGACACTGCATTCTGGCTAGACATGGGATTCTAGCAAAAGGTCAGTACCCTCTAGAGGGAGAAGGAGTGAAGGTAGGTACTAAAAAATATCTTCCTGGGACATAGTCTACTGTAGTCTGTAGATCCATCCCTGAAAGTTTCATTTTCCTAACCTTAGCCCTTTCTAAGAAAGTAAAAAGAAGCTTGTCAAAAATTTTACAAAAAAAACTATCAACACCATCTAGCATTTGGTAACACTTGACATTTTTTCAGTTCAATAACAAGAATCTTTAATTTAATCAGTATAACTGGTAAAACTAGGGTAGTAACAAGCACCTGACCTCAGTTCCTGAAAGAAAAAAGATTACAGAGCATGAAAACACCAAGTAGTCTATTGCTAAATGCTAAATGGGGTTGATAGTTTTTTGGTAAATGCTAGTCTAGTATTGGCACCCATAAGGGGAAAGGGGCAGCCCCCCTGGCCATGGGCGCCCAGACTGAATTTTAGGGGGGGGGGCTTACCTGGTCTAGTTGGCACTTCCAGTGCTGTATAATTGAAATCTCAAGACAAAATATCATAGGTAGTGCTATAGCGCTGCCTAAGTAAAGAGCGATGTGAGCACAATATATTGTTTTTTTTAGACCAGGGCACTACTTATAGAAATAATTGTCATAGGAACTTCAAAAGAGCTCATGGAGGGCAACCAGCTCCCCCTCCCCCATTTCAATAACTTCCCCACACACCTCCAATCAAAATTTTGAGATAGCCATTTTGTTCAGTGTTGTTTTAAGGTCCAGAAATTATGATTTTGAGAATGACACCCCCAACCCTCAGAGCAAGGGTTTTAAGTTATGCCCTGTGGGGATATAAGGTTTTTTTAAAGAAAGGGTGGTTGTAAAAACCTCACAGGGGGCTCATTTTATTGGTAATCAGAAGTTCTACTGGCATTTTTAACAGTCAAAAGTGATTGGAGGTCATGCAGCTCCCCCCCCCCCATACACCAATCATTTCCCCAAACACATTCAGCCATAATTTTTTAAATAGCCATTTTGTTCAGTGAAGTTGAAAGGTCCAGAAATTATGTCTTTGAGGATAACTCCCCCCCATATAGCCCTCAGGTCAAGGGTTGTAAGTTACGCCCTGGGGGCATATAAGATTTTTATAGAAATGGTGGTCGTATAAACTTCAAAGAGGGCCCATTGAATTCGTAATCAGAAGTTATAGTCCTATTTTAAACAGTCAAAGTGATCAGAAGCCAAATAGCCCCCCCCCCCCTCACACACACACACACACGTCGTATTTTTCCGAAACGCATCTGATAGAAATTTTAAGATTGCCATTTGTTGTCATAGAAACTTCGAAAAGGGCTCAGTCGGTTGGTAATTGAAAGGGCTAGTGCCTTCTTTAATAGTCAAAAGTGATTGGAGGGCAACCAGCACCCCTGCCCATCATTTTCCCAAACACTTCCAGTCAAAATTCCGAGATATTTATTGTGTTTGATGTAGTTTAAAAGTCCAGAAATTATGTCTTTGAGGATGAGAGCCCCCTCACAGTCCTCAGGGCAAGGGTTGTAAGGTATGCCCTGAGGGCATTTAAGGTTTTTATGGAAAGGGTGGTTGTATAAACTTCGGAAGGGGCTCAATGTATTAGAAATCGGAAGTTGAAGAGCCATTTTTAAGAGTCATATTTATCGGAGGGCAACTATACCCCCCCCCCATGTCATATTTTCTCCCAATGCATCCGATAGAAATTTTAAGATGGCTATTTGTTCAAAATTAGTCCAAAGATCTCATAACACAGCCTTTGGGGTTAACACAACCCCCCCAAAGTATGGGGATAAGGGTTTTAAGTTATGCCCCAGGGGGATGTAAGGTCTTTATGAAGAGGTGGTCTTGTGAACTTTAGAGGAGGCTCATTTGATTGGAAATGCATACTTCTAGTTCCATTTTATGAGTCAAGCGTGATGGAGATAAAATAGCCCCCCCCCCCTCACTCTCCCTGACATTCTCTTTTCCCCAAACACATTCAATCAAAATTGTGAGACAGCCATTTTGTAGCCAATAGTCCAAAGAGAATATAACAATGTCCTCAATAATCAAACATAAGAAATATTTAGGCGGACGTTGAACTAAATCAAAACAAACTATGAACATGTGAACTTTCAAAAAGGTGGCAAAGCAATATCTTAAAAACAATTTATATTATGAACTTAGATCTTTAAGAGTAAGTTGTGGGGTATTTTGAACTAGCCAGAAGGCACTATGTGTATACTTTTAGTACTACAACTACAGTTACTGTAACTAATGACACTTAGAGCATTAAGGTGAAACTTCTAGGAAGTGTTTAGGGGGCATTCCAATCATAGGCAGCACAATAGCGCTGCCCAAGTATAGAACAATGTTGGCACAATGTATTATTATTTTTTTTTCTCCATACTCAGACATTTTGTATCAAAGGAGTTGTTGTAGAAACTTCGAAAAGGGCTCATTTGATTGGAAATTCAAAGGGCTAGTGCCCTTTTTAATAGTCGAAAGTGATTGGAAGGCAACTAAAACCCCTTCCACACCCACCATTTCTCAAAACACATCCAATCAAAATTTTGAGATAGCCATTTTGTTCAGCGTAGTTGATTTCCACATAGAAAATATATTTTTGAGGAGGACACTCCCCCATAACCCTCAGGGCAAGGGTTGTAAGTTATGCCCTGGGGGCATATAAGGTTTTTATAGAACGTGTTGTCATAGAAACTTCAAAAAGGGCTCATTCAATTGGAAATGGAAATGGCCAGTGCCCTTTTTAATAGTTGAAAGTGATTGGAAGGCAACTAACACCCCTTCCACACCCACCATTTCCCAAAACACATCCAATAAAAATTTTGAGATAGCCAATTTGTCCCACGACGTTTAAAGTTCAGGAAATTATACCTTTGAGCAGGATACTCCCCCCACAGTCTTCAGGGCAAGGGATATAAGTTATGCCCTGGGGGCATATAAGATTTTTATTGAAATCTTTGTCATAGAAACTTGAAAAAGGGCTCATTCGAATTGAAATTCAAAGGGCTAGTACCCTTTTTAATAGTCGAAAGTGATTTGAGGGCAACTAACCCCCCTCTCACGCCCACCTTTTCCACAAACACATCCAATCAAAATTTTTAGATAGCCATTTTGTTCAACATAGTTGAAAGTTTTGGAAATTAGGTCTTTAAGGATGACAACCCCTATCCCCACAGCCCTCATGCCAAGGTTTGTAAGTTATGCCCTGAGGGCAAATAAAGTTTTTTTTTTATCACAAGCATTGTCATAGAAACTTCAAAAGGGCTCATTCAATTGGAAATTTAAAGAGCTAGTGCCTTTTTTAATAGTTGAAAGTGATTGGATAGCAACTAACACCCCTCTCACACCTACCATTTTCCCAAACACATCCAATCAAAATTTTGAGATATCCATTTTGCTCAACATAGTTGAAAGTTCTGGAAATTAGGTCTTTTAGGATGATAACCCCCTCAGAGCCCTCAGTGCAAGGGTTGTAAGTTATGCTCTGGGGGCATATAAAGTTTATATAGAAAGCTGCAATAGAAATTTCAAAAAGGGATCATTTGATTGGAAATTGAAATTGCCCTTTTTTAATAGTCAAAAGTGAGTGGAGAGTAATTAACCCCCCTCTTACGCCCACCATTTCCCCAAAAACATTCAATCAAAGTTTAGAGACAACCATTTTATTCAACGTAGTTGAAAGTTATGAAAATTATGTATTTAAGGATGACAAACCCCCCAGAGCCCCAAGGGCAAAATTTGTAAGTTCTGCCCTTGGGGCATATAAGGTTTTTATAGATAGAGTTGTCATAAAACTTCAAAAGTGGCTCATTCAATTGGAAATTGAGAGGGCTAGTGCCTTTTGTAATAGTCAAAAGTGATTGGAGGGTAACTAACCCCTCTCTCACACCCAACATTCCTCTAAACACATCCAATCAAAATTTTCAGATAGCCATTTTGTTCGACGTAGTAGAAAGTTCTGGAAATTATGTCTTCGAGAATGACACCCCCCCCCCCAGCACTCAGGGCAAGGGTTGTAAGTTATGCCCTGGGGGCATATAAGATTTTTATTGAAAGTTTTGTTGTAGAAACTTCAAAAGGGGTCATTTGATTGGAAATTGAAAGGGCTAGGGTCATTTTTAATAGTTGAAAGTGATTGGAGATTGACTACCACCCCTCTCATGCCAACCATTTCTCCAAACACATCCATTCAAAATTTTGAGATAGCCATTTTGTTTAACATAGTTGAAAGTTCTGGAAATTCAGTCTTAGAGGATGACAACAACCCTAACAGACCTTAGGGTAAGGGTTGTAATTTATGCCCTGGGGGCATATAAGGTGTTTATAGAAAGCATTGTCGTTCCAAAAAGAACTCATTCAATTGGAAATCGAAAAGGCCTAGTGCCCTTTTTAATAGTCAAAAGTGATTGGAAGGCTTGACATTTTTATAGTAAATATTGATGTGGGTATAATGTATTATTTTTTGTTGTTGTTGTTGTTTAGACCAGGGCATTTTGTATCAAAGGAGTTGTCATGCAAACTTTGAAAAGGGCTCATTCAATTGAAAATAGAAAGGGATGATGCCCATTTTAATAGTACAAAGTGATTGGAGGGCAACTAATCCCCCTCCCACTCTCCCATTTGCCCATTATGTTTAAAAACTAAATGTTGCCTTAAGATTAAATCAAACTGCACTGTGTTAATGCTAATTCCCAATAAGGCATCTCAGCAGTATCCCAAGAACGACTAAGGGTATTATGTTCAAACTTTCCGGGCTACTTCTGCTCTTAAAATTTAACCAAATCAAAATAGTGTAAGTGTATCCAAGCTATCAAAGAAAGTAAACAGATTTTTTTGTGAATGGTATCAAGTTTCCCATTTCAGGTCAACTAGAGGAGGTCTAAAACTAAATTAAACAGTACTATTTGTGTACAGAGTTTTAAAACGGTGGTTGTTGTTAAAAATTACTGAAAATTTTTCTCCAGCATACAAATAGCAGGCCAAATTAAAAAGTCTTAAAAAAACGAAAAGATTTAAAGTATTATTTTCTTTTTCCCTGAAAAGACTATGTCACTATAAAACAAATATAAATTAATTTAAAAAACTTTTTCCACCAAATAAGTTTTTAAAAGAAAAGTAAAGAACTCCATTAAACAAAAAATGAGCAAAAATAAAATCAAATAATCTACCAAGTGTGAAACTACCACAAATCCACATCAATAAATAAATGAAACCCAAAATGAACAGAAATTACAATAAATAACCAAGTCAAACTCAAAACAAGCAGAAATTAGCATAAGTTGGGCAGAAAACCCCTATGCCTTCCAAAGGCCAGAACAAAATTTGCGCTTTACTGAAAAATACAAATGAATGTGCATTGTCAGTTTAATATACATATACTGATATTTAGTAATCAAAATGTTAATATTATTTGATTTATTAAAGTTATAAAAGTAAAAACATTTATTTTTTATTCAGTAAAGTGCAAATTTTGTTCTGGCCTTTGGAAGGCATAGGGGTTTTGCACCCAATTTATGTTAATTTCTGCTTGTTTTGAGTTTGACTTGGTTATTTATTGTAATTTCTGTTCGTTTTGTTTCATTTATTTATTGATGCTGATTTGTGATAGTTTCATGCTTGTTAGATTATATGATTTTATTTTTGCTTATTTTCTGTTTAATGGAGTTCTTTTTAATTAACTAAACAAAAAAACTGTATACATGCAGGTTTTCAAAAAGGCATATAAGCAATATCATAGGCAGCACCACTCCATAATAGCTAGAAATATCATTGAAACATTTAAGAAGCTAATTCAATTAACAATTAAAAGTTCTTATATACCTTATATATTGGAGGGTAATCACCCATCTCTCAAGCTGATTTATTTCCCAAACACATCTAGTCAAAATTTTGAGACAAGTATTTTGTTCAGCATAGTAAAACAGTTCAGCAACTATGTCATTAGGGAAATTGGGCATGTCAAACCCCCACAATTATGCCAAACTATGGATTCTCATAGAAAAAAAAACAACAAGATATAAAATGATTTTTTTTTTGTGAAAATGACTTTGTCAATAAAAAATGAACAGAAATTTATCTAGATCAACTTTTTCCACAAAATAAGCTTTTCAAAAAAAAGTAAAGAGCTCCATTAAGCCAAAAATGGACAGATATGTATTCAAGTAATCATCCAAGCATAAAACTACCACAAATCACTATCAATAAACAATGAAACTCAAAATGAACAGAAATTAGAATAAATAGCAGAGTCAAACTCCAAACAAGCAAAAATTAACATTAGTAAGACTGATATCCCCCATGTGTTTTCAAGACCAGAACATAATTTGTGCTTTACTGAAAACAAAATATGTTTAAATGTTTTCACTTTTTTTACTTAAATAAGTAAAAATCTTTTTCTACTCACTATTTTTTACCCATTTTTATTTTAAGGAATAAATATCAGTACAGGTAAATTAAACTGACAATCTATGGTCATTTTTTTTTTTCAGTAAAGCCTAAGTTATGTTCTGTATGTGAGAAGGCATGGGGGTTGTCAGCCCTAGTAATGTTAATTTTTGCTTGTTTTGAGTTTGACTGGGCTATTTATTATAACTTCTGTTTGTTTTGAGTTTCATTTAATTGTTGATAGTTATTTGTGTTATTTTCATGCTTGGAAGATTTTTTGACTTTATTTCTGCCCAGTTTTGACTTAATAGAGCTTTTTACTTTTCTTTGAAAACTTATTTGGTGGAAAGTTTATTAAATTAATATAAATATACAACACTGTCATTCAGCCAGGGGGGGGGGGCTGACCCCCCCCCCCCCTTTATGGGCACCCATGCTCCTGAATGAATGATACTGCCTTATATTTTTGTTTTGAGATTTCTCTTATGCAGCATTGGGAGTGCCAATTAGACTGGGTAAGCCCCTATAATCCAGCTTATGGCCACCCATGAGTAAATTTCTAATTTCTAGGTGGCCCTATAATTTAGCTAGGATGAAAGTGAGAACATTGTTTGATGCCTTTTTTGTGCTCTTTCATAATACAATATTTGCTTCTGTTGCAATAAAGGGGCCCCAAAGGTATTTTATATGAATTATGAAAGAGCATAAAAAAACATCAAAATGATGTTTTTACTTTGATCCTAGGTAAAATTATACTTTAGCTATTTTTGGCTATCTTGGAGAGGGGTTAGGTTAGGAAAATGAAACTTTCAGGGATGGGTTTAAAGGCTAAAGTATGTCCTGGGAAGGTATTTTGAAGTACCCACCTCCATTCCTTCTTCCTCTAGAGGATCTTAACCTTTAGAAATCTGAGTGTTATAAAAGTGAAACCTTGCAAAATAGATCTTCTGCTTAAATAAAGTACAACAAAATTGTTTTCAGCTTCACAACTTTGCTCAATCCCAATTTATAAGGTTTATATACAAATACATTTCCTAAATTTAAAAAAAAAAAACTTCGATATGGCTTAAAATTATACTCAAATAACTGGAGTTGCATTTTTCAGAACTAAAACCAGAGAAAAAGAAACTGATAACTTAAAATTAAGGAAAAAAGTTGTTTTGTCAAATTTTCAATAGGTCATATAGGCAATTTTCAGGACCCTCCAGAAAAGGAGGGGGGAGGTACTTCAAAATATCTTTCCAGGACATACTTTAGCCTGTAGACCCATCCCAGAAAATTCCATTTTCCTAACCTAACCCCTTTCCAAGATAGCCAAAAGTAGTTAAAGTAGAATTTTACCCAAATATATACCCTGAATTGTCAGCAGCAAAGTTTCAAACTGCAAAGTTCAGCACTATTTTTGTTGACAGCATTTGAAAAACTTGAAATGGTAGGAAAATGGTTTGAATTGAAAATCAAGTATTTTGCAGGTTAGGTTATAACTTGTGTGGTTACATAAAATGAAATACCTTTCGGGCCCCTTAAAGGGTTCAAGATGCAATTTGTGACAGAAGTGATTATTGTATTACAAAAGAGCATAAAAAGGCATCAAATGTTTTCACTTCCATCGTAGCTAAATTAAAGGTCCACCTAGAAATGTACCCACCCATGTAGTTTCTACTCTTATACCCATACTCTTTGATGCAGGCCATAAAAGGATTGGTCCTTGTGGAATGCCTGCCAGCATTGACTTAAAAAGTTTGATAGAGGATCCTGGCACATCACAGTGTAGATGCCACTCCTTCAGCTCCCAGTCCCTGTCCACACCTTGTTTGGATTACTCCTGGGTTTAGGTTGGATTGTTTGACTGCTTAGGGAGTTTCAAAGTGGTGTATCACAGTTAGGATAGAAGCAGTAATGTTCTGTGTAGGCCTAGTTAGAGGTTATCTGAGGAGTTTTCTGAGTTAGAAATTGAATGGTAGGCAAATACCAATTTTACATTATTATTTTCCTAAAGATTACAAAGATGGACATCCACCATATGGCTAATATGGGAGTAAAATTCATTTGTGATGAAAATGGATTTTAGCCTATACATAGATTGAGGATGCAATTCTAGGTACATATTTGCACATTAGGGGGGTGGGGGTATATATTCTGTGAATATATAGGTTGGTCAATATCTACAAAATCATATTATTGAGTTAGGAATAAAGTGAATACACCATTTGATGCCTTTTTTATGCTGATTATGAATATAATAAGCATTTCTATCAGAAATGAATTTCAGCCCCCCCCCTATATAGGCTATACCTAACCTAACCCTGAATTGGCCTATATAGGGGGGGGGGGGGCTGAAACTCATTTCCAATAGAAATGCTTATAATATTTGTAATCAGCATAAAAAAAGGCATCAAATGGTGTATTCACTATTGTCCTAACTCAATAATATGATTTTGTAGATATTGACCTGGATTTCAGCCCCCCCCCCTATATATGCCAATTCAGGGTTAGGTTGGGTTAGGGGTCAATATATACCAAATCATATTATTGAGTTAGGACTAAAGTGAATACACCATTTGATGCCCTTTTTTATGCTGATTACGAATATAATAAGCATTTCTATCAGAAATGAATTTCAGCCCCCCCCCTATATATGCCAATTCAGGGTTAGGTTGGGTTAGGTATAGCCTATATAGGGGGGGGGGCTGAAATTCATTTCCGATAGAAATGCTTATTATATTTGTAATCAGCATAAAAAAGGCATCAAATGGTGTATTCACTTTATTTGAAACTCAATAATATGATTTGGTATATATTGACCCAATTAGGTTTATTAGCTTACAAAGGAAAGACTATAGGCTATACCTAACCTAACCCTGAATTGGCATATATAGGGGGGGGGGGGCTGAAATTTATTTCCGATAGAAATGCTTATTATATTCGTAATCAGCATAAAAAAAGGCATCAAATGGTGTATTCACTTTAGTCCTAATTCAATAATATGACTTGGTATATATTGACCGGGTTAGGTATAGCCTATATACGGGGGGGGGGGCTGAAATTTATTTCCGATAAAAATGCTTATTATATTCGTAATCAGCATAAAAAAAGGCATCAAATGGTGTATTCACTTTATTACTAACTCAATAATATGATTTGGTAGATATTTACCTATAGGTTCTATGAAATTTATGAATTTCTTAGAAAAACTGGACAAACAAGGAAAGAAGTGAAGATAAAGGCTCTTGCTCTGCAAAATGTGTTAACCAGGATTATTCTGCATATTATGGAGTAAGAATTGTTTTCTGAATGTTTACTTATGTCTAGCTGGACTCCTAGGCTTAATAACTCCTTTCCAAGATAGCCAAAAGTAACTAAAGTAGAATTTTACTGATGTTTTTTCTTACACTCTTTTATGTCATATAAAATATCTTTGGGGCCCCTTTAAGGGCTCAAGATGCAATTTGCAAAGAAGCAATTATTGAGTTATATAAGAACATCAAAAAGGCCACCTAGAAATTTAAAAAGAAAGATAGCACCTAGCCTAATCTAACCGGATTAGGCTAGGTGCTACCCAAGCAGCTTAGTCCTAGCCTGTTGTACTAGTCTGACAAGACCCCATTCCCATTAGGCATGCCATTTCAAGCTCCTCTACTCTGATCAGCAGGCATTTAAACTACAGAGGAGCTTACTTTGACAAGTTAGTTTCTATTTATTTGCTGTCTTCCTTTCCCTGACATTACAATATTATTGTTTTTGTTTATGCACCACTCCAGGGCTGCCAGAATGTCAAACAAAAAACAAGCCTTAGCCTTTGAAAAACAAGCCAAAATACGCCCGAGCCTTTGATGGCTGCCATCATGGTCAGTTCATAAAGTTCTAAAATTGCCCAAATTTTCGGTGCTAAACTAAAAAAAAAATTTTGTGCGTGTTGCAGCAACAGCAACAGCATCACTTTAAGAAATTTACTAATAAATTTCTTGTGAATTATTGTCTCGATTTATCAGTAGTTGTACCGAACCAATCGTGCTCAAAATCCCCCTCAGGGCCATACTGTGGTGTTTCTTTTGTGGATGGTGAAGTTTCCCCACAGTAGAGTGCAGACGGTCTGGTATCGTAGTATTATCCTTTCCTGTTTAGCTTAAAGCTTATTCCAATAGGCAATGCAAAGAACTCCCCCTAAAAAAAAGTCCCTCCGGATCCCACCCCAAATACTAATGAAATTGATCCATTTTCGCCCCATCTTGGCTGGTCAAGTTTTCTATCGCAAAGCTCACATGAAAGCTCAAATTCTGAGAATAGGACAATGATCAGTGTTGGAGCTAATGTCACAATTGATGATAATGGGTTTCAAGAGGTCCTTTCTAGGAGCTCCAAAAAAAGGAAAAAAACCTCCCCAATAAAAAGTATTTCCCCTCCCCCAGTCCAAGATTCTCCTTCCCATAACTTAGGAATTTACCTAAAAATTTCTCCTAATACCCCCTTTGAAATAACAAAGATTACTACAATAAGGGTTGCAATTTTCAAAATGTTAAAATCAATGTTTTCTCTTAACATTCACCGTGATGGATCCTTGCTAATAGCTGCCCAAGATCAGAAATCGGCAGATATAATATTAAATCTAAAATCTCTTCTGAACACCGCAATTAATTCATCTAAATGGAACCCAAAACAATCCCCAACAAAAATAGTAGTATAGAATGTTCCCCTAGAAATACCAATTCAGGAGTTAAAAGAAGGGCTCTCAGACAGGGCTAGTAACACATTCCCTGTAGAAGATGTTACTCAACTGGGTAAACCCAACTCTAAAGGATTAAAAACAAGTAGATCTTTCTTATTTGCACTGAAGGAAATAATTAATATTCCAGAAAAGTTATTCCTATCTGGGCAAATCAAACCTTACAAGGAATACAAGCCAAAGCCTATCCCGTGTCAGAAGTGTCTGAAATTGGGACACACAACAAATAAATGCAATGAAATTCTCCTAGCCTGTAGTAATTGTATAGGCTCCCGTCCTAAAGAGTTGACAACTTGCAACAGCACTCAGCCTACATGTATCAATTTTAAAGGCCCACATGAATCTACCAATAAATCACAATGCCCTGCATATAAGAAAAGAGCACTAACACTCCAAATAGCAACAGAGAAGGCCATTCCATACCCTTTTGCAGCTGTGGAAGCCAATGCTGTCCAACCACACCAAATAAAACCTATAATGAAATCAAATAAACTCCCAAGTCAAACACTCCCAATGCATCAAGTACCCCTTACAAAACACCATCCTTTAAGCTCCCTAGCTCACATCTCTATCAGAATGAATCACCAAGCCAACAAGCTTCCTTGTCTAGTGAGATGAGGTTGGCCTGGCACCCTCTCCCACGAAGAAACAAAACCAGAAACACTACCAGGAATTAATCCCTTAACTGACAAACAGGATGCACAAATAAACATGCAATCCCCAAATATATACTTATTCATTCTAAACTGTAATGCAGTATAGGCCATGAATATACATCAACTACAGAAAACAAAATCATTGCAGAATTGACAAAAATCTACATCCCTGATCATATGCTCATTCAAGCAAAAAAAGATTTTGCTTTACTATTAACAAAGCTGAACATTGATACACAGTCATATGAAAAATAAATCAACAACACAACACATATCAATACTCCAGTGGAACGCAAGATCACTCACAGAAAATAAGTTAAATGAACTAATATCTTTTATGAATAATAATTCCATCAATATTGCTTGCCTCTAGGAAACTCATTTAACCCAAAATCAACAAATTAAGTCTCTGGGATATACTATCCTGAGAAAGGATAGATCATCAGAGAGAAAAAGAGGTGGAGTAGCTTTAATTGTTAAAAATAATATAAAATTAGTGGCATCAACTTTCCAGATTTTGTAAATGATGTTGATGCAATTGGTATCAGTGTTTGGCTGAATAATACAAAAACTTCAATAATAAGCTTTTACAACCCTAATGGCCAAACTACAGATGCCATGGATTTCTTCAGCTATATAAATAATTCTAATATGTTGAAAAATATCATTATTTGTGGACACTTAATGCCTACAGACTTTTTGTGGGGGCATAAACCAGCAAACAAAGCTGGTAAATTCATTGAGCGTATGACTTCAAATAATACTGAATTAGCTGTTGCTATCCCTCCAAACCTGAATACATATTTCAACCCCAAAAGTGGCAATTTCTCCACAACTGACCTACAAATTGTGTCTTTAAATATTTTGAATAAAATTTATATAAATGAAATTGATAGTCTATGTTCTGACCACTTTGCCATAGTTTGTTCCCCAAACGAACCTGCTGAAACCCTATCACATACCTCCAAATATATCAACACTAAAGCAAATTGGCCTATGTTCCAAATAAGCTATATGATGAAATTACAAGTTTCACCCAAAATTCATGCATTTCAAACGCAACAGCTGACACACATGCTGAAGTTTTGGCATCTTTACTAATAAAGACAGCTAATCATGCTATCCCCAGGACAACACCCAGGAAAACCTTCCCATAACACATTCCCAAAGCATGGTGGACAAATGAGTGCCAAAATAAATGGAGAACAAAAAAGGCAGGTGGGAGAACATTCTTAAAAAAACCATCACCTACTACATATGTAAAAAAATTACAAGCAGAATCTAATCTAAAAAGGACCATAATAAATGCTAAATATAAGTACTGGAATAATTTTGCAAATAATCTCTCTAGAGAAACACATGAGCCAATTATACATAAAGTCATAAGCCACATATGTTGGAAAAAGACTTCCCCCAACCCACTCCTGTATGAGCTTATACATAATAATACCCATTATGACAATGATAATGAAAAAGCTAAGCTATTTGCCACTCTTTTTGTTAATAAGGTAACATCAAATAATTGTAGCAAAATGTCCCCAATTCCTATGAACCCAGGTTACCAACCCCGCCCAGGATCCCAGTATATAACCAGCCCATTTCCAATCCAGGAAATGAATAATGCAATACATCATATTAGGACCAAGACTACCGACAGCTATGACAATATACACCCTACATGGATAAAGAATCTCACCCCTTCATACAAACAGGAACTTCTAAATTGTTATAATCATGCTTGGGCTTCATCTATGTTCCCCAATATATGAAAATGTTCGTCCCTCCTACCAATCCCAAAGAAAAATAAACCCAAAAATAACCCTGAGTCTTATAGGCCCATAATGATTACTCCTGTGATGGGGAAAATAATGGAGAAAATGATCTATTATCGACTCCTCTGGTTTGTTGGAAAAAATAAAATGATCCCTCATACTGAAACTGGTTTCAGGAAACACCATTCCTCAACAGATGCTTTCATATTGCTAACAAATGCAATAAAGAATCATTCTCAAAAAATAATGTCCTAGTTGCAGCTTTCCTAGCTTTTGAAGGGGCATATGACAATGTGAACCACCAAATCCTTTTAAATAAACTTGCAAAGCTTGGACTACCCCCCAAGTTAATATCTTTTATAAAATCTTTCATAGAATTGCGAAGTTTCATTGTTTGTGTAGGTTCAGCCTCTTCACCCCAAAAGACAATGACCAAAGGCCTTCCTCAGGGAGCAGTCCTCAGCTGCCTCCTCTTTGCCCTATATCTCTGGGACATGAACCTCCCCCACACGAATCTAAAATATGCTGATGATCTGGTACTATGGTCATCAGACAACGCCTTTGAGATTGCACAGTCGAAGCTGCAAAAGTCACTTTTCCAATTTGAAAAATTCTCTCAACATTCAGATTTACCCATTGCACCTACCAAGTCGAAAATAATCCGATTTCACCGAAAGCGAAATCATGTTAATGCAAGCCTAACTCTAAATGGAACAACTATTCCAGAAGATAATCATATTAATTACCTAGGTCTCATGCTTGACCAAAAACTTAACTTCCACCTCCACATTTCAAACACAATAAAAAAATGTTATAGAAAAATAAGTATACTAAAAAGACTTCTTTCCACACCCTGGGGCTGTAAGGAGAAAACCTTAATCCAGTTTTATAAATCATATATAAGACCTAATATTGACTATGGGCTCATCGTCTATGGTGCATGTGCAAAGACCTAGATGCAAAAATTGAAACAATACAAAACGCTAAACAATATAATACGTCTCAGATTTGGTCTTAGGAAACCCACAAGCACCAAGTTTCTGCTTATGGAGAGTGGATTAACAACAATAAGGAAGAGACGCAGCTTTCTCTTGATAAAACATCTTACAAAAATTGAATAAAATAGCTCACACACTGTACATAATTGGTTAAGAAATCCAGCCATGTATAGAGGCATTGCAGATGAGTATGCCAATGTTCAGAAGAAGTTTCCTGTACCTGCAAAGTCTATTGCACCGACTTTCCCCCAATCCTCTCCATGGAATTGGTCAATCCCCATAATAAAAACTGATCTCTCAAAGAGGACTAAAGATTTAACCCCCATTGCTTTTGTACAGAAAAAATTTGCTGAACTTCATACAATTACTTTTAAAAACCCTTTCCAAATCTTCGTTGATGGGTCCAAAATGAATGAGAAGGTAGCAAGTGGTGCTTTCCTTCCTCACCTGAAAATTGTAATGGGTGAGAGGTTGTATAATAATGCATCTATAATGTCTGCAGAGTTAAATGCCATAATCATGGCATTAGAAAACCTTATGGAAAAATAAACCTTTGATTGCTAATTCAAATAATATTATAGTTTATTCTGACTCTTTATCAAGCCTTGAGTTGCTGTCTTCAGCTCCTCAGTATAAGTTGGATATTGACACTTATCATTGTCTTAGTATTATAGATAATCTTGCTTCAAGTGGCATAAGAACTTATCTTCAGTATATTCCTAGCCACTCTGGTATAAGTGGTAATCATCAGGTTGATGAAATAGCAAAAAATGCTATAAATATTGACCAACCAAGTGGGAGACCAATCCCCATTAGAGATATTTACCGATGGAGACTATCAGATATTATGTTTAATAAGAACAATCCTATTCTTTCCCCCTTTCCCAATAAGTATTTTTCTAAAATTTATCATAGAATTCGTTCTGGAACAAATGGACTAAATTTTCTTGCATTCTCTTATCAGTTTCCTAATTCAAGTGGTTCTGTTCCCCTGTCCCCTCTTTGCAGGTATTGTAATATGTATAATGAAACAATTGACCACTGCCTTTTCAAATGTAATATGCTAACGTCTGCACAGCATACATTGCTTTGTAAACTGTCAAAGTGCTTCAAACACCACAAAATCTCACTATCAGCCAAGAGCCTAGCCAACTATACCTGCACACACAGCGTAGAAATCGACATCTATCATCTTATATTTGAACTCCTTGAGTCGAAAGATCTACTAAAAGATATCTGAGAATATCTAATAAATAAGAGACAACCAAGCCAGTAGCTCTGTAGCCCACAGAGTGAAGCAAAAGGAAAAGGGCTAAATAGTATCTAATGAAAATCCCACCTGCTGTGAAATAGAAGAAGAAGAAGAAGCTTGTGCTGCGACACGCGCATGGCCCGAAAAGTTTAGTTGGATTAGTTCTATATCAGTTTTTTTGTCCGGCTATTTCAAACTTAGCACCAATCTTTCGAAACAAACACGGCAAAAGGTGGTCGTGGTTAAACCAAACTTCGCACAAATCTCTCAAAACAAATACGGAAAAATGCGGTCCAAACTTTTCGTTAGTTCCTTAACATTTTTCAAAATCCTCATCATTTCGTCCATGACAAAATTAAAAAATTATCTTACGAAAGTGCTACAAATTGAAGCACGTGCTACAGTGCTAGACATGATGAAATAGTGCTAAAATAGTTCTTTCGTGCTAAAGTCAGAAAAAGTTTTGCCCCTAATCTAATTTTACTTTTACCTTGCTTGCTTACCCTTCGTTCACCCTGCTCCACTTTCACGGAAGAACAACGACATATATGATCCGCCAAAATTCATCTGTTTTTAGCTGTAGTTTCATGCGTAATAATGGTTAAACAGCTGTGAACTCTTTTTATTAACTTTTAGAATTTAATATGAATTATTCCAATGAATATGCTAGTAACAACCACAAGCTGAAGATATACAATATCTTTGGTTTATTATCGCATAAAAATTTTTGGTACACATTATTTGGTACAGTTGCAACACAATATTTAAAAATAACTTTATGATTAAAGTAAGGCCTCCAAAAAAAAAGATGAGAACGGGGTTCATACAAAAGCCTCCGTAATCCCAAGATGAAATAATGCGTACAGATAAAAACAAAACAAAAAAGAAAGGCACTTAGATCCTTAAGGCACTAAGAGATTTAAGACTCAAAGGAGGCTAGGATATTATTTAGGTCGACTAGATCAGTTGTTTGGCCAGTTTCTTCGACTTAACAAGCCTTATAAATATCACTATTGAAAAGCAGCATACGCTTTGTAGGCTCAAATGTCGAGCAACAAGAGCCCCATGCTGACAACCACAGCCTGAACACAAGTATTGAGTTCAACATGAGCAAGAGCATAAAGTTATAGAAAAGGACCGTTCCACTACCGCATTGCTAATTGGCAAACTCAACAGGGTCAATGCCCACTTGGCTAACTCACGAAAAGGAAATGCCCCAACAGCATTAAGATAAGGTAGGACAGCTATCCAGAACTGAGAGGAGTCTTTGGGGATTGTTCCTCCACACACAAATGACAAATTAACGTCCAACAGTTTCCTCCACTGATTCTCCGAGGTACTGAGATCAGTGGTAGCAGCAATTCTCAATGGCAAGTCTCCAAATCGGGGCTGAAACTGAGACAAGCAAATCCCAGGGGATAAAAATGTCAGCTTAAGGAGCGAATCCAGAGCAGGATGCATTCGTTTAAGCACCACTTTAGACGCAGTTTTCAGGAACGCAAAACATCGTATTTTGATTTCGCTTTTCTGTGTGTCTGAAAGTTTAGATTTGGCCATTTCAATCAGGAACTCGTGTCCGTAATCAACTTGATCTGGCGGCAAATAATTGATTTCCAGGTCCATATTAACCACCAAGACAATGCAGATGAGCAGAGTATCCTACGCAGGAGACTTAGCATCAAACTCTGCAGCTCTTCAAAAAGACAAAATTGGTCAGCGTGTCTGTGCTGAAACAGCAAGTTGATCCTTTGAAATTCGGACAGCAATGGCTTCAAGAACACAATGAAAATTCTGTTTTGTTCATCTTGATACATAGCGTGTAGCACTCTGGCAGTATAGCTACGTTCTCTCTCCTTGGCTAGACTGAAGTGTGTGGTGAGCTCCAAGTACTGCTCATGTATGCGAACCAAGGCATTGTACCGAGAGAGCCAACGAGTATTTGAGGGAGAAATAATACGTAAGGGTGAATTCCCTTCGTTTATCAACTTAATTACATGTTGATATGTCTCCCTTCGCAAGGGGCTTACATTAAACCTTTCTATGTTTCGGACATCATAAACTCAAGGTTCAAAGGGAGTTCACAGACCGCCTCTGAAGCACTATTGTAGACAAGCTACTTTTTGATATCTTGGAAGAGTTAGGTTAGGAAAACAAAACTTTCAGTGATGAATCCAAGACCAAAAACATACTCTGGGAAGGTATTGCCATTCTACTATGTTAAACCCCTTCTGATTTCTAAGTCTTGGAATTTTGAAAAAAAACACATTATATCTTAAGTTTAAGTTTCTTTTTCTCTGGTTTTAGTTTGAAAATGCAATTCCTGTTATTAGAGTAGAATTTTAAGCCATATCAAAGGTCTTTTTTCCTAAATTTAGGAAATGTATTTCCAGATCTTTGAAACTTCCCAAATTTGGATTGAGCAAAGTTGTAAAGCTCAAAACCCTTTTTTTGTACTTTTTTTAAGCAGAAGATCTATTCTGCATGATTTCACTTTTATAAAACAAAGGTTTTTAAAGGTCATCAAAGGTCAGTGCCCTCTATCGGGGAAAGGAGTAGAGATGGGTTGGCTGCTTCAAAATATCCTTCCAGGACATACTTTAGTCTGTAAACCCATCCCAGAAAGCTTCATCTTTGTAACCTAACCCTTTCCCAAGATAGCAACAAATACCTTGTCTAGAATTTTACCATATATAATTCAGACTACATATTTGCATTGGCGTCCATAAGGGAGAACAAAGGGGGAGCGCCTTCACCTTAGTACTCTTAGCATCATTAGTTACAGTAACTGTAGTTGCAGCACTAAAAGTACACACATAGTGCCTTCTGAATAGTTCAAAATCCTCCAGAATGTACTCTTAAAGATCTAACTAATTAATATAAGTTATTCTTGAGATATTACTTTGTCACCTTTTTGAAAGTCCACATGCTCATATTTTTTTTTGATTTAGTTCAACGTCTGCCTAATTATTTCTTGTATTTGATTACTGAGGATGTTGTTATATTCTCTTTGGACTATTGCTCTGAGGGTTGTGGGGGGTGGGTGGGGTGGGGGGTGGTCTGGAATTCTCAAAGTCATAATTTCTGGACCTTTAAACTATGCTGAACAACATGGCTATCTCAAAATTTTGATTGGATGTGTTTGGGGAAGTGATTGACTAATCTCAGCAGCAATAAAATTACTTGTAAGACTCCTAACGCAGAGCCATCTCAGCTATGCATAAATAAATTCCTAATGGGGAAGCGTTACAGAATAGAAAGCGTTCCACGCGCTAAAGGAGGGCTCTTGTCTTTTTGGTGCATAGCCAAGGCTGAGCCAGCGTGATTTTGGAATTTTTGTCTGGTTCCAAACTTTCAGTCAAAATAAGCCCAAAATAGGCCCATGTTTTTTTTTAAAAAAAGCCCACGTTCCCGCCCCACGGCCCCCACGCCCACTCCAAAATTCAGCCCGCCCCTGACGACTAAAACAAGCCCACGGGGCGGAAAACAAGCCCATCTGGCAACACAGCACTACTCAGTGCTCGCCAGATGCCAAGAACTACTCATTTGCCAGAAGATGAAATAAAACATCCGCCAGGCCCTTTGTAAACACGCCAAAAATACGCCAGATCCTTTAAGAACAAGGTTGCTAACACGGTCAGTTCCTAAAGTGTCAAAATTGCCCAAATTTGTGTGTTTCACAGCAATTTTCTATGCTACAGTCGAAGAAATATTGTGCGTATCTCGGCTTACGCAAAGACATGCATAAGGCTCGCTAAGTGTAATTGGATTGGTTTTCGGTAAATTTTTAATATTTTTTTTTGTCCGGATATTTCATACTTAGCACCAATCTTTTGAAACGAATACCGCAAAAAGACGGTTCTGGTTATATCAAACTTTTTTTTGAAATCATATCAAACCTCAGTGTACGAGGGGGGGTATTTTAATTGGGAAAACTTTCCATGGAGGGGTTTTCCTTGGAGGGAGGAATTGCCATGGTGGGGGAGCCGAATTTCTCGGTATTACTTAAATACGATCAAAAATGGAATTAAAAAAAAAGGTTTTAAAACTGAAAGTAAGGAGACTGAACTGAAACTTTTATAACTAAAAATAAAATTTAAAACGAACAGAAGCTTGTACGTAAATGAGGAGAATTGCCTCCCCCTCAATAGTTCACTTTTTATACTAAAATTATTTTTGGACTTCTAAAACAGCTTATTATTCTAATTAAACGGCCTTTGTGTTTCAGGAATCGTTCTTAAAGAACTGGAGCAAAAAGTCAAACTTTCTGTAAAGAGCGAGTTATTGAGGAGGGGCATCCTCCCTCATGTATTTAATAATTTCTGTTCGTTTTAAGTTTTGATATTGCTCCTTAATTTCAGTTGAAAAAAATCCTTTAATCATATGCAGCGCAATAGCGCTGCCAAAGTAAAGAACGATGTTAGCACAATGTATTATTTATTTTTGTTGGTCTTAGACCAGGGCACTTCGTATCGAAGGAGTTATCGTAGAAACTTTGAAAAGGGCTTATTTGACTGGAAATTGGAGTGGCTTGTGCCCTTTTCAATGATCGAAAGAGATTTGAAGGCAACTAACATCCCTTCCACTCCCACCATTTCCACAAACACATCCAAGCAAAATTTTGAGATAGGCATTTTGTTCAACGTAGTTGAAAGATCTAAAAATTATGTCTTTGAGGAGGAGAATCCCCCCTAAGTCCTCAAGGCAAGGGATGTAATTTATGCCCTGGGGGATATAAGGTTTTTATTGAAAACGTTGTTGTAGAAACTTCAAAAAGGGCTCATTCAATTGGAAATTCAAATGGCTAGTGCCCTTTTTTATAGTCGAAAGTGATTGGAGGGCAACTAACCCCCCCTCGCACGCCCACCATTTCCCAAAACACATCCAATTAAAGTTTTGAGAGAGCCATTTTGTTCAACGTAGTTGAAAAATCTGGAAATTAGGTCATTGAGGATGACAAACCCCTCACAGCCCTTTTCTAGTGCCGTTTTTAAGGGTCAAAGGTGAACGGAAGGCAACTAACACCCCTTCGGGGCCTACCATTTCCACAAACACATCCAATCAAAATTTGAGATAGCCATTTTGTTCTACGTAATTGATTTCCATTTAGAAATTATGTTTTTGAGGAGGCGAGGGCAGCAAGTTATGCCCTGGGGTATATGAGGTTTTTATAGAAAGCGTTGTAGTAAAAACATCAAAAAGGGCTTATTGAACTGGAAATTGAAATGGCTAGTGCCCTTAACAGTTGAAAGTGATTGAAGGGCAACTAACCCCCCTCTGGTTCCCATCCTTTTTTCCAAACACATGCAATCAACATTTTGAGATATACAATTGTAAGTTATGCCCTGGGGGCATATAAGGATTTTCATAGAAAGCGTTGTCTTAGAAACTTCGAAAAGGGCTCATTTGATTGGAAATTTAAAGGGCTAGTGCACTCTTTAAGATTCTAAAGTGATTGGAGGGTAGCTAACCCTCCTCTCAAGCCCGCCATTTTCTCAAAAACATTCAGTCATAATTTTGAGACAGCCATTTTGAGCAACGTAGTTGAAAATTCTGGAAATTATGTCTTTGAGGATGAAATTCCCCTCATACCCCTCAGGACAAGGGTTGTAAGTTATGCCCTTGGAGCATATAAGTTTTTATAAAAAGTGTTGTCGTAGAAACTTCAAAAAGGGTTCATTCAATTGGAAATTGAAAGGGCTAGTGCCCTATTTAATAGTCGAAAGTAATTGGAGGGCAACTAACCCCCCTCTCAGCCTACCATTGCCCCAAATTACGAAAGGCTAAGAATCCTAGCTCAGAAAAGCCCAAATTAGTAAACCAAACATCCCATGTCATAAGTTTCTGATAACACTCACCTACGAAAGGCTAAGAAAACTAGCTCATAAAAGTCCAAAATAGTAAATCAAACATCCCAAATCATAGGTTTCAGACAACACACCTACGAAAGACTAAAAAACCTAGCTCAGAAAAGCCCGAAATAGCAAACTAAATATCCCAAATCATAAGTTTCATGCAAAACACAACTACGAAAGGCTAAGAAGACTAGCTCAGAAAAGTCCAAAATAGAAAACCATACATCCCAAATCATAGGTTTGAGAAAACACACACCTACGAAAGGCTAAGAAACCTAGCTCAGAAAAGTCCAAAAAAGTAAACTAGACATCCCAAATCATAGGTTTCAGATAACATATACATAAGAAAGATTACGAAACCTAGCTCAGAAAAGCCCGAAATAGCAAACAATACATCCCAATTCATAAGTTCCATACAACACACACATACGAAAGGTTATGGAACGTAGCTCAGAAAAGTCCAAAATAGTAAACCAAACATCCGATATCATAGGTTTCAGACAACACACACCGACGAAAGACTATGAAACCTAGCTCAGAAAAGCCCAAAATACCAAACTTTACATCCCAAATCGTAAGTTTCATGCAACACACAACTACGAAAGGCTAAGAAACCTAGCTCAGAAAAGTCTAAAATAGTAAACCAAACATCTGAAATCATAGGTTTCAGAAAACACACACCTAGGAAAGACTGGGAAACCTAGCTCAGAAAAGCCCGAAATAGCAAACCACACATCCCAAATCATAGGTTTCAGATAACACACACCTACGAAAGGCTAAGAAAACTTGTAATATTTTTGCAATGTCATGTCATGATTTACCTTGTCACAGTGACCCTCTCTTGATGTTTCAAGGTTCACCATGGAATTTTCTTTTCATTGAGGTGTAAGACTTGGAATATTTTGTAGTGTTATGTTGCGATTTACCTGGTCACTGCTAAACTCTGCTGAAGTTTTAAAATGCATTTTGGAATTATTTTCACAGAAACGTATGACTTGGAAAATTTGTGTAGCATTATGTTGTGAATATTTCTGTAGTGTTATGTTAGGATTTACCTGGTCCCTCCTAAACTCTGATGATGTTTTAAAGTTCATTTTGGAATTTTCTCGTTGAAACGTAAGGCTTGAAATAATTTTTCTAGTGTTTTTTCATGATTTACCTTGTCTTTGATACACTTGCTGATGTTTGAAAGTTCATTTTGGGATTTTTGTCTCGGAATGTAAGACTTGGAATATTTTTGCACTGCTGTCTCGTGTTTTACCATATCACTGCTACATCCTGTCGGTGTTTAAACGTTCATCTCGGGATTTTTCATTGAAATGTGAGACTTGTAATATTTTTGTAGTATTGTATCGTTGTTTACCATGTCACTGCTACATTCTGTCGGTGTTTCAAAGTTCAGTTTGGAATTTTTTTGTTGAGCTGTAAGACTTGGAATATCTTCTATAGTGTTACCTCATGATCTATTTTGTCTTCGTTATAATCTGTAGATGTTTCAAAGTTTCATCCCAAATCATAGGTTTCAGACAACACACACATACGAAACACTAAGAAACCTAGCTCAGAAAAGCCCGAAATAGCAAACTACACATCCCAAATCATAAGTTTCATACAACACACCCGTTCGAAAGGCTAAGAAACCTCCCTCTTTAAAGTCTAAAATAGTAAAGCAAACATCCCAAATCATAGGTTTCAGACAACACATACATACGAAAGACTAAGAAACCTAGCTCAGAAAAGTCCGAAATAGCAAACTACACATCCAAAATCATAACTTTCATACAACAAATACCTACGAAAGGCTAAGAAACCTAGCTCAGAAAAGTCAAAAATAGTAAACAAAACATCTTATGTCATAAGTTTCAGATAAGACACAACTATGAAAGACTAAGAAACCCAGCTCAGAAAAGCTCGAGATAGCAAACTATACATCCCAAATCTTAAATTCCATACAAAAAGATATATTTCCCCTTTTTATAAACACCTCGTCAGAAACTGTCTCTGAAAAATCAATACTCTCCGGGGATTCGACTCTAATGATGCAGGTGCATTGAGAAATTAGGACGCTTGCTATGGCTTCCATAACGTCAAAAGGGCCTTTTGTTATTCATTAAAAGTATTTCTCTAATACAGAAATTTAGGAATGTTTTCTTAGTTCTTTCGGTTAGAGTGCTTTCCATCGGAAGGGAATGACCTTTCGAGTCCTGGCGGGGTCAAGAACTATAGAAAAAAATATGATAGGTGTTTCGAGCGGAAAAAATTAAACGCCGATAATAGAAAATGTCTTGAGGCTTTTGGGCGATAATGTCAAAATGACATCATCTGGCAGTGATGGATGCGCCGTCCATGCGTAAGATGCGCTGATCTTACATAAAGTGTGTCGCCATTAACTTAATGAAAAACTCTTTGGGGATTTCGAGTGAAAACGAAAGTATGGGAACACTTGGCAACTGCGTTCCCTTTAATAGAACCGGTAACAAAATTGCCTAGGTGTGACGGCATGAGGGGTTGGTATATCCAGTTATCTGACCCTTTAAAGGCGAGGGTGTGTCACTTGATATAACATGCGCTTCAAAGGGGTGTGTGTCACATGACGTCAGAGGGCTTGTCATAGAAGAACAAAGGGGTGTGTTACATGACGTCAGAGGGTTTGTCATAGAAAAACAAAAGGGGGTGTACGGTGTCGATACATGCACTAGAAATCTTGCCTAGAAACAAGACGAGCGCTTGAAACGGGGGTGTGTCACATGAAGTCAGAGGGCTGTCCTGAGAACTTGATAGGGGTGTTGTGACGTCAGAGGGCTTGTCACAGAAATTCAAGGGGGTGTGCCACATTACATAGAAACAGGGGTGCATGACGTCAAAGGGCATGCGTTTGAAATATTGCCTAGAAACAGGTCTCCGGCAGAAACAGCTGACTGCATGGTACAGGTGCGAGGGTGTGATGTCAGAGGGTTCTCATAGGAAATGGGATAGGGCTCTTATAGAACCTTTTATGAGGCCCTCTGGTCACTTTCGACTAATAAAAAAGTCACTAGTCCTCTCAGTTCTCAATCGAATGAGCCCTTTTTGAAGCTCTTAGGACAAAATTTTCCAGAAAAACCTTATATGCCCCAATGGTATAACTTAGGTCCCTTGTCCTGAGGGCTATGGGGGGAAGGTTGTCATCCTCAAAGACATAATTTCTAGACCTTTCAACTACTTTGAACAAAATGGCCATATCAATATATTGGTCGAAAATGTTTGGGGAAATGAAGGCCATGGGGAAGGGGTGATTCACCCTCCGATTACTTTCGACTATTAAGAAGGACAATAGACCTCTCAGTTTCCAATCTAATAGGCCCTTTTTGAATTTTTTTACGATAACACTTTCTATAAAAACATTTAGCCCTAAGGGCTGGAAGGAGGGGGGGGGGGTGTTCTCATACTCATAAACATAATTTCTGGACCCTTCAACTACGTTCAACAAAATTGCTATATCAAAATGTTGATCGGAAGTGTTTGGGGAAATGGTGGGCGTGGGGGGGCATTCACCCTCCGATCGCTTTTGACTATCAATAAGAGCACTAGCCATCTCAATTCAAAATTAAATGAGCCCTTTTTGCAGTTTCTACGACAACGCATTCTATAAAAACCTTATATACCCCCAGGGCATAACTTACAACTTTTGCCCTGGGGGCTGTAAGGGGCCTGCCATCCTCAAAGACCTTTGAACTACGTTGAACAAAATTGCTATCTCAAAATTTTGGTTGAATGTGTTCTGGAAAATGGTGGGCATGAGAGGGGGGTTAGTTGTGCTCCAATCACTTTCAATTATTAATAAGGGCACTAACCCTTTCAATTTCCATTTTAATGAGCCCTTTTTGAAGTTTCTACGACAATACTTTCTATAGAAGCCTTATATGCCCCCAGGGCATAACTTACAACCCTTTCTCTGAGGATTGTGGGGGGGGGAGTCATCCTCAAAGACCTAATTTCCATAACTTTAAACTACGCTGAACAAAATGGCTATCTCAAGATTTTGATTGGATGTGTTTGCGGAAGTGGTGGGTGAGAGAGGTTAGTTTGTTGCCCTTCGATCACTTTCAATTAATAAAAAGATCACTAGCTCTCTCAATTTCCAATCGAAGGAGCCCTTTTTTAAGTTTCTACAACACCACTTTCTGTAAAAACCTTATATACCTCCAGGGCAAAATTTACAACCCTTACCCTGAGGGCTGTGGGGGGTTGTAATCCTTAAAAACCTAATTTCTTTCACTCTCAACTACGTTGAAAAAATGGTTATCTCAAAATTTTGATTGGATGTGCTTGGGGAAATGGTGTGCGTGAGAGGGGGAAAAGTTGCCCTCCAATCATTTCCTACTATTAGAAAGAGCACTAGCCCTTTCAATTTCGAATCGAATGAGCCCTTTTTTGAAGTTTCTACGACAACGCTTTCCATAAAAACAAATCCTTGCCCTGAGGGATGTGGGGGGAGGGGGGGGGGTTATCATCCTCAAAGACCTAATTTCCAAAACTTTCAGCTGCATTGAACAAAATAGATATCTCAAAATTTGATTGCATGTGTTTGGGGAAATGGTAGGCTGAGAGGGGGGTTAGTTGCCCTCCAATTACTTTCGACTATTAAATAGGGCACTAGCCCTTTCAATTTCCAATTGAATGAACCCTTTTTGAAGTTTCTACGACAACACTTTTTATAAAAACCTATATGGTCCAAGGGCATAACTTACAACCCTTGTCCTGAGGGGTATGAGGGGTTTTTCATACCCTTGTCCTGAGGGGTATGAGGGGTTTTTCATTCTCAAATACATTCAGTCATAATTTTGAGACAGCCATTTTCAGCAACGTAGTTGAAAATTCTGGAAATTATGTCTTTGAGGATGAAAAACCCCTCATACCCCTCAGGACAAAGGTTGTTAGTTATGCCCTTGGAGCATATAGGTTTTTATAAAAAGTGTTGTCGTAGAAACTTCAAAAAGGGTTCATTCAATTGGAAATTGAAAGGGCTAGTGCCCTATTTAATAGTCGAAAGTAATTGGAGGGCAACTAGCCCCCCTCTCAGCCTACCATTTCCCCAAACACATGCAATCAAATTTTGAGATATCTATTTTGTTCAATGCAGCTGAAAGTTTTGGAAATTAGGTCTTTGAGGATGATAACCCCCCCCCTCCCCCCACATCCCTCAGGGCAAGGATTTTTTTTATAGAAAGCGTTGTCGTAGAAACTTCAAAAAAGGGCTCATTCGATTCGAAATTGAAAGGGCTAGTGCCCTTTCTAATAGTAGAAAATGATTGGAGGGCAACTTTTCCCCCTCTCACGCACACCATTTCCCAAGCACATCCAATCAAAATTTTGAGATAACCATTTTTTCAACGTAGTTGAGAGTGAAAGAAATTAGGTTTTTAAGGATTAAAACCCCCCACAGCCCTCAGGGTAAGGGTTGTAAATTTTGCCCTGGAGGTATATAAGGTTTTTACAGAAAGTGGTGTTGTAGAAACTTAAAAAAGGGCTCCTTCGATTGGAAATTGAGAGAGCTAGTGATCTTTTTATTAGTTGAAAGTGATCGAAGGGCAACAAACTAACCTCTCTCAACCACCACTTCCGCAAACACATCCAATCAAAATCTTGAGATAGCCATTTTGTTCAGCGTAGTTTAAAGTTATGGAAATTAGGTCTTTGAGGATGACCCCCCCCCCCCACAATCCTCAGAGAAAGGGTTGTAAGTTATGCCCTGGGGGCATATAAGGTTTTTATAGAAAGTATTGTCGTAGAAACTTCAAAAAGGGCTCATTAAAATGGAAATTGAAAGGGTTAGTGCCCTTGTTAATAATTGAAAGTGATTGGAGCACAACTAACCCCCTTCTCATGTCCACCATTTTCCAGAACACATTCAACCAAAATTTTGAGATAGCAATTTTGTTCAACGTAGTTCAAAGGTCTTTGAGGATGACAGGCCCCTTAAAGCCCCCAGGGCAAAAGTTGTAAGTTATGCCCTGGGGGTATATAAGGTTTTTATAGAATGCGTTGTCGTAGAAACTGCAAAAAGGGCTCATTTAATTTTGAATTGAGATGGCTAGTGCTCTTATTAATAGTCAAAAGCGATCGGAGGGTGAATGCCCCCCCACGCCCACCATTTCCCCAAACACTTCCGATCAACATTTTGATATAGCAATTTTGTTGAACGTAGTTGAAGGGTCCAGAAATTATGTTTATGAGTATGAGAACACCCCCCCCCCCTCCTTCCAGCCCTTAGTGCTAAATGTTTTTATAGAAAGTGTTATCGTAAAAAAATTCAAAAGGGGCCTATTAGATTGGAAACTGAGAGGTCTATTGTCCTTCTTAATAGTCGAAAGTAATCGGAGGGTGAATCACCCCTTCCCCATGGCCATCATTTCCCCAAACATTTTCGACCAATATATTGATATGGCCATTTTGTTCAAAGTAGTTGAAAGGTCTAGAAATTATGTCTTTGAGGATGACAACCTTCCCCCCATAGCCCTCAGGACAAGGGACCTAAGTTATACCATTGGGGCATATAAGGTTTTTCTGGAAAATTTTGTCCTAAGAGCTTCAAAAAGGGCTCATTCGATTGAGAACTGAGAGGACTAGTGACTTTTTTATTAGTCGAAAGTGACCAGAGGGCCTCATAAAAGGTTCTATAAGAGCCCTATCCCATTTCCTATGAGAACCCTCTGACGTCACACCCTCGCACCTGTACCATGCAGTCAGCTGTTCCTGCCGGAGACCTGTTTCTAGGCAATATTTCAAACGCATGCCCTTTGACGTCATGCACCCCTGTTTCTATGTAATGTGGCACACCCCATTGAATTTCTGTGACAAGCCCTCTGACGTCACAACACCCCTATCAAGTTCTCAGGACAGCCCTCTGACCTCATGTGACACACCCCCGTTTCAAGCGCTCGTCTTGTTTCTAGGCAAGATTTCTAGTGCATGTATCGACACCGTACACCCCCTTTTGTTTTTCTATGACAAACCCTCTGACGTCATGTAACACACCCCTTTGTTCTTCTATGACAAGCCCTCTGACGTCATGTGACACACACCCCTTTGAAGCGCATGTTATATCAAGCGACACACCCTCGCCTTTAAAGGGTCAGATAACTGGATATACCAACCCCTCATGCCGTCACACCTAGGCAATTTTGTTACCGGTTCTATTAAAGGGAACGCAGTTGCCAAGTGTTCCCATACTTTCGTTTTCACTCGAAATCCCCAAAGAGTTTTTCATTAAGTTAATGGCGACACACTTTATGTAAGATCACCGCATCTTACGCATGGACGGCGCATCCATCACTGCCAGATGATGTCATTTTGACATTATCGCCCAAAAGCCTCAAGACATTTTCTATTATCGGCGTTTAATTTTTTCCGCTCGAAACACCTATCATATTTTTTTCTATAGTTCTTGACCCCGCCAGGACTCGAAAGGTCATTCCCTTCCGATGGAATGCGCTCTAACCGAAAGAACTAAGAAAACATTCCTAAATTTCTGTATTAGAGAAATACTTTTAATGAATAACAAAAGGCCCTTTCGACGTTATGGAAGCCATAGCAAGCGTCCTAATTTCTCAATGCACCTGCATCATTAGAGTCGAATCCCCGGAGAGTATTGATTTTTCAGAGACAGTTTCTGACGAGGTGTTTATAAAAAGGGGAAATATATCTTTTTGTATGGAATTTAAGATTTGGGATGTATAGTTTGCTATCTCGAGCTTTTCTGAGCTGGGTTTCTTAGTCTTTCATAGGTGTGTCTTATCTGAAACTTATGACATAAGATGTTTTGTTTACTATTTTTGACTTTTCTGAGCTAGGTTTCCTAGCCTTTCGTAGGTATTTGTTGTATGAAAGTTATGATTTGGGATGTGTAGTTTGCTATTTCGGACTTTTCTGAGCTAGGTTTCTTAGTCTTTCGTATGTATGTGTTGTCTGAAACCTATGATTTGGGATGTTTGCTTTACTATTTTGGACTTTAAAGAGGGAGGTTTCTTAGCCTTTCGAACGGGTGTGTTGTATGAAACTTATGATTTGGGATGTGTAGTTTGCTATTTCGGGCTTTTCTGAGCTAGGTTTCTTAGTCTTTCGTATGTATGTGTTGTCTGAAACCTATGATTTGGGATGAAACTTTGAAACATCTACAGATTGTAACGAAGACAAAGTAGATCATGAGGTAACACTATAGAAGATATTCCAAGTCTTACAGCTCAACAAAAAAATTCCAAACTGAACTTTGAAACACCGACAGAATGTAGCAGTGACATGGTAAACAACGACACAATACTACAAAAATATTACAAGTCTTACATTTCAATGAAAAAATCCCGAGATGAACATTTAAACACCGACAGGATGTAGCAGTGATATGGTAAACCACGAGACAGCAGTGCAAAAATATTCCAAGTCTTACATTCCGAGACAAAAATCCCAAAATGAACTTTCAAACATCAGCAAGCGTATCAAAGACAAGGAAAATCATGAAATAACACTAGAAAAATTATTTCAAGCCTTACGTTTCAACGAGAAAATTCCAAAATGAACTTAAAAACATCATCAGAGTTTAGGAGGGACCAGGTAAATCCTAACATAACACTACAAAAATATTCACAACATAATGCTACACAAATTTTCCAAGTCATACGTTTCTGTGAAAATAATTCCAAAATGCACTTTAAAACTTCAGCAGAGTTTAGCAGTGACCAGGTAAATCGCAACATAACACTACAAAATATTCCAAGTCTTACACTTCAATGAAAAAAAAATTCCATGGTGAACCTTGAAACATCAAGAGAGGGTAACTGTGACAAGGTAAATCATGACATGACATTGCAAAAATATTACAAGTTTTCTTAGCCTTTCGTAGGTGTGTGTTATCTGAAACCTATGATTTGGGATGTGTGGTTTGCTATTTCGGGCTTTTCTGAGCTAGGTTTCCCAGTCTTTCCTAGGTGTGTGTTTTCTGAAACCTATGATTTCAGATGTTTGGTTTACTATTTTAGACTTTTCTGAGCTAGGTTTCTTAGCCTTTCGTAGGTGTGTGTTGCATGAAACTTACGATTTGGGATGTAAAGTTTGGTATTTTTGGCTTTTCTGAGCTAGGTTTCATAGTCTTTCGTCGGTGTGTGTTGTCTGAAACCTATGATATCGGATGTTTGGTTTACTATTTCGGACTTGTCTGAGCTACGTTCCATAACCTTTTGTATGTGTGTGTTGTATGGAACTTATGAATTGGGATGTATTGTTTGCTATTTCGGGCTTTTCTGAGCTAGGTTTTGTAATCTTTCTTATGTATATGTTATCTGAAACCTATGATTTGGGATGTCTAGTTTACTATTTTGGACTTTTCTGAGCTAGGTTTCTTAGCCTTTCGTAGGTGTGTGTTTTCTCAAACCTATGCTTTGGGATGTATGGTTTTCTATTTTGGACTTTTCTGAGCTAGTCTTCTTAGCCTTTCGTAGGTGTGTGTTGCATGAAACTTACGATTTGGGATGTAAAGTTTGGTATTTTTGGCTTTTCTGAGCTAGGTTTCTTAGTCTTTCGTAGGTGTGTTGTCTGAAACCTATGATTTGGGATGTTTGATTTACTATTTTGGACTTTTATGAGCTAGTTTTCTTAGCCTTTCGTAGGTGAGTGTTATCAGAAACTTATGACATGGGATGTTTGGTTTACTAATTTGGGCTTTTCTGAGCTAGGTTTCTTAGCCTTTCGTAGTTGTGTGTTATCTGAAGCTTATGACATGGGATGTGAAGTTTGCTATTTAGTAAAATCTGACCGCATTGTACAGGTGTGAGGGTGTGACGTCAGAGGGCTCTCATAGGAAAAGAGTTAGGGCTCTTATAGAACCTTTTATGGGGTTACTACTAATTAATATGAGTAGGGTTTTAAACCCCATGCTTTCTAAAAGCCAGAATGTAATTTGTACTTTACTGAAGAAATTCAAATGAATTTACTGAAAAAATGTGCATTTTCAGTTTAATATACATATCTGATATTTATTCCTTAAAATCTTAATTAATTTTTGATTTCTTAAAGTTATAAAAGTGAAAACATTTTAAATAATTTTTTTCAGTAAAGTACAAATAATATTCTGGCTTTTAGAAAGCATGGGGTTTAGAACCCTACTCATATTAATTTCTTCTCGTTTTTAGTTTGACTCTGTTATTTGTTCTAATTTCTGTTTGTTTTGGCTTTCATTTATTTATTGGTATTTATTTGTTGTAGTCGTATGCTTAGTAGATTATTTGATTCTATTTTATTCATTTTTGGTTTAATTGAGTTCTTGAATTTTATTGAAAAACTTACTTTGTGAAAAAAGCTTTTTTCCATTATATTCTGTTCGTTTTATGTTGACATAGTCTTGCCCTCCAATCACTTAGACTCTTAAAAAGAGCACTAGAGCGGCTGATTACCAAATCCAATGAGCCCCCTCCGAAGTTTATATGACCGCGCTTTCTATAAAAACCCTATATGACCCCAGGACATAACTTACAACCCTTGCCCTGTGGGCTGGAGGGATGTTTTTATACTCAAAAGCATAATTTCCAGACCTTTCTTATACGCTGAACAAAATAGTTATCTCAAAATTTTGATTGTATGTGTTTGGGAAAATGAAAAGCGTGGGGGGCATTTGCCCTCTGGTCACTTTCGACTAATAAAAAGTCACTGTTCCTCTCAATTCTCAATCGAATGAACCCTTTTTGAAGCTTCTAAAACAAAACTTCCCATGAAAACCTTACATGCCCCAAGGGAATAACTTTGGTGTCTTGTTCTGAGGGCTGTGGGGGAAGGTTTACAACCTTAGCCCTGAGGGCTTTGGGAGGGGGGGGGTAATACTCAAAAATATAATATCAGGACCCTTCAACAACGTTCAGCAAAATGGCTATATCAAAATCTTGATCGCAAGTGTTTGGGGAAATGATGGGCGTGGTGAGGGGGCATTTGCTCTCCAACCACTTTTGACTATTAATAAGGGCACTAGCCTTCTCAATTCCCAATTGAATGAGCCATATTTGAAGTTTCTATGACAATGCTTTCTATAAGAATTTTATATGCCCCCAGGGCATAACTTGCAACCTCTGCCCTGGGGGCTGTGGGGGGTTTGTCATCCTCAAAGACGTAATTTCTGGACCTTTGAACTTCGTTGAACAAAATTGCTATCTCAAAATTTTGGTTGAATGTGTTCGGGAAAATGGTGCGTATGAGAGGGGTTAGTTGTGCTCCAATAGCTTTCAACGGAAAGTTTCCATGCCTTTTTAAAAAAACATTATACATCCAAAAGGGTTTCATTTATACCAGAAGTGTGATCATGGACAGTAGTAAGGGGGTTTAAAATACCGAGGGTCATGGTTCCCTTTTGTGGCTCAAAATACAATGATGCATTCCAAAGAGTAGTATGCTGTCTATGACTTCTATACTTATTTTAAAATATTCTCTTTTTTCATAGGACAATGTGTTCCAGGGAGTTAATATGCTCTTATTATTCTTCTGGGTTCACACACCGACACCAGGACCCTCTAATGGGAACCGGCAAAATTAACTATGAAGCTATCGAACCCAACCCAACATATCGAGCCCAACATATGAACCCAACATTAACTATGAAGCTATCGTGAGGGATCTCGACCTTAGCAATGACTTTTTGGACCGTTTTTTAGATCAAGTGCCAGTAAGCGAGGTCGAGAGGGTGCTAAGGGTGCCCACCCATCACAATGTTATGGGGTATCAAAGTGGTGCCGGCTCAACTCCAGGATTACCAGAGTTTTATTTAGCCAATACCGCTTTGCGTAACATTCATGTTTATAGGGTTGAGTTTGGGGACCCATTCAATTCCCTTACAATTGGTAGTATTCATATGGATCCTATTGACCTACTCCACTCGTATCTCTGCAAGATTCGGGCATTTCTCGAAAACCATATGCGGGAGGCGGAGGGCTCGATAGTATAAAATCATCAATTACCGTTAAAATATTTTTTTTAAATGCAATACGGATGATTTTTGCTGGTATCATGTAAAAACAACGATGCAAACGCTTCTTCTTGACTTAAATATCTTTGAGGTTTTTTTTCGGATTGGGTGGGTGAAGTTTTTAATAAGATGGATGGGTATAATGAAAATGGGAATGGATTGGTGGTTTTATTTATAGAAAAATTAGAAGTTAATATAACAAAATTAAAAAAAAATTGTTTTAAGAGGGGGAGTGGGAAGCCTATCTTTAAAAAATATAATCCATATTTCAGGGATACTAAGGGTGTACAAAACTTTCGTTTCGATATGGGCTTGGAGTGTTTGCAATATTCTGTATTTGTTGGTGGGCATAAACCCCGCAAAAAATGGTGTTAGTAAGACAGAGTTAGACGACTGGGCTGCTAATGGTTGCAGGAGGGGCTAGAATTTCCTAAAGTTGATTTGAATTGTTTAAAAGGGCAATATCCCGTTACACTTGAGGGGATATTTATTTTTGGGAAAGCAAACGAGCATTTGAAAATTGGGGTTAAAGTGTTACAGTTAAATGAAAAATATGAAGAAGGAGATTTAAGTAATAAAAAAGGGATAATAAATTCCGTAAGTGCTTTGCCCATTGAATCTGTAAAATACTGGGTATGGCTTATTTACGTGCCTGCCTATATTAGGTTTATTTACGTGCCTGCCTATATTTTCTATCCCCCATATTAGCATGGCTTTTAGTGAGGGTAAGAATGGCGTTAGGGGACTTACTAATATCGTCAATGTGTCTGTCTAGATTTCAGAGCGAATTAAAACTAAAAAATCATTTGAAACACTGTAAGCGTCATGGGTACCAGTCCATGGAGACGGGTTAAGGAGACAATTCCCCCTACCGATTCAAAAGTTATCAGAACATGCTCTCGCAGAGAAAGCAGGTGACATTAGACATTGAAGCTGCACTCACAGATGTGTAGGATCCATCAAATTTGAATCGTGTTAAAGAACATGAAGCCATTAAAGTCTCTTTTGCCCATGCACGAAGAGACTCTAGTAGCAATTGATAGATTTAGTTGAGACGGGGGGTGGGAAAGAGTGTGTTGGCACAGCTATGGTTGCACTTATTAAAACAGCAAATGAGATAATTTCACAGTTGCGTCATACACATTATCCAATGAATCTATCACCAGAAGACGAGTTGGCTATTAAAAGTTAAGATATTTGCTGGGTTTTAAAGAAGAAAATCATTGAGGGGGATGAAGTAATTTCATCTAGGGGAAGAAAGTTTAGGGGGGTTACACATAAAACGTGTAATGTAAATGTTAGGCTGCAATATTTTTACCGGTTTACATGCACAATTCCAACTAAGATCTTAAATTCATATTACCAGCGTTGGCACGATTTGAAAAAGGAGAAGTTATAGAGGGCTCATGGGTAGATGGTTCTTTTTCTTATAACATCATACCTAAATAATCTGAAAACTTGCTAGTCTTAGAATTTAGATGGCATGCAATTGATAATGGTAAAATGTGCTTGAATAAAATTCGTTTCCTATATTCGTACAGTTTCTTCCCCAAATCCCTAAGTCAATTGATTAAAGCACCGAAAAGCGACGATTTTAATAGTTTCCCCCTCCTTAAAAAGCACTTTCCAGATGAGGAACTGTCTGATTTATTAACGTGTAAGCGAATATACCCGTACGAGTAGTACAGCTCCGCCTCGAAGCTAAGTGCGGAAAAATTACTGCCTATCGCAGAGTTTTATGATTCACTTCGCCATCGTCAATGTACCACTGCCGATTATTAATTTGCCAAGAGGGTTTGGTTAAAGGGAGGGTGTAAACATGGGTGGGATTATTTTAAAACGTACCTGGTAAGTGATGTATTGACGTTGCTGGACCTTGTCTGTAAGAAAAGGACAAAGTTCACGAAGAATTTGGGACCGGTGCCTAGGGACTCTTTGAGTCCCTATAATTTATCTTTGGTAGAGAATAAAGGAATGCACTGGACACCTTCAAAACAAAAGCTTATTGCCGACCTTGAACCGAAACGGAATATTGTTGTACAGTATGTTCTTTTGCGATGGATACTGGCCAACGATTTCAATGTCACAAAGGTCCATAGAGCCCTCCAATTCGATCAAAAGCCTTATATGACGACGTTTGCTGACACCTTTGTCAAGAAATGGTCTGAAGCAAAGTCAAAGGTCAAAAAAGAGATCTTTAATTTTATTTTAAATTTGGCCTCTGGTAAGATATGCAGGAGTGTTCGCAACAGGGGTCGTTGTGAAGTTGTAACCGACCCAAAAGAATGTTCCCGAATCATTGCAGATCCGAAATTCACATCGTTCACGATCATAGACTCTAATATATTCCTATCACATTGAAAAAAGAAATGCAATTCAAATAAAAACATTGCCACTGGCAGTGCCATATTAGAAAGTTCAAGAGAACTCGTGTTGGAGTTTTATTACAATGCGCTATACCAACTGGAAGCCGCTTATCCGGAGCTAGTGAAACGCCAGGCCCCAAATCAATTGTTGAAATTAAAATCATAGACGGGGAGCGACTTAGTATCCAACGGTGTATTTCCCGGTCTGAATGTGTACTGTGTGGAAACGCACAATGAGGCTACCAAAAAATTCTTCAAGGGGGTTCCGTCGCACAATGTAAAGGAAAGTCTCAACATAATTGTTTATAGGAACTGTATAGAGAAAATTTAGTTCCAAGAGTGAATGTCATGGCCATTCACTCCTTAAAATAAAAAAAATTATACAGTTTGAGTCGAGAAAAATGCCTTGTCAACCATATCGGACAAAGTTTAAGTATGCACGGGTGGTGTGGAGGTACTACCACACGGACACTACCTGATTTCAGATCGAGTTGAATGTGTAAATTAAAGAAAACAACTCGGTCTGGAAATAACCCTATAGTTGGGGGAAGGGGGAGAGGGCCGTCAGTGGGGAGAGGGGGACCGTTATTCCGTCTGCAACTCAGCACTTTATTTTTTTACTTGATTATAAATTTTATTTTCATTGCACAAAGCGGTAGTTTTAAAGTGTTTATTTGTTATTGCATAAAGTGTTTTTACTTGTTGCTAGCCCACCGCGACACCTTCCAGCTGCCGTGGTATCTTCCCGGCACTGCAGCAACTGCCACGTCCACTGGCTGCCTCGGGGGCCGACCGCATCCCCGCTATCCATGTTAAAGGGCTTTTTTATTGTCAATTTAATTGTTGAAGTTCCATTGTAAATATATTGAAGTGTTTTGTTTTTTATACGTTCCACTGCCAATGTATTTATATATTTTATTTATGAATTAAAGAAACCATGTATATTCTATTTCTTGAGCATTTATTCAACAGATTGAGGTTAGGTTTGGTTAGTTGGATTTTGACATTTGAGGGTTAAATATCAATTAAAACACCATTCAGATCTTTTCTTTGTGGACAGTCAATGTCTTGCAAAACAACCATAATCACGAAAATAATTCAAAACCGTGATAAAATGTTTTTAGAGAATCCGAAAAATATTATAGTGCATGGCAAGAATCTTTAAAGAGTATTGCACCGAACATAAAATTTATACAAGGACTTGACGTGTTTACTAGTATTGCGCCAAACTTGTGGTTGATTATGGACGATTTAGCTGAATCTATTGAAGAATGGTCTCAGGAAATGTTACACTTATTCACGGTCCGGTCACATCATGAAAAAATTTCTGTAACTGTTGTTCCCCATAATCTATTTCATCAGAGTAAATTTACGAGTACACTTGCTTTGAATTATACCTACTATATTATCCATAGAGATGTTTGCAATTCAAGTTCTCTTATAACTCTAAACAAACAAATCTATCCTGGCGAACCCAAATTTTTACTTTCGGTGTGCAATCAAGCTACTAATAAACCATTTGGATGCATTTTATTGGATCTGAATCAAAACGCGCTCGAAGAGTTGCGTGTAGTCACTGATTTTCTCGATAATGTATATAGTATATAGTAATAATGTATATAGAAATTACTGTACCTGTGAATAGCAAAAATGGTCATAAGTCACCATCATGACACTGAAGAAGCTTCTTGAGCACAGACATTTATTTTCCGTGCTAGCTAATTCAAAACCATGGCTTAGGAAAGCTATACTCAAACACGGCATTGACAAGGAATTTATTAATATCTTATCGAAACTTTGTTTAAATTTAACGGAAGGTAATATTCAACTGTCAGATGGTGTTAGACAACAGACAAAGCTACATCGGTCATTTCTAAGCACCCTAGCGAGCAAAAAGAAAGGAAATTGTTAAAGAAAACGCATATTTCAAGCGTGTGGTAATTTTTTTCATTGTTACTGCCAATGATCACCGGAATTGTAAACATTATTCTCTAGATTTGGCTACACCCTGTAAATTGACGCCGATTGAACTTGCTCTTTCACCAAAAGAGCACTTTGAAGATAACTTTGATATATTTAATAACAATGAAATAATTGCCGATGATGAAAAATCATTTATGCTTCAAAATGCCCTTCGACGTGTCAACAAACATAACCTTATCGTGAAAAACCATTCAAAGTAAATGTCATTGATCAACCTTCTGAAAATACTGAAATTTTTAAACTTTGAAAAAGCCGAAAAACGAAGAAGAAGATTTATTAACAAGGTTTGTGGATTTGTCGCCTCCATCCCATTGTGAACAAAGTAACAGACTATTGACCCACCTCGCTAAAAAAAAAATTGACGAGAAAAAGAATGAAGTTATAATCCAAGGCAACAGCTACAATTTAATTGATCTATTATCAGATTTAATTGCAAATCGTAAAATATTCGAATCCTTTGGTAGTCATTTATATAAATTTTTAAAATCGTCAAATTTTCCCAAAAGTCTTATTGGGAACAACCATGTTTTAAAACGATTAAGGGAAATTGAAGAAATACCACGAGATATATCATCGTATAGCACGCCAAGTGGGCCTGGTAGGGGTAGTAAACGAAAGCGTCTTTCCATCTCATTTAATTCACAAAAGGGTAACTGGCGACTACGTTCCAATGGATCAAGTTTTGAAAGATGTTTATGAAGATATTGGAGAACCAGGGAGTTTAAGTTCCCCACTACACTATCTAAAGTTACTGGAATTGAAAAGAAGCTTACAAAAGAATATTTACATAAGGAACCCAGTTATACTCTACACCGAAATCATAAGATTAGAGGTTGTATATATGGAAAAACTAAAGCCTTTTACTCTCTGCATATATTTAATGCAGATCTTTTGAATTCGTTAATCCACATTTGAAAAGGGTTTTATTGAAATATAATAAAATACTCTATCGCAACCGAAAGCGTCTTTCCACCTCATTTAGTACGTAAAAGGGTAGCAGGCAATTACGTTCGAAAGGGTTCAAGTCTTGAAATGTGTTTTTGAAGATATTGGAGAACCAGGAAGTTTAAGTTCCCCACTAAACTTTCTAAGGCTACTGGAATTGAAAAGAAGCTAGCAAAAGAGTATTTACAAAAGTATTCCAGCTATACTCTACACCAAAATCATAAGATTAAAGGTCGTGTCTATGGAAAAACTAAAGCATGTTCCCCTTCGCTTATATTAAAAGCAGATATTTTGACTAAAGACGCGATTCACAGACGTCATAATAAACCGTACAAGTATATTTTACTTGCAGTAAGTGTTTTAGTCGCTATACATATGCCGTTCAACTGCGGTCAAAGAGATGCAATGGTGGTGCTAATGCTCTTGACTCCATTTTTGAGCAGGATTCGTATAAAAAATCAAGCAGATCCTGGAAGTGAATTCGTGAATCCACATTTAAAAAGGGTTTTATTGACAGATAACACAATACTCGATCTTGGTCATAGTCCTACAAAGGCGGCATTGGCTGAACGTTTGATACGAACTATTCGAATTATAACTTCAAGATTATTTAATTTCGTACATTGAAAAATACTGCTGCATTTGTCCAAGATTTAGACAAAGTCATGATGATTTATAATCAACGCCCTCATGTTCCTTGTCCAATTCTAGTCCTCTTAAAGTTCATCATAGTAACAATACACTTTTCCTGAAACAATATGCTAATGAGAAGATGGGGAAGAAAAAATCTAGAGTTGGTGGTACTGTTCGAATAAATTGTACAATAATTATTTTTGAAAAGGGGAATTACTTGTGGGGCACTGAACTTTTTAAACTGTCAAAAGTCTTGGACACTAAACCTATAATATATCGTCCTCGTGATATGAAAGATGACGAAGTTCTTGGTGGTTTTTATGACTATGAATTGCAAAAAGTTGGAAAAAGTGGATTGTATCAAATTGAAAAGGTATGAAAGACACATACTCTCAAGGGTTATTGAGAATTGCTTGTTCGCTGGCTAGGATAAAACTCTGATTTTGATTCGGGGATATCCGCTAAAGATGTTCATGATGTCTAATGATTTTTATGTCACATTCATGTCCAATGTTTATGACCCTCTCTATGACGATTTGAATAAACTGAGCGATTTTGGGACAAAACTTTCCCTTGCCATTAAGTTTGAGGGAAGGTATGAAGTTGCTCTTGTAGACTGTATTCTCAGAAATTACATATGATATCCTAAGAAAGGATCATATATATGATATAAAAATTAGACAACTTGATTGGCCACTTGTTGACGATCAACAGATTGAAAAGATCAATTTTTACGAATATCTCTTTGTCACATTATCATGCAAGGAGTTTGGAAGTATGAATAATTAGTGTCGTGCTTTCAATAGATTTTCTGATCGTAAAAATGGTGTCTTTCAATTTAGCTATTTAATGGAAAAGGTTAAAATCTACATTAGTTCACCCATTGAAAATGAAAAGATTATTCTCAACCATAATCTAAGAGATGTTTCTGGTTTTAAACATAATATTATCAATGGTAAAAGTTCTGGAAGCGCTAGGGGCAGGAATCGTGTCATTTTCGCAGAGTACCCACCCGCCTTCTGCTCAGACAGTTGTATTTTTCTTTATGCATGCTTTGTCGACAGATCAAGAGTCGGTAATACCAATTTCCTGCTCCTACGTGTTCTTGAGAAAACTCTAATGACCATATTCACCACTAAAATATAAAGTACCTTCAATATATTCCGGTCAACACTTCGTATTTGGAGCTAAGTCAGCTAACATGAAGAAGCGAATTGAGTGATCCTCTAGCAATAACAAAGGGTTTGGCTGTAATTACATGCCATTTTCGACTCATTCAGTGAGATGAATAAAAGAAATCACTTTGTATGTCCTGATATTGATCGCCATGTTGCTACTCTCGTACTACGACAGTTAGGTCATGGAATGGACTACTGCAAGGTTCTTTTGTCCATGTACGGTTACGGTTTCGGCAATTGGTTTGCTAAGCTGTTTCGCTCTGCACTACTCCTGGCTAAAAAATATATTGCAGCTGTTGTCGCGGATTTTGCATCCTCTACAGTACATGATTGGGGCCCTGGGAAGGATTTTCTGAAAATGTGTTTGATAAAATCTCAGGTCCAGCGCGCGATCCCTTGGCGGAAGATTAAAATCACGAAAAAGCCTAAAAGGTTTAAAAAGAGTGTGAAAGACCTCATCACTCATCAGTCTCAACTCAGCCTGGAAGCGTAAAGCATCAAAAAAGAAAGTAAAACGATCAAAAACGATTTATTTTCCTAGAAAATGGCATATCTACCACATAAAGAATCACATCCGTCAGTAAACTTATCTCTTAATCTTTTCTATGCGGAGAATGTAGATATCAGTGTAAAGCATGGATACTATGAACAATTTTATCGGCAACTACCGCTCTCTGAAAATCTCCATTTTCAAATTTATTTCAATGAAGATTATTTCATAGATTTGACTTCAACATTTATAGATTTAGATGTTATTGTTAAAAAATCTAACAATAAAAAGCAAAATGCGGCCAAGGGGTTATCCTATGAAAATTGTGTACTACTCTATTTATTTAGACAAATAAGTGTCTACATAAATGGAACATTGGTGAGCACAAGCAACAATCTTTCAAATTATGTAAGTTGTATACCATTCATGTTGATGACTCCGCTGTCATATAGGCTGTTTGGAGGACATGCATTGGGATATGAATATAAAACAGACACTGACACTAGCAATATACCTAGAGATGCGACAACTAAAGATTTACATTTAGTTGAGAAAATAAATCATCAGATATTTATTATACCTCAATGGTTGCCTCCCAATGTTAAGATTGATATAAAGCTACAACTTGCACCATCTAATTTTATTTTAGCAGAAAGTACTGGGCACTGCACCTGATGTAACAGTCTCTCTCATGTCGGCAATACTTCATTTCCGAATACAGCAAGTTATGAGTTCTGTTGCCTTGGCAATTGAAAAATTAAGAGCCTGTGGAAATAATGTCAAACTGCTCGTTCCTCTTACAATCACGAATAAACGTCATATTGCTACGGGTACGCGTACCTTTACTGATTCATCATTTATCAAAGGTGAAATTCCGTCGAAATTGGCATTTACCTTTGTAAAAACTTCTAGCGCCGTAGGATATGGACAAATTCCACGCATAAATTTGAACTGTTTGTACTTTCATCGCTTGTATGTAAAGTAAATGGAACTTCTCTCTACAATTTATCCTTTGATAAATCCTACCGATCCCTATATGAACTGATAATGCAATCCCTAGATCGAGATTCACAATTATACAAAAATGGTACAACCGAAGGAATTTTTACGAAAACACAAGGTATAATTGTATTGGATTTGTCCAGTACTCAAGATATGAGTATCCTTTTCCGAGCCATTGGAGAAAACAGTTGCATTAATAAATCAATTTGAAACCTATTGTGAAGTTACCCCTGATGGCAGCGTTATATTAGACTTGGCGCCATGAACACGAATCAAATAACCAATGTATTGGATATGGATCACTACATGTCCAAATATAAATCCTATTGCATACCTTTGGATTTCCTGGAGCATAGTCAACATGTTAACCATACCCTTATAATTGTTAATTGCAGTCCATCAGCAGTAAAGACGGGGCATTGGTTATGCATCTTTCAAAAAAGAAAGAATATATAATTTTTGTCCTCTTGGTCTACTGTATACATTCTACACACCTTACAATAAACTTTTTTTTTAAATTAAACCCACCTCCTCTCCTCTTAGTTGTACTAACTTCTTTATTTCCGAAACTGATAACTACGTTTATGTACCACCTACACTAAAAAAAAATAAAAAAAACCTACAAATTTTTTTAACTTTACATTATCATAACAATCAAACTATAAATTTGAGCAGTTAATACTTTACAGATTTCATTTGGGGGCATTCTACAACCAATTAACCAACATTAATACAACATCTGCCTAGCCACTTTGCAGGGTGCCCTTCCGGTATAGGGAACCCCTTCCACGGTGGCACCAACTATCAAACTCCAAGAAAATACTTTAATTTGCCTCCAAAATCCCTCTGTTTACCTTAGAATCCCATCCTCCCAAATTACTCTCTCTCTTACCTCAAAAACGCCCAAATAAAAAACTTTGTCTGAACATCAACTTACACAAACATACACTCAACACTTAGACAAAGTTATTCGTTTTTAGTTTTTTCCTTTATTTCCTCATTTTCTAAAAACCCTTTTCAACTGCTCAAATTCCAAAAAAAAAACTTTTTATAAACTTTTCTTTTGAGCAAAGTGGAAAATCAATTATTCAAAATGGGGAGTGGGTACAGGATTTATCAACCAAAAGCTGTGGTTTTCATGCACTATTATGTTTTATTTTCCAATGTCGTTGACATACTTACAGTCAATTCCTTAAGATTTATGGTGACAATCCTCGATTGTCACCATGAGTATTTTGACTTACAGTCAAAATACTCTTTCCTACCTCTATACTATAAATATCGGTGCCCTAAAAGTGAATTAATTTAAAAATGTATGAAAATTTGTTTATTTATAAATTTGTATATATATAAAACATTGTGTCCTTTTAGGTTTCTTCTTCTATGTATAGGTAAACATCAGTAACGATAAGTGGCAGCAGCTCGTCAGGATTCAACTTGTATTCATCTTGACATGCAAAGTAAGGGTTACATTTTCTACAATATATTATAACTTCATTTTTATTAAATCTTTTTATAAAGTCAAAACTACTATTCTGATTCAGAATATAAAATTCACGTGTTTGAAGTTGCCTATTTGAAGCAATGTCACATACAAAATTCTCATATGAAGAATTGCTTTCTGTGACACCCAAATAAAAGTCTGTAGGCTTATAATCAAAGTAGCCGGTATCCTCAAAGCGATGTTGCAAAAACTGGACTCTTTTATTATTCCAGCAATTGAATCGTAGACCAGGTTCTTCTTCCCAAAATAATTTAAAGCCACGAAGATACCAGTCTCTTAAAAATAAACTGAACTCACGTTTAGGGTTTTTCGCAATCATACCAGGGTAATTATTTTCCCATTGATCATATTTGTCATAGTGACAATTATAGCATAAGAAACCTCTATTATGAGAATCACAAATGTCATCAAGACAGGAATTACAGTCTTTAACTTGCACATCATATCCTTTATGCAATTTACATGGATTGCATAATTTATACTTTTCAGAATAATCAACAACAAAAGTAAAATTATCACAGGTTGACCAGCTGCCCAAAGTATACAAGCATAATGGGCATGCGTAAAAAATTTTTCGATGTTGACTGTCTCACTTCCAAAAAGAAACTGGCTCACGATCAATGAAAATTTCTTCTATGAGAAGTGGCGTCACAAAATGGCCATCTACGTTGTGGATAAGAGCAAAACCACAATATCATTTTGTTCTGTCTCAATTAATATACCAGTAAATTGAGTAACAGCAGCTGGACCATGACGACAAATTTTCATGCAATAGTTCAAAGTTGGGGAATCAGTTCCCATTATATCATTAGGCATTTCTCGCGAAAACATTTTTCTTTGAAGAGATAACTCCAGAAATTAATCATCTAGATTAAGCACTTTTCCAATTTTACTAGATTATGTAAGATTTTCAGGTTCTTATCTTTAGCCATTTTAACACTCTCACTACCAAAAACAAACTAAAAGAATCTTGCTAGTAACAAACCGTTTTTTTTATAGATTTTTCTCTTCAATATATTTCACTAATTATTATTGTTATTATTATTTTTATTCATTTATTGCCCGTCAAAAAAAAGGAACATATACGGAGTAATCACTAAAGTAGACAAAAAGATAGAAAAAAAAACACAAACACACATCAAAATCCAAACAGCCTATATAAAAAAAATTCATTAAATACATTACATTATTACAAACAAACTATTGTGAACAAATTGGTGACCCTGGATGACTAAAGTTACTTTGAAAACGGGAAAGATATTTATTAATTCTAATGTTAGTGTCAGCTAGCTTATACTAATCAATGAATTTACGGTTTCTTGTCAAAAGGGACAAATATAGAAGATATATAGCAAATCTGAAGAAGATTGATCGTAGGTGCGTTTTATCTGTAACTGTAAAGAATATCCAGAAAGGAGCAATGTAAAGCAGATGTGGTAGGGCTGTGGCGTTGTGAATAGATGCTAGAAGGTATTTTTTAATATTCATCTTTGAGGATTTTGAAATTCTGCTCAATGCGCTGGATCGTACGGCTGAGATTCAGGATGTCATCAGCATAACAAATAAGAGACATATCGAATCTCCCAACAATGCATGAAGGAAGACATTTTGCCTGAGCATCCATGACACTATTATTGAACAGGATTGGGAAAGTAATAGCTCCCTGTCAAGCCCCTTTCTGAACAAAGATTGGGTACTGAGGAATCACAAGCATATTCGAGGCATTCGAAGAGTTTTTCCTCCCACGAGAATTAATGCAATTATATTGGTATTGATAAAGAGCCGATTGCAGGGGAAAACGGGTTGGGAGTTTTAAAGACACTCTGAGATTCCTATATAAATCCCTAAGAACAGAGACAACTGATGGGTTTACGCCTTGCCTTGCCATATGAAGAAGCATGGACGAATGAATTAAGGAATTTAACGCACGTTTAACGTCATGTCCAGCAGGATCATACTTCCTCCAGGAGATTCAGCTTTGGTGAGGGCAGTAAAAACTGCTGTAAGAGCATGAGAACAGCCAAGATTAGCCAGAAAACTAAACTGATATGGGGGAACGTAACATTTCTGTTTTAACTCATTAACAAAAAGGAGCCCGAAAAGTTGGCATATCGTAGTAGAGACGGTAATGAGACGGAAAGAGGAACATTGCAGCTCAGATTTTCCTTTTTTGGGAATCGGAGTCAGATCACCAATGCAGAACGAGGAAGGAACAATACCTGTAACAGATATCATTTGCCTGAGAAGACTGAGGTGACGCACCAATACATAACTTCCATTAATGATGTGTAATGTGCTCACCTTATCTATCCCACAAGACACTTTCTTTTTAAGATGGGATATGGCTTTTATGACAGCGTCACAAGTAACAACAAAATCAAGGTCAGGAGATTCTTCAATGAAGTTGCAGAGCTCGTCACAAAATTATGACTCTTAAACAGGATAAGGCTCAGAAAATTCATTTGAAAAATGGGATTTCCATTCGGACAAAGGAATGTCATTCGGGTCTGGCAAATCGGAGGAGATAGTACGAGGTAATTGCTTCCACAGTAGAACAGGTGACTTCCTGACCTTCTCGGAATAAAGTGTCTGCATTTTAGATCGATGAAGGGCAAGTTCCTTAGCAAAACATTTTTTGACACTTTTCTCAGCTTATTGACTATTCCTTGACGAGGGCATTGGAAATCTCTCCATAATTTGTACCAAAACTTAGCACGGTCAAAAGCTTCAGACAGCACTAGATTTCCTGACCACCCGGGGACTTGGGTGCCAACACGGATTTTTTTTAAGAGGAAATGTCCTTTTTTCAGCACACAAAAGTCCATGGTAGATTTCTGCGGAGTAGATATCAAGAGTTAACCTAGACTCATTAATGTCTTAATTGAAAGACTTTTGCAGAAGATGAAATTTTAACCTTGATCTTATTTTCGGATGCTATCTGAAGTTATGATAAACTGAGATGTGTCAATTTTTTACCAATCGCGAAAAGTATATCACTTATGCCGGTGAACAATACGAGCCTGTAACACTGGAATCTGACAAGCTTCTCGTTTAAAACTAGAAGCAATAGGAAGGTGGTCTGAAATTTGAAATTTAGAAATTACCTCAACACAAAGTATATCAAGGTTATGTGAAACAACATGGTCAAGGTTAGATCTGCAAGAGAAAAGAATGAATGTAAGTAAACTGAGCATATTTCTGTTGAACTTTAAAATTATCACCAAATATTCCTAATAGTAAAGAAGCATGGATAGAAGCTGAAGAAAACCTGCAATTTAAATTACAATTAAAATCACCTATGATCAAACACGGGATTTTCAGTTTAAGACATCACGAAGACAAGAGCTAAGTTTACTAACTGCTAATGCGAAATCTCTTTCCGAATCTTCGTGTTTGTAATCAGTAGGTAAATACACATTTATTACTACGCTCTTATCTACTCGAGCAGCTAAAAAACTATCACTAGAAAAGAAAATACTAGGTTTAAGATTCGATTCTGTATAAGTAGCAATACCACCAGACACTCTGCCTTTAGAAATACTACGTTTAGCTGGAACTGAAAAAGTTTTGAAGTTGGCACTAATGTCAAGTAAACCAAGGCTGTGCTTGGTCAGGAAATGCTCCTGCAAACACAGAATATCAAGATTATGAAGTATATTCTCAAGAAGAGGTCTTTTTTTTATAAGACCACCATTAATGTTCCAAGGGCAAACAAATAATATCCATTTATCTACTTAGCTGCCCATTTATTGGATTTAGCGTAGCCAGGGCATTTATACTGTAACAGGTCTGATTAGACTCTTTACATGTAATGTAAAACACGTTCCGAACACATGGATTATCCATGGTGGAAGGGTGCTCCCTGGAACCACAGCGAGAGCGCAGTTCTACGTTCTTATTATCAGCAGCAAAATGTCCTTGTTGATGGCATCTGAAACACCGTCTAGGTATTAAAATGAAATTCTGGACATCTAGCTTCTCATAACCTACCTTCACAGAATTTTTCAGAAAGGAATCAACATCACTCCGTTTTTCGAAGTAAATCTTATAGACACGTGACTTTCCACACTGCAAAGCTTTGACACACTTTGGAATAATTTTTTTATAGATCTTTATCCTTCATTTCTGTCGGTATGCCTTTTATTACACCGATGAAGGTGGGAGATTTAATGGAGACTAAAAGGCCAGGTTGGAAATTTTTCATCTGCTCAGCAATTGAAGAGGCAGCGGGTTAACTTTTTACAACAATTTTCCATTCTGATGAAGAACGTTTCACCCTGAAATATCATTTGCAGCTTCAGGACATATTTAATCAATAAAATCTTTCCTTAATAGTGGATATGAAAGATTGGACTGGCAATTTTGTAGCACAACAGCATAGGTAGGAGGCTTGGATTGGTCATTGGTGCAAGACGGCTAAGCGGAAGAGGGCCAGGCAGAGGTTGCGTGTACGGCGATATGTTAATTATGTAGCTCAGACAAACTGGCAATTTTACGGGAAAGTTCATTCATGTGACAGGTTAAAGTTGCAACAATCACATCATCAATTGTTGGAATTTTACAGGGTGAGTATATCACGAATTTCGGGATCTTACAATTTTCTTTCGATGCGTAGATAACCACTTACAAATGTCAAGGACATTTCATCGTCTTTTTGGCATCTAATTAAACGCGTTCCACTTTCTAGCACCTGATGTAAAACCTCCCTTGCCTTTAGAATGGTTTCATGACTGAAAAAGCTTGTAGACTTAGCAATTATTGTCTCTACTTTGATACCATTGATCATCGATTGAGAAATAAAATTCAATGTTCGATATAAAATAATTTCCGAGTCGTCCATTATTTCATAACTGCACTTACGGTAAAAATATTCAATAGATAAAAATCCACTCCAAAGCAGTGCCAAAACCCGTCGCCATTATAAACTCAGTCAATGACCACAAATTCTAAATTCAAGAGACGTAACGAAAAGTTAGAAAAAAATTATCCAAACCAGTTCTGATTATTTATCAAGAATTATTGGTCTGCACAGCACGAGTATATAAAAAACAGGTACAGAGTTAATCCGGCTTAAATTCAATTTGTTGTTAACCGGTCAGATACCAAAACCCGTCTTGTAGTCTCTGTATATGCACTATATTCGATTTAGTTGTAAAGCATAATTTTTCTTCCGACTTGAATGTGCTTAATGATATAACATATCCTGCATACATCTTGTGCCATTCTAGGGTTAGTCGGTAACCCCTTGTCATTTCCACTGCTACTTTAGGCACTCTAGGTTCCATCTCGCTAACACTTTCAATATCCAATAATGTGTAAGTATTCATTTTGATGTTGACACGCTGAACTCTGAAGAAATAATAATGAAGATCTGTTTAATACTGAAGAAATAATAGGACTGGTTGTCTTCCAGGGAAATCAATAGATAGCTATACGGGGCTTCTATTTTTCGAGGAATTGATAAAAATGGTGATAGGGGGGACAGCTGGGCATCTTCCAGGGAAATCAATCCTTCCCACTTTTGGATAGAATTATCCCTCTAGGAAGTCTTAGTTTCACGAAAAAAAGTAATATGGAAGAGAAACTATAGTCACTCAAAGAGCACTACTCATATCCAAACCAACAATTACATCCAAACCAACAATCATATCCAAGCTACTCATAATAACCACTGATATCCAAACCAACAATCATATCCAAAACAACAATCATATCCAAACGAACAATCATATCCAAACCAACAATCATATCCAAACCACTCATAAAAGCCACTCATATCGAAACCAACAATTATATCCAAACTATTCATAAAAATCACTCAAATCCAAACCAACAATCTTATCCAAACCAACAATCATATCCAAACCAGCAATCATATCCAATCATAAAAGCCACTCATATCCAGATAAACGATCATATCTGAACCACGGAATCTTTCCAGCCGACCACTAGAAACAGGGATACTGTGACGTAACAGGGCATGTCATGAGAAAAGAGAGGGCATGTCATGAAAATCCTATGGGAAAAGGGAGGAAATGTCATAGAACTAATTATCCGGATACTACTGATATTAAGGTCAAAACACTTTCTTTCTGTCCCATATGAACTGTAGAACAAATTTGAAAGTTCTGATTTAATACCATGAAGAATTTATAAGATCATCAAAGGCCAGAGTCATTTGGAGACAAACAGGGTGGAAGTATATAATCGTGCAGAGCCACTAATATGCCCTTTTACCCTTTACATATCAAAGGTCCAACCTTCGGCAGAAGAACTCATTTATATGGTTGCCATAAATGATTTTATAGGTCTTATTACTTTTCACAATAAAGTAAGGATATCCTCTACACCTTAATTAAATCCGTACTAACCTACTGTATATTATGATACCTATGCTTCATCTTTCAATCATAAAAAAGTCGTAAAAAAGTAAAAATGAAACAAACATTATAGTAGATCTTATTGGAAATGTATGCATGCGTTGTCATGACAGCAAAGAGCTAAATTTCTTTGGAGTACCCAATACTTTCCACCATCTAAATGGTGGATATGCGAGAGTATCATTTCCAGATAAGGTAGTACTCAAAGAGATTGCAATTATAAAAATACTCATCGACGATGGGGGACAACTCCTTGCTAGTGTTGGTTGTAACAAGTTACCTGTTGATAGACTCTATCATAACCGTTCTGGTATTAGCATTGTAAAGAAGAGAAAAAGAAAACAGGTGTACTACTGCACTAATGTCACTAACCATATCTTGTCTACATCTCAAAACTGTTACCTGTGTAAAGATAATGTAATAATAAACAGTGAAACCACAGGCAAAACAAAAAGGGCATTGGTGGACAATATTACTAGTGAACATAATGATTAATTGATGGAAAATAAAGCACAAGTGAACATTATTACTGCCATTGATCATATACCAACATAAATTGTCAATGAGCCCAATAATAAGAAAGACGAAACGCTTATTGAACCTGTTGGTGACACCCCAGTTAAAAGTGTGTATGACTCAGAATGGATTAATGATTATTCTACTGATTACAAGCTAAGACAAGAGAGTAGCTCGACTATCATGGGAGAACATGATGAATTATTTTATGGAACAGATTTAAAATGTCCAAAGTTTTTCAATAATATTAATAATGTATAATAATGTATGTAACACATCTTTATTTTAATGTTCTATATGCTATTATTTCAATGAAGATATTTTATGCATTACTTTTTTATCTTTCCAATATTTTAGGATGCAATAGCAAGTCATTAGTTCAGTTTTAGTTTAGATTTTTAGTTTATATTTTCAAGTGGTCTATATAGAGGTTGAAATAGGTGAATTAGGTATTTACGGTAGTCTGAGAGAGATGAATCGAATTCTTTTTAGACATTTAAAAGTATAGATGGCGACAGGTTTTCACTACCTCAAGTACTGCCATCTTCTCAGCTCTAGCTATAGATGGTAGCACACCCACTCAGACGCATAAACATAGTGAGAGAGACAAGCAAAAAAGTTAGGTTTATTTAGGTTCACTTAGCGTGGTGCGCCACGCTAAGTGAACCTACATGAAGCTACCTTTTTTTGCTTGTCTGACAGCACTGAAAAGATGGCATTACTTGAGATAGTGAAAACCGGCCGCCATCTATACTTTTAAATGTCTAAAAAGAATTCAATTCATCTCTCTGAGACAAAGGTAAAAATTTAATTCCCCTATTGCAGACTCTAGTATACCACTTGAAAATCTAAACTAAAATTAAAATAATTACTTCCTATCGCATCCTATAATATTGGAACATAACAAAGTAATGCATAGAATATTTTTATTGAGATAATGACATGTAGAACATTAACATAAAGATATGTTACATACATTATTATCGTCAAATCCATAAGCCCCTCACTACTGGATTTTTTTCATCGAGCTTTTTGTGTAAAACAGAGTACAAAACCTATTTCGTATTTGTTAAGAAAAATTTGTAGTAGCTCCAACAGTATAACCTACCCCTTATAGGCTTCGTAAAATCTATAACCCCCTTACTACTTGATTTCTAGGGATTGTTCTGGATTTCTATATTAAAGTTCTATTCTTGACGCCTTTTAATGTAAAACATTTAAAATTCCACTTTGTATTCACTTTATGATCTGTTTCGCAATATCATCAAGACTACAACAATCAAATACTTCTTAAATCATTAGAAAAAATTAGCGAACATCTTAGATCATTAAGCAATCTGTTTCGCAAAAGCATCAAGAAATAAAAATTACAATGTCCAGGATTTTTCAGGGTTCATTGCTCCTCAAAAGCACCTTAGGAAATAGTCATTACCGATTTTTTTTCAGATCTCAAAAGGGCCTGGCCTTGATAGAGCTCATTAGCCTTCAAAAGTACCTGGCCTTGATACGGTTCAGTGATTCCTATGACCTCTATGTTATCCCGAAGAGGCAATCTAATAGTAGTGTTAATTGGGGAGGAGGTCAAGGGACATGTGACCCCTAGGGTCCTCCTCTATATTTGAAAAATACTTTTTTGGGGGATGTTTTCAGTTAAAAAACGTCTTTTTTGGTATTTTCATTGACAAAACTGAAAAAGAACCATAAATGTGCCCCTCCTAGATTTGGAAATAGCTTTTGCCCCTCCTTAAATTTTCACAAATTGAAAACACTTTTGATTGGATAATTTTGGCGATAAATCATAAAGTTTACGCAGGATAAATAAAATAATAAATAATTATAATATTAACAGTTATAATAACAGCGATAAAAATGATATTAATACCAATTTTGATATAATAACAATAAAAATTTATTTTTAAGCCACATCATACAAGAGTTAAGACACTCGTGAAGTAATTGAGAGAAAAAAAGTTTCAATTAATAAAACAAACAAATTGAATTTTGATTTTTCTGTTTTCTTTTTCTCTTCCTTACAATGCTAATACCAGAACGGGTATGATAGGATCTATCAACAGGTAACGTGTTATCACCAACACTAGCAAGGAGTTGTACCCCATCATCGACGAGTATTTTTATGTTTGCATTCTCTTTGAGCACTAACTTCTCTGGAAATGATACTCTCCCATATCCACCATTTACATGAAGGAAATTCTTGGGTAATCCAACGAAATTTAGCTCCTCGCTGTCATGACAACACACGCATACATTTCCAATGAGATCACCATTAATGCTCGTTTCATAGTTCAAATATTTCTCCTTGTCAGCATTCAACGCAACGATGATTTTATCATGTCCACACACTTTTCTCAAAAATTTCATCTTTTGTTTACTTAAAAATATGATGCAAGTTTTTATCCTTCCAATGTACAAAAATAACTGATTTAATTCATACAATAAACTAGGTAGTGTCGATAACCAGCCATAGGGTACCACTCGGACAACCGCTTAGTTTCTATGAGCAACCATAGAGTACCATTGATAAAGCCGCATAAAAAAAGAAAAAAAGTTGAATGATTTTCCAAGTCCAAAAAAAAGTAAAAAAAAGTGTTACTACAAAAATTATTTTTCCAATAGTAAAAATCACGGCTAACATCTATATTTTCTTATTTTGTATTTTGAAAATATTAAATGTTAATTATTTGGCTTTAAATATACTTTATGTCATTTTAGGACACTTAACAGAATTTGAAAGGAGTTATAAAACCAGAGGGGCATAAAACCCATAGAATTCATTGCGGGGAGGATTCGTCATGTTTTCTCTTGAAATGACACTTATGCCGTTTCCCGGTCATACACAAATTTTAGCATGGTTTTAGTCACATTTCCAATGCGTGTTTTGTCATTGATATAATTGAGCTAACTTGAAATAAAATTCTTCATGACATTTTTTTAATTTTCGAGATGTTGTTTTCTTGGTGACATTTTTTAACATCCAGATGTTTTCTTTTAAATCTGAGGCGTTTTTTTTAACTCCGAAACGTTTTGAGCAACATGAGTAACATGGATTCAGACCAAACCGTTCATGATTAGATCTGATATTTACTCTACGGCTACTTACGTAAGAAAGCAGAGAGTGGCGTTCCAAAATCTATATGATGTTCATTGATTTCGAGAAGGCATTTGACTAAGTAGACCTCCAAGGTCTGCGAAAGATCCTACTGCACTACGGAATCCCTGAAAAGATAGTTTTGCTGATCGTTGTGCCTTATGAAGATAACGGGTGCTGTGTAAAGACACCAGATGGCCAAACTCGTGTCTTCCGCAATCTGTCAGGAGTTAAGCAAGGTTACGTCTTGTCACCGCTAATTTTCGTAATCGTCATTAATTACATACTGTGAAGTACAAGCACAGACGGAATCCTACAATACGCCTCAGTGGTGTAGACTTCGCTGACGAAATTGCCGTCCTAGAGTCATGCAAGCAAAGACCCCAAGAACTCCTTGAAAAAGTGAGGGAGAGAGGTGGCCAGGTCGTCTGAAAAATAAATAATGAGAAAACAAAATGCATGGCAACCAAAGATTCAACCCTGAGGATCACTTGCGGAAACCAACACATAGAGGAAGTCGTCCATTTCAAATACTTGGGAAGCATAATAGAAAGCACCGGATCGACCACAAAAAAATTGATCACAAGAATAGGCCAAGCCAATGTGGCCTTCAATAGATTACGGAAAGTATGGTGGTCCCAAAGCTTCTCTATACGGCTTAAGCTACGACTGTTGAATGGGAATGTTATGCCAGTGCTGCTCTAAGCAGCCTAAACCTGGCACCTGAACCAGGAACAAGAGAGAAGAATACTTGCTTTCGAAAACACATGTCTTAGAAGAATTCTCAGCATCCGTTGGTAGCAGAGAATAACAAATCTGTCCATCCGTGACAAGACTGGCCAGACTTTTGTGACATGTATCATAAGAGTCCGCCAATGGATATACCTTGGCCAAGTAATAAGTATTGACAATCTCTGACTACCAAATGCAGTGCTCCATTTGCATTCATCGGGTCCATGCCGCAGGGGCGGACTCAGAAACACCCTGCGTCGAACGTACCAGACAGATATCCGTAACCTGCACGCATCAATCCAACCTCAGTGGGAGGAAAAACTTGCAGCAGCAAACCTGCGGGAAAGATTGGTGGCTCCTTCTTGATGCTCTGGGAGCTTCTGGAGGCCATACGGATCTAAAGTCTAAGGATGATTTTTTTAACTTCAAGACGTCTGATTTTAACTTTGAGATTTTTTTTTTACTTCAACATATTTTATTTCTTCGTGATGTTTTGTTTTAACTTTGAGACGTTTTTTTTACTTCGAGACGTTTTTTAACTTCGAGACATTTATTTTCTTCATTACGTTTTGTTTTAGCTTTGAGATGTCTTCAAAAATTAGGCATGCAAGAACACGAATTTTGAGACACTACTACCAAGTTCACAACTAGAGCACTAGAGTCAGAAATTGGTGGATAAGTTTTTAACCAAAGTCAAAGAGAGAGAGGGAGATGAACTAGATTTTTCTTAGAGTTACAGACATATTACGGGGGAATTTATCAAAATTCACTCTGACACAGACAGTACTACCAGGCTCACAAGTCGTGTTCTAAAGTCTGAAATAGATGGAACATAGGAGACAGTCTAATACATTTCCTTTTCTTCAAGGAGTTGATGTGGGAATAATATCTTGCAAGACTTTTGATAATGCAAGACAAGATTTTATAATACCTATCAAGATTCGGTAATATCATGTAAAACATTAATACTGCAATGCAAGGTGTTTGGTAATTTCAGACAAGATTTTGATTATCCCACCCATGATTTGGAAGCACTAGGCAAAATTTTGATAATACCAGGCATGATTTTGTTAATAACTTGCAAGATTTAGGTAATACCATAGAGGATACTCAAAATAACTTGCAAGATTTTGATGATACAACACAAGATTTTTTTAACAAATAGCATGATATCGTAATATAATGTAATATATTAATACTGTGATGTAAGGTGTTTGATAATTTCAGACAAGATTTTGATTATATCATACAAGATTGGCTTGACAAGATTTTGATAATACCATTCATGATTTTGTAATACATAGCAAGATTTGTTAATGTCATGTAGGACATTAGTGCTGCAATGCAAGGTATGTGATAATTTTAGAAAAGATTTTAATTTTCCCACACAAGATGATTTGGATACATTTAACAAGATTTTGATAATACCATGCATGATTTTGTTAATAACTTGTAAGACTTAGGTAATACCATAGAGGATATACATAATATATTCCAACACTCTGATAATGAAAGACGAGATTTTGTGATACCTAGCCAGATTTGGTAAAAACATGTAAGACACTAAAACTTCAATGTAAGGTGTTTTGATAAATTTAGACAAGATTTAGATTATATAAAACACGATTTGGAACACTTGACAAAATTTGATAATACCATGCATCATTTTGCTAATAACTTGCAAGACTTAGGTAATACCAGAGAGGATACTCATAATACCTCGCAAGAATTTAATAACGCAAGACAAGATTTAGTAATACCTAGCAAGAGTTGGTAATATCATGTTGGACATTACTTCTGCAATGCAAGGTATTTGGATAATTTCAGACAAGATTGTAATTACCCCACACAAGATTTGGAAATACTTGAAAAGATTTTGATAATACCATGCATAGTTTTGTTAATAACTTGCAAGACTTAGGTAATACCAGAGAGGATACTCATAATATCTTCAAAGACTTTGATAATGCAAGACAAGATATTGATTATACCACACAAGATTTGGAAACTTTTGGCAAGATTTTGATAAGACCATGCATGATTTTGTTAATAACTTGCAAGACTTAGTTAATATCAGAGAAGATGCTCATAATATCTTGCAAGACTTTGATAATACAAGACAAGATTTTGTAATATCTAGCAAGATTTTGTAATATCGTGTAACACATTAATGCCACAATGTACGACGTTTTATAGTTTCAGACAAGATTTTGATTTATACCAAACAAGATTTCGAAACACTTGGCAATATTTTGATAATATCATGCATGATTTTCTTAATAACTTGGAAGACTTAGGTATTATCGTAAAGGATATTCAAAATGTCTTGCAAAATTTTGATAATGCAAGACAAAATTTTGTAATACCTATTAAGATTTGATATTATCATGTAAGACATTAATACCGCAATGTAAGGTGCTCGATAATTTCAGACAAAATTTTGATTATACCACACAAAATTTGGAAACACTTGGCAAAGTTTTGATAATATCATGCTTGATTTTATTAATAGCTTGCAAGACTTATGTAATACCAGCGAGGATACTCATAATATCTTGTTTGACTTTGATTCAAAAAACAAATAAAATAAAGCCACTACAAACATTATTTTTCTAAAACAAAAAATTACAACTAACATATTTATATCATCCTCATCTTTTAATTTTAAATCATCACAGGTGTTTTTTTTCTAAAGTATATTGATTTTATTTTAAGACACGGAAAAAAGGGGGGGGGGCAAATTTGGGGGGAGGGGGGTAAACACTTGTGGGGGAAGGGGGGTAAACACTTTTAGGGGGAGGTGGGGCTAGAGGGCAGGGTTCATCCTCATCTTGCATTTTTAAATATCAAAGGTGGGTTTTTTTTTTCTAGAAGTATATTTGATGTTATTTTAAGAAATGGAAAAAAAAGCTGAAAAAAGGGGGAGAGGAAATGGAAGAGGATAAGGGGCTTTGCGGCCTTTGGAGGTTGGGTCATTGATGTCTAAGGGCTGTCGTATCATTGCCTAAAATGTATACGACTTTTTGTAGTAACTCCAATAGTATACCCACTATGGACTTCGTCAAATCCATAAGCCCCTTACTACTGGATTTTTTTCCATCGAACTTTTTTGTAAATTAGAGCACAAAACCTATTTTGTATTTGTAAGAAGAATTTGTGTTAGCTCCAATAGTATTGCATACCCCCTATGGGCATCGTCAAATCCATAACACCCTTACGACTGGATTTCAGGGGATTGTTCTAGATTTCTAAAGCTTGTTCTGAATTTCTATATTAAAATTCTATTCAAGGCACCTTTTAATATAAAGCATTTAAAATTCCACTTTATATTCACTTAATGATCTCTTTCGCAACAGCCTTAAAGGGACATCTTAGATCATTACGCAATCTGTTTCGCAATAGCATCAAAAAAGGAAGATCACTTTGTCTGGGATTGTTCAGGGTTCATTGCTTCTCAAAAGCGCCTTAGGAAATCGTAATTACAGTTTTTTTCAGATCTCAAAAGTGCTTGGTCTTGATAGAGTTCATTGGCCTTCAAAAGTACCTGGCCTTGATGCGATTCAGTGATTCCTATGGCCTCTGTGAAGAAGAGGCAATCTACTACTGCTGCTGAAACTAGCGCTGGATCCCACAAGGTACTCCGATGGTATCTCATATTACAATTTGAAGCAGAGCGTCTATATTTAAGAAAAAAACACGTAAAGATATGTTTAAGGAACAAAAAACATGCAAAACAACTAAAAAAGAAAATATGATAACAACAATATGGTATTATATGAATGTATCATAGGCCGCGCAATAGCGCTGCCTAAGTAAAGAACGATGTTGGCACAATGTATTATTTTTTTTTCCATACCAGGACACTTCGTATCGAAGGAGCTGTCGTAGAATGTGTTTTTGATGAGGACACTCCCCCACAACCCGCAGGGCAAGGGTTTTAAGTTATGCCCTGGGAGAATATAAGAACGATGTTGGCACAATGTATTATTTATTATTTTTTCCTTTAATTATTTATTACTTTTTTCCATTTTTTTTAGTTTCCATACCAGGGCACTTCGTATCGAAAATGTTGTCTTAGAAACTTCGGAAAGGGTTCATTAAATTGGAAATTGGAGTGGCATGGGCCCTTTTTAATAGTCGAAAGTAATTGGAAGTAACTAACACCCCTTCCATTCCCAACATTTCCCAAAACACATCCAATTAAAATTTTGAGATGGCCATTTTGTTCTGCGTAGTTGATTTCCATATAAAAATTATGTTTTTGAGAAGGACACTCCCCCACAGCCCTCAGGGCATTGGTTTTATGTTATGCCCTGGGGACAAATAAGGTTTTTATAGAATACGTTGTCGTAGAAACTTCAAAAAAGGCTCATTTGATTGGATATTCAAAGGGCTAGTACTCTTTTCAAAAGTCGAAAGTGATTGGAGGGCAACTAACCCCCCTCTCACACCTACCTTTTCCCGAAACACATCCAATCAAAATTTTGAGATAGCCATTTTTTTGAAAGTAGTATTAAGCTCTGGAAATTAGGTCTTTGAGGGTACCCCCCCCTCCCGCACGGCCCTCAGGAAAAGGGTTTTGAGTTATGCCCTGGGGGCATATAAGGTTCTTATAGAACGCGTTGTCTTAGAAAAGGGCTCATTCGATTGGAAATTAAAATGGCTAGTGCCCCTTTTAAAAGTCGAAAGTGATTGGAAGGCAACTAATACCCCTTCCACGCCCACCATTTCCCCAAACAGCCTTACCTTACCTTAAAGCTCTTGCTCGGCAGCGTCGCCAGCGTAGAGGGAACCAGTCGTCAGCGCCGTCAGTCTTCTCCAGAGTGGTTGTTTCAGGGCGAGGGTTGTACCTTTGAGCAGGACACTCCCCCACAGTCTTCAGGGCAAGGGTTATAAGTTATGCCCGTGGGGATATAAGGTTTTTATTGAAATCTCTGTCGTAGAAACTTGAAAAAGGGCTCATTGGATTGGAAATTCAAAGACTTAGTGCCCTGTTTAATAGTCGAAAGGGATTTAAGGGCAACTAACCCCCCTCTCACGCCCACCTTTTCTCCAAACACATTCAATCAAAATTTTTAGATAGCCATTTTTTTCAACTTAGTTGAAAGTTTTGGAAATTAGGTGAAAGTTTATTATGTATTTAAGGATGACAAACCCCCCAGAGTCCCCATGGGCAAAGGTTGTAAGTTATGCCCCGGGGGGCATAAAAGGTTTCTATAGATAGAGTTGTCGCAAAAACTTCAAAAAAAGCTCATTCAATTTCAAATTGAGAGAGCTAGTGCCCTTTTTAATAGTCGAAAGTGATTGAAGGGAATCTAACCCCACTCTCACGCCCACTATTCCCACAAACACATCCAATCAGATTTTTCAGATAGCTATTTTGTTCAACGTAGTAGAAAGTTCTGGAAATTAGCTCTTTGAGTATGAACTCCCCCCCCCCCCCTCAGCCCTCAGGGCAAGGGTTGTAAGTTATGCCCTGGGGGTATATAAGGTTTTATAGAAAGCGATGTTGTAGAAACTTCAAAAAAGGGCTCATTCAATTTGAAATTGAAATGGCTAGTGCCCTTTTTAATAGTCGAAAGTGATTGAAGGGCAACTAAAACCCCTCTCACGCCCACCATTTTTCCAAATACATCCAATCAAAATTTTGAGATAGCCATTTTGTTCAACGTAGTTGAAAGTTCTGGAAATTAGGTCGTTGGGCAAGGGTTGTCTTTTAAGGTCTTTTAGGATGATAACACCCTCAGAGCCCTTAGTGCAAGGGTTTTAAGTTATGCCCTGGTTGCATGTAAGTAGAGGCCTAAGTACCATTTTGCTTGGCCCAATAGCAATTCTCATGCTATTTGCTTGCCCCTATAGGAAAAAAATTTCCAGAGCATGTACTTATGGATTTGCTTGCCTTATGTTCCTTGGCGTCTTTCCAGAGCATGTACTTATGAATTCTAGTCGACTATGTTCCTTCCTATGCTATTCTAAGGGCTTATGTTCCCTCCCATGCTATTCTAAGGGCTTTTGTTCCCTCCCATGCTATTATAAGGGCTTATGTTCCTTCCTATGCTATTATAAGGGCTTATGTTCCTTCCTATGCTATTATAAGGGCCTATGTTCCTTCCTATGCTATTATAAGGACTTATGTTCCCTCCCATGCTATTCTAAGGGTTTATGTTCCCTCCCATGCTATTCTAAGGGTTTATGTTCCCTCCCATGCTATTCTAAGGGCTTACGTTCCCTCCCATGTTATTCTAAGGGCTTATGTTCCCTCCCATGTTATTCTAAGGGTTTATATTCCATCCCATGCTATTCTAAGGCTTTATGTTCCCTTCCATGCTATTTTAAGGGCTCATGTTCCCTCCCATGCTATTCTAAGGGCTTATGTTCCCTCCCATTCTATTCTATTTCAAAGAGAGTCAGTTCTCCCTCACACAGTTTCACGTGCAAATTGCCAAAAAAATTAAGTTTTGAGGAGATTACGTTCCTTGGCACCTTTTCATGTTTTCAATCAGATGGGATTTTGAAAGCACAGTGTGTACATGTGTGTAGGCATTGTTATTTAAAAAATTGGACGCTACAATCAGAATTCTTTTATTGACATTTGCAAAAAAAGGGGGTAATAGATTTGTGAATTGGAGTGTAGGTTTGACATCACCAGGCACGTGCGAGGGCAATTTTTTGCTGGTGGGGGGGGGCTTAAAAAGGCAAAAATGGGGTGAACCACATTAGTTTAAAAGATGGATCGTGAAAATCCCAAGGTTTTGTATACCAAGAAGGGACCGGAGGTAGCCTCCTCTACATACACGAATGGATAACGCTAGAATATTTTAAGACGGGCTTTGTTATTTAAAAAATCGGATGCTAAACTCAGACAAACAAAAGGATTGTAACACCTGATTGGTTCGTATATTTTGCATGATATTTCTAAAGTCAATTAAGATGAAGGAATGTCGGAGTGTAGGTTTTACATCACCAGGCACGTGCAACGGAAATTTTTTGTTGGTGGGGGGGGGGTCTTAAAAAGGTAAAAATGGGTGAACTAAATTAGTTTATAAGACGGATCGTGAAAATCCCAAGGTTTTGTGTACCAAGAATGGACCGGAGGTAGCCTCCCCTACATACACGAATGGATATCGCTAGAATATTTTAACTTGGTGCCCATTAAAAACGAAATTTTTGTGTTAAATAAGTAGTTCTTGTATCTGTTAAAAGAGCTTTAAGGGGTTTGAGAGACTCGGTTGCCTGATTCCGTGTGGTTTTTCTTTACTTGGTGCCCATTAAAAACGAAATTTTGTGTTAAATAAGTAGTTCTTGTATCTGTTAAAAGAGCTTTACGGGGTTTGAGAGACTCGGTTGCATTGTATTTTCCATAATTTTCTTACAAGAAACTAGGGTTTACGGGCCAAAAACCCTTATTAGCTCAGATTTTATAGAAATAGTTTTATTTTTCGATCCGAAAATAGACTAAAGTTTCAGATTTGAACCAGAGAATTGTATTTTCCATAATTTTCTTACATCTTTGGAAATCATTAACGATAACAAACATGTTTTTCGACCAGATGGGTTTTTGAAAGCACATTCAGCATGGCGTGCGCTATTTTTTTTTTTATCATGAACCCTTTAGAGACCAATTTGATCACCTTGGAGAAAGTTCAAATAGAATCGTTACTGATATTGATATTAGTGCGTAAACTACAAACTGACAAATAATATCCAGAACTTTTTTTTCTTATAGCCTTGACTTTGAAGACATTTCTTCATCTTAATTGGCTTTAGAAATATCATGCAAAATAAAACTAGCCAAACCGTCGTTGCTTTGTCGAATTTTGAGCAAACAAAAGGATTGTAACACCTGATTTGCTCGTTTGTATGCAATTTCAAGCCAGTGAAAAGAACGAAACGTCTTTGAGTCATATTTTTAAAAAAAGTAAATTCGATGTTTCTCTATGATTCAATCCCAACGCCCCCCTGCTCTGAGTGTTGAAAATGATTTCACGACATTATTTTAGTTTTTTTTTCATGCCCCAAACTATTTTTTTTTATCATGAATCCTTTAGAGATCAATTTGATCAACTTGGAGAAAGTTCAAAATAGAATCGTTACTGATATTGATATTAGTGCGTAAAATACAAACTGACAAAAATATCCAGAACTTTCTTTCTTAAGCTATGAGTTTGAGAAAATTGCCTGATTATCGAAAAATGAAGAAACACCCTCCAAAAGTCGACAGGAATGGGATTGTCTTGAAGGGGGAATTTTCCATGGAAGAGGTGGAGGGTATTTTTACATGAAAATTACTTCAACCATGCCCAACCCCCGCGATCAGAAATTAAATTATAAAAAAGTTTCTTCAACTGAAAGTAAGGAGCAACATCAAAACTTAAACGGACAGAAATAGAGGCTGTTTCCAAAGATTTAGGATTCATTAACTTTAGTGTTACCGGTCAAAAGCTATGAGTTTGAGAAAATTGCCTGATTATCGAAAAATGAAGAAACACCCTCCAAAAGTCGACAGGAATGGGATTGTCTTGAGGGGGGAATTTTCCATGGAAGAGGTGGAGGGTATTTTTACGTGAAAACAACTTCAACCGTGCCCAGCCCCCCGCATTTTTAACATGAAATGGCTGAAAAGTGTTTTTTTTTTTTGGGGGGGGGGATGGGTATTAGTCTCTCATAGGCGTGTGTTGTCTGAAACCTATAAAAATAAACTATTTCCGTAAAATCTGAGCTAATAAGCGTTTTGACCGTAAACTCTAGTTTGTTTTTTTTGTAAGAAAATTATGGAAAACACAATTCTCTGGTACAGGCGTGAAACTTAAGTCTATTTTTGGATTGAAAACTAAAACTATATCCGTAAAATCTGAACTAATAATTCAATTTTTTTTTCGTAAAAACAAACTTTTTTTTTAAACTTCGAAATTTTTCAACTTTATTTATTTTTTTCTTTTTGTACATATCTTAAAATTTCAAAATATGCTTACTGTTCTAACAATTGTGCTCTATGATTGGTCAGAGACATGATTTGGCTTTCCCACTGGTATTCTATGACCGGTTATCGACACTACCTAGTCTATTGCATGTATTAAATCAGTATTTTTTACGCAGTGGAACGATAAACACATAAGTCATATCTTTAAAAAAAAAGTGAAGATGGAACATTTTAATAGAGTGTGTTCACATAACAAGGTTATGGTAGCATTGAATGCCGACAAGGAGAAGTATTTAAACTATGAAACAAGTACAAGTGGTAGCACTATCGGAAACGTATGCGTGCGTTGTCATGACAGTGAGAGTTTAGATTTCTTTGGAGCACCCAAGAATTTCTATTATACAAATGCTGGATTTGCGAAATTATCATTTCCAGAGATGATTACACTCAAAGAGAATGCTAACATAAAAATAATTGTTGATGATAGAGGACAACTCCTTGCTACTGCTGCAGGTAACACATTACCTACGGATACATCCAATCATCAGCTTTCGGGTATTAGCATTCAACGGAAGGCTAATAAAAGAAAGGCCTACTCTGCTACTAATATCGTATACCATATCTTGTTTACGTGCCGAAACTGTTACCTGTGTAAAAATAATGTGTTAATAGACAGCCAAATTGTCAGAAAAATAAAAATGGCATTGTCAGAAAATATCACTACGGAATATAAAGATGAAACGATGAAAAACAAAGCACCAGCAAACGTTACTGGCATTGATCAAACAGTCAATGAATCAAATAATACCAAAGACGAAAAACATATTGAGCCTGTCGATGACACACCAGTAAAAATTGTGTATGATTCAAAATGGAATAATGATTATTCTACTGATTACGAACTAAGAGAAGACAATAGCTATAGTATCAAGAGAGAACATGGTGAACCATTTTATGGAACAGATTCAAAATGTCCAAAGTTGTTCATTGATATTAATAATGTATAATAATGTATATGTTTTGTATTAATATTCTACATGACATTATTTCATTAAAAATATATTATGCATTACATTGTTATGTGTTCATTATTTTTAGAGTAAGCTAGCATATCGAACGTTCGTTTTTCAAGCAGACTGTTTTTCGAGCCAAAAATAGACTAAAGTTTCAGATTTGAACCAGAGAATTGTATTTTCCATAATTTTCTTACAAAAAACTAGAGTTTACGGCCAAAAACCCTTATTAGCTCAGATTTTATAGAAATAGTTTTATTTTTCTATCTGAAAATAGACTAAAGTTTTAGATTTGAATCAGAGAATTGTATTTTCCATAATTTTCTTACAAAAAACTAGATTTTACGGCCAAAAACCCTTATTAGCTCAGATTTTATAGAAATAGTTCTATTTTTCAATCCGAAAATAGACTAAAGTTTTAGATTTGAACCAAAGAATTGTATTTTCCATAATTTTCTTACAAAAAACTAGATTTTACGGCCAAAAACCCTTATTAGCTCAGATTTTATAGAAATAGTTTTATTTTTCGATCCGAAAATAGACTAAAGTTTCAGATTTGAACCAGAGAATTGTATTTTCCATAATTTTCTTACATCTTTGGAAATGGTTAACGATAACAAACATGTTTTCGACCAGATGGGTTTTTGAAAGCACATTCAACATGGCATGCGCTATTTTTTTTTTATCAAAACTTAAACGGGCAGAAATAGAGGCTGTTTCCAAAGATTTAGAATTCATTAACTTTAGTGTTGTCAGTCAAAAGCTATGAGCTTGAGAAAATTGCCCTCCGGCGCGGCCGGAGGGGGGCATTAAATAGTGGAATTTATGCTAGTACACACCACACAGAGACGACATACACATAGCGAGGACACATGCACAGATACGACATACACACAGAGACGGCACACACACACACAGACGACACACACATAGCTACGACACATGCACAGAGAGGACACACACACACAGACGACGCACACACAAAGGGACGACTTACACACTAAAGTTAATGAATCCTAAATCTTTGGAAACAGCCTCTATTTCTGCCCGTTTAAGTTTTGATGTTGCTCCTTACTTTCAGTTGAAGAAACTTTTTATAATTTAATTTCTGATTGCGGGCCACGGTTGAACTTGTTTTCATGTAAAAATACCCTTCCCCGCTTCCATGGAAAATTCCCCTCCCCCCTCAAGAAAATGCCATTCCTCTTGACTTTTGGAAGGTGTTTCCCCATTTTTCGATAATAAGGCAATTTTCCATTTTTCGATAATCAGGCAATTTTCATCTGAGGAGGGATTTTGAATTGAAAGTTAAGTATTTTCCAGTAGTTATTTTTGCATGACTTGTGACCACATGGGAAGGACAAAGCTATAAGATTAAGGAAACGGAATGTAAAAAGGGGGGCCTTGACATTTATCTAGTAACAAAGCGTAAGAATTTACTGGAAGTGAGGGAGATATTTTCCTTAAAAATCGCTAAATTATACCCCAACAAAATCTAAATATATATTAGGGGGCCGCCATGAGCGCATTATATTAAATGCATAACCTAACCAAAATACCAACTAAATATTTAATTAAACTATAGCTATAATGTATTTTCTGGGTGGTTCTTTTTCAAACCATTACATAAACTTGTCTTTTTCATTCCTAACCAGCAAATTTCTTTATTCACCCCCTCTCCTCAAAACAACATTGCTGGAACGTTCCTGGTTTATGAGAGCTTCCATACACCCTGTTAATGGTATATTATATATTAGAGAACCAAGACTTTGATACAGAACCTATAAAAAGTGGTATTAAATATTATAGAACCAAGAACCATGTGTATTTGAGTATTTGTGCGTGTATGTGTATGCTATTAACAAAATACGTAATTTATTATGCACTTGTTTGATAAATAATGCTACTAACAAAATCTGTCATTTACTATGCAAATGTTTGATAAATAATATTTATCAAACATGTTCACATAAAAAACTTAAACTGTTCACTTTCGCTTCAGGGGAAAGCTGTAAAATTGACTACCTTCCCTGGCCCTGGAATACAACACATCATTGATAATTATCCTCTTTTGCCTGGTCAATCAGAAGAATTCAGTGAAGGTACGTCGTTTAGTATTCCCCCACATTTCCAGTTTACAACAGAAGAGATGAACAGCCTAACAGAAATTATTGAATCCAATGTTACAGGGGACATTTCTGACGATGACTTTGACATTAGTAAATTAGGTCCTGTGCAAATAGGTGCAGGACTTGAAAATACCGTCATGCCCCCGGAACTACGTAAATTTTATGTGTTAGAATCTTCTCTAGGGCATTTACAGACACACAGGGTAGATTTCAATCCTCCTGAGTTGACGGAGGTGTTATTTTAAAAGATCCTGTCAATGTTCTCCATACCTACATCGACCAAATTCAAGCACTTATTGAGATTAAGATTCAGAATTAGGGCGGTAAGGGAGGGATTAAGGCATCAGTCAATCAAAAAGTTTATTTACAAAAAGGGAAGTCAGGGGATATTTTTTATTTTCATTTTTCAACCGGCAATAAAACTTTTTACCCTGACTTAAGTGAGTTTTAGGTAACTTTTTCAATTTGGTAAATAAACTAATATCCATTTTGGACACATTTAATGAGAAGGGATGCGGTTCCACAATTTTATACATTGTACATATCGATCAAAAGCTCAATAGATTGAAAAAAATTGTTTTAAGGGGGTTGAGGAGTACCAAATTAAAATGCGACCCATATTTGTCGGCTAAAGGGAGGGGGTTACAGGGTTTCAGATTTGACACGGGTTTGCAATGTTTTGAAAAATCATTATTGGCGGCAGCTCATAAAATATTTAAAAGTGATTCAAAAATGAAAAATCTCGACATTTTTGCGCGTAAGGGTAGAGAAAAATTCCTCTTAAGTAAATTTTGATTGTTTTGAGGGCAAGTATCTGGTGTCCTTAAAAGAAATAACTATGTTTGAAAAAGCAAATGAAAATCTTGGGTTGGTTGTTCTTCAATAGGACATGAAATTGTGGATGGAGGAAAGAAACAAAATAAAAAAAGGAGATATATATTCAGTCTGGACACCGCTGGAAGATAATTTTAAAAATTGGGTTTGGATCGTCCATAAACCCCCCAAAGATGTAAATTCATACGGTCATTTTTTCTCCGTTACAGCAATAAGTCGACTCTTGTCTCAAGATGTTCAGAAAGGGGAACGTCACTATTGTCCCATGTGTCTTTCACCATTTAGAATCGAATGAACATTCAAAGGTCATTTGAAATATCGCAGACTTCATGAGAATCAAAGGGTAGAAAAGCTGGCAAGAGACAAAACTACCTTACAATTTAAAAATTTCCAAAATTCGCGGTTACAGATTGATAAAGTGGCTTTGGATTTTGAAGAAACACTGTTGGAGGTATCGGACCCATCAAGGCCAAATATAGTCAAGGAACACAAACTCGTAGCGGGTTCCTATGCCCATGCCTGACGAGATTCCATTAACAAAATGTAGTTGGAAGAGTTTTTTGCGACTATGGATGAGGAGGATAGCATGGAGAAATTATTAGTGCGTCTAATATAAAAAAAAATAAGTCTATTTAGCGATTGCGTCACATCAACTAACCCATGTCATTATCAGATAAGAAGAAACATGCACTAGAAAAGTGGACAGTTTGTTGGGTTTGTAGGGGTGCTTTTGCCGAGACGGATGCTGTTCAAGATCATGACCACCATATTGACCCCAATTCAACGGGGAGAAGTAACTTTCGGGGATGGGCTCATAATTCATGTAAATAAAAAATTAAACAGCAGCTCTTTCTTTCGGTTTTTATACATAATTCCAACTAGGATTTGAAGTATGTGCTACCAGACGGCATATATTCAAAGAAATGGAGCTGTGGAAGATGCATGGGTGGTAGACAGCTTTTCCTACCAAATCATACCTAAATCAGCAGAAAAGTTGCTTGTTTTGGAATTTATGTGTGGAAAAATGTTGAAGACGGCGTTGAGTACACGAATAAACTTCACTTTTCAGATTCCTTCAGTTTTTTCTCAAATCTTTTAGTGAATTGATTCAAGTGCAGACAAAGGATGACGGCTGTAACGCTTTCTATTTTCTCAAGCAACAATTTCCAAATGATTTATATGATTCTTAATGGTGGAAGGAGTGTATCCTTATGATCATTATAACTCCAAGTCGAGATTCACCGAGGAGAGTATTCTCTCCATTGAGTCGTTTTACGACAGTCTGCAAGATTGTAGATGTACTCCTGATGAATACAGCTTTGCCAAAAAAGTGTGGGTAGAGGGAGGGTGTAAAAATGGGTTTGACTACTGCAAGTTTTATCTTTCAAGTGATGTGCTCACTCTGTTGGAGATTAGGTGTAAAAATACGGACAAAATTTATGAGGATTTTAATCTTGATATAGGGTATTATTTTTCATCTCCTCATCTGGTAATGAACCTCATCCTAAATATTACCGGGAAAGAAATCGGGTTCATAACTGAAATCGATCAGCATCTGCTTATCGAGAGGTCAATGGGGGGATGGGTAGGTTTTTCATGGGGACCATATCTCGGAAAATGATCCAACTTTAGAGAAGACGGGGGAAAAGGCGGATGCAGTGTTCCTTGATATGAATTCCCTATTCCCCTCGGCTATATCTCATTACGCGCTACCCTGTGGTGACTATAAATGGATCAATGACTCTCAAGCCAATATTTCCCCAAGATTGGTAGTATTGAGGACAATGTGCCGGTTGGATGGTTTTTTGAAATTGATGGGGAGATATCAGTGAAAATTCACGATTTGGTAAAGGATTATGTTTTTCCATGCACTAATTAACCTGTGTCTAAGGACTCTTTGAGTCGTCGCAACATACGTTTGGTCGAAATGGAGGGATTGCATTGGACACCTTCAAAACAGAAACTTATTGCCGACCTCCTGCCGAAGAAAAAATATTGTCGTACATCTTGTGGCATTAAAATGGATGTGCGACAACGGTTTCAATGTTAAAAAGACCCATAGAGCCCTAGAGTTTAGTCAAAAACCTTATTTGAAAGCATTTGTTGACACTTTTGTCAAGAAACGTTCTGAAGCGTAAACAAAGGTCGAAAAAAAATCTATAAGCTCATTTTAAATTCGACCTTTGGTAAAATGTGCGAAAGTGTTCCTAATAGGGGTCTTTGTGAAGTTGTGACCGATCCCGAACAATGTGCTCAAATTATTGCCGATCCAAACTACATTTCCTTTATAATTATTGGAACGGACAGGGTACTATTGAATAGAAAAAAGAAACATTGTCCCTAAAAAAAATATTGCTGCAGGCAGTGCCATCCTTGAAATTTCTAAATAGCTCATGTTAGATTTCTACTACAATGTGGCTAGGGTACAGTGACCGGGGGAGGGACAATTACAGGTCTGCTATGGGGACACAGATTCTCTTTTGTTAAAAGTAAAAACTGAAAACCTACTGTATAATTTGGCAAACGGTGAAATCATCAGTTCTCGGATGGACTATACCAACTGGGACGGGGAGGTCTATCCAGAACTTGTGAAACGTCGGGCTCCCAAGCGGTAAGAAGGAGAGAAAATTTGCCTCTAGTTTGCATAACATAATAAGTCTTGCGTAATTTGACATACAATATGCTAAAATTAATCGATATTATTTACCTAACGGCAGTAATTATTTAGATCTTTTTATCCTATTTCTTTAGAAGAGCAGTTGCGCCTGAACCAAACCATAGTCACATCTGTTGACAAAAAAGCCAATATTTATGGTGACTGGTGTTTCTCATAATTTTGAACTGCAAAGATAGACAATTGAAAGGGTAAGACATGGACTCGAAAGTCAACACTCCATCTACTAATTTGTCTCAATATCAACACTCATTATCAATATCTAATTGACATTATCGAAAGATATTGATATCAATAGGTAGATACTGATATTAAATACCTAATTGACATTCAAACTCAATTTCAGCACTAATTTGCTCCCAGGCATTCTTTACAATGCTATGGCTTAGTATCCTTTGCAAGCAATATAATTTCCACACTAGCCTAGTTTTGCTATCTTATGAATGTCATAATTGTCTTATTAGTTGCTGCTGTCATGATTTAACAATTAAGCGGTTTTTTTTTACCGTTCCAGCTCTTACTATTACTCCTGTTACTCTTACTCCTGGGATAAAGGGGTCAATTAAAAAAAATATCTAGTACAATTTTGTGAAAATATATTTATATGGCAAAATACTTAAAATATGTACCTTAAAGTGTAAACAAAATTTTAAAACAACAACTTACAATTTAAAAAAAGTACAAAAATGCAATACAAAACGATAAAACACAAAAGACTTTCTTATTTATTTCTTAAATGAAGAAATTTGCCAGTTTATTTTTACTCTCTAAATTCTGAAACTTTAAGCTCAAAATCCATCAACAATGTCGTCCAAAATTGTTCCAAATAAAAAGTAAATATTACTAACAATTCTTAGTTACAATTCCCAGTTAGGTCACGGAAACATAATTATTAGGAACATTTTTCTAAAATTTATCTGTTAGAACAGCAAAAACAGAACAAACCGAATAAGTAAAAATCATCCCAAAAGAATTTAGTTTCTACTTATTACCAATTGTGTTCATATTGCAAGACAGGGATTTTATATCTTCATTTGTCAAGCGTAATATTTTGTAAAACTTCTGTAATACTTTCAACAATCACAGCATAGGTAGCCGTTCTTTTTAATATCATCAACTTGACTTTTGAGTTTTGCGTTCATGAATAAAGGATATTTGAAAGTGGATTACTTAAGGTCCGAATAGGGCTCCAAGGACCAGTACTTGCAGTCCTTCCAACTGATTTTAGGATAACTGGAAACTCGGAGGATGGTCTTTTAACGTCTTCTATTGTCCCAAGACTTGAAATTCCAGTGTGCCAAGGTTTAGGTTGTTCAAGATCTGAAATAAAAAAAAGAAGCTGTTAAGAGTATAAAGTAAATTTGATAGATTCCTTCTCTGGATCTAAAATTCAAATATATTTAGGCTATAGTTTTTCAAAGGTTATTTCATATCTACATTAGTGGGTACACACACACACACACACACACACACACACACACACACACACACACACACACACACACACCACACACACACACACACACACACACACACACACACACACACACACACACACACACACACACACACACACACACACACACACACACACACACACACACACACACACACACACACACACACACACACACACACACACACACACACACAC